>CM062820.1:980453999-981852538 GCA_031772625.1 Pinus tabuliformis | reverse complement strand
CATAGTGCAATGAATTTGTCATCATATTGCGTCGCAGTGTGGATACTTCATGCAAACGATTATGCCAATGCTCCAACTCTTCATCTGAATCAGAGGTATAAGAACTCTCTTGGTCCCATGAAATCTGTCCATCGGCTGTCGGGTTGATCCAGTCCTAGTCTGGTGCTATTATTTTGTAGATTTGATCCAATTCATCCTCATTTTCTTCATAATTGCAGACTGGTTCAGTATAGCATGCCCCTTTTGCAGGGACCAATGACATTACAACCTGAAGCAATTTCTTTCCAAATGACATCATCCTCCTCTTCAGATTGATGGCCCCATTCATATCAATAGCCCAGTCAATTCCCAGGAGCATGGGGTATGGATTACTATCATCAACAATTTCTATAACTTCAAAGTCGGCCATCGCACTTGCACCCTCTATATCAAATGTTACTCCATATAATCGTCTCATAGGGATGATCTTCTGCTGGTTCTCCATTCTGAGCTGAATTGAAGACCACTACAGCGTAGGTCTTCCCATCCTTTCCCATGTTTTCTTCGACAAAACGTTCGCATCAGATCCAAGATCTAAGATGACCTGATCCATCTCATAGTCACCTATCTGCGCGGTGAGCCTCATCTCATGCCCTGTTCGTGCCTTATGTCTACCAATTTTTCTGAGTACACGGTGCCCATCAGGGACCTTCTCTTTGCTGGCACATTTGTTTATTAACTCTTGTAGGCCTTCCACATCTTTGCTGTCATGCAACACTTTTATGCAGGTCTCCAAGAACATAGTAAGCACAAAGGGATCAACCTCTGCAGGCGTGCTGGTTTCTTGCACCTTCTCCTAACTTCCTGAGGTGGATGCCTCAATGAAGCTTTTCTTTGCCTCCATAAATTTTTACTTCGCACGATTCAAATCAAAACCCACTTCTTTCTCTGGGGCCTTGCGGACCCATCTGTCCTCTTCAGGTTGTTTACCTTTATCATCTCCAGTCATTATTCCACTTCTAAGCACTATATTCACACTCTGATTTTCCTCACGGGGCTCAACCCTCATCATCTGTAGGTTTTGCTTAGGCTGCTGAGGCTACGCTTTCTTATCTTGAATTTTAGCTATCAGTGTAGGGAATTCTTCTATGGTATGGTCAAACTAGCTGTAGTATTGACAAGATAGGCATTTCTGATTCTAACAGTCTCACGCATAGTGCCCTGGCATTCTACAGTTGTAGCAGATGAGATGACCGCGATCTCTACCAGGTCCTCCTCCTCCTCATCCTCGTCCTCTTCCCTGATAACCTTCACGCGTTCCTCCAACACCCTATTCTGGAGGTCGAGTTTCTTCCTACATTCGATATGTAGGTGTTTGTTCCATCATCAGCTCATAGCCATGACAGTGGTGCTCATCATGGCCCATCGATTTGCAGAAGTTACATAATAACTGTCGAGGTTTCTGGATGAACTTTTGAAGCAATGGTAGTTATCCATTGCATGTTGTCCAACAACCTGACAAATAGCGCATCATATTGTAGCCCCCATGATCAGCCCTACTGGGGCTTCTGGCTTCAGGGGAATTGGTTCCCCTCCTGTAATATTATTCATGAATATGAGATAATGGTCTTTATTGTGCCCCTGGCTCTTGCACTTCAGACACCAGACTTCTGTGCGCACCTCTGGTTTAGTTTCCTTGTCTTCCTTCAAGCTTTGCAATTCCAAGAAGAGGCTTTGTAACTGAGAGTGGATCTGTTGTACCCCCAAGGTCGCATCCTAAATAGGCATTGCATGCAACCTCATCGCAATTTACAAGGCTTTCGCCTGTGTTCCTATCTTATGTTGTGATAGAGAAATTCTCAGGTGGGGAAAAAGCAAAGCTATAAAACATTCGCGATACTGACCATCCGTGAGCTGCATGTTATCTTCTCGAATCTAACACTTCAACCTTTGATCTAATTCCCAAGGCATCTCATCAACCCTCATCATGATTTTTAAATCCAACTACTGACTGCGAGTCGGACTTAGTCTTACTAAACTCTTTATTTAACGTAGCCTTAGTCTCTACTACTGATGCGAGACGATTATCAGAACAATACTTAATATACCAAGTCAGCACACGATCCTGCAGAGCGGTAACCAATTGTGCCTTCTTTATATTGTCATTAGTAATTTGTTGTGTTGTGCACATAGCATTCGTAACAAACCAAAACTACTCTGTATCTTCACTCTTGATGCCCTTGAAAATCATAAACTTCATTGTGTTCTCCATGTTGAATGGATGTGGTGGATGTGGAGGTGTGGGCGAAGGTGTATGCGATGGAGGTGGAGGTGCAGGAAGAGTTGATGGATGATGTGTTCATGGAAAACCTTGCATTATGAGCTGGAAAAAACTTCATAGTGAAGCCTGCACGGCTCCTTCGTCGTCGCTCGAAGGAGGTTCGATCAATGGACTATATTTTGGACCTAATCTCTCTCGATCTCTAAAGATTCTTCCACTTCGCGTAGCTCCGAACATCAAGGTAATGGCATAACCATCTTTTCACATAAAATCATTTTAATCTAGGTATTCAAAGACCTTAAATACTTACCTCGGGGTCCTTTCAAAAATCCTCGCTCCACTTCATTGTAACTGACTAAGGTATCAACTGCGAATTTTGTAACAAATCCTCCCAGAATCCGATCAAGCTAGTGATCAACAGCCCGCGCGATCTAGTTTTCAAAGGCTTCTAACCATTGCACTAATTCAAGAGTCCACACTATAAGATTATCAAGCTTCCACCTTCCTTGGTTGTTTGTCAATTTAGCCAACCACTCGTACAGTTCAATGGGAAAAGTGTAGAAGAAGATTTTTTGTATCTCTATATATAGATACCTGTTCAACCACTCTTCCTTTGATAGGCGCAGATTCCTATTTTCTTGCACCGCGAACTCGTGAATCTTCTGATCCATCCAATTTTCAATTTCTTTCTTGGTTGGATTCCAATGATGCGACATCACACATCTCTTTCAGGCAAATCTTGATCTCGATAATGGAACCATTTGTTGGCTTAGGGGGTCCTGACCCAGGTTCAGAGTTAGTTGCGCCAACCAAAAAATCCCTACACTACTGGCCCTTTCTGCAACAACCTGCGTAGCGCAGGCTTTAGTCTCACCCGAAGTAGTATGGGGGGATGCAAGTACCAAGTTTTTGCATCTAGAGACTAGTGTGATGTCTTTTAGTGCCTTAGATCTACCTTCGTGTAGATCGATACACTCCTAGGCCTCACTGCTGTAACTCCGTCAGACAACCTTGAGACCTTCATGAAGGTCTACGATTAGTCTTTGCGGAACTTTAATAGTCAATCTATCTACTTATGTGCATCAGAAAGCAGTCCTAAATTAGGGTTCGTGTAGTTTTACTTAATTTATTAGTAAACATCAGATAATTTATCAGAGTCTTCACGAAAATAAATAAACATGCTTTGCGTACATCTTTAGCAGTTATCCAATAGAGTCGCACAACATTCGATCAATATTCCTTAAAACACATTATTCATAGACATCATATATCATAAACAAAATTAAACAGAGATATGTAAGAATTCTTCAGATGCTACCTTTTATTGATCTTTATTTAGGATTAGAGACTCAAAACTACCCTACGCACGCAGATTCAGGGGTCCGCGCACTCAGTTGCAGACTCTACCTAGGCCTCTGTGCACTCAGCTTCAAAGCCTTTCTTCTCCTATCTGACCCACTTCTCTTCGATATCACTGCCTATACATCACTCATTACTAACATGACCTGCCTTAGACTCTCTAAGACACACCTATTTATAGCCTTTTGCATATAATGCCATGGTCTGCGAACCATGGGTGGATCTCAAAACTGACTCAATCCTTACATAAAACAAGGGGCTAAACCCATTTGGCTCCTAATCATCTATGCGCTTTGCATCCAAAAATCACGGAGATTTTACGTTAATTATAACATTGTATCAAAACTTGGGTTATATTAACCCCAAAACTGACCCAGGGGACCCCATCCCAACAAATCTTCAGTAAGTAAGTTCTTCTACTTGATGAGATACTTTGAAATTGATCAATTTCGTACCTGTCGAGTTCTTGTTTCTGTGACTACTTCAAGTTCCAATATGATTTTTCCTTCCTCGTCAAGTTCTAGCAATATTGTTTGAACTGGGAGCTTGTCACCTATAACCTTTTTTAAGCATGAAACATGGAAAACTGGGTGCACTCGGGAAGCTGTAGGAAGCTACGACTTTTATGCCATAGTACTAATCTTTTGCAACACCTTGTACGGACCATAATAATTTGGTGATAATTTATTATCCTTCTTAGTTTGCTTGAGGGACATTGTTTATATGGATGTAGCTATATAAATAACCAGTCACCTACACCCAAACTTATTTCACTGCGATGTTGATATGCCTGTTGTTTCATTCTATTCTGCGCCAAAGTGAGGTTATCATTTAAGAGTTGGAGAACTTGTTCTTGATGCTTGACGTGATCTTCCACTGCTAGAACCTTCGAATTTTGTCTTAAATATGATATGATAGATGGTGGATGATATCCATAAAGTGCCATAAATGGGGTCATTTTTGCTATAGTATGGAAGGAATTGTTATACCACCATTCAGTCAGAGGCAACCATTTGACCCATTGTGTCTGTTTAGCAGATACAAAGCAACAAAGATATCCTTCCAAACATTTTTTTACTATCTCAGTTTTCCCATCGTATTGAGGATGATAAGATGAGCTATGAGTTAACTGAGTACCAAGACAAGAAAATAATTCTATCCAAAAATTTCCAGAAAATGGGATCTTTGTCGCTTACAATAATCTTTGGGTTTCCATGTAGATTTTGAATTATTTCCATAAATGTAGTAGAAACTGTACTGGCTTTAAATGGATGAGATAATGCACAAAAGTGTGCTTACTTGGTAAGTATATCAACTACCAGCATGATGACACTCTTTCCTTCGGACTTGGGTAAACCTGTGATAAAATCCATTGAAACCTCCCCCCAACATTGGCTTGGAATGGATAAAGGTTGTAATAGACCTAAGGTCTTAATTGTTTCAACTTTATTTTGTTGGAGAACCAAACATTTCTCCACAAACTTTTGAATATCATATTTAAGGCCATCCCAAAAAAATTCCTTCTTAACCATGTGGTAAGTTTTTAAAAATCCTGAGTGCCGTCCTAACGGAGAGGTGTGCAATTCCATAAGAAAATTTTGTTTGAGTTGGGAATTCTTAATCCCTTGCTTCATTTATCCAATCTGGTTGGATAATAGAAATGGCGCAAAGAAATTCTTTGACATCCTCATCCATTCTTGAGAGTGCATCTACCACAACATTTTGCTTCCCTTTTTTGTAGATGATTTCAAAGTCATAACCCAACATCTTTGTGACCCATTTTTGTTGCTCTTCTGAAGATAATCTTTGTTCTCAAAAGTATTTAAGACTATCATGATCCGTTTTTACCTTGAAGTGTCTTCCCATTAGGCAGGGTCGCTATTTCTTAAGTGTATGTAGTATTGCCAACATTTATTTCTCATAAATATCTGTGTGTAATTACTTTCCTTTCATTGGACGAATTTATAAAGAAATGGGTCTTTCTTCTTGCATTAAAACAACACCAATTCCATTTCCTGAGGCATCACATTCCACAATAAAGGTTTTTGTGAAGTCCGACATAGCTAAGACCGATGCTTGGCACATTGCCTCTTTAAGATGTTCAAAGGCCTTTGTTGCTTCTGGAGTCCATGAAAATGCATCTTTCTTCAATAATATTGTTAGAGGTGCTAACCTTGAAATGTAGAAGGTGCATTGGTAAGGCCAAAAGGCATGACCAAAAATTAATAATGAACCTCATGAGTTCTAAATGTTGTTTTCGGAATGTCTTAAGTATTCATTCTAATTTGATGATATCCTGAATGAATATCCAACTTGGTGAAGTAAATTGATCGATGCAATTCATCCAATAATTCATCAATGACAGGAATGGAAATTTTATCTTTAATAGTGAGCTTGTTGACCTTCCTATAATCCAGACACATGCGCCATGATCCATCCTTTTTGTGCACCAATACTACTGGAGGAGAGAAAGAACTTTGACTAGGTTGAATTATACCAACCTCTAGCATTTCTACAACCATACGTTCAGTTTCACTCTTTTAGGCATAGGGATATCTGTAAGGCCCGATGTTTAGAGGAACACTTCCTGGAATCAAATGAATAGCATGATCATGATGACAGATAGGTGGGAGGCCTTTGGGAGTCTCAAATACCTTGTAATGATTGTCTAAGACTTTTTGGAGATCTGGAGAAATAGATGATTTTGATGTGGGAACCTCTATCAAACATAATTATTCAATTACGCCTTGTTGTTATTTCTTTATAAGCTTTTTCATTCCGTTAGAGTTGATTATCTTACCCGATTTCCATGCGATACCCCTTAATTCAACTTCCTTTCCTTCCGAAATTTTTTCATGAAAAGTTCTTGAAAATTAAAAGTTATCATACCCAAAGATTGTAGCCGTTGGACTCTTAGTACAACATCAACACCAACCATTGGAACGGAAAGAATTGGGCTATTCAATACATATTCTCCCATGGATAGCTTGATATTATGGCACTTTCCAGAGAAATTTATGGTTCCTCCACTTGCAACCATCACTTGACACTCTAGTGTTGGATATAGGAAACAATTCAATTCCTTAGCTATCTTACAATGCATAAAATTATTGTTACTTCCTGAATAAATCAACACTATTAACCTTTTCTTCTTGATATGTCCTTCTATCTTGATAGTTTGAGGAGTGGTAATTCCATCCAATGCATTACAAGATATGGTTATATTCATTTCTTCTTTCTCTAGGGTTTTTCCTGGTGTATATCCTCTTATTTTGATGTTTCTTATTCCTTTTCTTCCTCCTCTTCATAATCTATGTAAAATAATTTCTTCTCAGCACACTTATGACCTTTAGTGTATTTGTTATCACAACTGTAACAAAGCCCTTTCTTCTCTTTTTTCTTGCAATTTTTGTGGTGTCAACCTAGTAGGTTGTGGAAGGCTAGGGGCCACAACACTTCCATCTTTATATTTATGAGTGGTAGGCTTCCTTGTTGCCATAATATTTCTTTCCATTTTTCTTGCCAACATGATTGCCTTCTCCAATGAATCAGGTTCCCAAAGGCAAAACTCATGTTGGATGTTATCCTTTAAATTCCTTATGAACACATCAATCCTATGCTCCTCTGGAATATCTTTTACCCTTATATTAAATTTTTGGAAGTCCTCAATGTGCTCCATCATTGAACCCTTTTGTTTGAGATTTATCAATTGGCTAAAAAAGGTGTTGTTTTTTGTATCATCATAATGTGCTATCATTTCTTCCATAAAAATTTCCTAAGTGACAATTTGTTTACGAGAGAAAATCCATTGATACCATACAAACTGATTGGGTTCCAAATATAAAGTTGCAAGGTGTACCTTTTGTGTGTTTTTCACATAATGGAGATCAAAATATTGCTCCATCTGTAGTATCCATGTTATGGGATCCTTGCCATCAAACTTCCTCATATCGATCTTTGGAACATGGTGGGTCTTCAATCCAACGTTAGAATCTATGAAATCATGATTAATATTTCTTTTGTTCTCATCATGAGTTTTCTTTACTACCCTTTTGCCATTAGTAAGCATTTCTTGTAGCAACTTTGTCAAATCTATCTTCAAATCTTCTATGTTGCCTTTAAGTTTTGCTGATATCCCATGCCATCCATCTTAGATTCCACTCCATTCATCTTAGCTTCCACCCCTTTCTTTAAACCATCCATCTTAGCTTCTTTTACTTTTTGTGAGAGTGAAATTTGTTGCACTTGGTCTCATAATTTTGATATTTCATGTTGCATTTCTTCCTCTTCTTCATGAGTCATGCTAGAAATTTTAGGTTGCTTACTAGGTGTTTCCATTTCTTTCTTCGGGGCATCAATTAATGATAACTATGATTCACTATGTCCTTTGAATTCCTTCAAACTAATTTTTCAAACCAAACTTATGCAAAATTTAAAAAAGAGTACACACCTTTTTTGTCTTTGTAGGAGCTCGATAATGAATCTGTTGTATCTCTGTAATTGTGTATCTCCCAAGTCTGAAACTCCATCTTATGGTATCCCTCTATGTCCTCGTTTCAACCCCACAAGTCTGATCAAGATTAGATTCTCCAAGAAAGAGTTATGTCAAATCTCCCACGATGACCTGATTATAGGCTAGTACATCATGTTTGTACTGTACTCATTTTTATCATGAGGCAGAATATTTCCCTACATTGATAGCGAGGTTGCACGAAAAAGGGGTACTCTAGCCTCCTCCAACCCAGAATTTGCAGATGATGAGGTCTGAGCCGTGCGAAGAAGACCCGAATGTAAACATAGTGCTTACAAGCAATATCACCACTGGCAATGATAAAGGTAAGGAGATAGAAGAAATTGCATGGGTTCGTAAGGCTCCTACAAAGGAACTTGAATTTGATTTAGAATGCATGAAGGAGACATTCATCGAAGCTAAGAAGAGCTTCACAGAGGTCTCCACTTCAGCTAGTAAGGATCAACTAGAACCAAGGATGGATCCTTCAATGCTCACTACCTTTCTGGAGACATGCATGAAACTGATACAAGACAGTAAGGCAGTAAAAGGACTACAAGAACTTATCACTAGGTGCGCAGGGTCAGGAGAACCACGCGTGGTCTGGAAACTTGGAAAGAATGCATTGCACACATGAAGGGAAATGAGGTTGACTGCCAAATCAGTGAGTATGAAATGGATCAGGTAATCCTAGATCTCGGATCGGATGCGAATGTACTACCGAAACAAACATGGGAACACATGGGCAGACCCATGCTACAATGGTCTCCTATTTAGTTGCGAATGGCGAAACAACAGAAGATCTTGCCCATGGGAAGATTGCAAGGGGTAACGGTGAATATTGAAGATGTGAGCGTGTAGGCAGATTTTGAAGTGATAGAGATTGTCGATGACAACAATCCCTATCCTGCTCTACTAGGAATAGACTGGGCCACCAATATGAACGGAGTCATAAATCTAAAGAAGCGCAAAATGATTTTTGAGAAAAAGTCACTACGCGTAGTAGTACTGCTAGACCTAGCCGAAGGAGCACGATACACTGAACCGGTGCACGATGATGATAGTGATGACGATCTTGATTGTATCTACAAGATAACCGCACGAGAACATGATTGGGTGAGCCCAACTACAGATGGTAGGATTTTGTGGCAGTGAAAAAGCTCCTGCACTTCGGATTTAGGCGAATAAATAGAGCGATGGCAGAATTGGCTGCACAAAGTAACAACGCTTAATTGCAACATGATGGTTAGATCACTGCTCTGCGTGAAAACAGAGGTAAGGGATTTAGCTATGTATGACGGGTTGATAGCGGTGGATGAATTACTGAATAAATTTGAAAGCACAGTACCAAAATAGTAGTGGTTTGAGGCTCTGAAATGGGCACTGCACGCGACACCCGCAAGGTGGTGGGGTACACATCAGAGAAGTTTTGAGGACTGGAATGGATACAAGAGGATGATGCGCCTACGATTTGGGAAACCCTAGCTAAGGATGAGAGTTGGTTACCAGGGGCAAAACAACTTGCACGCCCACCTTTCCCAATGGTTACAGACATATGACATGCAGCCTGCACAAGCGCACACCACTCCCAGAATAGAGAATCAGAACAAAATGCAGTAGCAGGAAAGGCGAAGCACGCCAAGGATTATCCACGGAGAAGCATTTGACAGGGTGTGCGAAGTGCTGAACAGGGTTCACCAGGTGAGACGCACTGACTGGGACCTGCACATACCAGTGGTTCGATGGGCCTATAGGACCATGTGCAAAACCCTGACCATGAAAACAATTCCAAGGTTGCGGAATGAAGTAGGGACCATAATATTTGAGGGGCATGCAAAGATGAATCCACACATAATAGCACCCACAGGTGCGACAGTGCACGAAGCCCAGGACAAAGAAATCACATAGCTACGTGAGGTAGAACACATAAGGCTTCAGGAAGCCATTCAGTAAGGGAACCTTAGACTTCACGAACTTGAAAAGGACCGGGTATGACTAAGGAAGAAAAGCATTTTGATGGACACAGAGGTCAAGAGGCTGGAAAACGAGATCAAGCAAGCATGTCTCGTCGATAAACCAAGGATGGTAAGGCAAGGTACAGATGATCATACTAATGAATTAGAAGACTATCACCAAGAATTAATTAGTCATCTGCCATGGCTAAGACCCCATATCACCAAACGCAGTAACCAGGGGAACGCACTACATATAGTAGAGCGCACATCGCCAACTGTCACGAGGACAAATGAGGATTTTCCACGGACTATACTAGAGGGCTAGAGGGAGCCTCACACAGATGGTGCAAGCACCTGACTATCTGTAGGAAGAACATTCTTAGCACTCCAAGCAGCTGGAAGAGAGTGCGGGACTATAAATTATTCTACTTGGTAGTTGCGTGCTCTGACAGGTGCGCGCAGGAATAGCTTGTCACAAGGTTCGCGCCCGCGCGGGGGGGTGTGTTGCTGTGCGGGTAGGCTGGGAAGTGACCGTTGGTGTCACTATTCATGACAGGATGTCCAATTTAAGGCCAAATGGAGCGGGCGATGGGCATTTAAGACAGGAGTTATGGGCAAGATTTCAGAAAATATGCTGCCAAGAAAGCATTAATGGCCTGGAATTGGGGGGAATGGTCGAATTTGAATTTAAAAGGTGCTATAAAACTCCAAGGGTTAGCGAGCAGATAACACTTGGTCATTTGAGATTTGAGCGGTTGAACAAAGCGCAGAGTGTTGAGAGATGAGCGATAATAGAGCCTTTAAGTTCGTGAAAAACCACATATAGTGCAGAAATGATGACGACCACCAAGGATGGGTTGGGCATTGAAGAATGAATCGTCGGCAAGGCTGCGTAGATCCACAATGTTCCTGCAGGCATTGGGGCTGTGCTAGAAATCCGTAAATAACCCCGGAAACCAAGACCATAGAAAGATAAGTAGGCAATGGGACTAGTACACATGTCCTCGAGGAATCCACGGCACAAGTTATCAATGGAAGAAAAAGGCAAGGTAGTCACCATTGAAACAGATGAAGAGGAAGAGGACTTGCAGGCTCTGATTGCCGCAGTAGAGGAAGAAGAAGATGTAGAGTAAGACATCCGACCAATGCGCTAAGCAGCGAAATTTCCCAAGTATGTCCCTCCGTGGAAAGGGAAAGCCAAAGTACCCAAGGATCTAGATGCAACAAAGAGTGCACTCCAAACCCCGCTCCTCCCCAATGGAATTACCTTTAAGGGTCCACTCCTAGGCTATGTGCCCACCCTAAAATTTGAAGGCTGGGACCTTGCGGACAGTGAGAAGTTCCCGCACTTAGAGCTGGCAAGCCTAATGAAACAGAATACGAAGGGGTCGGTGATAACATTGGAGCCACGAAAATGGCTGCATGGCGTGGAAAAGGCCGGGTTGCTTCATCTGCTATGGATGCCACATTTTCACCGCATGCCCATCACCATTTTCGTCATCAGGCATCTGCTTTGCCTAGTGCATGATGGGTGCTTATGGCTGGAGGAGCCTGTTCCCATCATGGCAAATCTCATCCACCGAATTTCTCGGCTTCCTTGTAAGGGAAAGGTCACCGCAACGATAGCAGGGAAAAGTAGCGACTTGGCTCTCGCAAAGGCCATGAACAAAAAATATAAGCTCAAGAAGAAAAAGAGGGGTTACACTATCACTAGTATCAAGGATAAAGGGGTGCATATAGCCACCGAACTCCTGGCCGGTAAAGTAATGATAAAATGTTGTGGTGACGAAGTACCAACATCAGTAGTTGCGTTGGCCGAACAGTGTGCGGAAGGGGTCGAGTTCCTCTATGAAGAATTTTTTCTCAACTTCCAGGAGGCCCAGGAATAGGGTAAGACGCTCCACTATGCATGGTTGCTCTTATCCATCTTGCTGGTAGCGGAGGAACTGCTGGAGGATAGCCAATTCCCGAGCATCGACCAAGACTTACCAGAGGCCGCGAAGTACACTTAGCTCTGGGCTACCAAGGACGCGAAACGAATTCGTGATAATAAGATTTTCTGGGTGCTCATGGAGGCAAGCATATGAATGTGGATTAATAGGAGGTCGCGCCTGTCCCCCACAGTGCACAATAGTCTGCAGAGTTTTGCAGACTTCAAGGTGAACATGCACAACATCTACATCCAGGCGCGAAAATACCCAGTGCAGCAGTGGACAAAGCTCCCATTCATAGCCAATGATGACGTGATCTTTACAGTGTTAGAGACATGGCCTCCTGAATGGCGCGCCCCAGATTTGGCAGAGTTGGAGAAGACAATAGCGCAGAAAAGGAAGGATGATGCCAATCAGCGCATCACCCAACTCACCGAGAGAAAGTGGAACAAAAAAGTGGCAGCCGAGGTTAGGGCAATGCGCGAAGCAGCACAGGAAGCTGCGAAGTAGAAGAAGGCCACCGAAGTAGCAGCAGCAGCGTAGACAGCAGAGGTCGCCACAGTGCAGGCAGAGGAAGGCCAAGCAGTGTCTACAGGGCAGGAGGCAGAGGACACAGAACTTGCAGAAGAGAGTGCAGACCCAGGGACCACCTCTACATAGCTCAAGTGACCGTGCATCGCAGAAATATCAGGCCCAAGAAAGAAGGTCAAGGCCTCAAAGATGGCTATCGACCTAATCACCCTAACTGAAGGTGATCTCTATGACATCGGTGAGATGGTTCGCGATGTCACTAGTGAAGTGCTCTAAGACTTTATGATGAAGCAGTAGACTGTGTTGGGAGCCCTAAGGGTGTAGCTGCAAGAGTTATAGGTGTGGCCCCCGCAGGAGGGTACCTTGTCTACCCATGTCGCAGTAGGCACATCGGCAGCAGAACAGATGCTACACGCGAAAATGGCCAATACAATAACATTTCTAGATGGAGTGTTAGTCTCGGAAAACATAATGGAGTGGGTGACACTTAATACAATGAAAGGCATTGGCCTTAACTTGGTTTCCCTTCCCCGCGACACACTTTATCAGCTGCAGGATGGGATAACAGTAGAAATCCGCGCTAGAGAGAGCCGCACAATCCAGGTTCTGAGTGAGCAGAAGATTAACATAGAACAGCTTAGCTTGCAGTGTGACGAGTTGGTGTCGCAGAACCGATAGTTGGTATAGATAGGTGACAACGCTTGTCGGCACATCCTAGAGTTGTCCATTGTAGTGAACCTACCAACAGAAGTGCGGATCCACTGTTTGGCAAGTGGAGTCCGTAATGTGCGCGAGGAAATAACAAGAGTGTAGCTAGATCTGAATCTCTATATTGCCGAGCTATGGCTGAAGGCACAGCCTTCCACTCCCCTAGAGGTCAGAGAACAATGCACCAACGTTATTGCAGCAGGGATGGAAGAGATTGGAGGTGTAGTCTGCGACTGTACCAACATGTTGGAGTAGGCGTTGGAGGTCCTCACTACATTGCAGGAGGACCCCAACATTTAGCAGCTGGAGACCGAGGCATGCAAACTCCAACAACAATATGACAACATTAGAGGGACTGCACAGACAATAGTCCTTACTCAGCGGCTTGCAAGGATGCAGCAGGCCAAGGCCTTAAAAGAGCAGGTGGACGTGGCACGCCACAAAGAAGTAGTTCTAAAAGTGCGTATCTGGCTGTGGATTGATGAAGCCTTCACAATCATGACGAATATTGAAGGAAAGCTTGTGCAGATTCAAGGAATGCATGCACAGATGCAGCATAGCACGCTAGAAACAGAGGGTTCAAAAGCAAGAATGCAGTAGGTTCAGCAGGTAGCAACGCAGTGCGCTGCCGACATTCAGGCCATTCGGGACCAATTGGAGGGACTCTGTGCCAAGATCACCACACCGAAAAAGTGACTCGAGGACAAGTCATGATGTTTGTGTTAGGGGCCATTGGGCATGGAATCCCCCCAAAGCATGTTTTGGGGCTCAAAGCCCAAGTTTTTGCCAAATAATGTTGTAAGACTCCGCGAATTGTGGGTGCGGAGCACAAAATGTATGTTGAGTCATAGGGTTGTCCACCCTAAGTTTTGTAATGTAATGTCAGCCTACCCATGGTCCACAGACCATGGGATTGTATAAATAGAGCGAGGCTCTAAGTTGTAAAGAGAATTAGAGATAGATGAAAATGAATGGAGTTTAGAAGATAGTGAGCATAGAGTAAAGGTCTAAGTGTCTTGGGTCGTAGTAGTAGGAAGAGGCTCTGCAGCTGAGTGCGTAGAGGCCTAGTAGTTTCCACAACTGAGTGTGCGGACCCTTGTAGCTGAGTGCGCAGGGCAAAGTCGAGTCTGTAATCAGGGAAGAAGAATAATAAAGAGAAGTTTGATTCCAAATCTTGTGTATCTATTCTTGTGCTATTACTTGTTTAAGTATATTGTTTTCTTTATCACGCGCACTTATATGAATATTGAACACTGTTAAATATAACTAGACACATACTGATAAGCTAAGTGATCGACATTTATCCGGTCAATAGTAAGGAATTGGGTAATAACACGGATCGTGCCTCGAGCAGGTCGGCATGAAGGCAGCATCGCAGGCTACGAAGCACTGATAGATGCGCGTAGCGACGTGCTTGCAGGGAAAATCTGTGGACCACTGAAAATCATCAGACATATTTAGGGTGAGGAAACCTGGTTCTAGCACCCTCCCATACTACTTCGGGTGAGACCTTAGTCCGCGCTCCGTGGACTTTTGCCGAAAGGGCCAGTAGTACCGAGATTTGTTTGGCTAAATCACCTCCGAACCTGGGTCAGGCCCCTATAAGCCAACACATTCTCAACATAGGGTCCATATAATGTGTATGGACCATGTCCACAAATTGGTTTCATCTTAGAGGGGTTCTTTGCTTCTTCTAGGAGGTAACTCTCACCAGTTTGTTCCTCCACTGCATGTTACAACTGTAGGCGAATTTTACTTTTCTCCTCCTCTTCAATTTCAAGCAATCTACTCAGCTCAACATTCTCCATTCGAAGAGATATATTAATATACTCCAACTCTTGGACTCTTTCACACTTCAATTTCTTTCCCATACTTGCAACTTGGTCAGAACATGCTCTGATACCACCTGATCTGAAAATGGAGGGAAATATCCTCTTATAAAAAATGACCATCCTCTAACACTTTGGAAGTTAAAAAAATGGGTCTTTCAAGGTAAAATAAGCTTCACAACCTCTTCAAGAATCATAAGTCAAGTTTTCACATGAAATTAAAAGAGAAACAAATTCACATGCAACTCAAGATGATAAACATGAAGAGAAGAAACCAACATTTTATGATAGAATTCAACCCTCCTGGGATACATCTCTGGGCCAACTCCAATAGCTAGACCACTATATTGATTTCAACAATGAATGAGTACATATAACTTGTTGAAAATAGAGTGGCTTGTTTCTCCTAAAAAGAAACATTCTCCTACAAATAATTCTCACTCAGAAATATGACTCCCTACAGCAAGTCATAAAAATGTCAACATAAAAAGGACTCCCACACAATAGGTCCTTGTACTCCACTTGAAATCAAAAGCATAAACATGTAAAACCTTCACAATGAAGAGTTAAAAAGGGCTTCTCTCCTTAACACATTGAGAAAAGGATGAAAAGAGCCACTCTACAAAAGTAACAACTACTGCAGATGAAACCAGAAGGTTGGAAAACTTCTAATTATGCTCTCTCCATGCTCAAATATGCCTCCACATTGCTTCAAATTTGTCTTTGTCTCTAGCACTAAAAGAATTTCTTTTGCAAAAAATCCATCATAAAATACTCAAATAAGAAAACTAAGGCTGCCATTGATTCCAGGGCACTCAAAAACCCCCATCTAGGGTCTTATTTAGCTCAAAAAGGTTAAAAATTGAGCAAGATATGCTTTTGCAATCCAAGATTTGCTATATGTCCTACAAATTAGCAAAACCTTCTAACTGTGCAACGATTTTGCCCTTTACACAGTTTGTCGAGCGACAATTTTTCCCAGGAATAGTGAGATTCCCTCCATAAAGGTGAATTTTATCGCTTCATTAATTTTTCTAATAACCCTTAAGCACATCAGGGTCATGTGGCACCCACAGGGCCGGGGGACAGGGCTAACCATTCGGCCCCGCCATCTAAGCCCTCTGTTGCTTTGATATAGGGTAACATTGTGTTGATGTGGCCAGGGCTAACTGCTTGCCCTCACCATTGAAGCCCTTTTCTGTGGTCATATAGTAATGCATGAGACTTGGGGTCAGGCCCAAGTTCCCCGCCCCTCCACCATAGCTCTTTGCTCAGTCTTGTGGTGGTATAATAAAACCATGGGTTGGGGTCTAGTCCCCACCCTCTCTGCCAAAGTTCCTCCACTCAGTTGTACGAGTGTCAATAGATACATGGGCTAGGGCCAAGTGCACCGCCCCACTCCCTTCTTCCTGCACTGTAGGCATATGAGGTAACGTGACTAGGGGCTAGGGCTCACCACTCAACCCCTCCTCCCAAACGCCAAAAACATATAACTTCAAATATAAACCGCTAATCATATGTATTAAGAACCAAAGTTGTGGCATGATGGTAAGATGTTGGATTGTTGTATGGGATGTATAGGGGTTGAACCTTACCGAGGCCTTTGGACCCATTATAAAAAGTTTGGCCAACCATGGGGCACATGGTGCCCTCTCATTCAGCCACATGGCGACGTCTGATTAGGCCACCTAAAATTGTACTAACCAATCTAAATACACCACCTACACATGTACCATGATGACATGTGTCAGAACCTAATTGGTTCACTACCAACCATAGCCTACACAATTAGCTGATGACGTTAACTGTATGGACAACCTAGTCAACCCTGTTGTTGACTTTTTAGTTGTTGGTCAAAAACTTCAGAACACCATAACTTCTTCATACGACAACAAATTGAGGTGATTCAAGCATTGTTGGAATCATCAAGATGAACACTGCGAATTGACACCAGTTTTGGGAGATTCTGAGCATTTTTATTTTTGAGCCTATTTTTTATCTCTGGATCATATAGACATGAGAGTAAATCCCATTTTAACCAAATCTATCTCTAAAGAGAATATTGGCTTCCTAGAAGGTTGTCAAATTTATGAAACAATTGTTGTGGCACAAGAAGACTCACACAATATTCAAGTGCACAAGTTGAAAGGGGTTGTCCTCAATATATACCTCTTAAAAGCCTATGATAGGGTTAGTTGGTTATATATTAGACTAATTTTAACTCACATAGGCTTTTGCCCAGAATTTGTGGTTTGGATAATGAGTTGTCTTCAAGATGTGTCATTAAATAGCCCCATGTCCTTCCTTTTCCATGCTCAAAGGGGTATCAGGGAAGGATGCCCACTTTCTCCTCTCCTCTTTCTATTGGTGGAAGAAAGCTTAAGAAGTGTTTGGTCAATTAAATGTCCTTGAATACTCAACCACGGTGCGTAGACTGATGAAGTACAGGTGCACAATATGTGCTTAGAAGTTATTCATTAGGTTGTTATGTATTTGTTAAGATCTAAACTTAAGATGGAGGTGGTGTTTGTCAATTATATTAGTGTCGTAATTCTTAGGGATATTGGTTAAGTTTCCTAGGAGTTAATCTTTATCCAATTAGTTTGTAGATGATGTGAGAGTAGTTCTACTTGTATTAGATTGTTTTGGGATTTTTTATCCTGAATATTTATGCTACAGCTTCTAATTCTCTAAGTGAAAAACGAAACTTATTCTATCTGCTATGAAGAAATATTGTCTGAACTCAATTGTTTAGGAGAGAACTTCTCACTCTTTTACTTATTCAATTTTTCTCTCAAACAACATAACCCAAAAAACATCTGTATTATGAATTGAACACACTTCAATTATGCTAGATAATAAGAAAATAAAAGGACCATGTTGTACCAGGTATAAAGCAAATTAAATGACAAACTAAACTAGGTATAAAGCAAATTAAATTTCTTATGCAAATAACAACTTGCTAGTGAAATCATTATGCTGCATTGTCACACAAAACAGAGCAGTTGAAGAATTAAAGGAAATAATATTGCAATTGATTAAAACCTACCACTATTTATAGGGGCCCTCCACATAGCAGTTCAGAGCTTCCAATCAACACAACGCTTGCACACAAAAACCAATTCTATTCACATGGAATTCACAAACTATTCACAATTATATCAGTTGGCACGCACCCAAATCACAGTGTGGCCATTAGTTTTATAGCAGGACTCTTCGCATAATTGTATGAATAATTCAAGCCTAATATCTCTATCCTATCTAAAATTATATCACTCAACCTTCGTTTTCCTATTCCAAAAGCAAAATGATAAGGTTTCAACTGATCTCGGGTTCTATTTTGCGTTATTTCGACGTTGACTTGGAGTTTGAGCGCGATCTCCTGCGCTTATTTTAGCAAACAGTTTTGAGGGGATAGGAGGAGATCCACAAGGGAGCCATCCTCTATCCATCCACACCCTTTGCTGCTGACCTGGAACTATGGAACCTTGCAAACAATGGAGACAGCTACAAAAACTTGGATTAGCTGTGGAAACAGATTGATTCGGTAGCCAATTGCAACTTTAACAAAACAATAGGGTATAAAGTTCAATATGAACAAGAAGACATATTATTGCATACCTTCATCAAAACCTGGTAAATATGGCTTTATTTAGATGGTAAATATATAGGAAAAAGAGAGGATCATTAGGCAAAAAGGATGTCATAGTAGGACAATCTTCGAACTCTACATTCCCTCGGACTAGAGATTTTGTATGTCCTCATAAACTTCTTCCTTGTCATTCACTTGTGCCTCTTGTTTGTCATATCCATATTTCATTGTTTTCTTCTTTTTGGTAGAGATCAACATTCTAGGCTTCCTCATTAAAATTTTGTACTTTAAACTAATAATCTCTCTCTACATAATTCTGTTTTCTTTCTTCAGCTTCTTGTTTTTCTTATACCACAAGCTTAGATGTAGGATCAGATTGTCACTCTTTGCAATCTGTATCTCACTCTGTGTCTTCAAGGCTTGATTCTCATTTTTGAGATACCGATTCAGTGTTTCTAGTTCAAAGATCTCCTGCTTCAAGATGTTTGAGGCTGATTGTTCATTTACCTGGTTGCTCCCTTCTCCAGGGCTCTAAATTATTTCCTTTGTTGTTGTCTCCTTCCTTTCCAGTGACTCTATATAGTCATATATTTCTTGTTGAGCGGGGTCAATTCCCGGACTATGCATTGGGCTTATGGTTCTTGGTGATGATCTTGGTGACCCTGTTGGAGAATTTCCAGGGTTTTCAATTGGCTCATCCTCTGTTGGCTCAATCTCTGTTGGCTCATCTTCAGTTGGCTCATTTTCATTTGGCTCATTTTCCTCAAGATTAATATATTTTGTAGTTTTTCAAGTTGTTTGTGGAATCGTGCTCAACCTTGTGCTCCTCCTCAACCTCTTGGTTTGTATTTTCTACACTTTCCTCCTTTTATTCTCTGATTTTTATTCTAGAGGAGAGGTCTTAGTTTGTGAGAATTCTTCTTTACCCGGGCTGGATTTCTTTCTTCTAGGGTTTCCCCTCTTCATTCTCTACAAAATCTTTACTATAGGCAGCTCTTCTTCTGTTACTTCTGTCTGAGTTTGAGGTGCATGTTCCTTTATCATTTCTATGGTTCTCTTCCTCCCTCTGAGGGCCCTGCTGCTACTTGCTTTTTCTGGGTATTTTTCTTCAAAGTGGTTCCTTACTAGGAAACTCTCCCAGTTATCCCCTATACTTCGGAGATGAAATTCAACCAATATTTTTACCAAGCCATGATGATACATGGTGTTTTCTATGCATTGAATTTTCTTTTGAACATTTGTAAACATTTTCCTTAGGCTATTTAAGAGGAAATAGGGGAGGTTCATCTGATGATCCTCAAGGAAGTGCATCATCATCCTAACATGATAAAAATACATTTGCCCAAACCTATCCTCACAAGTGATAAACTTCTGAAGCACAAGTAATAAGTTTCTCCATTTGTTTTTAAGAGCAGTACTGGGAATACCCTTTTTGTAGATCGTAGTGTCCATGTTCGGATTCTTGAGGAAGACTTTCCAGTCCTTGTTTTCAATCCCTCTATTTTTAAACCAATTTTCTCCTTTCCTTGGCAGCTCTGTAGCCTCGGTGACCATAGACTCTATTACTGTGACATGACTTTTAAAGTGGTGGCATATGATATCTTGTTAGGCAGCCATTACCCTTAGGTTATAATGATTGCACTTTAGTACTATATCTTCTTAGTCATACATGCTATATAACCTTCCCTATTGTTAAATTAAAGCAGTACGTACCTTTGATATTCTTTTTCTAACCTTATTTGTTGTCCTTTGATCTCCTGTAAGTACCTTGCTGTCAATTGTCCTTTAATCTAGATCACCAAGTATCTTCGTAGACTTCAAAATCATTAAGCTGCAGAAACTTGTTTTAGCTGCAGAAAGTTGTCCAAGCTGCGGAAAGTTTTCCAAGTTGCAGAAAGTTGTTGATTCTGCAGCTTAAGAGAAAGAAGGCTTTAGTAGATGAACTTTATTGTTTTTTTTCTTTTGAAAAGAAAATTTGAAGTGCCAACAAATTGGTTTTCACTTTAAATTTTCTGTATAAACATACCAACAACATGTTGGTTTTCATGTTTACACAAAATTTTATTTTATTTTATTCCTTTTTTTTCATATTATTATATGTAAATATATATGTTTATATATACATATAATTTTTTTTTTATCTTTTTTTAAATTGAAGAACAAACTGAATGAAAAATTCTAAGGTGGAAAAGAAGAAGAATTCTTCTTGACCATCTTCAGTTCTGAATTATCTTGAAACATTTTAACAAATTCCTCTTTTGTTAATGGTTTCTGGTAAAGCTTCAATCGATGTCCATTTACTAATAGATGATTTCTCCCTTTGTTAATAGTCCTGATTCTAACTGCACCATTGTCAAAGACATTCTCAACTTCATAAGGTCCAAGCCAATGGGTTTGGAATTTCCCTTGAAAATTTTTGAATTTTGAATCAAAGAGCAATGCCTAATCTCCTGGATGAAACTTAATGTACTTATCATGCCATCTTGACCTCTATTGTTGCACTAAGTTGGTCCTTTGTAAGGCATCTTGTCTGATTTCATCGAGCTCATTTAATTGTGTCATCCTTTGCTTCTGGGCTTCTGACAAGTCAAGATCTAACTGGACTGTTGCCTTATAGGTTTAGATCTGGAACTGTATTGGAAGTAAGACTTGCTTCCCATAAACAAGTTCATAGGGAGTATGCCCTATAGTATTCCTCCGTGTAGTTCTGTAGGCCCATAAGGCTTTTGGAAGCTTTTCCACCCAGTCTTTCCTATGTAGATGTACAGTCTTTGTAAGGATAGCCTCAACCATCTTATTTGTGGACTCAACCTATCCATTGACTTGTGGATGGTATGGAGTTGGCTTCCAATGCTTTATCTTGTATTGGTCCACAAGCTTCTGCACTAGTCTAGATGTGAATTGTGTCCCTTGATCTGTTACAATTTCTCTTGGGACACCAAAACGAGTAAAAATATCCTCAAAAAGAAATGAAACTACAATATTTTCAGTAGCAAAAGGAAGTGCTTTAGCTTCTACCCATTTAGTGACATAATCAGTACATACTAGAATATACTTCTTTTGCTTTGAAGGTGGGCTGATTGGTCCAACAAAATCCAGTGCCCATTTTTCAAATGGTTCGATAAGTACCCGTATTTGTAGTGGTATTTCATTTGAAAGAGTAGGTTTTCCCATTCTCTAACAACTATCACATATTTTAACATATTCCTTGGTGTCCCTGAAAATGGAAGGCCAATAATATCCTAAAAGTAGGATTTTGTAAGTAGTTCTCTTGTCAGAAAAATGTCCTCCACATGGCTCACCATGACAAGCTTTTAGTATCTCTGGTATTTTGTCCTCTCGAACACATCTTCTAATGATGAGGTCTAGTCCTGTCTTGTATAACTCCTCATTTATCCATGAATAGGATGTGCTATTGTGGACTATTCTTCTTTTTTCTCTAGGGGATAAATGAAATGGAATTTTTCTTGTGGCCAAATAGTTAGAAATATCTACATACCAAGGTGATTTAGTAGATACTGCAAAAATATATTCATTAGGAAATCTATCTTTTACGGGTTGATCATTGTTTTTATTTTGTATTCTATATAGAAAATCGGAAATTGTGTTTTTTTTCCTGGCCTATCTAGAATGGTTACATTGAATTCTTGTAAAAGTAGGAGCCATCTAGATATTCTTCCATTAGTGACTGGTTTATTCATTAGGTATCTAATCGTAGAATGGTCTGTGTGGACAAAATTTTCATAGCCAATTATATAATGTCTAAATTTATTAATGGCATGAATTACAGCTAAGAACTCCTTTTCCGTTATAGTATAATTTAACTTTGCATGAGTTAAATTTTTACTAGTATTATAAATGGCATAAGGAGAGATATTTTTGTCATAAAACAACTCCTAAGGTTGAATATGAAGCATCTGTTGAGATATGGAAAGGCAATTTCCAGTTAGGTCCTTTTAAGATGGGTGCTTCAGAAATTCTCTTTTTCAAAGTTTCAAAGGCAACTTGACATTCGAAATCCCAACTGACTTCACAGTCTTTGGTGAGTAATTTAAAGAGTGGGGATGCAATTTTTATGAATTTTTCTATAAATCGTCTATAGTACGAGTAAAAACAAGAAAAATTCTAACATCCTTTTGACAACTTGGCACTAATAACTTAGAAATAACTTCTACCTTAGATGAGTCTACCTTAATTCCATCTCTGGAAATATGGTGACCTAAAACAATTCCTTCGTTAAACATCATGAAACATTTTTCATGACTTAATGAGAGGTTTTTTTTCTTGACATCTTATTAATACTTTTTATAAATTTTCTAGCGCTTCATTGAAAGAATCCCAATAGACTATGAAATCATCCATGTACACTTCCACACAATCATGGATAAGGTCAGAGAAAATGCTGAGGACTGCCCTTTGGAACATTGTTGAAGCATTATATAACCCAAAGGGAAGTACCTGGTAAGCATAATTTCCCCATGGAAAAGTGAATGTGGTTTTATCTTGATCTTCAGGAGCTACCTGAATCTGGTTATATCCATTGAACCCATCCAAGAAGGAAAAATATTTTTTTCCTGCTAAAGTATCCAAGACCTGGTCTATGAAAGGTAGTGGAAAGTGGTCTTTTAATGTTGCTTTGTTTAATTCCCTGTAATCGATGCATACTCTCCATTTTCCATTCTTCTTAGGGACGATTACTAGGGGTGAAACCCACTGACTGTCAGATATTGGATAGATGAAATTTACATTTAATAATTTCTACAATTCTTCCTTAACAATTTCTTTTAGATTTGGGTTCATTCTTCGCTGAGGTTGTCTAACTGGTCTTGCATTTTTTTCAATGTAGATATGATGTATGCAAGTTTTAGGATCAATCCCTCTCATGTTAGTGTATTCCCATGCAAAAGCAGAAGAATGTTTCTGTAAAATTTCTATCAATTGTTTCTTTTGCATGTTTTCCAAGTTTTCATTGACATTCAAGGTTTTTCCTCAAAATATTTCTATCGAGGAATTGCCAGATTTTTCCATGGACAACAATGATATTGTTAAGATGAGAGATATTCATTTCGACTATGCTCATAATGTTAAGAAGATTCAATATTTTCTAGTAAATTTAAAATTTGGTCTTCCTCTTTCACTTGTTCAGTGACAAAAATAGGTTGTATCTCTTCTCCATCTTCTATCCATTCTTTAGTTTCTGTATCTATTGTTGTTCTTGTAGGAGGGTATAATGTAAATTTCTTTGTATAATTTTCATCTGAGATAAACATATCGCCTGATCTACAACCGATAAAAGCATCAGCTGTAGCCAACCAAGGCCTTCCTTGAATTAATGGATGTCCTCCTAGATTATTCTTGGGTGTTAAGACCATGAAATCAACAGGATATTCCAAAGAATCTAAAGATACACAAACATCTTCTAACACACCATCTGGTTTAATAACAGATCTCTCAACTAAGTGCAATGAGGTTGGTGTGTATTGAAGGTTAGGAAGTCTAAGTGTGTCCATAACGTGTTTGCTCATTATGTTTATGGCTGCTCCTAGATCAACCAGTGGGTTTGGTATTTCAGTTCCATTGATGTGAATTTTTACAATGGGGCTTCATGGGTCTAAATATTTTTGAATTGTCATTTTTCCCATCATAATGTCTACAATTTTTCTGACTAACTGAATTCTTTTTATATCTTTTCTTCTTCTCCTTGATCGTTGTGTACTTAATTCCTTAATTGTTTTTGCAAAAATTCGTATTTATTGTATGGCTTGTAATAAATGAATCTTAATACAAACATTTCTCAATTCATCTATCATATTGTAATCAGGCAAGATAAATTGTTTCTCTACTCCTTCATCAATTTTTAACCTTTCTGGGAAAGGTGGTTTAACTGATATCGAGGGTTGTTCTATGATAGGAGCATCTATTGGAATTTCTTCTGTTTGTTTATTTTATTTTTGAGGGAGAGAAGTCTCCCCTTCTTTTGATTGATTTTTATGTTTTTGAAGATCAGATTTTGTTTTTTGAATGACAACAGGAGGGTTTTTTAGTAATACTCTTCCAGACCTTAATTGGACATTGTTTAGGTCTAGTGGGGTTATTACATAAGTTTGAGGATTCTGACCCTCCATGTTGTACACTGGTTGTTGTGGCATTTTATTATTAGGATTTGGAAGTGGTTGAGCGGGTAGTTGATTTGATTTTTGTGGAAATGGTAGGGAAAGTTGTGGGTTTTGATTATGAACTGGGACTTGTGGCAATTGATTAGCTTGAGGAATTTGATTAGACGGGGGTAAGAATTGTGGTGGAAGGTAAGATGGTGAGTATTGTTGGTATTGAGCATAGGCTCCATAAGGATTTTTCCATCCTTGATTCTAAGGTTGTGATTGTGGCAAAGCCCAAGGTTGCCAGGCTGAATTCCAATTACTTTGTGAAGACTGGGCAAATTGTTGTGGTCTAAATCTTTGTGATTGATTTGGTTGGGGGTTTTGCCTTGGTCTTTTGGCTATAAAGTAGAGAGGGTCTACTGGTTCTAAGATTCCTTCATCATTGAATACAGCCTTAAGACCTAGTAAGGATGGACATTCCTTTGTATCATGATTATCTGCACATATGACACAGGTTTCTATGGCTTTTGAGTCTAAGGGACACTCTCTTAGAGCATGTTTCTTCCGACATTTGGGACAGAAGATAGATAATGCAACATTTTTGGAATTTTTCTTGTTTTGTATTTTAAGGGTGTTTATCTGTTCACTTAGGCTCCCTAAAATATATGTTTTGAAGGTGTCAAGAAAATTTCCTATTTCTTCCCTGCTAACTATCCCAACTGTAGACTTGTTTATTCTCGACAAGAGAGGGTCTCTAGGACTCTTTCCAACTCCTTCTTTACCCCTTGAGATATGTACACATAAATCACAATTATCTACAAATGGTAGTTGGGAAATATCTCCTTTTCCAGTTAGGTTAAGGAGATCTATCCATTCATCTTTAGCGACTTTGAGTAAAAGAGCTTTTAATGTTTCTTCATCCAAATTATCCATTGTTGTTCTTTTAACATTATAAACAAACCTTTCTACCAAGTCTTCAATATTTTCATCTTCTTTTTGTTTCATTTTGAAGACTTCATATTTTAGGTTACTAGGCATACAATAATCTCTATTTTTGCCTAAGAAAGCCTCTTTCATTTGTCCCGATGTTGTTATAGAATGCACTCCTAGACTCATGAACCATTTTAATGCTAAGTATTTTAATGTGACAGGGAACAATTTAACTTTTGAGCATCATGCAGATAGTCATATGATCTGCATAATACTTCAACTTCGAAGAGAAATGTTTCTAGATCCTCGTTTCTTTTCCCGTGGAAATTAGGAAGAATCGAGGGTGATATATTTTTCATTGTGAGGGTCGTATCTTCATCTAGAATAGGAAATCTCGAAGGATCTTGATTTCCTCTGCCTCTAACCCCTCCTCTACCTCTACCTCTTCCTCTTCCTCTTCCTCTAACCATATCTTCTTCGCCATGGACATTGTGTACTTCTCCTTCCCCTTCTTTAGCCATGATATATTCTTCAGAGCTAATATAGTGTTCTTCTAATCTTTCTGGTTCCTCTATCAATGGTTGCTCAAAATGAGTTTCCAATTCCTCTTCTTCACTAGGAATTTATAATTCTTCTCCCAAAATTTGTTCACCAGTGGGGGATAGAAAGATTACTCCTGTAGTTGGGGATGTAGGATTTTCTTCAATTACAGCTTCAGTAGAAGAAGTAGGTGAAGTTCTGGATTGAATTTATGATCTTGAGACTTCAGGAAGTCTTTGTCGACCTCTAAATGGAATTTGGGTTTGAGTAGGTGGTGTGGAATCTCAAAATCATGGTGAAGTGAGTGGATTTGTGGGAATTAAACTTCTTCCTCATCCTACAAATCTACCCCTAGAGTCTCTATCCCTATGCATGTCATGTTTTAAATTAATGATGATTTTTTTTTTAACTTCTAATTATACTTCACTGGCAACAACACCAAAATGTTTGGTCAATTCAATGTCCTTGAATTGTCAGTCATAAATTGGCAACCAGGGTGCGTAGACTGATGAAGTACAGGTGCACAATATGTGCTTAGAAGTTATTCATTAGGTCGTTATGTATTTGTTAAGATCTAAACTTAATATGGAGGTGGTGTTTGTCAATTATATTAGTGTCGTAATTCTTAGGGATATTGGTTAAGTTTCCTAGGAGTTAATCTTTATCCAATTAGTTTGTAGATGATGTGAGAGTAGTTCTACTTGTATTAGATTGTTTTGGGATTTTTGACCCTGAATATTTATGCTGCAACTTCTAATTCTATAAGTGCAAAAAGAAACTTATTCTATTTGCTATGAAGAAATATTGTCTGAACTCAATTGTTTAGGAGAGAACTTCTCACTCTTTTCCTTATTCAATTTTTCGCTCAAACAACATAACCCAAGAAACATCTATATTATGAATTGAACACACTTCAATTATGCCAGATAATAAGAAAATAAAAGGACCATGTTGTACCAGGTATAAACAAAATTAAATGACAAACTAAACTAGGTATAAAGAAAATTAAAGTTCTTATGCAAATAACAACTCGCTGGCGAAATCATTATGCTGCATTGTCACACAAAAAAGAGCAATTGAAGAATTAAATGAAATCATATTGCAATTGATTAAAACTTGCCATTGTTTGTAGCGGCCCTCCACATAGCAGTTTAGAGCTTCCAATCAACACAATTCTTGCACACAAAAACCAATTCTATTCACACGAAATTCAAAAACTGTTCACAATTATATCGTTCAGCGCACACCTAAATCATAGTGCAGCCATTAGTTCTATAGTAGGTCCCTTGGCATAACTGTATGAATAATTCAAGCCTAATATCTCTATCCTATCTAAACTTATATCCTTGAACCTTCATTTTGCTATTCCGAAATCAAAACGATAAGGTTTCAACTGATCTTGGGTTTTGTTCTGCGTTAATCCGACGGTTGACATGGAGTTTGACCGCGATCTCCTGCGCTTATTTTAGCAAACAGTTTTGAGGGGATAGGAGGGGATCCACGAGGGAGCCATCCTCTATCCATCCACACCCTTCGCTGCTAACCTGGAACTCTGGAACCTTGCAAAAAATGGAGACAACTACAGAAACCTGGATTAGCTGCAAAACAAACTGATTCGGTAGCCAATTGCAAATTTAACAAAACAATAGGGTATAAAGTTAAATATGAACAATAAGACATATTATTGCATACCTTCATCAAAACCTTGTAGATATGGCTTTATTTAGGTGGTAAATATATAGGAAAAAGAGAGGATCATTAGGCAAAAAGGATGTCATAGTAGGACAATCTTCAGACTCTACAAGGAGACTGACAACAGAAGTAAATAGGAGAGGTGATTTGAATGGTATAATTATTGCTTAATATTTAGTTGTTACTCGTCTACTTTTTGCTAACGATGTTTTTATTTTCCGCAATGGATCCTTTAGAGATGTAAATAAGCTTCTTAAAATTTTGACTATCTTTCGAAACTATACTAGAATGCTTATAAATGAATGTAAATCCACCAATTTGATTCACAACTTGGATGATAAGGAAACACAATTCCCCAAGGAAAATTTTGTTGAAAAATGAAACAAGAAATTCTCAATCTGATTTTGCCTTGATTAAATTGAAAAAAATCGAATTTCCACATCAATGGACAACTTGGATGATGTTTACTTGTGTGACATGGCTTGTGTCACCCAGTTTACTCAGTAAATTTGATATGTAGGAGTTAGAGTTTAGTTAAGCATGTGTGATTACTAATTTGTAGTAATAAAGGTTAGTTATCTAAGGTTGTTTTTAGTTAAACTAGTTCCAACTGTTGGAGGAACTAGTGGAGGGTCAAGTTGTGTAGTGGGACTTCAATAAAACTCAGTGATCATCCAGTTAATTGATCAGTTAGCCCAAAATGGCTAGTGAATGTAAAGAATTCGAGTTCCTCGGGCCAAGTGGAGTTTCCAAGGTAGTGTAACATCAGTTGTAGCCTAGTCTTGAGTGTAAAGGTGTTTCATGCAGTCAAATGATCAACCTAGGGATTTGCGCAATTCAGTTTGAGGAATTTCCAAAATAATAGGGGCCTAATTCCTCAAGGAACAATGCAAGGAAATAGGAGCTCAGGTAGAGGAAAAATTTGACTAAGTCTAGGTCAGAGGCCTTCAGTGAGCAGAGAGATAGGTTGTGCTCTTGCAGGGTGAGCTCATTGAGCAAAGAAATTGTAATACATCTCTATTCATTTGATTAATGCAAGAGGCATTGGGGTTTTTAGTAGATTGATTTCCCCATAGACAAATAATAGTTTCATGTGTGTTATTTATCTTCAATGTATGATAATTTTGTTCTAAATTGTGAATTAATGTCTACAGAGAAGTAGAGTAGGTTTTTGTCTTGTGATTTTGATTAAATTTCATGAGCAGTTTCATATATACAACACAATTTCTACATGGTATCAGAGTTGGATTCACATTAGAGTAGGGATTTCAAATATGTTTCTCAGAGATTCAAATTTGAGGATCATTGTTGCAGGATTTCTTCAGATTTGAGAAGATGGCCTTCAATGGACTAATGCTAGAGTATGCCTTGGAAGGCACCTCTAAATTTGTTGCATGGAAGGATTGTATGGAGGCGATATTGGATGACAATGGAATGATATAATACATGAAGACAAATGTTACACAACCAACGAAATATATTGATGCCCATAATCGTGCTCAGTGGAAGAAAGATGTAGCTAAATCAAGGAGAATCGTATTAGTGAGATTAAGTGATCACATTGTCTCAGATATCCATCGAAAAGAAACTCTGTTAGTGATGTGGAAAGCACTGAAAAAATTGTTCAAGACTAATAGCAACCACAGGATGTTGGCACTCAGGAATAAACTTCGAAGTATCAAGATGTATAAGAATGACACAATTCCACAGTATCTGAGCAAGTTTACATAGTGCCATGATGAAATTGGGAGGGTCAGTGTTAATGTCCCTGAATAAGACTTTGTAAGCCTAGTCCTTCTGGGCCTTCCAAAGAGCTAGAAAAAATATCAAGATTCAGTGAATGGGAGGGAGAAAATACTGAATTGGGAGCGCTTATGGTCCAATTTGGTATTGGAGGAAATAAGGTGGAATACCAAAGATGGGACTTCATCCAAGGGCAATGATGAAGAAAAAATTGCATTGGCTTGAAAGGTAAAGAATGGAAAATGGAATAAATCCCAATCCAAACTAGAATCCAGTCAAGGGGGAAAGAAGAAAAATTTGTAAAAAAATAAATGCTTCAATTGTCATGAATTTGGGCATTATGCCACGAAGTTTCCACATAAGAAAATAAGAAAGAAGACCTCAAGAGGAGTAGCAGGTGAAGCCTTGGCTTCATAGTTAGAGCTTGACTTTACCCTCATTGCATGCATGGCCAACATAATGATGGAGGTCGTGTGGTACTTGGACTCAGGTGCATCGTTCCACATGAGAGGGATTAGATATTTTTTCATTGACCTGGAGGAAAAATACTTGTAGATGCACATTGAGATGGGGGACAATGGAAGGTACAATGCAACTGGGATTGGTAAAATCACCTTTTATAGGGATTTAAGCTCCCCCCTAGGCTCAAGGATGTCATGTTCGTTTCGGGCCTAAATAAAACTATTGTCTCTATTGAAATTTTGGAAGACTGTGGTTATGATGTGATCCTCAACAAAGGAAAGGAATTCCTAAGATACATAGCCACAAGACAGGTGAAGCAGATAAGGGTTCGTGTGAAGAAGTTGTACAATCTAGATGTGGAGGATTGTCTTGCATTGAGCACAGAGGTAGAGAAGGTGCAAAGGTGTGATGTCGATGAAATTTGGAATAGAATGCTTGGTCATTTTCATCATGGCATTTGGAAGATCATGCAATAGACAACCATAGGCTTCCCCAAAGGAGAACTTAAGCAACATGATGCATGCAAAGGATGTACTTTGGGGAAGTACACAAAGTCCAGTTTCCATGATCAGGACATCAAAGCACATACAGTCCTGGAAAGGATCCACTCTGAGGCCTGTGGACCTTTCTCAATAGCCTCCACTGCCAGACACAAATATTTTGTCATTTTTATTGATGACTTCTCACTAAAGTGTTGGATCTTCTTCATGCAGAAGAAAGATGAGACATTCTCCAAGTTCATAGAATTAAAGGCACTGGTAATTGAGAAATAAAATGGCAATAAGGTGAAGGCTCTCAGGAGTGATAATGGAGGTGAGTATGTGTCAAATAAGTTTAAAAAATTCTATGCAAAAGAAGACATTCAACAAGAGTTGACAACACTGCACAACCCACAATAGAGTGGGGTGGCTGAGAAAAAGAACCGTAGCATTGTGAGAGCAACTAGGGTGATGTTTCATGACCAAGGCTGTTATAGACATTTTTGGGCACTGCAACCCCAAGCATAAAATTTCCATAAACCAAAGGCTCCTAAGTCCCTAAAAGTTTTGTTCTAACCCCTAAAGGAACAAGGTCAACTGATTACAGCTTCTCCCAGAAGTTCTCCATGAAAAACTGCTCAGAACTGGTCAAAACAGGATCATTTCACCTGCTCCATAGGCAAAATGCGTTGAATCTCACCTAAGAACACTCTATGGGTGCGTTGCATTTCAAAAATCCCTTCTATGGGGTGCGATGGGCGAGAAGTGACAAATGGCAATGTCAATCCGCGAGGTGGAGAGGCATGGAATCTTCCAGAAACTTCTCCTGTGACACTTGCCTCTCTGAATTCAAGCAAGGATGAGTAAGAGATCATCAATCTCCAAGTGGAAGCAAGAACTATCAGAGGGAAGACACTAATCAAATCATAAGCTGATTCATCTCCCTTACAGATATCTATATATGGATCCCTCATCCCAGAGATCGAGAGGCTGGAATTTTGCATCTTGCAAGGAATTGTTGTTGGTTTCTTGAGGCAACATCATAGTGTTGGGTGATTTAAGCTTTGCATGAGGTGAAGAAGGGATTACTTGTTGAGAGGATGATGCTGGGTCAGAAAAACTGGTTGTAACTCCCTTGGCTCTTTCTTGATTATCAATAAAGCTATTCAAGTTTTCCTCCATACTCTTGTGTCATTTATGTTTCATGCATTTGTATGGTCAATTTACATATGATCCTAGATTGTTTATGATAATAGATCCATGTTCTTGTATAGTGTTATTCTGCTTTGATTCTACAGGTGCTCTGTGAAGCTGGGTGTACAAGGAAGCAAGTAGCAAAAGACTATCAGAAGAGAGAGGAATTGAGTAAGGAACCAAGCACAAGACAGAGGTTGGTCTCCTTTATTCTTCTCTCATCTATATTTCATAAAGGAAAACGAAAGTAGTTTTACTTTGTTTGTTTCTAAGGTAGCTACAACACCTTAGTGGGATTAGCAGTTCTGCATAGACACTTTTCCCTGTACAAAATGGCGACTCCGTTGGGGAGTGACTAGGTTGTTTGTTAATCTACATTTGTTTATTTTATAAACTTACAGATGGAGCCTGAAGTTGAGCCAGGTAGCTTTCGAACTGCATTTACTATGCAAATGCAAAGTGGATAAATTCCACTTCAGTCAATCTCTGGGTTTTGTTTATGAATTAAACAACTGATTTACAAACTCTCTAATTGCCCTTGTGGTGGCTCTAGTAACCTCCTTAGATCTACCCCTGTTGTTGATTTACTGATTACCACTTGCTCGGCCAAAATCCCTGAACTGAACTACAAACTGTGACCCGGAACCCAAGCAAAGTCTCGTCTCTGGCCCAGCGCACTCTCTGTTCTGTGAATCTGAAATTCAGCGCACTTCCCGAGTGTAGTAGGTGCGCTGCATTTCAAGTTCATTGTGTTACAGGTGCACTGATTAGACTAGGCATTGTTCCTCAATTTTGGTTTCTGTGTTCATTCTTTTTAGTTCTATTCACGAGTTTTTCTGCCTATGGTCAGTACACCTCTGTTTGAAACCCCTTTCCTTGCTGATATTCCGCCTCCATTGTGCAAAGAATTGCAAATGTTTTTGTGTATTTGTTGAGTCATTTTTAGTTCTCTTTTGCAAAAAAGTAACGTAATTGTACTGTCGTTTCTTGATTTGAAAGTGTCGCAAGTGTCGTTTTCAGTCATAGAAGAGAATCTGATTGCTCTTGATAGTCAGTTACCCTGTTACTATTGTATTTGATCTGAATTAGTAGTTTTTCTAGTGTCGAAAGCAAGTTTTCATTTCCAAGTTGAAAAGTGTTGTCATTATCTTCATTTTTGATTTTGAAAAGAAACTGGTTAGTAATTGTCGCTTGAAAAGTAATTCAGATTTGTGCATTAGCTTTCTTTTTATCATTCACATATTAAGAAGGCTGAAAAAAAAATACATGCATGTGCATTTACATTTATACTGTTTGATTGGTTTGATTTAGGACAGTGCATATAGTGTGTGCTCTTTGCTCTTTGTTGAAAGAATTCTGTCTTTCTTTCCTTAGTAGCTAGGATTTTCATTGCACAAAGAAGATAAAAGACTATTTATCATCTTAGATTGCATTTTAGGAATTGTACATCTACATCACGCGGTGAACCTGAAAGGCAAATTTCTTAATCAAGATCAACTATAAAATAAATTTAATGAATCTAACAATGCTTTGGAACCTAATGAACAACATCTAGAAGTCTAGGCTAGAGACGTATTCCGGCGTCGTAAAGCCTGGTAACTGTTGTTCTCACTGTTGGTTGGGTGATTCCTCCACTTTGAGATGATAAGTGCCAGTACGGACTTGTGCTCCCACGTACTGTCGAGTATATTTTGGGAGACCACAATAGGCTTAATCCTTTATCCATAGGAAGCCGTGTCTGTCGCCCTATCGATCACAATGCACTGAACACAGCATTTGGGAAGATTGACTGCCGTACAGTAAAAAGTATTTTGCAGTTTTGCGATTGGTTTGGTAATCCCTCTGCCTAGATTTCCAGAGCAGTCCCTTTTGTTCCTTTTCAGACTCCTTAATAGAAAAGGTCCATCTGAGCACTTGTCACTTCAGGATCATTAAAAATCGAAGGCGACTAGAGTCATCTTTTGTTTTTTCTCGACTCTTTAAAATTTAAAAAACAAGTTGTGTCAAAGCGTCTAAAATTTATTTTAAACGGAATAATCATCACCTTTCCTACGTTGGTCTTAGGTTGAGACAATGGAGTCCACCAACCAAGGAATTCTCCTTGGAGGAAATCCTAGTCCCTTCTCCTCTTGGGGAGATGTTGGTGCACCCCATATGGCCACATTGTCACTTCCAGGATTGACAATCGGCTTACCCGTATGGCTCTTCTCAACCTCTGTCATTCAGAACACCGCAATTCCTGAACAATCGAGTTAGCAACTAGACAATTCCAGAGTTATTCCCCAACCCTCTACTTCCTCCAATTCTTCCTCTCCTCCTTCCCCTTCGCTTGATGAGGCTGGTAAAGCCAAAAATCAAGTACCAGAGAAGAAGAAGGAAAAGAAGAAGAAAGAGAAGAAGAAGAAGGAGCCAAAGGCGGAAAGGGGCAACCAAGCGTCGTCTAGCGAAAATCCACACACTGCACCGACCAGGCCTAAATCACCATGTGTCATTTGCAAAGGAGACCACTATCATAGAGATTGTCCTTGCATCCCTCGGATTTTAAGGGACTGGTCTCCTCGTTTGCACAACCCGGTGTCGACAACCTCTGATGATCATGTTGAAAACACACCGTCGACTAGTGAAAGTGAAGCCCCAGGACAAAAAGGAAAATATAGATTTCCTTGTAAACTGTGCGAAGGCGATCATGCCGTCCACCGTTGTCCCTTCTTAAATGAGGATAAAAGAGTTTTGGACGATCGTCTGGTTTCACCGTTACGACTTCCCCCTAGATATAAAAAACTCTTACCGAGTCCGTCACTAGTTGAAAATCCGGCTGACCCGCCCAGGTGGTCGGCCGAAGCATCTATCATTGAAGACGAACCATCTGAACCCATACCAGATGAAAGTCAAAAGGTCGAGACGGCAGTTGACCCGGTCTTGCCTTCAAAGGTTCCATCTTCATATGATACAGTCACCGAAGAGAACAAGGATGACACCGTCCAAATTCTTTTCGTAAGCACAGACTCCGATGAACAAGGGGGCAATTTACCCATTCCTTTACCGTAGGAAGGAAGTTCGTCAGAGTCGTAACCGGCCGTCTATTCGGTCCCACCTCCAAGCAACCTAGTTGTTTCATTTGACAGGAATCAACTAGGCAGACCCTGTTTATCGGCTAGTGTACCATTTCGAATCATTGCTCAAATATATAGAATGGTTATGGTCGGTACCATCATAGATGAAGGGGCTTCTGTGAGTATCCTTTCCTTGACTGCTTGGAAAGCGCTTGGTTCGTCATCACTTTTGCTTGAGATGAGAAATCTAATAGGCTTTGACAAAGGAACCAGTCGACCGTTAGGGATCCTTCCCAATGTACCCATAACATTGAGAGGAAAAACCATTCATATGAACGTAATGGTAGTCCAAGGACCCCTAGATTATAATCTACTCCTTGGACGAGACTATATTTATTGCATGGGAGCCATTGTCTCATCACTCTTTAGAGTAATGTGTTTTCCGCACGAAGGAAGAGTGGTCAAGCTCGTAGACCAGCTTTCATTTCCCAGATCACACATAGCAAATAGTCATATACCATCCCTGAATGGTCTTTTCACACAAGGAATGTCTCATCAATCCCAAGTCCGTCCACCTGATGAGCGCGAGTGATTCGGGGGACATGACTGAAACCCAGGGGGCATGCACCCTGGTCTGCTTCGGCAGGAAAACTTCAGGTATAGGGTAAGTTTCCACGAGAGATATATGACTAGTCTGTACTCCCGTCCGTGATTGGAAAAGGGGGTTAGACTGGAATAAGATTCCCTTGTTAAAGTTATGTGAGTAGAGGCTTCTGTGCCACTCGCCTTTGTCTATTTCAGTAGGCATCGCTGAAGAAGTGTTTTGTTTGCGGTCCAAGTAGAACAATCTTTGGTAACCTGAAAGAGGTATACCTTTCCTGATAAAACAAATGTTTTGTCGGTAGAATAAAAGGTGACCTTGAAGCTTTATTTTATACCTGGGGGCATGCAAACCTTTTGGCGTGCAAGCGAAGAGCGACCATTTATTTTTAAAATTTGTAGGTCCTCTAACCCTTTAAACTCGTAGGATTGGTCGTTTCCTAACTTGCATAAAGAAAGGATGTGGGGCAAAACTCTAAAAATTGCCGTTTTCATATATGAGACATTCTTATTATACGACTGGATTAATCGAGCAGTTTTAACACGGACTTCATGCTCGTTAAAAAATAAACATAAGCAATGAGCAAATGTTTCCCCCAGCGTTTAAGCTCAATAAAAAATGAACCAATTCCCAGTAAATAACCATCGTGAATGTAGTACTTCAGCCTTTAAAGCCTTGGTCGTGTTCCCATCATCACCTCCACTCTGTATCGGCTGATCATTCACCTCCATTTGATTGTTTACCCCTTTTGAGGAATAGCTGCGAAGAGTGATGCCACTAGCCATCCTTGTAACACTAGCGTGATTGGAAAATTCCAAACCTTACCTGGAATCAACTGCTACCCAATTTTATCACTCGTTCCTCAAAGACGAGTCTCCTTTAAGCTCTTTTCAACTGACTCGTAAAATATGAAAAGATTGCCGAGCCATTGGCCTCTCTAGCTCGTTAAAGGGACCGGAAGTGCTATCCCTCCTTTAGATTTTAATCTTTTTGGACTTGAGGGATTATTACACAAAAATATTGAGTGCTTGTTTTGTTCGGCTCGTTAAAAGTATCGAAAATTCATCCCTTCTGTATTGTTTTATACTTTTTCGGACTTAAGGAATTAGATGACGAAAAAGGATTTTTGGAGTTTCCTTTACGTCCCTTTTCAGACTATCTAAAATTGAAAAGGACCGAGTTATCTTTGTCGTTAAACTCGTTAAAACCTAATAGCGACAAACTTGTCCATAGCAGACAAGAACGAGTTTCACTATCGCTAGGCTCGTTAAAACATAGCGATGGGTTTGCCCGAAGGGAAAATTATAGAACAAGCATATGTTATCCTCCTCAAGCTTGACAAAAATAAAGAGGTATTGGTCAGCAATGACTGGGGAAAAATTGGGAAGAAAACTTGAAGAAACTTTGTTGGTAGCAAGTCGTTCTTGAACATGAGACTTTCACTCCGCATCCAAGTCGGGTTGGGTTGTTTCATTCACCAGTCACATCACCATGGTCCCATCACACCATCCACATTTGGGGATAATGCTACCAATCCATCACGTCAGTGTCGCCGATATGTTCAAGAGAAGTCACTCAGAGAATTCACCTGTGTCTCACCCGCTACAATACATTTACGCTCCATTCTTTCATGACCGCCACCCTGAACCTTACATCACCAGATTGTTTTCACCTCCATTAAAATAATTTGCTCTGTTCTGTGTCATTGATGTGGGATTCATTAAGGCCCTCCTATGATGGATCATTTCCTGTCGACATCAGCTCATTATCCAAGAAGTCGATCTAGGAACACCCCTTTCAAGTACTTTGAAGCTTGCATGCCTCAATGGCAAGTTTCTCACTTCCGGGGACAGGTTTACATCAATGGCCTTCGACCGAAAGATTTTGCTGGTGTTCGATGCCAAGTCCTTTATTCACACCACGTGAATTGTACTACAGTACCTTGAGGGTCATTATCATTATCAGTGATTCCTCTCGCGCCTGTTAACAGCTTACATCATTGGCTGGTAATCAGGCGATGTCTTTCCATGTTCGACTCCAGAACATCTCTCACATGGATTGACTTGTACTTTGAGTAAATATTGAACGATATTGAAGACCCTGGATCTAGTTTCATCCAGTCGGGCTGCGATATATATTTAGGGAAATAAAGACATCAAATGTACATCATTGTTGCACAGATAATCATCCAATCAAAGGGATGATGTCTCTACCAGAATCATCAATCTACACTCAGACGATTGTCTGTCATATGTACATGAAAATGAATTTATAAAGATGAGCATGGGAATGCCCGCCTTAGCTATATCTTGAAAATATTATGAAGATTATGTATTGTATTGTATCTTATTACAGGTCTCCTCCCAACTTGAAAGAACTTCGGATCCTCATGATAAAGCATTTCACCCGACATCAAAAAAGATTAACGACCTCATGCTTTAGGGGGCAACTGTTATAGACATTTTTGGGTACTGCAACCCCAAGCATAAAATGTCCATAAAACAAGGGCTCCTAAGTCCCTAAAAGTGTTGTTCTAACCCCTAAAGGAACAAGGTCAACTGATTACAGCTTCTCCCAGAAGTTCTCCATGAAAAACTGCTCAGAACTGGTCAAAACAGGATCATTTCACCTGCTCCATAGGCAAAGTGCGTTGCATCTCACTTAAGAACACTCTGTGGGTGCGTTTCATTTCAAAAATCCCATCTATGGGGTGCGATGGGTGAGAAGTGACAAATGGCAGTGTCAATCCGCGAGATGGAGAGGCATGGAATCTTCCATAAACTTCTCCTGTGACACTTGCCTCTCTGAATTCGAGCAAGGATGAGTAAGAGATCATCAATCTCCAAGTGGAAGCAAGAACTATCAGAGGGAAGACACTAATCAAATCACAAGCTGACTCATCTCCCTTACAGATATCTATATATGGATCCCTCATCCCAGAGATCGAGAGGCTAGAATTTTGCATCTTGTAAGGAATTGTTGTTGGTTTCTTGAGGCAACATCATAGTGTTGGGTGATCTAAGCTTTGCATGAGGTGAATAAGGGCTTACTTGCTGAGAGGATGATGCTGGGTCAAAACAACTGGTTGTAACTCCCTTGGCTCTTTCTTGATTATCAATAAAGCTATTCAAGTTTTCCTCCATACTCTTGTGTCATTTATGTTTCATGCATTTGTATGGTCAATTTACATCTGATCCTAGATTGTTTATGATAATAGATCCATGTTCTTGTATAGTGTTATGTTGCTTTGATTCTACAGGTACTCTATGAAGCTGGGTGTACAAGGAAGCAAGTAGCAAAGGACTATCAGAAGAGAGGAATCGAGTAAGGAACCAAGCGCAAGACAGAGGTTGGTCTCCTTTATTCTTCTCTCATCTATATTTCATAAAGGAAAATGAAAGTAGTTTTACTTTGTTTCTTTCTAAGGTAGCTACCACACCTTAGTGGGATTAGAAGTTCTGCATAGACACTTTTCCCTGTAACAAAAGCCTACCTCTACACTTGTGGGCTGAAGCATGTGACACATATGTCTATCTGTATAACTAGATTCATCATCGAATTATGGCCATGATTACATCGGAGGAGGCTTTCTTTGGGAGGAAGCTAGATGTGTCGCACTTCATGATTTCTGGAGCCTCTATCTACTGACATGTCTCCAAAGATGCAAGGAAGAAGCTAGAGCTGAAAATAGAGTTGGGGGTATTTTTGGATTACACATTACTCCCCACAAATACTGTGTGTAATTTCCATCCCTCAGAATGATAGTTGTGCGAAGGGATGTAAAGTTTGATGAGGAGAAAGCGATGTGGTGCTCTCTTGAGAGGCTTGAGATGGAGCTTCAAATCCCACCAGAAGAAGATATTTTGGCTCCAAAGGAGAAACTTCAGGAAGTTGTGGAGTAGCCACAAATTGAGGAGTAGAGAGTGGAGACAACCAGTCAAGGAAAACCATCTAGAGAAGGTAGGAAAATAACCAAGGAAGCTCAGAGACTTATGCAGGATACAAGGGAGAATGTGGGTGCTCCTTCAAATCAGTGCAGGTAGAGAAGGTCATCAGATTGGTACACTGGCTACATGGCTCTAATGTCTGAGCTTGTAGAGACTGATTCATCCTCTTTAGAGGAAGGACTAGATAAATTTGTATGGGTTGGTGCAATCATGTAGGAGTGTGAATCCATTGTAAAGAACAATGTTTGGGAAGTGGTCCCAAGACCAACATACATATTAGTTGTGGGTTCAAGATGGATCTTCAAGGTAAAGCATGTAGTAGACAGAAGCATAGAGAAGTATAAGTCTATATTTGTGGCCAAGGGGTACTATGAAGTATAAGGGATTGACTATGAGGAGACCTTTTCTCATGTAGCAAGGTTCTCATCCATCAGATCAATTCTTGCTCTGGCTATGTATATAGGGTGGAAGAACCACCAGATGGATGTGAAAACAACATTCCTCAATGGTGTTATTAAGGAGGAGGTGTATATTGAGCAACCAGAATGCTTTGATACTTTTGATAAGGAGTCTCATGTGTTCAAACTCAACTGAGTGTTTTACGGACTCAAGCAAGCACCTCGTGCTTGGTACACCAAGATCAACAGCTATCTCACCAGTTTGGGTTCACCAAAAGTGAATCAGATGCAAACCTCTATCACATTCTGGTAGAAGGTAAATTATTGATTATTGTCTTATATGTTAATGACTTGATTTTAACTGGTGATGAGAAGCTGATCAAATCTTGCAAGGAGGACCTTGCAAGAGAGTTTAAAATGAAGGACATGGATCTCATGCACTACTTCCTCAGATTGTAAGTGTCGGCTCAATTTATTGTGTAAATTAACGCATGTATTTTATTATCAATCCAGGTTGGTAATCTTAGAAGCAAACCATAATTTATGGATTTTTGGACAAGAACTAATATAGAAAGTTGTCATGAGAACAGAAGTGCATGTTACAAATATAAATAATTCTACATAACTAAGCAAAAACATTTAAATCTATTTTATAAAAGCATACATTATTGGTTAATGAAAATTAGACTATTTTAGAAAAACAAGGAAGAGGCTCTTTTCAAAGAGACTTGGTTGTCCTCCCTCAAAAATTCTATAATAGCATTGTGAATATCTAAGTAAGCATAAAAGAATGTAATGAAAGAATAAGAACTTAATCTAAGAAAGCTTGAAAGAAGTGAATATTTTTCAATCTTAGTCCTAGCTCATGAAGAAGATTCTATTTTCTAAGAGACCTGGTTGTCCTTCCATATTCAAGCTAATCACTAAAAGGAAGCAATATTCACTTAACACATTCCATAAAATGAATTCACATTAAAGATATTTACAAATATTTACAACAAATGAATATAATAAACATGGAGAATTAAACTAGCATATGCACAAATATGAACATCATACAACAAAGTGTACTTAGCTTGGTATGGGGGGCCTCCAACCTTGCTGGTACACTGCTAAAATAATCAGCTACAAAAACTCATTCACTCCAGAAAACATAAATAAATCATGAAACAAAAGCTTTGTCTTCAATTATCTCAAAATAATAATCTTCAAGTTTTTCTACATGTTCTAACTATGAATGCCTCTCTTTAAATAGGAAAAATAATAACCATATAAGCTAAAAAGTATGAAACAACCATCATTAATGTTATCCCACTTCATTAGGTTGAAGACATCCATTAGTTACAAGAAATCTAGAAGAATTCCAAAAAATCCTAAAACTGCCCCTTTTTAATAGGGATTTCTGGGTGACAGGTCAAGTTTGACCAGTGTTGACCGGGCCTGTATTTGCTCATTTTGACCAAACCAATAGATGTTCATCCATTCGTGGTTCGTAATATTTCCAAATATGTATTTAGCGCATGCCCAAGTTTCCTACACATATCACTTTAATGGATCTATTACGGGAATTTTTAATGCACTCTAAAATTAATTTTAAAACCCAATTTTTACAACAATTTCTAAAAATTGAAAAATTTAATCTAATTACCTAAATATGAAAAATAAGGGTAAAATGAAGCATATGTGAGTGGAATAGGGTGGAATATGATGGTAAGTAAGTGGGTGTATGATAAACAAAAATGACCAAAATTAAGGGCCAATAGTAAGTATGACAAGGAGATGGGGAACTATTTATTTCTTAAGGCAAGTATGCAAATGGGATACTACAAAGGTTCCACATGGAGAGTTACAAACCCATGGAGACACCTCTAGATACAAACTGGAGGAAAGAGGATGCCACTTTATATGAGGAAGTGGATGATATTGTTTACCGAAAGTTGGTGGGTTCACTAATGTATCTTGTGAACACATGACTAGATATGTGCTATGTAGTCAACAAGTTGAGCCAAGCCATGGTTCGGTCGACCAAATTATTTTGGAGGGAAGGTAAGCATGTTCTATGGTACCTCAGAGGCACTACTCAGTTTGGACTATGGTACAAATGAACAAAGGGAATGAAGCTATGTGGCTTCACAAATGTAGATTGGGCGGGGAGTCCATTAGACCAAAAGAGTACATTAGGTGGAATTTTTAGTGTTGGGTCTACAACGGTTTCTTGGTACATCACAAAACAAATATCTGTGGCACTAAGCTTGGTAGAAGCAAAATACATGGCTGCTAGTCCAACAACATGTGAGACAATCTAGATGAGAAATATACTTGTTGGATTTTTTGGTCAGATGATGGATCCAACTGTGATATATCGTGATAATCAAAGTTTCATAAAGCTCTTTGAAAATCTTGTTTTTCATGATTAATCCAAGCACACACACACACACACACACACACACACACACATATATATATATATATATATATATATATATATATATATACATATATATATATATATATATATATATCTGGTACCACCATTTATGAGATTGTGTGAAGAGGAAGATAATGTTTTTGCAGTACATTCTGACAGAAGAACAAGATGTTAACATTTTGACAAAGGCCTTTTCAAGAGGGAAGTGAAAGTTCCACAGGTGCAGGATAGGGGTGGTTGATAATCCCTCTCTTACTGAGAGGGATTGTTGAAAAATGCAGCAAGAAATTCTCAATTTGGTTTTGCCTTGATTAAATTGAGAAAATTCGAATTTCCACATCAACAGACAACATGGATAATGTTAACTTGTGTGACATGGATTATGTCACCCTATTTACTTAGTAAATTTGATTTGGAGGAGTTAGAGTTCAATTCAACATGTGTGATTGCTAATTTGTAGAAATCAAGGTAATTTATCTAAGTTTGTTTTTAGTTAAACTAGTTCCAACTGTTGGAGGCACTAGTGGAGGGTAAAGTTGTGCAATGGGACTTCAGTCAATCTTAGTGATCATCCAGTTAACTGATCAATTGGCCCAAAATAGCTAGTGCATGCATATAATTCTAGTTCCCCAAGACTGATGGATATTCCAAGGTAGTGTAACATCAGTTGTAGACTATTCTTGAGCGTAAAGGTTTTGCATGTAGTCAGTTGATCAACCTAAGGAATTGTGTAATTCAATTTGAGGAATTTCCTAAATAATAGGGTCCTAATTCGTCAGGAAAAATGTAAGGAAATAAGAGCTCAGGCAATGGAAAAATTTGACTAAGTATGGGTCAGAGGGCTTCAGTGAGCAGAGAGATAGGTTGTGCACTTGCAAGGTGAGCTCAGTTGAGAAAAGCAATTGTAATACATTTCTATTCATTTGATTAATGCAAGAGGCATTAGGGTTTTTAGAAGATTGCTTTCCCCTAATAAAAATACTTGTTTCATGTGTGTTATTTCTTCTTGCGTGTTTGAGATTTTTATTCTAAATTGTGAATTGATGTCCACAGAGTAGTAGAGTAGGTTTGTGTCTTATGATTTTGATTAAAACTTCATGAGAAGTTGTAATTATACAAAACAATTTCTACAAACTTCTCTCTTGATCATAAAATTTTGGATGAAGGTCTAAAATATTTAGGCTTCCATATCAAACCAAATAACTATATCAAGGAGGATTGGAATTAGCTCTTAGTTAAATTGGAGAAAATATTGAAGTGTTGGAGTTACAAGTGGTTATCTAGAGCAAGAAGGCTAGTCTTGGTAAAATTTGTTTTAAAGGAAATTCCAATTTATTAGATGTCTCTAGCCTGGATACCCAAATGTATACTCGAAAAGGAAAAAATACTTTGCTTTAGGTTCTTATCTATTGGTGATAATGAATAATTTTTTATTCCTTGGGTGAAGTGGAATCATATAACATCACCAAAGTCTCTTGGAGGGTGGGGGATAAAAAATATTATTCTTTTCTAAAAATCCTTGTTTGCAAAATTTTGTTGGTGGATTATATCTTCCCATAACCTTTGGGCTTTAGTTTTCACTTAGAAGTATAATGCTCCAAACACATGCAAAGACTAGATTAGAAGAGTATAAAATACCCAGAAAATCATCCCATCCATCTAGAGGACCAATTTGAATTCCTTTGACCTCATACTCTTAGGTCTGACTTGGCTTATTGGGAACGAAAGCCAAGTAAAGATAGGGTTTAACCCCTGGCTAAGTAGTAAGGAGAGACACGTCCTCCCACAATCTCCTATTGAATTCTTAAGAGGCATAAGTATTTCAAAGCTATCACATCTAGAAAATTATACAAGCGCATCGATTTGGATTCAGTGATGGAAGTATGCAGTTGAGCTCAGTATTGAGGAAGCCTATAAGGAATACTGGTCAATATATTTGGAAGCATTTCGAGATGGAAATATCAGACTACCAAATGGGGAAGAAAAACTGGTTTGGATTTCTCCCCTTTTATATCCTATGCTATAAAGCTTAAATATAATCAATTGAACATAGAAAGAAATATGTAAGAGAAAAAATGGTGGTGGAAGTCAATATGGTGAGCTAAATTCCCGGCTAAATCTCACATTTTTATGTGGTGTGTGCTAGAAAACAGGGTTCCAACTTGGGATGTTATGTATCAAACATTTAATATAGGTCCATGGTGGTGCTCACTGCATAAAATGCATAAAGAATCAATTACCCATCTATTTCTAGAGTTCACATTTACTATTCAGGTTTCGAATGATTGTCTCTCGACCCTCGGACATGCGTGCATCTGAAATTGCATATTTGCAGAGGAGGCATGGACTTCTTGGTGTTCTTTTCTTACAAATACAATTTTTCAATCTTTGTCATTAATCATGGTTAGGGGGTCTGACTAGTTTGGAGCAAAGCACTCTTTCATGACTTATCTCTTTTCCTTTGCATGTGGTTGGAGAAGGCCATGCAACCCTGTCTCATTATCCACACGCCAAAGACGTCCCCCCTCCCCAATGTGTTAGAACATAGGAGCCTGATAAATCAAGCTCGTGGGCATATTTTAATGGGGAATCACAAGAGGAAAATATCAATAGTGGAGGTGGTGTTATCTTTTATATCTTTGAGAAACACTTCTATAAAATTAAAATAGGTTTTGGAAGAGGATTTAACAATCAAGCAAAATTTTTGGCATGCAAATATTTCTTGGGATTTGCAAAAGTGAAAGGATGCAATAAAATTAAATTTTTTAGTGACTCTCTTCTAGTGATTAATCAGATCAATGGTGAACAACTATGAAAATATATTTTTCTTTCCCCCATTTTTGGATAAGGTTTTAAGGATAAAATAACATTTGACAACATTTTATGTGCACATGTTTTCAGGGAAAGGAACACTCAAGCAAATTTCTTATCCAAGGGAGGCCTAACACTTGAGAAAGATATATGGCATATTTTTGAGTAGCAAGAAAATAACTCTTCTAAATATTCTCATAAGTCTTTTATACAAGGAAGTATACCTGCGAATACGCGCACGCACACACAGATATATATAGATATATATATATATATATATATATATATATATATATATATATATATATATATATATATATATATATATATATATAGATAAATTATTAGCTCCTAATTAGTTCTTCTCTCTTTTTCTTTTTTGGTACAATTTCTATCTCTTGGTAGTGATACACTACTTTTTTGAAAATTTTTGAAAGTGAAGTTCCACATCATACATTGTATATTATACAAACCCTGAACATGTAGTGACAAGGAAGTGATAAGAACTTATTCACAAGGCTTAGTAAATTTGACAAATCCACAAAGTTCTCATTTAAAATACACACAATGATGTGTATATGATGAATGTAATTTTGTATCACTCCACGAAAATGAATTAAAATTACCGTTTTTTTCGAGGAAGAAAAAAATATTGAAATTTGTGCAGGGGAGCATTCAATGGAGCATTTTCCTTCTCTATCTGGACTCAAGGTAGTATTTTAGGAAGGAAATTAGGCCATAGAGAAAATTTATATGCTTGCAAAAAAGAAACCATGGTGGCCTCGAGCACCAGGTATACCTTCAGACCCTATACCTCAATTTTCTCCATACTATTTTGGTAAACAAACCATCCCAAGATTGGAATCCCACTATGCCTTGGAAAGATTGGCCTCAGTAGTAAGACTTAAACCATCCTTGGACAAAAGGATGGTGATGTTATAAAAATGGAAACATGTTTTCTTAATCTCACCCTATGCAACCACCACTTCAACAATATGCACAAAAGTCATACCTTTACAATTTAACCAACAATACCCTACAAAACCGCTACAAGTTGCACCACCTTAACAATTACAGCATCCACCCTCTAAACCTCCAAAACCTACTCAACAAATTCTTAACTCGAATAATAAGGTAGCTTGGCCTACTCTTAATGTTGAGTTACACTCCTTTTCCACCTATATGGTTACCCCAAGGACTACAAGATATTAAATTAAGATCAAGAAATGTGCTTTATAATAAGAAAGACTCTTCTCTAATCATTGAATAACTAGAGGATGAAAATCCTAATATATTGAATAATGATACTATAATAAAGAAAACTTATCCAACTACAAAGTCATCCCATTCATCCAGTTCACCTTCCTATTTAGAGATGTTTAACTTGGAAAAACCTATTGTACACTCTAAATTTGATCTAATCACTAAATTAAAGAATGCTCAGATCAAATTTTGTTTATTATAATATATCAAAAACATTCCCACTTATTCTAAAACAATTAAGGAACCATGCTTAAAGAAACCTAGAATGAAGAAAATTGAACCAAAATTTGTTGAACTCATCAGAAAATTAGCAAAATTAATGTTAGCATAGATCTTCATGAAAAAATATGTTATTCCTAGCAATATTATTATTTCATTTCATATCAATAAACTACTTGTTCTAAATACTTTAATAGATCTATGATTAGCAATCAATATAATGACTAAGAAAACCATGGAACAATAAAAATTATCTAATATTTGTCCTACACCTATAGTTATTGAATTAGAAAATTGGTATAATATTAAACCAAAAGGTGTGTTAGATGATGACATTATCTCCTTAGATTCTTGGGAATACCCCATTTATTTCATGGTCTTACGACCCAAATATTCTTTGGGAGGGCATACCTTAATCTTAGAAAGGTCACGACTAGCTACTATGGAAGCATTTAGTGGTTATCAGCGCAGAAATATGCATATTTCACATAATGATGCATTCAAAAAGGAAACTTTGTATCTTTCTGCAATATATTTCAATGAGTTGGAAATTTTTTTATGGCTTGATGATGCTAACAAAGATGAGGAAAATGTGCAATAAGTTTTCACAATAAACCAAGATATGCATTTTAAAGAGAATACAAAAAAAATTCAAATTCATAATTTCCTCACTAATTCATATTTTCTTTGACATTTTGGTTCACTTTCTTATCCATTTGGTCATATCCTGGGTTTATTTTTTCAAGAAAAATGTGATTTAAGTACATTTCCATCATTGCATCCTATTACATTAGTCATAAACACATCGATATCCTATATTGTGCTTCTTGAAATTGGTCCAGGAAATTCTACACTGGAAAAAGTTCAATTGGAGAAAGATATTAAGGTGTTGCAAAAAAAATGACTAATACATTTTCTTGGAGTAATTATGACATGCGATACATTCATACTTATACTTTTTCAAACCAAATTTATATATAGGAAAATGCTCGTCCAATTAGAAAATGCCAAAGATGAATGAATCAAGTGTTGCACATAGTGTTTTCATTGATGACAACAATATGCAATTGATGTCAAAGGGTTTTCCAAGACAACAACATTATTATTCCTAATTCCTAAGAAAACAACAATACCGTCTATGGAGCAGTATGACAAATATGTCTCTTACAAGATCTCATCAAGTGAAGTTAAAGGATCTTGAAGTCATTTGAGTTTTTGATGTGTTTATGGTGTCCTAATGATCCTATAAAAGTATGGTTGCATAGGTTTAGTTGATACCTTACCAATGGTATATCTTTCTTTGAAAAGATCCTCCCAGATGAGAATTTCTCAAGTCAATAGAAAATATCAAAATAACTTGCATGGTGTTTAATTGATTAAAGAGTGTGCATCTTTCCACCAATCAGACAACTCAATAATCAAATGAAAAGTTGGATGATGGATGACGTCAGTAGTTTCACAACATATAACACATCATTGTACTCCAATAGAATGATGATATGTGGAAACCTTCATAGTTATCTCTACCACTATGGACTAGTCATACATTAACATGTGGTGCATCGTGGTGGGATGAGATGATGTTGTTAATATAGTTAGTATAACACATCAACTGATGATGTCATAAAAAAGGATGTGGTGCTACCAAAGGCCACCACGTGTAAGACAAATTTGGCAAGTTATGGTTGGTGAAAAGTATGAATTTGGATGACATGTGGCACCCCTCACAGGTTGCCAAATGGAATAATGATGTCATGATGGCATCATAACGCAAACGAATAGGTAGCCCTAAGGATCTAGTCATGTGGAACAATCACATAGGCCTTGGCACAAATTTTATAGCTTGAGAGTACTGTCATATGCAATGATCGCATGGTGAAAGGTCTATCTTTTAAGGCATGAACGTCGGGACATAGTCAACCAAATTAGCACTATGACCACATTGATTACATGTGTGTGTGTGTGTGTGTGGTAGAGAGCTTGATAAAAACATAAATCATGAATAAAATCACAAGATCTATGGTATTGACAGTTTGTTGGTATTTGATTGATCTTGGTTTCGAATTGGGTGAGTGAGGGGTGAATTTTTTATTGTTCTATTTTCTCATGTATGCAATGATGGAGTAATACGCAGCCTCCATTTGGATTTGTGTAGAAGTAACCCATGGTGGATAGGAATATACGTAAGTATTAACACTACAATCTTTGCACAATGACTCATCCCACGGTGCATAGGGAGTATGCATAAGTCTTAACACTGCAAGCCTCACATGATGACTCATCCACATGGTGGATAGGGAATATACATGAGTCATAACGTTACAATTTTTGGATGGCGACTTTGACCCATGTGGATAGGGAATAACATTGTAACCCTTGCATGATGACTCAAACCCATGGAGGAAATGCATATACAAGTATTAGCACAACAAGAAGCCATGAAGGACTGGCCATGTTGATTGGTGGTATGTTCATTATATATAACGTGCAATATTTGACAAAGTTTGAAGTGTGCATTGAAATGTGGCTTGCGCCACACCTATCATTGAACCAAATCATAACTACATTACGATTAGAGGATATGGCTGAGTAAGGATCATCTTGTAGCACATTTGACTTGGAGTTTTTTTTGTTCCCGGTGAGACCCAGGTTCAAGCCCCATTAGTTGTCAAGTGAAATTTATATTTTATATTTTGTCAAACTATGAGTAGGCCGAGGTGTACATTCTGTAGCACCAACATTGGATTTTGAGGATTTTATAGAAAAGAATCTAGAAAGGGGAAATTTGTAGAACCATTTATTTATTATATACTTTGATATGCTTTTTATGAGTTTCTAGTGTCATTATTGGTCCAAATTGCATTCTAGAAGAAGCTCCATGATTAGGGCTCTGAGATGGTTTCATCCAAAGGCATGAAATGCACTATTGACATATTTTTTATTACCTAAGTATATATTACATGAAGGTTCATCAACATGATACACTAGTTTTGGATTTATGGTGAAAATAAGTTATAAGAAGTAGTATGTGTGACCAGATTAATGAACTAGTTAGAGCAGAGTATGGGCAAAAGTATGAAAATTAATAATAGTGTCTAATATGAATATTTTTGTTAGTGTAAGGTAGTAGTAGTGATTGTAGTAGCAACAGTTGTAGGTTGTGGCAGTGATTATGGTTTCATATTGTGACGAGAGTGCAATGACAATGTTTGTGGGTCGTAGATTGTACTTATGATTTAGTGATTGATAGTCATAAATGATGATAATGGATCCGATTTGAAAATGATATGAAATAGAGGTCCAAAAGGAGTTGAAGAAGTACTTGGGTTCCTCCACTGAGGTTGAAGCCTCAATTAGGTAGGAGCCTAGAGAAAGTTGGAGCCTGCTCATCACTAAGGTTGGAGCTTCAATCAAGTTGGAGGCTAGAGTAGGTTGGAGCTTGATCATCATTTAGTTTTATTCCTCAATCAAGTTGTACCCTACCGTAAGTGGTGGCTTGCATATCTTGAGGGTGGTTTCCTCCAATAGGTTAGATCCCACAAATCTATGTAATGAATTGAAGCATATAAAGAAGAAGAATTTGTGGTTTCTCCCATATGGGGTTCCACGTAAAATCTTGCGTCTCTTTGTGTTTTGATGGCTTCTTGATGTGTTATTGATGAAATGGTAGAATTAAGATGAATTTTTCTATCTGATGATATGATTCTTATGGTTATGGTTCATTTTTATATGCTTGTTTGATTATGAAAAGTTATGCAATGGTAAAATTGTTTTCACACTAATCCACCCCCCTCTCAGTGTGACCTTTGGGCCAACAAATGGTATAAAAATAGGTAATATTTAGGAAAAAATAACTATTAGAGGATCATGGAAAAATGGATTTAGATGCAAACTCTGTTATGATCTTGTAGCTTGAGTTTGAGGACTTTAAACAAAAATGTGAAATCTTGACAAAGTAGCTTGATGAAGTTAAGAAGCAATTGTATGAAACTAGGAAAAAAGTTAAAAGAGAAGGATGACACAATCACCCTGTTGGGTAATTTAATTGAGTGTTAAATTACTTACATTAAAATGTCAATCAAAGTTCATGCACTTATGAAGTACACTACCCTATATGTACTTGAAAATTAACTTTTCGATTTCAATGATTAAATGAGAATTTTATTCTATTGAAAACAATAAATGATCAAAGGATGAAAAAATTCTTCCAAAAGTGAAATGAATTTTATTTATGAAATAGAAATAGAAATATAGCACACACAAATTCATTGAAGGTAAAGGAAATTAACTACTTTAATTCTATGAAATCAAGAATAGATTATTCTAGGAAAAGTAATAAATTTTTAATCTAGAAAAGCAATAAATCTAACCTACTAAACCATCTTCTAGGAAAGAGATTAGAGCGTCTATATTATGAAAACTTTCAAATTATATTCTATGAAAAAATAAAAGAAATGTATTATATGAAAAAATTTGAAATTCTAATCTAAGATAAAAGACAATCTATTATATAAAAGTAATCAACTTCTAACTTTATTGTTCTCTAGATTCTATGAACTATAATCTATGGAAAATAAAAGGTTGTTTATACTATGAGAAACTTCTTACTTTATATTATATGAAATGTATATGTAGACTATAACTATTTGCAAGAAATTGGAAAAATACTATTATACAACAAATTGACCTCCTCATCAACTCAAAGGGGAAAGACATGATAGTTGAAACAAAGACCACAATCACAGGCCCTGATTCCACGCTAACGCTGGCTGTGCACTAACAACCTGTTTTATAAAGCTTGTTACCAAGCTTGGAGGTGCATTAGTGACCCTAATAAAGCATTTTGCTAGTATGGGAACAACGTTAGTGAAACTTGGTGAAGTTCCAAGGGTCAAAGGAACGAATTGAGTCACAAATATCTAGATATTTGTTCCTAAAATTACTCAAGAAAAACAAGGAAACATCCAAATTCGACCTATTTGGAGGATTTCTAATCTGAAAGAAGGAGGCAAATGAGAAAGAGCTGAAAAGAATGGCAAGTTCATTGCTTTTTCCCTAGTGAACTCAAGGAGGAGCTTGACAACCCTAACTCAATTGCTATATAAGCAAAGTGAGGGCTATTGTGAAAAAGGTCAGAGCATTTGAAAGGATAGCATACTTAATTGTTGAGCATTGACTCATATCATAAGAAGTGAGCAAGAAGGGAGAGAGAGAGAAGCTGGAGGGGTAAAGGAAGGCTGATACAACAGATGGTTGTAATCACTCTTCCAACATTAATATAGAACTGCAGTTGTACTGTCTACTCATGGTGTTGATACTATCATTCATTTAGTTGTTTGTTCAATGCCTATTAGCATAAGTAGCTTAGTTGTATGCAATTAGATGTTCTTTTATATATTCATGTATTAGTTATCAGAGTTGTATGTTGTGATTATGCTTGTCTCTTCTATGTGCAGGACTTGATTTGGAGTTGGCTTTGAGGGAGCTCAATGTGGCTACACTGTGATCTCCAAACAAATCTACATGGAGACTTGAGGTAATCTACTTCTAATGCTTTGATAGTTAGTTATTGTCTATGAACATGCATGTAACTTTGAGCAGTTGCAGATAATCGTACAGTCTGTCGAAGGTCCTAGGAAGACCTTTGAGGGTATCTACATTCTCCATACACCATGCATTTTACCCCATAGCAGAATTGGCGACTCTGCTGGGGACTATACATCTAGTTCTTGGTTCACCCAAACTCTTCTCTGTTTTCTCCTCCTTCTAAGAGCTCCCTATACTTTTGCAATCCCTTTCTGACCCACCAAAGATCTTGTTGCATCTTGCCTACAAGTATTCACCTCTGAATCTGATCTTGAAAGCCCTTTTGTTTGACTGATTTCCTACACTAACGTAGGTTAGCAGGCTACACAGAGCTTTATAAAGCACTGTGCCTATTCACAGGGAGCATTAGTGGGCCTACTAACTCTCTGTAGCCACTGTTATAGAGCGTTAGTCTCCCAATACCTTGATTTTTAGCAGTGTCTAAAAGCCAAAAAGGATAGGAAGCCTAGTCATGGACTGAATGAAGATTTGTAACTACATTTTGCTAGCAAAATAGGCGTCCTGAAAAAAAAAAAAAAAAAAAAATAAAAAAAAAAATAATAATAATAATAATAAATAAATAAAAAAATAAATAAAAATAAAAATAAAATAAAAGATAAAAAAAAAAAATTAAAAAAAAAAAAAAAAAAAAAATAAAAAAAAATGAAGAAGTAGGAAATCATTTTTGTTTTTCTTTCTTAAAAGCATTTTTATGAAAGAAAGACTCACATTTTTTATTCATCCTTCTGTTTGGCTGGTTAAAAGCTACTTTATTTTGGTTTCAAGTAGTTGTTAAGGAACATTGGAAAGAAGTTCTTTGGTTATGCATCTGTTAAATGACTGAAATGCATGGAAACAATATGAATATGTGAAAAACTCTCACTTGTAGAATACAACTTGTTTTCATCGAATTGAAAAATTTTTAAAGCATTGTTTTTTGCATGATTTATTGAGTCAGAGTCTCATCACATTTCATACGTCAACTCCCCTACCGAAAACAATAATCAAGTACACATAAAATTTACTTAAAATCAATCAGTAACTCTTTATTGAGCAAATAAACATTAGCCAGGCTAATATCTTTGGATAAGCAGAGTGAGTAAAACTACCCAAGATCGAACACCAAACTATTGTCATTAAAAGAGAGAAAAATTCCTTCTGCACTCATACTACAGGGACCACTCTAGTAAAAGCAGAGCTAAATACGAGACAACATCAGACTGTAAGTGAAGGTAGCCCGCCTTCTCTTACAAATCCTTTGGGTATTTTGTGTATTGGGGATCCCTTCGGGGATTTCAGAGCTGAGTCGGGGACTCAGGTATCCTGCCCACACAGTGTGCTACCTACAGCTATGTCCCCCCCGGTGGTGTCTATGATCTAAGGTATCTTTAGTGGCCAAAATTATAGGGACTTACACAAGGTGACTGGGATGCTCTGTCCTGGTACCTAACATAGACATACCTACTCTGTCTTTAGTTTTTGGGAGGGTGCTCATCTTCACGAGAGTACTTGGCCCCTCAATCTGAGGTTCAGGCGAAGCTCTAGAGTAACCATAACTATACATCTAGCCAACCTTCTCTGTTATTCATTGAGATACTAGGTTTCATCTCCAGTGATCGGTGCTTATCAGACAGGGTCATTTCCCTCTGTTTGTTGTTTGATCAATTTAGTGTATTTTTTACATTTTTTTTAGGTACCTGCGTGCTATCATTTGATACTTTAACGAATATCATGATAAAATTTATTTGATAAAAATTAGTGATCACCGTGGCTACATCCGGCCCTTGTCATCACTCTAAACAATTGCCAGGCCTTCCTCCACTCATTGTGGAGGATACGCTGCGTTCCACTGAACCGGATTCCCTATCTTCAAGGGATCAGTCTCCTAGATCTCACATGGGATTTGTTTGGACAACCAACGACTCAAGTTTGTGGGAGGATTTCTTTACCGAAGGATTCAATCCTCCCTTTAACCCTCCGCTCACAAATCCGTTGGAACCTGTCTTGGTTCCCGTGGTATCTATACTTCCTGCTTCGGTAGTTGGAACATTTCCATCTATCCTGTCGATGACTAACGGGTCGCGAAACTTTGTGGACACTTTCGTTCCTCCACCACTTCTCCAGTCAACAGTCGTCACAACACTGTCGATGGCAAACCCCTCTATCCCATTTGTCCTAGGTACAACTACTCACATGACACCATCTACGAGTGGAACCCAGCCGATGTTGGGTTCCACCCCTTTAGTGTCAAACTGCATACCTTCGACAAGTGCCACATATAGCACTCCTTATAACGCTAAATGTGGCACTATGGGCACAGTTCCCGTCTACCAACAACGTGGTTGGCCATTGTTGTACAGTTCAAACCCCTAGATCCATATACCTGGGGGGTTCCCAATATGCACATATCGGTAGGGAACGTAACAATTCCTCCTCCATTCTTAGGCATGCATGGTCAGTCGCTAATTGACATGAGAATTCCCTCTGTCAATCAAGGACAAATGGTTAGTTCTATGTCAGGTGAGAATCCTCAAGGGGTTTCCAACCAATCCATGGGGGCACCCTACTCACACATTCAAATGAGTCAAGGGGGCACTACTTATCCTGGGGGCAATTCTATACCCCAATATCAAAATCCTCATGGAAATCCACTCTACAACACCATACCTCAAAGCAACTGCTACACCACGCAACCCATGTACAATATTGGGAGCCAAATGATGGGAGGAGTGCAAATCTCCTCAAGTCATCCGTCATCACCATGGTTCGAGTCGGGGGCACCAAACTCTTTGCCTTTCTTGGCAACGTTGGATATACCTGACTTATACAAGTTGACGAATGACCCCATCTATCACAACTTACAATGGCTGTCGATCTTGCATAAGATACCAATAGACATCCCAAAGTTTGATGGAAAGCAAGGGGAGGATTCAGGCACCCATATCACCACCTACCATCTTTGGTGTGTTTCAAACTCTATGGTGGATGATAGTGTCCAGTTACATCTTTTTCCCCACACCCTCACTGGCAACGCAACGAAATGGTATATTGAGTTACCACGCGCATCAGTAAACACCTTCGACGCTTTAGCGATGGAATTCCTAAAGCACTTCCAGCTACCCATCTGCTATGAGACTAGGACAAAGCTCCTCACTTCATTTCGGCAGGATATCACCACCAACATCTCTGATCATATACATGAACGGAGATGTAGGCAGAGGTTAGTCAAATCTCCCCTCCTAGACTTTCTCTTAACGGACTAGTTCTGCAAGTCCTTACTCCTGCAAATCGCTAGAGATGTTGCTCTAGGTGGTGCGGTCACAGAAGAAAAATCCATACATCATACCCAACACTTAGATCTGATATATTCGCAGTCTGGCACTTTTTACGACATAATCCCCAATGCCCCTAGCAACCCCAATGTTTCCACTACTCAGCACCCTGGAGTGCACGCCGACGGGATTGTTGGTGAAACCTCTGGGGCTGCTGTAAAACAACTCATCGGTCACATCGCTGAGATGTCAGTTGACCCCTCTACCAAATTGACTGATCTTCTTGCCACGACGATAAACTCTGTGCAATCTACAGAAAAATCCGGTGGCAAGAACAAGAAGAATAAGAAAAAGACCACTCCTTCTGAGGAGCAATCAACAAAGCAGCTAAACCAAAAACAAAAGGCCACTGCACCTACTGATGAGGAAAAGGATAAACCCGCCAGATATCCATGCAAACTCTATGCTGAAGACCACATGACCTGGCATTGTCCGCATCTTCAAGAATGCACAGAATACCTTGCCAAAAGGGATACTGGTAAGACCCCCGATGTCCTTAGAAATCCTTTTCCTGCTCAGCAACAGCAAAATCTTATTGCAAACCAACCGCAACCCCCACAAGGGGGCAACAATGGTTCACAACATCCTTCAGCTGGTGAAGGATCTTCTACCATTTACACATTTGAAACGGTAGAACTCACCACAAGAGCCAAATCTTATGGAGCTCCTGCCGCTCATGTAGTGGAACCTTCCTCAACTTCAAACCCACCGCCACCCAACAATTTTCATATCGAAAGGCCGGTTGCGGACCTTGTAATTTGACCCCCAAAAGGGGCACTTCAATGCACAACGCACAATACATCTGCACGTGCCACCCAAAACTACAACATTGTAGAAGATTTGGCGCAAGCGCCGTCAGCTATGTTGGTGCTCGAAGTATTACAAACATGCCCAACACAATGGAAAGCTTTGCTTTCGACTATTGGTGGTATCGACCCAAAGGATTCCATGCTTGCTATTTTTGACATGGAAAAGTGTAAGCCTCCCCATTCTCACCAGCTTGCATTTCAGGTTCATATAAATTCGAAAGGTAAAGGTATACATAGAACTGTCATCAACGAAGGTGCTTCTACATGTGTCATGTCAGCTTCATGTTGGCTCGCCTTAGGTTCTCCAACCCTAACCCCGTCGTCGAATTCCCTTAAAGCCTTCGATGGCCACACCTTTATCCCAAAATGGTACCTAGCCAGTTTCCCCATCACTTTGTATTGGAAAACGGTATCGGTGGACATAGAAGTTGTAGATAAAAACTCGACTATAATCTCTTGCTGGGTCGTAGTTGGACATATGCCATGACGATCGTCGTATCTACTGTCTTTCTCATCATCCTATTTCCATTGGATGGAAAGGTAGTTACAGTAGATCAGTTGTCTTTCTGCACCCCTGATTATTCACCATTACCAAGTGGCTCCATACCCCTAGTAGGAGGTGGAACTGACTCTTATGTCAGTTTAGGTACCGGTCTATTAAAGGATTCTTCCCTCATAGGTTGTTTTCCTCTTCAGCCACCCAAGGTTCCACAGACAGTGAACATGCTTTCATCTATTCCTCATGTATAGACCAATCCATGGATCCTATCGGCTCCTTCAGACCTTGACACATTCGGAGAACAAATGCCACTGTCACTAGCTGAATTGGCCTACCAAGCCATTCAATCCACATCTGCATCTCTGGTCACGTTGGTTACTGCCGATGGTACCACCGCCCCTCCCATAACCACTCCTCCTTTAGATCCACTCGATCAACTCCTACCTACGGACAAAGCTATTCGAGAAATCATGAGTTTTGGAGAGTGACATTGGGAGGATTGGCACCATCATGTTTCGATATCTAATTCGGACACAATGCCTCTTCAAATCCTATCCCCTGACATACTAGAAATTGTTTCCTCACCCTATACGACCATCCAAACTTTGGATGCAGAAGGAAACATGGGCGACACTTCCAAATCATTGCCCATCGATATTTCTATCAAGACAGGCATCGTGGAAAACATCCAAATTAGAGCTGATTGCAATCTTGAGGAAATTGCAAGCTCCACCCGCCTATTTAAGGAATCCCACGATGTATTCAGTGGGTCTCACGAGGAAATTCCTAGAATTAAACCATTTATTGCCACGCATGAGATCCATCTTTACGATAATGAAAAACCCATTGAGTGTCAGATCCCTTCCCTGGAAATAGTCGTTGAACCCCTGCCCGGCACTACTACCGAAGCAGAACGCTTACTATACCTTAAACAGTTGGATAAAACCCGTCAAGATGTTGACTTAGCACTCGAGGCTCACAAGCGCCGGGTACAATCCCAATTTGCGAAAGAGGTTAAGCTTTGTTCTTACCAAGAGGGCGACCTAGTGTTGCTCTATCATCCAAAAGGTGACCTCTTGGAGGCATGCACGCTTCAACCTGTATGGCTAGGTCCCTATGTCATAAAGAAAGTCCTCCCCACGGGGGCATATGAACTACAGGACTGGGAAGGAGTCCCGCTCAAGGAGCCCAGACACGGACTCTATCTGAAAAAAGTATTATGCCTAGTATTGCACTGGGCATGTGCTTTGTAATTTTATGTATTCATAAGTTTTGCTTCCCTTTTTGGTGTGATCGGATTGTTTTGTTATTTAGTGGAGTACTTGTCTCATACATTCTTCTGGCAATTCAGATGTCTTACTCACCCTTAGCATACATAAGATACGTGGATGGTGCCAGTCATCACACACGACACATTGCATCAGCTGCTTGGGTCATCTACACACCTGAGTCAGAACTATTTTGTTCCGGGGGAGTCTTTCTTGGAACCGCCACCAACAATATTGTCGAGTACATGTCCATAATTTCACTTCTCACGGAAGCGTCATCAAGGGACATCTCCAATCTAGTGGTCAGGTTAGACTCCTAGCTAGTCATTATGTAATTGCAAATTGTTATCCCATTCGTAATCTAACCTTGTTACGTCATTATCTAAGGGTACAACTCCTGGAACGTCAATTTGATATAATCACATACAAACACATTCCTCGAGAATTTAATGCGGTTGCTGATTCATTAGCTAACTATGTATTAGATTGGCACCTGTCTCATTCTTTATAGAAGCATGCATGAACAGTGAAAATTTACTGAGTTAAAAAACTTTTTTACAAACACATTTACACCATCAAAATACCAAAATGTCTGTATAGATATATAAATAAATATCCAGTCTTTTACATCAAAATATTCCAAAACTTGGACGATTTAAGTACAAAATGGCTATAAAAGCCCAGCTACAAGCACTCATTGGCTACGCCAAAACACCTGCTAAAAAGAGCCTATTGCTCCTGAAATGCTAAAATCGCTCTAGCTATCCTCCGAAGAGGAACGAGAAACCGCTCACGTACACCGACTGTGTGCCGTTGCATATGAGCAGTAATCTCCCTCATACGAAGAGGGGGGACACCCATGGTCAAGCCTTTGTGATTCCTCGGAACCTCGCGAAGACTGTCGGCATTGCCCCCTCCAGCAGGTAGTTGGCCTCCTTGTCACATATGGCGAGGTTCGCCTGCAGGTCGTAATGGCTCCACATCTATGTTAAGCATAAAACTTCATGTCAGTTCTTATTTCACCTATAAAACATAAACATTCAAAAGACCAAAAAATACTAAAGAGTGTTGTTCTTTTATGGGATCTTTTCTTGCTTTCAAAATATTGAAAAATATCCGAGTCTCTCATCATTGGGCTCATTAAACATATACGACGATGGTCTGAGCAACTCTTTTTCGATCTTTTTCTAGCTCATTAAACTGAAAAATACCATTTGAGCAATTCTTTTTAGGCGCTTTTTTCTCGCTCATTAAACTGAAAAAATCCTGAGTTTTGTCTTTAGGCTCGTTAAACATTTATAAAGATGACCCGAGCATTCTTTTAGGTACTTTTCTCACTCTTTAAACTAAAAAATCCCAAGTTTTTGTCACCATACTCATTAAAAATATACGACAACAACCAGAGCACTTTCTTTTTTGGGACCATTTCTCACTCTTAAATCAAAAAATCCCCGAGTTTTTCTATCCTTCAGGCTCGTTAAAACATTGGAGGAATGAACAGTTCTTTTACCTCTTTTTCCTAGCTCACTAATTTGAAAAAGATACCTTGAGTTTTCTTCATTTGACTCGTTAAAATTTGATGAAGGTATTGAGTTTGTCGTCGCGTAACTCATTAAAAATTCACGACGAAAAATAGGTTTAGTCTGTCTCCTCGTACTCGTAACAAAATGAGGTCGACATATATTAACCATAGGTTTCTCTTTATCCAGATTCAATAGATTAACTTATGGAAAAGTAATCGATCTGGGTATACTATTAACCTTTTGTCGCACCCGGTTAACAACTATGATAAAGGGACCACCATGGAGTTGCTCTTTACGATCTTTTCAGACTCTCTAAATATGAAAATACCACCGAGTTGTCTAGTCTGGACTCATTAAATTACACAGACAAGATATAGAGTCACTCTTTTTACGATACTTTTCAGACTCTTAAAACATGAAAAAATCGACGAGTTTGCCTGTCTGGACTCATTAAATTAATCAGATAGGACATAGAGTCGCTCTTTTTGCGGTCCTTTTCAGACTCTTTAAATATGAAAATATCAATGAGTTTACACGTCTAGACTCATTAAACTAATCAGATTGGGAAACTTGACAATACAGCTGCATTCATTATTATAAAGTGTGGTTTGGCAGCAGTCATTCCCTTGAACATGGCACTCCCTCAGATAAACCTTCCTTGTGACAGCCTCTCAATATGAAACCTACCATCCTATGAGTTTAGACTAAATACCCTGATGTGATTGCATCTTTGTACCCTAACACTCTATGGTATCCATGAGTCTAGTGCTGCATGGTTAAAACCATTGTCATGCCTTCTATTGTTTAAGGGTGAACCTTTTGTTTCCTCCATCAACCCATCAAGCATATTCTTCCATCATTTGACAGTACAGCTGCATTCAGTATTATAAAGCGTGGTTTGGCAGCAGTCATTCCCTTGAACATGGCACTCCCTCAGATAAACCTCCTTGTGACAGCCTCTCAATATGAAACCTACCATCCTATGAGTTTAGCCTAAATACCCTGATGTGATTGCATCTTTGTATCCTAACACTCTGTAGTATTCATGAGTCTAGTGCTACATGGTTAAAACCGTTGTCGTGCCTTCTATTGTTTAAGGGTGAACCTTTTGTTTACTCCATCAACCCATCAAGATTATTCTTCCATCATGCCCTCCGTTGTTTATACCCAAATGCTCAAAAGATTCATCAAAAAACAAAATCATTCTTGTCCCGTTTCATGTCGATTGATGTAGGACACATTATTGCCTACTGTTCGATAGGTTTCTTCTCGTCGACTTCAACACTCTATCTAGGAAGACAACCCAGAAACACATTCAGTGCCTTGGTACTTGCAAAAATTAGTGGCAGGTTGCCTTGTGTTTGATCAGGGGTTCTCATTATTGGCTCCTGGTTAAGCGATTCTAACGGGTGTTTGATGACAAAGACATCTTTCACACTCATTAGATTGTATTGTGCATCTTGGAGACCATCGCCATTATCAGTGGCCTTCCTTGCATCTGTTAACAGTTTGCATTATTGATTGGTAATCAGATGATATCGTGCATGTTCGACGTCAACGCATCTATTTACATGTATCGATCTATGTTGTTTGGTGAAGTGGAAATCAAGACCTTGGGTAGAGGCTTGCATCATTCATCCTTGTTTCCTCTCCCATGTTGCGCATATTGTTTTTTGGAGATAGCTTATCACGATGATTCTATTATGACACTGGATCTGCATTGTGCTTATCAGTGGCCAGCATTTGTCATATCTCTTTGGAGAAAATCACTCTGACATAGCTACTGAGCATGGGAATACCCAACTCAAGACAAGATTTTAACAGTTTATATATATGTGTTGTATCAAGTTTCTGGTACCGCCTGAAGCTCCAATCTCTCTCTCTCTTTTTGAAAGGAAAATTACAGTTTTAGTAAAGTATTTCGGCCATCATCGCAGCCTCTAATCTCATACTTTAGGGGGCATCTGTTATACAACAAATTGACCTCCTCATAAACTCAGAGGGGAAAGACATGATAGCTGAAACAAAGACCACAATCACAGGCCTTGATTCCACACTAACGCTAGTTGTGCACTAACAACCTACTTTATAAAGCTTGTTACCATGATTGGAGGTGCGTTAGTGACCCTACTAAAGCATGTTTCTAGTATGGGAATAGCGTTAGTGAAACTTGGTGAAGTTCCAAGGGTCAAAGGAACGAATTGACTCACAAATATCTAGATATTTGTTCCTAAAATTACTCAAGAAAAGAAAGGAAACATCCAAATTCGACCTATTTTGAGGATTTATAATCTGAAAGAAGGAGGCAAATGGGAAAGAGTTGAAAAGCATAGAAAGTTAATTGCTTTTGCCTTAGTGAACTCAAGGAGGAGCTTGGAAACCCTAACTCAATTGCTATATAAGCAAAGTGAGGGCTATTGTGAAAAAGGTCAGAGAATTTGAAAGGATAGCATACTTGACTGTTGAGCATTGACTCATATCATAAGAAGTGAGTAAGAAGGGAGAGAGAGAGAGAAGTTGGAGGGGTAAAGGAAGGCTGATACAATAGATGGTTGTAATCACTCTTCCAACATTAATATATAACTACAGTTGTACTGTCTACTTGTGGTGTTGATACTATCATTCATTTAGTTGTTTGTTCAATGCCTATTAGCATGAGTAGCTTAGTTGTATGCAATTATATGTTCTTTTATATATTCATGTATTAGTTATCAGAGTTGTATGCTGTGATTATGCTTGTCTCTTCTATGTGCAGGACTTGATTTGGAGCCGACTTTGAGGGAGTTATGCTTGGCTGCATTGTGATCTCCAAACAAATCTACACTGAGACTTGAGGTAATCTACTTCTAATGCTTTGATAGTTAGGTATTGTCTATGAACATGCATGTAACTTTATGCATTTGTAGATAATCTTACAGTGTGTCGAAGGTCCCGGGAAGACCTTTGAGGGTATCTACATTCTCCATACACCGTGCATTTTACCCCATAGCAAATACCGAAGCAAGAAAGAAAATGGAAATACTCAAGTGTGTAGATGCAAATTATAATTCTTTCATTTTTAAAACCATGATATGTCTACGATCTTGTGAAAGAATTGTTAACCTATCCATAAATATGAGACTAAGAATTATTAAAAAGTAAGAGACTGATAGTAAGAATGATTGGAAAATGTTTTTTGGTTTTTGAATCTTTATTCAAGTGCTTGATGTCTGCAAAAACAATTAAAAATAAATGAGCAATATTCTACAGAAAATAATGACAACAAACAAAGCATCAAAATAGAGTAGTTGAAATCAAAAAAAGATAAATGAAAATAAGTTAAATTACACTTCTCGTACTCAATAAGGGGCCCTCCTTTTGGATCATGAGATATAAACTACTCATCAAACTTGGTGATCAAATATGAATTCTTCTCATTGAGGCGTAATCATAATAATAGGAAAAATTAATTAAATAAGAATAGTGCATTGTTCGGACAGGGTCCCCTGTGGTAAATTTTGTAAAAGACTTGTATCATTGTAAAGTCTCTGTATTTTAAGGAGCGGAGCACGCAGTTCGCTAGAAGAAAAAGGGGCTTTAAGAAGGTCAAAGCCCCTTATTTTGTTAGGAGTTAAGTTGTTTTGTGACCTGCCTATGGTTCGTAGACTGTGGTATTGTAATAGAGAATGATATAAAAGGGAGTCATAGAGAGTCATGAAAGATATCCAGAATTGATCTATGTGTGAATGATCTAAGAGAAGTATGTTTTTTGTACTTGGGTGAAGGGGAAGGCTCATGTAGCTGTGTGCGTGGAGACCTTGGTAAGTCCACAGCTAAGTGGGCGGGCCCCTGCAGTTGTGTGCGTAGGGTAGAAAGAGTATGTAATTGAATATTTGAGCATAATAAAGGCTATTTTGGGAGCATTATCTGTGTATCCATGTGTTCTTCTTTATTTTTGGATTTACTGTATATTTTCTCTATTTAATGTAATTTATCATGAAAAGTACTTAATAAATGCACGAAAGTGGTAGATCTGATTAATTACATGATGTCATGAATGTTTAGAACAATAGCGAAGATTTTAGATATATTATTTGTAAGTTACTATAATTTCCAGAATTCAAGGGTTAGGGTTTGCAAAGATTGAAATAAAGCCCTAAAAGTAACAAAAAAAAATCACATAGTTATTTGGATGCAGAAACATGGTTCTAGCATCCCCTAATACTTCCTCGGGTGAGACTGCAACCTACGCTATGTGGGTTATTGCCTGAAAGGGTAAGTAGTGTAGGGTTTTGTTGGTTAGCACGGCTAACTCTAAACCTGGGTCTAAGCCCCCTAAGGCCAACATGCATACATGATGAAATATCAAAATATCTAGTATTAACTAATGGAAAGATAATGATAATTATTGATTTCTCTTCGCTTCTCAATGAATCATGTTTATATTGTCTTTTACAATAACGACTTTGAGAAACTAAATGCTAGTAACCATATCAATGAATGACAACTAAGACTTTAATTTCTATGATTCACTATCAAGGAAGCAAATCATAGAAACATTAGACACATCATCATCCTATTAATTTTTCACTCCTTTAAGATTTGTCATGCTCGCTTGATATTCTAATCCATTTCCAAGTAGTATGGAGGTATGTCCATATGCCATCTAATAGTTAACTAGATTTTTGACTTTGTTATTGCGATCAACAAATGAACTTTTCTTGCACCCAATAGGTGGAATACCATATAGGCATGATTTGGCACCTATCCCTATGCTTGAGTTGACCAGTCCTCCATGGAGTCTACCTAAACCTTAGATTCAGCTACAAAATTTTGAAGAGGCTGCAGAATGTGTTAATTTTTGTAACTTATGAAAATTCAACCAAATTTATAAAGTAAAAACATAGCACTGGGAAAATTTTGGACTTTTACCTTATTGTATCTTATATAGATTTTATGGCTTATTATTCGTAGAAAAATAGTGAAATAGTGCAAGGATGGGTAAATTATAAAGGAAAATGAGTGAAAATCTAGGTAACAAGCTATCAAAAAGGATGTTATTTTTTCAGTTCAACATTCCCCCACACTTCGGGTATTGCATGTCTGCATGCATGTTGGTTGAAAATTTTCAAAATTTGTGGCAATCTAGAATTAAGAGAAGTTACAATATTAGAGGCTCGAATCAAGATATCCAAGTTACTCTTGGAATCTTTCCTCTTCATAGAAACTAACCACCTAGGCTTCTTCATTAACATTTTGGCTTTTAACCCTTTGATTTTCTGCTGAAGCATTTTGTTGGCCTTCTTGAGCTTTAAATTCTTATGATGCCATAAATACATGTGCTTAAGCAGGGTGATAATAGTCTTGGTTTGTGAATATGCTTTGCTCTTGGAGGTTGATCAGTCGTCGGTTTTGATGCCTGTCGTGGTGTTTTTAGGTGGTTGGGTTGGGGTAGGCTTGTTTATAGCAAGATGGAAACAACTTTCTCACCTAAAAATGGTGTTTATTCTGGTCACAAAGGTAATTTTGTTTTTGACTTGGAATTTCGTAGGAATAGAGCTTTGGGTTTTCGACCATATGGGAGTTTGTGTGATGCATGGTGTAAACCGAAAGGTGGTTTTATGAAGGAAAAACTCTCTTTGGGGTTGATTTCAGGAGGTTTTGGATCTCAAGTAAGTCATTCCTCGAACTCTATTTTTCTCCCCTCTATTGGTTATTTATGGTGCTTCAGGGATTGTGGGGTATTTCGGTGAAACCACATGGGTCCCACCTTCTTGTGGGGATTTCCCCTATTATATTGATGTCATATTTGGTTATTTTTTAGTCGAATGGAATTGGTATCTCTTTGTATTTCACCCTGGATGAGGGATTTCTTCCTTCCCCGATTGTTGGTACTACCTATTCCTTCGCAGGCACGATTTCTGAAGCAAAATGCATGTCTAAGGGTTTTTTATCTACTTCAAGTGGTATGTTAAAGTTTTTTCAAGTGGATGGTGGTCATGGAGGTGTTCCATGGGTACAAGAAGTTGGAAAAATCTTGATTCAGGTGCTTGGGGGAGAGGATGGTTCATGCTCTCAAGCTAAAAATTCATCTGCCGCTCAGTTAAAGTTAAAGAAATATCAAGTTCTCAAGTGTGAGAAATCATCTACTTCTTACCATATGAGTTTAGCGATCGATTTATAATGGAAAAAGTGGGGATTTTGGTGGATAGGGATTTGATTGGTCATGCTAGGGGCAGAAAATTTGGTATTTCCACCTTGCAAGAGTGGCTCTGTGCTAAGATTACTCCATTTTTTCAATCCCATCCTGGGATATTCTGGCTGGAAAAAAAGTTGGATACATTTTTGTTTTGGTTTGCATGAGGATATGGAATGTATCACTTGTTTGGTTTGGGATATTGATATGAATCCTATATCTTTCAAGTTTTGGAACCCTCTCTTTTGAGAAGGGAACATCTCAATGTAGCTTGCATTTGGGATCGACTACCTGATATTCCATCCAATATGTGAAATGATAAAAGTTTCAAGGACCTCAAGAACAACCTAGGGGTTTATATTCGAGTTGACTATTCTTTCTGAAAAACAAAGGATATGTCGTTGATCCACATTCTAGTGTACTTGGATTTATGGAAGAGCCTATGTAATACTATTAATATTGGAAAAGGGGTGTAATGCATACAGATGTTAGATTATGAGGGTATATCATTCAGTGTAAGTGTTATCACAAATATGGTAACATGGTTCATTTTTTCAATCTTTCATTCAAATGTGGTAATGCAAAGGGGGGGGGAGTAGAGAATAAAATGAAGTTTGCTATAGTTATGGCTATGGGTGGTGGCCCAAAGGTTAAGGAAGCAATCATGGCAGACATGGGTATTGGTTTGGAGGTTTCACCTGATGGGGATGTTGAATGTGATGCCACAAGTATTTGTCTCTTTTAGAGGAAATGATTCTCCTCCTCTGGATGGTGGTGGTATTTCCTCTCCTACAGTGCCAATCTTTGAATCATCTACACTGGACCTTTTAGTTAGTCTTGGGGTTCCTTCTTAAGCTTGTGGATGTTTGACTTCTATGGCTCCATGACCACCAAATTACTCTCCTACCCTTTCTACTATCTCATCCCTATTTTTTCCATTGTCTTGTATGGATTTGGATGGGAGTTTTATTTTTGGTAATGTGGTCTCTTCTAGTATTTCTTCTGGTTCCATTATTAGCATAGCCCAGATACCTTTATTAGTCCCTTCACCCCTACTGTCCATCTCGTCCCCCCATATCTCCATATCCTTTGGTCCTTCCTCCACTACTAGCAATTTTTGTTCCAATGAATTCTATATAATAACTAGTCTAGGCAGGCTTTCCCTCCTGAAGATGGTCTGTCTAGTTGTCTTGGTTAGATTATTATCTCTTCTCCCAACTTCAAATATTGTGGGTAAAAATATCATATGGTTAGGGCCAAGGAAAAAGTTAAGTACGAGTTAGCCACTAATAGGAATCTTTCTATTACTGGGGTGCTTAGATAATTGTCTACCTAGGGTCTTGTTACTTCATCGAATTCTTCTCTTTTAATTGTCATGGGTTGGCAAGCCCCTAAAAATAATTTCCCTGTTTCAGGTCAAAGTTTTGAATATAATTTTCCTCTAGGAAAACCTGGGTTCTGGAGAGGCTGTCAAAAAATTATTGGAATATTTTCTTAATGGTTGGAGTTTCATTGCCTCGAATTCCCCAAGTAGGTTCAGATGCCTTGCCATTGGCTGGGTGTCTAATAAGATTCATGTGTTGAATTCCTAGAGCATCGTCACCTGGAATGCTCCAGGGATTCAACACCTAAATATTATGAGACACCCACCCAATGCTTCGAGAATGCTCTAAAGAGAATATTTGGGATCAGAGCTTGGGTCCATCTTCACTTGCATAAATATATATGGTCCTTGTGAGGAGAGGGTGGTTTTATGGAATCTTTTCTTTGATTTGAGTTTGATGGAGGTTGATAATATGGTGTTTGGTAGGGATATTAATTTTTCTTAGAGGGAGTTCAAATCATGGGGGCCTTAGGCTAGGAATGATAAATTTATTGATTTTATCGTTAATAAACTTACTAGAAAAAATTTGTTGGATGTTGAGCTTGTTAGGCTCAACTGTCCTAGAGAAATCAACATTGTGGGGAAGACCATATTCAAAATGTATCAACCAATCTCTGGTGGTTGAAGTTATGGTATATGTTTTCTCCAAATTTGGCAGTGGGTTAGTTCAAGTGGGGACTATGATCATTATCCTATACTCTTGGCATTGAAAAACCCCAGGCCCACGCTTGATTGCCCTTTTAAGTTAAATTCATCTTGGATCAAATATGAACAATTTTCCAAACTTTTCAAGGAGAGTTTGCTTTCTTTTTATCCTTAATCTACCTTTTCTATAACCCATCATTTTCAAAAAAATATTCTCTATGTGAAGAAATGAGCAATGGAGTGGCCAATTTAAAGAGATGTAGAGAGGAGAAGGATTTAGTGGCTATTGAAAAGAATATTTGGGTTCTATCTAAATCTAGCTCTGGTGATTTTTGGATGAGGCTTCAAAGGAAGCTCTGTTCAATTTGACAGCTCACAGAAAATCATTTTAGAAGCTTAGGAGGCTGAGTGGCATTTGAAGAGTAAAGTTATTTTGATTTCTTATGAGGTGGTGAATACCAAGTTCTTCCAGGATTATGGAAAGGATTGGAAGATGTGTAATACCATTTCGTCTCTTTAGGATGGTCTGGGAGGGGGGATCTCAAGTTTTGATGGCCTTGCTTCCCTAAGTGTTTCACATTTCCAAAACTTGTTCAAAGAGCCTGAGAGGGCTTCTATTTCCGAAGTCATAAGGGTAGTCCAAATGTTCCTTAGATTTGTAAATGATGAAGATAATAAAAATTTGATGGAAGAAGTTTATGAGGATGAACTAAAGGTTGTAATCTCTAGCTTTCACAAATATAAAAGCCTAGAGCTTGATGGCTGCGGGGTTGAATTCTTCAAAGGATTTTTTTATGTTATTGGAAAGGACTTGTTGTAGGTTGTTAACGATTCTTGAAGGGAGGGTAGATTCCTCCTGACTTTCAATTCCCCTTTCATAGATCTCAACCCAAAAGTGGATAATCCTAAATGTTTTCAATATTTCTATCCTATTTAATTATGTAATTGCACCTAGAAAGTCATTTCTAAAGTTATTTCTAGAAGGTTAAATTTATTTTATCAACATCCATTTCAAAGGAACAATTTGGGTTTCTGGATGGGCAATAGATACATGGGGTGATTGGGGTGGCTAAGGAAGTCCTTCATAGCATAAAATGTCTCAAATTAAAGGGTGTAGTTATTAAAAATTCTTTATCAAAGGCCTATGGTCGAGTGAGATGGATGTATCTTAGATTTCTACTAACTCACTTGGGGTTTTAGGTTTATTTCACAAATTGGGTGATCGGATTCTTGCGATTTGTCTCTTTTTTTTTGTTGATCAATGGCACAACTTCCCCTTTTTTCCTTTCATAGATGGGTCTCTTTAAGGGGTGCCCCTTATCTCCTTTATTGTTCTTGCTGGTTGTTGAAGGTCTCAGTTGAATCCTTGAAAATGCTAATCACCGAGGTGATTTTTGGAGTTGTTATTTAAAATGCATTAGTAATCACTCATATGTTGTTTGTTGATGGCATCTTGATTTTCTGCAATGGTTCTTGTAGAGATGTTGATTCTTTACCTAAGATCATAAATATGTTTAGCTCAACCATAGGAATGGTGGTCAATGATAGGAATCCATCTATTTTGATTCATAATTTGTCTGAATTTGAAGCTTTGAATATTTGGGCTTTCATCTGAGATCAAATTGCTATAAGAAGGTGGATTGTTCATGGATTATTTCCAAGATCGAAAAAAGAATTAAAAGTTGGAGTTTTAGGTGGTTGTTTAGAGCTTGGAGACTTGAGTAGGTTAAATCGGTTTTGGAGTCTATCCTAGTATTTTGGATGTCAGTTGCTTGGATTCCACGTGGTACTCTAGAAAAAATCACAAAATATGTTACAAGTTATTATGGGTTGGCTCCCAAAATAATTTTGTGCTCCAATGGGTTCATTGGGAAAGGATTTCCATGCCTAAAGCATTGGGTGGGTGGAGCCTACAGAGTATTTTTCTATTCTCACATGCTATAGCTTCTAAGTTTGGGTGGATATGTTTAATTATGTACAATTTATGGACTCATGTGGTATATCACAAGTAAATTCATCATTTTTCTCTAGAAGATTGGATTAGTCTTAGGGATAAGCCTCAAAAAAATATATCTATTATTTGGTGAGTTGTTCTCAACTCCTTTGATATTATTACATATGGTCTTGCTTGGAAGATTGGTAACAAGTCAAAGGTTTGATTGGGGCAGGATCCCTAGCCTAGTTTTTGGCTCTCCTATATTTTTCCTCAACCTTTGATTTACTTTCTCAGAGATAAAGGATTCTCTAGGATTGATCACATTAACAATTCTTCTAGGACTACAATTTGGCATTAGGGGTAGTTATCAGTTGGGGCCTTGCAGATTGGCCTGAATTTTCATAATGTATGGAATTATTATGTGGAGGTTTTACATTCATCCCACATTAGGCTAACCCTTTCTAAAGGTGAACTAGTTTGATCCCACTCCTTGATTGGCATCTATAATCCCAAAGGGGATTGCCTTAATATAAATTTGGCAGCTACTAAGGTAGTTGAGGCTTAGTGGTGGAAGGGTGTATGAAAGTAAAGTCTCCAGTGAAATCCCACATTTTTATGTGGTGTGTTCTTGCTAAAAAGGTTCCCACTTGGGATAATTGTTAGGTAATTTAATTGTGAGTTAAATTACTTAAAATTAAATGATCAATTCAGGTTCATATATTTGTGAAGTACACTTGCACAATATATGCTAGGAAATCAACATTAAATTTTAATTATAAAAGAAGAATTATAATAGAAAGAAATTAATGGTAAACTTATGCAGATGAATCAAAATAATGAAATGAAGTGAAAACAAAATCTTAATCTCAAAACCAATTAAATTTTAAACACTGCAAATGCAAGGAAAATTTATGAGATGAAATCTAGTCAAAGGACACACACATAATTGATTGAAGCAATGAAATGACTATTCTTGAAGCCAATAAAAGCAAAGGAACTTTTAACATAATGAAAACATTTGAACTTAATCTAGGAAAGCATTGGAAAATTAATCTACAAAAGCAGGTAAATCTAATCTATAAAAGCATGTAAACTTAATCTATGAAAACAATTGAAATTTAGTCTATGAAAGCATGGAAATATTTAATCTAGGAAGGCAAGTAAATCTAGTCTATGAAAAATTGTAAATTTAATTGATGAAAGCATTGAAGATGGTAAACAAATTCAAGAATTTAGTGTGCATTCAAAGCTTAGATTTCATTCATAAATTAAAACCATGATTTGCCTATGAATGGTTGTGCAAGAAAACTATGCTATGAGATATTCTATGCAAATGAAATGAATGTGCTTGACCTACAAAAGAACATAAATGGAATGAGCAACAAAGAATCTAATCAAAGGACTTGAAATAAACATTGCATAAAATGAACATAAAAGAAACTAATCTATCTTGAAAAAATGAAACATTAAAATACACCCCATACTCATCAAGTGGACATCCTAGAGTGCATAAGAGGTGGAAAGTTGAAGAAGCTAATTGATCAAACACCATATATCATCATAAAAGCATAACCATATCAAAGGATTGTGTTAACAAATATCTCCTAGATCCACATCTCTTCTAGATACACATATCTCTCCTAGATCCACATACTTCTCCTAGATCCACAAATATCTCATGTGGTTACAACCATGTGTTAACATCTAGCAACTAGCATCTCTTCATATCCTCTCACCAATCTCTCATAGATTTGGTAGGAGATGTTTTCCTTTGAGATAACCTAAGGTCAATTGGTTATGCCAAAGAATCCATAATGTTTTGTTGATTTTAATGATTGGATGACCAGTGAACTGTTTATAAACAGGTGCTTTAAACTTAGAAAGATTCTTAATAAAATAAAAGGTGTTCTTTACATACACATGTTTATTTTGATTTTAGCGGGATGGATGAGAAGAAGGTGTAGGCGTATAACTGATTTGATATTTAAACTGAGTATTTAATCATTTATAAGAAGAAATCAATAAAACAGTGTTTCCTTGATCAATAGAATATAATTAAACTATTACAGAAATCTAGTGCAATTTAAGTTCAAAGAGGAATTTACAATAACAGATAATTCTACAAATTAATCTCTTATTTAAATTACAACTTCACAACAGATTAAAAATGAAATTGATATTCAATTAAATTTTAAATCGGATGACTGTAAAAGAATCAATTTATATGAAAAAGACATAATGAAAAACTAATATGAAAACAACTCACTGAGAGACAGACCATATGAGGCAAATCCAGAATCTTTTATTAATTAAAAAATGCTCCAACTTAGTACAAATCTGCTTGTTAACTGGTTCAAGGGTTCAACCCTGAATACTTCGACAGAATGAACTATTTAAACAAAATTAAAAAAATATTACAATAAATGCCTAAGTGACACAACATTCTATTTTTAACTTAGAATAAACAGAAAGGAAGTAATTCGAACAAAAAGAATGAATGTGAACATCTGGCCCTGATATGAAGGAGAGCAGTTGCTGAGTGGCCACTATTTGGGTGTTGTGCTGTTGAACCTGATACGTCCTTTAGTCCTGAAATTCACACAACTTATCCCACTGTTCTTCATCTGGAATAGCTATCTTGGTTACCTTGTAGTAGATTTCATCTACCTTAGTATACCGAGAAAAAGTGGGTTTTATAGTAAAAATATGTTTTATCTCATGTCGAATAAAACTTATGCTATTTATGGCTTCATAAAATGCTCTGCCTGTCATAGAACCCTTGATGTTGGAGGACTTAGCTGTATGCTTGGCAATGTCCTGAAGCTTCTTCATGTAGTCTTCCCTGGTCATTAATTCGTCATTGATTACAAATAGTGAAGGCGTACCTTTCTTGTTTAATGCATCAATCCTTGTGAAAAACCTGTTGACTTCTACCTCTAGAGCGTGACACTTTTCTGTCAGCTGTACAACTAAGTTCTTCTTTGTTATAAATTTCTTCACCTCCAGGATGGTTTCTGTTCTGTCATCCACTCCTAGGTCATCCAACTCATATCATTTTTTGGAATTAAGGAACCTTATGATGTTTTTGGTTGTAGCAGACATTTCTCCCAATTGAGCATTGATAGTGGCAATGGTTTGTTGTGCTTTCTCCATGAGTTCCTTCTGTTCAAAATAATCTAGATACATGGCCAGATTTCATTTATTTCTTCAATAATATTATTCCAGATGATTTCTTTAACATGACCCAGTGTAGAGCCAATGGAAGACTCAGTTGTTGACTTCTTCCATTCCGCTATCTAATTTTGAGCTCTCTGAAGCTCTGTTGCATGAAAAATCTAAGTTTTATGGCAATGATCCTCTAGCAATTTCACTTGATTCTGCAGCTTTTTTATCTCTTCAGTCTGGAGGGACATGTTTTGTACTGCATTGGCCAACTGATCTACAACATCTCCTGTACTTGTTGTAGCAGATATGGTTGTAGGAATGGCTGTGATAGGAAGTGCTTCCAAATGGACAACAGTATTTTTAGCAACTTTCTCCTTTTCTTTAATCAATTTCTCCATCTCTTTCTCCATTTTCTTCAGCTGTGCAGTCTACTCCATGATGAGCTTCATCATATCTGCCTTTTTTGTCTCTATCTCTTCAATATCCTTGGCTAGAGGATCTTCTATAGCTAGCAGTTTTAACTACTTCCTTAATGTTGCTATGTCTAAATTCTTTTTCTTCACAAGTTCCTCTGCAGCATTGATGTTTGAAGGGTCATAACCCAATTTGATTACCAAGTCCTCCAGGGTTTTAATCCTAGTGTCTTTGGCAAGTGCAGAGACCTTCTCCATCTTCAGTTGTGATTGGACATTTGCTAAGGTAACCTGCAGTTTTGATAAACTCATAGTAGTGTTAGTGACAGTTGAAAATATCATTTCCCCAGTCTGCTTATGCATCTCCATTTGGTCAATGGCATGTATATCCTTTATATCAAACTCAAAAGTTCTCTTCTTGTAGTCCAATTTTTCCTTTGGATGGGGAACTTGTGCCTGGAGGAATGCCATTTGCATCTTTCCTTTTTCTAAATCAAAGGCTGATAGCAGCCTGCTTTGAGCACCAAAAGTTTGCATCCAGAACTAGTTGTAGGTGTTAATCTCCAAGGCTTCATTCCTGACTTTTATCTCCTTGAAGATGTCCATTATACTCTTCTATGTTTCCCCTGAAGTAGATGTGCTAGTCTGCATAACTTGTTGTTGTTCTTGTGAAGTTGTGGAGGTAGTAGGAAACTGTGTGGTTTGATCACCCACTAATGAGGAAACAAGTGGCTAATTAGTGGTGATAATGGCTTGCTGCTCTGAATCCTTGCTGAGGCTAAGTTTGGAACTAAGCTTGGTCTTGTTTTCGTACATAATCTTAAATTCTTCACTGAAAATTTCAGTCCCTAAAGGGGACTCTTCCTCTCTTCTTCTCTTGGTTGTTTTCTCCTGCATGGTAGGAGTCTTCACTGTAGATGATCATACATGTTGTTCTTCTGCCTCTTGTAGGGTATTCTCAACCCATTCTATCTGATTTTTGTATTTCTCTATCTCTAGCCTGGATGTGTGAAAGTAAGAAGTAGACTTGGTTTCTACTCTTAATTTAGAAATGATCCCTAATGGATCATATGACCAGGTAAAGCTAAGGCTGAACTGCATTTCCTTTAAGAGCTTATCTGCTTCTTCCCTTGTTGCCCTACTATTGCAAATGAAAGGGCCAATCTATGTTTTGATTTTAAATTAGGACTTATTCTTGGCAGCAACAAAGTGGATTTCATCCATATTGATCATCTACCTTATGTACTCCAAAGCAAAAATCCTCATTGGGAGGAATTTGGGCAGCTTGTAAGGTGCAAGCTCACATCCAAATATTCTCAATTCAGTATAGTTTTGGTAGAGGTACCAATCCCCTGTCTAAACTTGATCTGATAGCTGCAACATCCTTCTAATTTCCTCACTGATCCTTGGTTCTACCCTACTTCACAAAAGACTGATGGTTGGATGAACAAAAATCTATGTAAAATGTTTATATGTGTACTCCTTTTGTTCCTTCATGACCAGAGTAGTCCAAAAGATGACTAGCTGTTGGTTTCCTTTTTCATCTAGCTTTTGCAAGGAAAGGTTGATGTTGTCCCCCTGAAAGTATAAGAACATGTAAACTAACACAGAGGCATACTTGAATACCTCCTCAGTTGGAAATTTGATAAGTTGCTGATGAATTGACTCTGCAAGAAATTGGCTGAATTTAAACACAATATATGGCTTATAATCAGCAGAGAAAATGGACAGAAATCCTATGATGGCATCATCTACCCACTGATCTATTGGGTCCCTATAATACTAGTGATTACCCCATTACTATTGTAGTTGTACCCCTTATTAATATTTTTGTGCCCCTATTGTCCCCATATTGTTATTATTGTGCCCCATAGAATCCCTCTACTGTTATTTTTGTGGCTTTATATTATTATTGTTAGGTCGGCTAGGTTATATTGTGACTCCTTAGACTCCTATAGATAGAAAGAAGGTTTTGTCATTTGAATCATTGAAGAATTGTTCATTTATGTAATGTAAAGGAGGTTGCCCCCTCGAAGAGGCTGAATTCTAAGGCGTTGATCTATCTTTTCTATCTTTTTCTTGAGTTGGTTTCATAACATTTGGTATCAAAGCTTTGGATTCCAGGGTTTCGCTGCTCCAAACAGGTCATCGTGGCATTTTCACTATAAATTTTTTTTTGCGATGTTTCAGAAGCTAAAAAACAAAACCCATTTGAGAAGACGTCACGCTAAATCTCGGGTCTAAATTTCAGAACTTTTCACACTATATTTGCGGAGATATGATCTAAGGAAGTTGGTCTTTTTGCAAACTCCTGAATTACATTCCAAACAGGTGACCTAGGTAAAATCATCATAACTTTCTCTCTAAGCATTGGATTGAAATTTCATAAGAAGGTACAGAAAGAGAATAGACTGTAGTTTCTTTTATATATTTTTTTAGTGCCAAAGGTCGAAACAGTGACTCGTGGCACATCGTACAAGTTTGCTCTATTAAACTAGTCTATAATCCGGTCACAATGGGAGATTTCGCATAACTCTTCCTTGGAGAATCCAATTTGGATCACACTAGTGGCATTGGAAAGAGGACACAGCGGGCTACTACAAATCACAATTTCAGAACTGGATGATTTGAAAGCACAGAGATACATCAGAGGCAATATCGAGCTCCTATCAAGTGAAAAAAGGTGTGAGGAAAGGAAGTTGAATTAAGGGGTATTGTAGGGAAACCGGGAAAGATAATCAGCTCCAACGGTATGAAAAAGCTTCTAAAAAAGGAACAAAGAGGTGTAATTGCACAATTATGTTCGCTAGATGTTTCCACATTGGAATCATCTATTTCTCCAGATCTCCAAAAAGTCTTGGAAAATCATTCCAAGGTATTTGATACTCCCAAAGGTCTCCCACCTATTCGTGATCATGATCATGCTATTCATCTGATTCCAGGAAGTGTTCCTCCAAACATCAGGCCATACAGATATCCCTATGCCCAAAAGAGTGAAATTGAACGAATGGTTGCATAAATGCTAGAAGCTGGTATAATTCAACGAGTCAAAGTTCTTTCTCTGCTCCAGTAGTATTGGTGCACTATAAGGATGGATCATGGCGCATGTGTCTGGATTATAGGGAGCTCAACAAGCTCTCTATTAAAGATAAGTTTCCCATTCCTGTCATTGATGAATTACTGGATGAATTGCATGGATCAATTTACTTCACCAAGTTGGATCTTCGTTCAAGATATCATCAAATCAGAATGAAGACTGAAGATATTTTAGAAACAGGATTTAGAACTCATGAGGGTCATTATGAATTTTTGGTCATGCCTTTCGGCCTTACCAATGCACCTTCAACATTTCAAGCTTTGATGAATTCAATTTTCAAACCATTCCTTAGAAAATTTGTGTTAGTATTTTTTGATGATATACTAATCTACAGCAAGTTTTGGAAGGATCATGTTGAACATGTTCATAGGGTGCTACAACTATTGGAGGAGAAACAATTATATGCAAAAAGATCCAAATGTTTCTTTTGAGTACAAGAGGTGGAATATTTGGGTCATATTGTATCTCATGAAGGAGTTAAGGTAGACCCTAGCAAAATTAAAGCCATTAAGGAATGGAAAATCCCCACATCCATAAAGCATCTGCAAGGATTTCTTGGGTTGACAGGGTATTATCTCAAGTTTGTTAAGAATTATGGGAGAATAACAACACCTCTAACAACATTATTGAAGAAAGATGCATTTTCATGGACTCCAGAAGCAACAAAGGCCTTCGAACATCTTAAAGAGGCAATGTGCCAAGCACCGGTCTTAGCTACACTGGACTTCACAAAAACATTTATTGTGGAATGTGATGCTTCAGGAAATGGAATTGGTGTTGTTTTAATGCAAGATGAAAGACCCATTGCTTTTGAAAATCGTCCAATCAAAAGAAAGTTTTTACACAAAGCTATTTATGAGAAGGAAATGTTGGCAATACCCCATGCACTTAAGAAATGGCAACCCTACCTAATGGGAAGACACTTCAAGGTAAAAACGGATCATGATAGCCTTAAATACCTTTTAGAACAAATATTATCCTCTGAAGAGAAACAAAAGTGGGTCACAAAGATGTTGGGTTATGACTTTGAAATCATCTACAAAAAAGGGAAGCAAAATGTGGTGGCAGATGCACTCTCAAGAAAGGATGAGTATGTGGAAGCATTGTTGTGCGCCATTTCTATTATCCAACCAGATTGGATAAATGAAGCAAGGGAGGAATGGAAGAATGACGAAGAAGTGTGGGAACTTATTCGAAAGTTACAACAAGATTCCAGTACGTCCGATACATTTAGCTGGCAAAATCATTCGTTATGGTACAAAGATTGCTTATACCTCTATAAGAATTCCCAGATAAAACAAAAGATTCTTATGGAATTGCACACTTCTCCCTTAGGAGGGCACTCAGGATTTTTAAAAACTTACCACAGGGTTAAGAAGGAATTTTTTTGGGATGGCCTTAAATCAGATATTCTAAAGTTTGTGGCGGAATGTTTGGTTTTCCAACAAAATGAAGTTGAAACAATTAAGACACCGGGTCTATTACAACCTTTGTCCATTCCAAGCCAACATTGGGAGGAGGTTTCAATGGATTTTATCACAGGTTTACCCAAGTCTGAGGGAAAGAGTGTCATCATGGTGGTAGTTGACAGACTTACCAAGTATGCACACTTTTGTGCATTATCACATCCATTTAAAGCCAGTATAGTTTCTACTGCATTTATGGAAACAAATCAAAAGCTACATGGAAACCCAAAGATTATTGTAAGTGACAGAGATCCCATTTTCACTGGAAATTTTTGGACAGAATTATTTTCTTGTCTTGGTACTCAGTTAGCTCATAGCTCATCTTATCATCCTCAATCTGATGGGAAAACTGAGATAGTAAAAAATGTTTGGAAGGATATCTTCGTTGCTTTGTATCTAATAAATAGACACAATGGGTCAAATGGTTGCCTCTGGCTGAATGGTGGTATAACACTTCCTTCCATACAGCAACAAAAATGACCCCATTTATGGCACTTTATGGGTATCAGCCACCATCCATCACATCATATTTAACAGAAAATTCTAAGGTTCAAGCAGTGGAACATCACATCGAACATCAACAACAAGTCCTCCACCTCTTAAAGGATAACCTCATGTTGGCACAGAATAGAATGAAACAATAGGCAGATCAACATCGCAGTGAAAGAAGTTTTGATGTAGGTGATTGGGTATTCCTACAGCTACAACCATATAAGCAAATTTCCCTCAAGAAAGCTAAGAAGGATAATAAATTATCACCAAAGTATTATGGTCCGTACAAGGTGTTGCAAAAGATTGGTACTATGGCATACAAATTGGAGCTTCCTGCAGCTTCTCAATTGCACCCAGTTTTCCATGTTTCATGTTTAAAGAAGGTTATAGGTGACAAGCTTCCAGTTCAAACAATATTGCCAGAACTTGACGAGGAAGGAAAAATTATATTGGAACTGGAAGCAGTCACAGAATCAAGAACTCGACAGCTACGAAATCGATCAATTTCGGAGTATCTTATCAAGTGGAAGAACTTATCTGCTGAGGATGAGAATTTTATACAGAAGCATCCAGAACTACTCAAGCGTTGAGGACAACACTTTTTTGAAGGAGAGGGGCATGTTGGGTCCCTATAATACTAGTGATTACCCCATTACTATTGTAGTTGTACCCCTTATTAATATTGTTGTGCCCCTATTGTCCCCATATTGTTATTACTATGCCCCATAGAATCCCTCTATTATTATTTTTGTTGCTTTATATTATTAGTGTTAGGTCGGCTTGGTTATATTGTGACTCCTTAGACTCCTATAGATAGAAAGGAGGTTTTTTCATTTGAATCATCGAAGAATTGTTCATTTATGTAATGTAAAGGAGGTTGCCCCCTCGAAGAGGCTGAATTCTAAGGCGTTGATCTATCTTTTCTATCTTTTTCTTGAGCTGGTTTCATAACATGATCAGAGTAGCATGGGGACTTCATTAGGGGAGCAATACCATACCACGTTGGTTAATATTGGGGGATATTTATTGAGGAAAAAATGACATAATATATTGGGGGATATATAGGGGTAGCGGGTTTTTATATTGGCAGGTATAAAAAATGGAGGCCAAAGTTAATGAAAAAATATAAAGGGGTATAAAAATGTTAATGAAAAATGGATACCTACAATATCTAGTGAAAGTAGGGGTATTTAAAATGAGAAGGTGTAATGGGTTCATATTGGTAGGGGGTTAAATAATGTGATATTTAGAGGTATATTTCAATATGTAGTCAAATTAAGGGTATTGTTTAATATGCCACAAATGCACGTGATACGTCAGAGGTTCATTGAGTGAAGACCTCGTGCAGAGTAGTAGCCAAGGAGGTAGGAAACAACTATGATATTCTTCTTGGAATATTTCAAATATGGATTACATGTTCTTATTTTTTAGGGCCTAAGTGCTCATATATTGGTCCATGCTTTGAGGAGAGGTGGAGGATCTAGGTTTAGAACAGGAACACAAAATCCTTCACGGTGTTGCCCTATCTTATCTATTGATTCACATGGACAAAAAGAAGCAAAGGTATCTTCTTAGATGTATTTTCCTCTCTAGTTTAGGTGGAAGATGATGTTTTGACCATATTGTCTCATTTTTCACAGTCTATCTCCCCCTAGATCTTGATCTGTTATTCCAGAGGAGCTTGATGCCTTGAAGCCCTGGGGCTATTTCGATGGGGTAGTGTAGGGGGATACTTATATGTGTAGTGGTGGATTTATATTATTTTTATCTGTTCAACCCTATTTCAAGGTGTGTATGGGTATTGGGCGAGGCACAAATAATCTGGTTGAGTTGCTTGCCTATCACTCACTTCTGTATTTTTCAAAGGAAAATGGATATGAAAATTTACAAGTTTTTGGAGACTCTTTATTGATTATCAATTGGGTTAATTTGATCCAATAATGTCATTTTTTACATATTTTTCACATTCTATAGGATGCATTGAGATTAAAACATTTATTTGTTGATTTTACTTACTCTCATATTACAGGGAACACAACCTCGAGTCTAACAAGCTTTCTAAAGAAAGAATTCAGTTGGATGTAGGGAAATGGCTTATTGAAGAAACAATAAATGATACTCTCTATTAGTTTTATCATCAAAATTTTATGGACCCACTCGAGGCACAAACTTATTTTTTTTGCTCTGTCAAAACTTTTCCTTCATATCTCAAATTCTCATATTGCATGTATTTTTATACATGTTCTAGTATCCATGGATTTTTATACGTGTTTTTATACTTTCAAGATTCAATTTCTGATCAGATTCGAGATTCTATTTCAGTTGGTTCATTCCAATGCAAGGCTCTTGTACTTAGCTAAGGTTTTAAGCGTGTATCTCACATGGAAGCATGGAACTGCCAAGTCGATCATTGCAAAGACTATCTTTGGCCGAAGGAATCATGTTATAATATGCATTTCAGAATAGTTATCTCTTGGATTTTCTTGTGAATTTTATACTCATAATATTTTTCTTCATCTCACCTAAAATCCTTTTGAGTGCTAATGAATGCATGATTTACCTAGAGAAACATATTCTTCGTCACTCATTGTATCCTAACTGGTTTCATGTGTTTTCTACACTTGCATTTCTTTTCACTTCTTTCGAAAATTACGATGCTACTGTAGTGTGTAACCAGTTACAAGAAAATGGTTTGTTACATTGAGCATGTGAGGAATAAGATTTTATCATTCAAATAATTTTTTAAGTTGTTCAAACTAATCTATCTTTGTTGGCTATTAACTAAGAATCTTGTCCCACAAACGGTACATCTGATCATAATATTAACTATCATTCGGTTTATCATTTTCCTACTAGAATATATATGGTGACAGTTGTTTCACATTGATTAATATGCATGGTTTATCTCACTATTCGGGTACTTGTCAAGCTATTGAGGAACTTCAACCTTTGTTAATAGTGTTGTCAGACCCTCACTGTATTAGCAAGCCCTCTGAACATGATAATATTTATTTTCTGTTGCAAGACTCTCAACATGATCCCATGCCTTTAATTGAAAATTCATCTTTTCAAGGATTTTAGGGTTCTGAAAAGGATTTTATTGAATTTCATGATCCAATCACTAAATCGTTGGAGAAATCTCACTTGGAAATCTCTATTACAAATACCAATTTTCGATATTTTCTTATGCTTGCTAAGGTGGGAAGTAAAGATGAAGACACATTTGAAATAAACTTATGAGGTTTCTTTAATTGTGGTCTCCATTGAAAAGGTAAGAATATGAGTTGGTTAGAAGTAGTTGTTATACCATATCTTTCTGCCGATAGGAAACACCTTCAATTTGTTGTGCAAGTTATTCAATATCTCATCTTTTCCATTTCACATTGTTTTATATATGTTTTAATTGCTCGTATCTTTGTGTATGCAGGCTAGGACCAGCTATGGTGGATACATTGGAAATTTAATTATACATGATTATGACCTTCTATCTAGTTAGGTTAAGAGTAGGTTTAGCTGCATATTGGTTTCCCTTGCACATTCATCCTACACTGGTTTTCTATAGTCTTTCTCGTGTTTTCTAACTTTTGTCTTGCATTATATTTTCTGTTTAACCTCCTTTTTTTTTTTCTTTATGGTTTTGTTTCCTTATTGTGTCTTATATTTTTCTATTTTATTTAATAATACTTTGCATGAAAGATGCTCTATCGGCTCAAAAGACAATGTGGCAATACTTGAACAGGGAAATTGTGATGATGAACAATGCTTGGCTTATCTGTTTTCCTCTTCTCTATATTCGGTTGTATCTTTCAGTCAATGATGTTTCAATGGAAAATACGATCCTTGTGTAAGGAAATATTTGTGTTGAACCATGATATCCATGTCTATTATGAAAATGACATGCTTACACTAGGTTCTTTATGTTTTGGTGTTTTCCATGCTAATTTGATCTAGTAGAGAAGGACAAGGGGAAAATATAAACGAGCGAACCAATACCTTAAGTTTTGCATATGCTTCTTTGAAGGAACATGTTGGCTTGTATAGGCCTGACCTAGGTTCAGAGGTGATTTAGCCAAACAAATCCTGGTACTATTTGCCCTTTCGGCAATAGTCCGTAGAGCGCAGACTGAGATCTCACCCAAAGTAGTATGGGAGGGTGCTAGAACTAGGTTTCCGCACCCTAGAGATGTCTGATGGTTTTTCAGTGGTCCGCAGTTTGACCCTCCGCGCATGTCACTACACACACCTATCAGTACCTCACGGTCTGTAATGTTGCCTTCGCGCAGCCCTGCTCAAGGCACGATCCGTGTTATTACCCAAGTTCCTTACTACTAACCCGATATTATTTGATTACTTAACTTATCTGTATGAGCCCAATTATACTTAGCAGTGTTCAGTTTTCATATAAGTGCGCGCGATAAAGAAAACAGTATGAATGCATAGAAAGTAGTACAAAAGCAGATACACAGTATTTGGAATCAAACTTCTCTTTATTATTCTTCTTCTCGGGTTACAGACTTGACTCCGCCCTACACACTTAGCTACAGGGATCCACGCACTTAGTTTTGGACTCTATTAGGCCTCTGCGCACTCAGCTATAGAGCCTCTTCTTACTACTATGACCCAAGACACTTAGACTTCTTTTCTATCCGCTACTAGATCATTGCATCCATTCGTTCTTATCTATCTCTTATTATCTTTACAACTTAGAGCCTCACTCTATTTATACAATCCCATGGTCCGCGGACCATGGTTAGGCCGTCATGACATTACATTAAATTACAAAACTTAGGGCGAACAACCCTATGACTCAATGTACATTTCACACTTCGTGCCCATAATTCGCGAAGTCTTACAACATACTCGACCAAAACCTGGGCTTTGAGCCCCAAAACATGTTGTGGGGGGATTCCATGCCCAACAGGCCCCCAACACAAACATCATGACTCACCCTTGAGTCACTCTGTCAGTGCGGTGATCTTGGCGCGAAGTCCCTCCAATTGGTCCCGAACTGCTCGAAGGTCTGCAGTGCACTGCTCTGCAATCTACTGGAACTGCTTCATGCGCTCTTCCAAAGCCTCTTTGTCAGGAGAAAATCCCTGCCTTAGCGTGTACATCTCCTGCATATGTGCAAGCTTGCCTTCAATATCTGTCGTGATGGTGAAGGCCTCGTCAATCCATGCTTGGACACGTGCTTTGAGAACTTCCCCTTTCTGTCACACCACATCCACCTGCTCCTTCAGTGCCTTAGCTTACTGCATCTTTGCAAGCCGTTGAGTGAGGAATACTGTCTGCGTAGTTCCTCGGACACTATCATACTGCTCCTGATGTTCGCGTGCCTATGTTTCTAGGCGTTGTATGTTGGGGTCCTCCTGCAAAGATATGAGGACCGCAAATGCTTGTTCCAACATACCAGTACAGTCTTGTACTGCACGTCTAATTTCTTCCAACCTTGTTTGGATAGCGCTAGCACGCTGTTCTCTGACTTTCGAGGGAGTGGAAGGTTGCGCCTTCAACCGTAGCTTGGCGATTTGAAGATTTAGCTCCAGCTGAACCTTTTCTGTTTCTGCTCTGGCTTCAAGGGTGTCGGTCGCCAACCTGTGGATCCACTCTACTGCTAGTAGATCTGCTTGGATGGCCAGCTCTGGGACACATTTGCAAGCATTGTCTACCACCTGTTCCAGCCGCTGAGTCTATGATACCAGTTCATCATGCTGCATGCATATTTGTTCGTTTTTTATCTTTTGCTCACTCATAACCTATATCGCGCGGCCCTCCCTGGCACGGAGTTCTACCGTTATTCCATCCTACAGTTGGTACAGTGTTTCTCATAGAAGGGCAACCAAATTGAGGCCAAGTCCTTTGATCCTGCCAACCGCAACTCTGTCGATCTCATTTGCTGCTACTGGAACTCCTTCCGGTAACACTATGGTACTGGCCATCCTTGCACGTAGCATCTGTTCTACTTTTGATGTACCTATTGTGACATAGGTGGACAAGATTCCTTCCTACGGGGGTCGCACCTGTAGTTCCTGTAGTTGCGCCCTTAGGGCCCCCAACACAGTCTGCTGCTCCGTCATAACTTCTTGGAGCGCTTCCTTGGTGACATCGCGAACCATCTTGCCGATGTCATAGAGGTCTCCTTTAGTTAATGTGATCGGGTCGATGGCCAGCTTTGAGGCCTTCACCTTTTTCCGTGGACCCGATATCTCTGGGACGCAGGGTCGTTTTAGTTGTGTCGAAGTGGTTCCTGGGTCCGTGCCCTATTCTACAAGGTCTGTGTCCTCTACCTACTATCATACAGACACTTCCTGGCCCTCCCCTGCTTGCGTTATTGTGGCCTCTACTATCTGCGCTACTGGTGCTACTTCGACAGCCTTCTTTTGCTCCGCGGCTACCTGTGCTGCTTCGCGGGATCTCCTGACCTCGGCTGTTGCTTTTTCATTGCACCTTTTCTTAGCCAGTTGGGTGACACGTAGCTTGGCATCCTCCTTCCTTTTCTGCGTTGTTGTCTTCTCCACTTCCGCCAAATTTGAGGCGTGCCACTCGGGAGGCCATGTCTCTAACACTGTAAATATCACATCATCAGTGGCTATGAATGGGAGCTTTGTCCACTATTGCACCGGATCCTTTCACGCCCTGATGTAAATATTGTGCATGTCTACCTTGAAGTATAAAAGACTCTGCAGACTATTGTGCACTATGGGGGACAGGCACGGCCTCCTATTAATCCACATCCAGATTCTCGCCTCCATGAGCACCCAGAAAATCTTTGTATCACGAATCCTCTTCACATCCTTGCTAGCCTAGAGCGAAGCGTACTTCATAGCCTCTGGTAAGTCACGCTCAATGCTTAGGAACTGACTGTCCTTCGGCAATTCTCCTGCTACTAGCAAGATGGACAAGAGCAACCAAGCATAGTGGAAGGTCTTACCCTGCTCTTGGGCCTCCTTGTAGTTGAGCAAAAATTCTTCGCAAAGGAACTCGGCCCAATTGAACTAGAACCCTTCTGCACACTATTCACCCAACACAACTACCGGCACTGGTACTTCATCACCACAGCATTTTCTCATTACTTTATTGGCTAGGAGTTGGGTGGCTACGCGCACCCCTTTATCCTTGATACTGCTGACGACGTAACCCCTCTTTTTCTTCTCGAGCTTATATTTTTCTTCATGGCTACCGCGAGATCCAAATCGCTACTTTTTACTGCTATCGTCTTGGGGTCCTTTCCCTTATAGGGAAGCCGAGAAATTATTTGGATGAGATCTGTTGTGATGGGAATAGGCTCCTCTAGCCATAAGTACCCATCATACACCAAGAAAAGCAGCTACCTGATGACAAAAATGGTGATGAGCACACGGTGAAAGTGTGGTATCCACAATAGATGAAGCAACCTGGCCTTCTCCACACCGCGCAACCATTTTTGCGGTTGTAATGTGATCATTGGCCCCTCTGTATTCTGTTTCATTAGGCTCTCCGTCTCTAAATGTGGGAACTTCTCGTTGTCCCTGAGGTCCCAGTCTTCAAATTTCAAGGTAGGCATACGTCCTAGGAGTAGACCCTTGAAGGCAATTCCATAAGGAGGAGAGAGGTCTGGAGTGCACTCTTCGTTGCATCCAGATCCTTTGGTACCTTAGCTTTCCCTTTTCACGGAGGGACATACTCAGGCAATTTTGCTACAGAATGCATCGGTTGGATGTCTACCTCCATGTCTTCTTCTTCCTCTACCTCAGAAATCAAATCCTGTAAGTCCTCCTCCTCTTCATATGTCTCAATGGTGACAGCCTTGCCCTTTTCCTCCATTGATAGCTTACCGAACTGCGGATTCCTCGGGGACATGCGGACTGGTCCCATTGCCTGCTTATCTTTTTTTGGTCTCAACGTCTGAGGTGATTTCAGGATTTCTGGCACAAACCCAGTATCTTTGGGAACATCGTGTACTGTATGGGTCAGCACGGCCTCGCCAGTGGTTCCTTCTTCAAAGCCCAAACCTCTCCTGGTATCTGTCATCTCGTCTGTACTATATGCAGTCTTTCGCGAGCTTAGGGGCTCGAATATCGCTTGGTACTCAACACTTTGTGCTCTATTCAACCACTCAAGTCTCAAGTGAACAAATTTTGTCTCATGGCTAGCTCCTAGAGTTTTATAGCACCTTTTGAATTCAAATTTGACCATTCCCCCCAATTCCGGGCCATCAACGCTTTCTTGGCAACAGATTTTCTAAAATCTTGCCCATAACTGTTATCTTAAATGTTCGCCGCCCGCTCCATTTGGCCTCAAATCGAACATCCCGTCATGAACAATGACACCAACCGTCACTTCCATGCCTACCCATGTGGCAGCGCACCCCCCTGCGCGGGTGCAAACCTTGTGAGCGGCTGTTCCTATGCGCATTTGTTAAAGTGCGCAACTACCAAGCATAATCATTTATAGTCCTGCACTCTCTTCCAACTACTTGGAGTGCTAATAATTTGCTTTCTATAGCTAGTTAGGTAGTCGCACCGCCTGTGCGAGGCTCCATCTCACCTTCCAATATAGTCTGGGGAAAATCCTCAATTTCCCTCGCGACAGTCGGCACCGCATGCTCTACTGTGTGCAGTGCGTTCCCCTGGTTACTCCGTTTGGTGATATGTGGTCCTAGCCATGGCAGCAGACTAATCAATTCTTGGCAATATTCTTCTAATTCATTGGTATGATCATGTGCACCTTGCCTTTCCATCCTTGGTTTATCAACAAGACATGCTTGCTTGATCTCATTTTCCAGCCTCTTGACCTATGCGTCCATCAAAATGATTTTCTTCCTTAGTCGTGCCCACTCTTTTTTGAGTTCGTGAAGTCTAAGGTTCCCTTGCCAAATGGCTTCCTGAATCCTTATGTGTTCTACCTCGCGTAGTTGTGTGATTTCCTTGTCCTGGGCTTCACGCATTGTCACACCTGCAGGTGCTCTTATGTGTGGATTCATCGCTGCATGCCCCTCATAAATTATGATCCCTACTCTGTTCCTCAACCTTAGAATTGTTTTCGTGGTCAGGGTTTTGTACATGGTCCTATAGGCCCATCAAACTGCTAGTACGCGTAGGTCCCAGTCAGTGTGTTTCACCTGGTGAACCTTGTTCAGCACTTCGTACACCCTATTGAATGCTTCTCCATGGATAGTCCTTGGCGTGCTTCACCTTTCTTGCTGTTGCATTTTGTTCCAATTCTCTAGTCTGGGAGTGGTGTGCACTTGTGCGGGATGCATGTCATATGTTTGTACCCATCGAGAAAGGTGGGCGCGCAAGTTGTTCTACCCCTGGTAACTGGCTCTCATCCTAAGTTGGGGTTTTCCAAATCATAGGTACATCATCCTCTTGCATCCATGCCAGTCCTCAAAACTTCCCTGATGTGTACCCTACCATCTTATGGCCATCGCACGTAGTGCCCATTTTAGAGCATTGAACCGCTGATGTTCTGGTACTGCACTTTCAAATTTGTTCAGGAATTCATCCACCAATGTCAACCCGTCATATGTAGGCAAATCCCTTACATCTATTGTCATGCAGCGCAGTGATCTAACCAGCATGTTGAAATTAAGCGTTGTTACTTCGTGTAGCCGATTCTGCTAGCACTCTATTTCTTCGTCTAAATCCGAAGTGCAAGAGCTTTTGTGCTCCCACAAAATCCTTCCATCTGCAATCGAATTCACCCAATCTTATTCTCGTGCAATTATCTTGTAGATGCAATCGAGATTGTCATCACTATCATTGTCGCGCACCGTTCAGTGTATCGCGCTCCTACGGCTGGATCTAGTGGTACTACTACGCGTAGTGACTTTTTCTCAAAAATCATTTTGCACTTCTTCAGATTGATGACTCTATTCATATCGGTGGCCCAGTTTATTCCTAGTAGTGCGGGATAGGGATTGCTATCATAAACAATCTCTATCACTTCAAAATCTTCTTGTGCGCTTGCACCTTCAATATCCATCGTTACCCCTTGCAATCTTCCCATGGGTAAGATCTTCTGTTGGTTCGCCATTCACAACTGAATAGGAGACCATTGTAGCGTGGGTCTACCCATGCATTCCCATGTTTTTTTTGGAAGTACATTCACATCCAATCCGAGATCCAGGATTACTTGATCCATTTCATACTCACTGATTTGCGTAGTCAACCTCATTTCCCTTCCTGTGCGCAATGCATGCTTTCCAAGTTTCCGGACTACGCACGGTTCTCCTGACCCCGCGCACCTAGTGATAAGTTCTTGTAGTCCTTTTATTGCCTTTCTGTCGCGTAGCAGTTTCATGCATGTCTCCGGAAAGGTAGTGAGCATTGAAGGATCCATCCCTGGTTCTAGTTGATCCATACTACCTGAAGTGGAGGCCTCCGTGAAGCTCTTCTTAGCTTCCATGAATGTCTCCTTCGCACGTTCTAAATCGAATTTGGGTTCCTTTGTAGGAGCCTTGCGAACGCACGCACTTTCTTCTGACTGCTTACCTTTATCATTGCCAGTGGTCATACCACTCCTAAGCACTATGTTTACATTCGGGTCTTCTTTGCGTGGCTCAGACCTCATCATCTGCAAATTCTAAGTCAAAGGAGGCTGGAGTACCCCTTTTTCGTGCAGCCTCGCTATCAATGTAGGGCAGTCTTCTACCTCATGATCAAACTGAGTATAGAACAAACATGATGTCCTTGTCGAGTTTGTATAATCACGGGCATAGTGGCCTGGCCCTCCGTAATTGTAACAAATTAGTTGTCTACGACCCCTTCCTGGTCCCATTCCACCTCGACCTCGTCTGCGCCCCTAAAATACAGCATGCGCCATTCCTGTATCTGGTTCGAGGGCTTGCGTTTCGTTCTGCACACTGTAGGCAAGAGTCTGATCCATCATTAGTTCGAAACTTCTACAGGTGCACTCATCATAGCCTACTGACCTACAAAAATTACAAAACAATTGGTGGGACGTCTGCGTATACTTCTACAATAGATGACAATTATCCATAGTGTGTTTTCCTCCAATCTGATAGATCGCGCACCATAGTGTAGGCATCGTGCTTGGTCCTGCTTGTGCCTCAGGTCTTAATGGCATCAACCCTCCTCCCGCCAAGTAATTCACGAACACTGGACAATGGTCCTTATCATGCCCCTGGCCTTTGCATTTTATGCACCATACCTCCTCGTACACCTCTAGCCGAGGTGTCCTGTCCTGTTTCAAACTCTGCATCTCCAGACATAGATTTTGTAGTTGCGCGTGGATTTGTTGGACTCCTAGACCGGGGTCTTGTATAGGGGTCTCATGCAATCTCATTGCCATCTCCAAAGCTTCGGCCTGGGTGGAAAAATTTTGTTGTGACAACGCCATCCTTAAATCCGGTGTTAGTGACGCTACAAACCATGTGCGGCGTTGTCCATCCGTTAAAGTCATGTTGGCTTCGCGAATCATACTCTTCAGTCTTTGGTCCAAATCCCAAGGGGTCTCACCTGGGAGCATTGTGATCTCCTTAAACCCGATAATTGATTGTGTCTCCCGATAATTGATTGTGTCTCTGACTTTGGTCTGCTAAATTCCCTATTCAGCGCGGTCTGGATTTCTGCAATTCATGCATTTGGATGGTCATTAGAATGCTTGATGTACCATGTTAATGCGCAATCCTGCTGTTAGACTCAGTCTCGTCAATCCTCTGTCAAAATCAAATTCACCAAGGAAACTTCATCAAATAATGTTGGATAATCCAAGCAGGATATCACACCAATTTTGAAAAACAAATCCAATTTTCTTGTTGCGGGAAGAACACAGGTAAAGTCAGAGTAGCTGGAAGACGAAGACTGTGTAAAGCTTCTAATGATGATATTACTTTGAGTTCTCATTGTTTGGTGTCTAATGAATCGGCAACTAGTGAAAAAGATGATGGTGGTTATTCTGAAGGAAGCAATGCAGGATGCCAAGGGTTTAGCATTAAACAGAGACAGGATAAGATATCTTCGAAAAATGATTTGGATGAAATAAATTCAAGGCTTGGTTCTCTAAGCATCAAAAGTTCCAAACGTGTAGAACACTCCATAACTACAGAGTTAGATAATGCAGAGCCGCGGAAAACTCTCAAAAACAAGATTTTAGATGCTTCGAATTATTTCAAGGATGGTTTAAACAGTATATGCGATGAAGAATCAGCAGGTGATGAGGAATATACAGGGCATGTCGAGGATCGTGAGGATGGAGTTGATACCCTAGTCCACAGCTCGGATGCTCCAGAATTTGAGAGTGCTTTGTCTGCTCTGTCTTCAACGTCTGTTAAGGTTGGCGATGGCGAAGAGGATTCTGCTGAATCTTCAAGGTGCACTGAATTGCATACTGGAAATGATAACAGGGATCACAATCAAGCTATTACTTTTTGATTTCTTCTTCTGTGGATGAAGATAATTCCGGGTTTTCTGAAGATGAGAACAGTTCATTAGATTCTGCAGAATCAGTAAAAGTGAAATTGAAAAAGCATGCTCTTACTACTAAGGAAAATCACGCACAAAATGTGTATGAATATGAAGATGTGAGTAGCAGCTCAGTGGAAGAGGTCGCTTTAGAAGAATCAAAAGCAATTACATTCACACAAGGCAAACAAACGTATAGACTTCCTGGCAAAATAGCAACCACTTTGTACCCACATCAACGTGAAGGTATCAAATGGCTCTGGGATCTTCACTGTAAATCCAGAGGAGGCATTTTAGGTGATGACATGGGGCTGGGAAAAACAATGCAGTTATCTTCTTTCTCGGCAGGACTTTTTACCTCATGCCTTATCAGGCGTGCATTGATTGTAGCACCAAAAACTGTCCTTCCTAATTGGATGAAAGAGTTATCTATTGTTGGCCTCTCAAGAAAAGTTGGGGATTTTTCTGGGAGTCCAGGAAGCACACGTGAGTATGCTCTTCAACATGTTCTTCAGACTGGAGGTATACTTCTAACAACATATGATGTTGTTCGAAATAATTGGAAAGAAATTAGAGGGGATTATCATGGAAGAGATGGATATGGAGATACAAGTGAAGATATTGTTACATGGGATTATGTGATCTTGGATGAGGGACACATCATCAAAAATCCCCATACTCAACGTGCCACAAGCCTTCGAAAGATTCCTAGTGCACATCGTATTATTGTCAGTGGCACACCTATTCAAAACAACCTAAAAGAAATGTGGGCTTTATTTGACTTTTGTTGTCCAGAACTTCTTGGAGATAAAAAGGATTTTAAGGCAAGGTATGAGGGTCTCATTTTGCATGCTAATGATAAGAGAGCAACTCAAACAAAATTTAAGGCAAACTGTGTGTGGATTTGGGTGCGCGGCGCATAGAGCACATGGCGCGGTGCACATGGGCCGCGCGGTGCACTGGGCGCTTTTACACAATGCAAATATACACTGGTGCGGCGCACTCACCAGGCGCGGCGCACTGGGCAGAGTGCGCGACGCACAGAACTGGAACAATGAATTTCGCCTCTGCTCTCTAAAACCCCAAATTTCTTGCTCCAAATAGATTTGTAAGGCTGAGAATTGCCTTTTAAACAGATAGACATGAGGAAGCTCCTCGGAATTTCTGGAGAAAAAACGTTATCAAAGATTGGTAATGAAGCTCAAATTGTATCAATGGGCCATCAAGCCTGTGGTGCCCTCGATCTGTGGAACTACCCTGTGTGGATGAGAAACCTCATTCCTCAGGACCCCAGTGGCCAGGACAGACCTGATCGTGTAGACATGCCTGCACTTGAGATTTATCGTGACAGGGAGAGGAGTGTATCAAGGTACAATCAATTCCGTCGCAATATGCTTATGATTCCCATTGCTAATGTCAAACGGGATGAGTCGATCTTGCGGACAAGATAGACCTTCCTAGAATCTAAAGAAGACCTAATGACAAACAAACCAACCAGACACTATCTTTCTCTAAATATTTTTTGATAAACAATAGCAAACAAGTGTTTTTAGGGCCTACCTTTGGTCCAACGCAAGCTTGTGGATGCCCTCGCTCCTTTGATCCAAATGAACTCCTTTTCACGAATCTGCAAACACAAACAAGGCAAACAAATTAAATAGCACCTGAAAAGCCAATTGCATAAAACATATTTAACATGAAAGTCAAGGAGTCCATGAAACAAATAACATAAGATACTTGTTGAGAAAAATGAGTTTGATTGTATTAATTCAAAAGAAGAAGAACTTTACAACCTTTGCCTTGACGCTGTACAAGCTCCTCCCAGGGTCCAACAAGAAGTCTCCTCTACTTTGACAAGTTTCACTCACTCCCCAATGAAGCCAAAAAGGTATGTGATCTCTCCTCTTAAGCTCAACTAGGAAGTCTTAATTTCACCAGCATTTACCCTCAAAATTTTCAACTTCTAACTTCTCTAGTCCTCACCCCAATGCCTGTATTTATAGTGCAATGGAGGGAAGTTACTAGGTCCTCCTTCAAAGGGATAGCTCCTTTAGTCAAGGGATTAGCTCCTTCTCTTTTGGGATGCATGAACCACCTCAGAGCGAACAATCCACGTCAAAATTCCTTCTAGAAAACTCTAGAATTAACCCAAAGTGAGTTTTTTTAAGATAAAACTTGCGCCTTTTGACTTTCACAGGGGTCCGCACCTACACCGTTAGGGATAGAGCGGGTAGGTACGCAGCTTTTGTACACAGAAGGTGCGGGACCGCAGGTGACCATGAGAGAAAGTGCGGAACCAGAGTTACATTGATTTTTAATGTCTTTCTCCCATTTCCAAAGCTTGATTTGAAGAGCTGAGGTCTTAGACTTGCTTAGGAGGACAGTACAAGTGATGATGGACCCATACTGACTGCAAATAATCATGGTGATGATATTTTTGTGTAACAGATTTCCCCCTAAAGTGCGAAGTTTGTAGTAGATGAGGATTTCATTTATCATATAGGAAGAGTGAAGTACTTTATCATTTCGAGGATCATCTTGTGGAGAGCCTGGTTAGAACCTGTAAAAACATTCAATGCAAGATATATATATGAGATCATATCATCGCTGAGGTAGCCATTCCCATACTCAGATCAAAACTAACAAGAAAGCTATCTACTGCTATGATATAGGAATGATCTTGCAAAACATCACAAGTATAGACTCGTGTGAACACAGTATGGACGCAGCCATCTGTTTATGAATAGTCCACAACATAATGAATACAAAATTCCTCGCAGCCTGGATGGTGGAAACTAGATCCAGGGTCTTCATTTCTACTTCCCGAAATAGTACGATTCTATCCATGCGAATAAATGTGTTGAAGTCGAACATGGTAGAAACCACTTGATTACCAGTCAATGATGTAAACCGTTAACAAGTGTGAGAGAAACCACCAGTGATGTCAATGGCTCTCAAAGTACCCAGTACAATCCATGAGATGCGAATAAATGTGTTGATGTCGAACATGTCACGGAATCCTTTGATCGAAAGTCAATGATGTAAACTGTCGTCAAAGGCGAGAAACCTGCCATTGAGGCATGTAGATCTCAAGGTACTGACGATTTCTAGATCATCTTTCTAGATAATGTGCTGATGTCGATAGAAAGCGATCTGTCATAGGCAAGCCCACAACACAAAATCATAGATCAAGTTGAAGAAATTTAGTTGTAAGGACTGACTCAGGGATGGTCAAAATGGATGACAGATATTTTGCAGATGAATGGCTTATTGGCAGTGACCTCTCGAACACATAACGACACGACAGATGGCTTGGTGACAATTGACCCAAAGTTAATACCCAGAAACCAGCTGAAGACTTTCAATGTGGTTTGGCCAACTGTTAGGCAAAGGATTTCCCAACTCAGGTGAATGAAAGTGTCTTGTTCAAGAGTGGTTACAAAGTATGAAAAACAGACTCATTTTTCTCTCTTTTCCCCCACCATTTCTGGCAAGTACCTCTTTATTTTTGACAAGCTTGAGGAGGATAACATTTGCTTGATCATAAGCTCATCCTTCGGACGAGTCCAACTTAGTTTAAATTCGAACCCTAAGAAGGGGTGGTTCGTTCTTGTTTGTAATTGAACAGGTCCTTTACTGTGAAATTTTAACGAGTCCAGTATAGGAGAAACAAAGCGTTTTTCAATTTTAGAGAGTCTGAAAAAACTTAAGAAGACTCTAGGGTTGACCTTTTTCGTAAATTTGTGTCTCCCAAGCCCGAAAAAGTATAAAATAATACTTGAGAGAACCGCTTGATCTTTTACGACCAAGGAGTACTTTTCGTTATTAGTGCCCTTGACCCGAAAAAAGTAAAAAAGCGATCAATGACACGTCGTTTTATAACCAATATCGAATTTGAAACGACAAAAATCCGACAATCTTTTCATGTTTTTACGGTCGGAAAAGAGTTGTAAGTGGACCGTCTTTTAATCCATTTTAACGTGTAAAAGAAACGCTTGGCAATCTTTTCATATTTTAGGAGTCAGAAAAGGGCTTAAAGATGACTCTACTTGCTTTTTCGTTGAAAATGATAGATTTCACCTGAATAATCCTTTATTCTGCACAAAAACACAAACATTACTCATACCTGTTTGAAATGGATAAAAATGTTGCAAAATACCTTTTCAAAGTGAAACATAAACAAATTTGTAATTCATTTACTCAAAAAACTTATAAAAAGGGCCTTTGTCAATTCATTTTCAATTCATTTTTACCGTTTGAGTTTGGGTGAGAAAATAGTGCTTTTGCTCAGAAAACTTCCCGTGAAGATTGCGGAAAATCCTACCATCGGAATCGAACGTCGTCTTCTCCAGGTAATCCACATCATCCCACTCTTCATTTTTAACCGTTTAATTTTTTGTTTAAGTCATTTATTTCATTTTTGGGAGGGTTTTTAGGTGCAAAATCCGCGTGCGGGGGTCCGCAGGTTTACCATTGCGGACCCGCGAACCCCGACTTTTTCTCCATTGGGAAAAAGCTTAGGGTATGCATCTTCCGTGTAGACAAAGTGCGGTCCCACGCACTGTGTCTAACTTGGAGGGTGCGTACCCTGCCGCAAGGGTTTTGAACCTAAAAGTTCTCAAAAATGGACCACACAAAATATCTTCTAGCAATTTAATTTATCCTTATACTTGATGCAGAGAGTACATCATGCTAGATTGGCGTGAACGAGAGCATGAGGACATGGATGTTGCCGCATGGAATATCAACCTTCACTTGATGCTTTGAGGGCGTGCGGACTGTACAAATTCTGGGCCATTCCTGGAATGAGGGCTCAGGTGGATTTCTTACAGTGGCTGGTTGACAGATGGAGCATACAGGACCAGTGCTTCTTCATTGGCGGCCACTAGCTCGATATTTATTTCTTGACTGGTTTGCCTAAGAGAGGCAAAGACTTGACTCTGCATGGGACTAGGCCAGGTGGCCAGTCTGTCGATAGCCTCCGGCTAGAGTACTGCAACAGCCAGGCTAGAGACAAAGGGATAGACATAAAGACCATATCCTGTCCTGAACTCATGGTGATTGCGTTTACTGTCACCAGACTTTGTGGAGCTGCCGCATTACATATTGCCACCGGATCCCAGATGCGTATGGCAGTTGATTACTTTCGAGGCACCATCTTCAACTGGTGTGATGCTGTGCTGGCCAATGTGAAAGGCCAACTGACCAAGGCCAAGAGCGGACGACTAAAGACCTTTGGTCATGGGGCTTTGGTCGTGAGTTTTGGCCTGGAGAGGGTTCCTATGCTGATCCCACAGCACCTTACTGTTGGAGCTGGGCTTCCTCGAGAGCCCAAACTGATGCGATGGGTCGTAGTCATGGCCCGTCACCCGGACGAGAGGATAGAGGTTGCTCGATTCAAACCTGATTATTTCCAATGGCTGGAAAACCAGGTTTTTTCCATTCAGGGTTTCCCTTACGCTGGGATAGATTTTCGTGGTGACCCAGACATGGCTCTTCCACCAGGAGAGCAGTGGGATGACTCAGGTAAAATCCTTTTCAACATTTTTCCTATTTTAATTTTTTTTTTGTTATTTTCCATCGTCTCAAAACTGATAGAAAAAGTTTCAAATGCAGATGTGGGTTCACAGCGACCAGCCGCTCTCCGGATTTTCGATAGGAAGCAACCAGTTGCACCCGTGCCTACCCCGCATGACGAATCAGCAGAGGTTTTGGCCGAGTTGGAGGGTCATCTCGAGCGTTTGACAGGAGATATTCCCGAGAACACTATAGATGACATTCCTCGTCGACTTCAGCACTATGTGATTGGAGTCCCGGGACCTTTTAGGAGGTTCCTTTGAAAGGTGGCCCGGGCAGTGGTTTCTTATAGAGATCATCACCAGTGTTAGGATGATCACCTATTGTGGGCACATGTGACATTTTTGTTTTTTGTACTTATCATTTTTGCCGATCATAAGGTGTTTTTCAACCTATGATCGAGGACGATGTATTTTTTGACACACTCCTATATATATCACTATTACTGGCTTATCTTGTAAATCATGTTATGGAATGGTTTTAAGTTTACATGTATGATTATTGCAAATGTCTATTTAACATTCGAGAAGCAATTGCATCTGCTAATGTATTTAAAGACCTTGGAATATGCTGATATTCAATGTAATCAAATTCACGTTCCAAGAGACGCACTCTCAAAAATAATCTCAATAACACTGGATTTCTAATGGCATACACTCTATTAAGCTGTAATACAATGAGTTCAGAATCTAACCTCACTATCAAACTCCGAATTCCAAATGAAATAGATTCAAATAATAACTCAATCACTGCACTATTGTTGTGGGGAAAAGTATCCAACACGGAATGACCCTATCCCACTCTAAGGGTGATAGTTCCTTAGCAACAGCTGAAGCAAAGCTATCTAAAGTTACTTCTTTATGACATGCAAGAGATGAAAGGAAGAGATCCACTTACCGATGTCTTGCACAAATGGTTGATCCAATCTCCTCTATTTACCGCTCGCTCCCAGCTCCAAGTCTTCTCACGGGCCCAGCTACACGAGATCCTGCGAACAAGACAAGAAAAGGAAACTACAAGAAGCATGCATTCATAATTGATTCAAGGATTAGCATAAATCAAATACGCAAGTAAGGTTCAGGCGGTGATACAACCGTGAGAGGTCCAATCCAACATCACCTTCCCGACGGAAAGAAATCTCCTCTTCACCTCCCTCAAGCAATCACCCAATACTCACAACTGTAAACCAACAGCAATTCTTTGCACCAAATTCCGGCCTCCAGATCCCATGGGATGAGATCCTTATATAGAGTTTTGGAGTGAAGATAAGCCAGCTTGATGTGTGACTTGTTGTCCTCTTCAACTCCAGTTGTTCTTCAGTCCTTGAGTCCACTCGGAGTTTCTACCTTTCACTTGGAGTTTTAGAACCTCTTTACTCATCTTTAGGTGAATCTTCTGATCCAAGTGTCATTTTGGAAGCTTCCTGGGCACTGGCACATTGAGAAGAGATTCTTCCACATGTCAAAGTACGCCCAGCGCAGGTAGCCTTTGTTGCACTTGCTATGCAGCGCAGGTACACCATGGAGCTTTTGTCATTCAGCGCAGATGCTTAGTGGAGCAGCTGCTTTGATCCAAAATTGACCTATTTTTGAGTGTTTTTCGGTGGAGAACTGATTTGCAGTGCTGTGGTTTGCTGACCTTGTTCCTCTAAGGGTAAGAACAACATGTTTAGGGACTTTGGATCCCTCAGATTATTGACATTTCATGCTCTATGCTGTAAGGCACAAAAATGTCTATAACAGTTGCCCCTAAAGTATGAGGTCGTTTATCGGGTGAAATGCTTTATTAGGAGGATCTGAAGTTCATTCAATCGTCGGGAGGTGACCTGTAACAAAATACAATACAATACATTATCTTTTCATACTTTCTTTTCATGATCTAGCTGATGCGGGCATTTCCCATGCTCAGCTTTATAAATACATTTGCTGTACATAAACAGACGATCGTCTGATAATAGACTGATAATTCTCTGCTTTTAATTATCATCCTTTTAGTAGGATGATCATCTGCTGCACATGTCTATGTTTTTATCTCCTGAATATATATCGCAGCCCGGATGGATGAAACTAGATCCGGGGTCTTCAAACTTGTCCGATCTTCACTCTAGTACAAGTCGATCCATGTGAGAATTTCTTGAAGTCGAACATGGAAAGACATCGCTTGATTACCAGTCAATAATGTAAACTGTTAACAAGCGTGAGAGGAATCACCGATAATGATGATGACCCTCAAGGTACTGCAGCACAATTCACGTGGCGTGAATATAGGATCTGACGTCGAACACCACGCAAAGTCTCCCGGTCGAAGGTCATTAATGTATACCTATCGCCGGAAGTGAGAAACTTGCCATTGAGGCATGCAAGCTTCAAAGTACTGAGGGGGTGTTCCTAGATCAACTTCTTGGATAGTGAGCTGAGGTCGACAAGAAGTGATCCGTCAAAGGAGGGCCTTAATGAATCCCACATCAGTGACACGGAACGGAGCTAGTGATGATGGTGAAAACGATCTGTGAAATATGATTCAGGGTGGCGGTCATGGAAGGATGAAAGATGATGTATGGTAGTGGATGGGACCCGGTTGACACTTTCTGAATGACATCTCTTGAACATATAACGACACTGATGTGATGGATCGGTAGCATTACCCCATGTATGGATGGTATGGCGAGACCATGGTGAAGGGACCCGTGAATGATAATAACCCAACCCGATATTTACGGAGGCAAAAGTGTCATGTTCAAGAGCGACTTGCTACCATTAAGCTTTGAGGTTCTTCCCAATTTTCCCCAGTCATTTCTGACCAGTACCTCTTTATTTTTGTCAAGCTTGAGGAGGGTAACATATGCTTGTTCTATAACCTGCCCTTCGGGCAAGCCCATCGCTATGTTTTAACGAGCTTAACGATAGGGAAACTCGTTCTCGTCTAAAGACAAGTTTGTCGCTATCTAATATTTTTAACGAGCCCAACGACAAAGACAACTCGGTCCTTTTCATCTTTAGAGAGTCTGAAACGGGTACATAAAGTGGACTCCAGGGGTCCTTTTTCGTCATCTAATCCCTTAAGTCCGAAAAAGTATAAAACAATACAGAAGGGATGAATGTTCGATATCTTTATCGAGCCGAACTAGACAAGCGCTTGATCTTTTTGTGCAATAATCCCTCGGGTCCAAAAAGATTAAAATCTAGAGGAGGGATAGCTCTTCCGGTCCTTTTAACGAGCTAGAAGGCCAAAACTCGGCAAAATTTTCATATTTTACGAGTCAGTGAAAAAGAGCTCAAAGAAGACTCGTATTTTGAGGAACGAGTGATAAACAGGGATAGTAGCAGATTCCAGGTACAGGTTGGAATTTTCCAATCACGGCAGTGTCACAAGGATGGCTAGGTGAAATCACTCTTCGCAGCTGTTCCTCAAAATAGGTAAACAATCAGGTGGATGTGAATGATCGGCCAAATGAAAAGTGGAGGTGACGGCGCACAAACACGACCAAGGCTTTTATGGCTGATGAATTTACGGTCTCAAATGGTTATTTACCAGTTCATTTTTTCTGGATGAGCTTGAACTCTGGGGGAAAGCTTGCTCACATGCTTATGTTTATTTTTTAACGAGCATGAAGTCCGCGTTAAAACTGCTCGGATCTTGCGTTTATTTTTTAACGAGCATGAACTTTGCCAAAACTGCTCGTTTTTACCAGTCATAAAGTAGGAAGGTCTCCTGGAAGATTGCTATTTTTAAGGAGCTTCATCTCCCTACGCTTTGCTCCATATCCTCTCTTTATGCAAGCTGGGTATCGGCTAATCCTACGAGTTTAACGGGTTAGACCTACAGGTTTAAAGGGAGGACCTAAAAAACTAAAAAACAAAATAGCCGCCCGTGCTTGCATTCCAAGAGGTTTGCATACCCCCAGGTGTAAGTCTAATTTCAAGGTCGCCCCTACTTGTCCGTCGAAAACCCTTGTTTTCAATGGGTGAGGCTTACCTCTTTCAGGTTATCCAAAGATCGTTCTGCTAATCCTTTCAAACAGAAACTTTCTTCGGCGATGTCTATCATTAGGTTACACAAATATGGTTACAATTTGTTGCAGCAATAGAATCTCTTTCTTTGGAGGCTGCCCCTACTTATCCTTTAAAACATTTGTTTTAATGGGTGAGGCTTGCCTTTTACCCAAAGATGGTTACTACTTGCTGCCGCAAACGGATCCCCTTCTTTGGCAGAGCCTACTTATTTAGACAAAGGTGAATGACGATGCTCCGCCACACACTTAACTTTAACAAAAGAATCTTTTTCCAGAACAACCCCATTCCTAACTGCCCCTTCCTCTGCATGAGAGCTCTTGCCGGCTCTTCTGTTTTACGAAGATGAAGGAGGGGACGGGGTACGGACTAGTCATATTTTCCCGCGGAAATTCTACTTTACACCCAAGGTTTTCTCTAACCTCAGCAGACCAGGATGCATGCCCCCTGGGTTCCGGCCCTACTTTCCCGAATTACTCGCACTCATCAGGAAGAAGAACCGGAGGTGGAGACCTTTCTTGATCAAATAGACCATTCAGGATAGGTATGTGACTATTTGCGATGTGTGATCCCGGAAATGAAAGTTGGTCTACGAGCTTGACCATTCTTCCTTCGTGTGGAAAACACATTAGTCTCGTCCAAGGAGTAGGTTATAATCCAAGGGTCCTTGGACGACCATCAAACTCATCTTGACAGCCTTCCCTTTCAATGTAATAGGCACATTAGGTAGAATCCCTAATGGTCGACTAGTTCCTTTGTCAAAACCCGAGAGATTCCTTATCTCAGGCAAAAGCGCTGGGCAACCCAGTGCTTTCCAAGCAATAGAGGACAGGATACTCACAGATGCCCCTTCATCAATGATAGTCCCAGCCATCACCATTTTGTATATTTGGACTATAATTCTAAATGGTATACTGGCTGGTAACCGGGGTCTGCCTAGTTGGTTCCAATCAAAGGACACAACCAGGTTGCTTGGTGGTGGGACCGAATATACGGCCGAGTATGATCCTGACGATGCTCCTTCCTGCGATAAAGGAGTGGAACAATGCCCTGATGTTCATCAGAATCGGTGTTGACGAAAAGAATCTGGACGGTGTCATCCTTACTCTCTTCGGTAGGGGTGTCAGCTGAAGATGAATCCTTAGTGACTGTGGTATTTGAAGATGAAACTTCTGAAAGGAGAATCGGGTCAACTGTCATTTCGACCTTTGGAATTTCGTCCGGTCCGGATTCAGTAGGTTCACTTTCAGTGACTGACACTTCAGCTGGCCCTATGAGCGGGGCAGCTGTATTTTCAACCAACGAAGGACTTGGCGCGAGTTTTTGGTATCCAGGAGGAAGTAGCAACGGTGCAACCGGTTGATCTTCCAAAACTCTCTTGGCTTTGTCTAAAAAGGGACAACGGCGGAGGGTGTGATTGCCTTCACACAGTTCGCAGGGGAATCTCATTCCCCTTCGTCGTCTAGGACCTTCACTTTTGTTGGTCGACGGTAAGCATTCAACCTGGTTGTCAGAGGTTGACGCTTCCGAACTGTGCAAACGAGGGGACCAGTCCCTTAGTATCCGGGGAATACTGGGACAATCACAGTGGAGGTGGTCCCCTCTACATATGACACATGGCGATTTGGGCCCAGTCCGTGCTGTGTGTGGATTTTTGTTAGATGCCTTTTGCTTGCCCCCAGGCGCCTTTGGCCCCTTCTGCTTCTTTTCTTTCTTCTTCTTTTCCTTCTTCTTTTCTATGGGAGCTCCGCTTTCGGCGGCTTGTCCTTTCGAAGAAGAAGGATTGGAGGAAGGCTTATAAGAAGTGGAAGGCTGGAGGGTAGCTCTAGACTGGTCTAACTGTCGACTCAACTGTTCAGGAACCGTGGTGTTCTGAACTACAGTGGTTGAGAATAGCCAAACTGGCAGGCCAATTGTCAGTCCTGGAAGTGACAACGTGGCCATGTGGGGTGCACCAACTTCTCCCCAAGAGGAGAAAGGGCTAGGGTTCCCATCATGTGGAATCCCTTGGTTGGCGTGTTCCATGTTCTCAACCTCAAGATCAACCCAGGAATAAGGGGTGATTATGTTCCGTTTAGAATGAATTTTATATGACGACGCTTTAGACACAACTTGCTTTTTCAATTTTTAAGAGTCGAGAAAAAGCTAAAGATGACTCTAGTCTCCTTCGATGTATTAACGAGCCCGAAGTGACAAATGCTCAGATGGACTTTTTCAGTTATAGATTTTGAAAAAGTCCAAAAGAAACTACTCTGGAGTTCTAGGCAGAGGGTGTGCCAAACCTTTCGCGAAACCACAGAATACGTTTTATGGTACGAGTGGTCGATCTTCGTGAATGTTGTGTTCACTGCATCGCGATCAGTAGGGCAGCCGACATGGCTTCCTATGGATAAAGGCTTTTGTTCCTATAGGGGTCCCCCAATATACGCGACGGTACGCGGGGGCACAAATCCGTATTAGTGCTATCGTCCCTCAGGAGGAATCACCCACCTTCATAGAGATCGACAGTCACTATGTTTAACGACACCGGTTCACGTCTCTACCTAGACCTCTACTGTGTTTCGTTATGTTTCAAAGCGTTGTTAGATAAATTCAGTTCTTTTTAGGTTGATCTTGCTTAGCAGTTTGCCTTTATGGATCACCACGTGATGTATGATACAACTCCTAAATGCAGTCTAAGAATGATAAGCAAGCTTTTTCAATTCTTTCAACTTATGAAAATCTTAACTACTGAGGGAAAAGAAAGACATCATCTTTTCAAACAGATCATAGAGCACACACTGATGCACTTTCCTAAATCGACATGCAAACTGTCAAAATGCACATGCACAATGCAAGTATTTATTTTCTTCTTCCTTAATGTTGATGTATTACAAAAAGAAAGCTGTTGTATAATTTCGAATTCAATTTCAAGCGAAAGCAAACAAGTTTTTGTCCAATAATCAAAAGAACACCTTAAGATTCACTCGTTCCAACACAAGAAATACTGAAATTCGAACCATATAACGAAAGCAAATGTTCAAGCAGCTATGAACAGCAATAAACTAGCTCTTAGAATCACAACGACACTTTATCACAGGTCTAGATCCAAGAGGTCACAGCAAGACTAGTTCACTTTCGCTATGGGAAACTGTGAATGAAAGCAAGAAATACAATAAGAACAATAACGGTTTCTTCATACAACTGAGGCGGAATGAAGGCAAAGAAAGGTAGTTTCAGCTGGGTATACAGGTTGACAACAGGCTGCAAAAACAATATTGAAAACTGGGCAACAGACAGTGGGGAATCCCAGTTGCATAAGGCAAAACTGGATCAGCGCAGGTACTGCACTGTCAATCTGACATGCAGCGCAGGTAGCCCCTTCGGGACCTGCGTTGCAGCACAGGTAGCCTTTGCTGCAGCTGCACTGAAGAGACAACTCTCGTCTCTCTCAGATTCCGGGTCACAGTTTGCTCAAAAATCAATGGTTTTTGGCCAAATCAGAGGCTATCAGTCAAGTATACACTAGAGGATGATTAAAGGAAGATGAACACTATCACAAAGAGCTAAAAAGAGTCCTTGTGGATCAGCTCTTCGAATCATAAACATGCCCAGCACTGAGCTAGAGTAACTGCCCTCTACTTTGCATCCGAAGGATTCGAATGCAGTTCGATTCGGTACTCCCTTTGTTTAGGAAATGAATAGCAAGAAACACAAGCTACCAACAAGACACGCTCCCCAGCGGAATCGCCAGTCTGTTGTGGGGAAAAGTATCCAACACGGAATGACCCTATCCCACTCTAAGGGTGATAGTTCCTTAGCAACAGCTGAAGCAAAGCTATCTAAAGTTACTTCTTTATGACATGCAAGAGATGAAAGGAAGAGATCCACTTACCGATGTCTTGCGCAAATGGTTGATCCAATCTCCTCTATTTGCCGCTCGCTCCCAGCTCCAAGTCTTCTCACGGGCCCAGCTACACGAGATCCTGCGAACAAGACAAGAAAAGGAAACTACAAGAAGCATGCATTCATAATTGATTCAAGGATTAGCAGAAATCAAATACGCAAGTAAGACAATACACCATTGAAACACATGCGAATAGAAGAACCTCAAATGCTTTATTAATATAAGGAAGTAAGGTTCAGGCGGTGATACAACCGTGAGAGGTCCAATCCAACATCACCTTCCCGACAGAAAGAAATCTCCTCTTCACCTCCCTCAAGCAATCACCCAATACTCACAACTGTAAACCAACAGCAATTCTTTGCACCAAATTCCGGCCTCCAGATCCCATGGGATGAGATCCTTATATAGAGTTTTGGAGTGAAGATAAGTCAGCTTGATGTGTGACTTGTTGTCCTCTTCAACTCCAGTTGTTCTTCAGTCCTTGAGTCCACTCGGAGTTTCTACCTTCCACTTGGAGTTTTAGAACCTCTTTACTCATCTTTAGGCGAATCTTCTGATCCAAGTGTCATTTTGGAAGCTTCCTGGGCACTGGCACATTGAGAAGAGATTCCTCCACATGTCAAAGTACGCCCAGCGTAGGTAGCCTTTGTTGCACTTGCTATGCAGCGCAGGTACACCATGGAGCTTTTGTCATTCAGCGCAGATGCTTAGTGGAGCAGCTGCTTTGATCCAAAATTGACCTGTTCTTGAGTGTTTTTCAGTGGAGAACTGATTTGCAGTGCTGTGGTTTGCTGACCTTGTTCCTCTAAGGGTAAGAACAACATGTTTAGGGACTTTGGATCCCTCAGATTATTGACATTTCATGCTCTATGCTGTAAGGCACAAAAATTTCTATAACAACTATACTCTGCAATGTTGTTTGTTGTTTGACCGAGGCTTACCCCATGCATAGAAACTAACTCGTCAGAGGGCGAATAGATAACCCAAGCTGCAGAAGAGATGTTATGTGTATTACGACAAGCACCATCAGTAAATCCAATGTATGTTTGGAGAGGCATCGACATCTGCAATATCAAGAGTAAAACCAAGATAAGCAGGAATAATGACGAAAAAACACTCTCTAAGCTAAGCACACTTTTTAAACTAAAACCCACCAACTAGAAAGAAAAAACTATCCTAACTAAAAATCTCCATACCCATTCTTTTAAGCATAGTACCTCTTCAAGTAAAGGCCATTTCTGGGTTTACCCAAAGAGTCCCCATCAAAGTCTACCAATTCATAAGCCCCTTTGGCTAGCTTTTGCTTGACAACATAGGGACCATGCCACATAGGAACAAATTTTCCAGCGCCTAATTTATCATTAGCTTGATCATACAATAACACTAGGTTTCCTTCCCAAAAATTTCGAGGGGTCACATTTCGATCATACTGAGCTTTCATACGTTTTGCGTGAGTCTCGATCGCCAATGCAGCATCACGTCGATTCTCATCTAATTGAGCTAAGTATAACAAACGCTTTTCCTCTTCGGAAGTAGCTGGAAGTAACTCGATGGCCATTTGCAGTGACGGGATTTCGCATTCAATGGGTAACACAGCTTCCAAACCATAGACTAGTTGGAAAGGAGTGAACCCTGTTGATGTTTTTACTGAAGTTTGGTACGCCCAAAGCGCTGAAAATAGCATGTTGTGCCAATTCGACCGATGAATCCCAATGATTCGTTGGATCATGATAACTAAAACTTTGTTGATGGACTCAACTAGACCATTCGCTTGTGGATAATAAGGGGTTGAACTATCATGACGTAAACCAAGCTGGCCTGTAAGTTCGGTCATCATAACGTTTCGAAAATGATGCCCATGATCAGTGATTATCGCTTGTGGGACACCAAACCTAGCAATTATATGATTGAACATGAAAATTGCAGCTGTCTTGCCATCTGCCTCGAATGTAGGCATCGCCTTGGCCCACTTAGTAAAATAATCTACCGCAAGGATGATATACGCATGCCCCCGGCCGAGTGAGGGTTACATGTAATAAAATCGATACCCCATTTGGCAAAAGGACCAACGGCAATTATAGGGTGGAGAGGAGCAAGTGGAGTGCGCATCTTACGATCAAAAATCTGGCAGTTGTGGCATTTTCGGACCGTCGAAATACAGTGTTTAAACAAAGACGGCCAGAAGTAGCCAGCGCGCAATATCTTTTGGGCTGTGGCATACCCAGACATATGACCGCCACACGCTCTAGAGTGACAGTCATTTAGAACCCTTTTAGCTTCCTCGTGAGTTAAGCAACGTCGAAAAATAGAATCCGCCCCACGGCGTTAAAGTGTATCTCCAATAATCCTGAATTGTTGGGACTGGAAACGAATATTTCGACGTTCTGACCGTGAAATTTTGGGCCGAAAGGATTGGGTCTGGAGATAAACAATGATATCCCCATACCACGGATCTAAAGTGCTGATTAGAAACAAGGATTCGTCTGCAATGGGCTCCTCCGCCACAGTTTCCGTGTCAGCACGCGGGAGGTCACACATTAACTCCGCAAAAACTAAAGATTTCTTAGACTTAGATTTCTCAAATTCCAAGTCGAACTCCTGCAGGATAAAAATCCATTTAGAGTACTTTCCCCCTAGCAATTTCTTGGTCAAAATGTAGATCATAGGGTTGCAATCCGAAATTACCATAGTTTTGCGTAGTAGAATGTAGTGACGAAAACGTTGGACAGCTTGAATGGCTGCCAATGCCAATTTCTCCACATGTGAGTATTTTAGCTCAGTTGGGTTTAACGTTCGACTAAGGTAATATATCACATGTTCCATTCCTAATTCATCTTCCTGACCTAAGACCATTCCAATGGTGGAATGGGAGGCGGCGAGATACAAGAAGTAATCCTGGTTGTAGTTGGGAGGATGCAACAACGGTGCATGGGTCAACGCGTGTTTGAATGCATCAAAAGATTTCTGAGCTACCTCATCCAGATAGAATGGAGTGTTCTGTTTCAACAACCGGGTAAAACCCTTTGTAACCTTGGTGTAGTTAGGAATGAATCGTCGTAAAAAGTTTGCTTTCCCTTGCAAACTTTGGAGTTGGCGAAGACTCGAAGGAGGAGGCATATTGATGATAGCTTCGACCTTCGAGGGATCGACGCAAATGCTAGCTTTCGAAACTACAAATCCCAGCAATCAACCCGTTTCTATACAGAAGACACATTTGTGTGGGTTCAACCAAATACGATAATGCCTACACCTCATAAAGATTGCTCGTAAATGGACAAGGTGATCAGCTCGATGTAATGAATGAGCAGGCAAGTCATCGAGATAGGGTTGCACAATGTGCTTGATGTCATGAAATGCATAAGACATCGCCTTTTGAAAAGTTGCACCAGCATTCTTAAGTCCAAAAGGTAACTTGCAATAAGCAAATATCCCCCATGGACAAATGAAAGCCGTTTTTGGTTGATCGGTAGGTAGAATGTTGATTTGATTGTATCTGGAAAAACCGTCCATAAAGGAAAATATTTCGCTGCCGGCACAATCATCAATGATTTGATCGATATAGGGAGTTGGGTAATTGTCCTTTGGACAGGCTCGATTAATGTCCCTATAGTCGATGCATATTCTTATTGTTCCCTGTTTTTTGTTAACCGGAACAATACTCGATACCCAATCCGTTAGCGGGATCGGATAAATGAAACTTTCTTTCAACAGTTTTTCAACTTCTGCTTTAATTGCAGCAGCTTTTCGTGGGTGAATCTGACGCAAACGTTGCCGGACGGGTTTAGCGTCCGAGTAAGTCTTCATCTCATGAACAACAATCGCGGGATCAATTCCTGGCATTTCCTCATAGGACCAGGCAAACATGTCGCGGAATTCTTGAAATAGGGCCTTATATAATTGAATTTCATCATCTGTACACGAGGCACCTATATGAATGTTCTCAACAATTCCGGGCTTAACCGAAATGTCAATAGGAATAGTTCGAGAGATGTTTCCCAAATTTAACTCTGAATCGGGATGTTTTATTGGATTCTGAGGTTCCTTGACATATTCAATCGTAAAAATTGATGAGAAATCACTTTCAAAACGATCACCCTCAGGTAAAAACGAAGATCTGTGATGGAGATCTTCCCATGGTAAATCATCTACACATAGGATTTCACGAATTTGCTCGTCATAGTGAACAAGTTCAGAAAACGTAGTTAAATCCGAGGTTGATGTGAAAAGTGATTCCTCACAGACCACATTCATTAAGTCATTTTCGGTTGAACACGGGTCGGCAAAAGACTACACGGCTTCATAGGCAATTTCATATGGACTCAAATGCATGGGATTACCAAATGAGTCTATCTCAGATTCAGAAGGAACAATCCAAGGATCGTCATAAAAAATGGTGTCTGATGTAATCATATGAATGGTTGCAAATGAAGATAATGCGTTGATTGGAGGAAAAGGAAAAGTTCCTAGTAAAGCGGCATCTTTAACTAATCCTACTCCAACATCCTTATATGGGATAGTCATTTTACCGACATGCTGAATACTCTCCAAAGAGGCTGGATTGGATGAAAAGTAAGCCAGATGGTCTATTGTTATGATCTTTCCATTATGTGGAAACTTTATTACTCGGAAGACCGATGAAACGACCGCTGTCATAGCGTAAGACCAACTTCGACCCAGTAGAAGGTTGTAATCTAGAGGGGCATAAACCACCTCCACATCTAGATTAATGATTTTTCCTTCAACCCCTATAGGCAAATCCTATAGAATGCCAAAAGGATGAAACCCACGGCCATCAAAGGTCTTAAGAATTGTTTGGGATTGATTTAGTGAAGGAGAACCAAGCGATCTCCAACACTGTATCGACATAATACACGTTGAGGCTCCCTCATCAATTACAGTCTGATGAATAGGCCTGTTTTTTACTATCACTGGGATCTGGAAAGCCATTTGATGAGGCAAACGCGGTGTACTATTTTCTAGATCGAAAATTATTAGGTTCGGGTCCTGAACATCAACAGCTTCTATAGCCGACAAAAGTAATTTACGTTGTGCTGGGCATGATTACAGCACTTCCAAAGCTGACATTGCCGAGGGTGAAATAGCTAAATCCTCAACAATGTTATAATTCTGAGCCGCTCTCACATGTGGATTGAAAGCTGACTTTCGAAGTATACCCTTGGCGGGCGGTTTGATTACTAAGTCTGGATTAGGTTTCTCGATCTGTAGTGGATCGGAACCGGGAGCTGAGGTTGATGGATTAGAATGAGAAGATTCTGCTTCTTTGCCATCAACAGGACTTTTACTACCATAATCTTGCGATCGAGTCGCAATCCTAACATGGGACATCATCAATATGGGTTCTTCATTGGCTCTTGAGGAAGAACCTATCATCTTACTGTCTTGACTTGGAAATGGATCCTTCAAGACAGCAGGAGTTTGGGAACCTTTGACAATCTTCGCAACCTCTGCACGATGAGGACAGTCTCTTGTGAAATGTTCTTCGTCACAAATGAGACAAGGATAACGAGGTTTGCGCTTTTCATCATTGGATTCCACCTTTTTAGGTTTCTCCTTTGAACTTTTGTCCGTTTTATTCTTATTCTTTCCTTTCTTCTTCCCGCCAGATTTTGATTTAGCCGTAGATGACTCTACAACGTGAATATCGGTGGAAACCTCTGCAGAAGAATCTCCTATCGGGGAATCAGGCAAGGTTATGATAGGAGAAGAATTCTTGGAAGACTTCTTCTTACTTTTAGTGTTAACCGTACCAATCATACCGTCAGCGGCATGAGATCCCGAAGGAGCTGCAGCGATTTGATTTGACTTGGGAAGATCGGGGATATTTTCGTGTAACGTACCTGACTGAGTATAGACCAAGTCAAAGTACTGTGCTTGAGCAATCACTTGCTCCTCAGTAACAACTCCGGCTTTAGCAACATCTTCAGTGATCCTTGGCAACAAAGATTTTACAAACCACTCAGCCAAGATTTGATCCAGAATAAATACCTTCACTAAATGTCATCGACGTCTCCACTCATGAATATGATCTAAAATGTACGTGGATGTCGATTTTTTTAGCGAAGTTAACAATTCCGTGCCATTGTCATATCGGACTGGCAACTGGAAATGAGTTAAAAACGAGGTAGCTAACTGACTAAAATTATAAAAAGTGCCTCGCGGTAACTCAATGTACCACTTGGCCGCGAGACCAATTAGAGTGCATTGGAAAAGTCTAAGACGGATCGAATCATCTGTGATGGAGTTAGATGCACACCAGAGGTGGTAAGTCATCACATGGTTCGACGGGTCCTCTCCAGATTTACCTTCAAACTTGGGAATGTCACTGGGTAACTTATTCGGCATTGGCGGCCAAAACGGAAGATAATTAATCGGATCGTTTGTTAGGCGTGACAAGTCAGGTAAGTCCAAAGTTGTGATAAACGGTAACTGCCGATTAGGATCCCTAAAACTCTAGGTCATGAGACTAGCCCCAGGAGGAGGATATCTAGGATAACTAGGAATAGGAATCACGTTCGGGATATTGCATTCTCCCGGAAAACCAGGATTAACCGGACCGTACTGGGGTTGTTGAGGTTGTTGATAAGTGTACCCAGGGTACAGTTGATACTGATAGACTGGCTGCTGAACAGCAGGACCGAATTGGTACTGTCCCTGGTACGGTTGATAGGTGAATTGAGGTTGACTTGTGACAACCGTACTTAAACCAGGTTGTCCTACAGGCATCTGAACCGTAGTTTGAATCGTGGATCCAGACAGTGGTAAAGATGTCTGAGGAGTAGATACAGGAACAGTAGAAACCGGAGCTGTCGATACTCCAGAAGTAGGTGGGGTAGATTGAACAGATGTTGCGGCAGTTGCAGCAGTCATTTGAGATGGAGTACGAGGCGCAGTAGGCCCAGACTGAGAAACTACCAAAGGTACAGAAGTTTGAATATTAGACTGGACTGGTTGTTGGGGTGTACCAGAAACTAAGGGTTGTCCAGTTTGAGATGACAACTGTACACTTGGCTGCAACACCTGTTGGGTTTGCGATGCATCCCACACTATGTTCATTCCGGGGTACTGACCCATAACAGGTTGAGAATATTGAGGACCATAACCGGGTTGAGGGTAGGATTGATAATTGAAAGGTACATTTCCCGTTCCTTGAACATAAGATTGACCTTGGGCTGGTTGGAAACCTTGGTTCGAGTACTGACCTTGGGGTAGATACCCTTGAGGCACGTACTGATACTGGGGTTGACCTTGAGGTATAAATTGATATTGGGGTTGACCTTGGGGTACATATTGAGTCTGGGGTTGACCTTGAGGAACGTACTATACCGTAGGTACGTACTGTCCTTGAGGTTGCCCCCAGATGCAAATTGTGTACCTTGAGGTTGCCCCCCAGGCGTTAATTGAGGCTGCCCCCCAGGCGGTAACTGGCCACCTTGAGGTTGAGAATTGGGAATAGAACCTGACATCATAAGAATGTCTTCTACGCTCAACGGCTTTGTACCATTGCTTCCAGTTAATAACCCTTGTTCAATGGGTTGAGGAGATGCTCCCGAAAAAGTACCAGAAAGTGACTGATACCCAAAGGGAACAGAAGGACCGCCGTACAAAAAAGATTCAGGCGATTGAGTAAACATGGACGACTGACCTGACATATTTACAGGAGTATAAAAACCTCTAGGATGATAAGGAGCACGAGGTGGTGAAAAACTTAACCCTGGGTTTTCCAAATAATTAGTCAAAGAAGGATACCAAGTAGTACTCCTAGGCGGACTGTAAAAAATTGATTCACACTCCCTTAGATCAAGAACAGGTTGATTTTCAGGGATAGGGATGCCTACTTCTTCTTCCGAAGCAAGTTCTTCAATAGCAATAAGTCCAGAAGGAAGATCTTGGGTAATTACTCTTTCTACCCTAGGTGAATCAGGACCACTAGAAGCTGGAGAGACAAACCCCGATGTTGGAGTAACAGGTTCAGATATCTCAGGTTCTTCACCTATATCACTGGTATATGAAAAGCTACCAGCAAGTTCGGAAACTGAAATCGATTGTGGATCGTAACCTGTTACTAGAGTTTGGTAATCAGGATGTACAACCAATGAAGACTCTCCTTCTTCAGGTGACCCAACTTTACTACCACTAGGAGTTTCGAGGACTTTCAAGCCTTCAAGCTGGCTCGGGACTTGTTCAGGAGGTTGGCCCCGAAGTCTACGGGACTTCCTCAGTAAATCAGCCACGGTTACAAACTCAGGAGACTGGCCCCGAAGTCTGCGGGACTGTCTTGGTAATTCAGCCACAGTTAAAAACTTTTAACTACTTCACACGCAAACAAAGTAAAATCTCAATGAAAACCACCTAAAGCCTCTAAAGAACCAAACAAATTTGAATCACACGCCTAAAGAATCTAGAGATCAAACACACATAAACAGTAACTTTCCGGACCGAAAACACTAGTTGGTGATGAAATCCAACGTCGCAGAATTCAGTACAGAAATGGCGGTTGGAACAGTTACCCCGGCAACCTGCTTAATTAATAGACTAGACCAAGTTCCTCCACTTAACCGTCTCGAGTGAAGTGAACCCCCCAGAAAATCCAAGTGAGTCTAGCCGACATCTGCTCCAGGTACAGTGGGATCTTCCCACCACTGTCACCTTAGGAAGAATCCTAAAGAATATGGTCACTAAGGCTACCAAATCAGACAAATACACCTGGGGGAATAGTCTACGATCCGATACGCACGCAAGGGCAGAGTAGCAAGCTCAATCCCCTTGAAGGCTCCTTGACATAATCCAAGGTTTACCAACAAGTGACCCCAGGCTCCTCGACAATGGTTAATCTGAGGTTTACCATTTTTAATACGTGAATATCTAGCGTCGTTCCCAATGAGGAAGGATTGATTCCCACACTGGTTCGAACACGATCCCGTGCTTCTCCTTTAAGAGGAGCTTTCCCAGAGCATAAATGCAACAATTGGATTTCTTCCTACCGCAAGATACAGCCACTTGTTTGTTTTTACTGTCTTGGAGAGTTAATTACTCTCCTACTCCAAGACACTAGCCTAAGCTAAGTTGGTGTATCAAAGCCCTAGAAATAAAAATGTTGCTAGATGAATTTTACTTTAAGCACTAATTTTAGTGGTTTTTGTTTAAGTCAAGAGGTGGCGGAGATGAAACTCGTGGTGTAAAGACTCAACTCGAAATCACTAAAAGGATGCACCTAAGATGATTTAAACAATCTTTTCTCTTCGATGAACTTCTAAACTAAGAAAGAGTTTGAGAATGCAAATACTTTGTAAACACAAATCTTTCTCAATTAAACAAATTTAAAGAAGAGCTTTTCCTTTCCAAAGCACTCAAAACGAGACAACTAGCTATTTCACACAAATTTCCCTTTTCTTTTCAAAGCACTCAATCACTACAAAAAACAAACTTTTTCCAAAAGAGATTTTTTTTATATTTTGTAAATAAAACACTCAAAACTAATGAAAATGACTAACTTTGAGAGCTACAAACTATAAAAACCTACTTGAAGTCAAAGTCTACTAAAAGTATTTTTGAGGATGTTTTACTTAGCTAAATGTGCGCTAAGGACTAATTTATGCAGAATCACAATTAGTCAAAAAACAACCAATCTTTCATTTTATTTTTAAAAATGAAAATCCAAACTTTTAAATACAAGCTTTTCGAAATTTTGAAATGAGAAAACTCAAAGCGGATTCCTCAACAAGGGGAGATTTCATAAATGGTCAGACTCATAAGAAGGCTGGCAGACACCAAAGTGATCTGAGGTCCCTACAGCTTCTAAGCTTAGAGGCACTACACAACCAAATTGAAAAACAAGCCCAACAAGCAAAATTCCTAGGAATTTCACCTAAAACCCTAATACTAATGAAATTAAACCAAGGAAAGTTTTTGACAGGGAACAAGCAGGTCTGGGCAATGGCTAAAACCTATAAACAAATTCTAAACTGATAAAAAAAAGAAAAATTTAAAATTTCTTAAGATTTTGACAGGGTACGCAGGCAGCCTGTTTACACAGGTGCGTTCACGCTCTGTGCACAAAGCAAAAGTGCGTACAAGTACGCACTGTGCTTAACTCAGAGGGTGCGTACCTCTCCCAAAACTATGAAAAATAAAAACTAACTCAAAATTAACTAAATCTACCCAATCCCACAATCATCAAGTCAAAAACAGAAACGAAAATCACAGTTTCTCAGGTCAAAGTATAAACAAGGAAAACAATCAAGTCCCCAGCGGAGTCGCCATTTTGTCACACGGGATGAGTCGATCTTGCGGACAAGATAGACCTTCCTAGAATCTAAAGAAGACCTAATGACAAGCAAACCAACCAGACACTATCTTTCTCTAAATATGTTTTGATAAACAATAGCAAACAAGTGTTTTTAGGGCCTACCTTTGGTCCAACGCAAGCTTGTGGATGCCCTCGCTCCTTTGATCCAAATGAGCTCCTTTTCGCGAATCTTCAAACACAAACAAGGCAAACAAATTAAATAGCACCTGAAAAGCCAATTGCATAAAACATATTTAACATGAAAGTCAAGGAGTCCATGAAACAAATAACATAAGATAATTGTTGAGAAAAATGAGTTTGATTGTATTAATTCAAAAGAAGAAGAACTTTACAACCTTTGCCTTGACATTGTACAAGCTCCTCCCAGGGTCCAACAAGAAGTCTCCTCTACTTTGACAAGTTTCACTCACTCCCCAATGAAGCCAAAAAGGTATGTGATCTCTCCTCTTAAGCTCAACTAGGAAGTCTTAATTTCACCAGCATTTACCCTCAAAATGTTCAGCTTCTAACCTCTCTAGTCCTCACCCCAATGCCTGTATTTATAGTGCAATGGAGGGAAGTTACTAGGTCCTCCTTCAAAGGGATAAAGCCCTCCTTCAAAGGGATAGCTCCTTTAGTCAAGGGATTAGCTCCTTCTCTTTTGGGATGCATGAACCACCTCAGAGCGAACAATCCACGTCAAAATTCCTTCTAGAAAACTCTAGTATTAACCCAAAGTGAGTTTTTTTAAGATAAAACTTGCGCCTTTTGACTTTCACAGGGGTCCGCACCTACACCGTTAGGGACAGAGTAGGTAGGTACGAAGCTTTTGTACACAGAAGGTGCGGGACCGCAGGTGACCATGAGAGAAAGTGCGGAACCAGAGTTACATTGATTTTTAATGTCTTTCTCCCATTTCCAAAGCTTGATTTGAAGAGCTAAGGTCTTAGACTTGCTTAGGAGGACAGTACAAATGATGATGGACCCATACTGACTGCAAATAATCATGGTGACGATATTTTTGTGTAACAGCTAAATTGGAGGACCTTACAGACGATAAGGAAGCTATCCAAAACCTGCAAGAGATTTATGGTAGCAACGTTGAAGCCTTGGATCTGTTGGTGGGCCTGATGGTAGAAAAGAAGATTAAAGGTTATGCAATCAACGAAACAGCTTTCTTTATCTTCGTGCTCATGGCATCACGTCGATTGGAAGCAGATCGATTTTTCACCAGTAATTTTAACAAGGAAACAGAACAGGTCAAGCGGCTAAAGGAAAGTGAAATGGTCAAAGCACCGAACGCCTGAATGTACACGTTGATAACTACCGTGGCAAAGAAACAGGGACCGACGGTCTATTTTTGGACTCCAGTTATGATTCAAAGTATCTACACTACAGGTGTGCCTCCTCATTGGCCACCAACAAATAAAATGTAACACATATAGAAAAAGCTCTGAGCGAAGCATACAGAGTCTTAAGGCAGGGTGGAAGATTTCTGTGTCTTGAGTTGAGCCATGTCAACATCCCTGGTTTCCAAGAATTATATGATTTTTACTCATTTTCAGTTATTCCATCTATTGGAGAAATTGTTGCTGGGGATCATGTATCTTACCAATACTTAGTGGAGAGCGTACGCAAGTTTCCATCTCAGGAAAAGTTCGCTGCAATGATTAAGGAAGCAGGCTTTGAGAAAGTTGAATATGAGAACCTTTCAGGCGGAGTAGTCGCAATTCATTCTGGATTCAAATTATAATTCACATATATAAGATTTTGACATTGCTTTTGTAGAGAAGTTACCTTAAAAGCAATTGAAGTGGTATTTGAAATCGAAGACTAGCAAACTCTGCCTGTGTGGGGCATTGTTTAGAAAAATCTGTCTAAGCTGATTTTGGCCATTACAGTGTTTGATGGGTCTACTGTTTTAATTACAGAAGCAGCAGAGGGGTAGTATATTTATTCTGGATGCGTTGCTTTGAAGAATCGATTCAAATTTCAAAGGACTTTAAGATCACGACATTGATTTTTATTTGTCCAAAGAAATGGTTGGTTGAGCATCACTTTGCCATAGACTTGCTTACGTTTGAGGATGGATCAAATATTTACTGTCACGGTGTGGACACATTGAACACCGACACTAATGAGGTGGTCCGCTTCATTTCAAGGGTAACTTTACTTGCATCTGGTGGGGTTGGACATATTTATCCTACTACCACAAATCCTCGTGTTGCGACTGGTGATGGTATTGCGATGGCACATAGAGCATCTGCAGTTATTTCAAATATGGAGTTTGTACAATTTCATCCAACTACATTAGCTGATGAAGGTCTACCAATTAAACCTCATACACGAGAAAATGCATTTTTAATAAGTGAAGCTGTTTGTGGGGCTGGTGGTATTCTTTACAATCAAGCTATGGAAAGGTTCAGGCCACAGTATGATTCCAGAGGAGAACTTGCACCTAGAGATGTGGTGGCACGCAGTATTGATGATCAATTAAAGAAACGGAATGAGAGATATGTTCTATTGGATATAAGTCACAGAGCCAAGGAGGAAACATTGTATCATTTCCCAAATATTGCTGCTGAGTGTTCGAAGTATGGCCTTGACATAACAGAAAGTCCTATACCTGTAGTGCCAGCTGCACATTATATGTGTGGTGGGGTTCAAGCTAAACTTCATGGAGAGACACCTATAATGGGTCTATATGTAGCTGGTGAAGTTGCCTGTACAGGACTTCATGGTGCCAATAGGCTTGCAAGCAACTCATTACTTGAAAGCACTGGTGTTTGCACAGAAAGCGTTGAACACATCAGTATTGTTGTAAGCAGTGCATAAAGGAGAAGGCCTTGAATGACACAAAAGGTGAAAAAATCGAAAACCAAGCGGTGAAAAAGGCACAGGGAAGGAAAAAAGTCAGAAACTGAAAAGCCAAAATCTAAATCAGAGGCATCCACCAGGGCAGAGAAACAAGATTCGATTTCCTATTCTTCACTTCAGTTATGATCTGCAGCTACAGTTGTCGCCTTTTTATTGGCCATCAAAAGAGTTTCAAGTGAAATAATGAAACGTTGTTCAGTCTATAGAACAGATGGACGGTTCATTTCATATCCCCAGGATTTTAGTTGTAACAGCTCCCCATTTGGATCGATTTGTTTTCCCATAGTGGAGCTTATTTATTGCATAGAAAATCATTTGTAAAGGGTTCTGAGTTCTGGCAAACAGTGGGAGAGCTGTGAAGGAAAACTTCACTGTACAGTTTTGACAGGGACTTAATGAAAAGATACAGCTCTGACCCCTGAGATTCTTGTGGTGTGAATTTAACATTTGTCTCTTCCTTTGTTTCATATGTAGCTTGGTTATGTTTCCATTTCATTTCATAATCATTTCTAAATGAATACTTTTAAGTGAGAAAGGCAGAATCCAATTTATTGCTCTGTCTTGGGAAAGTGTTCATATTTAATGTTTTCTTCTGTTTGACAAGGATTCATCTTCTATGCCCTTGTCAACCTCTCAACAGTTCACCCACTCCACAGTGTTTCAAATTTGATGTTAAATCTCTTGCCTATCTTGCCTCAGGAGATAATCTGTGTCTTTGATTCTATTTCTCTGTTCAAGTTGTTCCTTGTCCCATGCAACCCAACAACTTAGTCATTAAATCAAATATCTCTCTTTCAAATTCATTTTACTAGCCTAAATCAGTTATCATTTAAGTCATCTCGGACTCTATTGATAATTTTATTGAGATAGACCTGGAGAGAGCCCTCTCCTGTCCTCGTAGGGCTAGCTACGAGGCTGAGCTTGGTTTGATGTTGCCTTGAACCTCGCCTTCCTTTAGCCTAAGGTAGATTCAAGCGCTAACACCTGCAACACGCTTACCAATGTAGCCTTCTTGATATTGTCATCCACGATGCCTTGTGCTTCCCATACCATCCATACAATGAACCAAAATTGGTCCTGATCTTCATTCCCTACTCCTATGAATATCGGTATTTTAATCGCACTCGCTATACTGAAATGTGGTGTGGGCGGAGGTGGGGTGGGTGGAGATGGAGGTGAAGAGGGTGAGATGCATGGTGGTGTAGGTGGAGGTGGTAAGCGCGGAAGTCGCTACCTTATCAGACTGACCGTGCTTCTTAGAGAGACTTTGCAAGCTCTTCCTCACTTTCCCGCGAGGGTGAAATTAAGGGACTAGTTCCTAATTCTTCACTACCTCCATTTCTGTAGATCTTCCACTTCGTGTTGTCCCAAACATTAATTTATTCGCATAACCCACTTTTCACACAATAGCATCTTAATCCAAGTGTTCAAAGCTTTAATATACTTACCTCACGGTCCTTTGAGGAATCGTCACTCTGCCTCACTGTAGCTGACGGTCGTATCTACCGTGAACTCAATGATAAATCCTCCTATAATTCAATCGAGCCAATGGTCCATGGCTCGTGTGATCTTATTTCCTGATGCTTCTAGTCTGCGCACTAATTCCTGAGGCCACACGATTGGTTTGTCAAGCATACACCTTCCCTGACTGTCTGCTAGCTTCGCAATCCACTCATACAGCTGAGAAGGAAAGGATGCAAAGAAAATTTCATGGATTTCTATATAAGTAGCACTCCAACCACTATACCTTAGATACTCGCGGATTCTTGTTTTCCTGTGTCGCGAACTCGTGAATCTTCTTGTCCAACCACCCTTCAATTTCTTTCTTTGTTGCATTCCAGTGACACGACATCAGGCATCCCTTATGCAGATCCTGGTCCCAGCAACAGAACCATTTGTTGGATTGTATGGGCCTGACCCAGGTTCAGAGGTGATTTAGCTGAACAAATCCTGGTACTACTGGCCTTTTCGGCAACATTCCGCAAAGCGCAGACTGAGGTCTCACCCAAAGTAGTATGGAAGGGTGCTGGAACCAGGTTTCCGCACCCTCAAGATGTCTGATGGTTTTTCGATGGTCCACAGTTTTACCCTGCGTGCACGTCGCTACGTGCACCTATTAGTACCTCACTGTTATGAAACCAGCTCAAGAAAAGATAGAAAAGATAGATCAACACCTTAGAATTTAGCCTCTTTGAGGGGGCAACCTCCTTTACATTGCATAAATGAGCAATTCTTGGATGATTCAAATGACAAAACCTCCTTTCTATATATAGGAGTCTAAGGAGTCACAATATAACCCATCCGACCTAACAATAATAATATAAAGCCACAAAAATAACAATAGAGGGATTCTATGGGGCACAGTAATAACAATATGGGGGCAATAAGGACACAACAATATTAATAAGGGATACAACTACAATAGTAATGGGGTAATCACTAGTATTATAGGGACCCAACATGCCCCTCTCCTTCAAAAAAGTGTTGTCCTCAATGATTGAGTAGTTCTAGATGCTTCTGTGTAAAATTCTCATCCTCCCATGTGGAATCTTCAACATATAAGTTTTTCCACTTGATAAGATACTCCAAAATTGATCGATTTCGTAACTGTCGAGTTTTTGTTTCTGTGACTGCTTCTGGTTCCAATATAATTTTTCCTTCCTCGTCAAGTTTTGGCAATATTGTTTGAACTAGGAGCTTGTCGCCTATAACCTTCTTTAAACATGAAACATGGAAAACTGCGTGCAATCGAGAAGCTGCAGGAAGCCCCAATTTGTATGCCATAGTACCAATCTTTTGAAACACCTTGTACGGACCATAATACTTTGGTGATAATTTATTATCCTTCTTAGCTTGCTTGAGGGACATTTTCTTACATGGTTGTAGCCGTAGGAATACCCAATCACCTACATCAAAACTTCTATCGTTGCGATGTTGATCTACCTGTTGTTTCATTCTATTCTGTGCCAACACAAGGTTATCCTTTAAGAGTTGGAGGACTTGTTGTTGATGTTCGATGTGATGTTCCACTACTTGAACCTTAGAATTTTCTCTTAAATATGATGTGATGGATGGTGGCTGATATCCATAAAGTGCCATAAATGGGGTCATTTTTGTTGTTGTATGGAAGGAAGTGTTATACCACCATTCAGCTAGAGGCAACCATTTGACCCATTGTGTCTGTTTATCAGATACAGAGCAACGAAGATATCCTTCCAAACATTTGTTTACTATCTCAGTTTGCCCATCAGATTGAGGATGATAAGATGAGCTATGAGCTAATTGAGTACCAAGACAAGAAAATAATTCTGTCCAAAAATTTCCAGTGAAAATGGGATCTCTGTCACTTACAATAATCTTTGGGTTTCCATGTAGCTTTTGAATTGTTTCCATAAATGCAGTAGAAACTATACTGGCTTTAAATGGATGTGATAATACACAAAAGTGTGCATACTTGGTAAATTTGTCAACTACCACCATGATGACACTCTTTCCCTCAGACTTGGGTAAACCTGTGATAAAATCCATTGAAACCTCCTCCCAACATTGGCTTGGAATGGATAAAGGTTGTAATAGACCCGGTGTCTTAATTGTTTCAACTTTATTTTGTTGGCAAACCAAACATTCCACCACAAACTTTTGAATATCTGATTTAAGGCCCTCCCAAAAAATTCCTTCTTAACCCTGTGGTAAGTTTTTAAAAATCCTGAGTGCCCTCCTAAGGGATAAGTGTGCAATTCCATAAGAATCTTTTATTTTAGCTGGGAATTCTTACAGAGGTATAAGCGATCTTTGTACCATAACGAATCATTTTTCCAGCTAAATGTATCAGACGTATTGGAGTCTTGTTGTAACTTTCGAATAAGTGCCCACACTTCTTCATCATTCTTCCCTTCCTCCCTTGCTTCGTTTATCCAATCTGGTTGGATAATAGAAATGGAGCACAACAATGCTTCCACATCCTCATCCTTTCTTGAGAGTGCATCTGCCACCACATTTTGCTTCCCTTTTTTGTAGATGATTTCAAAGTCATAACCCAACATCTTTGTGACCCACTTTTGTTGCTCTTCAGAGGATAATCTTTGTTCTAAAAAGTATTTAAGGCTATCATGATCCGTTTTTACCTTGAAGTGTCTTCCCATTAGGTAGGGTCGCCATTTCTTAAGTGCATGGAGTATTGCCAAAATTTCCTTCTCATAAATAGCTTTGTGTAAAAACTTTCCCTTGATTGGACGACTTTCAAAAGCAATGGGTCTTTCATCTTGCATTAAAACAGCACCAATTCCATTTCCTGAAGCATCACATTCCACAATAAAGGTTTTTGTGAAGTCTGGTGTAGCTAAGACCGGTGCTTGGCACATTGCCTCTTTAAGATGCTCGAAGGCCTTTGTTGCTTCTAGAGTCCATGAAAATGCATCTTTCTTCAATAATGTTGTTAGAGGTGCTGCTATTCTCCCATAATTCTTAACAAACTTGCGATAATACCCTGTAAACCCGAGAAATCCTCGCAGATGCTTTATGGATGTGGGGATTTTCCATTCCTTAATGGCTTTAATTTTGCTAGGGTCTACCTTAACTCCTTCATGAGATACAATATGACCCAGATATTCCACCTCTTGTACTCCAAAGAAACATTTGGATCTTTTTGCATATAATTTTTTCTCCTCCAATAGTTGTAGCACCCTGTCAACATGTTCAACATGATCCTTCCAAGACTTGCTGTAGATTAGTATATCATCAAAAAATACTAACACAAATTTTCTAAGGAATGGTTTGAAAATGGAATTCATCAAACCTTGAAATGTTGAAGGTGCATTGGTAAGGCCAAAAGGCATGACCAAAAATTCAGAATGACCCTCATGAGTTCTAAATGTTGTTGTCGGAATGTATTCAGTATTCATTCTTATTTGATGATATCCTGAATGAAGATCCAACTTGGTGAAATAAATTGATCCATGCAACTCATCCAGTAATTAATCAATGACAGGAATGGGAAACTTATCTTTAATAGTGAGGTTGTTGAGCTCCCTATAATCCAGACACATGTGCCATGATCCATCCTTCTTGTGCACAAATACTACTGGAGCAGAGAAATAACTTTGACTTGGTTGAATTAAACCAGCCTCTAGCATTTCTACAACCATACGTTCAATTTCACTCTTTTGGGCATAGGGATATCTATACGGCCTGATGTTTGGAGGAACACTTCATGGAATCAGATGAATAGCATGATCATGATCACGAATAGGTGGGAGACCTTTGGGAGTCTCAAATACCTTGGAATGATTGTCCAATACTTTTTGGAGATCTAGAGAATTAGATGATTCCAATGTGGAAACATCTAGTGAACATAATTGTGCAATTACACCACTTTGTTCCTTTTTTAGAAGCTTTGTCATAACGTTAGAGCTGATTATCTTTCCCGGTTTCCCTGAAATACCCCTTAATTCAACTTCCTTTCCTTCCATAGAAACTTTCATGAAAAGTTATTGAAAATTAAAAGCTATTGTACCCAAGGATTGTAGCCATTGTACTCCTAGTACAACATCAGCACCTCCCATTGGAATAGAAATCATTGGGCTAGTCAATACATATTCTCCCATGGATAGCTTGATATTATGGCACTTTCTAGAGCAATTTATTGTTCCCCCATTTGCAACCATCACTTGACACTCTGGTGCTGGATATAAGAAGCAATTCCATTCTTTTGCTACCTTACAATGAATAAAATTGTGGGTACTGTTGGATACCTATAGTAATAGGTTTCATATTTCATGATTGACTATAGAAAATCCAAATATGCTCTGCTCTGGTATCCCAAAGATCCCATATTTCCTAGAAAGCAAGAGCTGGGCAAAGTGTTTCAAGTATTGAGGACCTTATTTCAATTTTGTGGATGATTCAACAGTCTAATCTGGATCATGCCAGGTGTTCAATTTTGAGTTTTAGAATAGAGAAAGAAGTCTGTCCAAACAGCCTAATCTTGGCAGACAAATAGTTTAGGTAGAGAAGCAAAGGTTCCCAACAGTTTAATCTGGGACCTTGGAAGAGATAAGGGTAGAAATAGATAGAGAAAAGAATAAGGAAAAAAGCCAAAGAAAAGAAAAGGAAAAAAGGGTTTGCAAGTTCAAGTGCACCCTCCAAGGAGAAACAAAAAATGCTAGGTAAGCAGCTGGGTAGGTAGTTGGGGTCGCAGAAAGTGAGTCCTATCATTGCAGAAATGGTGATGATGGGCAGCAAAGTAAAAGACTACAGCAGGAGCATGACTAACTTCCCTCTTCCCCTTTATTCCATTACTAACACTCCCTTTCTTTCAGCTGAGATTTATGGAGAGAGATCATGGTTTTATGGTGGTTCTAGTTCATTCAGAATCCACATTTCTTGTCTAAGATCTTTTCATTTTGATCTACTCTCAAAACCAAGTCAATTTCAGATAAACTCAGTAAAATCCCTTTCATTTGCCTCCTTCATTCATATTAACTCCTAATTCTACTATATAACCTCCCCTATCTTACCCCCACCCCTAATAATACTAACACTAAGGTGTATAAAACCCCAAATCTTATGTATAGTCCCTCCCCTAGGCATAATAGCCGTGTATTTTTCAAAAGGGACCAAAATGGCATCTGGCCACTTTGGTGAACCTATTCCACCCTATTCCCCCTTTGCTGCAAGTTAATTTACCCTCAAATCACCTCTGCATTGATAAAACCCCCTCTCCAAACCCCTTTTGCCTATAAAAACCTTTGCAAAGGTTAATACCCGCCTCTGGCACGTTCCCCAATCCTACCACATTATTGGTTAAGCGAAAACATTTGAAAAACCCATAAAAACCCACAAACTTTAATCTTTTCCGCCCGCAGTATGAAGCGCGCATCTTTCTCCTCCGCCAGCCGTCGGATCAAGCCCATCAGATCCGACGGTCCACATTAATATCGGAGCGCATCCTATGGCGGCACTTTAACCTCCGAGAAAGTGACGTTGCGCCTTGTCACGCCTCCTCCACGCATCAATCGATTAACCATCTCGGAGCCGAGTCTGACAGCTTCTGCGCCGTACCTAAACCGCCCCGAGAAACCGCGGCGGTTAAGGCCTTAACCGTGACCGCTGCGGTTTGACTGCCACCTACCCGTCGCTGACTCGCCGCCACGTCCTTATCTGCTCGTACTTGCCTTTGTTATTGGTCCACCTCACTGTTGACTGGGTTGCCACCTCACTGCCCCTTTGACCAGTCGCCCACTGCCACGTCGCCTGATGACGTCAGCAGAAAAAAGCGCCAAATTGGTAAAATAACCCATATTTACCAATTTTCCCGTGTTTTTTACCACTTTCACTGTTATTACTGTTGGACGCTCTGCATGACCGTTTGCACTCTAATTTTCGCCAACCAGTCTATTAGCCCGGGCGACCTCCTCAAGCAGCAACTGTGCACCTTTGCTTCAACCTCTGCTCATCGAATTACAGGTATTTAGACCGTTTCGCCCTCCATACGACCTTCATTAAGCTTGAAATTGCTCAGAGGGATAGTAGAACCATAAAAACGATATTTACACCGTTCATTTCCATTTGTTCATCCACCATTGTCATTGTGAGGGCCAAGAAGTACCTGCAGAGCTTTAGAAACCTGCAATTCACATAAAACCACTGTAATTCTGCGTTTTCCCGACAGAGTTCCTAATAGATATAATTCACCCGATTGGAGAGTTCAGTTAGACCACAGAGAAGTTCTGTCACTAGACTCCAGTAGTATTTCAATTGCTATTGAGAGAATTCCCCTTGGATATTCAAAACATCAACTGTTTCCACAGTGAACTGCCTCCAGACTGTGTTTTTACCATTCCACCTGTCCACCTGCAATTCTTGCAACTTGAAGAGCTATGGAGACCCCTATTGCACTCAATATTAAGCCCATCAATGCTCCTCACCAGGAATTAGCATGGAAAGCCCTGGGAGACATGGACTACCAAATGCTGGATTGGTTCCCCATGGGAACCAAGTACAATATTCAAATGTTGAATGAATTAAGAGCCCAGCACCTCAGTGGGGCAGATATCTTGGGGATTTGGGAGTCAAATTTGCCCATATACAACCTTCCCCAAGTCAATCCTATGCCAGAGCTCATTTATAGCTGCCAGGAATGCTATGACCCCAGCCAAAGAGCAGTCATGAGCCCCACAGGCCTAGTCCTGTTCCAGATCACCCCAGAGAGCATAAACCAGATGCTGCGCTTCAAAACAGCCAAGAAATTGACCCCTCTATCCATGCAGAATCTGATTAACAAAGGGATCAAGCTGTCCAGTGACCAGATTGTCAAAATCAACCAACTGTTTGTCACACCAGGCTCTGAAACAGTCAGAACCCCTCCTATTGGGTACCAATATCTAAATGAGTTGGGCAGAATGTTGGTGGATCTAATTGGCTATGTCCTAGGATTCAGGGGGTTGGAAGATGTAGATGACAGCATAATGGCAATGCTGTCTATATTTGCCCCTGGTAAGCCTCCAGCTGTGCAGTATGATTATGCAACTTACATAGCAGAGAAAATCCATGAGCAGTTCATGAATTTGAAAAGGGAGAGACTGTTCAGGTACACCTCCTATATATATCATTTATTCCTTTTCAACCAGCCAGCTACCTTCTCTGTTCCTTTGAGGCCACTCAATGCCCAAGGAAGCCCAAGATCAGTTGTTTTCTGGACCTCTGTTTTTCATTCTACCTCAGTATCACCCTATACATACTGTGAGTTTATTGATTTATTTGTTCATCCAGCCCTAACAGCGCTGCAAGGTACTCCTCCTCCTAGATTAACCGATGATATGAAGAGGATTCTACATTTGAACAAATCTTACAATATTGGCAACTGGTACTTCTACCAGAACCACACAGTCATTAGGATATATGGCTGTGAATTGAACCCATTTAGGTTGCCGAGGTATGTCCCCATGAGGCTTTTTGCCTTAGAATATTTCAGGCAGTTTGGGAACTCAGATTACCTTCACTTTCAGAGTAGAAACAAGAAGTCACAATTGAAGGTAAGAAACCAGCTAGGTTCCTTCCTATATAACAGGAAAGAGGAAGGGTGGAAAGAGGCAGACAGCATCCTGGAAGGCCTCAGATTGCAGACCAGTTTTGAATGGATTCCCTATGGCCCCAATCATTCTATCTCCCTCAGGAGAATTAGATACAAATTGGGCAACTATGCACATAAAAGACAACCTGAAATTGAACAGTATGCCAATGCACTAGATTGGGAAGAGGGTACACTAGTAGAACAAGTCACTAAGGAAGAATTACTTGAGAAAGAAGCTAGGAATGTGCAAAAAGAAGCTGACTTGGAAACTTGTGGACAGGTGCCCCTCTCCTACAGAAAGCAAATTGGAACAGCTGCTAAATCTTCAGCAGCACAGCAGCAAACTACTGAGAAGACATCCCAGGCAGCAAGCAAAGACAAAGGAAAACAGGTGGAACAGCCACCTATATTGACAGAAGAACAAGTTGACACCTTGCTACAGCAGCAAGAAGAAATGGAACAGCAAGAACTGGGGCAGCAACAAGAAGAAGCACAGTCCAGTGAACAGCAGCCCTCGCAGCAGGAAAAGGGGACAGATCTACCTAGTTACACTGAGCAGCAGCCCCAAACAGAGGTGCCTCCCAGGACAGACACCAATGTAGACACCTCAGTCCTCCAAACACCACAGAAGGAGGACTTGACCAGGAAAAGGGAGAGAGAGACCCCCCAGACCTCATCCTTCATCAGAGGAGAGAAGAGACAAAGACTGAATGACTCCCAAGAGGAGGACATAGCAGTAAGGCAAGCCATGGGCATGGGCCCACCCAGTGGAGAACTTTCGGCCAGCTCATCTCAGCGTGGACATGATATGACTATGGGAGGAGAGGTCAGCTCCTCCGGTCAACATAGAGAAGGGCAGTCAAGTATAAAGCAGCAATTCATTGACATCAAAAGGAGGAGTGATCCCATAAAAGTGCAGCTGTATAATCACTTGTTAAACCTAGCTCCTAGCAACCAGCAGAGACTCATGTCTGCTTTCGATGTGAGCGAAGGCAAAATGATAATGAGCCACTTCATGCCCACAACTTTGCATCCTCAGTCCACCTCGGACTATCTAAGAACCAACATGGAGGTTCTTGCCAAAGACATACACCCTATGGACAAGATTGAATTACATAAACAAACTGGTGAAATGGTGTATGCCTGCCTGGCAGATGAGACATTGGAGAACTACAAACTAAAGAGCAGCCTGGATAACACAGCTTCTCAGCTGGAATTAGAAAGAGCATCATCACAAGCCAAGGACAACAGGATCAAGTCCTTGGAAGAGGTAATTATAGATATAGGGCATGATCCTAAAGATGTCAAAGGCATCCAAGAACTCCTGAAGATAAGGGATGCAGACATGGCGGCCCTAAGAAAGAAAATCAAACTCCCGGCCACCATCCATCCACAAACAGATGAAGTTGCCTAGCAAAGGCAAGAAAAGGATACTACAGACCTGCTGGTATCCCTATACAAAGAGCTGGTTAGGACTCAAGACCAGCTAGGACAAACTGAAGCTGCAAAGGCAGCACTACAAGAAGCACTGAAGCAAAGAGAAGAGGGCCAACCCTCCCAGCCTCCTCCTGTGATAATAAATCTTGAGGAAGTCCCTCCAAAGACTACTCCTCCTCCTCAGCAAACAGAAGCTACAGCACCAACTACAGCGCCATCCACAGCAACAACAACTACAACATCGGAACAGGCTACTAGTTTAGACATGCAAAAGCTGCAAGCTGAGATCCAAGCCATGGAATCTCAAATGAAAGAGCTGGATGAACTTAAGAAAACCTTGGCTAAGGTAAATGAAAATTTTGACAAGAGCAAACAGAATGAGGCAGCCAAGGAGAGAGAGGTAAGAGCTCTTAAGAGGAGAATTGCTGAACTAGAGAAAGAGCTTGCACTAGAAAAAGTGACAGCTGAAATGAAAGCAGTGCTATGGAGCAACATTGGGCGGTCCATTGCCAACCAGTGGCAATATATTGAGACCATGGATGAGCAAATGGTGCTCATCACTAAAGCAAACAGAGAAATACAGAGAGCCAGGGCAAGCCTGGGACACATGCCAGAAGCTGCTACTAGGATGATCAATATTCTGAACTATAAGACTAGCTCTCAATTAGCTGTCATGGGAATCACCAACAGGACAGAAACAATTGCTGTAGCCAAAAGAGTCATAACATTGAGGAACTTAGTTGGAACACTGGAGAGGAGGACACAGGATATGCAGACTGAAATCAACAGATTTCTGGAAAAATTCGTGGCACTACAGAACAGAGGCCTCCCCAGCATTTTAAGCAGTGTAGGAAGACTGCTCACCCTAGACAATTACAATAAGAGAATTGATGCCCATGCAGTAGCAGAGATTGCAAAACCGCCCAGCACTTCAGCAGACGCAGGGCCAGCCACCGGGCAGACTATGTATGACAGGGTGGAGAACCTATTTTTCCTCATGAATGAAGTTGAGCATCTGTTTGATACACCACCTAACTTCTTCAAATTCACAGAAGCAGATGAAACTCTAGGGGCAATCTTAGCACACCAACTGCCCACACAGGATGTCTGGAGAAATTTGACACAGACAATTTTGTCAGGCCAGAATCAGTAGCGCTAATTCTCCAGGCAAATGAGCATACATGCGCAGGCACAATTTTGAAGAAAGATATCTACAGGGAAGAGGCAGAGGCTGAGCCAACTCAGCAGGACCATTGACTCACCACAAGCAACAGTCACAATCACAGGTGACAAGTCCAGGATACAGCGTACAAGCCTTAAAGACAGGTCTTCCAGCATTTATTCAGAATATCTCGACCGACTTAGCTGTTTCCAAAGGCTAAAATATCTTCTGACAGAGCATTAAAATGCCTGTACTCTGTAATCAATGCTGTATTAAATTTTGGTCATAATATCTTACGTGGTTGGTAAGAATGTAAAATCTGAGATAACTCAGAACTCAGATATTTTGTAAATCACCGCAAGTATATATTCACCCTTCACAGCAGTTAAAAAAGGGTTGTTGGAATTTTCTTTTGAGAACTCTCTCTTACTGTAATATTTTCAGAGAAGTAATACAAAGGAAGAATGGAATTTCCAAGGCTTGGTGTACTTTGATGTATTGTGGTGAAAGATGAATGTTACAGGATTCCAGGGTGTTGCATAAAACAATAAGTATTCTCAAATCTCTTTGTTATATGTTTTCGAGTCTTTTGTTCTCTTTTGTTGTTTAAATGTTTTACACTTGATAGCAAGGTGAAAGGATAGTTCCAGGACTTAACTCATGATTACCCTGGACTCAAACTGAGCTATTATACATGTTTTCCTCAGATACAGTGACAGAATTGTAATTCTTAATTGCTGCATTTCAAAACTGTGTCTTTTTACTGTGATAGGCATTCTCAGGGATTCAATTTTTGCCCCTGAGACCTCTGTCTTTTCCTCTCAAACCTGTCTGTTGGGAATATATAAACAATAAGTGAAAATTCTTAAATGCTTTCACTGTTTGTGTTACCTGTTTCCAGTCATTTAATCAAAAATCTGTTCTATTAAGCACTCAAATGGCCTTGTAAGTTCCATCTTTCATCTCAAAGTTTCAAACACATACAGCCACAGACTCCATTGCCCAATGGTACTTGACTCTCTGAAAATCACATCACAAGAGATCTGAAGGATATTCTTCAACCAAAACATAAACAAAACCTGTGCATAATAGCTAGCCTAAAACCCTATCATAAACAGTTACAAATCATAAAGAGAGAGCCCTCTCTGATCACAGTTTGGCTAGAAACAGTGATCCAAAGATTGGTTAGTGGTTACCCCGGCCGTATTCCCTTGGGAGTCATAGGGAACAACCTGGGTGTTAACATAAATGGCGACTCCACTGGGAACTTAACATTTTGCAATTACTAACTATCTTCCAAAGCTACCATCAAGCCTGAAACTAGCCAAGAGGCCTTAGGACTGTTTCTCTAATACAGGGACAGCTTTAGGGAAGAGTTAGCTAGGGAAACTTCATCTTAGCTTTGAGACCTATATAGTCATTCCAGAATGCTTGTTCAGTCCTTGTACATATAAAACTTCTGTATAAAGTTCTAAAAGAATACTTAGAAGCTGGCTCCCAAAAGAAACCCAAGGCACACTAGGGCAAACCCTGACCCTAATCAACCCATCATTGTCGATAACCCAAATATCATACCAAAGAACATAAGGAGACAGCAAAAGCAGGACAAGCCTGCTGATTCAAATATAAGTTCGGACCAACCTATCCTCATTCCAACTCCTTGTAAAGTCCTTTTCCGTTCCACACCTAATTCCCCTAGTTCATCATCAACACCTCAAAGCCCTCCTCTCCCATCTTCACCATCTGCACATACTCTTTCAACCAGTTTCCCGCTTGTTACCCCTGTTATACCTGTAATCCCTGTTGTCCCATTTGTTCCTATTAACCCTATAAACCCCATAAATATGGCTAACAGATATGCACCTCTGCAGATACCAGCCAATGCTCCAGCTCTACCCCAAGACTACCAAACTAGACTCTCATTTTTTGACTCCCATGGCCCTTTGACAGCCATCCAGCATGCTAAAAAGATGCAAGACCACTTTGAGACCTATGAAATAGATGATGACAGTGTCAGGATGAGAATCTTTGTTCAAAGCTTAACTGGGGATGTCAGAACTTGGTTTAGATCCTTAAATGCAAATTCCATTGCAACCCCTGAAGTTCTATACCAGGAATTTACCAACAGATGGGAGAAAAAGAGAGATCCGCACCATATACTTGGTGAATATAACACTATTAAAAGAGGTCCCCAAGAAACGGTTTTGGAGTATTGTGCTAGGTTTAACAACATATACAATGCTATCCCCCAGAACTTAAGGCCCCCTCCTGATTTGGCCCTTTATAACTTCCCTGATGGTTTTGATTCTGATATGGCCTATCAGTTGAGAGAAAGAGACCCTCCAACCCTTGCAGAAGCCCAAAGGGTTGCAGTCACTGTAGAGGCCAACCTAATTGCCAAAAGAAACAGGGCAAAGCTGGAAAAGAAGACTGGTTTCAAAGAAGAACCCTCGGGTTTTGATCAAAAGTTAGATGCAATTCTAAACAGCATGAAAAGACTAGGTGAGAGAGTGGAATCAGTAGAAAGGAAATCATCATGGGAGGCACCACAAAACAACCCTCCTAGAAACCCAAATTTTAGGAGAGTCCAGAACCCCAATATAGGAAAAACAAGTGCAGACCAAGATATCAGACCCCCTTTTCAAGAAAATTATGCAGAAACTTCCTCAGCTAATCAGCTCAATGAAGATCCTGAGATCAACTTAATAGGTCTGGATGGTAAAAGCCAGGTTTTCTTAACTCAGGAGGACCATGAGGAGGATGAAAGCAAAACATTCCAAACTCAATCAGGAGAATCCTTTGACTTTAAACAAGGATATGATACTGCTGTCTATGAAGTCCATAAGCAATACAAACTAAGGAGTAGGACTGTGAACGTGAATCAGCCCGAAAAGATAAAGGAGAAACAACAATCTAAAGAAACCTTAGTCACTGAACCTAATGACAAAACAAACTTGCCTACAAAGGAAGTAGTGGTTGAGGAGGTCACTGAACTACTGTCCCCACCACAACAGCCCATGGCAGCCTCGTCCTCTCACCCTAACCCAAACATTAACCCTCAAGACATCAATATAAGGGGCAGGTTCCAAAATCAGGATGAAATCCACCAAGAAGATCTAATGAACAGAGAAAGAACTGCTACCCGTGACTCCAAAATCCAAATTGATAAACCCTTTGACCTAGGAACAGAGATTGGCAAGTTAAAGGTAGCAATTCCCCTTTCAGAGCTAGCCAAGCATGACATATACAAACAACAGATCAAAAAATCCCTTCAGCTCACCAATAGCAAAGATGATGTAAATGTGTTAGATGACACTCCAGAATTACTGTTTGGCCCAGAGGTAGATGGAAAAGCAGTAGTCACAGGGGTTTTACCGTTTTATGTCAGCTTGCATATACATGACAAAATACTGCACAATGCAATGTTTGACTCAGGTGCCTCTCATAACTTGATGCCAAAAGCAGTCATGGAAAGATTAAACTTAGACATCACAAGACCATACAAAGACCTGTTTTCTTTTGATTCTAGTCAAGTCAAATGCTTGGGCCTAATTAAGGATTTATGTGTGTCCTTGGTTCAATTTCCCAACAAAACCATTTTAATGGATGTTGTTGTTGCTGATATCCCACCCAAATATGGGATGCTCTTATCAAGATCATGGGGAGCGAAACTCCAAGGCTCCCTGCAATTAGATATGTCATATGCAACCATTTCTGTCTTTGGGCAACCAAAAAGACTTTATAGGGAAACACTCATGAAATATATGGTCAGCAGTGAAGAAAAGCCTCAAAATTTTCCAATATATGCTGTCCATTCGGACATAGACTCCTTCATCCTCTTCAATGACAGCGCAAGCTTCTCAAACAATGACATTAAGACCGAAACACTCATACAAGAACAAAACATTGATCAAACAAGTAGCACCTGCCAAATTTCAATTAGCCCAACAATACCCATTAACCCTCCTCTAGTTGTCAAAGATTGTCAAACAAATGATGAAATTATCCTAGGAGACAAATGGGAAAAGAAACCTCAACTCATGCTCACATTGCCATCCCATGAAAAGAATGTTAAATCTCCTATTCAGCAAGATAGTCTGTGGGTCCTAGAGTTTGATGGCTCAGTTAACAAGTTAGGGGCAGGAGCTGGAGTATGGATACATAACAAAGAGAAAGGCTATGCAGAAGGCCGGGCTTATAGATTGAACTTTAAATGCACTAACAACATGGCAGAATATGAAGCTCTGCTACTAGGCCTCAAGATTGCAAAATCATTACAAGCACATAGCCTCTCAATCATGGGGGACTCTGATCTAGTAATTCAACAAGTAAAAGGGAATTTTGTCACCAATGACAAAAGATTGAGGTCCTATAGGTCTGCTGTAATTGAAATACTAGAGACTTTCTCCGAGTTTGTTATCACAAAGATTCCAAGGGGCCACAATCTCCATGCACACAGCTTGGCAACATTTGCCAGCACCTTCAAATTCCCACTACAACCCAACAATTGTTTCACGGCAGAGGTCAAATATAGGCCTTCTATTCCAAACAATGTCAAAGAGTGGCAAGTATTTGAGAATGACATGCAAATAAACAACTTTTTAACCTTGCAACAAGAGTTTACAGGATTAAATATTGACCTTGAGACAGCAAGTCAATCTCAAATAGTTGATGGAGCAAGTCAATCACAATTACAGTTTCAACAGTCTGCCCACCCAATGTCACCTAGAACAGCCAAACAATTACTCAGTCCAACCATTTTCAACAAAGAAAACATTCAGCAAATTCACCAAATTGACTGTGAAGAGCTGAGCAACGCTGAAGATGAAATCATACAACTCAAAGACAATCTTCTTCCAGCAGGCCTTACCCCACTAGAGGATATTTTTGACTCAAATGATGTCCCCAGGAAACCAAAGATGCAGCCATTAGATGCAACAATTGAAGAATGTAACATTGGTACCACTGACAAGCCTAAAATAATAAAGCTATCTGCTGCTTTGCCCCCTGATCAAAAACCCAAATATATTGATCTCTTTAAAGAGTTCCAAGATGTCTTTGCTTGGGGTTATGAGGACTTGAAGTCTTATGATACCTCTGTTATCCAGCACACCATTCCCCTCAAGCCTAATCAAAAACCATTCAAACAGAAATTGAGAAGAATCAATCCTGTGCTCCTTCCTTCCATTGAAAAGGAATTACAAAAAATGTTCAAAGCTGGTATCATAGCACCAATCAGGTTTTCTGAGTGGATTTCAAATTTGGTCCCTACAAGAAAGAAAACTGGTGAGATTAGACTTTGTGTAGACTTAAGGAATCTGAATCAAGTATCACTCAAAGATAACTACCCCTTACCCAAAATGGATCACATCCTTCAGAGGGTAGTAGGGGCTTCAAGGATATCACTGCTTGATGGATTCTCAGGCTTCAATCAAATTTTAGTGCACCCTGATGATCAAGACAAAACTGCATTTACTACCCCATGGGGAACTTTCAAGTATGTGAAGATGCCCTTTGGATTGAAAAATGCAGGGGCAACGTTTCAAAGAGCAATGGACATTGCTTTTGCAAAGGAAATTCATGATTTCTTGGTCATTTACTTAGATGATCTTACACCCTTTTCAAAATCTGACCAAGAACACTTGAAACATTTGAGACAAATCTTCATAACATGCAGGAAATATGGTATTTCCTTAAACCCCAAGAAGTCATTATTTGGCTTGGAAGAAGGGAAACTTCTAGGGCACATCATTTCGAAAGATGGCATAAGAATTGATCCAGATAGGATACAAGCTATCCTACAAATGCCTCACCCAAGGAATGTCAAGGAGCTGCAAGGATTCTTAGGAAAAATCAACTTTTTGAGAAGGTTTATCCCAAATTTAGCAGAGTTAATCAGATTACTAAACAACATGCTAAAGAAGGATTCAAAGGTCAAGTGGACCGTTGAAGCAAAGCAAGCCTTTGAAAGTATAAAATTGGCCTTGACTCAAACCCCAGTGTTAACTAACCCTCAGTTTGACAGAGACTTCATCATTTTCTCCTTTGCTTCCCAACATACTATTGCTGCTGTTTTATTACAGAAAGATGACCAAGGGAATGAAAAGCCCATTGCTTTTTTCAGCAGAGCTCTTAGAGATGCCCCCCTAAAGTACCAAATAATGGAAAAACAAGCCTATGCCTTAATCAAAGCTATCAAAGACTTTAGGATTTACATCCTTTACTCCCATGTTGTGGCTTATGTACCAAGTCCTATTGTCAAAGACATTCTCACACAAGAAAACTTAGAGGGTAGAAGAGGAAAATGGATTGCAAACATACTTGAATTTGACATTGAAATAAAGCCTACAAAGCTGATAAAAGGGCAAGGTTTGGCCAAGTTAATGACAGAAGCAAATTTCCAAGCCTTAGATATCAACCAACTGGACAGTGAAACAGAGCTGGCGACTCCAAAGATCAATGTAGCCTTTGAACAATCTCCTTGGTACTCTGATATCTGTTATGTGTTACAAAACCTGTGTGCTCCCCCAGGACTGTCCAGAACTAAGTCTAGGTTCCTAAAAATGAAAACATCTAAATTTTGTGTGATAGATGAGAATCTACTCTGGAAAAACCATGAAGGTATTTTGCTGCACTGTCTTCTTGAGAGTGAAACTGACAATATCATGCAAGAATTCCATGCTGGAGACTGTGGTGGACATTTGTACTGGAAGTCCACTGTAGACAAGATATTAAGGGCTGGTTATTACTGGCCCACTATGTTCTCTGATGTGAAGAAATTCACAACATCATGCCACAAGTGCCAACTGTTTGAAGGCAAAAGACAGTTGCTGCCACTTCCTTTGAGGCCCATTGCAACAGAGAGACCTTTTCAACAATGGGGCTTGGATTTCATTGGAGAAATTCATCCCTCATCTTCAGGACAACACAGATGGATCTTGACAGCAACAGACTACTTCACCAAGTGGATTGAAGCTGTCCCATGCAGACAAGCAAATGATTCAGTAATCATTCAATTTTTGGAAAACAATATACTGGCTAGATTTGGCTGCCCAGACAAGATAATAACAGACAATGCTGCTGCCTTCAGATCCAAGAAGATGGTGAACTTTTGCCATAAATTTCACATTACTTTGGGCCATTCTACAGCTTACTATCCTCAAGGAAATGGCCTTGCTGAATCATCAAACAAAAGCCTGATAAACATCATAAAGAAAGTTCTGGAAGAGAACAAAAAGAACTGGCATAAGAAACTAGTAAATGCTTTATGGGCAGACAGATTAACCACTAAAAGATCAATTGGGACCAGCCCATATGAGTTAGTCTATGGATTAGAGGCCAGATTTCCTTCATCACTAGGAGTGCCGGTTATGAAACTTCTACAAGAAAGCCAAGCAGAGCCAAATGACATGCAAAGAAGGATTAACCAGATAATTTGTTTACAGCAGACCAGAGAACAAGTTTTCAGCAGAGTGCAGATACTACAAGAGAAACTGAAAAAGGCCTTTGATAGAAGAACTAAAGCAGAAGATTTCAATGTAGGGGACAAAGTTTTAAAGTGGGATGCAAGAAGAGAAGAGAAAGGAAAACATGGGAAGTTTGATTCTTTATGGAAAGGACCATTTTCTGTCCAAGCAGTACAAGGTAATAACACCTACTTCCTAAAAAGTTTGACTGTAACTGAACTGGATGAAGGTCCTGTCAATGGCAGGATGCTGAAGCACTATTTTGACTGTTCACTATGATAGAAATTCAGAGGTTCATTGTATATATGCAGCCTTACATATTATCTTCTATTTTAGAATGTAAAAAGAGGTTTTCCCAAATGTTGCACCTAGCAGCAACAGGCAGATAGAATCAGAGGTTCTCCAAGAAAAGGCACACAATTTTGACAGATTATATGCAGCAAATTTCAAAGATTAAGATAGGCAGTCAAGGAACAAGGCAATCTGACCTGCTGTTCTTGGTCTTTCAAAAGAAAAACCATCCCCATGTGGAGCCACTGTTGGATACCTATAGTAATAGGTTTCATATTTCATGATTGACTATAGAAAATCCAAATATGCTCTGCTCTGGTATCCCAAAGATCCCATATTTCCTAGAAAGCAAGAGCTGGGCAAAGTGTTTCAAGTATTGAGGACCTTATTTCAATTTTGTGGATGATTCAACAGTCTAATCTGGATCATGCCAGGTGTTCAATTTTGAGTTTTAGAATAGAGAAAGAAGTCTGTCCAAACAGCCTAATCTTGGCAGACAAATAGTTTAGGTAGAGAAGCAAAGGTTCCCAACAGTTTAATCTGGGACCTTGGAAGAGATAAGGGTAGAAATAGATAGAGAAAAGAATAAGGAAAAAAGCCAAAGAAAAGAAAAGGCAAAAAGGGTTTGCAAGTTCAAGTGCACCCTCCAAGGAGAAACAAAAAATGCTAGGTAAGCAGCTGGGTAGGTAGTTGGGGTCGCAGAAAGTGAGTCCTATCATTGCAGAAATGGTGATGATGGGCAGCAAAGTAAAAGACTACAGCAGGAGCATGACTAACTTCCCTCTTCCCCTTATTCCATTACTAACACTCCCTTTCTTTCAGCTGAGATTTATGGAGAGAGATCATGGTTTTATGGTGGTTCTAGTTCATTCAGAATCCACATTTCTTGTCTAAGATCTTTTCATTTTGATCTACTCTCAAAACCAAGTCAATTTCAGATAAACTCAGTAAAATCCCTTTCATTTGCCTCCTTCATTCATATTAACTCCTAATTCTACTATATAACCTCCCCTATCTTACCCCCACCCCTAATAATACTAACACTAAGGTGTATAAAACCCCAAATCTTATGTATAGTCCCTCCCCTAGGCATAATAGCCGTGTATTTTTCAAAAGGGACCAAAATGGCATCTGGCCACTTTGGTGAACCTATTCCACCCTATTCCCCCTTTGCTGCAAGTTAATTTACCCTCAAATCACCTCTGCATTGATAAAACCCCCTCTCCAAACCCCTTTTGCCTATAAAAACCTTTGCAAAGGTTAATACCCGCCTCTGGCACGTTCCCCAATCCTACCACATTATTGGTTAAGCGAAAACATTTGAAAAACCCATAAAAACCCACAAACTTTAATCTTTTCCGCCCGCAGTATGAAGCGCGCATCTTTCTCCTCCGCCAGCCGTCGGATCAAGCCCATCAGATCCGACGGTCCACATTAATATCGGAGCGCATCCTATGGCGGCACTTTAACCTCCGAGAAAGTGACGTTGCGCCTTGTCACGCCTCCTCCACGCGTCAATCGATTAACCATCTCGGAGCCGAGTCTGACAGCTTCTGCGCCGTACCTAAACCGCCCCGAGAAACCGCGGCGGTTAAGGCCTTAACCGTGACCGCTGCGGTTTGACTGCCACCTACCCGTCGCTGACTCGCCGCCATGTCCTTATCTGCTCGTACTTGCCTTTGTTATTGGTCCACCTCACTGCTGACTGGGTTGCCACCTCACCGCCCCTTTGACCAGTCGCCCACTGCCACGTCGCCTGATGACGTCAGCAGAAAAAAGCGCCAAATTGGTAAAATAACCCATATTTACCAATTTTCCCGTGTTTTTTACCACTTTCACTGTTATTACTGTTGGACGCTCTGCATGACCGTTTGCACTCTAATTTTCGCCAACCAGTCTATTAGCCCGGGCGACCTCCTCAAGCAGCAACTGTGCACCTTTGCTTCAACCTCTGCTCATCGAATTACAGGTATTTAGACCGTTTCGCCCTCCATACGACCTTCATTAAGCTTGAAATTGCTCAGAGGGATAGTAGAACCATAAAAACGATATTTACACCGTTCATTTCCATTTGTTCATCCACCATTGTCATTGTGAGGGCCAAGAAGTACCTGCAGAGCTTTAGAAACCTGCAATTCACATAAAACCATTGTAATTCTGCGTTTTCCCGGCAGAGTTCCTAATAGATATAATTCACCCGATTGGAGAGTTCAGTTAGACCACAGAGAAGTTCTGTCACTAGACTCCAGTAGTATTTCAATTGCTATTGAGAGAATTCCCCTTGGATATTCAAAACATCAACTGTTTCCACAGTGAACTGCCTCCAGACTGTGTTTTTACCATTCCACCTGTCCACCTGCAATTCTTGCAACTTGAAGAGCTATGGAGACCCCTATTGCACTCAATATTAAGCCCATCAATGCTCCTCACCAGGAATTAGCATGGAAAGCCCTGGGAGACATGGACTACCAAATGCTGGATTGGTTCCCCATGGGAACCAAGTACAATATTCAAATGTTGAATGAATTAAGAGCCCAGCACCTCAGTGGGGCAGATATCTTGGGGATTTGGGAGTCAAATTTGCCCATATACAACCTTCCCCAAGTCAATCCTATGCCAGAGCTCATTTATAGCTGCCAGGAATGCTATGACCCCAGCCAAAGAGCAGTCATGAGCCCCACAGGCCTAGTCCTGTTCCAGATCACCCCAGAGAGCATAAACCAGATGCTGCGCTTCAAAACAGCCAAGAAATTGACCCCTCTATCCATGCAGAATCTGATTAACGGAGGGATCAAGCTGTCCAGTGACCAGATTGTCAAAATCAACCAACTGTTTGTCACACCAGGCTCTGAAACAGTCAGAACCCCTCCTATTGGGTACCAATATCTAAATGAGTTGGGCAGAATGTTGGTGGATCTAATTGGCTATGTCCTAGGATTCAGGGGGTTGGAAGATGTAGATGACAGCATAATGGCAATGCTGTCTATATTTGCCCCTGGTAAGCCTCCAGCTGTGCAGTATGATTATGCAACTTACATAGCAGAGAAAATCCATGAGCAGTTCATGAATTTGAAAAGGGAGAGACTGTTCAGGTACACCTCCTATATATATCATTTATTCCTTTTCAACCAGCCAGCTACCTTCTCTGTTCCTTTGAGGCCACTCAATGCCCAAGGAAGCCCAAGATCAGTTGTTTTCTGGACCTCTGTTTTTCATTCTACCTCAGTATCACCCTATACATACTGTGAGTTTATTGATTTATTTGTTCATCCAGCCCTAACAGCGCTGCAAGGTACTCCTCCTCCTAGATTAACCGATGATATGAAGAGGATTCTACATTTGAACAAATCTTACAATATTGGCAACTGGTACTTCTACCAGAACCACACAGTCATTAGGATATATGGCTGTGAATTGAACCCATTTAGGTTGCCGAGGTATGTCCCCATGAGGCTTTTTGCCTTAGAATATTTCAGGCAGTTTGGGAACTCAGATTACCTTCACTTTCAGAGTAGAAACAAGAAGTCACAATTGAAGGTAAGAAACCAGCTAGGTTCCTTCCTATATAACAGGAAAGAGGAAGGGTGGAAAGAGGCAGACAGCATCCTGGAAGGCCTCAGATTGCAGACCAGTTTTGAATGGATTCCCTATGACCCCAATCATTCTATCTCCCTCAGGAGAATTAGATACAAATTGGGCAACTATGCACATAAAAGACAACCTGAAATTGAACAGTATGCCAATGCACTAGATTGGGAAGAGGGTACACTAGTAGAACAAGTCACTAAGGAAGAATTACTTGAGAAAGAAGCTAGGAATGTGCAAAAAGAAGCTGACTTGGAAACTTGTGGACAGGTGCCCCTCTCCTACAGAAAGCAAATTGGAACAGCTGCTAAATCTTCAGCAGCACAGCAGCAAACTACTGAGAAGACATCCCAGGCAGCAAGCAAAGACAAAGGAAAACAGGTGGAACAGCCACCTATATTGACAGAAGAACAAGTTGACACCTTGCTACAGCAGCAAGAAGAAATGGAACAGCAAGAACTGGGGCAGCAACAAGAAGAAGCACAGTCCAGTGAACAGCAGCCCTCGCACCAGGAAAAGGGGACAGATCTACCTAGTTACACTGAGCAGCAGCCCCAAACAGAGGTGCCTCCCAGGACAGACACCAATGTAGACACCTCAGTCCTCCAAACACCACAGAAGGAGGACTTGACCAGGAAAAGGGAGAGAGAGACCCCCCAGACCTCATCCTTCATCAGAGGAGAGAAGAGACAAAGACTGAATGACTCCCAAGAGGAGGACATAGCAGTAAGGCAAGCCATGGGCATGGGCCCACCCAGTGGAGAACTTTCGGCCAGCTCATCTCAGCGTGGACATGATATGACTATGGGAGGAGAGGTCAGCTCCTCCGGTCAACATAGAGAAGGGCAGTCAAGTATAAAGCAGCAATTCATTGACATCAAAAGGAGGAGTGATCCCATAAAAGTGCAGCTGTATAATCACTTGTTAAACCTAGCTCCTAGCAACCAGCAGAGACTCATGTCTGCTTTCGATGTGAGCGAAGGCAAAATGATAATGAGCCACTTCATGCCCACAACTTTGCATCCTCAGTCCACCTCGGACTATCTAAGAACCAACATGGAGGTTCTTGCCAAAGACATACACCCTATGGACAAGATTGAATTACATAAACAAACTGGTGAAATGGTGTATGCCTGCCTGGCAGATGAGACATTGGAGAACTACAAACTAAAGAGCAGCCTGGATAACACAGCTTCTCAGCTGGAATTAGAAAGAGCATCATCACAAGCCAAGGACAACAGGATCAAGTCCTTGGAAGAGGTAATTATAGATATAGGGCATGATCCTAAAGATGTCAAAGGAATCCAAGAACTCCTGAAGATAAGGGATGCAGACATGGCGGCCCTAAGAAAGAAAATCAAACTCCCGGCCACCATCCATCCACAAACAGATGAAGTTGCCCAGCAAAGGCAAGAAAAGGATACTACAGACCTGCTGGTATCCCTATACAAAGAGCTGGTTAGGACTCAAGACCAGCTAGGACAAACTGAAGCTGCAAAGGCAGCACTACAAGAAGCACTGAAGCAAAGAGAAGAGGGCCAACCCTCCCAGCCTCCTCCTGTGATAATAAATCTTGAGGAAGTCCCTCCAAAGACTACTCCTCCTCCTCAGCAAACAGAAGCTACAGCACCAACTACAGCGCCATCCACAGCAACAACAACTACAACATCGGAACAGGCTACTAGTTTAGACATGCAAAAGCTGCAAGCTGAGATCCAAGCCATGGAATCTCAAATGAAAGAGCTGGATGAACTTAAGAAAACCTTGGCTAAGGTAAATGAAAAGTTTGACAAGAGCAAACAGAATGAGGCAGCCAAGGAGAGAGAGGTAAGAGCTCTTAAGAGGAGAATTGCTGAACTAGAGAAAGAGCTTGCACTAGAAAAAGTGACAGCTGAAATGAAAGCAGTGCTATGGAGCAACATTGGGCGGTCCATTGCCAACCAGTGGCAATATATTGAGACCATGGATGAGAAAATGGTGCTCATCACTAAAGCAAACAGAGAAATACAGAGAGCCAGGGCAAGCCTGGGACACATGCCAGAAGCTGCTACTAGGATGATCAATATTCTGAACTATAAGACTAGCTCTCAATTAGCTGTCATGGGAATCACCAACAGGACAGAAATAATTGCTGTAGCCAAAAGAGTCATAACATTGAGGAACTTAGTTGGAACACTGGAGAGGAGGACACAGGATATGCAGACTGAAATCAACAGATTTCTGGAAAAATTCGTGGCACTACAGAACAGAGGCCTCCCCAGCATTTTAAGCAGTGTAGGAAGACTGCTCACCCTAGACAATTACAATAAGAGAATTGATGCCCATGCAGTAGCAGAGATTGCAAAACCGCCCAGCACTTCAGCAGACGCAGGGCCAGCCACCGGGCAGACTATGTATGACAGGGTGGAGAACCTATTTTTCCTCATGAATGAAGTTGAGCATCTGTTTGATACACCACCTAACTTCTTCAAATTCACAGAAGCAGATGAAACTCTAGGGGCAATCTTAGCACACCAACTGCCCACACAGGATGTCTGGAGAAATTTGACACAGACAATTTTGTCAGGCCAGAATCAGTAGCGCTAATTCTCCAGGCAAATGAGCATACATGCGCAGGCACAATTTTGAAGAAAGATATCTACAGGGAAGAGGCAGAGGCTGAGCCAACTCAGCAGGACCATTGACTCACCACAAGCAGCAGTCACAATCACAGGTGACAAGTCCAGGATACAGCGTACAAGCCTTAAAGACAGGTCTTCCAGCATTTATTCAGAATATCTCGACCGACTTAGCTGTTTCCAAAGGCTAAAATATCTTCTGACAGAGCATTAAAATGCCTGTACTCTGTAATCAATGCTGTATTAAATTTTGGTCATAATATCTTACGTGGTTGGTAAGAATGTAAAATCTGAGATAACTCAGAACTCAGATATTTTGTAAATCACCGCAAGTATATATTCACCCTTCACAGCAGTTAAAAAAGGGTTGTTGGAATTTTCTTTTGAGAACTCTCTCTTACTGTAATATTTTCAGAGAAGTAATACAAAGGAAGAATGGAATTTCCAAGGCTTGGTGTACTTTGATGTATTGTGGTGAAAGATGAATGTTACAGGATTCCAGGGTGTTGCATAAAACAATAAGTATTCTCAAATCTCTTTGTTATATGTTTTCGAGTCTTTTGTTCTCTTTTGTTGTTTAAATGTTTTACACTTGATAGCAAGGTGAAAGGATAGTTCCAGGACTTAACTCATGATTACCCTGGACTCAAACTGAGCTATTATACATGTTTTCCTCAGATACAGTGACAGAATTGTAATTCTTAATTGCTGCATTTCAAAACTGTGTCTTTTTACTGTGATAGGCATTCTCAGGGATTCAATTTTTGCCCCTGAGACCTCTGTCTTTTCCTCTCAAACCTGTCTGTTGGGAATATATAAACAATAAGTGAAAATTCTTAAATGCTTTCACTGTTTGTGTTACCTGTTTCCAGTCATTTAATCAAAAATCTGTTCTATTAAGCACTCAAATGGCCTTGTAAGTTCCATCTTTCATCTCAAAGTTTCAAACACATACAGCCACAGACTCCATTGCCCAATGGTACTTGACTCTCTGAAAATCACATCACAAGAGATCTGAAGGATATTCTTCAACCAAAACATAAACAAAACCTGTGCATAATAGCTAGCCTAAAACCCTATCGTAAACAGTTACAAATCATAAAGAGAGAGCCCTCTCTGATCACAGTTTGGCTAGAAACAGTGATCCAAAGATTGGTTAGTGGTTACCCCGGCCGTATTCCCTTGGGAGTCATAGGGAACAACCTGGGTGTTAACAGGTACTTCCTGAATCAATCAACACTATTAACTTTTTCTTCTTGATTTGTCCTTCTATCTTGATGGTTTGAGGAGTGGTAATTCCCGCCAATGCATTACAAGATATGGTCAGATTCATTTCTTCTTTATCTAGGCTTTGTTCCTGGAGTATATCCTCTTCTTTTGACCTTTCTTGCTCCTTTTCTTCTTCCTCTTCACAATCTATGTAGAATAATTTCTTGTCAGCAAACTTATGACCTTTAGTGTATTTTCTATCACAACTGTAACAAAGCCATTTTTCTCTTTTTTCTTCCAATTGCTATGGTGTCAACCTTATAGGTTGTGGAAGACTAGGGGCAACAACACTTCCATCTTTATAGTTGTGAGTGGTATGCTTCCTGGTTGCCATAATTTTGCTTTCCATTTTTCTTGCTAACCTGAATGCCTTCTCTAATGAATCAAGTTCCCAAAGGCGAACATCATGTTGGAAATTATCCTTTAAAGTCCCCATGAACACATCAATCCTATGCTCCTCTAGAATAATTTTTACCCTTATGTTAAATTTTTTGAACTCCTCAATGTGCTCCATTATTGAACCCTTTTGTTTGAGACTTATCAATTGGCTAAAAAAAGTGTTGCTTTTTGTATCCTCATAATGTGCTATCAGTTCTTCCGTAAAAATTGCCCAAGTGATAATTTGTTTACGAGAGCAAAGCCATTGATACCATACAAACTGATTTGGTTCCAAATATAAAGTTGCAATACGTACCTTTTGTGTGTTTTGCACATTATTGAGATTGAAAAATTGCTCCATCTGTAATATCCATGTTGCGGGATCCTTGCCATCAAACTTCCTCATATTGATTTTTGGAATATGGTAGGTCTTCGATCCAACATTAGAGTCTATGGAATCATGATTAACATTTCTTTTGTTCTCATCATGAGTTTCCTTTACTACCCTTTCACCATTAGTGACCATTTCTTGTAGCAATTTATTCATATTTATCTTCAATTCTTCCATCTTATCATCCATGCCATCAATTTTAGCGTCCATGCCATTCATCTTAGCTTCCATGCCATCCATCTTAGATTCTGTTGCTTTTTGTGCAAGTGACACTTGTTGCACTTGGTCTCGTAATTTTGATATATCATGTTGCATTTCTTCCTCTTATTCATGATTCATGCTAGAGCTTTCAGATTGCTTACTAGGTGTTTGTATTTTCTTTCCTTGGGGCATCAATTACCGATTCAAACTAATTTTTCAAACCAATCTTATGCAAAAATTTTAAAAAAACTACACACCTTTTTTCACTTTGTAGAAGCTTGATATTGAATCCGATGTATCTCTGCAATTTTGGATCATCCAGTTCAGAAATTGTGAACTGTAGTAGCCCTCTGTGTCCTCTTTCCAATGCCACCAGTCTGATCCAAATTGGATTCTCCAAGGAAGATTTATGCACAATCTCCCAAGATGACCTGATTATAGACTAGTTCAGTAGAGCGAACTTGTATGATGTGCCACGAGTCACTGTTTCAACCTTTGGCTCTGAAAAATATATACAAGAAACTACAGTCCATCCTCTTTCTGTACCTTCTTATGAAATTTCAATCCGATGCTTAGAGATAAAGTTATGATGATTTTCCCCAGGTCACCTGTTTGGAATGTAATTCAGGAGTCTGCAAAAAGACCAACTTCCTCAAATCATATCTCCGCAAATATAGTACAAAAAGCTCTGAAATTCGGACCTGAGATTCAGCACGATTTCTTCTCAAGTGGGGTTTTTTTTTAGCTTTTGAAACGTCGCAGAAAAAAAGTTATAGCGAAAATTCCACGATGACCTATTTGGAGCAGCAAAACCCTAGAATCCAAAGCTCTGATACCAAATGTTATGAAACCAGCTCAAGAAAAGATAGAAAAGATAGATCAACGCCTTAGAATTCAGCCTCTTTGAGGGGGCAACCTCCTTTACATTACATAAATGAACAATTCTTGGATGATTCAAATGACAAAACCTCCTTTCTATATATAGGAGTCTAAGGAGTCACAATATAACCCACCTGACCTAACAATAATAATATAAAGCCACAAAAATAACAATAGAGGGATTCTATAGGGTACAGTAATAACAATATGGGGGCAATAAGGACACAACAATATTAATAAGGGATACAACTACAATAGTAATGGGGTAATCACTAGTATTATAGGGACCCAACACTCTCAGTTTGTCCCTGTGCACACGTCGCTACGCGCACCTATTAGTACCTCGTAGTTTGTAATGTTGCCTTCACGCAGCCTTGCTCGAGGCGCAATTCGTGTTATTACCCAAGTTCCTTACTATTAACCCGATATTATCTGATTACTTAACTTATCTTTATGAGCCCAATTATACTTAACAGTATGAATGCATAGAAAGTAGTACAAAAGCAGATACACAGTATTTGGAATCAAACTTCTCTTTATTATTCTTCTTCTCGAGTTATAGACTCGACTCTACCTTGCGCACTTAGCTGTATGGGTCCGCACACTCAGCTGTGAACTCTACTAGGCCTCTGCACACTCAGCTGTAGAGCCTCTTCCTACTACTACGACCCAAGACACTTAGACTTCTTCTCTATCCGCTATTAGATCATTACATCCATTTGTTCTTATCTATCTCTTATTATCTTTACAACTTAGAGCCTCACTCTATTTATACAATCCCATGGTCCGCGGACCATGGGTAGGCCGACATGACATTACATTACATTACAAAAGTTAGGGCGAACAACCTATGACTCAATGTACATTTCGAACTCTGTGCCTGTAATTTGACCAAAACTTGGGCTTTGAGCCCCAAAACATGTTGTGGGGGGATTCCATGCCCAACAGAACAACCTATTTTGTTCTCAATAAGTCATGATCACTCCTCTGCCCTTTAAATGAATAAGTTCTAATGCATAGTACTATATAAAATAAATAAATAAAGGGTGAAAGAAGAGAAAAGCTTCCTGTGCAAGGAGGTGAGGCAAGCAACTCCATCGGGGTACTGTTTAGGCTCACTAGTAGTGGAGCAATGTTTGTGTTCCTGAAATGACTCCATCGGGGTACTATCGAGTCTTTGCTAGCAGCAGAGCAACACCAAAGATGAAAAACTATACTCTGAAAACCTAAGGCTGGCAAATAATATTACCCTTCTCCTAATTCGAAACATTGTGATATTGTTGATCTTATGTTTGCGTTCAACCAAGAAAGGATGAAAGGGGACTATCTTTTACACACTAGGTAAGTGGGGAATCTAGAGTAATCCGAACTATGAATCAATACTTATTGTGAAACTAACACCTGTGCATAAATATAAACCAAGGCAGAGAAGCTGGATTTCTACCAATGTGTTGCCAAGTGTTGTCGTTGCGACAACACCCTCAAAAAGTTTACCTACACTTGAATTTTGGAGCCTAACTTGTGATTAGTCATTTCGTAGTCACTTCTTGGTTGGTTGATGATTTTTTAAGTATTTGAGCTCTCTTCTTGAATTGTAACTATCAAAGTCACCTACTCACACATGCTCATTTTGCAACAAGTTCATGAGTTCATTATTTTACGCAAGATTGAACAAGCATAACAAAGTCCATCAAGATAGAGCATGTGCGATGACAACCAATGTTGACAGTTAATGCACGCTTTCATTAACAATATCTCACTTTTGGCTGCGATTGTACTTCTATTTATTTTGTGCACCTTCACTGTCACGAGTGTCGCTTTCATGTTTTTTATTATCACTTTCACTTCCTTTCACCCTAATTAGTGTCCTTTTCATGTTATCTTTGTTCTGGCATGTTTCACTTTCACCGTCATTCGCATATCGAAAGTGTCATCCACACTTTTCTTTTCATATAGAAAAGGGTAATTTTGGTGTTAATGAGTCCTTCTAGTCATGTAGACATGTTTTAAACTCATTCCCAAGGATTTATGCATTGTTGCACAAGTATCATCACTTTCATCGCAAAGTGTACCTTTTGTGTTGCACTTGGAGGGGTATGTTATATCATCGTCGCATTGAGTATATCATGTTGTTCTTGTTTTATGAGTTATCAATGTTTTTTCGTCAACTGTTTTAGTGTGTGATCATGATCTAGTTTTGTCTCTATTCACTTGATATTCATTGACCCTGCACTTAGGCTTATCTAGAATATTTCACTCGTGGGAAACTTGACTTCACTCAGCCTTCCTAAACTACACACTATGCAGTATCAAGCCTTAAGCCTTGACCTTATCTCTTGGAACTGCACACTGCACAGTCACAGCTCCCAACCTTTACCCTTGATGTCTAGAACTATGCAATTTCTACCCCCCAATTAGCCACAACTGCACACTGCACATTGTTAAGCCTCAAACTTTTAGCCTGACACCTGGAGCTGCACAACTGTGCAATCCATGAGATTGTTCCTCCTCTAGAACTATGCATTGGTAAATATCAAGCCTCAAACCCCAACCTCGAGCTCTTGAAGCCCTCAATTATGAAATCCTTCGACCTTGTACATCTTGAACTGTGCATTCCGTAGTATCAAGCCTTAGTCCCAGACCTTGACCTTTGGAACTGCACAATCCCTAAGTCAATCACTCAATCAGTCACCCTGTTCCATCCTTAACAAATGACTTCATGAAACATGTTATATTAGGAGTTTTGGACTGATGTCGGCTTATCATGAGTGGTTTGCAGTTACAAGTACTCTATATTATCATGAAAAGATGATGATGGAATAAAAAGAGGAGACCATGCTAGAAGACACCTATGGAGCTGAAGAGATAAGATGATCATCAAGAGAGAAGATGAAGGAACACCAGAACATAAAATCAAAGGTCAGGACTATTTGAAGACTTCATACTGATTCAAAACCCTTCGGAGGGTGGATATGAAGAACAAAGCATATCTCTCATGAAGATGAAGTATTGTATACATCTCTTATTGAAGAAAAAGCAGCAAGAGGAACAACTTGGAACTACCGCCTTATGATGAAGTCCATATTATCATTGTCAAGTTATGACTTGTTCAAGTGTCACCACAATGCATGTGTGCACATATCTCTTTCCACATCTCTTGTGGATGTAATGATGTAAATATCAAAAGTAAAGGAAAAAATGTAATGTAAATTCAAAGTCGAAGGGTCATCCGTAGATTGTGAAAAGTCATGAAGGAGTCAAAGAGTCATAGAGAAGACAAATAGTAATGAGGGTAGTGAAAAAATCACAAGGAAGGTGAATGGTCACCCTAATTTTTATATATACACCCCCATAGCTCACACAAATTACTTTTCACATAGGCTCCTCCTACCAAACATTAGAGAATAAAATAGTTCTTTTGGAGGAGAAAGTGGTTGCTCTACTACTCCACTATTGGGGCTAGTGGTGTTCACTGTCTTGATGTATCTTGGAACTTTTTCTTAATTCAGAAGCTCATTTAGGTAGCACACTTTCATGCACATGTCGTAAATATTGTAAGACTATTTGTTGGGATGGGGTCCCTTGGGTCAATGTTGGGGTTAAAAACCCAAGTTTTGATGTAAATGTTGGTGAAAAGATGTAAAGTCTCTGCAATTTGTGGATGCAGAGTGCATAGATAATTAGAATTCAAAAAGGGTTTTAGCCCCTTGTGTCGATCGGATAAATCATTCTTGTGGACAAGACCGATCTCCCTAGTATCTACAGATATCTAGCGACAAGCAAGACAAGCAAATTCTATCTTTCTCTAAATATTGTGATTTATAAATAAAAGCCAAGAGATGTTTTAGACCCTACCTCAAGTCCAACGGTAGTTTGTGGCAACCATGCTTCGACCGTCTAAATGAGCTTCGTTTTAAAGAACCTGCAAACACAAACAAGCACACATCAAATAACACCTGCATAGCCAATATAATAAATCATATTTATCATGATGATCAACGAATTCATGAAATAAACCATAGAATACAGATTATTGAGAAAAATGAACTTGATTGTATTAACTCTAAACAAAGAATAACTTTACAACCTTGGTGCCTTGATGTTGTACAAGCTCCTCCCAGGGTCTAGCAAGAATCTCCTCTACTTTGACAAGCTTCACACTCTCCCCAAAGAGATCAAAAGGTATGTAATCTCTCCTCTCAAGCTCAATTAGGAAGTCTAAATTCCAACAGCATTTACCCTAAAAAATATTCAGCTTTCAACCTCCCTAGCAACCAGCCCAATGCCTCATTGATGTAAATTGTTAACAAGTGTGAGAGAAACCACCAATAATGTCAATGGCTCTCAAAGTACTCAGTACAATCCATGGTATGTGAATAGATGTGTTGATGTCGAACATGTCACGGAATCCTTTGATCGAAGGTCAATGATGCAACCTATCGTTGAAGGCGAGAAACTTGTCATTGAGGCATGCAGATCCCAAGGTAATGACGATTTCTAGATCATCTTTCTAGATAATGAGCTGAAGTCGATAGAAAGCGATCCGTTGTATGCAAGCCCACAACACAAAATCATAGATCAAGTTTGAAGAAATATAGTTGCAAGGACTAACTCAGGGATGGTCAAGATGAATGACAGATATTTTACATATGAATGGTTTATTTGCACTGACCTCTTGAACACATAATGACACTGCAGATGGTTTGGTGACAATTGACCCAAAGCTAATACCCAGAAACCGGCTGAAGACTTTCAATACGGTTTGATTAACTATTAGGCAAAGGATTTCCCAACCCAAGTGAACAAAAAGTGTCGTGTTCAAGAGTGGTTGAATGCTTTTCTGAGACACAAAGTATAACAAACAGATTCATTTTTCTCTCTTGTCCCCCACCATTTCTGGCAAGTACCTCTTTATTTTTGACAAGCATGAGGAGGATAACATTTGCTTGATTATAAGCTCATCCTTCGGATGAGTCCAAATAAGTTTTAAATTTGAACCCTAAGAAGGAGTGGTCTGTTCCTGTTTGTAATTGAACAGGTCCTTTACTGTTAAATTTTAACGAGTCCAGTATAGGAGAAACTCAGCATTTTTCAATTTTAGGGAGTCAGAAGAAAAACTTAAGAAAACTCCATGGTTGTCCTTTTTCATAAATTTGTGTCTCCCAAGCCCGAAAAAGTATAAAATAATACTTGAGAGAACTGCTTGACAATTACGATCAAGAAGTACTTTTCATAATTAGTGTCTCTGATCCGAAAAAGTAAAAAAGCAATCAACGACACGTCGTTTTATAACCAATATCGAATTTGAAACGACAAAAATCCGGCAATCTTTTCATGTTTATACGGTCAGAAAAGAGCTGTAAGTGGACAATCCTTTTAATTCCATTTTAACAAGCTTAAAAATAAAAACTCGGCAATCTTTTCATATTTTAGGAATCAGAAAATAGCTTAAAGATGACTCTACTGTTTTTTGTTGAAAATGATCAATTTTGCTTGAAAAATCCGATATTTTGCACAAAAACTCAAACATTACTCATACCTGTTTAAAAATAAATAAAAATGCATCAAAAAGTTACCTCTTTAAAGTGAAAAATAAACAAATTAAAAATTCATTTATTCAAAAAAGCTTATAAAAAGGGCTTTTGTAAATTCATTTTTACCGTTTGATTTCAGAGTGAGAAAAGAGAGCTTTTGGATAAGAAAATTCCTATGAAGATTGCGGAAAATCCGTCTGTTGGAATCGAACACCGTCACCTCCAGGTAATCCACATCACTTTACTCTTGCATTTCAACCATTTGAATTTTGTTTTTAGGTTTCTATTTTAATTTTTAAGAAGACTTTTGTTTAAAAGTCCGCTCGCGGGGGTCCGCAGGCGTAGCATGCGAAACTTGCGGACCCCGACTTTTTCCTACACAGGAAAGAGCCAGGGGCCCTCATCTTCTGTTCGGGCAAAGTACGGACCTATGCACTATCTCTAACTGGAGAGTGCGGTCCCTGCGGCATAGGTTTTACAATTCCAAATTCTTCAATTTCTGCCTAAAAACTTTGATTTAAAATGTTTTAATCCTCCTTTCCTTTCAATGTAGGATCTACACCATGCTTAGTTGGCAGGAACGGGAGCACGAAGATGTGGACCTTGCTACAATTAATCATCAACCTTCAATCGATGCATTAAAGGCATGCGGGTTATTTAAATTCTGGGCCATACCTGGCATGAGGGCCCAAGTAGACTTTCTACAGTGGCTGGTGGACAGGTGGAATATACAGGACCAGTGTTTCATTATTGGTGGCCACCAGCTCGAAATGGAGCCAAAGGACATTTACTTTTTGACTGGTTTGCCCAAGAGAGGTGAACAATTAACTCTATTCCAGACTAGGCCAGGTGGCCAGTCTATCGATAGCCTCCGGCTAGAGTTTTGTAACGACCATACCAAGGACAAAGGGATTGATATCAAAACCATCTCCTGTCCTGAACTCAAAGTGATTGCATTTACTGTCACCGAACTCTGCGGAAGCGCAGCACTACATATAGCCACCGGATCCCAAATGCGGATGGCAGTAGATCGTTATCGAGGCACCGTCTTCAACTGGTGCGAAGCTGTATTAGCTAATGTAAAAGGCCAACTGACCAGAGCAAAGAACATACAACTGAAAAACTTTGGATATGGTTTCTTAGTTGTGAGCTTTGGTCTAGAGAGGGTCCCAATGTTGGTCCCACAGCATCTTTCCATTGAAGCTGGACTTCCCCGAGAGCCCAAGCTGATGCATTGGGTTGCAGTTATGGTCCGTCATCCTGAGGAGGGTTCAGAGGTTGTTCGATTTCCTCCTGAGTATTTTCATTGGTTGGAGAACCAAGTTTTCGGGATTTAGGATTTTCCTTATGCTGGGATGGATTATCGTGCTGACCTAGACATGGCTCTTCCACCAGGAGAGCAATGGGATGACTCAGGTAAAATCATTTTCAACATTTTCTAATTTAAATTTTATTTTTGTTTTTTAAATCGTCCCAAAACTGATAGTAAAAGGTTTCAAATGTAGATGTAGGTCCACGGCGACCAGCCACTCTCCGACCTTATGAGAGGAAACATCCAGCTGCAGCAGTACCAGCCCCACAGGGCGAATCTACAGAGACCCTGGCCAAATTGGAAAACCATCTAGAGCGTTTGACAGCAGACATTCCAGAGACTAGCATAGATGACATTCCTCTTAGGCTACAGTGCTATGTGATTGGGGTCCTAGGACCTTTCAGGACGTTCCTTTGTAGGGTGGCACGTGTAGTGGTTTCTTATCGTGATCATCACCCGTGATAGGATGATCGCCTTTTATAGACTAATATGACATTTTTTCTTTTTGTACTATCATTTTGCCGATCATAGGTGTTTTTCAACCTATGATCGAAGACGATGTATATTTGACACACTTCTATGCTATGCTATATCACTATTACTGGCTATCTTGTAAAACATGTTATGAAATGTTTTTAAATTTACTGTTTGATTATTACAAATGTCTACTAAACATTCGAGAAGCAATTGCATCTACTAATGTATTTAAATATCTTGGAATATGTTGATATTCAATATAGTCAAAATCACGTTCCAAGAGACGAAATCTCAAAAATAATCTTAATAACACTAGATTTCTAATGGCATAAACTCTATTAAGTTGTAATACAATGAGTTCAGAATCTAACCTCACAATCAAACTCCGAATCCCAAATGAAATGGATTCAGATAATAACTCAATCACTGCACTATACTCTGCAATGTTGTTCGTTGTTTGACCGAGGCTTACCCCATGCATAGATACCAACTCATCGGAGGGTGAATAGATAACCCAAGCTGCAGAACAGATGTTCTGTGTATTACGACAAGCACCATCAGCAAAACCAATGTATGTTTGAAGAGACGTCGACATCTGCAATATCAAGAGTAAAATCAAGATAAGCAAGAATAATGACAAAAACACTCTCTAAACTAAGCACACTTTTCTAATCTAAAACACACCAACTAGAAAGAAAACTAACCTAACTAAAATCTCCACACCTAGATTTAAGCATAATATCTCTTCAGGTAAAGACCATTTCTGGGTTTACCTAAAGAGACACCGTCAAAATCTACCAATTCATAGGCCCCTTTTGCCAGCTTTCGCTTAACAACATAAGGACCATGCCACATGGGTACGAATTTTCTAGCGCCTAACTTATCATTTGCTTGATCGTATAGTAAGACTAGGTCTCCTTCCGAAAAATTACGAGGTGTAACATTTCGATCATACTGAGCTTTAATACGTTTGGCATGAGTTTCGATTGCTAGTGCAGCATCACGTCGATTCTCATCTAGCTGAGCCAAGTACAACAAACGTTTCTCCTCTTCGGAAGTGGCTAGAAGTAACTCTATGGCTATTTGCAATGACGGGATTTCACATTCAATGGGTAGCACAGCTTCCAAACCGTAAACTAGTTGGAAAGGAGTGAAACGAGTTGATGTTTTTACTGAGGTTCGATACGCCCAAAGCGCTGAAAATAACATGTTATGCCAATTCTATTGGGTTGTGTTATATTCTTTCCACGACTAACCTACATAGTGAACCGGGGGGTTAGAGGGGGGGCGGAGCCCCCCTTCGTTGCTGCGATTGCGTAGCGGGGGGGTCACGGGGGGGTGGCAGCCCCCCCTGTCCGGGGGTTTGAGGGGGGTGGGTAGCCCCCCTCTATGGGGTCCGGGGCAGTGCCTCGGGAAAAAAAAATTTGGACCCTATATTATAGTGTAACATTGAAAGGAATATAATGAAAAATCAAGCTTGTAGTCCTGGTTTTGGGATCCAGGGGAAAATCTCTGTGTATATGTGTTTTATGTGTTATGCTCTCGCATTGTTTATTTTTTCTGTGATTTAGAATTTGTATGCAGGTAATTTCTGTACGGGGTTAAAACCTACATTTGGTATCAGAGCTGTTTTGGCTTCAAGGGGACGCCTTTGTTGCTGAGGGGTTTCGCTCGGGCCTGTGGTAGACCCTGTTTAGTGGGAGATCTATGAGATCGATTTTGGTGGTGAAAGAAGATGGCGAGCAGCGGAAAGATAGAGATCGAGAAGTTCAATGGTCAAAGTTTTGAGTTGTGGAAACTCAAGATGGAGGATCTGTTGGTGGATAAAGATCAGTGGATCATGGTAGATCCAGGTACTAAACCAACAGGATGATCGATGAAGAATGGAAGAAGTTGGATCGGAAGGCAAAGAGCACAATACAATTGTGTGTCTCAGATTCAGTATTGCTGAATGTATCAGGGGAAGCTATGGCGAAGACTTTGTGGGACAAGTTAGGGACTTTGTACCAATCTAAGTCTCTGGTGAATAAGTTGTTCCTGCGGAAAAAGTTGTATAACCTGAGGATGAAAGATGGAGACTCGATGACAGAGCATCTGAACGCATTTAATACTGTGGTAAGTCAGTTAGCATCTGTTGATATTAAAATTTCATATGAAGATAAGTGCATCAGTCTATTGTGTTCTCTACCAGATTCGTGGGATAGTCTGGTTATTGCAATAGGTAGCAATGCAACTGCTTTGCAGTTTGATGAAATAGTCTCAGCCTTGCTGACAGAGGAGATGAGACGGAAAAAAATGGAGATCCAAAATGGTGATGCCTTGTCTGTACGAGGATGGTCCCAGAATAGAAACAAAAATAAGTCATCGAGTGGGAGATCTAAATCTAGAGGGAGATCTAAATCTCCAGGAAAACCTGTAAAGGTGGTGTGCGGGAAATGTGGAAAGGAAGGGCACTTCAAAAGGGACTGTAAATCTAAAGCTCCTGATAAAGGAAAGGGATCTAATGATGCTCCTTCTGCAGAGGCGAAAACCACCTCAGATGAAGGTGGGGATGTGTACTTGACTTCTTCAAGTACACATGTAGATCATGAGGTATGGTTGATTGACTCAGGTGCATCCTTTCACTTCACGCCCAATAGAGAGTGGTTCTGCGAGTATGAGAAATACGATGGTGGTGATGTCTTCTTAGGAGATGATAGGAAGGCTAGAACCATTGGTCGCGGAAAAGTAAAGTTGAAGTTGCAAGGTGGAAGGGTTAGAACACTTTCGGGTGTTCTTCATATTCCTGCATTGGCCAGAAATCTGATTTCTGTAAGCAAGTTGGATGATGCAGGTGTAAAAACAGTGTTCGAGAAGGATATCTACAAGATGGTTCGGGGAGCACTGGTATTGATGCGGGGAGTTCGGACTAGAACTCTTTACAAGCTGCAAGGTAGCACTGTTGTTGATGGGTGCAACAGTTCTGTGGTTCCTGAAAGTGGAGCTGAAAATCTAGTGGTCTCTGGAGAGAAGACCATGCTATGGAATCAAAGGCTTGGACATATTGGAGAGAAGGGCCTTCGAATACTTCATGGTAAAGGTATGGTAGAAGGTATGAGTAATAGCTCTCTAGATTTTGATTTCTTTGAAAATTGTGTATATGGGAAGCAAAATCGGGTGAGTTTCCCCTTTGGTGCTAAGAGGGCGAAACAGATATTAGAGCTTGTGCACAGTGATGTGTTTGGACCTGTAAAGGTTCCATCACTGGGTAAGTATCTGTACTATGTATCATTTATAGATGACTTCTCAAGGAATACATGGATATATTTCCTTAACAAGAAATCTGAAGTCTTTGATAGGTTTAAGGAATTTAAGGCTCTGGTGGAAAATCAGACAGAGAAGAAGATAAAGGTGCTAAGGACAGATAATGGTGGAGAGTTTTGTAGTAAGGAATTTGAAGAATTCTATAAGAAGTGTAGTATAGCACGGCAGAAGACTACTCTATATACACCTCAGCAAAATGGAGTCACAGAAAGAATGAACAAGACGTTGATGGAAAGGGCAAGAAGCATGCTCAGTGGTGCCAGGTTAGGACAGGAATTCTGGGCAGAGGCAGTGGATACTGCATGTTACTTGGTCAACAGGTCACCTTCATCAGCGTTGGAGGATAAGACTCCACAAGAAGTATGGACTGGTAAGAAACCCTCTCTTTCACATCCGAGGGTATTTGGATGTGATGCATATGTACATGTTCCAAAGGAGAAACGAACCAAGTTGGATAGTAAATCTGAAAAGTGCATCTTTATTGGGTATAAGGATGGTTTAAAGGGTTATAAGCTTTGGAACCCAGTCACACGGAAGGTTGTGTACAATCGAGATGTGGTGTTCAGAGAGGTAAAAGATGTTATTAAACATGAATTCCAACCAAAGGAACATGAGAAGATAGAGTTTGAGCTAAAGGAGGAAGAATCAGACTTTGCGGCAGAGGAGGAATCAGAAGATGAAGAACCACAAACTCCAGTTGTGAGAAGATCAGCTCGAGAAAGAAGGCAGCCAGAAAGGTATAGTCCTTCTGCTTTCTGTTCAAATTTTTCTTTGTCTGTTACTGATGATGATCCTAGAACTGTGAAAGAAGCAGTGGATTCAGAGGATGGAAAACTTTGGAAAGAGGCCATGGTTGATGAAATGGCATCTTTGCACAAAAATGAGGCTTGGGATCTGGTGGAGTTGCCGGCTGGAAGGAAACCCATTGGCAGCAAATGGGTGTTCAAAAAGAAGACAAATGCAGAAGGGAAGGTGGAGAAATACAAAGCTCGATTGGTAGCAAAAGGTTATTCCCAGGTGCCAGGAATTTATTTTGGTGATATTTTTTCTCCAGTTGCTAAGGTAACTTCTATTAGGTTACTTTTATCTGTTGTTGCTGCTTTCGATTTTGAGGTAGAGCAGATGGATGTGAAGACATCATTTCTTCATGGGGATTTGGAAGAGGAAATCTACATGAAGCAACCTGAAGGCTTTGAGGTGAAGGGTAAGAAAGAACTGGTATGCAAGTTAAAGAAGTCTCTGTATGGGCTAAAACAGTCACCAAGGATGTGGTATCAGAAATTTGATACATTTATACGGGGACTTGGCTTCACCAGAAGCAAAGCAGATCACTGTGTGTATTTTAAATTAATTGGTGACCGTGTTATTTATTTGGTCTTGTATGTGGATGATATGTTGCTGGTTGGAAATGACAAAGAAATTATCCAGGATTTGAAGACCCAATTGTCCTCCAAATTCGACATGAAAGATCTTGGTGCTACAAACTATATTGTGGGCATGGAAATTAAAAGAGATCGGGCAAAGAGGAAGCACTGGTTAAACCAGAGGAAGTATGTCAAGACAATACTGCAGAGGTTTAATATGCAGGATAGTAAACCGGTGAAGGTTCCTATTCATGTAGGTGTGAGGCTATCTGCTGAACAGTGTCCCAAGACATAAGAAGAGGAAGAGGACATGTCCCGTGTTCCATATGCGAGTGCAGTCGGTAGCCTGATGTATGCAATGGTCTGTACTAGACCAAACATTGCACATGCAGTGGGAGTATTGAGCAGGTTTATGTCAAAACCAGGGAAGGAGAACTGGACAGCAGTGAAGCGGTTTTTCAGGTATTTGTGTGGCACTAGTGATTATGGTTTGTGCTACCAAGGAAGACCAGGATTGGACAGTGTTGGATATTCGTGGCTTTGTTGATGCAAACTGGGTTGGAGATCTGGATCAGAGAAGATTTACAAGTGGGTATGTGTTTAACCTATTTGGAGGTGCAGTCAGTTGGATGAGTAAGAAACAATCTGTAGTGGCACTATCAACTACACAAGCAGAATACATGGCAGCCACTCATGCAAGCAAGGAAGCAGTTTGGTTGTAGAGATTATGTTCAAGTATGGGGTTAGTACAGGGAGCTATAAGAATAGACTGTGACAGCCAAAGTGCAATTTTCTTGGCAAAGAACCCTGCTTATCATTCAAAGACAAAGCACATTGATGTTCAGTATCACTTTGTGAGGGATATGATAGAAGACAAAAAGGTGTTGCTGGTAAAGGTGGACACTTTGAAGAATACTGCAGATGCATTGACAAAATCTATGAGCTCTTAGAAGTTCTCTTGGTGTAGAGAAACAATGGGCATTTCAGGGCTAGAAAAATGACTAAGCTCTCCTGTGGCACCCTGTGGAAAGAAAACAACAAGTGGGAGATTGTTGGGTTGTGTTATATTCTTTCCACGACTAACCTACGTAGTGAACTAGGGGGTTAGACGGGGGGTGGAGCCCCCCCTTTGTTGCGCCAATTGCGCAGCGAGGGGGTCACAGGGCGGCGGGTAGCCCCCCTCTACGGGGTTCGGGGCAGCGCCACGGGAAAAAAAATTTTGGACCCTATATTAGGTTGGGCGAACCTACCTATGGTTTTTCGGTCCATGGTTTTGGACGCGATGGTTTTCAGTCCATGGTATTGGATGCTTTAGCATGTATAAATATGTATTGTAACATTGAAAGGTATATAATGAAAAATCAAGCTGGTTGTCCCAGTTTTGGGATCCAGGGGAAAATCTTTGTGTATATGTGTTTTATGTGTTATGCTCTCGCATTGTTTATTTTTTCTGTGATTTAGAATTCGTATGCAGGTAATTTCTGTACGGGGTTAAAACCTACAAATTCGACCTATGAATGACAATGATTCGTCGGATCATAATGACTAGAACTTTGTTGCTAGCTTCAACCAGACCATTAGCCTATAGGTAATATGGAGTAGAACTGTCGTGACGCAGGCCAAGTTGATCTGTTAGTTCAGTCATCATGATGTTTCGAAAATGACGCCCATGATCAGTGATAATCGCTTGTGGAACACCGAACCTAGAAATTATATGATTGAAAATGAAAATCGCAGCAGTTTTGCCGTCTGCCGAAAATGTAGGCATCGCCTCGGCCCACTTGGTAAAATAATCTACCTCAAGGATGTTGTACACATGCCCCCAGGCCGAGTGAGGGTTACATGTAATAAAGTCGATACCCCATTTTGCAAAAGGACTGACGGAAATTATAGGGTGGATAGGAGCAGGTGGAGCACGCATATTTCGATCAAAAATTTGGCAATTGTGGCATTTTCAGACCGCGTCAATACAATCTTTAAACAAAGACGGCCAGAAATAGCCAGCACGCAATATCTTTTGGGTTGTGGCATACCCAGACATATGACCGCCACATGCTCCAGAGTGACAGTCATTTAGAACCCTTTCAGCTTCCTCATGAGTTAAACAACGTCGGAAAACAGAGTCCGCCCCACGACGATAAAGTGTATCTCCAATAATTTTGTATTTTTGGGATTGGAATCGTATTTTCCGATGCTGAGATCTTGAAATTTCAGGCCGAAAGGATTGGGTTTGGAGATAAACTATGATATCTCCATACCATGGATCAAGAGTGCTGATAAGAAACAAGGATTCGTCCGCAATGGGCTCTTCTGCCACAGTTTCAGTATCAGCACGCGGGAAGTCACACATCAACTCCACAAAAACTAAAGATTTCTTTGACTTAGATTTTTCAAACTCCAAGTCAAATTCCTGCAGGATAAAAATCCATTTGGAATACTTGCCCCCTAGAAATTGTTTGGTCAAAATATAGATCATAGGGTTGCAGTCGGAAATTACGGTAGTTTTGCGTAGTAAAATGTAATGACGAAATCATTGGACAGCTTGAACAGCTGCCAAGGCCAATTTCTCCACATGTGAATATTTTAGCTCAGTCAGATTCAAAGTTCGACTAAGGTAATAAATCACATGTTCACTACCAAATTCATCTTCCTAAACTAATACCATCCTGATGGTGGAATGAGATGCGGCGAGATACAAGAAGTAGTCCTGGTTGTAGTTGGGAGGATGCAATAACGGTGCATGGGTCAACGCATGTTTAAGTGCATCAAAATATTTGTCAGCTATCTCATCCCAAAAGAATGGAGTATTGTGTTTCAACAACCTGGTAAAACCCTTTGTTATCTCGGCGTGGTAAGGAATGAATCGACGTAAAAAGTTTGCTTTCCCTTGCAAACTTTGGAGTTGGCGAAGAGTCGAAGGAGGAGGCAATTTGACAATAGCTTCAACCTTCAAGGGATCAACACGAATGCCGGCTTTCGAAACAACAAATCCCAGTAAACGACCCGTTTCTATACAGAAAACACATTTGTGTGGATTCAACCTAATTCGATAATGCCTACATCTCATAAAGATTGCTCGTAAATGAATAAGATGATCGGCTCTATGTAATGAATGAGCAGGTAAATCATCGAGGTAAGGTTGCACAATGTGCTTGATGTCATGAAACACATAAGACATGGCTCTTTGAAAAGTTGCACCGACGTTCTTTAGCCCAAAAGGTAATTTGCAATAAGCAAACGTTCCCCATGGAAAAATTAAAGCCGTTTTTGGTTGATCAGCAGGTAGAATGTTGATTTGATTGTAACCGAAAAATGATTCATAAAGGAGAATATTTCACTGCCATCACAATCATCAATGATTTGATCGATATAGGGAGTCGGATAATTGTCTTTGGGACAGGCTCGATTAATATCCCTATAATCGATACATATTCTTATCGTCCCTTGCTTTTTATTAACAGGAACAATATTCGATACCCAATCCGTTAAGGGAATTGGATAAATGAAACCTGCTTTAAGTAATTTTTCAACTTCTGCTTTAATAGCAGTAGCTTTTTGCGGGTGGATCTGACGCAAACGTTGCCGGACAGGTTTAGCATCCGGGTAAGTTTTGATTTCATGAACAACAATTACTGGATCAATTCCTGGCATTTCTTCATATGACCAGGCAAACACGTCGTGGAATTCTTGAAATAGGTCCTTATATGTTTGAAGTTCATTTTCCGTACAAGAGGCACCTATATGAATGTTTTCAACAATTCCAGTCTTAACTGAAATGTCAATAGGAACTGTTCGAGAAATATTTCCCAAATTTAACTCAGAATCAGGATTTTGCAATGGATTCTGAGGTTCTTTGACAACATCAGTAGTAAAAATAGATGAAAAATCATTTTCAAAATGATTAATCTCAAGTAAGAACGAAAATCTATGATGAAGATCTTCCCATGGTAAATCATCAACAGACAAAATTTCACGAATCTGCTCATCAGTGTGAACAAGTTCAGAAAACATTGTTGAATCTGAGTTTGATGTTGAAAGTGATTCTCTATGTACCACATTCATTAGGTCAATTTCAGTTGAAGAAGGGTCGGAAAACGACTGTACAGCCTGATACGTAATTTCATAGGGACTCCAAGGCATAGCATCACCAAATGAATCTATCTCAGATTCAGAAGGTACGATCCAAGGATCATCATAAACAATAGTGTCTGATGAAATCATATGAATGGTTGTAGTAGAAGGTGATACGTTAGGAGGAGGAAAGGAAAAAGTTCCTAGAAAACCAGAATCTTTAACCAATCCTACCCCAACATCCTTATAAGGGATAGTTGTTTTGCCGACATGCTAGATAATTTCAGAAGAGGTTGGGTCGGATGAAAAGTAAGTTAGCTAGTCTATAGTTACGATCTTTCCATTATGAGGAAATTTTATAAGCCAAAAGACCGATGAAACAACAACAGCCATAGCGTAAGACCAACTACGACCCAAGAGAAGGTTGTACTCTAGAGGGGCATCAACCACTTCCACATCTAGATTAACAGTTTTGCCTTCAACCCCTATAGGTAAATCCTGTAGAATGCCAAAAGGATGGAACCCACAGCCATCGAAAGCCTTTAGAATCGTCGAGGATTGATTGAGTGTAGGAGAACCAAGTGATCTCCAACATTGGATTGACATAATACACGTTGAAGCTCCCTCATCAATTACAGTCCTATAGCAAGGTCTATTTTTGACTAACACTGGAATCTGGAAAGCCATTTGATGAGGCAAGTGAGGTGTACTATTTTCTAAATCAAAGATTATAAGGTTTGAGTCCTGAATATCAACAGCTCCTATAGCCGACAATAGCAATTTACGTTGTGCTGGACATGATTGCAGCACCTCCAAAGCCGACATTGCTGAAGGTGAAATAGCTAAATCTTCAACAATGTTATAGTTCTGAGCAGCTCTTGCATGTGGATTGAAAGCTGACTTTCGAAGTATACCTTTAGCAGGCAGTTTGATTACTAAGTCTGGGTTAGGTTTATCGATATGTAGCGGATCTGAACTAGGAGTTGAAGTTGATGGGTTCAAATTAGAAGATTCTGCTTCCTTACCATCAACAGGACTTTAACTTCCATAATCTTGTGATCATGTCGCAATCCTAACATGGGACATCATCATTATGGGTTCTTCTGAGGCATTTGAGGAAGAACCTATCATCTTACTGTCTTGACTAGGAAAAGGATCCCTCAAGACAGTAGACGTTTGAGAACCTTTCACAATTTTTGCAACCTCAGCGCGATGAGGGCAATCTCTTGTAAAATGCTCTTCGTCACAAATGAGACAACGATAACGAGTTTTATGTTTATCATCAGTAGATTCCGTTTTATCTGATTTCTCTTTCGAATTTTGCTTATTTTTCTTCTTCCCCTTCTTTTTACTGTCGGTTTTTGATTTGGCCGTAGATGATTCTACGACATGAATATCGGCAGGAATTTCCACGGAAGAGTCTCCTGTCGGGGAATCTGGTAAAGTTATGATAGGAGAAGAATTCTTTGAAGATTTTTTCTTACTTTTGGTGTTAACTGAACCAATCATACCGTCAGCGACATGAGACCCTGAAGGAGCTGCAGTTATTTGATTTTGTTTAGGAAGGTCAGGGGTTTTCTCATGTAAAGTACTCAACTGCGTATAAACAAGGTCAAGGTACTGAGCTTGAGCAATTACTTGCTCTTCAGTAACAACTCATGCCTTAGCTACATCCTCAGTGATTTTAGGTAATAATGATTTAACAAACCATTCTACTAAGATTTGATCCGGAATAAAAACTTTCACTAAACGCTGTCGACATCTCCATTCATGAATGTGATCTGAAATGTAAGTGGACGTTGACTATTTTAATGAGGTTAATAATTTCGTGCCATTGTCATATCTGACAGGCAACTGAAAATGAGTTATGAATGAAGCAGCTAGCTGACTAAAGTTATAAAAAGAGGCTCGCGGTAACTCAATGTACCACTTGGCCGCAAGACCAATCAGAGTGCATTGAAAAAGACGTAAACGAATTGAATCATCTGTAATGGAGTTAGATGCACACTAGAGGTGATAAGTCATCACATGGTTTGACGGATCCTCTCCTAATTTACCTTCAAAATTTGGGATATCATTGGGCAACTTATTCGGCATTGGCGGCTGAAACAGAAGATAATTAATCAGATCATTCGTAAGGCGCGACAAATCAGGCAAGTCAAAAGTTGCAATGAATAGTAACTGACGATTAGTGTCTCTAAAACCCTAGGTCATGAGACAAGCCCCAAGAGGAGGATATCTAGGATAACTTGGAATTGGAATTTCATTTGGGATATTATATCCTCCGGGAAAACCAGGATTAACCGGACCGTACCGGGGTTGTTTAGGTTCCTGATAAGTATATCCAGGGTACGGGTTATACTAATAGACTGGGTTCTGCACAGCAGGACCGAATTCATACTGTCCCTGCTACGGTAGATAAGTAAATTGAGGTTGACTTGTGACAACTATACTTGGACCAGGTTGTCCTACAGGCATCTGAACCAAAGTCTAAATTGTGGGTCCAGACTGAGGTAAAGATGCTTGAGGAGTTGATGTAGGAACATTAGAAACTGGAGCTGCCGATACTCCAGAAGTAGGTGGGGTGGATTGAACAGATGTTGCATCAGTTGCAATAGTTGTTTGAGGCAGAGTTTGAGGCGAACTAGGCCTAGGCTGGGAAACTACACCAGGTGCAGAAGTTTGAATAATAGGCTTGATAGGTTGCTAGGTTGAACCAGAAACGAAGGGTTGTCCGGATTGAGATGACAACTGCATATTCGGTTGCAAGATCTATTGAGATTGAGATGGATCCCACACTACGTTCATTCCGGGCTATGGACCCATAGAAGGTTGAGCATATTGAGGACCATAACTGGGTTGAGGGTAGGGTTGATAATTCAAAGGTACATTTCCAGCTCCTTGGACAAATGATTGACCTGAAGGTGGTTGGAAACCTTGAGTTGGGTACTGACCTTGAGGTTGATAACCTTGAGGCACATACTGAAACTGGGGTTGACCTTGCGGCATATATTGATACTGGGGTTGACCTTGAGGTACGTACTGAGTCTGGGGTTGACCTTGAGGAATGTACTATCCCGAAGGTATGTACTGTCCTTGAGGTTTCCCCCCAGGCGGTAATGGAGTACCTTGAGGTTGCCCCCCAGGCGATAATTGAGGACCTTGAGGTTGTCCCCCAGGCGATAACTGACTTCCTTGAGGCTGCGGATTTGGAATGGTACCTAACATCATAAGAATATCTTCTACACTCAACGGTTTAGTTCCATTATTACCAGTTAATAACCCTTGTTCAACAGGTTGAGGAGATGCTCCCAAAAAAGTACCAGTAAGTGAGTGATACCCAGAAGGAATAGAAGGACTGCCATATAAAAATGTTTCTGGAGATTGAGAAAACATGGATGACTATCTTGACATATTCAAAGGTGGATAATAACCTCTAGGTGTTGGATGAAAATGAATGCGAGGTGGTGAAAAACTTAGTCTTGTGTTTTCTAGAAAATTGGTCAATGAAAGATACCAAGCGTCCCTCCTAGGTGAACTATAAAAGATCGATTCACGCTCCCTAAGTTCTATATTTGGTTGATTTTCAGGGATAGATATACCTTCTTCCGGAGTGACAAGTTCTTCAATAGCAATAAGTCCAGAACGAAGATTTTGGGTAATGATTCTTCCTACCCTGGATGAACCAAGACCACTGGAAGTTGGAGAGGCAAATCCTGATGATGGAGTAGCAGCAGGTTCAGTTTCAGGTTCAGAAATTTCAAGTTCCTCGGCTAATTCACTAGTAGAAGAAAAACTACCAGTAACTTCGGAAAATGAAATAGGTTCAATAATATACTCTGGTGCTTGAATTTGATAATTAGGATGCACAACTAAAGAATATTCTCCTTATTCTGGTGACCCAACTCTACTGTCACTAGGAGTTACAAGAGCTCGTAGCCCTTCAAGCTGGCTTGGTGAAAACTCAGGAGGTTGGCCCCGAAGTCTACGGGACAGTCTCGGTAATTCAGCCACGATTAAATATTTTAATTACTTCACACGCAAACAAAGAAAAATCTCAATAAAATCACCTAAAGTCTCTAAAGAACAAAACAATTTGAATCACATGCCTAAAGAATATAGGAGGACAAACCACATAAAAACAGTAACTTTCCATACTGAAAACACTAGTTGGTGATGAAATCCAATGTCGCAGAATTCAATTCGGAAATGGCGGTTGGAACAGTTACCCCAACAACCTGCTTAATGAAATAGACTGGCACAAGTTTCTCCACTAAACCGTCTCGAGTGAAGAGAACCCCCCAGAGATTCCAAGTGAGTATAGTCGACGTTTGCTCCAGGTACAGTGGGATCTTCCCTCCACCGTCACCTTAGGAAAAAATCCTATAGATTTTGGTCACTATGGTTACCAACAGAAACAAATATACCTGGGGAAACAGTCTGTGATCCGATACACACGCAAGGGCAGAGTAGCAAAGCTCAATCCCCTTGAAGGCGTAGCAAAGCTCAATCCCCTTGAAGGCTCCTTAACATAATCCAAGGTTTACCAACAAGTGACCCCAGGCTCCTCGACAATGGTTAATCCGAGGTTTACTGTTTTTAATACGTGTATATCTTCTATCGTTCCCAATGAGGAAGGATTGATTACCCCACTGGTTCGGATATGATCTCATGCTTGACTCCTATGAGAGGAGCTTCCCAAGGCATAGATGTGACAATTGGAATTTATCTCCTACTGCAAGATATAGCTACTTGTTTGTTTTTACTATCTTGGAGAGTTAATTACTCCCTACTCCAAGATACTAGCCTAAGCTATGTTGGTGATAAAGACCCCTAGAAATAAAAAGATTGCTAGATAAATTTTACTTTAAGAGTTATTTTTATGGTTGTTTCTTAAGTCAAAAGGTGTGGAGATGAAACTTTATGGTGTGAAGACTCGACTCCAAAACACTAAAAATGCACCTAAGATGATCAACAATCCTTTTTCTTCAATGAATTTCTAGCTAAAGAAAGAGTTGAGAGTGCAATTGCTTGAAAAACAAATCTTTCCTTAACAAACAAATAAAAAGAACTTTTTTGTCTTTTTCAATAAACTCAAAAATGAGACCACTAATTATGCCCACGAAAAATATCCCTTTCTTTTTTCCACTCAAAAACTACAAAAACAAACTTTTTCAAAAGAGATTTTAAAATTCCTAGAAAACACTCAAAACTATTAAAAAATCTAATCTTGAGATCTATAACTTCTAAAAATCTAATTGAAGTAAAAGCTTACAAAATTTCTTTTCGAGGATGTTTTACTTAGTTATCAGCAAACTAAGGACTAATTCATTCAGAATAACAAATTAATCAAAAAACAACCAGCTTATGTTTTCTTTTTAAAAATGAAATCCAAAACTTTCAAAAAAAGTTCTTTCGAAGCTTCGCAAAGAGAAAAACGAGATGTGTTCCTCACCAAAGGCAGATCTTACAAATTGGTCAGACTCATAAAGAAGACCAGCAAAAACCAGGGTGATCTAAGGCTTCTAAGGCTTCTAAGCTCTGAGTTACTACAAAGACCAAATGAAAATCAAGCCAGGCACACAAAACTTTTGGAAATTCACCTAAAACCAAAATGCCAATGGAATTTACCTACAAAAAGTTTCTGACAAGACACATGCAGATTTGGGCAGAGGCTAAAACACATAAAAAAATCCTAAGCTTAACTGAATGAGAATATTTTAGGTTTTTCACAAATTTGACAGGGTACGCAGGCTCCCAGTATAACCAGGTGCAGTACTGCTCTATGTAGTAAAGCAACAATGCGGGGATTTCCGCACTGTGTTACAACCAAAACGTGCGGTCCTCTTTCAAAAGCGTGAAAAAAAAAACAATTCAAAATCTAAAGAAACTACCCAATCCCTCACACATCAAGCAAAAACTAGAAACAGAGAAAAAGCTTCTCAAGTCAATGTAAAAGTAAAGGCAAAAACCAAAATTCAAGTCCCCAGCGGAGTCGCCATTTTGTCGACCGATAAATCATTCTTGCGGACAAGACCGATCTCCCTAGTATCTACAGATATCTAGCAACAAGCAAGACAAGCAAATTCTATCTTTCTCTAAATATTGTGATTTATAAATAAAAGCCAAGAGATGTTTTAGACGCTACCTCAAGTCCAGTGCTAGTTTGTGGCAGCCACGCTTCGACCCTCCAAATGAGCTTCCTTTTAAAGAACTTGTAAACACAAACAAGCACACATCAAATAACACCTGCATAGCTAATATAATAAATCGTATTTATCATGATGATCAACGAATTCATGAAATAAACCATAGAAGACAGCTTATTGAGAAAAATGAACTTGATTGTATTAACTTTAAACAAAGAAGAACTTTACAACCTTGGTGCCTTGATGTTGTACAAGCTCCTCCAAGGGTCCAACAAGAATCTCCTCTACTTTGACAAGCTTCACACTCTCCCCAAAGAGATCAAAAGGTATGTAATCTCTCCTCTCAAGCTCAATTAGGAAGTCTAAATTCCAATAGCATTTACCCTCAAAAATATTCAGCTTTCAACCTCCCTAGAAACCATCCCAATGCCTCATTTCATAATGTAGAGGAAGGAAGTTACCAGGTCCACCTTCAAAGGGGTAGAGTCCTTCTTCAAAGGGATAAGCTCCTCTCATCAAGGGGTTAGCTCCTTTAGTTATGGGATGCATGAACCACCTAGGAGCGAACTTGCCACCTCAAGATTCCTTCTTGAAGCGTCCAGAATTAACCCAAAGTGAGTTTTTAATAATAAACTTGCGCCTTTTTTACTTTTACAGGGGTCTGCACCCTTTCTTTTAGAGACAGAGCGGGCAGGTCTGCAGGGAACATGACCAAGGAGTGCGGGACCATAGGTAATGTTAAGAGAAAGTGTGGAACCAGAGTTTTAGAGATTTTCAAGGACTTTCTCTCATTTTTAAGGCTTGACATGAAGAGCTGAGGTTTAAGACTTGCAAAGGAGGATAGTATGAGTAGTGATAGACTCACACTGACTGTAGAATGTCATGGTGACAATATTATGTGCAACACCTTGGTTATGTAAAGTCGAGTCGGTTTTGAGATCCACCCATGGTCCGTGGAACATGGGATGATATGTAAAAAACTATAAATATGTGTGTCTTAGAGAGTCTAATGCAGAATTAGGGAGATAGAGATGGATGCTTATATCTATGTCTAAGGAAAGGGGAAAGTAGCAGTAGGTAGGTAGAAGGGAAAAGGCTCCGCAGCTGAGTGTGTAGAGGCCTAGAGTAGAGTCTGCAGCTGAGTGCGCAAACCCCTGTAGCTGAGTTTGCAAGACAGTTTTGAGTCTATAACATCATATTGAATATCAATAAAGAAGAATATTGGATAAATTCATGTGTTTATATGTTTATTTCTGTTATTTATGTTTGTTATATATGTTGTGATAGAATAAATGTCTTCATGAAATATTGATGTATTGATGCGCGACTCTGTTGGATAAGTCTTGCTAATTGTACGCAATGCATGTCAAGTATTTACACGAAGATTATAATACATTTTGTTGTGTCTATTGAAAACTTAAGTAGATTTGTGCGAGCTCAGATCTAGGGTTGCTTTAAGGTGCGCGTAAGTGGATGTTTCATTTGTTAAGGGTACGCAAAACCCTATCGTAGACCTTCACGAAGGTCTAAGGGACATTTAAGAGAAGTTGCAGTACTAAGTCTTAGGGGCTTATAGGTCTGTGCAAAGGTAGATCTATCGAAATAAAAGGTATCACACTGATATTTGGATGTGGAAACTTGGTTCCAACATCCCCCCATATTGCTTCGGTTGAGACTTCAGCCTGCACTACGCGGGTTGATGCCGAAAGGGCTAGTAGTATAGGGTTTTGTTTGGCGCAATTAACTCTGAACTTGGGTCAGGACCCACGAAGCCAAAAAATGGTTTTGTTGCTGGGACCGGGATCTGCAAAAGGAGATGTGTGATGTCATATCACTAGAATCTAACCAAGAAAGAAATTGAGAAGTGGTTGGAGAGGAAGATTCATAAATTCGCAGCGCAAGAGAACACGAATTTGGGCTTGTCAAAGGAGGAGTGGTTCGACAAATACGTGTACACAGAAGTACACGAAATTTTCTTCTGCACCTTCCCGATCGAACTATATGAGTGGATAGCTAAGTTGGCAGACGGCCAAGGAAGGTGGAGGCTTGATGGTCCAATAGTGTGGACTCTGGAGCTAGTGCGAAGGTTGGAAGCTTCTGAAGACAAGATCGCGTGCATTGTTGACCACTGGCTCAATCGAATTATAGGAGGATTTGTTACAGAGTTTGTGGTTGATACCTTAGTCAACTACGGTGAAGCAGAGAAACGCTTCTTCAAGGGACTACAAGGTAAGTATCTAAGATATTTGAATACTTTGATTAAGATGCTCTTTTGTAAGAAACGGGTTATGTCGTTGCCTTGATGTTCAAATCTACGCGAAGTGGACAGATCTTCAGAAATCGAGAGAAAGCAGGCCCTGAATATAGCCCATTGATTGGACCTCCTTCGAGCGACAATGAGAGAACGTCACAAGCCTCACCACAAAGTGTGGTCTAAGTGATAAGATAGGGTTTTCCATGGACACATCATCCATCCACTCCACCTCCACCTTCACCTCTATAGCATACACATTTGGCCACACCGCCGCCACCACCACCACCGTTCAACATGTCGAACTCAATAAAGTTGTCGATTTTCAAGGGTATAGGGAGCGAAGATACAAATCAGTTCTGGTTTGTTGCAAATGTTGTGTGGACCGTGTAGCAGATCACTGATGACAACATAAAGAAGGTGCACTTAGTTACTTCTCTTCAGGATCACACGCTCACATGGTATATTAAGTATTGTGATGATCATCCTTTAGCAATGCTAGCACTAAGGATGCTTTAAACAAGGAGTTTAGTAAGCCTAAGTCAAACTTGCAGTCAATCATTGGATTTAAGTAAATAACGATGAAGGCTGGTGAGACGCCATGGGAATTAGATCAAAGGCTGAAATGTGTGATCCGTGAAGCTAATATGCAGCTCACAGATGGTCAGCACCGTGAATGGTTTATAGCCTCACTTTTCTTCCACCTGAGATTGCTTTTTCACAACAGAAGATAGGAACTTAGGTAGAAGACATGGAAATCGCGATGAGATTTCACGAGACACCTATTCAGGACGTGACTTTTGGAGTCCAACAGATTCACTCGTAGTTGTAGAACCTCTGCTCGGAATTGCAAAGCTTGAAAAAAGAGAAAGAGGCTAGGCCAGAGGTGCGTGAGGAAGTATGGTGCCTCAAGTGTAAGAGCTAGGGGCATGATAAAGACCATTTCCCTGTCTTCGCAAATTATATTACAGGAGGGGGACCGATTCCCCTGAGGCAAGAAGCCCTAGCAGGACCAAGTGTGGGGCTCGCACTATGGTGCACTATTTGTCAGGTGGCTGGAAAACATGTAATGGATAATTTTCATTTGCTACAAAAGTTCATTCAGAGATCACAACAATTGTTCTGTGATTTCTACAAATTGGTGGGCCACGATGAGCACCATTGTTGTATCTACGAGTTGATGATGGAAAGAACACCTACCTATCAAATGCAAGCAAAAACTCAGCCTCCGCATCAAGGCATTGGGGGAGCACGTGGAGGATATCAGGGGAGAGGGCGAGGCTGAGGACATGGTAGAGGTCACAGTCAGGTTATTTTCTATAACTATGGGACACCAGGGAACTACGTGTGGGAGTGTCAGAATCAGACATGCCCATCTTACCAATATTCTAGTCAGTTTGACCACACTATAGAATAATGCACTGTGTTGATCGCTAAGATGCAGGAGAAGAAGGTGCAACCTCAACAACCTACGCAGAACTTACAAATGATGAGAGTCGAGCCCCGCGAGGAAGATCCAAATGTGAATATCATGCTGAGAAGCGGAGTAACAACTGGGGATGATAAGGGAAAACAGCCTGAAGAAGATGGATGGGTTCGCAAGGCCCCAGAGAAGGAAGTTGGTTTTGATTTGGCACACGTGAAGGAATCATTTATGGAGTCCAATAAAATCTTCATTGAGGCATCTACCTCAAGAAATCCAAACAAAGTACCAGAAACCAGCGCGCCTATAGAGGTTGATCCCTCTGTACTCCCCACATTCCTGGAAACTTGCATGAAACTTCTGCGAGATAGAAAGCTTGTGAAAGGTATGCAAGAGTTGATAAACAAGTGTTCTAGTAAATAAAACTCTCCTGATGGACACCGCGTAGTATGAAAAAATGGAAAACATAAGGCAAGAACAAGGTGCGAGATGAGGCTCACTGTGCAGATAGGAGATTATGAGATGGACCAGGTTCTTATGTATCTGGGGTCTAACACAAAAAATTTTCCTAAATAGACATCGGAGAGAATGGGGAGACCTGTACTGCAGTGGTCTCCAATCCAGCTGAGGATGGAAAACCAATAGAATATCATCCCTATGGGATGACTACATGGAGTCACTGTAGATATAGAAGGCATGAGCGCGCTGGCTGACTTTGAAGTAATAGAAATTGTCGATGAGAGAAATCCATACCCCGCATTCCTTGGAATTGACTGGGCCATTAATATGAATGGAGTCATCAACTTGAAGAAAAGAAAAATGTCATTCAAAATGAAATCGCTTCGAGTTGTAGTACCATTGGACCCCTCAGAAGGACCGTGTTATACTGAACCAGTCCATGACTATGAAGAAAGTGATGATGACTTGGATTAGATTTACAAAATAACTACGTGAGATCACGACTGGATTAATCCAACAGCTGATGGATGGATTGCATGGGATTGGGAAATTTCCTGTACCTCAGATTCAGATGAAGAACTGGAGCATTGGCAGAATAGGCTGCATGAAGTATCTACGTTGCATTGCAACATGATGACTAAATCGTTGCGCTATGTCAATAGAGGTAAGAAATTTACCCTATTATGATGGTTTAACTGACGTAGATAAGTTTTTGGATGCCTTTGAACGAGAAGTCCCTAAGGATCATCACTTCCAAGCACTGGATTTGGTGTTATGTGCTACGCCCGCATGATGGTGGGGTATGCACAAGGATAGCTTCGATGAATGGCGAGATTACAGGAGGATGATGAGGTTGCGATTTGGTCATCCTAAAATTCGACTAACCAAAAAGTATGATGGGAGAAATGATTTGCGCAATCATTTAGCGAAGTGGACTAAAGTTTATGGAACGAAGCCGTAGCCAGAGTGGATGCACTTATTATGTCATACTTTGGATACAATCCCTATGAATTGGTACCTGGAAATGAAGCTCCGCCATGGCACCGCAGAGTGGGATATATTAAGGGAGGGATTCTTAATGATCTTCAATTTTGAAGATGGGTTTAAATGCATTGATGAAGCTCTACAGGAAGTTAAGGCAGTGATCTTCAGAATTCCACAGGATCCTTTGGAGTTGGTGCAGCCTGATTGGAGAACCCAACTGCGCCATGCACTGGAATTTTATAATGTGACTACTGAGGGGGAGGATGAAGATCCAAGAAATATCAATATACCAGAGGCAGAATACCATCGCGAAGTTGACGGTTCGCAGATAGAGAACCCGGACATCACTGTGCCATTGAAAACCAAGCAAGTAAACATTGGTACTAAAGCAAAGCCAAAATTTTCGAAGATTAGGGACTACTGGGATGATGCCACAGTGGATAAAGTTGTTGAGTTACTCCGCGAATACCAGGATCTTTTTCCTACCAATTTTTCAGACCTGAAAGGCATCATAGGTGACTTGGGTGTGATGAAAATCACTTTGAAACCAGACGCAAAGCCTATTAAGCAGAGGTTGTATCACCTTAATCCCAAATACAAGGAAAAGGTCTGCTTGGAGTTGGATAAGATGCTTGAGGCAAGCATTATCGAACTTGTGGAGGAATCTGATTGGGTGAGCCCGATGGTGGTTCAAGAGAAGAAACAGAAGGGAGAAATAAGGATTTGCGTAGATCTCAAGAAACTTAATGATGCTTGCATCCATGATCCTTTTCCAACACCGTTTACTGATGAGGTATTGGATAACGTTGGAGGGTAGGAGGCCTACTCATTCACTAATGGATTTTCGAGATACAATCAGATCAAGATTGCGCTAGAGGACAAGGGCAAAATGACCTTCGCGACTAAATGGGGTTGTTTTCGTTTGGACTCAAGAATGCACCCGTGATATTCTCTTGCGTAGTTAAAGCAGCATTTAAGGAGTTCATCCATAAGTTCTTGGAGGTTTATTTTGATGATTGGACAATATTTGGCTTAGTGAAGCGCCATGTAGCAAGTTTGTGCTTGATGCTGGATACGTGCCGCAGATACCAGATCACATTGAACCTAAAGAAGTGTCTATTTTGTGTCCCCTTTGGGATCCTACTGGGTCATGTGGTGTGCAAGCAAGGGTTGATGGTGGACCCTGCCAAGATTGTGGTGATCTTAATTTTGGAGTTCCCGAAAAGTGTCAAACAACTGCGTGTAATGCTTGGGCATACAAGATATTACAGAAAGTTCATCAAGGCTTATGCTCAGATTACCTAATCCATGGAGAAACTAATGGAGAAGGATGCTACATTCTGTTGGGATGAAGAATGTCATCGCATTTTAGATGTATTGAAGGAGAAGATGGCCACCGCGCCAAATTTGGTCTTCCCGGATTAGAAAAAGGAATTTCATGTACCTGTTGGGAGCAGTGCTAACACAGGCCAGTGAAGGAGAGATGGACCACCCTATAGCCTTCGCGAGCAGGAAATTATCAAAGGCCGAGAAGAACTACTCAACGACAGAGCGTGAAGGATTGGTTATGGTGTACGTGCTTCAAAATTTCAGGCACTACTTGTTGGGTGGACATTTCAAAATGTACACAAATCATTCTACCTTGAAATACTTGGTCAATAAGCCTATGTTGGGGGGGAGATCTTCCAATGGTTGCTGCTATTCCAGGAGTATGACTTCGAAATGATTGCGAAGCCAAGTAGGTTGAATGCAGGACCTGACCATCTATCATGGATTGAGATAGGAGAGGAGCCTACTAATTTGGAGGAAGGGTTGTCTGATGTGCAGATCTTCATGGTGCGCATAGTAGATAACCACTTTGCTGATATTATTCACTTTTTGACTACAAAAACGACACCGAAGGGGTATATGAGTCAGCAGAAGAAGGAACTAGTCATGCGCACGGCGCATTTCTCAATGATTGCAGGCCATTTGTATAAGACGGGTGCAGATGAGATATTGTGATGGTATGTGATAGATTTTGAATAAAATAGCATCCTCACTGAAGCTCATGGGGGGGGCTATGTGAGGACATTATGCTGAAAAAGCGACAATGCAGAATATTTTGCACGCAGGGTTGTGATGGCCTACGCTGCATAAAGAGTCTAAAGCATGTTGTAGGCAGGCGATGCATGTCAATGAACAGGCATACCATCGCGAAGGGACGAGTTGCCACTGAATCCTCAAGTATTGTTGCAGCCATTTGAAAAATGGGCAATTGATTTCGTTGGACCAATTCAGCCCCCAGGAAAGAAGACAGGTGCGCACTATATCATCATTGCGATAGAATATTTAACTAGATGGGTGGAGGCATAGCCGGTAAAGGATTGTATAGGGGCTACAGTAGCAAAGTTCTTGTTTGAGTATGTGTTGACCAGATTTGGCTGCCCAAAAGTGTTTATGAGTGATCAAGGTACGCACTTCCTAAACAAAACAATCAGCTCATTGACTGAAGAGTTCCAGGTTTATAATCATAAGAGTACACCGTATCATCCTCAGGCTAATGGAACAGTTGAAGCCTTTAATAAGATCTTGGAGAATGTGCTAATGAAGATTTTCAACGCACAGCGGAATGACTGGGATGTGCATGTACCTACAGTGTTGTGGGCGTATAGGACTACTTGCAAAACGCTAAAACACCTTTTAGATTTGTCTATGGCTTAGAATTTGTGATGCCTATGGAACATATCGTGCCTAGTCTATGCATAGCAGCTTTCACAGGTATGGCATATCATGAAGCCTTGGAAGAATGGCTCGTGCAACTGATGGAGCTTGAAGAAGACAGATTCTTGGCTGGATTCCATCAGCAAGTATAAAAGGAGCACGAAAAAGCATGGCACGATCGACATATCAAGTTGCGCATGTTGAAGGTAAATGATTTGGTCTTATTTTATGATAGAAAGTTCACTAATTTTCCGGGGAAATTTCAGATGCATTGGTTGGGCCCATATATTATCAAAGAGATTACAAATGGAGGCGCAGTTCAGCTCGCGAAGCTGAATGGAGAACCTTTTCTGGGAAGGGTGAATGGCAACCAATTGAAGCCATATACAGGGGATCTGGCTCAATGACTATATGACGGCAGGATAGTCTTCATGCTCCAGGAAGTTGCAAGGGAGCATGGGACTATAAGCTACATTGCCTAGGTTGGAGGACTACACAGCGGGTGGGCTGCGTGGAAAATGGTGAAGTCACAGGCTAAGAATCTACGCAAAGGGAGTTGTGCTCTAAAGGAAGGTACCACGCAACATAGCAGGAAAGTGACCATTGGAGTCATTGTTCATGATTTGATAGCTAGGAGACGGTTAAGAGGAGTGGGCTGGCAGCATTTAAGGCCAAAATCATTGAAGATTTGCCGCCAAAACAGCATTAATGATCGAATTTTGGGGGGAATAGTCAGATTTGAATTAAAAACCCCTATAAATTACGCATGCCAGTCCAACAGAAAACACTTTGCAAACTTAAAAAAAATTTAGTTGTGTTGTATGTTGCTTATGAACCACTCATTCTTTGAGGACTTGGTCGCAAGCCCAACATTTGCCAGTTTACCATAATTGAACCAGAAGTTTATCCTTAACACCATGTTAGGGTCCAAGCCCCGCTGAGACTATGAGAACTTGACGAGATGTCGCGTCGGAAGGAGTTTCTCTAGAGATTGTGAGTATGGAATCTTTGATGCCTGTGCCTATGGTGCCGAGGTCACCGAGGCCAAAGCCTGCACGTGTTAGAGAAACCTAGAAGCCAAGGAAGGATAAGCACAAGAAGTCGGTGTTAGTGCACAAGTCACCTTGTCATGCGGAAAGAGTCAATTTTGCGAACAAAACCAACCTCCCTAGAAACTAAGGCTTTTCTAGTGACAAACAAAACAATCAAGCACTATCTTTCCCTAAATATGCATTTAAAATAAAAGCAACCATGTGTTTAAGGCTTACCTTTAGTCCAACACTGTTTGTAGCGGCCAAGCCTCTTCGATCCAGATGAGCTCCTCTCCTTGAAGCCTGCATACAAAAACAAGCAAACGATTACATAGCACCTGAATAACTCATATAATAAAACATATTCATCATAAATACCAAGGAGTTTATGAAAAAAATTATATATAACAACTTGTTGAGAAAAATGAACTTAATTGTATTAATTGGAAACAAAAGAAACCTTACAACCAACGCCTTGGTGTTGTAAAAGTCCCTCCCAGGGTCTAGCAAGAGTTCTCCTCTACTTTGATCAGCTCACCCACTTCCAAATGAAGCTAAGAAAGAAATGTGATCTCTCCTCTCAAGCTCTATAAGGGAGTCCTAATTTCAGCAGCATCTACCCTTAGGAATGTTCAGCTTTCAACCTCCTTTGCCTCTGGCCCAATGCCTATATTTATAATGCTTTGGAGGAAGTTAAACAGGTCCACCATCAATGAGATAAGCCCCTCTTTCAAAGGGATAGCTCCCCTCTTCATGGGATAAGTTCCTCTTTCATTGGGATGCATGAACCATCTGGAGGCGCTCAATCCATGTCAAACCATCTTCTAGAATGCTCTAGAATCGACCGCAAGTAAGTTTTTTGAAGTAAAACTTGCGCCTTTTGACTTTTACAGGGGTACACACCCACCCCTTTACAGACAGAGCGTACAAGTACGCAGGTATTATGTACTTGAGGTGCGTGCCCGCAGGTAAGAGTAAGAGAAAGTGCGGAACCGGAGTTATATTGATTTTTTAAAGGCTTTCTCTCTTTTTTGGAGTTTGACATGAGGAGCAGAGGTATAAGACTTGCCAAGGAGGATAGTATGGTTATTGATGGTGCCATACTGACTGTAAATAGTCATGGTGATAAATTTTAGTGTAACAGATTGCCCCCTAAAGTGCGAGGTCTGTAGTAGATCAAGGTTTTATATCATCTAGGAAGGGTGAAGCACTTTATCATTTCGAGGATTATCTTGTGGAGAGCCCAGTCGGAACTTGCAAATATTCAACACAAAATACATATATGAGATCATATCATTGTTGAGGTAGGCATTCCCATACTCAGATCAAAAACTTAACTAACAAACTAACTACTGCTCTGATATAGGAATGATTTCGCAATACATAATAATCATAGACACATGTAGACACAGTATGGACGCAGCCATCTGTTTATAATTAGTCTACTTTATAATGAATACAAAACTCCCCATAGCCTGGATGGCGGAAACTAGATCCAGGGTCTTCATTTCTGCTTCCCGAAATAGTATGATTCTATCCATGTGAATAAATGAGTTGATGTCGAACATGGTAGAAACCACTTGATTACCAGTCAATGATGTAAACTGTTAACAAGTGTGAGAGAGACCACCAGTGATGTTAATGGTTCTCAAAGTACCCAGTACAATCCATGAGATGTGAGTAGATGTGTTGATGTCGAACATGTCACAGAATCCTTCGATCGAAAGTCAATGATGTAAACTATCGTCAAAGGCGAGAAACCTGCCATTGAGGCATGCAGATTTCAAGGTACAGATGATTCCTAGATCATCTTTCTAGATAATGTGATGATGTCGATAGAAAGCGATCTGTCGTAGGCGAGCCCACAACACGAAATCATAGATCAAGTTGAAGAAATTTAGTTGCAAGGACTGACTCAGGGATGGTCAAGATGGATGACAGATATTTTGCAGATGAATGGCTTATTGGCAGTGACATCTTGAACACTTAACAACACAACAGATGGCTTGGTGACAATTGACCCAAAGTTAATACCCAGAAACCGGATGAAGACTTTCAATGTGGTTCGATTAACTGTTAGGCAAAGGATTTCCCAACCCAGGTGAATGAAAAGTGTCGTGTTCAAGAGTGGTGATAAGGTTTTTCCAAGACAAAGTATAACAAATAGGCTCATTTTCCTCTCTTTTCCCCCACCATTTCTGGCAAGTACCTCTTTATTTGTTACAAGCTTGAGGAGGATAACATTTGCTTGATTATAAGCTCATCCTTCGGATGAGTCCAACTTAGTTTAGATTCGAACCCTAAGAAGGAGTGGTTCGTTCCTGTTTGTAATTGAACAGGTCCTTTACTGTGAAATTTTAACGAGTCCAGTATAGGAGAAACTCGGTGTTTTTCAATTTTAGAGAGTCTAAAAAACCTAAGAAGACTCCAGGGTTGACCTTTTTCGTAAATTTGTGTCTCCCAAGCCCGAAAAAGTATAAAATAATACTTGAGAGAACCGATTGATCTTTACGACCAAGGAGTACTTTCATGATTAGTGTCTCTGATCTGAAAAGTAGAAAGCGATCAAGGACACATCATTTTATTTCCAATATCGAATTTGAAACGACAAAAATCCGGCAATCTTTTCATGTTTTTACAGTCGGAAAAGAGCTGTAAGTGGACCGTCTTTTAATTCCGTTTTAACGAGTGTAAAAGAAACGCTCAGCAATCTTTTCATATTTTTAGGAGTCAGAAAAGAGCTTAAAGATGACTCCGAGGTTTCACTTTTTCGTAAGTTTTAACGAGTTCGAAAAAATGATAAAAATGTACTCATGGTTTTGATTTTTTTGTAAGTTTTAATGAGTTCGAAAAAATGATAAAAAATGTACTCATATGGCCGACTTTCAATTTAATTTACGAGCAGGAAACGACGGAAAGAACTCGGCATTTTCGTTTGTTTTACGAGAATGAAAGATAGAAAAATAATCTTGGGATTTTCATGAGTTTAACGAGTCTTGAAAATAACCGAAATTGACTCGAGATAGGTTTCATTTTTACAAAAGCTTGAAACAGAGAAAAACTATGCTTCAAAGTAGTTTCATTTTTACACAAGCTTGAAACAGAGAGAAAATTGTGCTTGATGCCCCCTAAGCGTAACTACTAGAGCGCATGCCCCCCAGCTTCATTTCATTCAACCAGTTGGATGAAATGAAGTTTGAGTTATGAGATCGTTTGAAAGACTCGACCTAAACTGTAAGAAAATTATGCAAAAAACTGAAATAACTAACCTAAATATACAACTTAACATTTATGAGATCTAGTCAAACTCTCGACTCAATTAGAGGAGGATTTGTTTCATTTTTTAACGAGCTTGACACAGGAAAAGAACTATGCTCGGATTCGGTTTCATGTTTACGCAAGCTTGAAACGAAAAACTATGCTTGTTATAAGTTCACATGGCCCCAGCATAATGACGCAAATCGAGGTACATGCCCCCCAAGCTTCATTGCATTCAACCAGGTGGATGAAATGAAGGTTTACTTTCGAAATCTTGGAAAGACTCGTGGGATCTGTTTCATTTTGTAGTGAGGTTGACACAGGAAAAGAACTGTCCTCAAAACCCTTGTTTCATTTTTTAAACGAGCTTGACACAAGATAAGGAACTATGCTCATGTCTACTCTCTACAATCTACCTATATAACCTACAATCTACCTGATTCATTTTTTAATGAGGTTGACTCAGTAACATGAACTATCCTCTAAAAACCTTGATTCATTTTTTAACGAGCTTGACACAAGACAAGGAACTATGCTCAAAAAATCCTTGATTCATTTTTTAACGAGCTTGACACAAGACAAGGAACTATGCTCATGACTCCTTGTTTCATTTTTTAGCGAGCTTGACACAAGACAAGGAACTATGCTCATGACTCCTTGTTTCATTTTTTAGCGAGCTTGACACAAGACAAGGAACTATGCTAAAAAAATCCTTGATTCATTTTTTAACGAGCTTGACACAAGACAAGGAACTATGCTCATGACTACTCTCTACAATCTACCTACTTAACCTACCCTTGTTTCATTTTTTAACGAGCTTGACACAAGACAAGGAACTATGCTCAAAAAATCCTTGATTCATTTTTTAACGAGCTTGACACAAGACAAGGAACTATGCTCGAACCTGATTCTTTTTTTAACGAGGTTGACTCAGTAACAGGAACTTTCCTCGTAACATCCAATTTCATTTTTTAATGAGGTTGAGAGAGGAACAAACTATCCTCGTATCTCACTGATCATGGCTTCCAACTGGAAGAAAGACATGCCAATGGACACACCTTGATCATGGCTTCCAAGAGGTCTTCATCAGAAGGAAGAATAGTTCTTTGGAAGGAACACATTTCAAGGGACTCAAAAGGGATAAGAACATCGTGTTCAAATAATCCCATAGAGTTTTCCATGTCAATTATCGGATCTATATCAAAGGAAGATGAGCAAATAGTGAGAGGCTCACTTACATCGGTAACTGAAAACATGGGACCAGTTGCCACATAATTAACCCGTGGCGGGGTAGATACCACTTGAGAATCAGGAACATTTAGGGTTGTCATATTATTGGTAGTTGAAACAAGACTAGGGAACGAAAGCTGGTCTACAGTCACAATATTTCCATTGTGAGGGAAAGACATCACGCGAAAGAGTGTCGATACGGCAGCTTTCATTGCATAAACATAGTCTCGCCCAAGGAGTAAATTGAAATCCAAGGGACCTTGAACTACCATAAGATCAATACAGATAGTTTTACCTTCCAAGGTAATAGAAAACTTAGGAAGGATCCCTAAAGGTTCACTAATGGTTCTGTTAAAAGCTTTCAGATTCTGCGTAATAGGCACAAGCTGAGGGGAACCCAAAGCTTTCCAAGCAGTTATGGATAAAATACTAACAGAAGCACCTTCATCTACCTGTGTGCGGCGTATGTCCCTACCACCAACCTTGACAATGATTTGGAAAGGGATGGAGGAAGGAAGACGAGGTTCTATCAGTCTATTCCAATCAAAGGAAAAGACCTCAGTACTTGGAGGGGGTTCTGTAGAAACAGGTGAAATTCCCCCCGGCGTAGAGGAATCTGATGTAACAAAAATAACCTGAGCGGTATTAAGTTCACTCTCTAAAGGGAAAGTGGGATCGACTGAATGTGAAATTGAATCAACCACTTGATCAACTAATGGATCATCAACCTGAGTGACATGAGTTTCACTCTCCAATGGAAGAGTGTGATCGACTGTACTTGAAATTAGATCAATCACTCCATCAGTTGACGGTAGGTTGGGAGAAAGTTTATGATAACCAATTGGAAATTCTTGTTGTGGAACAGTAAGGTTTTCCAACAATTTTGAGGCTTCATCCATGTGAGGGAAAATGTGAGTTTGATGACTCCCTTTGCATAACTTACAAGGAAACCTAACTTTACCCTTTTTCCCAGGAACCTGACTATCACTAGTTGATGGATCAATGGAAAGTTGATGAGATTTTTCTGACCATACTTCCAAGACCTTTGGAATACCAGGACAATTGATAAGGAAGTGGTCACCCTTACAAAGCCTGCAAGGGTATTTGGGTTTACGATGCATGTCGGAGTTTTCCTCAACACAACTAACACTTACAGTCATGGTTGGTTGGTTGACTTCTTTCTTATCTTGCTTCTTCTTCTTCTTCCCTTTCTTCTTCTTCTTAGCCACCTGGTTACTAGAATCAAGGCTTTTACCAGGCGAAGAGGAAGAAAAATTAGGCGAAGAAGGTAAAGGGTCAACAGAAGGTTTGTGATGTTGAGATGGTGAACTCTGTTGAGGTGAAGCATTCGGTTGAGGTGGAACAATTGGAGTATTTGGGGTCAACGAAGTTGAAAATAACCATGTCGGTAATCCTATTGTAAATCCAGGTAATGACAAAGTAGCCATATAAGGAGGACCAACATTTCCAAAGAAAGGAAAAGTACTAGGATCCTCGTTAAGAGGGGTTCCTTGGTCGGTAAATTCTGGAACAGTTGCCATTATATTCAACTTCAGTGAATTTATTAAAAATTTAAAACTAAAATTAACAATTCACAATTCACACCTAACAATTAAAATTCACAATTCACACCTATGGTCTCTAAAAGTAAAAACAAACAAATTAACACGCACTATCAAATCTAGGGGTCAAACCACACACAAACAGTAACTTTCCGTACCGAAAACACTAGTTGGTGATGAAATCCAACGTCGCAGAATTCAATACAGAAATAGCGGTTGGAACAGTTACCCCGGCAACCTGCTTAATGAATAGACTGGCACAAGTTTCTCCACTAAACCGTCTCGAGTGAAGAGAACCCCCCAGAAAATCCAAGTGAGTCTAGCCGACGTCTGCTCCAGGTACAGTGGGATCTTCCCACCACTGTCACCTTAGGAAGAATCCTAAAGAATATGATCACTAAGGCTACCAACTGAGACAAATACACCTGGGGGAACAGTCTACGATCCGATACGCACGCAAGGGCAGAGTAGCAAGCTCAATCCCCTTGAAGGCTCCTTGACATAATTCAAGGTTTACCAACAAGTGACCCCAGGCTCCTCGACAATGGTTAATCCGAGGTTTACCGTTTTTAATACGTGAATATCTGGCGTCGTTCCCAATGAGGAAGGATTGATTCCCACACTCGTTCAGACACGATCTCGTGCTTCTCCTTTAAGAGGAGCTTTCCCATAGCATAAATGCAACAATTGGATTTCTTCCTACCACAAGATACAGCTACTTGTTTGTTTTTACTGTCTTGGAGAGTTAATTACTCTCCTACTCCAAGACACTAGCCTAAGCTAAGTTGGTGTATCAGAGCCCTAGAAAATAAAAATATTACTAGATGAATTTTAATTAAGCGTTGTGTTATTAAGGTTGTTATTACTCAAATGGGTAAATGGATATGAAACCAATGGTGTTATGACCCGACTCAAAATTAAATGCAATCGAATATGATAATGTAATCTTTTCAATTCGATGAATCCTAACTAAAGTAAGGAGAGAGTTTCCATTCACTTCCAACAATGCAAGAAATTGATCACTAAGAGAAAATATAACAAATTCTCTAATGCACTAATTTCATCAAGAAAAACTAATGCAAATCAATTCCAAAAAGTTTTTTTTTTTATTTTTTTTTTTGTGTTAAAAACAAGCATAAAAATATGTAAATTCAAATCAAAGAAAGCTGATCTAAATCTACGATTAATTTTTCAGAATGTAAACTATGCAATTGTAATCTATGCACAATTCATTTGAAAAGTATGCAAATGTAATCTATGCACGTTTTTCATTCATATTCTGAAAATGAGAATTCTAATTATGCAAATGTGATCTATGCAAGAGAATTCTCAAACACAAGATGATTCTAATGTAATCTAAGAACCAATCAAGTGCAAGTCAAGAAAATTGGGTGAGATTTCCAAAGATCAAAAATAAAAACACTCAAAGGCGAATGAGGGGGAAATTTTTTTGCAAAAAACAAAAGCAAAAAGATGCAAAATTGTGAAAGACCGAGACAAACCTCCAAGTAATGACCAAAGGAAATCAAATTAAGAATTTCTCAAAAAAGAGACTCAAAACACCCAATTGATAAAAGCTTAAAGCAGGAATGCCAATGAAATTAACCAAGGAAAGTTTTTTGACAGGGAACAAGCAGGGCTGGGCAATGGCTAAAACTTATAAACAAATCCTAAACTGATAAAAAAGAGAAAAATTTAAAATTTCTCAAACTTTTGACAGGGTATGTAGGCAGCCTGTTTACACAGGTGCATCCACGCTCTGTGCACAAAGCAAAAGTGCGTACAAGTACGCACTGTGCTTAACTCAGAGGGTGCGTACCTCTCTCAAAACTATGAAAAATAAAAACTAATTCAAAATCAAGTAAAGCTACCCAATCCCACAATCATCAAGTCAAAAACAGAAACGAAATCAATGTTTCTCAAATCAAAGTATCAATCAAAAGAGAAATCAATCAAATCCATGGATTCCCCAGTGGAGTCGCCATTTTGTCATGCGGAAAGAGTCAATTTTGCGGACAAAACCGACCTCCCTAGTGACAAACAAAACAATCAAGGACTATCTTTCCCTAAATATGCATTTAAAATAAAAGCAACCAGGTGTTTAAGGCTTACCTTTAGTCCAACGCTGTTTGTAGCAGCCAAGCCTCTTCGATCCAGATGAGCTCCTCTCCTTGAAACCTGCATACACAAACAAGCAAACGATTACATAGCACCTGAATAACTCATATAATAAAACATATTCATCATAAAGACCAAGGAGTTTATGAAACAAATTATATATAACAACTTTTTGAGAAAAATGAACTTAATTGTATTAATTGGAAACAAAAGAAACCTTACAACCAACGCCTTGGTGTTGTAGAAGTCCCTCCCAGGGTCCAGCAAGAGTTCTCCTCTACTTTGATCAACTCACCCACTTCCAAATGAAGCTAAGAAATGAATGTGATCTCTCCTCTCAAGCTCTATAAGGGAGTCCTAATTTCAGCAGCATCTACCCTTAGGAATGTTCAGCTTTCAACCTCCTTTGCCTCTGGCCCAATGCCTGTATTTATAATGCTTTGGAGGAAGTTAAACAGGTCCACCATAAACGGGATAAGCCCCTCTTTCAAAGGGATAGATCCCCTCTTCATGGGATAAGTTCCTCTTTCATTGGGATGCATGAACCATCTGGAGGCGCTCAATCCACGTCAAACCATCTTCTAGAATGCTCTAGAATTGACCGCAAGTAAGTTTTTTGAAGTAAAACTTGCGCCTTTTGACTTTTACAGGGGTACGCACCCACCCCTTTACAGAAAGAGCGTACAAGTACGCAGGTATTATGTACTTGAGGTGCGTGCCCGCAGGTAAGAGTAAGAGAAAGTGCAGAACCAGAGTTATATTGATTTTTTAAAGGCTTTCTCTCTTTTTTGGAGTTTGACATGAGGAGCAGAGGTATAAGACTTGCCAAGGAGGACAGTATGGTTATTGATGGAGCCATACTGACTGCAAATAGTCATGGTGACAAATTTTAGTGTAACACACCTAGAAAACATTCTGCCACTCAAAAGCAGAAGAAGGACAAGTAGCCCGAGAGGGTTATCGATTTGGAGGCTAAGAAGGGACAGGGCAAAAAAGACATAGACATCGAGGGAGTAGAGCCCTTTAAAAAGTTACCTGATTACATCGATCTGCGCAAAGGGAAGGCAAAGGTCACCAAGGACCCGAATTCTGAAAATTTTGTCATCTCTATGCCCCTGCTACCAGAGCAGGTTCCCTTTGAAGGTCCGTGCCTCACACGGATCCCCCTGCTGAAGATGGAGGATTGGGACCTGGCGGACCATGAGAGGTTCCCACACCTAGCAACTGCAAATTACATGAAGCGTGTTTACTACCAGGATTCAGGTGTCACTGAGTTGGAGATGGTGGAATGGATCCGTGGAGTGGAAAATTCCAGGCTATTGAACCTGTTGTGGGTGCCCCACTATCACTGCACTACTATTAATACCACTTGTGTGCGGCAGTTACTTACTCTCGTGCATGATGGGTGCTTATGGTTGGGAGGGCCTATACCCATCACGGACATGATCATCCACAGAATCGCACACTTGTCGCATGAGGGCTTGAATCTAGCCAAGGAGTTTGGTGGAAAGGCAGGAGAAAAATACTTGGCAGACAAAATGAAAAGGGATTTTGCACTTGTGAAAAATCTGCAAGGCTATTCAATCACGTATATCAACGATCCCATGGTGCAGATTTTCACCCAAATACTGGTCGGTAACTTAATGAGGAAGTGTCGTGCGGACGAGGTTTTGACACCTGTGATATCAATAGCTTCACAATGCGAGAAGGGTGTGCAGTTAAACTGGTCGCGGTACTTATGCAATGAATTCCTTGAAAATTTTTGCAAGGTCCGGGATGAGATCAAACCATTCCACTATGTGTGGTTATTTCTTTCAATCGTATTGGTCGCATTGGAGCTGTCGAAGGACAGCCAGTTTCCTTCACTAAAGGAAGGGTTGCCCAAGGCCGCATAGTTCACCTCCTTGTGGGCCACGAAGGACCCCGCGCGGGTCACTGAAACAAAGAATTTCTAGGTGTTGATGGAGTCCAGCCTCCGCATGGCCATCAACTAGCACCCAAGGTTGTCCCCAACCTTGTATGAACAGTTGTTGGCATATGTCGCTTTTAAAGCTCACTTCCACCGCGTCTACATTTAGGTGCGCAAGGACCCACAGTAGAAATCGTACGATTTACCATACTTGGTCACATATCATGACATTCAGGAGGTGATCAAGCACTAGCCGGCAGAGTGGCGCACCCCGTTAGATTTAGATGCAGGAACTAGTAAGGGCACGGGCAGCTCGACTGAGAAAAAGAGGAAGCATGTAGCAAAATAGGCTAGACAAAAGTTGGTCACACAGCGGAAGAAGGAAGCCACTGAGAAGGCTTGGATGGAACAAGAGCATGCTGCAAAGGAGCAGGCTGAGCAGGAGTAGTGCGAATCACAAAGAAGCAGTAAATTCCCTTCACCCGCGACAGATGAGGAAGAACAATCTAAACAGGGAGGCAAAGGAGATGAGGGGTAGAGCACCCCATTTTTGCTGAGGAAGCGTAGAGAGCAGTAGCAAGAGGGTGCTCGCAAGAAGCAGAAGCTGGATAAAACATAGGTGGATCACATGACCTTGACAGAGGGCGATCTCAATGAGATCGGCGATAAATTTTGGGATACTACAACTGAGCTGCTGCAACAATTAGAGAAGCAGTACATGCAGACATTGGGGAGCATCCAGAAGGATCTACACAAATTACAGATTCAAACTAGTAGTGACCCAAAATGGATCCTGGATAGACTTCTAAGTCTAAAGTGTTCCTCACAGAGGAAAATGAAAGTCCAAGGATGCTCTTGGAAATAGTCTCATTTCATAGATATTCTCATTCTGAATCTACTGTAACTTAAATGGGCTAAAATGGACTTTGGATGAATAAGTTATCGCGGAAAGAAGATTGCCTTTGTCCTTTGGAAAAGGAGGCATTTCTTCTAAAAATGACCTAAAAGGCTCCTTAAGGAAATCTCATTGCAAAGGCCAAAGGGAAGGACTTAACATAAAAGTGGAAGGACCCCGATTAGCGATCTCCAGTATATTGGATCGGAGGTAGGCCTTTGCCCGATATTGGGACCCCAGACAACGCGACATGCGATAATTCGATTGCGATATCGTCGATCGAAGCAATCAGTCGATCGGCGATCGGAGGGGCAGAAGGCATAGACCCCCACCGATCCGATACATGAGGTACGATATTGGCGATCAGCGATCGAGGTGATCGGTGGATCGACAGATCGGCGGTTGACATACCCAAAGGGCAGACCCCCGGGCCGTTGCAATTGCGATTAGCAATAAGGATCTGGACCCGATAGGGACTATGGACCCGATTGCATAAAATTTGAAATCTGGGATATTCAGATTTTTTGTGTATTACTGCATTTCTGTTATAAAAACCAAAATACAAAGGAAACAGCCTGAAGCGATAAATCTGGACCCGAAAGGTTTATAAATGCAGCCCTATAAATTTTGAAATCCGTCGTAAGCGGGATTTTGGGTGGGCCTCAGGTGGTAAGTGGTTTTGAACGGGCACGGCCCGAACCCATACACTGGCTGACACGTGGCATGGATGAGGAGAGAGAAAACCACCTTTTAGGGCGGGTAACCTCCGTGCACATAGGCCACCCGAAACGGACTGTCAACCGTTGGATCGGAAATCATGCAGATTAACGATGGGCTTATGCTAGCCATAAAAGGCGGACTTGAAAGGGTTTATAAGTGCGATTTAGAGAATTTGAAGTCTGGGAGATCACGCCTGATAGTGTATTTTTGGAAAATCTCTATGTAATGGAATTTTGTTCTATTTTCAGATTTTCGCCTGAAGAAAGGCCCAATTCCTTTGTAACTACCCATGATCATTGCGCCACACTGCAAGTAGGCATTTTATAGGAAATGATGTGTTTGTAACGCTGAGAGAGCCACAGATCCACAGAGCCAAATGGCCAGTCGAAGAGACAAGGAGCAGAAGAAGCCACAGAGTCGTAGAGGAGTGATTACACGCAGAGAAACGGTTGGGGAAGCCATAGAGCCAGAAGAGGCCTCACAAAAGCAAAAGAGCACAATTTTTGAGGCAGAGGAGAAGCGCAGAGAGTTTCAAGAGTCACTTGGAGGTCAAGTGAACTAGAAAGCTCAATTGATAGGTAGCAAAGTTGCAAAAAGGTCACTGGAAGGTTGCAAGAGATCGCTTGGAGGTCAAGTGAACCATTGATGCAAGCAAAGGCTGAGAGAGAGCTTCAGAGCCAGGGATGAGATGGAGTTCTAAGGCCATTGTGTTCTGTGTAAACCAGTGGAGTTGAGCATGGAGCTTGTAAAAGAACTTATGCCATAATCCCAGAGAGCATAGTCAAGTTGACTAGAGCTTAAGGAGACGTAGCCCAAGAGTTTTGGGTGAACTCCAAATTAATATTTCTATTATATGTGTTTGTTAATTGTTGCATTGTTCCACTGTTATATGTTTTATATCAGTTTAAACAACAGAACTTACATCACATGAACATTTTTAAAATAAACATGAGCATACACCTATTTTCAAGCACATTATTAATTCCGCAATTGGTTAATCATTTGGGTCTTGGGAATATATAAGCTTTGGGAGTGGGAGAGGTTCTTGTAAGATTGACAAGAAGCCTTTAGTGCCCCATTTTTAGATCAGGTGGTATCAGAGCTTGAGATTGGTTAACCCCACCTTCAAAGAAGGTTATATCAGAATGCTTGATTGACAGAGCAAAGATTGTTGTCTGAAAGGTGTTTGGGTAGTCAAGGATTGATTGTCTGATTGATTGTATGCTTGTTGCAGACTGACTATTGTGTGAGTTTGCAGAGGTGAAGGGAAAGCTATTGATAGCTCAATCCAGGAAGGACAAGAAGGAAGAAGGGCTGAAGGCATTCTTCTTATCCCAAAGGACCTCAAGGAAATCCTTGAAGCACAAGAGGTTTGTTGCAAAAGGTTTCTGAATAAATCTCTTTGTTAATCTTGTTTGAAGTTATTTTGTTCATTGGTATAATGACAACTTCTACAAGTGAGTCCTCAAATTCTTCTTTCTTCACAAGAGTCTTTGATGAAGACATGAAGGAATATTTGGCCACCATGATGGATATGGTGAGAGAAATGTATGAGGATGGAAGGAAGAACAACATACTTAGAGAGTAGTTGAATTTCGTGGAGGAATATAAGCAGTTGCTTTCTAACAAATTGCAGGAAATGGAGAGGCAACTTCATATTGCAAATATGAACCTAGAAAGGATGAATGAGTTGGAGGCATAGCTCTTTGTTGCACAAGAATCCTTAGTCAAGTATCAGCTCGAAGAAGAGGTAAACCATTCCTATTTGTCTTCAAATTCTTCTAAGAATGCTTGAATTGGTTCTTTTGAAAAACATACCAGAGGCATAGGGTCCAAGCTAATGTCCAAGATGGGCTATGAAGGAAAAGGTTTGGGTAGACATGAACAAGGTATTGTTGAGCCAATAATGATTGAGGAAAGGCATAAGTAGTTGGGTCTTAGCTATGGACAAGCTTATGGAGAAAGTTCCAAAGCTACCATGAAGACCATTGAAATAGCTCCAAGGAGTTGCATTGCAGGTCTTCCACCTCAAGAGTGTGAAGATTGTATTCAGGACGAATGCAATAGCTTGAAACATCATTTGCAGGATGTAGGTGTTCAGAAGCACACACTTGAACTAGAGAGTTGTGGAAACTCTAACAACCTTGAAGAGATTGATGGTGTTCCAAAGGGAGCCACTCCTTCATTTGATTCACCTCCTCATGAAGGCAATAAAGGTGAAAGAGAAAGGTATAAATCTAGTTCTAATCATCTTCCTTTCAATTTTGCAAAGCATGATAAATTTCCACATAGATATGGGAAAAGAATTGCTTGTTCCTTTTGTGGTTTGGATAACCATAATGTTTCTAGATGTTGGAAGAGAATGGCCACATACAGGAAACTTTTGAAGGAAAGGAAGCAAGAAGCCAAAGGTCCATTGGACAAGGCAAATCATTTTGTCAAGAGGATGCACATGCAATGCACTTACTACCACAATCAAGGACATCTTGTTGCAAAATGTTGGACTTTGAATCCAACAATGCTTCCACAAAAGTTGAAGAAAGTGGAAAGAGAAGATGGCAGAAATGGAAAGGAAGTTTCCATGGATGATGTGTTTTAGAATAATTCACATGTTGATTCTGATGTGCAGACAAAGGTAGTACCTTTGAAAGGGATTGGTGAGAAATGGTTAGAGTTCTTATCCAATTAAGATTGCACGTCTATTGATGCATCTATTTGCATTTCTTTGTTAATGAGGATGCAAGTTGCAGGATTTTACCAAGAAGGTGAATGAAAAAGTTGAGTAGGAGACTCACTTTGTTGCTGCAACATTATGTTCATTTCATCTTCAAAAGTACAGTGTTCTTAAGCGAAAGTTGAAGGATGAAATGCATGCATAAGCTTAATGTGCATGAACATAGGGATGTTGATGATCTCCTTGTATTTGAACATGTATGTTTAATTAACTTGAAGGGTTGATTGCTTTGTTGTAAACATGCATGTAATGTTGACTTGGGGGAAGTTAACTTGGTCTCCAAGATGAAGTGTTTCATCTTTGAAAAAGAGTCCTAATGGTCTTTTTATACATGCTTGACTTGAAGGGTCATTTGTTTTAAAGGCATTTTTTGTGGGATTGTATCTAGTCCATCATTTGTATGCAGATGTAAGACATGGAGGTGTTCACAAGATGTGAAAATCTATTTCTTTTGTTGAAGCAAGAGTTTAAACCATCTAGTGTTGTCTGTATTTCTGTTGTTGTTAACAGTTGTTGTTGACAGCTTGTCAAACAGGTACAAATGAAAGTTTTGTGGAGCAGATGTACTTCACATTTATTTGAGCCACCTTGGATCAATGATCAAGGTAGAGAAATTCAAACTACCTTCTTTGACCATCTCAGCAGGAGTTCTGCATGAAGTCAAGGAGGAAACCAGTTCTTCCCAGGAAGACCAGCACATCCAAGAAGGAGATTGGTCAAAGGCTTTGGTTCAGAGGAACTATGCAAGGCAAGTGTATGGAGGCTGAAATAAGAGGGTGTTGTTACTCCCATTTACTGTTAAGATCAGTATGTCAGTCTTTTGGAGACCAAAAGTTATTTTAGTGGGAAGGTGTGATCCAAAATGGATCCTGGATAGACTTCTAAGTCTAAAGCGTTCCACACAGAGGAAAATTAAAGTCCAAGGATGCTCTTGGAAATATTCCCAATGTAATATCTTCTCATTCTGAATCTACTGTAACTTGAATGGGCTAAAATGGACTTTGGATGAAGAATTTATCGCAGAAAGAAGATTGCCTTTGTCCTTTGGAAAAGGAGGCATTTCTTCTAAAAATGACCTAAAAGGCTCCTTAAGGAAATCACGTCGCAAAGGCCAAAGGGAAGGACTTAACACAAAGATGGAAGGACCCCTGATCAGCAATCTCTGATATATCGGATCAGAGGTAGGCCTTTGCCCGATATCGAGACCCTAGACAAGGTGACATGCAATAATGTGATTGCGATATCGGCGATCGAAGCGATCGGTCGATCAGTGATCGGAGGGGCAGAAGGCATAGACCCCCACCGATCCAATACATGAGGTGCGATATCGGCAATCGGTGATCAGCGATCAACTTACCCAAAGGGCAGACCCCCGGCCGTTGCGATTGCGATTAGCGATAAGGACTCATACCCGATAGGGATTATGGACCTGATTTCATAAAATTTGAAATCTGGGATTTTCAGATTTTCTGTGTATTAGCGCATTTCTGCTATAAAAACTGAAATACAAAGGAAACAGCCTGAAGCAATAAATCCGGACCTAAAAGGTTTATAAATGCAACCCTATAAATTTTGAAATCTGTGGTAAGCAGAATTTCTGGCGGGCCTCAGGCAGTAAGTGGTTTTGAACGGGCGTGGCCTGAACCCATACATTAGCCGACACGTGGCATGGCTAAGGAGAGAGAAAACTGCCTTTTCGTGTGGGTAACCTCGATGCACGTAAGCCACCTGAAATGGACTGTCAACCATTGGATCAGCGATCACGCAAATCAATGGTGGGCTTACGCTAGCCATAAAAGGCGGACCTGAAAGGGTTTATAAGCGCGATTTCATAGAATTTGAAGTCTGGGAGATCACACCCGATAGTGTATTTTCGGAAAATCTCTGTGCAATGGAATTTTGTTCTATTTTCGGGTTTTCGCTTGAAGAAAGGCCTGATTCCTTTGTAACTGCCCATGATCATTGTGCCACGCTGCAAGCAAACATTTTATAGGAAATTATGCATTTGTAACTCTGAGAGAGCCACAGAGCCATAGAGCCAGATGGCCAGGTGATGAGACAAGTAGCAGAAGAAGCCACAGAGCCGCAGAGGAGTGATTACACACAGATAAACGGCTGGGGAAGCCGCAGAGCGAGAAGAGGCCTCAAAAAAGCTAGAGAGCACGATTGTTGAGGCAGAGGAGAAGCGTAGAGAGTTTCGAGAGTCACTTGGAGGTTGAGTGAACCAGAAAGCTCAATTGACAGGAAGCAAAGTTGCAGAAAGGTCGCTGGAAGGTTGCAAGAGGTCGCTTAGAGGTCAAATGAACCACTGATGCATGCAAAGGCTGAGAGAGAGATTCAGAGCCAGGGATGAGATGTAGTTCTAACCCCATTGTGTTTTGTGTAAACCAGTGGAGTTGAGTGTGGAGCTTGTAAAAGAACTTATGCCATAATTCGAGAGAACCTAGTCGAGTTGACTGGAGCTCAAGGAGACGTAGCCCAAGAGTTTTGGGTGAAATCAAAATTAATATTTCTATTATATGTGTTTGTTAATTACTGCATTGTTCCATTGTTATATGTTTTATATCAGTTTAAACAACAAAACTTACAGCACATAAACAGTTTTAAAATAAACATGAGCATACACCTATTTTCAAGCACATTATTAATTCCAAAATTGGTTAATCATTTGGGTCTTGGGAATATATAAGCTTTGGGAGTGGGAGAGGTTATTGTAAGATTGACAAGAAGCCTTTAGTGCCCCATTTTCAGATCAAGTAGGATACAAGTGGGTGCAGGACAAGAGAGCGCAGCACAAACAAGCCTAACACGGGGACAAGTCAAGCTGCAGAACTAGTAAGGACATTGGACCTTTGTACGGTTGCTCTACCGTAAGGGTTCTGACGTGTGGAGTTGGCTGATGACTGAGTCATATTAAGTACCCTTAAGGACATCGTGCTGAACATTGTAGCGCTCCCTAGTGAATTTCTTCATGCGCTGCAAGTAAGGGTAACTGAGGAACTCAGAGCTCGAGAGAAACACGCTCTCAACTTGATAAGCGAGTATAGGGTGAACAATGAAAAAATGTTCATAGAGGAAAAATAGGCTTTGAAGGATAAGGATACTATCCAGGCACAGATTTCCCGGCTGGAGGTCGCGGTTGCAGAGGCATGCAGAACAGTGTCGGAATTGCACATCCCAGAGGACGCACAACCAAAGGCTAAGATCCAAAAATTAGCTGCAGGCATGCACGAAGCGAAGGCCAAAGTCGAGAAAGTTCAATTGGAACTCAATATGAAGATTACAGAGCTCCATCTTAAATTATAGCCTACGACTCCACCCGAAGTCAGAGAGCAGCACGGAGCCGCCATCAAGGAGGGGATGGTCACTCTAGACAGCGCAGTTGCTGACTGCACAGCCTTGTTTGAACAGGCGATGGAGTTGGTAACGACTCTGAAGGAAGACTCAAACCTACAAATCTTGAATACAGAGATTCGCGAGCTCCAAAAGCAATACAATGAGGTCTAGGTGACGGCGCTCTCCATTTCTACATCGCAGCGCCTTGCCAAGTTGCAGGAGGGGAAGCAGCTCATTGTACAGGTGGAAGCAGCTCAGAAGAAGGAGGCAGTACTTAAGGGTAGGTTGGGATCTTGGTTAGAAGAAGATTACCAAGTATCAACCAACATTCAGGAGAAGCTGAGAGGCTTATAGTAGATATAGCAAAAGCTCAAGTTGGTCACAGAAGGACTAGCTACAGTGCAGCTCGTCGAAGAAGTTAAGCAGTCAACTACATAGAACATTGTTGAGGTTGTAGTTGTGTAGATGGAGCTAGGGGATCTTCGCAGCAAGATCACCGCACCAGCCGAGTGACTCGAGGGCGAGTCATGACCTTTGTGTTGCGGGCATGTTGGGATGGGGTCCCCTGGGTCAATTTTGGGGTTAAAAATCCAAGTTTTGATCTAAATGTTGGTGAAAAGATGTAAAGTCTCTGCAATTTGTGGATGCAGAGCGCATAGATAATTAGAAGTCAAAAGGGGTTTTATCCCCTTGGTTATGTAAAGTCGAGTCAGTTTTGATATCCAGCTGTGGTTCGCGAACCATGGCATTATATGTAAAAAGCTATAAATAGGTGTGTCTTAGAAAGTCTAAGGCAAAATTAGGGAGATAGAGATGGATGGTTATGTCTATGTCTAAGGAAAGGGGCAAGTAGAAGCGGGTAGGTAGAAGGGAAAAGGCTCCGTAGTTGAGTGCACAGAGGCCTAGAGTAGAGTTTGCAGCTGAGTGCGCGAACCCTTGCAGTTGAGTGCGCAGGACAGTTTTGAGTCTATAACATCATATTGAATATCAATAAAGAAGACATGTTGGAGAAATTCATGTGTTTATCTGTTTACTTATGTTATTTATGTTTGTGATATATGTTGTGATAGAATAAATGTCTTCATGAAATATTGATGTATTGATGCACGACTCTGTTGGATAAGTCTTGCTAACTGTACGCAATGCATGTTAAGTATTTACGTGAAGATTATAATACATTCTATTGTGTTTATTGAAAACTTAAGTAGATATGTGTAAGCTCAGATCTAGGGTTGCTTTAAGGTGCGCGTAAGTAGGCGTTTCATCTGAGATATGTGTGAGCTCAGAACTAGGGTTGCTTTAAGGTGTGACTAAGTGGGCGTTTCATCTATTAAGGGTCTACAAAATCCTATCATAAACCTTCGCGAAGGTCTAAGGGTTGTTTAAGAGAAGTTGTAGTACTAAGCCTTAGGGGCTTCTAGGTTTGCGCGAAGGTAGATCTAGGTAAATAAAAGACATCACACTGATATTTGGATGTGGAAACTTGGTTCCAACATCCCCCCATACTGCTTCAGTTGAGACTTTATCCTGTGCTACGTGGGTTGATGCCAAAAGGGCCATTAGTGTGGGGTTTTGTTTGGTACAATTAACTCTGAACCTGGGTCAGGACCCACTAAGCCAACACTATTATTTGAATGTTTTCTATGTATGTTGTTTTCATCTGTACTAAGGAAATTGAACTATTTTTGTGGTTTTGATACTTATCTTCTTGAAGTTGTGTTGTGTGTGCTTTAACAATGGTTTCTTCTATGTGAACTATTTTGCTAGTTGTCCAATGATTCATTTACCTGTACATGTTCATGTGTCTATTCTAGATTAGTACTATTACTTGTCTATAAAGGGCTAACTTTTCTCTCCCCTTTTAGTAGAAGAACCCTGATACATTCCATAGTTAAGCATTCCACAAGGCTTACTCACTTGTTAATATGAAAATATTTGTGCATTACTCTCTTTGTGTTGAACATTACAGCCAAGGAAAATCTCTGAGAGCGAACGACAACTGGGACTTATTTCAGAAAGGGGTCCTACACCAAACAATGTGAAGTCTAATTTCGGGATTTTCATCGGGGAGACCCCTTTGGTTGATGTATTTTTAACACCATCAACAAATGGTGCTAGAAGGAGGTCTAGATGACAAGTTGTTCCTGTTGAGTCTATTTTGAATCTCTTATCTTAAATGGCTCATCACCAAATCATAATCTCAGAATTTTTCTCTAACATATCCCATGGTAAAATTTTCATCTCCGTGGAGAAATTTTATGACTTGTCACAATTTAAGTTTGATAGTGAGGGAGATACATCCATTAACAAGCATGCATATATTTTTCTTAAGTTTTGTGAATATTGTGAAATTAATTGTGAATGAGTGGCTTGTGTTCTTTTCTACCTCGCACTTGAAGGTCGAGTTAGAAAATGGTGTCATACCCTACCACCCACTTCAATTCATTCTTTTGAACACCTCATCAAGGAGCTTCATTTAACATTTGATAGGTACTGTCGCACGGAAAGTGTCGATCTTGCAGACAAGATAGACCTTCCTAGAATCTAAAGAAGACCTAACGACAAGCAAACCAACCAGACACTATCTTTCTCTAAATATGCTTTAATAAACAATAGCAAACAAGTGTTTTTAGGGCCTACCTTTGGTCCAACGCAAGCTTGTGGATGCCCTCGCTCCTTTGATCCAAATGAGCTCCTTTTCGCGAATCTGCAAACACAAACAAGGCAAACAAATTAAATAGCACCTGAAAAAATAATTGCATAAAACATATTTAACATGAAAGTCAAGGAGTCCATGAAACAAATAACATAAGATACTTGTTGAGAAAAATGAGTTTGATTGTATTAATTCATAAGAAGAAGAACCTTACAACCTTTGCCTTGACGTCGTACAAGCTCCTCCCAAGGTCCAACAAGATGTCTCCTCTACTTTGACAAGTTTCACTCACTCTCCAATGGAACCAAGAGGTATGTGATCTCTTCTCTCAAGCTCAACCAAAGAGTCTCAATTTCACCAGCATTTACCCTCAAAATGTTCAGCTTCTAACCTCCCTAGTCCTCACCCCAATGCCTGTATTTATAGTGCAATGGAGGGAAGTTACTAGGTCCTCCTTCAAAGGGATAAAGCCCTTCTTCAAAGGGATAGCTCCTTTAGTCAAGGGATTAGCTCCTTCTCTTTTGGGATGCATGAACCACCTCAGAGCGAACAATCCACGTCAAAATTCCTTCTAGAAAACTCTAGAATTAACCCAAAGTGAGTTTTTTAAGATAAAACTTGCGCCTTTTGACTTTCACAGGGGTCCGCACCTACACCGTTAGGAACAGAGCGGGTAGGTACGCAGCTTTTGTACACAGAAGGTGCGGGACCGCAGGTGACCATGAGAGAAAGTGCGAAACCAGAGTTACATTGATATTTAATGTCTTTCTCCCACTTCTAAAGCTTGATTTGAAGAGCTGAGGTCTTAGACTTGCTTAGGAGGACAGTACAAGTGATGATAGACCCATACTGACTGCAAATAATCATGGTGACGATATTTTTGTGTAACAGATTGCCCCCTAAAGTGCGAAGTCTGTAGTAGATGAGGATTTCATTTATCATATAGGAAGAGTGAAGTACTTTATCATTTCGAGGATCATCTTGTGGAGAGCCCGGTCGGAACCTATAAAAACATTCAATGCAAGATATATATATGAGATCATATCATCGCTGAGGTAGGCATTCCCATACTCATATCAAAACTAACTAGAAAACTATCTACTACTCTGATATAGGAATGATCTTGTAACATCATAAGTGTAGACTCGTGTGAACACAGTATGGACGCAGCCATCTGTTTATGAATAGTCCACAACATAATGAATACAAAATTCCCCGCAGCCTGGATGGTGGAAACTAGATCCTGGGCCTTCATTTCTACTTCCCGAAATAGTACGATTCTATCCATGTGAATAAATGTGTTGATGTCGAACATGGTAGAAACCACTTGATTACCAGTCAATGATGTAAATTGTTAACAAGTGTGAGAGAAACCACCAGTGATGTCAATGGCTCTCAAAGTACCCAGTACAATCCATGAGATGTGAGTAGATGTGTTGATGTCGAACATATCACGGAATCCTTCGATCGAAAGTCAATGATGTAAACTATCGTCAAAGGCGAGAAACCTGCCATTGAGGCATGCAGATCTCAAGGTACTGACGATTTCTAGATCATCTTTCTAGATAATGAACTGATGTCGATAGAAAGCGATCCGTCGTAGGCAAGCCCACAACATGAAATCATAGATCAAGTTGAAGAAATTTAGTTGCAAGGACTGACTCAGGGATGGTCAAGATGGATGACAGATATTTTGCAGATGAATGGCTTATTGGCAGTGACCTCTTGAACACATAACGACACGACAGATGGCTTGGTGACAATTGACCCAAAGTTAATACCCAGAAACTGGCTGAAGACTTTCAATGTGGTTTGATCAACTGTTAGTCAAAGGATTTCCCAACCCAGGTGAATAAAAGTGTCGTGTTCAAGAGTGGTTACAAAGTATGACAAACAGACTTATTTTTCCCTCTTTTCCCCCACCATTTCTGGCAAGTACCTCTTTATTTTTGACAAGATTGAGGAGGATAACATTTTCTTGATTATAAGCTCATCCTTCGGATGAGTCCAACTTAGTTTAGATTCGAACCCTAAGAAGGAGTGGTTCATTCCTGTTTATAATTGAACAGGTCCTTTACTGTGAAATTTTAACAAGTCCAGTATAGGAGAAACTCAGCGTTTTTCAATTTTAGAGAGTCTGAAAAACTTAAGAAGACTCCAGGGTTGACCTTTTTCATAAATTTGTGTCTCCCAAGTCCGAAAAAGTATAAAATAATACTTGAGAGAACCGCTTGATCTTTTACAACCGAGTACTTTTCATTATTAGTGTCACTGATCCGAAAAAGTAAAAAAGCGATCAATGACACGTCGTTTTATAACCAATATCGAATTTGAAACGACAAAAATCCGGCAATCTTTTCGTATTTTTATGGTCGGAAAAGAGTTGTAAGTAGACCATCTTTTAATTCCGTTTTAATGAGTGTAAAAGAAACGCTCGGCAATCTTTTCATATTTTAGGAGTCAGAAAAAGGCTTAAAGATGACTCTACTTGTTTTTTTTCGTTGAAAATGATAGATTTCGCTTGAATAATCCTTTATTCTGCACAAAAACACAAACATTACTCATACCTGTTTGAAATGGATAAAAGCATTGCAAAATACCTTTTCAAAGTGAAACATAAACAAATTTGCGATTTATTTACTCAAAAAACTTATAAAAAGGGCCTTTGTCAATTCATTTTTACCGTTCGAGTTTGGGTGAGAAAATAGTGCTTTTGCTTAGAAAACTTCCCGTGAAGATTGTGGAAAATCCAACCGTCGGAATCGAGCGCCGTATTCTCCAGGTAACCCACATCATCCTACTCTTCATTTTCAACTGTTTAGTTTTTTGATTTAGTCCTTCATTTCATTTTTTGGGATGGTTTTTAGACACAAAACCCGCGCGCGGGGGACCGCAGGTTTACCATTGCGGACCCGCGGACCCCGACTTATTCTCCATTGGGAAAAAGCTCAGGGTCCGCACCTTCCTTGTAGACAAAGTGCGTACCCATGCACTGTGTCTAACTCGGAGGGTGCGTACCCCGCCGCAAGGGTTTTGAACCCAAAATTTCTCAAAAATGGACTAATCAAAATGTTTTCTAGCAATTTAATTAATCTTTATACTTGATGCAAAGAGTATATCATGCTAGATTGGCGTGAACGAGAGCATGAGGACGTGGATACTGCCGCATGGAATCATCAGCCTTCACTTGATGCTTTGAGGGCATGCGGACTGTACAAATTCTGGACCATTCCTGGCATGAGGGCTTAGGTGGATTTCTTACAGTGGCTGGTTGATAGATGGAGCATACAGGACCAGTGTTTCTTCATTGGCAGGCACCGGCTCGAAATCGAGCCAGAGGACATTTATTTCTTGACTGGTTTGCCTAAGAGAGGCGAAGACTTGACTCTATTCGGGACTAGGCCAGGTGGCCAGTCTATCGATAGCCTCCGGTTAGAGTACTGCAACAGCCAGGCTAAAGACAAAGGGATAGACATAAAGACCATATCCCGTCCTGAGCTCATGGTGATTGCGTTACCGTCACCAGACTTTGCAGAGCTGCCGCATTACATGTTGCCACCGGATCCCAGATGCGCATGGAAGTTGATTACTTTCGAGGCACCATCTTCAACTGGTGCAATGCTGTGCTGGCCAATGTGAAAGGCCAACTGACCAGGGCCAAGAGCGGACGACTAAAGACCTTTGGTTATGGGGCTTTGGTCGTGAGTTTTGGCCTGGAGAGGGTTCCTATGCTGATCCCATAGCACCTTACTGTTGGAGTTGGGCTTCCTCGAGAGCCCAAACTGATGCGATGGGTCGCAGTCATGGCCCGTCACCCGAACGAGAGGACAAAAGTTGCTCGGTTCAAACCTGAGTATTTCCAATGGTTGGAAAACCAGGTCTTTTTCATTTAGGATTTCCCTTACGCTGGGATAGATTTCCATGGTGACCCAGACATGGCTCTTCCACGAGGAGAGCAGTGGGACGAGTCAGGTAAAATCCTTTTCAACTTTTCTTATTTAATTTTTTTTTTTTTATATATATTTTTCATCGTCTCAAAACTGATAGTAAAAATTTCAAATGCAGATGTGGGTCCACAACGACCAGCCGCTCTCCGGCCTTTCGAGAGGAGGCAACCAGTTGCACCCGCGCCAGCCCCACATGACGAATCAGTAGAGGTTTTGGCTGAGTTGGAGGGTCATCTTGAGCGCTTGACAGGGGATATTCCTGAGACCACTATAGACGACATTCCTCTTCGACTTCAGCGCTATGTGATTGGAGTCCCGGGACCTTTTAGGAGGTTCCTTTGCAAGGTGGCCCGGGCAGTGGTTTCTTATAGAGATCATCACCAATGATAGGATGATCGCCTTTTGTGGGCACATGTGACATTTTTGTTTTTTGTACTTATCATTTTTGCCGATCATAAGGTGTTTTTCAACCTATGATCGAAGACGATGTATTTTTTGACACACTCCTATATATATATATCACTATTACTGGCTTATCTTGTAAATCATATTATGGAATGGTTTTAAATTTACATGTATGATTATTGCAAATGTCTATTTAACATTCGAGAAGTAATTGCATCTGATAATGTATTTAAAGACCTTGGAATATGCTGATATTCAATGTAATCAAACTCACGTTCCAAGAGACGCACTCTCAAAAATAATCTTAATAACACTGGATTTCTAATGGCATACACTCTATTAAGCTGTAATACAACGAGTTCAGAATCCAACCTCACTATCAAACTCCGAATCCCAAATGAAATAGATTCAGATAATAACTCAATCACTGCACTATACTCTGCAATGTTGTTTGTTGTTTGACCGAGGCTTACCCCATGCATAGAAACTAACTCGTCAGAGGGCGAATAGATAACCCAAGCTGCGGAAGAGATGTTCCGTGTATTACGACAAGCACCATCAGCAAATCCAATGTATGTTTGGAGAGGCATCGACATCTACAATATCAAGAGTAAAACCAAGATAAGTAGGAATAATGATGAAAAAAACACTCTCTAAGCTAAGCACACTTTTTTTTTTTTAAACTAAAACACACTAGCTAGAAAGAAAAAACTATCCTAACTAAAAATCTCCATGCCCCATTCTTTTAAGCATATTACCTCTTCAAGTAAAGGACATTTCTGGGTTTACCCAAAGAGTCCCCATCAAAGTCTACCAATTCATAGACCCCTTTTGCTAGCTTTCGCTTAACAATATAGGGACCATGCCACATAGGAACGAATTTCCCAGTGCCTAATTTATCGTTAGCTTGATCATACAATAACACTGGGTCTCCTTCCGAAAAATTTCGAGGGGTCACATTCCGATCATACTGAGCTTTCATATGTTTTGCGTGAGTCTCGATCGCCAATGCAGCATCACGTCGATTCTCATCTAATTGAGCTAAGTATAACAAACGCTTTTCCTCTTCAGAAGTAGCTAGAAGTAACTCGATGGCCATTTGCAGTGACGGGATTTCGCACTCAATGGGTAACACAGCTTCCAAACCATAGACTAGTTGGAAAGGAGTGAACCCTGTTGATGTTTTTACTGAAGTTCGGTACGCCCAAAGTGCTGAAAATAGCATGTTGTGCCAATTCGACCGATGAATCCCAATGATTCGTCGGATCATGATAACTAAAAATTTGTTGATGGATTCAACCAGACCATTCGCTTGTGGATAATAAGGGGTTGAACTATCGTGACGTAAACCAAGCTGGCCTGTAAGTTCGGTCATCATAACGTTTCGAAAATGACGCCCATGATCAGTGATTATTGCTTGTGGGACACCAAACCTAGCAATTATATGATTGAACACGAAAATTGCAGCTGTCTTGCCGTCTGCCTCGAATGTAGGCATCGCCTCGGCCCACTTAGTAAAATAATCTACCGCAAGGATGATATACGCATGCCCCCCGGCCGAGTGAGGGTTACATGTAATAAAATCGATACCCCATTTGGCAAAAGGACCAACGGAAATTATAGGGTGGAGAGGAGCAGGCATCTTACGATCAAAAATCTAGCAGTTGTGGCATTTTCGGACCGTCGTAATACAATCTTTAAACAAGGATGGCCAGAAATAGCCAGAGCGCAATATCTTTTGGGTTGTGGCATACCCAGACATATGACCGCCACATGCTCTAGAGTGATAGTGATTTAGAACCCTTTCAGCTTCTTCGTGAGTTAAGCAACGTCGAAAAATAGAGTCTGCCCCACGGCGATAAAGAGTATCTCCAATAATTTTGAATTGTTGGGACTGGAAGCGAATTTTCTGACGTTCCGACCTTGAAATTTCTGGCCGAAAGGATTGAGTCTGGAGATAGATGATGATATCCCCATACCACGGATCTAAAGTGCTCATTAGAAACAAAGATTCGTCCGCAATGGGCTCCTCTGCCACAGTTTCTGTGTCAGCACGCGGGAAGTCACACATTAACTCTGCAAAAACTAAAGATTTCTTAGACTTAGATTTCTCAAACTCCAAGTCAAACTCCTGCAGGATAACAATCCATTTAGAGTACTTGCCCCCTAGCAATTGTTTGGTCAAAATGTAGATCATAGGGTTGCAATCCAAAATTACCGTAGTTTTACGTAGTAAAATGTAGTGACGAAAACGTTGGACAGCATGAACGGCTGCCAATGCCAATTTCTCCACATGTGAGTATTTTAGCTCAGTTGGATTTAACGTGCGACTAAGGTAATATATCACATGTTTCGTTCCGAATTCATCTTCCTAAACTAAGACCATTCCAATAGTGGAATGGGAGGCGGCGAGATACAAGAAGTAATCCTGGTTGTAGTTGGGAGGATGCAACAACGGTGCATGGGTCAATGCGTGTTTGAGTGCATCAAAAGATTTCTGAGCTATCTCGTCCCAAAAGAATTGAGTGTTCTGTTTCAACAACCGTGTAAAACCCTTTGTAACCTCGGCGTAGTTAGGAATGAATCGTCGTAAAAAGTTTGCTTTCCCTTGCAAACTTTGGAATTGGCGAAGACTTGAAGGAGGAGGCAAATTGATAATAGCTTCGACCTTCGAGGGATCAACGCGAATGCCAGCTTTCGAAACTACAAATCCCAGCAATCGACCCGTTTCTATACAGAAGACACATTTGTGTGGGTTCAACAAAATACGATAATGCCTACACCTCATAAAGATTGCTTATAAATGGACGAGGTGATCAGCTCGATGTAATGAATGAGCAGGCAAGTCATCGAGATAGGGTTGCACAATGTGTTTGATGTCATGAAACGCATAAGACATCGCCCTCTAGAAAGTTGCTCCGGCATTCTTAAGCCCAAAAGGTAATTTGCAATAAGCAAATGTCCCCCATGGACAAATGAAAGCCGTTTTTGGTTGATCGGCAGGTAGAATGTTGATTTGATTGTATCCGGAAAAACCGTCCATAAAGGAAAATATTTCGCTGCCGGCACAATCATCAATGATTTGATCGATATAGGGAGTTGGGTAGTTGTCCTTTGGACAGGCTCAATTAATGTCCCTATAATCGATGCATATTCTTATTGTCCCCTATTTTCTGTTAACCAGAACAATATTCGATACCCAATCTGTTTACGGGATCGAATAAATGAAACCTGCTTTCAACAGTTTTTCAACTTCTGCTTTAATTGCAGCAGCTTTTCGTGGGTGAATTTGACGCAAACGTTTCCGGACGGGTTTAGCGTCCGGGTAAGTCTTGATCTCATGAACAACAATCGCGGGATCAATTCCTGGCATTTCCTCATAGGACCAGGCAAACACGTCACGGAATTCTTGAAATAGGGCCTTATATAATTGAATTTTGTCATCTGTACACGAGGCACCTATATGAATGTTCTCAACAATTCCGAGTTTAACCGAAATGTCAATGGGAATAGTTCGAGAGATGTTTCCTAAATTTAACTCTGAATCGGGATGTTTCATTGGATTCTGAGGTTCCTTGACATATTCAGTCGTAAAGATTGATGAGAAATCATTTTCAAAACGATCATCCTCAGGTAAAAACGAAGATCTGTGATGGAGATCTTCCCATGGTAAATCATCTACACATAGGATTTCACGAATTTTCTCATCAGAGTGAACAAATTCAGAAAACGTAGTTAAATCCGAGGTTGATGTGAAAAGTGATTCCTCACGGACCACATTCATTAAGTCATTTTCGGTTGAACACGGGTCGGCAAAAGACTGCACGGCTTCATAGGCAATTTCATATGGACTCAAAGGCATGGAATTACCAAATGAGTCTATTTCAGATTCAAAAGGAACGAACCAAGGATCGTCATAAAAAATACTGTCTGATGTAATCATATGAATGGTTGCAAATGAAGATGATGCATTGATTGGAGGAAAAGGAGAAGTTCCCAGTAAACTGGCATCTTTAACTAATCCTACTCCAACATCCTTATATGGGATAGTCGTTTTACCGACATGCTGAATACTCTCCGAAGAGGCTGGGTCGGATGAAAAGTAAGCCAGCTGGTCTATTGTTACGATCTTTCCATTATGTGGAAACTTTATGATTCTAAAGACCGATGAAACGATCGCTGTCATAGCATAAGACCAACTTCGACCCAAGAGAAGGTTGTAGTCTAGAGGGGCATCAACCACCTCCACATCTAGACTAACGGTTTTTCCTTCAACCCCTATAGGAAAATCCTGTAGAATGCCAAAAGGATGAAACCCACGGCCATCAAAGGCCTTAAGAATTGTCAGGGATTGATTTAGTGAAGGAGAACCAAGCGATCTCCAACATTGTATCGACATAATACACGTTGAGGCTCCCTCATCAATTACAGTCCGATGAATAGGCCTGTTTTTTACTATCATTGGGATCTGGAAAGCCACTTGATGAGGCAAACGCGGTGTACTATTTTCTAGATCAAAGATTATTAGGTTCGGGTCCTGAATATCAACAGCTCCTATAGCCAACAAAAGTAATTTACGTTGTGCTGGGCATGATTGCAGCACTTCCAAAGCTGACATTGCTGAGGGTGAAACAGCTAAATCCTCAACAATGTTATAATTCTGAGCCGCTCTCGCATGTGGATTGAAAGCTGACTTTCGAAGTATACCCTTGGCGGGCGGTTTGATTACTAAGTCTGGATTAGGTTTCTCGATCTGTAGTGGATCGGAACTGGGAGCTGAGGTTGATGGATTAGAATGAGAAGATTCTGCTTCTTTGCCATCAACAGGACTTTTACTACCATAATCTTGCGATCGATTCGCAATCCTTACATGGGACATCATCAATATGGGTTCTTCATTGGCACTCGAGGAAGAACCTATCATCTTACTGTCTTGACTTGGAAATGGATCCTTCAAGACAGCAGGAGTTTGGGAACCTTTGACGATCTTCGCAACCTCTGCTCGATGAGGGCAGTCTCTTGTAAAATGTTCTTCCTCACAAATGAGACATGGATAACGAGGTTTGCGCTTTTCATCATTGGATTCCGCCTTTTCAGTTTTCTCCTTTGAACTTTTGTCCATTTTATTCTTCTTCTTTCCTTTCTTCTTCCCACCGGATTTTGATTTAGTCGTAGATGATTCTACAACGTGAATATCGGCGGAAACCTCTGCAGAAGAATCTCCTGTCGGGGAATCAAGCAAGGTTATGATAGGAGAAGAATTCTTGGAAGACTTCTTCTTACTTTTAGTGTTAACCGTACCAATCATACCGTCAGCGGCATGAGATCCCGAAGGAGCTACAGTGATTTGATTTGACTTGGGAAGATCAAGGATCTTTTTGTGTAACGTACCTGACTGAGTATAGACCAAGTCAAGGTACTGAGCTTGAGCAATCACTTGCTCCTCAGTAACAACTCCAGCTATAGCAACATCTTCAGTGATCCTTGGCAACAAAGATTTTACAAACCACTCAGCCAAGATTTGATCCAGAATAAATACCTTCACTAAACGTCGTCGACGTCTCCACTCATGAATATGATCTGAAATATACGTGGATGTCGATTGTTTTAGCGAAGTTAACAATTCCGTGCCATTGTCATATCGGACTGGCAACTGGAAATGAGTTAAAAATGAGGTAGCTAACTGACTAAAATTATAAAAAGTTCCTCGCGGTAACTCAATGTACCACTTGGCCGCAAGACCAATTAGAGTGCGCTGGAAAAGTCTAAGACGGATCTAATCATCTATGATGGAGTTAGACGCACACCAGAGGTGGTAAGTCATCACATGGTTCGACGGGTCCTCTCCAGATTTACCTTCGAACTTGGGAAAGTCACTGGGCAACTTATTCGGCATTGGCGGCCAAAACGGAAGATAATTAATCGGATCGTTCGTTAGGCGCGACAAGTCTGGTAAGTCCAAAGTTGCGATAAATGGTAACTGCCGATTAGGATCCCTAAAATTCTGGGTCATGAGACCAGCCCCAGGAGGAGGATATCCAGGATAACTAGGAATAGGAATCACGTTCGGGATATTGTATCCTCCCGGAAAACCAAGATTAACCGGACCGTACTGGGGTTGTTGAGGTTGTTGATAAGTGTACCTAGGATACGGTTGATACTGATAAACTGGCTGCTAGACAGCAGGACCGAATTGGTACTATCCCTGGTACGGTTGATAGGTGAATTGTGGTTGACTTGTGACAACCGTACTTAAACCAGGTTGTCCTACAGGCATCTGAACCGTAGTTTGAATCGTGGATCCAGACGGTGGTAAAGATGTCTGAGGAGTAGATATAGGAACAGTAGAAACCGGAGCTATCGATACTCCAGAAGTAGGTGGGGTAGATTGAACAGATGTTGCGGCAGTTGCAGCAGTCGTTTGAGATGGAGTACGAGGCGCAGTAGGCCCAGACTGAGAAACTACCGAAGGTACAGAAGTTTGAATATTAGACTGGACTAGTTGCTGGGGTGAACCAGAAACTAAGGGTTGTCCAGTTTGAGATGACAACTGTACGTTTGGCTGCAACACCTGTTGAGTTTGCGATGGATCCCACACTATGTTCATTCCGGGGTACTGACCCATAACAGGTTGAGAATATTGAGGACCATAACCAGGTTGAGGGTAGGATTGATAATTGAAAGGTATATTTCCCGTTCCTTGAACATAAGATTGACCTTGGGGTGGTTGGAAACCTTGGTTCGAGTACTGACCTTGGGGTAGATACCCCTGAGGCACGTACTGATACTGGGGTTGACCTTGAGGTATAAATTGATACTGCGGTTGACCTTGGGGTACATATTGAGTCTGGGGTTGACCTTGAGGAACGTATTGTACCGTAGGTACGTACTGTCCTTGAGGTTGCCCCCCAGATGCAAATTGTGTACCTTGAGGTTGCCCCCCAGGCATTAATTGAGGCTACCGCCCAGGCGGTAACTAGCCACCTTGAGGTTGAGAATTGGGAATAGAACCTGACATCATAAGAATGTCTTCTACGCTCAATGGCTTTGCATCATTGCTTCCAGTGAATAACCCTTGTTCAATGGGTTGAGGAGATGCTCCCGAAAAAGTACCAGAAAGTGACTGATACCCAAAGGGAACAGAAGGACTGCCGTACAAAAAAGATTCAGGCGATTGAGTAAACATGGACGACTGACCTAACATATTTACGGGAGTATAAAAACCTCTAGGATGATAAGGAGCACGAGGTGGTGAAAAACTTAACGCTGGGTTTTCCAAATAATTAGTCAAAGAAAGATACCAAGTAGTACTTCTAGGTGGACTGTAAAAAATCGATTCACGCTCCCTTAAATCAATAACCGGTTGATTTTCAGGGATAGGGATGCCTACTTCTTCTTCCGGAGCAAGTTCTTCAATAGCTATCAAACCAGAATGAAGATTTTCGGTGATTACTCTTTCTTCCCTAGGTGAATTAGGAGCACTAGAAGTTGGAGAGACAAACCCCGATGTTGGAGTAACAGGTTCAGATATCTCAGGTTCTTCACCTATATCACTAGTAGATGAAAAGCTACCAGCAAGTTCGGAAACCGAAATAGATTCAGGATTATAGCCTGTTACTAGAGTTTGGTAATCAGGATGTACAACCAATGAAGACTCTCCTTCCTCAGGTGACTCAACTTTACTACCACTAGGAGTTACAAGGACTTTCAAGCCTTCAAGCTAGCTCAGGACTTCTTCAGGAGGTTGGCCCCGAAGTCTGGTGGGCTCCAGTATTGTAGCAATAATGCTACAACTCCTGGAACTCCCTTCTTTAATTTTATCAACCCGGTAGTTCGTAACAAACTTGGAAGCGACGGTGTTGTATGCACAAGTACTAGCTCTTGCCCCAGTTGTCACTTGGTCAACTGGCACAAGTCCGCTAGGAGCTTAAGCCAACTTCTATGAGCTCTTATAAGAAGCTTTTTAATTGATGGATGAAAGCTAACTCGAAGGAAGCTAATCTAATTGCAAAAAGAAACTGAAAGCCAAAAAAGAAACGTAAACCCTAGCAAACCCTAATTCTACCAGCTAGTCCTACCGACGCAAAGGAGAGCATGCAAACTACTGAAAGAGATGCCATTACTTCTATGAAGGTAAAATACATGTGTCTAGACTACCTCTATCTAAAGAAAACATCTTTTTGTATTTTTGATTAAGTTGTTGGAATTATCATGCATGTGCTTTTAACTATTTTTTACTGTGCAGAGGTGGATCAAGGAGGAGAAATGCTTGGGAAAGGTTGGGAAGGTTCAGAGAGGGTCTAAGGGGTCCCTAACACCCTTCCAGAGAGTCTCACAAAGTTTGGCTGCCAAGAAACTATGTTTATGAACTTCTACAGGAAGTCTGCAGGGGTTCTACAGGATGTTCAGGATTTCTACAGGATGTTCTGTAATTCTTCTACAGGATGTTTCGAAATGGGATTTTGGAGCATGGATGGAGGGAAAAAGGTGGAGGAATGAGTATGGAGGTGAAATAGGGGTGTAGGGGAGTTCAAGACTTGGAGGATGGAGTTGAGGAGAAGGTGTAGATGGCTGGACTTGTTCCAAGAAGGCTGGAATAATGTTGCACAAAAGGTAGGGTTATGAGGGCAATGTGGCAACGTGAGGCAAGAAAACAATTTAGGAGATGGAGAGGATGGGTTTGAGGGAGTCTGGGCAAATAGAGAAGTGGTATAGGTGCTCTGCAATTTGTGTTTCCAACTGAACCAACAAAGACATGCAAGAAAACAAAGATCTAGTTATGCTACCCTAATATGATCTAGCTAACAGTAACAAGAATGGACAGCAGCTTTATTTGCAAGGAAACCATGTATATTAACTGTGCAATGAAGCATTCAAAGATATGAACATGTAACCAACTTCTGCAAATGAAAACCAAACACTAATGATTGCATGGCAAAGCAAAGTCAGTGCTTTTGTGGGCAGCAAAGTCATCCTAGTCACAGCTCCTGATCCCACTAAGGGAGAGGTGAAACCACAGATGTTTGTTGGCCCTTTTCTTGAAGCTTTTTTCTGTTAACAACCTATCAACTAAATCTGAGCATGAAAAGCTATTTTACACATAAAAAACAAACTAAATAACAAAACAAGAGTTAGATCTAAATAGCAGATTTTATTCTAAGAATGCAGCAAAAACACATAAAGATAATCAAAGGAGGTATTGGGCGCTTGAGATGGGCCCAACCCCAAGAGCTACAGCCTCCTAAGAGAGATTTAGAGCTGGTGCAAAGCTGGATTCATCTTTATTGATCAAGAAATGAAGAGTTACATCAAAACTGTCCACAAGGAGAACTTGAAAATGAGCTGACAGCAAAACTAATCTATTGCCTAGAAATCGAACTACAAAATGACTACAACAAGACTATGAAATGACTAACTACCAGCTACAAAATGACTAACCACTAGCTAACCCAAAATGAGGCCCTAAGCCTTCTTATTTATACAAATTGAGGACCCCAACAGTCCTCCTAAAATTTAGGGACTCGGCTGCCCAAAACTTGTAGTTAACAGCAGTCCTACTTGACTTGCTTGGCTGCCCTTGTGCTAATTGATTTGGTGGCCTTTGAACTCCGAGCTGATGGTGGAGAATTCAAGGTAAGGGCCCATAAATGAAGGGGACACCTTCCTACAAATCCTCTCCCTTGTTCTCCCACGAATTTGGCTGCCAAGTGCTCATTAAGACCTTCAATTTTGTCTCCAAATTGACCAAAAAGGCTACACAAAGCACCCATTAGACTTGTTGGCATAATGACTAACCAAATTCACTCTATTAGCATAAATATAATCAAAAACATGCAATAAACTAATGAGAATGGTGGATTAAGTCGAATTAGGAGGTTGAATGAGCCCAAATAATTATCCATTTTTGGGGCTCATCATCACCCCCCTACTGAAAGTGTTGCTCATCCTCTGAGCAACCAATCTCTCTCCTCATCTTTGATGGCCCTGGTGGCCTCCTTGTCAGGCCAAGCTTTTGAAGTGATGTCCTCTTTTCTGTTATGAAACCATGCTTCTTTGCTTCTTCCCACCGCCTGTTCCTTTTCCTAGTGAATTCTCAGCCTTGGTATGAGTGTGCAAGTATATTCAATCTGATGGCAGCAATGGTGGCGAAAGGAGATGAAACCAGTGGAGGATGGAAGAAAAGAGTGGTTGCATGTCTCCTCAATAGTCTTCAAGCTTCAAATCCCTCTCCATAATTGATTCTAGCCTACCCAAAGGCTTCTACAGGATGTTTCTGGTAAAAATACAGAACTTCCTGTAGAAAGTTGAACCATGAATAAATTGTGTCCGAACCCTGAAAAGAATGAGTGTTCATGGAGGGGATGGATGTGCTTAGGGTGGCCAGCACAGGTGCTACATCCTTAGCTAAAATCTCGGCCAATTTCTCCTTCTGCTGCCCTTTCTCCAAACTTCCTGTAGAAAGTCCTGTAGCTGAGTTCTGGCTTCCTGTAGAAGCCATTTTTATACTTCCTGTAGGAACAGACAGCACCACTGTATCATGCTTGGTTGTGGGTGATTTTCCTTTCAGCTTGGCTGTGGCTGCCTTAGAGGTGCCCTCACTGATGTGGGCTTTTTCAGTCCTTTCCATCCTGCTCTGTAGTCTTTTCTCCCTGGGTGTTAGTGCCTTCATTCCTCCCACAGTTTTGGCCTCAACAATTTGGCCCTTTTTCTTGCTTTTCCTTTTGTTGTTCTTGTGGCTTTTCCTATGATGGCCTATCCTGGGTCTTCTTACCACTGCCTTTCTCTCTTGCCTCCGTGTGTTTCCTTTCTTCAATTTTGCCTCAAATTTTGTAAAAAAACTTTTTACGCTTCTCAGCTCTCTCATTACATCTAAAGCTGAAAACAACTCCAGAAGGAGCACTGCCAGACTTGCCCTTAGAATCTTTGATTGATTTTGCACTTGCAGTTGAGGAAAAAGTGGAATGAGCATCTTCCTCTAGCTTCATATTCACTTGCTTGGAAGGATTCACATTCTGGTCATGTAGATGTAGATCTTCAGAGAGCAAAGGATTGCAGGCAACTTGTGTATCCAGTTTCACTGACATCTTGTCCTTTTTAGGAACTGAAGAAGATGGGGTACCTCTTGCACCCATATGCTTGTTCATGTCATTAGCTGCTACATCAACAGGCCATACTCCTGTGGAAGCCCTTTTGTCAGTTGCAAGAGCAAATGGTTGTGGAACAGTATACTTCAACCTTGCAGTCCCATTTTTTGTTGGCCGATGAACTGAACCTTCTATAGCTGACACTGTGACTTCCATATGTTCCAATTGAGACTTTTCTCCCGTATTTCCATGTGAACTCAAGTCAATGCTACCTCTTTTTCCAACCTTTACAACCCCTTTGATAGAAGTACTTGGATGAAATGGCCTTGACTTCTGCAGTTGAGAATTTCCACCTTTACCAAGAACACTTGAACCAGGCCTGTGTGATTTCAACTCTGTCAAATGCTGGTTATACATATTTCCATTACCCTTAGAAACTCCATTCTTTTTATCGTTAGTCACATTAGATTGGCCTGCAGTTGAATCACGTACTTCAGACTGACGTTTGTGGTCATCGTATGCTTCACCATCTGTCTCAGTACTGTCTTGAACAATTGCTTTCTCTTCTGCTTGTTTTCTTTTTGTGGCCTCTTCAGATTCAATCTCCTCGACCAGCATTAGAAGTTCATGTAGGCCAGTTGTAGTTGTCAATATCGTATTTGCATCGACTGCCCCTTTTTCATTCTCAAACTCCCCAGGGCAGAAAGAGAACTGAGGGCCCAGACTATTGGACAGGGGACAAATTTCAATGTTACCATCGACAACCTGTGAGCTCAAATTCTTCTCCATGGCTCTGACTAATCCACCTTCATCCACCATGATATGGGAAACATCTGCAGTCCTTACCATAACATGATCTGTTCTAGCTTCGTCCACCACTCATTTGGAGCTTGAATTTCGATGAAAATCCCATATTTTCTTTCTGCATGGTTGTTTTCTGCGTTTCCTGTAGAAACGCCTGTAGAGTGCGACAGGCGGGAATTTTTTAAGAAATGGTAGAAATATCGAGAAAAAAAGGCAGGAAGCTTGCAGAGGACCACTGGTTAACTGATCTGGAAGTGGTGGACATGTGCTTCAGTTGTGACCGCAGTTAAACAAAGAGTGGTGAGAGTTTCAGCCGAGCGTCCCTTAAATTACTGCGTGATTTGTGGTGAGGTGGCAGAGACGTGCGCTGGCCCATGCAAACTGTAGTGCTATCATGAACTTCATGTTCTACTTATTAACTGTATGTTTTCTTCTTGATCAGTTGCACTGGAGTTCAACAGATCTACCACTAACTGTGTTTTTCAACTTCCACGTAAATGACTTATCCATGCATGCTGCGTGATTTTTGCCTTGATGAGTGCAATCGAATATGGCTAGCTTCCTGGCTGAATCCCCCCATCTCATTCGTTCATGCAATGCTTAGATTAGACTCATGCAATAGAGGAACAAGGTTTAGTCACGTACCTGAAGTCAAATGGCTGTTGTGAAGCGCCTTTTGCTGCTGCATGCTCATATTCTGCTGCTGCATGCTTGGATCCTTTGGTTGCATGAGGGCTTGGCTGATGATTTTTGGTTGTTTTTTTCTTGTGCAGGTGTCCTCTGGCTGGATGCATGCTTCAGGAGTTCATTTCCACGCTCAGATCTGCACCTTCAGGCTGCTGCTGCTGCATTTTCACAGAACCAAAACTTGTTTTTGCCATTGCTCCCAAACGGTAGATCGGATCAATCTGAAAATTGTTGAGCATGTTCCTATCATCATTATGCACCTCCCATAGCAAAATCGTGATCAATGGATGCACGGATTTCGAGAAAAATGGAAAATGGCTGAAGATTTCAGAGATCGATTTCTCGGAAACCGTGCATCGGAATCGGCTGAAACTGCTTGGGTAGGTTATTATCACCCATATGCATCTCCCCATGAAACAGGTTTTAAAACAGATGCACGGATATGGAGAAAATGCAAAAATGGTTCATGGCGATGGAGGCTAATTTCTTGGAAACCGTGCACCGGAATTGGCTGAAACTGCTCAGGCATGTTTCCATCACCCTTGTACAATTCCCCATAAAACAGTTTTTCAAATGGATGCATGGTTTTCAAGTGATGGCAAAAACAAATTTTGTTCTAGGTTTTTTTGCTTCAAGGCATTTTGCATTTTTGTTGCATGGTATGAAAAATGAATTTGGGCTGTGATGCAGGTATGGAGATGATGGAGGAGGAGTTGGAAGATTGCATGAGGACTTCTGAACCCTTGAGGAAGCTACCATGTTCACCAAACCACTTTTTTCAATCCATTTTTAACTTCTTGTAGTTCCTACAGGAACTTCCTGTAGAAAACACAGTTTTTAGGAAAGAAGCACAATGACATGAAAAAAAATGATGGAAAATGGGTGAGGGATGGAAACATGGATGCTTGCAGGCATAACCAATAGATTCCAAGCTTTAGATTCCCTTCCAAAATCGAATCTGGCTCGCTTGAAGGTTCTACAGGATGTTTTGTGTAGAAATACAGAACTTCCTCTAGAAGGCACAAAAACTCCTTTGTCTTTGTTTTGAGTGATCCTCCTGACCTGCAATGTCATTGCTGCAACATGAAATTATTCAATGGAGATTAGCTTTATTTTTCTTTTTCTTTTTCTCTTCTTTTTTTTTTTTTTTTTTTGAAAAACAACTAGGGCGCCTCATGGAGGTTTTCACCCTAATTGCCTGCCCTGGGCGCCTCCAAGGGAGGTTTTCACCCAGAGATCTTATTCTCTTTTCTCTTTTTTTTCCAACCCATTGACCGCCTCATGGAGGTTTTCAATCAATGAGCCAATCTAAGGCGCCTCCGAGGAGGTTTTCACCTTAGATTTCTATTTTCCTCTTTTTTCATTTTTTTCTTTTTCTTTTTTCTCTTTTTTTCTTTTTTTTCTTTTTTCTACCCTACCCTACTTGAAAAACAAAATCGTTCTCAAGTATAAGAATACTTCCAATGGAGCCATGTGCACATCGAGATTAGAGACAAAATGATGTGGAGGCTCGAAATGCATGCTTGGATAGGTATCCAGATCTCAGAGACCAAATGATCTGACTTTGAAGGGATCAAACATAGCTGAGGAAGAGAGTACCGCTGCAACTTAGTCACCTTCTGAAACCATATCTCAATATAGCTTTGATATCCTTGGTCCTTTTGCTGATATGGATCATTCTTCGTGTCACCTTCTATCATGACCTTCTCATCTTCCTCTTTTTGATGATCTTTCTCTTGAGTACATGGAGGATTTGATGGTAACCATGAAGGAACTCTCTCGATCTCTGATTCTGATCTCTTCTCTTCATCAAGTGCAGCCCATGGTTCTTTGATCTCCTCTTTGGAATCTTCTTTTTCCTTTGGTCCTTCAATGTTGTCAATATAATCTCTGTTTTGCAACACTCTTCCTGAGCTTTGGTGAACATCATTGAGCTCAAAAGGAGTCATTTGCACATGTTGTGCCTCAGCTTTGCAATTGGGTTGAGCTACTCCATTGTATGGCTTTGGAAATGGTACGGGTAGTTGAGTGGAGGTGTGAAATTGAGATGGAGATGGATGGCATTGTGGTTGGGTAGGCATTTGGGGTTGCCTTGGTGGAGGAGGAGGCGATGGTTGTGGATGAGCAGGTGGTGGAGGAAAATGAGCGGGATGAAAGTTGTACTGGGGCCTCCACTCCTGATAAGGTGCATTCCACTGAGGCTGTGGCTGAGCATAAGAGTGAAATGAATGAGCAACTTGTTGGGCATAATGTGGATCTGTGAAGGAACAAGGAGGAGGTGTGAACCAGGAAGGATGAGCAGGGGGACCCCAAGAAGGCATGAAAGTGGCTTGATAGGGGTCATAATAGGTCTCGGGTGTCCCTTGTAGTTCCTGCTGGTAAGATCTAGGTCCATGCGGCCTCCTTTGGTTCATATAATAGAGTGATTCAGTGGCTCCTTTGGCTCTCTGATATGCAGCTTTGATTCTGGGTAAGGAAGGGCACTGAGCTGTGGGATGGTATTCTTCACATACAAAACACACTTCTATGGAGTACAATGGACATTCGTTCCTAGGATGCTTTCTAGTGCACCTAGGACAAAAAATGGCCAAAGCCCTCTTGGCTTCTTCTTGCTTCTTTTCGATCCGCAAGGTATCCATTTGCATGGCAAGAAACTGCCTCATATCACTCTTGAAATCTTCCAGCTGATTTGCAAATTCGTGTTGGGACAAGGTACTGCTCCCAACATTCCTGTTTGTAGCCATTTGCTCCAGAGGAATGGTTTCTTCTTCTTCTTCCCTAGAGGTTCTTTAAATATGCCTTGATGTCCACCCAGGGGTTCTTTAATCACAGCCATCGAAGAAGAGAGAATGTTGGCTGTGTGAAGCAGTGGGGGTGTTGTGCAATCATTTTTCTAACTTATCTCTACTCCTACAAGGCATGAAATGAAATCTTTTTGGTTGATTTTTTCTTTTTTCTACTTCTACTTGCAAAACTGAAATAGATTGAACTGCAACTAACTATCTTGCTAAAATGAAAATGCAGAATTGAAATGAAAGCAGGAAAGGACTAATCTATTTTGCTCAAATGAAATTGCAGGAATGAAATGCTAGTCTACGCTTGTGGAATTGAAATGCTAATCTACGCTTGCAGAAGAAATTGTGGAATTGAGATGCTAATCTATGAAAGCGGGAAATGCTAATCTACTTTTGCATAAACGAAATTGCATAATGGAAATAAAATAAACTACTTAGCAGAAGATTGTAGTGGAAAATAGAAGAAAAGCGACAATCACCAATACTCTGCCGCTTCCCCGGCAACGGCGCCAAAAAGATGGTGGGCTCCAGTATTGTAGCAATAATGCTACAACTCCTGGAACTCCCTTCTTTAATTTTATCAACCCGGTAGTTCGTAACAAACTTGGAAGCGACGGTGTTGTATGCACAAGTACTAGCTCTTGCCGCAGCTGTCACTTGGTCAGCTGGCACAAGTCCGCTAGGAGCTTAAGCCAACGTCTATGAGCTCTTAGAAGAAGCTTTTTAATTGATGGATGAAAGCTAACTCGAAGGAAGCTAATCTAATTGCAAAAAGAAACTGAAATCCAAAAAAGAAACGTAAACCCTAGCAAACCCTAATTCTACCAGCTAGTCCTACCGACGCAAAGGAGAGCATGCAAACTACTGAAAGAGATGCCATTACTTCTATGAAGGTAAAATACATGTGTCTAGACTACCTCTATCTCAAGAAAACATCTTTTTGTATTTTTGATTAAGTTGTTGGAATTATCATGCATGTGCTTTTAACTATTTTTTACTGTGCAGAGGTGGATCAAGGAGGAGAAATGCTTGGGAAAGGTTGGGAAGGTTCAGAGAGGGTCTAAGGGGTCCCTAACACCCTTCCAGAGAGTCTCACAAAGTTTGGCTGCCAAGAAACCATGTTTATGAGCTTCTACAGGAAGTCTGCAGGGGTTCTACAGGATGTTCAGGATTTCTACAGGATGTTCTGTAATTCTTCTACAGGATGTTTCGAAATGGGATTTTGGAGCATGGATGGAGGGAAAAAGGTGGAGGAATGAGTATGGAGGTGAAATAGGGGTGTAGGGGAGTTCAAGACTTGGAGGATGGAGTTGAGGAGAAGGTGTAGATGGCTGGACTTGTTCCAAGAAGGCTGGAATAATGTTGCACAAAAGGTAGGGTTATGAGGGCAATGTGGCAACGTGAGGCAAGAAACCAAGTTAGGAGATGGAGAGGATGGGTTTGAGGGAGTCTGGGCAAATAGAGAAGTGGTATAGGTGCTCTGCAATTTGTGTTTCCAACTGAACCAACAAAGACATGCAAGAAAACAAAGATCTAGTTATGCTACCCTAATATGATCTAGCTAACAGTAACAAGAATGGACAACAGCTTTATTTGCAAGGAAACCATGTATATTAACTGTGCAATGAAGCATTCAAAGATCTGAACATGTAACCAACTTCTGCAAATGAAAACCAAACACTAATGATTGCATGGCAAAGCAAAGTCAGTGCTTTTGTGGGAAGCAAAGTCATCCTAGTCACAGCTCCTAATCCCACTAAGGGAGAGGTGAAACCACAGATGTTTGTTGGCCCTTTTCTTGAAGCTTTTTTCTGTTAACAACCTATCAACTAAATCTAAGCATGAAAAGCTATTTTACACATAAAAAACAAACTAAATAACAAAACAAGAGTTAGATCTAAATAGCAGATTTTATTCTAAGAATGCAGCAAAAACACATAAAGATAATCAAAGGAGGTATTGGGCGCTTGAGATGGGCCCAACCCCAAGAGCTACAGCCTCCTAAGAGAGATTTAGAGCTGGTGCAAAGCTGGATTCATCTTTATTGATCAAGAAATGAAGAGTTACATCAAAACTGTCCACAAGGAGAACTTGAAAATGAGATGACAGCAAAACTAATCTATTGCCTAGAAATTGAACTACAAAATGACTACAACAAGACTATGAAATGACTAACTACCAGCTACAAAATGACTAACCACTAGCTAACCCAAAATGAGGCCCTAAGCCTTCTTATTTATACAAATTGAGGACCCCAACAGTCCTCCTAAAATTTAGGGACTCGGCTACCCAAACTTGTAGTTAACAGCAGTCCTACTTGACCTGCTTGGCTGCCCTTGTGCTAATTGATTTGGTGGCCTTTGAACTCCGAGCTGATGGTGGAGAATTTGAGGTAAGGGCCCATAAATGAAGGGGACACCTTCCTACAAATCCTCTCCCTTGTTCTCCCACGAATTTGGCTGCCAAGTGCTCATTAAGACCTTCAATTTTGTCTCCAAATTGACCAAAAAGGCTACACAAAGCACCCATTAGACTTGTTGGCATAATGACTAACCAAATGCACTCTATTAGCATAAATATAATCAAAAACATGCAATAAACTAATGAGAATGGTTGATTAAGTCGAATTAGGAGGTTGAATGAGCCCAAATAATTATCCATTTTTGGGGCTCATCAAAGTCTACAGGACTTCCTTAGTAAATCAGCCACGGTTACAACCTCAGGAGACTGGCCCCGAAGTCTACGGGACTGTCTTGGTAATTCAGCCACAGTTAAGAACTTTTAACTACTTCACACGCAAACAAAGTAAAATCTCAATGAAAACCACCTAAAGCCACTAAAGAACCAAAAAAATTTGAATCACACGCCTAAAGAATCTAGAGATCAAACACACACAAACAGTAACTTTCCGGACTGAAAACACTAGTTGGTGATGAAATCCAACGTCGCAGAATTCAGTACAGAAATGGCGGTTGGAACAGTTACCCCGGCAACCTGCTTAATGAATAGACTGGACCAAGTTCCTCCACTTAACCGTCTCGAGTGAAGTGAACCCCCCAGAAAATCCAAGTGAGTCTAGCCGACGTCTGCTCCAGGTACAGTGGGATCTTCCCACCACTGTCACCTTGGGAAGAATCCTAAAGAATATGGTCACTAAGGCTACCAACTGAGACAAATACACCTGGGGGAACAGTCTACGATCTGATATGCACGCAAGGGCAAAGTAGCAAGCTCAATCCCCTTGAAGGCTCCTTGACATAATCCAAGGTTTACCAACAAGTGACCCCAGGCTCCTCGACAATGGTTAATCCGAGGTTTACCGTTTTTAATACGTGAATATCTGGCATCGTTCTCAATGAGGAAGGATTGATTCCCACACTGGTTCGGAAACGATCTCGTGCTTCTCCTTTAAGAGGAGCTTTCCCAGAGCATAAATGCAACAATTGGATTTCTTCCTACCACAAGATACAGCTACTTGTTTGTTTTTACTGTCTTGGAGAGTTAATTACTCTCCTACTCCAAGACACTAGCCTAAGCTAAGTTGGTGTATCAGAGCCCTAGAAATAAAATGTTACTAGGTGAATTTTACTTTAAGCGTTAATTTTAGTGGTTGTTGTTTAAGTCAAGAGGTGGCGGAGATGAAACTCGTGGTGTAAGGACTCGACTCAAAATCACTAAAAAGATGCACCTAAGATGATTTAAACAATCTTTTCTCTTTGATGAACTTCTAAACTAAGAAAGAGTTTGAGAATGCAAATACTTTGTAAACACAAATCTTTATCAATTAAACAAATTAAAAGAACAACTTTTCCTTTCCAAAGCACTCAAAACGAGACAACGATCTATTTCACACAAATTTCCCTTTTCTTTTCAAAGCACTCAATCACTACAAAAAACAAACTTTTCCAAAAGAGAATTTTTTTTTATTTTGTAAATAAAACACTCAACACTAATGAAAATGACTAACTTTGAGAGCTACAAACTATATAAAAAACTACTTGAAGTCAAAGCCTACTAAAAGTCTTTTTGAGGATGTTTTACTTAGCTAAATGTGAGCTAAGGACTAATTTATGCAGAATCACAATTAGTCAAAAAACAACCAACCTTTCGTTTTTTTTTTTTAAATGAAAATTCCAAACTTTCAACTACAAGCTTTTCGAAATTTTGAAATGAGAAAACTCAAAGCGGATTCCTCAACAGGGGGAGATTTCATAAATGGTCAGACTCATAAGAAGACTGGTAGACACCAAGGTAATCTGAGGTCCCTACGGCTTCTAAGCTCAGAGCCACTACACAACCAAAAACGAAAAACAAACCCAACAAGCAAAATTCCTAGGAATTCCACCTAAAACCCTAATGCTAATGAAATTAAACCAAGGAAAGTTTTTGACAGGGAACAAGCAGGTCTGGGCAATGGCTAAAACCTATAAACAAATTCTAAACTGATAAAAAAGAGAAAAAAATTAAAATTTTTCAAATTTTTGACAAGGTACGTAGGCAACCTGTTTACACAGGTGCGTCCACGCTCTGTGCACAAAGCAAAAGTGCGTACAGGTACGCACTGTGCTTAACTCAGAGGGTGCGTACCTCTTCCAAAAGTATGAAAAATGAAAACTAACTCAAAATTAACTAAATTCACCCAATCCCACAATCATCAAGTCAAAAATAGAAACAAAAAATACAGTTTCTCAGGTCAAAGTATAGACAAAGAAAACAATCAAGTCCCCAGCGGAGTCGCCATTTTGTCGCACGGAAAGTGTCGATCTTGCGGACAAGATAGACCTTCCTAGAATATAAAGAAGACCTAACGACAAGCAAACCAACCAGACACTATCTTTCTCTAAATATGCTTTAATAAACAATAGCAAACAAGTGTTTTTAGGGCCTACCTTTGGTCCAACGCAAGCTTGTGGATGCCCTCGCTCCTTTGATCCAAATGAGCTCCTTTCGCGAATCTGCAAACCCAAACAAGGCAAACAAATTAAATAGCACCTGAAAAACCAATTTCATAAAACATATTTAACATGAAAGTCAAGGAGTTCATGAAACAAATAACATAAGATACTTGTTGAGAAAAATGAGTTTGATTGTATTAATTCAAAAGAAGAAGAACCTTACAACCTTTGCCTTGACGCTGTACAAGCTCCTTCCAGGGTCCAACAAGATGTCTCCTCTACTTTGACAAGTTTCACTCACTCTCCAACGGAACCAAGAGGTATGTGATCTCTCCTCTCAAGCTCAACCAAAGAGTCTCAATTTCACCAGCATTTACCCTCAAAATGTTCAGCTTCTAACCTCCCTAGTCCTCACCCCAATGCCTGTATTTATAGTGCAATGGAGGGAAGTTACTAGGTCCTCCTTTAAAGGGATAAAGCCCTTCTTCAAAGGGATAGGTCCTTTAGTCAAGGGATTAGCTCCTTCTCTTTTGGGATGCATGAACCACCTCAGAGCGAACAATCCACGTCAAAATTCCTTCTAGAAAACTCTAGAATTAACCCAAAGTGAGTTTTTTAAGATAAAACTTGCGCCTTTTGACTTTCACAGGGGTCCGCACCTACACTGTTAGGCACAGAGCAGGTAGGTACGCAGCTTTTGTACACAGAAGGTGCGGGACCGCAGGTGACCATGAGAGAAAGTGTGGAACCAGAGTTACATTGATATTTAATGTCTTTCTCCCACTTCTAAAGCTTGATTTGAAGAGCTGAGGTCTTAGACTTGCTTAGGAGGACAGTACAAGTGATGATAGACCCATACTGACTGCAAATAATCATGGTGACGATATTTTTGTGTAACAAGTACGATTACCGAGATGTTCTTAAAAGAATTAATCAACTAAGAATGAAGCATAATGAATCAATTGAGGGTTTATATGATCGATTCCTTCACCTCTGTTACGAATTTCCCGAATAAGATACGGATTGGGATTTCTTGAAGAAAAAGTTTGAGAGTTTGGTTCATATCTCTTAACATGGTGAATTTGAAACCCTTGATATTTTTGCTTCCCCAACTTTTGTATATCATGAGACACCTCTAATTTCAGAGGAGGAATCTACTATTTCTTTTGTTTCTTGTCCTCCTCCTTTTCAGTTCCGAATGTGGGTGCCTCCTTGTGATGATGATGATGAAGTTTTGGAATCTAAAAATAAAATGGTTTATCTGTCTCTTCAACCTTCATCTGCTTCTCATGATCCATATCCGATGGAGGAAACCTTTGAATGGTTCATGGAACTTATGGTGACGACGGATCAATTCATTTCTCAAGATGATATTAGCACTCTTAATCACAATCTTTAATTTGGTTGCACTAAAATTGTTACTTCTTCAAGGGATATTTTTATCCTGTATTGTCTACATGCCATTAATATTTATACCATGTCCCACTTGATCAATATTCTCCACCAACCAATTCTTCACACTTGATTTTCAAGTTGTTGGTTCAAGTTACAATCGAGTACAAGGAAATCACATTTCACAAGTAGAGGAGAAAGAAGATGAAGAGATTCTTGATATTTATTCTCTTTTTCAAGTTCCCCCATGTCAAGATGATGCTTTTCCATTCTTGGTCGATTTTGAATCTACTAATATCAGTCCTGACTCAAATGAAATATGTTTTCTTAATCAATCTGGAATCTTGAAAAATAATCATCCTAACGATGATGACTCTATTTATGTATGTGATGATGAATTCCCAAGTGCACCATTTGATCTTTCGGTGTCTCATCCACAATCTGATCCATCCAAAGAAGATGTTCTTATCAAAATTTCTGCTTCATCTCACTATCCCTTGTGTTCTACTATTTGCGATACATCTACCTGCGATGGAGATACTCCATTCTCTTCAAGTTCTTTATTGGATGAGTTAAATTATCAATCGACACAAGGTAGTGAGGTTGTACATGATGAAAAATAAAACAATCAAATAATTGAGTATTCTTTCCATCCCTCATCATCTCTTATTTTTCATGAAGATAACTCTTCAAATCAGCTTGCTCATGAAATTTCTCTGATTTATACATCCCTAGATTTGCGATTAGGAAAATATTTTGACTTGAGTAATATGGTTGTTGAAGTTGTAAAATCCTATCACATCAGCGACATAGATGGCTGCCATCTGATTAGTAATGGTATTATTGAAATCGGTGGAAGTAGTTATCCTCACACCATGCATGATCTGATTCAATCTTTAAAATGTGATTTTACAACCCTTGGAAGTTTCGAGACTTTTCAGGAAGTCGAGGCACTTAAACTTCCATTGATGGTTATGTCAGGATCTCATGACTTAGGTAAGATCCCCAAACTAAGTCATATATGGTTTTCCTCACAGAATTATTCTTTGTTCATGGTTTCTCTCACTATAAATTCCTTCGTGAAATATGTTTGCTATTGAAAATATAGTCTTTCGAACTTTCAAGATTCAATTTCTGATCGGATTTGAGATTTTATTTCAGTTGATTCATCCCCATGCAAGGCTGTTATACTTAAATTTGGTTTCCAGTGTGTATCTCACATGGAAGCATGGAACTTCCAAGTTGATCATTGCAAAGACTATCTTAGGCCGAAGGAATCATGTCTATCAGATGCATTTCAAAATAGTCAGCTCTTGGTTTTTATTGTGAATGTTATATTGCTAATATTTTTCTTCGTCACACTTGAAATCATCTTGAGTGGTAATGAATGCATATCTGGTGAATCAAATTCTTCTTTAAACATTGTATCCTGATTAGTTTCATGTGTTTGCTATACTAGAATTTATTTTCACTTCTTTCGATGATTATGATGCTAGTGCAGTGTGTAACTAGTTACAAGTGTTTTGTTACATTCAACATGCGAGGAAGATGATTCTATCATTCAAAGCATTTTAGAAGTTTTTCAAACTGATATATATTTTTTGTCTATTAATCGATAATCTCATGCCACAAATGGTCCATCTGATCATAATATTAACTATCATCTAATTTATCATTTTCCTATCAGTATATCGGTGACAGTTATTTCACATTAAATAATATATATGGTTTATCTCTCTATTAGGGTACTTGTCAAGCAGCTGAGGCACTTCAACCTTCACTGTGTCAGGCCCTCATTGTCTTGGAAATCCATATGAACATGATCAGATTTATTTTCCCTCATAAGACACTCAACCTGATCCCATAATTTTAATTGAAAATCCATCTTTTTAGGGATTTCAAGGTTCTCAGGAGGATTTTCTTTAATTTCATGATCCAGTTGCTAAATGGTTGGAGCAATATTACTTGGAAAGATCTATCTCAAATAACAAGTTTCGATATTTTCTCATGCTTGCTAAGGTGGACAGTACAGATAAAGATGCATTTGCAAGAAACTTTCTATGTTTGTTTAATTATGGTCTCCATAAAAAAAGGTAGGAATGTGAGCTGGTTAGAAGTAGTGGTTATGACATATCTTTTTCCTAATAGGAAACACTTTCAATTTGTTGTGCAATTTATTCAAACTCTTATATTTTAGATTGCACATTATTTTATGTCTATTTTAATTACTTGTATCTTTGTGTATTCAAGTCGGGAGCAGTTGTGGTGGCTGAATTGGAAATTTCATTATATGTGACTATGACCTTCTAGCTAGATAGGTTAGGAGTAGGTCTAGCTTCATATTGGTTTCCCTTGCACATTCATCATACACTCATTTTTTGTAGCATTTCTTGTGTTTTGTAACCTTTTTCTTGCATTTTGTTTTCGGTTTAGCCTCCTTTTGTTTTGTGTTTTTGGTTTTGTTTCCCTGTTGTGTCTCGTCTTTTTCTGTTTTTTTTAATAAGAATTTGCATGAAAGATGCTTTGTTGGCTCAAAAGACAATGCAGTAAGACTTGAAAAGGGAAATTGTGATGACGAACAATGTTTTGCTTATCTATTTTCCTCTTCTCTGTCTTGGGTTATATCTTTCAGTCACTGATGTTTCATTGGAAAATACAATCCTTGCGTAATGAAAGCTTTGTGTCGAACCATGATATCTGTGTCTATTATGGAAATCACATGCTTACACTTAGTTCTTTATGTTCTAGTGTTTTCCATGATAATCCAATCTAGTAGAGAAGGACAAGGGGAAAACCTAAATGAGAAAACCAATATCAGAGGTTTTACGTATGTTCCTTTGAAGGAACAACCTATTATTTTCTCAATAATTCACGATCTCTCTTCTGCCCATGAAATGAATAAGTTCCAATGCATACTCCTACATAAAATAAATAAATAAAGGGTGAAATAAGAGAAATTCTTCATGTGTAGGGAGGTGAGGCAAGAAACTATGTCAGGTTACTTTTCACGCTCACTGGGAGTGGAGCGATGTTTGTGTTCCTGAAGTGACTCTACCGAGGTATTGTCTAGGCCTGTTGGCATCAGAGCAACTCTAGAGATGAAAAACTATACTTTGCAAATCTAAATCTCACAAATAAAATTACCCTTCTCCTAATTCAAAACATTGCAATATCGTTGGTATTATGTTTGCGTTAAACCAAGAAAGGATGAAGGGGACTATGTTTTACACACAGGGTAAGTGGGGAAGCCAGAGTAATATGAACAATCAATCAATACCTCCTACAAAGTAGACCCTATGCATAAAGCTAAATCAAGGCAAAGAAGTTGGAGATCTACCAGTGTGTCACCAAGTGTTGTTTTTGTGACAACACCCTCCAAAAAATTTTGTATATTTGAATTTTGGAGCCTACTATGGATCTTGTGATTGGTCATTTTGTAGTCACTTCTTGTTTGTGTTAGCACCCGGATTGAACCTCAGGCTGAAGGAAGGCACCAGGGTAACCACAAACCACGCTTAGCCAAGTAGCTAGCCCTACTAAGCCAGGAGAGGGCTCTCACCGTAAGGATATCAACCAAGATGACTGGATCAAGAAAATGATTATTAGGCTAGGTATAGTAGCACAAGGTTTGATTTGATTTTGAAACATTTTGCTGGATCAGGAGGAGCTAAACAGTTAGGGCAAGGAAATTAGGTCAAAATTGCAAGGTGTTTGATGGGGCAAGGTAGGCACAAGGCTCAGCACTCTAGGGTTTGATGGGTGAGGTGATTCAAGATAGGTGAGGAACTAGAAATAGCATGTAAGCAACATGGATTCTTCCTAAACTGAAGAAAACATAGACTGTGAATATTTTCCCAAAACAAAGCATAAATATTATGGGTTTTGCCTATCAACTTGAAAACATCCACTTAAAAGCAATGAAATGATTGATGAATCACAAAAAAAAAATTAACATATGATTACAATAGAGAAAATTGAACTAAAAATCATAGCACATGGATCCCAAAGAAATAGCTGCAACTTTTCATTAATCTCCCACTGAAAACTGATAAAAAATGATGTCTACTCAAAGCATTAGCATCCCACTGAGTCCAACCCTTTACAATGAGAAAGAAAAGGAAGATATAGACATTAATTCAACCTCCTCCCATCCTTAGGGTTCGAATGCCTAAGATGAGGAGCTAATTCATCAAAAACTGAACAAGAAACTGGAATCTAGGCAACCTAACAACTTGCCTCTAAAAGGGAGGAAACTGATTCATTTGTCCTCAAGATAACTTTTGATCTAATGAATCTACCTTCTAGTAAATAATATCTGTTATAGACATATTTGGGCACTTCAACCCCAATATTATATGTCTATAAACTAGGGCTCTTTAACCCCTAAAAGAGTTGTTTCATACCCTAAAAGATCATGGTCAACTGATTACATCATTCCCCAGAAGTTCCACCTGAAAATCCATCCAGAATTGGCCTAAATTGGACCATATTTACTGCTCCACTATCAAGGTGTGATGCATACTGACTTCTACACTAGCCAGGTGCGATGCATACTGATGAGGCCTTCTGTAGGGTGCGATGAGCGAGGATGGAAAAATGTCCAAGACATTTTGCTAAGTGGACGCTCACGGAATCTTCTAGAAACTTCTCCTATGACACTTGCCTCTCTGAATTCGCCCAGGGATGAGTAAGAGATCCAAGAAATATCCAACTGGAACCAAATTTAACAAGTGGAATGACACTAATCAAAACCTAGAGATGATTCACACCCTTGCACACATCTATAAAAGGATCCCTCTTCTAAGAGATCTGGGGGCTGGAATATTGTGAATTGCAAGGAAGTGTTGATATTTTGTATTTGAGAAAGAGCATTGTATTGTTGGGTGATCTTGCTATTTCATGAGGTGAAGAGGGCTTTGATGCTGGGAGGATGATGCTGGATTAGACAAATGGGTTGTAACTTTCCCTTCTATTTTAATAAAGTTCTTCAAGTTTTCTTCCATATAACTATGCAATTGTGAATGTTATTATTTGTGAATGCCATTATATGCTCATTATATTTCTAATTCCGTAATGATTATGATATAATAGATCAAGATGCTTTTACGGTTCTTTGTTACTGTGTTTCTACTGGTACTCTCCAAGTGGGATAAGTATGGAGAGGAGTTGCAAGCTCTGTCAAGGGGGAGAGAGATCAAGCAAGGAGTTAAGTGGAAGATCCAGGTTAGTTCCTTTGTATTTCTCTTGTCTATTATACATAGAAGAAATCACGAATTTCTTTAAACTGTTGTTTCTAGGGTAGTTGCCAAACCTAGAGGGCTAGTCGATCAAAAAGACACTAGTTTTCCCATAAACAAATTGGCGACTCCACTGGGGATCGAATAGATGTTTGTTTGTTGTTATTGTTTGTTTTATAAACTATAGACGGAACCTGAATTCAGCCAGGTAGCTTTCGAACTGATCTTGCTTTGCAATTGCATAATAGATGAATGTTGCTTCAGTCAATCTACGGTTTAGCTTATGAATTAAACATTTGACTTACAAGCATTCTAGATGCCCTTTTGGTAGCTTAGTAACTTCTCAAGATCATTCCTCTGAACTTTTCTCTTTACTGTCCATCATAGCTCAGTTTAACACACTGAAATCAGTTGCAAATTTCAGCCAAAACCCACTTCAATTGCGCTCCCTAGCCCATCACACTATCTGTCACTATCTACCAATATGCATCGCACCTCCAGAGTCTGAAAAGTGTGATGCATCACTGTTTATGTGAAGCCTAGGTGCGATGACTGATTGAACCTATTTCCATTCTTGAAATTCAGGGTTTTTGTCCTTGTTTTCAGCTTTGTTTAGTAGTTTTTTGCTGCTTATGAACAGTACCTCATTACTGAAGCCTGCTTGCATCACATAGATAAGCCTCCATTGATTAGGATTAGTAAATGTTTTTATGTATTTTTCCATCATTTACAATCCTTTGTCGAAATGTTGCTTAAATCGATCTGTCGTTTTGGTACAAAAAGTGTCATAACTATCTTTTTGTGTCAAAAAGAGAAGTGTCGTGGAGTCTTCCTTCCCTGGATAGTCGATTGAACTTTTTGACATGTATTTGATTTAATCTGTTGATATTTGAAATGACGAAAGCATTTTCTATTTGAAATTGAAAAGTGTCGTTTAGTCTTCCTTTCTATTTTGAAAAATAAATTGTTGAAAATGTCGCTTTGAAAGAAATATTTCAGATCTTTACTACATTTAGTTTTCTTTTTTGACATTTTCACAATAAAGAGAACGAAAAAAATACATGAATTTGCATTTGCATTTAGTTTGTGTGTGAAAAATGATTTAGGAAAATGCACTAGTGTGTGCTCTTTGCTCTTTTTTTGAAAGTATCGTAATCTTCTTTCCCTAGTAGCTAGGATTTTCATTGCTTAAAATAAACAACAATTGTTTATCATTGTACATTGCATTTTTAGGAATTTCAACTCAACATCACGCAGTGAACCATTGAAAGGAAAAATTTAAACAAGATCAACTCTAAAATAAATCTCAATGAACTTAACAATGCTTTGGAACTTAACGCAACATATCTAGAGGTCTAGGCTAGAGACATGTTCCGGCATCGTAAAATCTAGTAACTATCATTTTCATTGAAGGTTGGGTGATTCCTCCTCCTTGATACGACAAGTGCTAGCATGGACTTGTGCTCCTGGTACCGTCGTGTATATATTTGGAGACCACAATAGGCTTATATCCTTTATCCATAGGAAGCCAAGTCTGCCTCCCTATCGATCGCAATGCACTGAACGCAGCATTCGGGAAGATTGACTGCCGTACATAAGTCCTTGGTAATTTCTCTTTAATTTATCACCAAGGTGTATTTTGCAGTTTTGCAATTGGTTTGGTAATCTTTCTGTCTAGATTTCTAGAGTAGTCATTTTTGTTCCTTTTCGACTCTTTAAAAGAAAAGGTCCATCTGAGCACTTGTCACTTCAAGCTCATTAAAAATCGAAGGGGACTAGAGTCATCTTTAGCTTTTTCTCGACTCTTAAAAACTGAAAAAGAAAAGTTGTGTCAAAGCATCATTAAAATTTATTAAATTCGGAATAACATCCCTGTTCCTTCGTTGATCTTAGGTTGAGATATATGGAGTCCACCAATCAAGGAATCCCTCTCGAGGGGAATCCTAGTCCTTTTACTTCTTGGGGAAATATTGGTGCTCCTCATATGGCCACTTTGTCCCTTCCGAGACTTACCATTGGCCTGCCAGTATGGTTGTTCTCAACCTCTGTGGTTTAAAATAATGTGATTCCTCAGCAATCGAATCAGCATACAAATGATACTAAACTTGACCCTTCGCCTTCTTCTTCATTTATTTATCCCTCCCCTTCTTCCTCTTCACTTGGTGAAAATAGTGATGCTAATAACCAGGTGGCTAAGAAGAAGAAGAAGGGGAAGGAGAAGAAGAAGAAGCCAATTCAACAAGGGGGCAACCAAGCAACCATTGCTTTGGATGCATCAGCTGGTGAAAATCCGCACATTAAAACTCCTAAACTCAGATTTCCATGCATAATTTGTAAAGGAGACCATTTTCATCGAGATTGTTCGTGCCTCCCTTGGATCTTGAGAGAATGGTACCCCTGTTCGCACAACCTAGTGTCATCAACCTCTGTTGAACATGTTGAAAATACACCATCAACTAGTGATAGTGAAGTTCACGGACAGAAAGGAAAAGTCAAAGTTCCATGTAGGTTATGTGAAGGGAACCATACCCTTCCCCATTGTAATTTTTTGGATGAAGCCAAGAGAGTCTTGGATAACTGGCCTGCTTCACTGCAGCGACTCCCATCTGGATACAAGAAACTCTCCCCAAGTCCTTTACTAGTTGAAAAACCAACAGACTTAACTCAATCGTCGGTTGAAACACCTATCACTGGAAGTGAATCTTCTGAGTCCATACCCGACGAAAGTCAACAGGTCGAGGTGACAGTTGACCCAGTGTTACCTTCAGAAGATCATACCCTTCCCGAAGAGAGTAAGAATGATACCGTTCAAATTCTTTTTGTTACTTCAGAGTCAGATGAACTTGGGGGAAAACCACCCATTCCTTCACAACAGGAGGAAAATCCCCCAGTTCCCGCTACTCAAGGGGTTAATTCAACTGTTTATTCGGTACCCCCTCCAAGCATCCTAGTCACTTCTTTTGATTGGAATCGACTAGCAAGATCCCACCTTCCATCTTACGTGCCTTTCCGGATCATAGTACAAGTTTAAAAAATGATCGTGTCTGGCACTATCATAGATGAAGGGCCATCACTGAGTATCCTTTCCTCAACTACTTGGAAAGCGCTTGGTTTTCCATTGCTTATGCCTGTTACATGGAACTTGTCAGGCTTTAATAAAGGAACCAGCCGACCGTTAGGGATCCTTCCTAAGTTACCGATAACTTTGGGAAGGAAAACCGTTCACCTGAACGTGATGGTAGTCCCAGGACCATTAGATTACAATCTACTCCTTGGACGTGACTATGTTTATAACATGGAAGCTATTGTTTCAACACTCTTCCGAATGATGTGTTTCTCGCATGAAGGCAAAATTGTCACCATTGACCAGCTTTCATTTCCCAGTTCAAGCATAGCTCCAAGTCAATCATCATCCCTAAATGGTCCTTTTATATCAACGGTGTCTCTTCAACCTTCATTCCATCCACCTAATTACCGCGAGTAGTCTGGTGAATGTAACGAAGCTTAGGGGGCATGCACCCTTGTCTATTTGGCAGACGAACCCAGCTGAAAAGATAAGTTTCCCTGTAGAGATAAGTTTCCCTGTAGGTTATGTGATTGGTCTGACACACCATTCACCTTTGTCTATTTGAAGGACGAAGTCAAGGAAGTGTTTTGTCTACTCTACAGACAAAACCATCCTGCATAACCACAGTAAGTTTCCATATAGCTACTGGAGACTCTCCTTTTCACCATGTTGGGGGCATGCAAACTTTTCATTTCTTTTTCATTTTCTAGCTTTTTAGCTTTTTCATTTTCTAGTTTTTTTAGCTTTGTTGTTTCTAGCTTTTTAGTTTTGAGCTTGTGTAGAAATAGAAACTTGACCGAGCATAGTTTCCGCAAGGTTCAAGCTCGTTAAAAAATGTCCGAGACAATTTGCTAAGTGGATTCTCACGGAATCTTCTAGAAACTTCTCCTATGACACTTGCCTCTCTTAATTCGCCCAGGGATGAGTAAGATATCCAAGAAATCTCCAAGTGGAATCAAATGTAACAAGTGGAATGACACTAATCAAAACACAGAGATGATTCACACCCTTGCACACATCTATAAATGGATCCCTCATCTAAGAGATCCAGGGGCTGGAATATTGTGAATTGCAAGGAAGTGCTGATAGTTTGTATTTGAGAAAGAGCATTGTAGATCAGTACTCTCCAAGCGGGATAAGTACGGAGAGGAGTTGCAAGCTCTGTCAAGGGGGAGAGAGATCAAGCAAGGAGTTAAGCGGAAGATCCAAGTTGGTTCCTGTGTCTTTCTCTTGTCTATTATACATCGAAGAAATCATGAATTGTTGTAAATTGTTGTTTCTAGGGTAGCTGCCAAACCTAGAGGGCTAGTCAATCGAAAAGACACTAGTTTTCCTAGAAACACTATCCATCTTATTTACATGCTTAGTTACCATTTACATCAGTAAAAACATCATTCATGACAGAAAACCCAAAATTACAGTCATGGCACAGTGAAGTGAAAATTCAACATAAAATTGTCCTATGCGCAGTGCCCAAGCTCTATGTGCAGCACTTTTTGCAGGACCATTTTGGAGGTCTTCCCAGTGTCCAAATTGAGCTCATGATAGCTCATTGGAAATCCTATCCTGTCTATTTTCCAAATATTCCTTTAGTTTCCCATTTGGAGTTGATTTGACCCCTCAAAAACTGATTCTCCCAATACTGCTTCTGTGCTCAACGCCATGGGTAGAAAGGTCTTTTTTGGGTGTTTTTCGACCTTTTGGTTGACCAGTAATGTACTCATAATTTGGAATCCAAAAATACTGACCACTTCCTATTTTGATGCCCCTAGGAAAAGCGCAACGCCACTGGCGCTACACATAGAGCCAATTTTTCTAAGTCAAAAATTGCAAAATTCTTCAAAAAGGAAAAAATTCTCAAAACTTACTCAAAATTTGTGGATAACACCACCATCAAGTGTCTAGGTTAGCCAAGGAATCTTCAGCAAGAAACCTAAGCCTATCACCCTACTTTTTTCCTTTGAGTGCTTGTTTTAGCCTTGTCTTCATTTTCTTGACTCTTATGTTACAAATCTTGTTCTAGGTCCTGTAATGGCAAGCCATGTCCCTAATGATTTGATTGTCCCTGTTGGCCCTTTGTAGCATCTTCTCCAAATGCAAATTGAACCTGTCAAGCCATGTTTCTCTATCCTCCTCAATCTCCTTTTCAAGCCTTTGTTTTGTAGTCAAGGTGGCTGGGGTTTCTTCCTCTTGCATTACTGATTTGCCTTTATCACCTTGCCTCTTTTCTTTGAGAAGTTCTAGCTCCATGAGGATTTGTTTTTCACTCAGTTTCTTTCTCTCTTGCTCAAGGTATGAAATGACATACTTAACTCTCGCCAAGTTTTCCATCAGTTTTTGGATCTGTGCATCATTTTCCCTTAAGGTTATATTTTCATTTGTTTCCTCATCTTGAGCCTCCAAGTCGACTATCTCAATGCCATGATGAATGTGTGGCCATTCTGATCCATCATGTTCCAACAAATCAAAATCCCTTTCCTCTTCATCATTGAGGTTTTCCTCCAGTATCTTTTCGTTCCCTTTATGCACCTGCTGCACCTGTTGTACCTGTTGTGTTGATGACAAAGGCAAAGCCCCTTCCACAGTTTGTGGAGCAAGCATTTGCCTATGAGCTGATGAAGAAGGCAAGGCCCCTTTGACATCAAGTGGAGTAAACACTTGCCTATCCACTGCAAACAACTTTCTATCCCCTCTCTAATATGTTTTGTAGGTTTCTGGCTTCTCAACAACTTTAGTCTCTTTAGCCTTCTCACTTTTCTTTACTTTGGCACTACTAAAAGGCCTTTCTATTTCTTGAGGCACCAGTGGAGGAATCTGAGGACCATTGAAGATGTCATTGGCAATAAATGTATCCCAGGAGATGTTGAGGAGGTTGAGATAATGTAGCACAATCATATTACTCAAGGAATAGTGATAAATACTATTCATCTGTTGGGGGTATGGCTTTTTCTGTACAATGTAGGCCATCTTCTCAATGTTCCTGAAAAAGAATTACAGGATGTTCATCATTTTCACTCTTGTGAAGTGCATAAGAATCCTAATATGATAGGTGTGCAATCTGGAAAATCTTCCCTCACACGTAAAATACTTCATAATGACCCTCATCATAGGGGCATACTTGTTGTCAAGGAACCTGAAGGAAAGGTCCTCTTCTTTTCATTCCTGTAACTGGGTTTGACGTATGGCTCATAGTAGTGCTCATCCAAATCTTATATGTTATACCATTTTTCCCTTACATTCGAAATCCTTGTAGCATCAACAATGATGGAGGATGAAACAGTAAATGTCACCCCGACAAGAGTTACTTTGTTATCACGAAGATTGGCTACAAAAAGCCTGGTCAGCTCAGGATGATGTTGAACTCTTTGTACCTGCTCACAAAACTCATAACACCCTAGATGCCTGAAACAAAAGACAGTCATATGAGAAGCTTGTAACTCTCTGATGTTTGATGGTTCCTCTCTAATAATTCTACCTCCCTTATGTGGTTTTCTCTGATGCTAAGTTTCATCTCCCATGCTTTCACTGCCACTGTTTTCCTCCCCCTCATAATCTCTATCCTCTTTATCCATGTCTTTTGAATTTGAAACTTTAGAAACCCTATATAAGGTAATCAAGAAGTGAGTTGTGGTGAATAGGGATATGGGAAGGGGAGTTTGCGCGATGTAGGATGAGATATGTATGATGTGAGAGTGAGAAGGAGGGTATTTTTGGTAGGCACTGTTTAGTAAATAGCAGTTTAAGGATTTTGTTTTGGGGATTAGGGTATAGGGGATAGGTGTAGGGATTTCGTTTGGGGGATTAGGGTATAGGGGATGGATGGAGGGTTTTGAAAATAGAATGTGGGAATAAGGGATATGCTAAGTAGGGAGGGTTTTTAAACAACCTAGGGTTTGAAAATTTAAATAGAAAACAAACTTCAAAATCGTGAAATGAGTGCTAGGAGGATGGTTCAAGGAGTGTACTTACTTTATTAGAGGCTCTAGGTAGCAAAAGAGTGATTTAGATGGTTGTTAGGGTAGTCTTGGTGTTTTCTGGCCCTATCCGAAGCACCTTGTATAGGTGCGCAGTGCTCTGGTTGTATGCACAGCGCCATGCAAAAATGCACTGGAACACAGGCTCTATGCGCAGAACTTTGTCTGTATGCGCAGCGCTCCTTGCTCTATGCATAGCGCTCCCTGCTCTATGCATAGCGCCTCCACAATATACCCTGTGCGCAATGCCTCCACAATCTGCCCTGTGCGCAACACTCCCTGCTCTATTCGCAGCGCCTCCACAATCTTCCCTATGTGTAGCACTCCCTGCTCTATACGCAGTGCTTCCACTTTGCTCAGCCACCAATTCGGTTCAACTCCCTTCTCTCCTTCGACTCTCTTCTTTCTCTTTGTCAAATGATTATGATGAATTTTGAAAAAGTATTTTGAAATATTATATAGAGGGTGATTTTGATTTTTCCTTAGAAAAACCCCACTTTATAATGTTTTTTGGAACTTTTACTTTGTCTTCAAATCTATGTTTAATGCTTTTCTTTCCTTTTCTCTTTTCAGGTGGATGATTCTTTGATTTGAACTGATTTCTTCAATGGCTTCATTTCTTGCAGCAAGGAGAAATGCTTGGGCAGCTTATGGGGAACACTTATTACATGAAATGACTTGAATTACATCAAAAAATATGAATCAACTAAAATGCTATGTTTTCATCTCAAAAACATGTTTTTGAGATGAAAATTACATCAGTTAAATAAGATTTGTGTACAACAACCATGACTTACTACCAATCACTCTTTTTTTTATTGGTCTTCCTCATACCTTTTCTGCCCTTTATTTACACTTGAAACTATGCTTTTGACCTTGGAAATGGACCCTAAGACCTAATGGAAAGACCTTGGAAATGAACCCTAAGACCTAATGGAAACATAACTACCTTGACTCTAAAAATAACATAACTGAATGCAACATGGAGATGGGTCAGCAAATGTACCTCATGAGGGAAAATTTGATTTTCTGAGAAGAAGACAACCATCAGTGGACCATTTTGGCATGACCTAGTGGAATGATCAAAAATTTAGTATGAGACACCTAAAATGAAAATGAAAAGAGAAAATTTGATCCCTGATGGAAGTATGCATATACTGACACTAACATTGGCCTTATTGGGGATGGAAGCTCCTTGGAGGTGTCAAGAACACCGTAGACCAAGTGCCTAGCTGATTGGGCCAATACGATCAAACAAATGAAAGACTGAAAATTTTTTGAAATTTTCGAAAAATGACTCGATACAAACTGAAAACTGACTAACAACCGACTCTAGACTTGACTCAAAAACCAACTAAACACAGGAAAAATCATTTAAGATTTATAGCCTTCACTTCGAGCCCCAAGCTCAAATGGAATTGTACTTCAAATATTGCAAGGAAAGCAAACTGGTATATACAATGACAGTGAAACAACTTCAACAAGCTACATCAGAAATAATAGTGTTCCAAGAGCCTACCATTCACTGGTCCTCCTAAGCATTCTTGACCATCCATTTCCTTTAATAAAAATGCATTTTGTCATTGACATGCTGAGATTTTATAAGGTCCTTTCCACAAATTGTCAAACTTACCATGTTTCCCTTTTTCTTCATTTCATGCATCCCATCATAGCACTACATCTTCTAGCTGAAACTTTTCTGCCTTGGTTTTGCAGTCATAAATTTTATTTATCTTATCTTGAAGCTGGAAAGTATTTTGAGAAACCTCTTCCCTTGTTTGTTGAAGGTGAATCATTTGATTGATCCGGCACTGAATATCATCTTCTTCACTGTCGGCCTCTTGCAATAATTTCATAACCAGGACTGCAAGGGATGTAGGAAACACTGTATCAGTACCATAAACCAGTTCAAAAGGAAAAATACCTATTGATTTCTTACTGATCACTCTGTTGGACCACAAAGCATTGACAAGCTTTCGATGCCAATTCTTTTTGTTTGCCTCCAACATCTTCTTAATAAAGTTTACTAGGGATTTATTTGAAGACTCAGCTAGTCCATTGCCCTGTGGATAGTGTTATCACAAAATCAGGTACTGAAGGCTGCCAATCAGCAAGATTCTGTGTAACTATTTCAAACCAGGCTTTAGACTAAGGCTTAGCCTCCTTAGTCAGAGAGGGCTCTCTCACAGACTATGAATATTGACTAATGACAAGGAAAGATGGCTAACTCTTAAAAAACACATGAAAAATAAGCTGGCTGGACAAATATCAAAGTGATTCCCATTGGGCTTATGGAGTCTCACACATCTCAGCAAACAAAAAACACTATTCTTTCATAGAAATCAGGGCACTTTACATCTAATGTTCAAACATAACTTACATAAAACACAGTTTGCCAAGGCATACAGGAAGTCAGAGCATGACACATGAGTTCTGAGTGATTATGCAGTAACAAAACTGTAAAAGAACGCTAAAGAGAATAAACCATCATACATTTGAACCACTAGATCTATTTTGAATCCTGAGAAGAAACAACAGTCATTTGCATTACTGAAATCTGCTATACATAAACCAAAATAGTCTTGTCTTTTATCAAAACATCCAACCTCAATTACATCCAAGTCTGATCTATATATAGGAATACATTCTTAACCACCTTGAGCTTCCTCCTCCAGCATGAGGGGAGCTCGAAGGTTGCTATTAACTACTCCTATCTTCTATTTAACTAACTCATTAAATACATAAGTACTAAACTGTAATTACAAAGAGTCCTAATTTAATCAAAACTCAAAATCTGTCCTCCTCGTAGCATGATTCCTTCTTGATTCTTGACATCTGTCTTCTTTCTGTTTTGGCCGAGATATCTTGGAGGAGAATGCAATGAACAAGCTGGCTTTGGATACTGGCTGCGTAGATGGTTCATTAATCCTCAAGATAAGTCCCCTGTTTTCCCAGTCCTTGTCTCCCACCATCCTTCGAAAGTTAAGCAACATGTTCCCAGCTCTTTAATACCCCAAAATTGATGAGCATCACCATATTTCAGATGTGTTGGAGGCCTTGTTGACTGAACAGGTGTATAAACCAAAATCTCCGTATGCATTTCCTATCAGAACCCTAAATAACCGGTAATAAAGTACCTTTATCAAGGTTTAACTAAAGACAAAAATATTTCACCTTTTCCAAAAGGCACACTTGTCATTCTCTGAATAGCTAGGATAGTCTTATGTGGTCTCCCTTATGTTCCTTAGGAATTTTCTTCAAAAATTTTCTGATCCCATCATTAAACTCTTTGTTTTCATCATAAAACAGCACCTACAGCAGTTTCGTAGCGCGCTACGAAACTGCTGTTTTTGCTAAAACAGAGTATATTTGCACTAAGGCGTCTTTTGCTTGAACTTATGACTCTTCAGACTTCTTCTACAGGTGTCAAAGATTTATATGACTTCAAAATAATGGAGCTTAAACAAAATTGACCAAAACTAAGAATGTCACCTTTTTCTTCAAATCAGTGAGCTAATTGACCTAGCTGTGTCTTCAAATTTGCAACCTCTTTTTTCAAAGCCTTGTTTTCAGCTCTCAGGCTCACGTTCATTTTTCTGATGAGTTTAGCTTGCTTGAGGGCTGGAACCGTCCTTGTATACACATCAGCCACTGAATCTACCTGACCCACTAGGTTTTTGCTACCTTTTAACACAGCTCTTCGATAGTTGGCATATCTGACAACAAGCTCCCTAGTGACATTCTTTACCTGGGCAACCTCACCTTTTGCTGCTCCCCCTTGGTTCTTTATGGCTATAACATTTCCTCCTTGAGTAATAATAACCTTTCTGTTCTTGTCTTTATGCTTGACTTCCTCCACTGTTCTGGTCAATACTTCGATTACCTCTGTTCTAGGCATCTTTACAGCTTTCTCTTCTTTATGCACTTTCTCAGCTTCTCTAACTTGTTTCCTTGTAACCGGCCTTCGTGGTTTGAACATAAACTCCTTACTAGGTTCATCGAACCTTAGTCTCTTCGAAGCTTTTGATTTCTTAGTGCTCTCAGGTGATGATTGAGTTAAATCAATATGCATGGGTTCAAGATGCACCAGTTCTTCCTGCTCAAATTCAATAGCCTCAAGTAAATCACTTAAGCTGGCCTTTGATATTGGACTTTCCTCAACAGCTACTGATTTTCCCTTCTCTTTGCTTAATTGACCTCTTGTTTTAACTCTTGATACACTTTCAGACCCAGCTGATCCAGGTACATCTTTCTTGTGCTTAACCATTTCCTTTGATGATGGCTGAGATGGCTCTTTAATAACCAAGGGCTTTACTGGCTTGCTCAACTGAGATTTGGTTTTCTTTTTATCCCTAGCCTCCTTTCTAAGCTCAGCTATTGTAGGTTCTTCCATTAATTTTTCTCTTTCTCTAACCGGCTGTGGGGTGAGGCCTGTCCTACTCTGGAAACCAGCCATATAGATGAAATAATTCCAATCCCTACCAATTTTTTGAAGAGCATCTAGCACTAACAGTTTGACTAGACCATGATGAAATAATGATGTTTCACAATCATCCTTTCTCAATTGAACCTTGTCACACATCTTGCTGAGGCTACGAAACAAGTAAAATGGGATATCTATAGATGCTTTACCCGTAAAATGCAGCAACAACTTAAAATGATAGGAATAGACTTTGTTATATCTGCCTTCACAGGTTAAATACTTTTGAATACAGGTAAGAAGCATAGCATAGTGTTCTTTAACATAGCTTCTAGGCACAGCCTTGGTTAGATCCTCATTCACATAGGCTTCTTTCAAGAACTCTTTGCAGGGGTTCATATCAAATTTGAAGTTTTTAAACCACTTCTGCCCCCCTCTTGGAATTTCAGTCACATTAGCAATAGCCTCTGGAGATACTGGGAATTCTAACATAGACACTTTAGAATTTAAACCTGTAAAGTTCAAGGCAAATTCTTTTGTTACCTGAGTGTGGCCACCCTTCAGCTTTTCACAGAAACTCCAGCAACCAGCGTCTTTGAAAGCTTTTCTTACACCTTCATCCCTCAATGCAAGATCCAATCCTTCAGGCTCTGCCCTCTGACACCTTCCAGACCGATGCTCCTTCTTCTCCATTACGCTTTGAAATCTTTCGCACAGAGAAACACCACCAACCTCAACTCAAATGGCAAATTCAAACTTTAGAACGCAGGCTCGCTTGCAATCAGGCTCTTTTGAAGAAGAGGCTCGGGCTCATTTGCAATTCAAATAACTTATCATACAAGCTGACCACTTTATGCATTATTATAAAACATTATAACACGACCATGCATGACAAAACCGTTTGAATGATTTTAATGTGAATGACTATGAACCTACTGGTGGAATGATGGCTCATAAGTGTTTAGAAGGTACGCCAACTGACAATAACTGGACGGACACAATGACTCATCCCCAGACATAACATTTTAAGAATCTGCGCTGCAAAATCCCCGAATCCGCGATTTCGTAGCGCAGATAGTTATAAATTAGCAGAAAGCGCTGCGAAATGGATGGATACTGACACGCTGCGAAAAGGTTAAAACATCATTGCACTGCAAAATCAACCAATAAAACTGCGCTGCGAAAATGCGAAAAGGACCAGTGACATATACAAGATAAGACATATCTTATTCAATCATGATGGAGGATGACTAACGGTTTTTTGAAAATGATTCACATCAATATCATTTAGAAACATGACCCCTAAGTAGTAAACATAGGACAACAACCATTTGACACCCATTTTTGACAATGAAATTTTGGACAAAATTTATGTACACGTGACTGCAGTTCTAGGTGATAACAGATAGTATGTCATGGAATGACCCAATGTGATGTTATATTTGTCACAAAACTCAACCATTTTCTTCGACTTAAATGCTGCTGCATTATCTGTAATAATATTGTGAGGGCAACCAAAACGAGACAAGATATTGGACTCTAAAAACTGAATAATTACTGTGTCCATAGCTTGCCTTGTTGGAATGGCTTCAATCCATTTGGTGAAGTAATCAATAGCTGTCAAAATCCATCTGTGCTGTGCTGATGATGTAGGATGAATTTCTCCTATGAAATCAAGCCCCCACTGCTGGAAAGGTGCATTGACTACAACTGGCTTCAAAGGAAGAGGAAGCAGCTTCCTTTTTCCCTGAAAAACTTGACATTCGTGGCAGCTCATGACTATTTTATATAAATATGAAAACAAAGATGGCCAATAATACCCTGCTCTCAAGATTTTATTAGCTGTTGTTTTCCAAAACAAGTGACCCCCACAATCTCCTCTATGAAAATCATTCATTACCTACTGAGCTTCATTTTCAACCAAACAATTAAGAAGAACCCCTCCCAGATCTTTCCAATAGAGAGCACTGTCTAAAATGCAGAACTTTGTAGACTTCAGTTTTACTAATCTACCTTTACTTCTCAACATTCCAAGGGGAGGAGAAAGATGTTGAAGAACATATATTATATCAGAATACCAAGGTGAGTTGAGAAATGTCTCTAATACCTGAATGAGTGTGCCAGCATATTCATCATCTGACATTGTTGCAATAAGATTTATGTCTAGAGCATGAAGATTCAACTCAGCCATGAGTTTTGCCAAGCCTTGACCTTTGATCAGTTTCATGGGCTTGATCTCAAGATCATACTCTAAAATTGTTGCTATCCACTTACCTCTTCTTCCTTCCAGATCAGTTTGCATGAGGACATCTTTGACATCCACGTTGGGAACATATGCTATGGTATGCGAATGCAAAATGTAGACTTGAAAATCCTTCAATGTATTTATAAGAGCCAAAGCTTGTTTCTCAATGATGTTATAGCGAAGAGATGCATCTCTGATAGTCCAACTGAAAAATGCAATGGGCTGCTCCACCTGATCCTTCTTTTGCATCAAAAACGCAGCCAAATTGTGCTTAGATGAAAATGAAAATATAACAAAATCATGAGTATAATCGGAACTGATCAAAACGGGGGTTGTGGTCAAAGAAATCTTTACCAAGTTGAAAGATTTCATGGCATCCTCGGTCCATTTCACAGTGTTGTCCTTCTTCAACATATTAGTTAACTCACACAAATGCTCAACCAAATTTGGTATAAATCTGCGTAAGAAGTTCATCTTACCGTTGAAGGTTTGGATCTCCTTTTTGTCGCGTAGAAAGTCTATTTGTTGAATTGCCTCCACCATAGAAGGACCAATGCGAATACCATCTTTGGAAATTATATGACCGAGGAGCTTGCATTCCTCCATGGAAAAAATACTCTTCTTTGGATTTAAAGAAATCCCAAAATCCCTACATTTCTGAAAAACAATCCTCAGGTGGTGTAAATGCTCATCATCAGAACTAGAAAATACTGTCAAGTCATCTAAGTAAACCACTAAGAAAACATCCTTCTCGTTAGCGAAAACTATATCCATAGCCCGCTGAAAAGTGGCCCCGACATTCTTCAACCCAAATGACATTTTGGCATACTGAAAAGTCCCCCATGGTGTTGTGAAGGCATTTTTGTCTTGGTCTTTTTCGTGCACCAAAATCTGATTGTAACCTGAGTAGCCATCTAGTAGTGACATTTGTGGTTCTCCAACTACTCTTTGCAGAATATGGTCCATCTTAGGAAGAGGATAACTGTCTTTCAGGGATACTTTATTTAGGTTCCGGAAATCAATACACAACCTTATCTCTCCGGTCTTTTTTCGTACCAGGACCAAATTTGAAACCCAATCAGAGAATGGAACTATGATACTAGCTTTAAACAAACTATTTACCTCTTTCTCGATAGATGGCAGCAGCTTTGGGTTAATCCTCCTCAACTTTTGTCTAAAGGGTTTTTGATCTGGCTTGATAGGTATGGTATGCTGAATGATGTTCTTGTCATACACTTTCAAATCTGAGTAATCCCACGCAAAAACATCAGAAAATTCAGAAAGAAACTTAACATACTTAGCTTTTGTTTCGGGAGATAATGTTTTTGATAGCTTAACAAGCTTGGGCTGGTCTGCTGTCCCAATGTTTACATCTTCAACTCCTTTGTCAGTAGGAACCAAGGTTGGTTTTCTCGCCACATCATCTTGATCAAACAACTCCTCTAAAGGTATAAGACCTCTAGGAATAACATTATCCTTCAGCTGTAAAACATCCATCTGATTTACCTCAATGTCTTATTCATCAGAATCACAAACATCATCAATGAAAGCATTCTTAAACTTCCCTTCATTCTACAAAAAGGAATTAATTTCATTGTCATCCCAGAAAACTTGCCAATATCTCAAATTATCAGGAACAGTAGGCCTATGTTTGACATGAATTTCAAATTTATTGCTAGAATTCATTGGAATTTTCAGATTGCTTGTTGTTGTAGCAAGTGAATCAGCAATCATGTTTTGAATTCTCGGCACCGTTGTCAATGTGTATTCAAGAAACATTTTCAAGATATCCAGGACTGTGTTCCTATAAGCTCTCATATGTGGATGCTTTGCTTGATATTCTCCTTTGACTTGTTTAATCACTAGCTCTGAATCACCATAAACAGAAATCCTTTTCGCACCCAGCTTCTTCAAAATCTTTAGACCTGTAATCAATGCCTCATACTTCGCTTCATTGTTAGAGAAATCAAAAGCTAATTTATAGGAACACACTCTAACATTTCTTGGAACTTTGTCTAGCTGAAAAATAGGACTTCGAATCCAAATTCCAATACCTGCACCATCTTTACCTAAATCACCATCGAAGTCCATGCTCCAAAGGCTGTCTTCGTCTCCCAAATGTTGGAATTCTGCTTTTGTTTCAATCTTACCTTTGTTGGTTGCTTCATTTTTCTGTTCTTCTCTAAATTTATGCTCCTATGGAGGCTGCTCAGAAGGAATTGCCACTTTTTTCTTTTCTTGGTTAACAACTACTCTAAAACCCTTAGAAATTTTTGATACATCATCTACTTCTATGAGCTGAATATCTACATCATTCAATCCACTATCAGTGTACAAAACAAAACACTAAATCTGTATGTACAGCATTTATCGGATGATTTATGGGCTTCTCTTTACTAGTGATCATATATTTCATCTTATTTTCCTACTACAACTTCCTCAATTGACCGAAAACAGGGATTGTAGCATAATAGAAGTCAAGTTGTAAATTGCCTTTAAGTTTGGCTCCCCACGATATAGACAATATCATACCAAATCAAGGTGGTATATCAGCTACTACCATGCCCATCAAGACATTCTTAGCTGGGATTTGATCTAAGAAAACCACCAAATCTTTGATGAGACCAATGCAGTGAACTCTACCAGAATCAAATGAATACAAATCATGATATTTTTAGGTGATATCCAAGCCCAGCTTTTCCATGATAGCCTTGGGCATCAAATTGTGGGAAGCTCCAGAATCAAGCATAACATTATGAATAATATATTCATGTAGTCTAAGACTCAAATAAAAGGGAGGGACCTCGCTATCTTCTAGCTGACCTTCTATAGTTGGACCAAAAATAAGTTCAGGATGATCATCCTCAACATTCACCATGTCAAACAAAGGATCAATTTGAAATATTCTAGACACATGGTGTTTGTAATGGCTATTATTAACAAGCTCGGTCAAAGGAATGGATGCTTTCAATCTAGCAATTTCACTTTCTAAATTAAAAGTGTGATTTTTTCTACCTCTTTGACGTTGATGTCCCTCTTATCTGTTTGCTCCTTTGTTGCACTATCGTTTTTCTGATTGTCTTTCTCTTTTGCAGCTGTACTTGTTGATGGCTGATTTACCTTGCTAGGATTCTAGTTGGCATGCCCCTTTCCTTTTTTCTAATTGTTTGAGAGATAATTCTTTGACTGAACATCCTTCCTCTTCTGAATAGGACTGACTAGTACATCTCTGCTCCTCAAAGGATATTGTCTCTGTTGTGCGCTCAAATCATTCATGTAACCACGCTGATAATCATTAGATTCAATCTCCAAAACAACATCATTTGCTAAGATGTAGTCCTCATCCTTTAGAGTGTCGGAACTTTCTGCATACTCCTCATCTTCGGTCAGAAATATAGGCATACCATCTACAGTGAAGAAGTGATTTGTTTCAATTACCGGATCTTCCTCCTCTTCTTCTTCCACTCCTTGAACATAATTATGCTGTAACAGGGTTCTGATCTGTTGTTGTTGTTGCGCTGGTTGTTCTGATGTTTTTTTCTCTCTTTGCTTGATTCGGAATTGGGGTTGTTGCTGCCCTCTAAAGTTTGGGTTCCAGATCTACGGTTCAAGTCTGTCTATGATGGACAACTAGTCAACCATCCTTTCCATTGTTCGAATCAATGTATCGATTTTTACATCTGAAGTAGATGCTTCTTCTTTCATGGTCACTCTCTTCTCTAATATCATTCTTGCTCTTTTGGCCAGCGAGTTCGCTTCTATGCTCACAACATTCGTTTGCATGTCTTCTAGAGTTGTAGGATCACGTTCACACAACTAATATGCCATATTGGCATCAAATCCATCTGGAAACTTAAGCAAATCCAATCCCTCTGGTGGTTTGATATTTGCAGGGATAGCATTGTATACTGCATTAAATCTCACACAATAGTCTTGCACACTTTCGCCAACATTTCTTTTGATGTTCTCATATTCAGACAAAAATCTGAAGGGGATTCTTCTTCACCTCCCACTGATCTAGGAACTGCCTCTGGAGGACAGGTAGAGTAGTGATAGAAGTTGCTGGTAGGGCTCTTAACCATTTCCGAACTTCTCCTCCAAAACTTTGTACAAACAGCCTCATCATCACATCTTCAATTTCAACTTCATGGAGGTCAAAGAAATCATTCATCTTGTCTACGTGTTGTTGAGCTGTAATAGTTTGGGTGTAGTCGAAGAAAGGTATTTCGGTCTGAAAATCAGGGGGCATTGCACCAAGATTTTGAGGAAAAACAAGGGGTGCATATCGGGAAGCCATAATTGGAGATGGGGGAGGTGGTGGATTTAAAACAAGGATTGGGATATTTGTTATAATCAAAGGGGGATTAACGATAGCTTGAGTGGTGTGAACAATCTATGAAGAAGAAGGCAAAGGATGAGAGATAGTTTGAGTGCCAGTAGATGCAATGGAAGTATTTCGAAAATCAAAAGATGGCTTATGAATCTTATTTTGCACCTAAGTGTTTAAGTTTGACGAGAGTTTCTACAAATGATCAAGAGTATGAATAAGCTATGACCCTGAGCTATTGTGTGAAAACAAGTCTTCAACGGGGTTATAAAGAGATAGAGAGGAATCAACAACTGTCTGATCAATCCAACTTAAAGATTTACTGCGAAATAAACTCTGCTCAAAATTAATATCAAACTCAATGTCTTGCAAAGTGTCTAACCTTCCCAGGAGTGAATTAACTCGAGGAATGAAATCCTCACTTGATTGTTCTCCAGCTAAACTAGATTTCTCCATAGATTTCTTAGATTTTCACCCAATTTTATGAGGATCACTGACAATGGTTAGAGGATTCGGATCTGGATTAGATCTGGTGTACTTTCAGGAAGCCAGTATGTCTAATTTTGAAAATTAAGATATTTCTTTACAACTTTCCAATTCAGCCTATTAAATTCTAAAACTCATCATCCACAAGCTTAAGAATTCAAATAAAACATCTTACTAGGGTGATTAATTTCTGATCTTTCTTTCCCAGTATGGTCGCCACTATGTTAGCACCTGGATTGAACCTCAGGCTAAAGGAAGGCAATGTCAGGGTAACCACAAACCACGCTTAGCCAAGTAGCTAGCCCTACTAGGCCAGGAAAGGGCTCTCTTCGTAAGGATCTCAGCCAAGATGACTGGATCAATAAAATGATTACTAGGCTAGGTATAGTAGCACAAGGTTTGATTTGATTTTGAAACGTTTTGCTGGATCGGGATGAGCCAAACAGTTAGGGCAAGGAAATTAGGTCAAAATTGCAGGGTGTTCGATGGGGCAAGGTAGGAAAAAGGCTCAGCACTCTAGGGTTTGATGGGTGAGGTGATTCAAGATAGGTGAGGATCTAGAAAGAGCATGTAAGCAACATGGATTCTTCCTAAACTAAAGAAAACATAGACTATGAATATTTTCCCAAAACAGAGCATAAATATTATGGGTTCTGCCTATCAACTTGAAAACGTCCACTTAAAAGAAATGAAATGATTGATGAATCACAAAAAACATTTTAACATATGATCACAATAGAGAAAACTGAACTAAATATCATACCACATGGATCCCAAAGAAATACCTACAACTTTTCATTAATCTCCTGCTGAAAACTAATACAAAATGATGTCTACTCAAAGCATAAGCATCCCACTGAGTCCAACCCTTTACAGTGAGAAAGAAAAGGAAGATATAGACATTAATTCAACCTCCTCCCATCCTCAGGGGTCGAATCCCTAAGATGAGGAACTAATTCATCAAAAACTGAACAAGAAACTGGAATCTAGGCAACCTAAGAACTTGCCTCTAAAAGTGAGGAAACTGATTCATTTGTCCTCAAGATAACTTTTGATCTAATGAATCTACCTTCTAGTAACTACTATCCATCCTATTTACATGCCTAGTTACCATTTACATCAGTAAAAACATCATTCATGAGAGAAAACCCAAAATTACAGTCATGGCACAGTGAAGTGAAAATTCAGCATAAAATTCTCCTATGCGCATTGTCCAAGCTCTATGCACAGCACTTTTTGCAGGACCACTTCGAAGGTCTTCCCGATGTCCAAATTGAGCTCACGATAGCTCATTGGAAAGCTTGTCCTGTCTGTTTTCCAAATATGCATTTATTTTCCCATTTGGAGTTGATTTTACCCCTAAAAAGCTGATTCTCCCAAGACTGCTTCTGTGCATAGCGCCATGGGTAGAAAGGTCATTTTTTGGGTGTTTTTTGACATTTTGGTTGACTAGGTTTGCTCCAAAAGATTAGAAAATACACGGGGTGCATGTACTCATCACTTTTAAACCAAAAATGCTAACCATTTCCTATTTGGATGCCCCTAGGAAAATCAAAGCCAATTTTTCTTAGTCAAAAATTGCAAAATTCTTCAAAAAGGCAAAAATTCTCAAAACTTACTCAAAATTTGTGGAGAACACCAACATTAAGTGTCTGGGTTAGCCAAGGAAGCTTCAGCAAGCAACCTAAGCCTATCACCCTCATTTTTTCCTTTGAGTGCTTGTTTTAGCCTTGTCTTCATTTGCTTGACTCTTATGTTACAAATCTTGTTCCAGGTCCTGTAATGGCGAGCCATGTGCCTAATGATTTGATTGTCCCTATTGGCCCTTTGTAGCAGCTTCTCCAAATGAAAATTGACCCTGTCAAGCCATGTTTCTCTATCCTCCTCAATCTCCTTTTCAAGCCTTTGTTTTGTAGTCAAGGTGGTTGGGGTTTCTTCCTCTTGCATTACTGATTTGCCTTTGTCACCTTGCCTCTTTGCTTTGAGAAATTCCAACTCCATGAGGACTTGTTTGTCACTTAGCTACTTGTTCTCTTGCTCAAGGTATGAAATGACATACTTATCTCTCACCAAGTTTTCCATCAATGCTTGGATCTGTGCATATTTTTCCCTTATGGTTATATTTTCATTTGTTGCCTCATCTTGAGCCTCCAAGTCGACTATCTCAATGCCATGATGAATGTGTGGCTGTTCTGATCCATCATGTTCCATCAAATCAAATTCCCTTTCCTCTTCATCATTGAGGCTTTCCTCCAGTATCTTTTCTTTCCCTTTATGCACCTGCTACACCTATTGTACCTGTTGTGTTGATGAAGAAGGCAAAGCCCCTTCCATAGTTTGTGGAGCAAGCATTTGCCTATGAGCTGATGAAGAAGGCAAGGCCCCTTCCACATCAAGTGGAGTAAACACTTTCCTATCCACTGCAAACAACTTTCTAGCCCCTCTCTGATATGTTTTGTAGGTTTCTGGCTTCTCAACAACTTTAGTCTCTTTAGCCTTCTCACTTTTCTTTACTTTGGCACTGTTGGAAGGCCTTTCTGCTTCTTGAGGCACTGGTGGAGGAATCTGAGGACCATTGAAGATGTCATTGGCAATAAATGTATCCCAGGAGATGTTGAGGAGGTTGAGATGATGTAGCACAATCATCTTAATCAAGGAATAGTGATAAATACTATTCATCTGCTGGGGGTATGGCTTTTTTTATACAATGTAGGCCATCTTCTCAATGTTCCTGAATAAGAAATACAGGATGTTCATCATTTTCACTCTTGTGAAGTGCATAAGAATCCTAATATGATAGGTGTACAATCTAGAAAATCTACCCTCACATGTAAAATACTTCATAATGATCCTCATCATAGGGGCATACTTGTCATCAAGGAACCTAAAAGGAAAGGTCCTCTTCTTTTCATTCCTATACCTGGGTTTGATGTATGGCTCATAGTAGTGCTCATCCAAATCTTGTGCTTTATACCATTTTTCCCCCACATTCGGAATCCTTGTAGCATCAGCAATGATGGAGGATGAAACTGTAAATGTCACCCTGGCAAGAGTTACCTTGTTATCACGGAGATTGGCTACAAAAAGCCTGGTCAACTCAGGATGATGTTGAACTCTTTGTACCTGCTCACAAAAATCATAACACCCTAGATGCCTGAAACAAGAGACAATCATATGAAAATCCTGTAACTCTCTGATGTTTGATGGTTCCTATCTGATAATTCTACCTCCCTTATGTGGTTTTCTCTGATGCTGAGGTTCATCTCCCATGCTTTCACTGCCACTGTTTTCCTCCTCCTCATAATCTCTATCCTCTTTATCCATGTCTTTTGAATTTGAAACTTTAGAAACCCTATAGAAGGTAATCAAGAAGTGAGTTGTGGTGAATAGGGATATGGGAAGGGGAGAGGAGTTTGTGCGATGTAGGATGATATGTGTATGATGGGAGAGTGAGAAGGAGGGTATTTTTGGCAGGGACTGTTTAGTAAATAGGAGTTTAAGGATTTTGTTTTGGGGATTAGGGTATAGGGGATAGGTGTAGGGATTTTGTTTGGGGGATTAGGGTATAGGGGATAGGTGGAGGGATTTGACAACAGAATGTGGGAATAAGGGATATGGTAAGCAGGGAGGGTTTTTAGACAACCTACGGTTTTAAAATTTAAATAGCAAACAAACTTCAAAATTATGAAATGAGTGCTAGAAGGATGGTTCAAGGAGTGTACTTACTTGCTCAGAGGCTCTAGGTAGGAAAAGAGCGATTTAGATGGTTGTTAGCGTAGTCTTGGTGTTTGCTAGCCCTATGTGCAACGCCTTCTATAGGTGTGCAGTGCTCTGGTTGTATGTGCAGCGTCGTGAAAAAATCCACTCGCACACAGGATTTATGTGCAGCGCTCTAGTTGTATGCATAGCACTCCCTGCTCTATGCGCAACACCTCCACAATATTCCCTGTGCGCAGCACCTCCACAACCTACCCTGTGCGTAGCACTCCCTGCTCAATGTGCAGCGCTTCCACTTTCTAAGCCACCAATTCGCTTCAACTCCCTTCTCTCCTCCAACTCTCTTCTTTCTCTTTGTCAAATGAGTATGATGAATTTTGAAAAATTATTTTGAAATCTTGCATAGAGGGTGATTTTGATTTTTCCTTAAAAAAACCCACTTTATAATGTTTTTTGGAACTTTTACTTTGTCTTCAAATCTATGTTTAATTCTTTTCTTTCCTCGTCTCTTTTCAGGTGGATGATGCTTTGATTTGAACTGATTTCTTCAATGGCTTCATTTCTTGCAGCAAGGAGAAATGCTTGGGCAACTTATGGGAACACTTATTACATGAAATGACTTGAATTACATCAAAAAATATGAATCAACTAAAATACTCTGTTTTCATCTCAAAAACATGTTTTTGAGATGAAAATTACATCAGTGAAAAAAAAAAATTGTACAACAACCATGACTTACTACCAATCACTCTTTGTTTATTGGTCTTCCTCATACCTTTGTTGCCCTTTATTTACACTTGAAACTATGCTTTTGACCTTGGAAATGGACCCTAAGACCTAATGGAAAGACCTTGGAAATGAACCCTAAGACCTAATGGAAACATAACTTCCTTGACTCTAAAAATAACATAACTGAAACCATAATTGAATGCAACATGGAGATGGGTCAGCAAATGTACCTCATGAGGGAAAATTTGATTTTCTGAGAAGAAGACAACCATCAGTGGACCATTTTGGCATGACCTAGTGGAATGATCAAAAATTCAGTATGAGACACCTAAAATGAAAATGCAAAGAGCAGATTTGATCCCTGATGGAAGTATGCATATACTGACACTAACAGGTTGTTTTATTCTTCGTTAAGTATTTGAGCTCTCTTCTTCAATTGTAAGTTTCAAATTCACATGCTCAGTCCAAAAAAATTCCATGAGCACATTATTTTATGCAAGCTTGAACAAGCATAGTAGAGTCCATCAAGATAGTGTGTGTGCGATGATCAACCTATGTCAATAGTTAGTGCACGCTTTCATTAACAGTCTCTCACTTTTGGTTGCGAGTGTTGCTTTAATGTTTTTTACTCTCACTTTCACTTCCTTTCACTTTAACTAGTGTCATTTTCATGTTATCTTTTCTCTGGCATGTTTCTCTTCCACTGTTGTACAGATATCGCAAGTGTCGCTGACACTTTTCTTTTCATATAGAAAATGTCATATTTTGGCATGGGAAGTGTCACTTATGATGTAAAGTGGAATTTTGGCTTGTTTCAAAGGGTAAGTTTGGTCTTGATGAATCCTTCTAGTCATGTAGACATGTTTTACACTCATTCCCAAAAATTTATGCACTGTCGCACAAGTGTCGTCACTTTCATTTCAAAGTGTACCTTTTGTGTGCACTTGGAGGGGTTTGTTGTATCATCGTCACAATGAGGACATCATGTTCTTCTTGTTTTATGAGTGATCAATGTTTTTTCATTGACTGTTTAAGTGTTTCATCATGATCTAGTTTTGTCTCTATTCACCTAAGCTTCACTGATCCCACACTTAAACTTATCCATAAAATTTCACTCCCACACAACTTGACTTCACTCAGCCTTCCTAAAATACACATTTCATAGTCTCAACCCTAAATCCCCGATATTGCCTCTTATATATTCATACTGCGCAGTCACAGTTCCAAACCTTGACCCTTGAGCTCAAGAAATACACAATTTATGCCCCCCAGTCAACCACAACTACAAACTACACAGTGTAAAGCCTCAAGCTTCCAGCCTGACACCTTGAGCTACACAACTATGCAATCCATGAGATTGTTCTCCCTCCACAACTATGCATTGGGAAACCTCAAGCCTCATGCCCCAGCCTTGAGCTCTTAAACCCATCAATTGCACAATCCTTTGACCCTATCCATCTTGAATTGTGCATTCCACAATCTCAAGGCTCAGTCCTAGACCTTGGCCTCTGGAACTGCACAATCCATGAGTCAATCACTCAATCAACCACCTGGTTCTAGCCATAACAAATGATTTCATGAAACATGTTATATTAGGAAATTTTAGACTAATTTCGGCTTGTCATGAGTGGTTTTCAGTTATAGGTACTCTATCTTATCATGATAGGATGATGATGGAATAAAAGGAGAAGGAGACCATGCTAGAAGACACCTATGAAGCTGAAAAGATAAGATGATCATCAAGCGAGAAGGCAAAGGAACACCAGAGTACAATAGAAGATCAAAAGTCAAGACCACATAAAGACTGCATAATGATTCACAACCCTTTGGAGGGTGGATATGAAGAACAAAGCATATCTTTCATGAAGATGAAGTATTGGATACATCTCTTATTGAAGACAAAGCAACAAGAGGAACAACTTGGCACTACCACCTTATCATGAAGTCCATATTATCATTGTCAAGTTGTGACTTATGCAAGTGTCACCACAATGTCATGTGTGTCCATGTGTCTTGCCACATCTCTTGTGGATTTAATGATGTAAATATCAAAAGAAAAGGAAAAAATTTAATGTAAAGTGGAAGTCCAAGAGTCATCCATAGAATGTGAAAATTCATGAAGGAGTCAAAGAGTCATAGAGAAGTCAAATAATCATGAGGGTAGTCCAAGAGTCACAAGGGAGGTGAATGGTCACCCCATTTTTATATACACTTCCTAATAGCTCATGCAAATGAATTTTCACCTAGGATCCTCCTACCAAGCATTAGAGAACAAAATAGTTGTTTTGGAGGAGCAAGTGGTTGCTCTAACACTCCACTATTGGGGCTAGTGGTGTTAACTATCTTTATGTATCTTTGAAATTTTGCTTAATTCAGAAGCTTGTTGAGCCAACACACTTTCATGCATATGTCGTGAATATAGTAAGACTATTCTTTAAATGTTTGCAATGTATGTTTTTTCATCTATATTAAGTAAATTGAACTATTTTGGTGGATTTGGTACTTATCTTGTTCAAGGTGTATTGTATGTTTTTAACAATCGTTGCTTCTATGTGAAATATTTCACTACTTGTCCAACGGTTCGTTTATTTGTACATGCGTGTGTGTCTTTTCTATATTAATATTATTACTTGTCTTTAAAGTGTTCACTATTCTCTCCTCTTTCAGTAGAAGAACTCTAATACATTCCGCAGTTGAACATTCTATAAGGCATACTCACTTGCTAATCCGAAAGCATTTGTGCATTACTCTCTTATGCTTAACGTTGTAACCAAGGAAAATATTTCAGAGCATATAACAACCAGGCCTTATTTCTAGAAAGGATCCTACACCAAACGATGCAAATTCTAATTGGGACTTTTCATTAGGGAGATCCCTTTGGTTGATAGATTTCTAGCACCATCAATAAATGGAACTAGAAGGCTAGATGACAAGTTGTGCCTATTGAGTCTGTTTCAAATATCTTATCTTAAATGGCTCATCCCCAAATCATAATCTTGGAATGTTTCTCTAAACTATCCCCTGGTAAAATTTTCATCTCCGTGGAGCAATTTGATGACTTATCGCAATTTAAGTTTGATAGCCACGGGGCGATACATCCATTACCAAGCATGCATATATTTTTCTTAAGTTTTGTGAATACTATGAAATTAACTATCAAGGTGTGGCTGGTACTATTTTCTGCCTCACACTTGAAGGTCGGGTTAGCTAATGGTGTCATAGCATACCACCCACTTCCATTCATTCTTTTGAACACCACATCAAGGAGCTTCATTTAACATTTTATAGGTACGATTACCAGGATGTTCTTAAATGAATCAATCAACTAAGAATGAAGCCTAATGAATCAATTTAGGATTTTTCTGATCGTTTCCTTAACCTCTGTTATGAATTTCCTGAATAAGATACAAATTGGGATTTCTTGAAATAAAAGTTTGAGTGTTTGGTTCATATCTCTTTACATGGTGAATCTAAAATCCCTGATATTTCTACTACCCCAACTTTTGTAAATAATGAGACACTTGTAATTTAAGAGGAGGAACCTACTATTCCTCTTGTTCCTTGTCCTTCCTTTTCAGTTCTGATGTGGGTGCCTCCTTGTGATGATGCTGAATTTGGGGAATCTGAAAATCAAACGGTGAATCCATCTCTTCAACCGTCAGCCACTTCTCATGATCTAGATCCGATGGAGGAAACCTTGGAATGGTTCATGGAAGACTAATCCTTTCATTCCTCAAGATGATATTAGCACCCTTAACCTTAATCTTGAATTTGGTTCCACTGAAATTGTTACTTCTTCAAGGGACATTTTTTATCCTCTATCATCTACAAGCCTTGACTCTTTTTACCACGACCTGCTTAATCAATCTTCTCCACCAACTAGTTCTTCACACTCTCTTTGTTGAGATTGCAACAAGATGATGGAGCTTAGTGAAAAGAGTCGCCTTCACTAAGTGGGCCCGCAGGCTATTTTTGGCGCAAGTCTATTTTTAGACTATGTCTATTTTTAGACATATGGATCATGTCTATGTTTATGGATGATTGATCAAGTTGGGAAAATAGATGGACTTCTATTTTTGATGAAAGTGTGAGTGATCACAGTGTGAGTGATCAAGTCTATTTTTAGACTGGCTGTCAAAAATAGAAAAGTCAAATATTATTATCTCACAATAATATTTGGACTATAAACTTAATCTTATTCTCTTGGAGCACTTCAGTTTGAGCTACGGAAGTGGCACATGCAGCTGTCAGAAGGAAATTCGTTTTTCTTATGAGTCAGTTGAGTTGTTGCATGCATGACTTTAGTTAGAACTCAAGTGAGTTGAGTTTAGTGGACTGGAGGTACAGTTGATGGAGTTGTGTTCAGTTTAACTTAGTTAAACTGGTTGTAGTTAATCTAACTGCAGATAGACTAATGATGAGTTGTTAAACTAATTATTAACTCATAATACAACTAAAGAATACATTAGTTAACTCAGTTGCATGTCAGTGCATGTTCAGTTCAACAGGGACAGGTGGTAGAGAATCAGATTGCTATCAGTTGTGACTATAGTTGTGCACCAGATCTTGCACAATCAAAGGATTGAGTATGCCAATGAGTTTGCTCACGTATTTGGCCCGCATTTTAGCCTTTGCTCACGTCCACAAAGAGTGAGTGACTATTTTGCAGGTGAAAATCGAGTTTGGGAAGCAATTCTCATCAGTTCTTGAGCAGGTATTGAGCAGTGGAGGCAGGCAAGCAGTGGAAGAGATTTGGAGATCAGATCTGAGCTGTATTGTGTGTAACAGAGGTGGAGATACTTGTGAGAAGTATTATGCTGTGTAATGTTACATGACTCAATCATTAATATACAGATAGTGTGGGGTTTTTAGCGAGATGCTTTCCCCGTGATACATACTGTGTTAATGGGTGAATGCTCTTGATGTTTTTATTGTTATTGATGCTGCTATATTCTTGATCAACGTAGAGGAGCTTATGTATTGTGTATGTTTTCCACATTAGTACATGATCAGGATAATCTCTGTGAATATGTGTTAAATTATTCAAAATTTCTACACTCTTGATTTTCAAGTTGTTGGTTGAAATTATGATCAGGTACAAGGCAGTCACATTACACAGGTAGAGGAGCAGGAAAATGAAGATATTCTTGATATTTATTCTCTTTTTCAAAGTCCCCCATGTCAAGATGATGCTCTTCCATTCTAGGTCGATTTTGAATCTACTAATCTTGGTAGTGAATCAAATGAAATGTGTTTTCTTAATCAATCTAAAATATTGAAAAACAATCATCCTGGAAATGATGAATTTATCTATTTATGTGACAATGAATGCCCAAGTGCACCAATTGATCTTTCGGTGTCTCATCCACAATCTGATCTAGCCAAAGAAGATGTTCGTATTGAAAATTCTGCTTCATCTCACTATCCCTTATGTTCTACCATTTTCAATACATCTACCTACGATGAAGATAATCCATGCTCTTAAAGTTCTTCATTGGATGAGTTAACCTCTCAATTGACACAAGGTAGTGAGGTTATCCATGATGAAAAAGAAAACAATCAAATCATTGAGTATTCTTTCCATCCCTCATCATCTCTCTTTTTGCATGAAGAAAACTCTTCAAATCAACTTGCTCATGAAATTTATTTGATTTATGCTTCCCTATATTTGTGATTAGAAGAATCTTTTGAAATGAGTAATCTAGTTGTTGAAGTTTTAAAATCCAATCGAATAAGTGACAAAGATGGTTGTGATACAGTTAGTAATGGTCTTATTGAAATCAGTGGAAGTAGCTATCCTCACACCATTCACAATCTGATTCAATGTTCAAAATGTGATTTTACAATCCTTGGAAGTTCTAGGACTTTTCAGGAAGCCGAGGCACTTCAACCTCAGTTGATGGTTATGTCAGGATATCGCGACTCTGGTAAGATCCCCGAACTAAGTCATATCTAGTTTTCCTCGCAAAATTCTTCTATTGCATGGTTTCTCTTTATATAAATTCCTTCTTGAAATATGTTTGGTATTGCAAATATAGTCTTTCGAACATTCAAGATTCAATTTATGATCGGGCTCGAGATTCTATTTCAGTTGGTTTATCCCCATGCAAGGCTCTTGTACTTAACTCAGGTTTGGAGTGTGTATCTAGCATGGAAGCATGAAACTGCCAAGTTGATCATTGCAAAGTCTATCTTTAGCTGAAGGAATCATGTCTATTAGATGCATTTCAAAATAGTAAGCTCTTGGTTTTTCTTGTGAATGTTATACTACTAATATTTTTCTTCATCGCACCTAAAATCCTCTTGAGTGATAATGAATGCATGAGTTATCTTGCAAATCAAATTATTATTCACTCATTATATCCTGACTAGTTTCATGTGTTTTCTATACTGGAATTTCTTTTCACTTCTTTCGACAATTACGATGCTAGTGCAGTGTGTAACCAGCTACAAGAAAATGGTTTGTTACATTCAACACACGAGGAAGATGATTCTATCATTCAAAGAATTTGTGAAGTTGTTCAAACTGATCTATATTTGTTTTCTATTAACCAAGAATCTCATGTCACAAATGGTCCATCTGATCATAATATTAACTATCATTAGATTTATCATTTTCCTACTAGTATATCCGATGATAATTATTTCACAATGATTAATCTGTATGATATATCTCACTATTCAGGTACTTGTCAAGCAACTGAGGCACTTCAGCCTTCGTTGATGGCTGTGTCAGGCCCTCACTCAAGACTCTCAACCTGATTTTGTACTTTTAATTGAAAATTCATCTTTTCAAGGATTTCAAGGTTCTCAAGAGGATTTTCTTGAATTCCATGATCCAAATTTCAGGGTTCTCAAGAGGATTGTCTTGAATTTCATGATCCAATTGCTGAATGGTTGGAGCAATCTTACCTGGAAAGCTCTGTCACAAATAACAAGTTTCGATCTTTTTCATGCTTATTAAGGTTGGTAGTGCAAATTAAAATGCATTCATAAGAAACTTCTGAGGTTTGTTTAATTATGGTCTCCATTGAAAAGGTAAGAATGTGATCTGTTTAAAAGTAGTGGCTATGATATATCTTTCTGCTGATGGGAAACACCTTCAATTTGTCATGCAAGTTATTCAAGCTCTTATCTTTTCCATTACACATTGTTTTATATATGTTTTAATTGATTGTATCTTTGTGTATAAAAGTTACCAATTTTGTGCCAGCAACCCCGGGATTTAAGCCACTTTTTTAGGCCTAGAGCCCAGGCCACTGCCCATAATGGAATGATAGCTCAAAATTAGTAAAATTACATGGAAACAATGATGCTAAACCAATAATTTGATCAAGACCTTAACCAAACCCCTACTAGCCATGACAGGCATTTCATCAAACATGTCACCAACATGTAACCTATAGGTGTAAACAACAGAATTAAGTGTAGGGATCTCATACTTATCTGAGAAACACTATGAACCATTGTTCCCTCATGCCAATTGCTGCATTATCTTCTATTAGTTCATAAACACATTATCCATTCATATACAAGTAAAAACATGCTGAGAGTCATACATAGTTGTTGTCTTAAAATGTGCAAACAACCAGCATAATAGGAACATAAATACAATAAACATATCGACCATCAAAATCCATATATACATCAGTACCTTTCCACATGGAATTCAAGGGAATGGGTTTCTCATTAATGAATGCAATGAACCAACCAGAGATGGGACTACCACGTTCCACCCGACCATAGAATGGCTGAGACAAATCTCTCTTCAGCCATTCACCCCCATGCCATATTCCAAGCATTAATGTGGGACTTAAACCAAAATAAATCAACCAAGGCATACCGAGGCTAAACCACCTCACCCTCATCAATAGAAACCATGATTTACCGTATCCATCCCGGATCACTAGGACAACACAATGAACACATCATAACAGGCTTTATCATGATCTCCACCTAATCACTAGGCCAAAGCAGCATGGATGCCACCGAATTTCTCCAACTACACCGAGAGGAATTTTCCTGTCTCCTAGTATCTCAGGCTTTACTGCAATCCAAACCTAGATCACTAAACCCTAAACCGAGACCCCGGTCTCTCAAGCTTTACCACAATCCACACTAGATCAATAGGCCCTAAACTAAGACCCACTCTATAGGCTTTACCGCATATCCCAAACCCAGGATTACTAGGCCCAATAGAGAGAAAACCACCTCTTGGCTTTACCATATATTGTGCCATTCACTGGCAAGGATTCCTAGGCCCACCGAGGTAAAAAAAAATATGTTTTTACTGCAACCCACGGTTTGGTTCAAGGGTTACTAGGTCATGTGTTCTATCATTTCAAAGATCCACCTCACTCAGCTTTGAATCCATCGTATTATCTCTATGCATTTCCTAATACTGTGAAAGAAACACAAAGGTAGCCACTTTGGAAGGTGGGATCTAGCCTTGCCAGCTTTAGAGAGGGATCTCTCTTTCATATTTAGATTTGTTTATATTAAGATATTAGGCCAGTTATGAAATTTTGATGGTTTGGTTTTAGATTTGGTTTGGTTGATAATGTAACAGTGCACCATTGGGTAATGGAGTCAATATACTTTGAATGTATTTATTTCAGCATGTACAAACATATACAATAGGGAAAGATAGGAATATTTATTGGATCTTATATGTTTAATGATATGGAAAAAGAAGAAATCATTAAGTGCCCATTAAGCATAGAGAAATTAAGAATTCTATTTCTTAACTTCAGTAGAAAACATTGATATTGTTTTAAGCTAGAATAGGGTGCTATTGAAACAAATCCTGAACTTAATTTTCTTTAAAACAATAGAGAAAAGAAACACATATGAAAAAAGGAGAAAATACAATAACAAAAGAGAGTATCACTTCACCAAAAAATATGACACGAGAATCTTGAAAAAAGATTATGTATTACTGAAATGTGTCCACTGGAACTTTGTGGAACAACTTTATATCAATGTTCCTTCCTTTACATATACATAAACCTCTACTACTTTGAATTATGAAGTACTTATAGAAAAATAATTACAAAATATCTTGATGTCAAAATATCAAGACAAAATCCTAAAATATCTAAAACAGATTACATAAATAGTACAAAAATTTAGGAATTCAGAACTGCTAGAGCTGTTGGCACTATTGTCGAGGATGGTTGTTGATGACTAGTCCCAAAAAGGTGTTGCCTTGCTATCTGAGATGAAAAATGTTTCACTCAAGTAATTCACACAAGTGATCCCATCGATCTTCACTAGGGATAGAAAGTTTTATTAGCTTTCTATATGTTTCATCAACTTCGGTATATTTCTCAAAGGTAGGTTTGTTGATGAAAATATGTTTAATCTCATGTTTGATGATGAGATCAAAATCTAGAGCCTCTAAGAAAGCTTTGCATGTCATACTTCCTTTTACCCCTACAAACTTGGATTTATCTTTGGAAATAGTGTAATTTTTTTTACTGTAGTCACTCAAGCTGATTAACCTGTCATTCAAAGCCACTAAACCTGGCAGACCTCTCTGATTCAGTAGATTAAACCTAGTATGAAATCTTTGGACAACAGTTTCCAAAGTCTGGCATTTGTTCTCTAATTGAACCATCAGGTTTCTCTTCTGCAAAACATTCTTGATTTCTAAGATGGTTTCAGTCCTATCTTCAATCTGTAGCTCCTCTAATTCTTCTCTAGTATTAGAATTTAGGATTTTGATCAATGTTGTTGCTTCAGTTGGCTTGTCTCCCAATACTTCCCTCACTTGTTCTATCAATGTTTTTTACCTCTGTATCAACTCTTCCTACTCGAAAATGTTTTGGATTGATAGAGAAATCTCAGATATAGCTTGATCGATATCTGTCCATATGTTTTCTTTAGCCTGTGCTAGAGTTTGAGCCATTACTGACTCACTCTCTAAAAACTTTATTCTTTGAGCAAGCCTGTGAGATTTCTGTAATTCTGTTATATAGGAGTTATCATTCTTCAACTTATGTTCTTGTAAATTCTTCAATTGTTCTTTCAACTTATCAATCTCCTTTCCCTTAATGGGCATATCATGCATGGATTTAGCCAATTCAGTGGAAGAATTTGTAGTTGGTGTTGGAGTTGTTGTTGATGTTGAAGCCTTTGTTTCTCCTGCAACTGCAATTGGTACTGCTATAAATGGAACAATGGCCAACTGTGAGGGTTGTTCCTTCTCTTTGAGAATTTTTTCTAGTTCCACCTCCATTTCTCTAATCTGGACATTTTGTTCAATTATTATCTTGAACATGTATTCCTTTTTCTTTTCCAGTTCTCCCATTTCCTTGGTCTGTGGATCCTTTGTAGATGGCATCTTGAACTGCTTCCTTAGAGCTACTATATTAGCATTCTTTTTCTTTACAATCTCCTCTACTTTCCTTACATCACTAGGGTCATAACCTAGCTTAATGACTAAGTCCTCTAATGACTTAATTCTAGTATATTTTTCCAAAGATGAGATTTTCTCCAACTTCAATTGTGACTGTATGTTGTTGATGGAGGCCTGCAGTTTTGAAGTTGTCATGGAAATATTAGTTAGAGCATAGTATAACATCTCCCCAATATGTTTGTGCATATACATCTGATCAATCAGATGGATTTGATTTGTGTCGAAGGAGAAGATTGTCTTTTTCTAATCTGTTGGTGATTTAGGAAATGGAACATGTGCTTGCAAGAAAGCCATCTGCATTCTCCCTTGTTCAGTATCAAAGGTTGATAGAAGCCTGTGTTGGGAAGAAGCAGTTTGCTTCCAGAACTGAGTGTACGTACTAGCATTTAACGTCTCATTCTTATGCTTTATTGCTTAGTATGTAGCAGAAATATTGGGCTCTGTTTGGCCTTGAGCAAAGTCTGTTTTCTGTGTTGAATCTGGAGGATCTTATGAAGCAGAGGAAGATGGAGAGCCTACAAAAATGTCTTCTTGTCTTATACCTGCAAAAATGTCTTCTAGTGTTGCTGAAACATGTTTACCTATCATGACTATAGTAGCCTATCCTTCATTATCCTGCAACAAAATTGGTTTTGGATTATTTTTAGGCTTCATTGTATAAATTAAGAATTGCTTGGCTCCAATTTCTGTCACTGGAGAAGATTGTTCTTCTCTAGGCATTTTATCACGCTTCCCTTGAGGGACTGGTGTCTATGAGGTGGTTGTAGATAAAATATGCTCCTCAACTTCCTACAAGGCGTTCTCCTCCCATTGATATTTATTCATACACTTCTCAATTTCGGGCCTGGGAGTATGAGAATAAGGAATGGTATTCTGCTCCAATCTTAGACTAGAAATTATGTCGAAGGGGTCATGGGACTAAGTGAAACTTAACTGAAAGTTCATCTACTTGAGAAGTGCATCTACCTCAGTGCCTATTGCCCTGCTATTGCATATAAATGGTCCCACTTGTGTTTTGATCTTGAATTGGGCCTTCTTCTTGGTTGAGACAAAATGCAAATCATCCATATTGATCATTTTCCTGATATATTCCAATGAGAAAATTCTCATAGGAACATATTTTGGCAATCTGTATGGTGGCAGCTCACAACCATACACTCTGATTTCTATGTAGTTTTGGTATAAGTACTAGTCTCCTGTTTTAGCTTGATCACTAAGGTGTAAGGTTCTTTGAATCTCATAGCATATCCTAGGTTCCACATTGTTGTTTAGAAGACACGCCACTATATAGATAAATTGATCAATGAAGTCACTGAAGGTGAAATCACTTGAATTCTTCCTCACTAAAGAGGTCCACTATCTAACTGACTGTGCATTACCTTGATCATCCAATTTATACAAGGTTGTTGGAAATTTGTTTGCTTGATGAAAGAAAAACATGTACACTAACACTGAAGAATGTTTAAACATTCCTTCTATTGTGATCTTGAGGAATTTGTCATGGATGTTGTTCAGAAGGAATTGACTAAAATTAAATATTACAGAAGGCTTTTATTCTGTGGAAAAAATGGATAGAAAACTTAAAATAGGTTCATCTGCCCATTGATCTGAGTGGTATCCTAGTATACAAGACACTAATGACACAACTTGTTTAGTTTTTTCAGGAAACATAGAGGCTGGGTATGGTGGATTATTCTTTGGGAGTTGAACATCTTTTGGATATCTTATCTTTCTGAGGGAAGTTCAACTTCTAGTAGAGTTCCATGAGGGAATCTATAGAAAAAGGGCTCAAAGAGTCATTCTGGGGGATTTGTAGCATTTGGTTAATGGACTCTAGGGTTATGGTTAGCAAAATGTCACCATTCTGGGCCACAATGGCTCTCTAGATAGGAATATATCTGAATTGACACCATATGACAAAGTCTGGAAAAGAATGAGTTTGGGGAAACATGAATTGTGGAAAGATGGATTCCCAGAGGTTGATTTCATCACTCTGGTCCAGAAAGGTTTGTTTGAGCCAATTGTACAGTTCAAACAAGTCAAACTCACAATTGGTCTCTGCAATTTTGTAGTGTTGATCTGCTAAGGGTATATGGTCCAAGTCAATTGCAGGAGGGATCATCGAATTTTCATTGGTTTTCTTTGACTTTCCTTTAGGTGTCATTGTTCAAAATAATGAGGAACAGAGAAGAGGTGAGGAATATTTTACCCGGGAAAATTTGAATGTATGATGAAGAGACTAATCGTTGTGATAGGTACATGGTCAAAAATGGCTGACTGGAATCTGCAGGGGTGACCGAGCAATCAAGCAGATGAGGTGGGGGTTTAAATCATGTACCTATTTATCTAATGGACGAGGGGAATAGAAAAGGACTACACTAACAATTTGGGGATTTTTATAGATAATTGGGAGTTTTCCATTACTTTTGGTCCGTTATGGAGTGGATGAGTTTCTAGGTAGTGAACGTTCGGGAGTGGCAGGGAAGTAGAGACGTGGCGGAGGAATGATATGATAGGTGTATATAAACATTGGTGGGAAGATGAGTGGTTTTCGGGGGGGCTAGGCAGTAAGCAGTTTAGAGCGAGGGGGGTGTGAAGTGACGAGCACCCACCATGTATCGTGGGGCCCGCAATTAGGAATACCACTTTTAAAACCCCCCCGACTGATAAATATAGAATGGGCATGGGGGTCCAAACTTAATTCCTCGTTGTTGATTCAGGCAGGGAAGATCTCAAGCACTGATTTGTGCATGCTCAATACTGCAAACCAACAAATCAATTTTTGTCTTATCCGACTTTATAACAAAACCCAAACTTTAGTGCCAAGCGCCTTATTACATATTAATTAATCGTGTTTAAATTACACGATTAACTAATTAAATCAAGATTAATTTACACTAAACATAATTAATTTAATCCTAAGGGCGCATTTTGATTAGCAAGCCCATATTATTTTCCTAAGGTTGCTTCTAACCCTATTCTAATGCATATTTATGCAATTAACCAAGTTTAAACACTTTGGTTAATATTCCTCTAATCTATCTATTTATTTCAACCAAGATTAAGCTTAATGGTTGATTTATTATCTAATCTATGCAACCTTTTTAACTTAGTTTAATCATGATTAAACAGTATGATCAAACTATGCAATTTATTTCTATGTGGCATTTAAACAAGTTGCACACTTTTATTTGAAAAACTTCTAAAGTAATTTTAATGCATTTTTTTATCTTTTTGGTGGCATTTCAACTTGCTCACTTGCATACATTTTTTATGGGTTTTTTTTCATTCTTTCTTTTTTATTATATTTTTTCTTTTTCTCCTATACATTTGTTTGTTCTCTCTCTCTCTCTCTCTCTCTCTCTCTCTCTATATATATATATATATATATATATATATATATATATATATATATATATATATATATAGATATAGATATAGATATAGATATAGATATAGATATAGATATAGATATAGATATAGATATAGATATAGATATATCTATATCTATATCTATCTATATATATATAGATTGTAAATCATTTGTAGAATACAATATTATTTACAATTTTATCAATTGAAAGGAAGTAGACAATCATCAATTGGAACTATGAATTATAGGACCCTAACACATCCGGCAATCCAGCTCAACCAAACATGAGAAACCCATTACACCATGGCTATCCAGAAATGGTAAGGGTAGGCTAAAAACACTGTCACACCTGGTAAAACCCATGCCATGCTAGAGAAGAACCACATGCAATACCATGCATGCCAAATCTAGCAAGGAAAATACACATGCAAGTTGATACCTGCAATGAAGCTCATTTTAGATGCTTGATCCTGCCTTTCCTTGCTTGATCCTTGCTTCCTCTTGCCTTCTTTTCCTTTCTAATCCCATGCATAACCAAAGCAAAAAATTAAGCCAAGAGCTTACACTGACTAAGAGCTTAACATTAAAAAGAAGAAGCTTGCCAGCTAATCCTCAGAAGCCTTTTTATGAATGAGGCCTCTATTTTCTTCATTTCCCATTATTTTCCTTCATTTTCCTCCTCACATGCAAATTGTGACCTTTCACCTCCCTTTTCTCCTAATTTCCATTATTTTCATAAATAAATGTGCTAAAAATGACATTTTGCCTTTCCAAAGCCTTATCCATTGGCTTTGCTAATTTCCCTATCCATAAACAACCAAATCACACCCACTAAGATGTCCCTCCCACCATTCAACTTGGAATACATGTCCCATCATCCGTGGTATTTATATAATTTTACATGGAATTTTCACCAAGGTTGTTACTGAACCCTCCCCCTTGGTGAAACACCGTCCTCAGTATTCAATGACACCTATAACCAACAAGACTACTAAAAACAAAACATACTACCCATGGACCTTTATAACAGAGCTCATTTCATTATTTACAATGAATGACCAGGTCAAAAGCAAAACATCATGGCAACATGACTAGATAACAACCATACCGCATAATAGAGCTTTATAACACAACTCATTACGGTATTTACAATAACCACATATGCACATATGCACATTTTCTAAACCAAAAAATAAAGGATATGATGCCTACATCCGCAACGAGGGAATCCAGAGGCTCACACCTCCACCCTCAAAGTAATACCAGGATTCACCTCCTTCCCAGGAAGTCTAGAATCCATTGTAAAGTCAAAACTGTGTCTAATGTTTAGCACTATAATCATGTGCCACTTGTTCTTTCAACGAACAGTTACTGGCTCATTGTTCCAAGGTTCGCTCACAGTGTTCATATGATTCCATATGGAAATACTAATGTCTAAACCAACATATCCATGACCTTCCCTTCTCTGTTACACAGTCCCTCGAGAAATCCGGTGACCCCTTTCATGCAGTCACTCGCCTTCCAAGTTCCTTGAAATCCCCTATCTCATGCAATCCATCCCTTGGCAAGGTTTCCTCGCATCGGAATATCAAACAAACAAGGCATATACCTACCTCAAAACCAGCATGTCGGCCACAACATTCTCATGGAAATCAATGGACACTATTGGGTACTAGTGTCCCACAATGGCCTTGTTGTTGAAGTTCTTTACCATCATATTGTTGCCTATTTGAATTGTTTTGTTATTGTTGCTAATTCTTGTACTCAATTTCAACCACTCAAACGGGCATGTCCATGAATTCATGTTCTAAGCACATAATTTATATTAGATTTAAATAAATTGAAATAACCTCAAATCATACCTCATTGGTAGTTTTTCAATAAGGTACACTTGCAATCCTTTTTAGTTCTTGTCACGACAAGTCAAACTAACATCATGTATAAAAACACCACATCAGGTAAGCTCAAAACATAACCATCATAGATCAAAATCATAAATCACATGTAACCATCATGAACCAGAATCAATGTAATCATCATAGACCAGAATCATAAATCATATGCATAGTAAAACTAAAATACAATACAGATACTTATCCTTCTGTTGTGGTCACCAACAACCCCCCTTCTTCACTTGACATTAGCAATAACGTCAAGCAAAGAGGGGACCCTAAACGAAAATCCCAAAAAATATTTTTTCTAAAGTTTTTGTATTTCTCTCCCTAAGGCTCAAATCGCATCGTGAAGAAAGGCCGAAGCATAACTCGAGCGTGAAAAACAAATACTGCGAAATTGCGATGCGAAGTTCATCGCATCGCATGCCTCACACGCGCCCCTTAAAAGAAAAACCTTCGAGAAATGCGATCGCCGATATGCGATATCGCAAATCGCAAGCATCACGCTATACAACGTAACCATTAAACGAGAACTTGCGATATTTGCGATTTGTGATCTGCGATGGCAGCGATCTGCGACCTGCGATCTAAAAAGACTTATCACACAATAGACCCATGCATTAAGCACGCGCCTTGAAAGAATTTAATGACCGCATGCTTAAGTATCTAGGAATGATTGCGTTACATTTATCGAAGAGTCAAGTTATGATGAATGTCAGAATTATGCATTCATTAGAGATTAATGCTTCCACGTCAAGTCTTTTCATTTCACTTCCCCTTTGCGTAGACTGCAAGACAAGCAACTGATATAAGTTTATATGCAGGAAACATCTGAGGGAAAGAGGAAAGCGCCAATCAGCAAAGAGAAAATGCCTCCACAAACGGATGCCGCATGCAGCAGAACCGCAGATTCCAGACTATCAGCCAACCAGCACTGACGAAATTAGACTATCCAGGACTCAGAGTCAAAGGCGCACAAAAGCAGCGTATTCAGAAAAGATCCTGAAGCTCAGACTTAGTGAAGCAGAGAAAGAAGCGCATGAGAAGGAGGACGCGTCAGGAAAACCTGGAACAAAGAACGGAAGAAATTCTCGACATGGGGAGTTGCCCATACAGCACGACTCCTAACCCACTCAGTCATTCGTATGACTGGAAACCGAAAATGGCAACAGCAAAATCAGTTCGAGAAGAAACTGGGACACGCTAAGTATACACGCGGCGAATACACCCAGCTAGAGAAAGGTTTTCGAAAATATCTTCTGGTCTGCCGGAAGGAAGTGCCAGCTCCTGCTATTTCCACTTTTATCTCCCGAGCGAAACAAGAAGGTGGCCAGCCGACTCTTCCCAGGAAAGCATTACACTGTTGACAGCACTAAAGAGAATATACAGAAACGGTCAGAAATTAGATTTTAAGTTTAGAAATAAAGTTGCTTTTAGTAAAAGGGCGGTCATTTGAGGCCGATTCCCTAATTTCATGTAATTAAGATTGATTAGTTAGTAGTATTTAACCCTTCTCATGGTTTTTGGAGAAGGGTCCGGAAATCTGTCAAAAAACTTATCCTCAGAACATGCACTTCTGCACCCTTAGAGGAGGTTTTTGATGAATGGATGGATCGAGATTTATTTATGTTTGCATTTTAATATCTGTTACTGATGTTGCACTTCTGTACTCTTAGCAGATGTTAGAACAAGTAGAAATAAATCATTGTTACTTGAAGTTTATTAGTGAAGTTAGTCATAAATGGTACTTTTATCTCTTGGCTAGATTCTGCTAGTATTCCTAAAGTGATATGTGGTTGAGTTCTTTGTATGTTATTGCATGAATGTCTGCATTACCATTTGGCACTTCTGTACGGTGGGGTCATTTATTTATGTTTAACATATAGAAAACTGATTATGCGATATGCTGTTCACAACTACTCTGCCTAACTTCTTATGCAGAATGGTTTATCTTTATTGATTTATATTCTGATATCAGTTGAATGATCTTTATTACCGACTGCTGTTAGAAATCTTTCTAGATCGCATAACAAAAGAAAAACACCCCGGGTTAGCGTAGATTAGATGTATTTTTCTTCATTAGATTACATTAGCATAGAGTTAATTTAGCAGTTAGAATTAAAACTAGTTTAGAAGAACCCCCCTAGATTAATACCATCAGACTCTACGCACACACACACACCCATCACATTGGGAAACTGGTCCCATTACCCCCAGTCGGACCCGCTACTCCAAACGGGCAAGGAGCCGCCAACCAGGTTCCGGACCGGGTGGGTATCCCCCTTGTTATTGACCCGACCTCGGGGCCCTCAACATTTATGGCGCTAGAAGGAGGGCCACGGCTATGAATGGCACATAATTCAAAATCCAAATACCATTCTAAGAGCAAATCACCCTCACCAACTTCCCCGACTTCCCCAATACGACTAAACTCGGAACTGGAAGTCGCTCGGACATCCACTGCTGCTATACATCCCGATACATCAGAACAACTTATTGTCGATCCCCCTGAAGTTCAAACCTTGATCCGTAAACTCCAGGGATTCTCTATTTTTAACCAGAAATCTGATAAATCTAAAGGCAGCTTGACTTCGCAATACAACCCTGCTCATCCCCTGACCCGATTGAAGAGTGAAAAGTTTGGCATTCAGCCAACTGAAATCCCTCTCCCCACCAGGAAAAGAGCAAGGAAAGCATTTCAAGAGTCTGACAGAGAGACTCTTTCATCCACCTCATCCATTTCAACTCCCTCTCCGCGAAGTCAACCACCCACATCTCCACCTCAAATCACTCATCCATCTTCCGCAACCCTTCCTCCACAATCGTCAAAGATCATAACATCTCTATCTTCTCAACCTCAAAGATCATCTTCTACACTTTTATTAACCAGCAACTCAGCGATGGAACAATCTCCATGGAACAACCCTGGGGCGGTTTTAATGCCTCCACCCCTGAGTCCAATACCTGCCCATCCCGAGAAGTGGTTACCAAAGTTCAATCCAGAAACTGGAATGCTAGCTGAAGAACATATCAATAATTTCATGCTTTCTGTTAATCTCAACGGAGTTACCAACGAAGACGTCGTGGTCCGACTCTTCCCCTATACGATGCAAGGGACGGCCGGGTCATGGTACTTTTCGCTACCCTCCGGATCTATCACCAGCTGGGATATTTTTCAAAATCAATTTCTCACCAAATTCGGCGATGATAGATCGACAGCGACACTGATCAACGATCTGTCCAATCTTAAAGCTGAGGCTCGGGAACCCATTAAAGATTTTAACTTACGGTTCAACAAGATCCTCAATAAAATCCCCACTGCTTCCCAACCCAGCGAGGAAGTAAGATGCGAATGGTACATCACGGCCTTACCTTCAAACTTGGCCATCTTCGTAGATAGGGCAAGCAAGACAACCTTAGTCGAAAACTTGGCTGAGGCATTGGCAGTCGAAAGACGCGTAGTAGCCCTAGAAAAGAGATCTACAATCGAAGAGTGTAAATCTAAGAAAATCTCTTTCAAAGAAGAAACTAAGAAGAAGCAAACGAAGGATCCTTTCGACATGGAAGGATTACAAAAGGTATTAAAGGACATGTCAATTGAGATGATTGATATCAGGAAACAAGTAGCAGAATCGTCCCCAAGAAAGCCTTTTAGGAGTTTTAAGAGAAATCCTCCTATGGAGACGAAGCCACCCAGCGTGGTCTCTAACGTGGAATCTGAAGAAGAAGAAGAAGAGAACACCATTGAAACGCATACCGACGATGAAGAAGTGGTGGAACTGCAAGGAATGTGGGATTTCATCCTCCCACAAGAGGAAGATCAAGAAGCACTTCCGGTTAGCACAAGAAGCAGAAATCAACTTGATCCTCCCCGGACTACCCCAAAACAGAAGGGCGCAAGCCCTCCAGCAAAATAAAAGGTCGCAACAAAGAAGACAACCCCTAAAGCGACCTCATTTAGCCCAGTCCAATCAGAGCAATCGCCTCCATCAAAGACACTAATAGTGTCGGATGAAATGGAGTATAACATCATCGACGACATGAAGAAGACTAGGGCTAATATCACCCTGTACGAGCTGAGCAAATTGAAACACCAACAGAAGATCATGATGAAAGAGTTACACGCCGTACCTACTGCGCCTCTACCTACAGCTATAGCTTCCCATAATATAGGAAGACCCCCAATCAACGCGATCAATAAAATCGATCCAAAGGACATCGCTTTGATTGGAGGGAGGTCTAGATCTCACACTCCCCCTTTCCTCCTCACTTACGAGATCTTTAACAGAAACGTGCATAACTGCTTGGTTGATTCTGGTGCTTCAACCAATATTCTACCCAAGTCAATATGTGCCAAACTTAATGTTCAACCGCAAAAATCCGCAGTGCGCATAGTTCAACTTGATCGATCACAAGTCGAAGTGATAGGCGAACTTAATCAAGTGAACATAAGACTATCGTCCAACCCCAAGGTATGCCAGGTCATCGATATTCTAGTTGCTGACATCCCTGAATTTTATGGTCTAATTCTTAGCAGGGATTGGTCCGAGAAGCTCCACGGATATTTTTCGACTGACTGGTCGCACATGTGGTTACCCTTCAACGGGAAGCCAAATCAAATAAAGGTTGAACGAGAACTGCACCAAAAGTACATAGTGACGGATCTGGAGGGAGAGAACGAAGCCATAGCATACAACAGCAGCATCATAGGCAACTATTCGGTAGACTCTTTCCTTGGAAATTTCAATGCTCACGTATCACCATATTTAGAAAATTCAGTCGTGTCCCAAGTAGAAAACTTTTCCCAGACTGATGATTCAAATGTGTTAGTTTCTTAGATAACCCTGTAAATACTTCTTTATTTTGGAAATTATATTTTGATGGATCTAAGTCCAACGAGGGAGCGGGAGCAGGATGCGTCTTGATTAGCCCAGATGGAAATAAGACCATGCTCACATGCAGACTGGAGTTCGATTGCACGAACAACACAGCGGAATACGAAGCCTTGGTGCAAGGCCTATACAAAGCAATCGGCTCCAACGTCAAATATCTTCAAGTCTTTGGAGATTCCGAGATCGTCGTCAAACAGGTACGTAACACCATACATTGCCTGTCTAGTCATTTAAAGCACTACCAATCTTTAGTGCAAGATCTCACTGCGCATTTTACAGCATTCAATATTTCATCAATCCCAAGACTTCACAATGCAAGCGCAGACCTGCTAGAAAACGTAGCCTCCAGACTCATTCCCTCCGAAGACTTTAGTCCAGATAGGTTTTCGATAGAATTAATTTTTAAACCGTCTATCCCTGACAACATCACCAACTGGAGAGTATTCAACGACGACCCAGACATCGTAAGTTTCCTTACCTCTGAAGGATCCTACTCAAACCAGATAATCGACAAGGACTGTCATGACCACCAAATACAACAAAATGGCACTGATAACGCTATACCCAAATCAGTGGTCAAATTAGAAGATTTGTATGACTTAAAAAGTCGGTTCAAAAGGTCAGCTAACGCCAAACTTTACAGTTCAACTCTGAACTACGAATCAATGAACTTAGGAACCGATGAGAAACCCCAAAACGTCAATCTAGGCCAAGGCCTAGCTCCTGAAGAAAAATCAGCATACATCCGTCTTCTACGACAGTACAAGAACATCTTTGCCTGGAACTACGATGAGCTGAAAACTTATAACACTTCTATCATTCAGCACACTATCCCTATGATCGACAACGAGAAACCCGTCCAACAGAAGCTCAGAAAAATCCACCCCAACCTAGAAAACCAGATAAAAACTGAGCTGAATAAGTTGTTGAGAGCCAGAATAATTTTCCCGGTCAGACATTCCAAATGGGTATCCAATATGGTACCTGTTAGGAAGAAAAACGGAGATATTAGAATCTGCATCGACTTCCGGAATCTCAACAAAGCCTGTCAGAAGGACAATTTTCCCCTCCCACCTATGGAGCAAATATTACAGGCTGTAGCAGGCTCAGAATTGATGTCTTTCCTGGATGGATTTTCAGGATATAATCAAGTACTGGTACACCCAGACGATCAGCTAAAAACCACCTTCCGAACTAAATGGGGTACCTACGCGTATCGAAAGATGTCGTTCGGTCTGATCAACGCCGGCGCTACTTTTGAAAGAGCTATGGATATTGCGTTCAAAGGGTTAGTCAATAAATCAGTAGTGATTTACCTGGATGATATAACTGTGTACTCCAAAAGACGAAGCGACCATCTCAAAGATTTGAAGCAAATCTTTCAAAGATGTTTAAGGTATGGAATCTCGCTTAACCCGAAGAAATCTTTTTTCGCGTTGAGTGAAGGAAAATTGCTAGGTTTCATAGTGTCCAAATCGGGCATTCACATCGAACCTGCCAGAATCAAAGAAATTTCCGAGATATCCATGCCCCATAACAAAAAGACCATGCAATCTTTCCTAGGACAGATCAATTTTGTGAAAAGATTTGTCCCAGATTTTTCACGTATTATTTCTCCTTTACAAAAAATGATAAAAAAGAATTCAAACTTTAAATGGGGTCTAGACGAGCACGAAGCATTTAACTTAATCAAACAAGCCATCATCGACGCTCCATCCCTAGCAACCCCAAATTTTTCAGAACCATTTGTCTTATACACGTTCGCCTCAGAACATTCTTATGCTGCGATCTTGACCCAGGCAAACAAAGAAAAGGCAGAAGCCCCAATCGCATTCTTTAGCTCAAACTTACAAGGTGCTGAGCTGAAATATTCGGACGTAGAGAAACAGGCATATGCCGTCTTTAAAGCAGTCAAATATTTCAGACCCTTCTTGCTAAAAGCCCATACCAAGGTCATAGTACCATTCCCGGCGGTAAGAAACCTCCTGATTCAGAAAGACGTGGGCGAAAAGAGAGCGAATTGGATCACCGCCTTGCAAGAATACGACCTGGAAATCAAGCCGGCACACATCGTAAGAGGCCAAGGCTTCTGCAAGATGTTAGCTGGAGCATCGCAAATCCCCGAAGAATCGCCTGAAGAGGTACACGCGTATGAGGTAAGCCTAAACGACGCAGAATCATTTTATGCCAACATCATTTATTTCCTAAAGAACGGATATGCTCCATTTCACCTGGATCACATCAAAAAGAGAGCCCTGAGGTTAAAAGCTAAACAATACCAGCTCGTAAATGATGTCTTATTTAAAAGAAACTATGATTCTGTGCTTCTTAGATGTCTTGAGAAAACTGAAGCTGAAAAGGTTTTGCAGGAACTCCATGATGGGCCAGCAGGTGGACACTATGCTGGAGAAGCCACCGCACACAAAATCTTACGTGCAGGATACTACTGGCCCACGTTGTTCAAAGACTTGTACAATCACGTGAGAAAATGCCAAGTCTGCCAAACTGCTGCAGGAAAACAAAAGAAGTCATCCATGCCACTGCAGCCGGTTAACATCGAACAGCCGTTCAGCCAATGGGGCCTGGACATAATAGGTGAGATCGTTCCTCACTCCTCTAAACAGCATAGGTATATCCTCACTGCAACCGACTATTTTACTAAATGGGTAGAGGCGGTTCCTCTCAAGACAGCTAATTCTGAAAACATTGTTGAATTCATAGATCAGTTTATCATTACTAGGTTTGGATTGCCAACGGCCTTAATATTTGATAACGCTTCATATTTTTCTGGAAATACCATGACTGAGTTCGCACTCAAAAGAGGGTTCAAACTGAAGTATTCTGCCAACTACTATCCGCAAGGTAATGGGTTGGCTGAATCAACGAACAAGAACCTGATCAGGATTATCAAAAAGACAGTTGACCAAAACCAAAAGAATTGGCACAAAGCGTTGGTAAACGCCTTATGGGCAGACAGAATTACCAAGAAAGCCTCTATCGGGACTTCTCCCTTTAATTTGGTTTACAAGAGAGAAGCAGTTCTTCCTACTCACTTACTCATTCCCTCTTTGTCCTTAGTACAATACATCGATGAAGTACCTACTTCTCCCTTACAACTAAGGCAAATGGAGGTAATCAAGTTAGAAGAACGACGAGAACAGGCCAAGAAAACCCATGCTCACCACCAAGCGCTGATAAAATCCTCTTTTGACTCGAACATAAAGACCAGAAAAAACTTCCAGATGGGTGATTTAGTTTTGAAGTGGGATAAGGCTCACGAAGAAAAGGGCAAACATACAAAATTCCAAAAGCTATGGCTTGGTCCTTTTCAAATCGTAGAAGTCATAGGCCCGTCGACTTTTATGTTGCAGGACTTGACAGGCAGGAGAGATTCTCTGCCTGTAAACGGACAAATCCTCAAAATGTATTTCCCATAGAAGGTCATCCTTCTGTTTTTGTAAGATAGTTTTAAATTTTCATGTTAGTTTTCATTTTTTTACAGATAGGGCTGGTTGTGAACGATCATAAATAGTATTCATGAAGAAACATACCATTTCTGTATCAGATTTTGATTTCACTTGTATAAATAGCAAAACTTTTCGAAAAATCTGACTTTTATTATTGACAAATAGAGTTAACTTTAACCTGAATATGATGTTAGTTTCAAACTTCACAAAGAAGCCTGGGATGAGAGTAACTTTTGGCAAAAAATTGTTTTATGCCAATGCTATGAAAGGTATCATCGATAGCAAAATAGGTATTCTCTGCAAAACTGCTGTTCTTAAAACTCTATTATTGTCGTCCAGAGCTTTCTTAAGGAAAAACAATGACTTCCTCCCTGCTAAGGAGAATCGCAGCATCCAGAGAGACAATCCAAGAAAACACTATATCTCAAAGAATAAGAGGTCTCATCACGAGCCGGCTTATCATGATCACAGATATTATAACTTGCTGACTTTACCACTACTGTCTACCAAAACAGGGCAACGACTCAAGATTGTGCAATCGAAAGACAAGGGGTCTCATCACGAGCCAGCTTGTTCAGCAAAAGTGTAAATCAAGTGAATGACTGTGTCATAATTTGGCCACCAAACCAAGACATTGTTCTTTAGAGAATAAAAAATCAAAAAAGAAAGAAAAAGTGTCAAAAGGATTTTTCTCTGGAATGTTGTAAATAACCTCAAGCAGGAAAAAGCATCATTGTTGGATAACATGGTAACCCTGTCGAGGCTATGGACGCTTGCGGGCAGCAGAGGCTCTACCTACGACAAATGAGCATACTTTACAAAGCCAGTACGCAGAGAAGACCTTATTTTGTCTTTGAGGAGACTGAGTAATGACTAGGTATGAATACAAAAAATAACCCAGGGGAAACAAACAATCAGAATGAAATAAGAAGTTGTGACGAAGCATCATTGATAGGATAAAAGGTAATACTCTATCTGTCCATAACAAAATTTAGGCATAAGAAAACTTTTCTGTTTTGGAAGTGAAAATGCAATAGAACAAGCAGAGATAACTAGTTCTTCACAGTGAATCGCCATTGTTGTGGTCACCAACAACCCCCCTTCTTCACTTGACATTAGAAATAACGTCAAGCAAAGAGGGGACCCTGAACGAAAATCCCAAAAAATATTTTTTCTAAAGTTTTTGTATTTCTCTCCCTAAGGCTCAAATCGCATCGCGAAGAAAGGCCGAAGCATAACTCGAGCGCGAAAAACAAATACTGCGAAATTGCGATGCGAAGTTCATCGCATCGCATGCCTCACACGCGCCCCTTAAAAGAAAAACCTTCGAGCAATGCGATCGCCGATATGCGATATCGCAAATCGCAAGCATCACGCTATACGACGTAACCATTAAACGAGAACTTGCGATATTTGCGATTTGCGATCTGCGATGGCAGCGATCTGCGATCTGCGACCTGCGATCTAAAAAGACTTATCACACGATAGACCCATGCATTAAGCGCGCGCCTTGAAAGAATTTAATGACCGCATGCTTAAGTATCTAGGAATGATTGCGTTACATTTATCGAAGAGTCAAGTTATGATGAATGTCAGAATTATGCATTCATTAGAGATTAATGCTTCCACGTCAAGTCTTTTCATTTCACTTCCCCTTTGCGTAGACTGCAAGACACGCAACTGATATAAGTTTATATGCAGGAAACATCTGAGGGAAAGAGGAAAGCGCCAATCAGCAAAGAGAAAATGCCTCCGCAAACGGATGCCGCATGCAGCAGAACCGCGGATTCCAGACTATCAGCCAACCGGCACTGACGAAATTAGACTATCCAGGACTCAGAGTCAAAGGCGCACAAAAGCAGCGTATTCAGAAAAGATCCTGAAGCTCAGACTTAGTGAAGCAGAGAAAGAAGCGCATGAGAAGGAGGACGCGTCAGGAAAACCTGGAACAAAGAACGGAAGAAATTCTCGACACAGGGAGTTGCCCATACAGCACGACTCCTAACCCACTCAGTCATTCGCACGACCGGAAACCGAAAACGGCAACAGCAAAATCAGTTCGAGAAGAAACTGGGACACGCTAAGTATACACGCGGCGAATACACCCAGCTAGAGAAAGGTTTTCGAAAATATCTTCTGGTCTGCCGGAAGGAAGTGCCAGCTCCTGCTATTTCCACTTTTATCTCCCGAGCGAAACAAGAAGGCGGCCAGCCGACTCTTCCCAGGAAAGCATTACACTGTTGACAGCACTAAAGAGAATATACAGAAACGGTCAGAAATTAGATTTTAAGTTTAGAAATAAAGTTGCTTTTAGTAAAAGGGCGGTCATTTGAGGCCGATTCCCTAATTTCATGTAATTAAGATTGATTAGTTAGTAGTATTTAACCCTTCTCATGGTTTTTGGAGAAGGGTCCGGAAATCTGTCAAAAAACTTATCCTCAGAACATACACTTCTGCACCCTCAGAGGAGGTTTTTGATGAATGGATGGATCGAGATTTATTTATGTTTGCATTTTAATATCTGTTACTGATGTTGCACTTCTGTACTCTTAGCAGATGTTAGAACAAGTAGAAATAAATCATTGTTACTTGAAGTTTATTAGTGAAGTTAGTCATAAATGGTACTTTATCTCTTGGCTAGATTCTGCTAGTATTCCTAAAGTGATATGTGGTTGAGTTCTTTGTATGTTATTGCATGAATGTCTGCATTACCATTTGGCACTTCTGTACGGTGGGGTCATTTATTTATGTTTAACATATAGAAAACTGATTATGCGATATGTTGTTCACAACTACTCTGCCTAACTTCTTATGCAGAATGGTTTATCTTTATTGATTTATATTCTGATATCAGTTGAATGATCTTTATTACCGACTGCTGTTAGAAATCTTTCTAGATCGCATAACAAAAGAAAAACACCCCGGGTTAGCATAGATTAGATGTATTTTTCTTCATTAGATTACATTAGCATAGAGTTAATTTAGAAGTTAGAATTAAAACTAGTTTAGAAGAACCCCCTAGATTAATACCATCAGACTCTACGCACACACACACACCCATCACATTGGGAAACTGGTCCCATTACCCCCAGTCGGACCCGCTACTCCAAACGGGCAAGGAGCCGCCAACCAGGTTCCGGACCGGGTGGGTATCCCCCTTGTTGTTGACCCGACCTCGGGGCCCTCAACACCTTCATCGATCCTTACTTCTACCTTTGTTCTTTGTACACACACTAAATTGGTTGCCACACCCAGCAAACACCCAGTGCCTTCTCCTCCACCAAGTGCACATACACATAGTGTGCATCACACACATAAAACCACACACGCCATACAACACCATGCAATGCATGCAACTATAACTGACATACAACACATACACCTACACCCAATGTACAACACAACACAATACATATGCCTACATCCGGTGTATAACACAATACATGCACCTACACCTAATGTACAACATAACACAAATACATATCTAGAGTGCACCACAATGAATGCATATGTCACGATACCATGACTACACAATGCAAATACATAGTACCACATGCCCGCAACACAGCATGTATGACATGTACTCAATCCCACATATACACTAGTGCCACATGTACCAAGCACCACTTGCACAACATCACATGTACACAACACCACCTGCACAACGTGTACACAACACCATATGTACACTGCACCATTGTACAATGTGTACACTATACCACATGTACATAGTACCATATGCACGACATGTACGCGACACCACATGTACACAATGCCACATGCAAGACATCTACACAACACCACCTGCACACAACACCACCTGCACACAACACCACATGCACACAAGACCACTTGTACAATCATGCACACCACACATATGTACATAGCACCACATGTACAACATGCACACAACACCACTTGTACATAGCACTACATTTCCAACATGTACATAGCATCATCTGTACACAAAATTTCATATCCAACATGTGCACAAAACCATATGCACGCAACATTGCATATCCATCATGCACACATACAATATGTACACAATACCGCATATCCAACATGTACATAGCACCATCTATACTCAACACTTAATATGCAACATTCATACAACACTATCTATGCTACACCATGTACATAGCATTACATAATTAACATGTACACACACCAAATATACACCACACCGCATGCACACAACATCATAGGTGCAAAAAGTACAACATATATGACATATGAACAACAGTCGTACCACACATCCAAAACCACATTGACTCTTTACCAAGAAACCTTGCTTCTAGTGTCGTATCCATGCTTGTCTGAACATGTCGTAGACCCTACTGCTTTCACTTTGCTAATGTATCCCTTGATATAACCTGTCCATAACATAAGCATAGGCATAATACAAGCATACAATATAAATTCATATTCACATTATACTTACCTCATATGTTGCTCATGACTACTCTTTCCACTTGATTCCTCCTAGACCAGGAACTTCTTCATGCCATTCTCCTGCATAAGCAGTCATTTCTCCATGAGAACGATACCTAATGACCTGTCATATAGTGACATAGATACATGTACACATACATACATCCTAAAATAATAATGATCTCACCAGTCAACGTCATACATACATACATATGTACATATAAACATTAGCATAAAATAATCATGATTCATGATCACCCTGTCAAACATGACATACACACACGCCTACATGTATACATATATAAACATCGTCATAATCATGATCACAACATATATTATAAGGTCAATGTTAAGAGAACTTCCTTTATTCATGCAACACATGCGCAATATTGAGAACAACAGACCCAACATAGCCAAGGCATCTGACACCTCAAATCGATTTACTTTACCTTTTCTTGATTTCCTTTCCCATGACTCTTATGTCATCGTCCATTTACCACAATGGACCCAACCAGTCCAACTGACTGTCATAGTCTTACCTTCTTATGTACTTAATCATGCACATAGCCTCACCTGAGTCTTACATTACATGTTGGGTACCACACAACTCTCCCTAAGCTCCACTAACTTTCCTCTTTCCGAACCAATTCCCAAGACTCTCAAAACAATAAAGGAAAGACTGAGAAGAAAACAAGAATGAAAACATGGAAAACCAACAACAGTATGACACCACAAACAAAGTGGCATGATCATACAATAGACCTAAAAAAATTGTAAATCAAGCATAAGCAAATCATAAAAACCAAAATCACAAGACTAAAAACACACACCATGACTCAATCCCCATGGCTCCCACAGAAACTCAACCAAATCCTTCTTCAAGATTTCATGGAAACCTCTCTTTTCCATGCAGTCCCTGTTGGCTTGTTGGGGCTTGACCCAGGTTCAGAGGTGATTTAGCAAACAAATCCCGGTACTACTAGCCCTTTTGGCAACATTCCGCGGAGTGCAGACTGAGGTCTCACCCGAAGTAGTATGGGAGGGTTCCAGAACCAGGTTTCCGCACCTTGGAGATGTCTGATGAGTTCAAGTGGTTCATGGTTCGACCCTGCACGCACGTCGCTACGTGCACTTTTCTGTACCTCGCAGCCTAAGATGTTGCCTTCACACAACCCTACTCGGGGATTGAATGTTGTTATTACCCAAGTCCTTACTAGTATGCCAATGTTAGTTGATTATTTTAGCCTGCTTGTGTGCTTTAAGTTATACTTAACAACATAAATTATTCATACAGGTGCGCACAGTAAATAAATAATATATTTGCAATTTATATCAAACATGCATTAACCCAAGAACAGATACATAGAATTATGATAAAACTTCTCTTTATTATTTCTTCCTCAGTTACAGACTTGACTCCACCCTGCGCACTCAGCTGCAGACTACTAGGCCTCTGCACACTCAACTGTAGAGCCTTCTCCTACCCTACAACCCAAGACACACTTAGACACTTAGACTCTTGCTCTTCTCTTCTACTTCGCTATGCTTTCTTAGTTATCTTTTACACTTAGAGCCTTGCTCTATTTATACAATCCCATGGTCTGCAGACCATGGGTAGGCCGACATTACATTACAAGACTAGGGCGGACAACCCTATGACTCTATCATACATTTCACGCTCCACGCCCGCAATTCGCGAAGTCTTTACAACAATATTGGGTCAAAACTTGGGCTTTGAGCCCCAAAACATGCCTTGGGGGGATTCCATGCCCAATAGACCCCCAACACAAACATCGTGACTCACCCTCGAGTCACTTTGTCGGCACGGCAATCTTTGCACGGAGTCCCTCCAACTGTTCTCGAACTGTACTGAGGTCCACAACGCACTGAGTTGTTGCTTGCTGGATCTGCTGCATCCGCTGTTTTGAGACCTCTATGTCTGGGGTGCTTCTCTGCATTAATGTGTGCATCCCCTGTATGTGCGCGAGCTTTCCTTCGATGTTTTCCATGATAGTGAAGGCCTCGTCGATCCAAGGCTGAATGCATGCTTTGAGAACTGCCTCCTTGTGTCGTGCCATGTCCACCTGCTCCTTTAGTGCTTTGGCTTGCTGCATCCTCGCAAGCCTCTGGGTGAGGACTACTATCTACACAGTTCCTCGGACACTGTCGTATTGTTGTTGGAGTTCTTGCGCTTCTGTCTCCAAGCGTTGGATGTTGGGGTCCTCCTGCAGAGTTGTGAGGACCTCAAGTGCTTGTTCCAACATGTTGGTACAGTCTCGCACTGCACCTCCAATTTCCTCTAGTCCCGCTGTGATAGCGCTAGCACACTGTTCTCTGACTTTCGGGGGAGTGGATGGCTGCAACTTTAACCGTAGCTCAGCAATCTAAAGATTCAGCTCCAGCTGAACCTTTGTCGTTTCTTCCCGAGCCTCATGGACTCCTGCTGCTAGCCTGTGGATTTGCACCTCCATTGGTAGATCTGCTGGGATGGCCAGCTCTGGGACATTGCGGCAAGCGTTGCCTACCACCTGCACCAACTGTTGATTTTGCGACACCAATTCATCGCACTGCAAACTGATTTGTTCCATGTTTATCTTTTGCTCACTGAGGACTTGGATTGCGTGACTCTCCCTAGTGCGCAGCTCTGCTGTTATCCCATCCTGTAACAGATATAGTATCTCACGTGGAAGGGTAGCCAGATTAAGGCCAAGGCCTTTCATCATGCTAACCAAAAATCTATCGGCCTCATTCAATATCACTAGGGCCCCTTCCAGCAACACTATTGTGTTTGCCATCCGTGCGCGTAGCATCTGCTCTGCTGCCGAGGATCCTGCTGTGAGGTGGGTTGAAAGGGTACCCACCTAAGGGGGATGCACCTGTAACTCCTACAACTGTGCCCTGAGGGCCCCCAACACAGTCTGGTGCTCCTGCATAAAATCCTGAAGAGCCTCATTGGTGACATCGCGCATTGTCTTGCCGATGTCATGGAGATCACCCTTGGTTAGGGTGATCGGGTCAATGGCCAATTTCAAGGCCTTGACCTTCTTCCTTGGTCCTGTTCCCTATGTCATGTGTAGGTGCTTCAACTCTGTGGACACAGTCGCTAGGTCTGTGCTCCCTTCTGTTGTTTCTGCTTCCTCTGCTTGGCCCTCACTCGCCTTCATGATTGCTTCCTATGCTATTGTTGCTACTTATATGGCCTTTTTCTGCTTGGCGGCTTTATGTGTTGCTTCCTGCGCTGCCCATACCTCAGTTGCTACTATTTCCTTCCACCTTTTCTCAGCAAACTGTGTGATGTGCCGCTTGGCATCATCCTTCTTCTTCTATGCTACCGCCCTCTCGAGTTCTGCAAGATCTGGGGCGCGCCATCCCGGATGCCATGCCTCCAAGACAGTGAAAATGGTGTCGTTAGTGGCTACAACGGGTAGCTTTGTCCACTGCTTTGTCGGATCCTTTCGCGCCCTGATAAAGATGGTGTGCATGTCTACCTTGAATTCTGCAAAACTCTACAGACTGTTGTACACCATGGGCGACAAGCATGGCTTCCAGTTGATCCACATTCGGATGTTCATCTCCATGAGCACCCAGAATATTTTTCTATCACGTATCCTCTTCGCATCCTTCGTGGCCCAAAGCAGAGCGAACTTCGCGACCTCTGGTAAATCTCTATCAATTGTTGGGAATTGACTATCCTCCGGCAGTTCACATGCTACGAGCACTATCGGTAGCAACAACCACGCATAGTGGAAGGTTTTACCCTACTCCTGGGCTTCGCGACAATTCTTCAAGAATTCTGTACATAGGAATTCAGCACAGTTAAACTGGACCCCCTCCACGTACTGCTCGGCAAGTGTGATCACCGGTGCAGGTACCTCGTCTGCGCGGCACCTTCGCACGACTTTGTCGGCCAAGATTTGGGTTGCTACGTGTACTGCTTTATCCTTGATGTTGGAGATGGCGTAACCCCTATTCTTCTTCTCCAGGTTGTATATCATCTTCATGGCCACCGCTAGGGCCAAATCACTACCCTTCCCTTCTGATATGGTCGCGGGGTCCTTTCCTTTGTATGGTAGCTGGGAAATGTGATGAATTAGGCCTGTCGTGATGGGGATGGGCTCCTCTAGCCATATATACACATCATGCACCAGGAAAAGCAGCTGCCTGATGACGAAAATGGCTATTGGGGCGTGGTGGAAATGTGGCACCCATAGTAGGTTCAACAGCCCGACCTTTTCCACTCCGTGCAGCCACTTCTATGGCTCTAACGTTGTCACCACCCCCGTGGTGTTCTGCTTCATGAGGTTCCCGATCTCTAGGTGAGGGAACTTCTCGCGGTCAGCGAGGTCCCAATCTTCAAACTTCATGGTTGGCATGCGGCCCAGGTGCGTGCCTTCAAACACAATGCTGTCTGGGAGGAGCAGGGTCTGGAGTGAACTCTTGGTTTCGTCTAGGTCCTTGGGCACTTTGGCCTTCCCTTTTCAAGAGGCAACATATGCGGGAAGTTTTGTCGCAGAATGTGTAGGTTGAATATCCTCCTCCATACCTTCGTCTTCTTCCTTTACGATGATAAGGGCCTACAAATCTTCTTCTTCCTCAACTGTTTCTATTGTGACAGCTTTCCCCTTCTCCTCCATTGATAATTTTCTGCGCAGTAGGTTCCTCGGGGACACGCATATGAGAGACATTGCTTGCTTATCCTTCTTGGGTCTTGGCGTACGCAGTGATTTGGGGATCTCTGCCACAACCTCGGCACCCTCTGGAACATCCTCCACAATTAAGGCCTACGCGGCCTCACCAGTGGCTACCCCTTCTATTCGCAAACCATCCTTAGTTGTTGTCATTGTATCTGGGTCGTAATCTGTCACTCGAAAATTCAAGGGCTCAATCAACGCTCAGCTCACAATGCTCAGGGCTCTGCTCAATCGCTCAATTCTCAAATGGGCAAGTTTTGTTTGCTGGGTAGCCCTTCACATTTTAAAGTGCCTTTTGAATTTGACTTTGACTGTTCCCCCAATTCTGATTCATTAATGCATTCTTGGCGACATATTCTCCCAAATCTTGCCCATAAATTGCGTCTTAAATGTTCGTTGCCTGCTCCATTTTGCCTCAAGTCGATCATCCCATCGTGAACAGTGACTTCAACGTTCACTTTCTGGCCAATCCACGCGGCAACGCAGTCCCTCATGCGTGGTCGTGGACATTGTGACTCTCTACTTCTGCACGCATCTCCAACATCGTGCAGCTCCCAGGCAGGATAGTTTATAGTCCCGCGCTCCCTTCCAACTACCTGGAGCACTAAGATTATCCTTCCCTTGGCTAGTCAAGTGGTCGCACCACCCGTGTGGAGTGCCATCCTATCCTCCATCATAATTCTGGGAGAATCCCCACCTTCTATGGTTGCGCATTTCCTCATTTGCAACACGCTACCTTGGTCACTACGCTTAGCAATATGCGGTCCAAGCCGAGGCATCAGACTAACCAATTTACGATGATAGTTCTCAAACTTGTCAGTATGATCGTATGCACCTTGCCTTACCATCCTAGTTTTTTCGGCAAGAAACTCTTCCTTTATCTTGCCCTCCAGCTTCTTGACCTTAGTGTTCATCAAAGCGCTTTTTTCTCTTAATCGTACCCTTTAATTTTCAAGTTCGCGAAATCTAATGTTTCCCTGCTGGATTTCTTCCTCAAGGCTCATGTGTTCTATCTCTTGCGGCTGTGTCATTCCTTCTTTCTGGGATTCGCGAACCATTGTATCTATGGTTGTTGTCATGCGTAGACTAGGGTTTGCCTACTCCATAGGGATTACAGCATCAGCTTCATACTTCAGCATCGGAAGTGCCCGCGTGGTCAGAGTTTTGCACATGGTCCTATAATCCCATAGAACCATTAGTACACGCAAGTCCTAGTCAGTGCGTCTCACATGGTGGACCGTGTTCAGTACTTCACATACTTTGTCAAATGCTTCCATGTGGATAATCTTCGGCGTTCTTGGTTTTATTATACTTCGTCGTTTGTGCCATCACCTTTCCTACTCCTGCTTGTTGGTCTTGTTTCCTATCGCGACGACGATGTGCATTCATGTAGGTTGTGTACCATACGCCTTTACCCATCTGGAGAGGTGGGCGCACAGGCTGTTTCGTTCATCATACCCGCATTTCATCCTCATCTGAGCCTTTCCAAACCGTATGAGCATCATCCTTCTGCATTCACGCCAGTCCTCAAAACTTCTTTGATGCGTACTCCACCATTTTGCGAGCGTAACACGTAGTGCCCATTTCAGAGCATCAAAATGTTGTTGTTCTGGTACTTCTCTTTCAAACCTTTTCAAGAAATCATCCACCTCACTCAACCCGTCATACATAGGCAGATCTCTTATCTCTGTTGTCATGTAATGTAGTGATCTTACGATCATGTTACAAATGACCGTGGTTACCTCGTGTAACCGGTTCTGCCATCGTTCTATTTCCTCGTCTGAATCTAATGTGCAGAAGCTTTCGCACTCCCACGAAATCCTGCCATCCACTGTAGGATTCACCCAATCCTATTCCCGAGCAGTTATCTTGTAGATACAGTCTAGATCAGCGTCGCTCTCATCGTCATGCACTGGCTCTATGTAGCACAATCCTTCCGCAAGGTCTAAAGGTACCACTACGCGTGGTGACTTTTTCTCAAAAATCATCTTGCGCTTCTTTAGATTTATCACTCCATTCATGTCAGTGGCCCAATATATTCCCAGTAGCACGAGATAGGGATTACTTTCATCGACAATATCTATCACTTCGAAATCTGCAAGCGTGCTCGCACCTTTGATATCTACCGTTATTCCCTGCAATCTTCCCATTGGTAGGATCTTTTGTTGGTTCGCCATTCGCAATTGAATAGGAGACCATTGCAATGCGGGCCTGCCCATGCGCTCCCATGTCTGCTTTGGCAGGACGTTCGCGTTTGATCCTAGATCCAGAATCACTTGATCCATTTCATATTCCCTGATTTGCGCAGTCAATCTCATCTCCCTTCCTGTTCGCGTTGTGTGCTTCCCGAGCTTCCGGACTATGCACGGTTCTCCTGACCCAGCGCACCTAGTGATAAGTTCTCATAGTCCCTTCATATCCTTGCTGTCGCGCAGTAGCTTCATGCATGTCTCCAGAAAGGTAGTGAGAATTGATGGGTCCATCTCCGGTTCTAGTTTCTCTTTACTATCCGTGAAACTCTTCTTAGCTTTCGTGAATGTCTCCTTCGCGTGCTCCAAATCGAACTCTGGTTCCTTTGTTTGAGCCTTGCGAACCCAAGAACTCACTTCGAGCTACTTGTCCTTGTCATCTCCTTTCATGATACCACTTCGGAGCATGATGTGTACATTCGAGTCCTCCTCACATGGCTCAGACCTCATCATTTGCAGGTTCTAAGTTGGGGGAGGTTAGAGTGTTCCTTTATCGCGCAACCTTGCTATCAGTGTGGGGCAGTCCTCCATCTCATGATCAAACTGGGTACAATATAAACATGATGCTCTCGTCGGATTTGTACAATTGTGGGCATAATTCCCTGGCCCTCCACAATTATAACAAATCAGCTATCCGCGACCCCTTCCTGGTCCCATTCCACCTCGACCTCGTCCGCGCCCCTGAAATCCAGTGTGTCATCCCTGCATTTTGATCAAGGGCTCGCATTTTGTACTAAACTCTGTAGGTAGGATTCTGATCCATCATCAGTTCATAACTTCTACAGGTGCACTCATCATGGCCTACTGATCTACAGAAATTATAGAACAACTGTTGGGACATCTATGTATACTTTTGTAATAGGTGGCAGTTATCTGTAGCATGCTTCCCTCCTATCTGACAAATCGTGCACCATAATGCAGGCATCGCACTCGGTCTTGCTTGTGCCTCTAGTCTCAATGGCATTGGTCCTCCTGCAGCCAGGTAGTTCATGAAGACTCGACAATGGTCCTTGTCATGTCCCTCGGCTTTGCACTTTATGCACCATACCTCCTCGCGTGCCTCTGGGCGAGTTGTCCTGTCTTGTTTCAAACTATTCATTTCAAGACACAAATTTTTCAACTGCGCGTGGATCTATTGCACTCCTAGGTTAGGATCTTGTATCGGGGTCTCGTGCAGTCTCATTGCGATCTCCAAAGCTTCGGCCTGAGTGGATAGCTTCTGCTATGACAACGCGGTCCTTAGATGCGGCGTTAGTGACGCTACAAACCATGTGCGGTGCTGTCCATCTGTCAAGGTCAAGTTGGCTTCATGAATCATACCCTTCAGTCTCTGATCCAGCTCCTAGGGGGTCTCACCTGGAAGCATCACGATTTCCCTAAACTCGATAATCAACTGTGTCTCCAATTTTGGCCTGCTAAATTCCATTTTTAGCGCACCTTGGATATCGGTGATCTCGGTGTTTGGATTGTCATTGGAATGCTTAATGTACCATGTCAATGTACGATCCTGCAACGCACTTACCAGCATTTCCTTCTTTATATTGTCATTCATGACTCCTTGTTCTTCATTCCCTAATCCTTTGAACACCGGCTACTTTATTGCGCTCGCCATATTGAACTATGGTGGTGGCAGAGGTGGTGTGGGTGGAGATGGGGGTGAAGATGGTGAAACTGGTGGTGGTATAGGTGGGGGTGGTATGCATGGAATTTGCTTTCTTATTAAACTGATCGCACTTCTTGGTGAAACTTTCACGAGCTCTTCCTCGCTTTCTTGCTGAGGCGAAATCAAGGGGCTAGTTTCTATCTCTGCGCTACCTTCGTTTCTATAGATCCTCCCACTTCGCATAGCCCCAAACATAAATTTATTCGCATAACCCGCTTTTCACACAGTAGCATTTTAATCCAAGTGTTCAAAGATTTAACGTACTTACCTCGCAGTCCTTTGAGGAAGTGTCGTTCCGCTTCGCTGTAGATGACTGAAGTGTCTACCGCGAACTCGGTGATAAACCCTCCTATAACTTGATCAAGCCAATGGTCCACAACGTGCGCGATCTTATCTTCTGATGCTTCTAGTCTGCGCACCAACTCTGGAGTCCACACAATAGGTTTGTTGAGCCTACACCTTCCTTGACTGTCTGCTAGCTTCACGATCCACTCGTACAACTCAGATGGGAAGGATGCAAAGAAAATTTCATGGATTTTCGTATATAAGTAGTGCTCTAACCACTATTCCTTCGATACTCACGGATTCGTGATTTCCTTTGCCACAAACTCGTGAATCTTTTTGTCCAGCCACTCTTCAATTTCTTTCTTTGTCAGATTTCAATGACACGACATTAGACATCTCTAATGTAGATCTCAGTCCCAACAATGGAAGCATTTTTTGGATTGTTGGGGCCTGACCTAGGTTCAGAGGTGAATTAGCCAAACAAATCTCGGTACTACTGGCCCTTTTAGTAACAGTCCGTGGAGCGCGGACTGAGGTCTCACCCGAAGTAGTATGGGAGGGTGATAGAACTAGGTTTCCACACCCTGGAGATGTGTCATGAGTTCAAGTGGTTCGCGGTTTGACCCTATGTGCACGTTGCTACGCACACTTTCCCGTACCTCGCAGCCTGAGATGCTGCCTTTGTGCAACCCTACTTGGGGGCCAAATGTTGTTATTACCCAAGTCCTTACTAGTATGCCAATGTTAGTTGATTAGTGCGCAGTAAATAAATAGTATATTTGCAATTTATATCAAACTTGCATTAACCCAAGAACAGATACACCGAATTATGACAAAACTTCTCTTTATTATTTCTTCCTCAGTTATGGATCGACTCCACCCTGCGCACTCAGATGCAGGGGTCCGCACACTCAGTTGTAGACTACTAGGCCTCTGCGCACTCAGTTGCAGAGCCTTCTCCTACCCTACGACCCTGTTAGTGTCAGTCTTTGTAGCCTTCCTCCAGTGATCAAATATGCTCTTACAAAGTGGTCTCAGAGTGTCAAGGTCAAATTTTGCCATTTCAAAGAGTCTTCAAGCAAAATTTGGTCACTAGGCATTAGGTCTAGGGTTTGCTTTCACTCCTTCTAAAGTTGTACAAATGTCAGTCTATGTCATCATTCAGCTCAGTCTATCATAATTCATAGGGTTGTCATTATCATGTCAGTGTCTAATGAGTCTTTTTACACCTTGTTCATGCTTCAGTTGCACCTAGGCAAGGTTCATTTCCCTCTCCTAGGGTTTTGAAGGCAATTTCTCTTGGATGGTCAAATCATCGGAAAAACTTGTTTCCTGATGTTCATACACCTTCCCCTATCCTTAAAGTACCTTATCAAATGCTTCCCATCACTGAGATCCCCCAAATTCCTCATTTTTGCACAAACCCTAGTTTTTTGCTACAACTTGGCAATTTTCTAGGCTAGGCCTGTGTTTTTCCCTTTTGGACCCCTTCCCCTTGCTTGATCTCTAGATTTCCACTTTCCCCTGCTTCCTAACATCCCTCCCTACTTCCAAAAATTTCCCCAAGAATTTAGAAGCCCCTTATCCCCTTCATTTCGCTTCATTTCGACAAAATCCCTTGTTCCACACATCGAGATAAGTTTCACTCAAAAGATGTTTCGAAGCAATCAAAGATGAATTTTGAAAAAATGAGAGATTTTTTTATCCACAACATGCCAAAGAAGAAAAACCTCCTTCACTTTTTACACAGGTGTCATGGTTTTAGATAAATGTCAAAAATATTGTTGCCTCAGGAGAATCGAATGCACCTCTGAAGTGACCTTGGGAAAATCAAGTTTTCTCCTAGCATTGGTTGGCCAAATTACTTTCTTGATGAGTCAAATGATAACTAGACACAAATATCTTTCCAATGAGTTATCATGATCTCAATTTGGAGTTGAGGAAGGCATTCAAAAGTTGACTGCAACAGCACTCTGCCTTGAGGCAGCCTCATTTGGAACATTTTGACCAGTCTTGGTATATTTGATTTTTCACAAGTAAAATGAACTCCAATTTGAAAAATTCTAGTTGTGGTGGAAATTAGACTCAAATAAATTTCCAAAGAGCTATCTTGTGCCCAATTTGGACACCGGGAAGGCCTCCAAAAAGCATCTGAAAGTCGCGCTATGCGTAGGGCTCAGGCGCGCTACGCGTCAGGGTTTTGGCTCAACGCGTAGCGCGCCGCGCGCTACCCTTAAGTTGGGGAGGTCCAATTCAAGAAAGGTTTGCATTTTTGGATTTTTCATGATGAAATACACCTTCTCAGCCACTGCCAAGACATTTCATCAAGTTTTGGGCCCCCAAAAGGTCAAAAAACATGCAAAAAATGACCTCACTGCCCCTTTTTGGACACACAGGAAGCAGTCTTGGGAGATTTGATTTTTGGAGGGGCAAATGGGCACCAAATTGAGAAATTCCACTTGGGTTGGAAAATAGACATCCAGAAATTTCCAACAAGCCCACTTGTGCCTCATTTGGATGCCGAGAAGTGCCTCAAACGTGGCCTGAAAAGCGCGTTACGCGTTGAGAAATGGCGCGCTACGCGTTGGGAAAATTTGCCAGTTTTGCACCTTCAGCTCAGGAAAATGCAGCATTGACTAGTTTTGACTTTTTGGTGGGATTTTTCATCCTCTTTGATGTAATTGATGTAATTTCATGTTGACATGACACACTTTTACCTATTCTAGAAGATTCATTCATAAAATGGCAAACATTTAATGAATGAGTTGGTTTCCTAGCTTATAGAGGCAAGTTGTTTTGACTACCTAGATTGTAGTGCTTTGTTTAGAATTGGTTGAAACAGCTCCTAGGATGATGAGCTCGACCCCTAGAGGCTAGGTAATGGGTTGGCATGGTCTATATTATGTATTTTCTAAATCATTTTCATGGTTGGAGAGGTTGGACTCTTGAGGGATAAGCATAGACTGTATTACTCTTTGTATCTCTGCAATTTTGGCAAAGGAAAGACCAGGGTTTTGCAGCACTATTTGGGATTCCTGTGGTTATTTGTGTTGATGGTGTGTTTCTCTCATGTACTTGTAAGTTTGTTATGTGTATCATTTTCCTACTCTTCTCTTCTGCAAATTAAGTAAATGAAGTGTTAAGGTAGAATTCATGGTTTCTATGCTCTGCCTTTAAGTTTGCTTAATATTTATGTTTTCATCTGTTTAAGGAGAACTCCTGATGGTTTCTTGCTCCCCTTAGCTCCTCACTAGTCATTTCTATCCATTCACTTATTTCAAAGGCATCAAGGCAATCTCCTACCTTGCCCCAAAAATACCTCTGCAAAAACTGTGTCTCATCCCCGCACCCAAAATTGTCGTGCTCAGTTTTCCAACAAAACCCTAAAAATTTAAAATCAAACTTTCCCTATCAGTTTACTAGCCTAAAATCAGTGTTCTTTATTGGTCATCTCAACCCTTTGAAGACCTTTTGCCGAGATAGACCCGGAGAGAGCCCTCTCCTGTCCTCGTAGGGCTAGCTACGAGGCTAAGTGGTTTGATGTTGCCTTGGGTTTTGCCTTCCTCAGGCTTAGGCTAAATTCAAGCACTAACAGACCCAAGACACACTTAGACACTTAGACTCTTGCTCTTCTCTTCTACTTTGCTATGCTTTCTTAGTTATCTTTTACACTTAGAGCCTCGCTCTATTTATACAATCCCATGGTCCGCGGACCATGGGTAGGTCGAAATTACATTACAAGACTAGGGCAGACAACCCTGTGACTCTATCATACATTTCACGCTCTACGCCCACAATTCGCGGAGTCTTTACAACAATATTGGATCAAAACTTGGGCTTTGAGCCCCAAAACATGCCTTGGGGGGATTCCATGCCCAACAGTCCCCTGCATCATATTTCCATAAACACGTAATTGTTAGTGTATAAATAACATAAACAATACATCTATTACCTTATCTTATTATTCCAAGCATGTTGCCTTGCAACTGAACACATCCACGCCATCTCTCAAGGGACTCCAATCCTTTGACAGATCCACATGTAACTAAAGACTAGCTAATATAAATGTCAAGTACATTTTCATGGATCTAGCAGATATCCACATAATGTCAAACAAAATCAAGGTTAAGAAGACTTCTTGTATTCAAAGCACCTGTTTGTTTATAATTAGGGTTTCCAAACATAGCCAAAGGAATTCGTACCTAATTCCTTTCTTTTACCTTTACCCTACTGCAACTGAGTCTTATTATATATTGTCACGTCACCCAACTATTAGTTATATAAACACATCAATGATTACCTTGTCACCCTAATGCCAAGCATGTTTCCTAAAACTACTCACACATGTCAACCACATGTTCCAAATATGAAGACAATCATATCTATCAATTTGAAATCAACCTTTACCAAGACTAACAATCATGTTATAATCCATAGTCAACTGATAGTCATTAGACATAATGCTACAACTATCACCTACTATACTCAAGTACATGTCAATTGCCTCAACATATATGTGTTAGTAAAACCATCTTAAAGCAAGATCATTAGAACACATACTCATATTATGAAATTCATCAAACATTCAACCAACTTGCAAACATACCATGTTAAATAAATCAACTAGGAACCAAACACTCAAAGACCAAATAGACGTCATAATCAAACAACCAAGCACCAATTATACGACATAAGAAAACTCGTACCTTAGTGTATATCATGGGAGGCTATCTTGTCTATATAATAAAGCTAGGTTAGCACAATAGAACTTCACAACATATCAACTCAAACATAAATCATGATATCTATAACAGTAACTAGCTAACATGTTCATGTCATAAGCTCATAAGCATTTGTCATTCGTGCATAACAATCACATATTTACAATCAATCTAGATTAGTACAACACCATATCACAAATATGTCATCTCATACCTAAATATCGCAACCATAACCATCTGGATAAGTCAAACTAGGTTAACACAATACATACAACATCAATATATTCAACACGAACATAAACTTCACGCATATGACGAATCCAAATTACAACATCAATATCTCAATGAAATAACCCTAACCATCAAGTTAATAGCATATAACATCAATAAGCTATATATCATACTCATCAACAACATAAAACCCAATCTTCAAGCTAATTTTCATATAATAATAACAAGTTAACCTATAACATACTCATCAACAATATATCATATAACAAAATCATCAAGTTATCTAACCTAACCAACAATAGCAATGCTTACAACCACATGTTACTATCATTCTTGACTATCTGACTCATGTGCATATAACTACACTAATCAACTAGCATCTAGCATGTATGTAACCATAACATTAAAGTACATGTACATAAACCTAATGTATATAACCCTAATACATACTACAATCCTTAATCCACATACTTGCATGCCCAACATACAAACCTGTATGACGACATGCTCTCACCTCGAGGTCCAATGTTGCAACTTCACTTTGATGATCTGCATCTCCTACTTTAACTTATTCAACACATTAGTATCATAACATACCAATAGCACCATGATGACCTAAATTGCATACAATGACTTCACAAGGCATGTTTTACCTACTATTAAAACTATAACCAAGACCATACATGCATAACAATTGTATATAGACATATAACAAATAAGTACCAAACCATACACACATCATTCTAAATAGATTCCAGTCATCAATTTGTGACCACATCAAGTACACAAACCATGAACTCATGCATGACAACAACCATTACTCCATTGTATGCATTTCCACACGTAACCAACAGTGTGCATAAGTGTTGGCTTGAGGGGGCCTAACCCAGGTTCAGAGTTAATTAGCCAAACAAATCCCTACACTACTAAGCCTTTCGGCATCAGCCCGCGGAGCGCGAACTGAAGTCTCACCCGAAGCAGTATGGGGGGATGCTGGAACCAAGTTTCCGCACCCTAAGATGGTTGTGATGTCACTTGATTCCCTCTATCCCTGCCTTCACGCAGGTCACTTCGCTCTAGGGCTTGTAAGATGAGCCCTTTATCCTGTCCTTCAATACCTCCATGAAAGGGTGTGATCGACATTCACACAACCCTATCCTGTTGCTCAGGTACTTTCACGCTGCTATGGAAGCGTGCCATGCAGATTCCCAATTAGTCTAAGTGATTTTCTTATCTTATCAAATAATTAAAGTTAACACCGCATAAACAAATATCCTTGATCGCGTTCAATTATCTAATGTATTTGTATTTTTATTCATTCGCACATCGTATAAGCATAATAAAGGAAATTCATACATAACATATCAAGATGTAAAAATAGAAACAAGACATAGAAATTGCAGAATATCTTTCTTTATTAATATCTTCCAAGTGTTTACAGACTTTGTCCACCTGCGCACACAGCTGCAGGGGTCCACGCACTCAGCTGCAGACTTCTACCCTAAGCCTCTGCGCACTCAGTTGCAGAGCCTCTACCTACGCTACAACCTAAGACTTAGACTCCTTACTTTAGAGCTATGACTCTCTTACATTATTCATCATTCTATCTTCTCTCTAAAACTACTTAGAGCTTAGCTCTTTTTATACAATTCCATGGTCTGCAGACCATGGGTAGAACTCTTACAACCGACTTTACTTTACAAAACTAAGGGCAAACTACCCTTTATGACACATAACACCTTCACGCTCCGCGACCACAAAATGCGGAGACTTTACCATTTTATTACAAAATTTAACTCAAACATGGGCTTTTAGCCCCAAAACTGCCCTTAGGGGATCCCGCTCCCAATAGACCTCCAACACAAACATCGTGACTCGCCCTCGAGTCACACGGTAGGAACATAGATCTTTGTGCGATCACCATCCAGCTCAACCCGTATGACCGCTACCTCGGCTGTGCACTGAGTTGTCGCCTACTTCGCATCTTCCACTGTCTTCTCGGTCACTGCTCCTGCGCTGTCATCCTGAAGCTTTTGTTGTGTCACTTGTAGAGTCGCAAGCTTGCCTTCAATATTTCCTGTGACTATGTAAGCTTCCTCCAGCCAAGGCTTTAGTTGCACCTTCAGCATTTCTTCCTTGTGCAGCGTTGTGTCCACCTGCTCCTTCAGTTGCTTGGCCTCCTGTAGCTTGGATAGCCTCTGTGTCAGTGTGACGATTCGTGTTGTGCCCTTAACTTCATCGTAGCACTATTGTAGCTCGCGCACTTCTGTCTCTAGCCTTTGTATATTTGGGTCCTCCTGCAAGCTTGTCAGGACCTCAAATGATTGCTCGAACAACTACGTGCAGTCTACTATTACACTTTCCACCGCCGCGACTGCTTCTGTGACAGCAGTCGCCTACTATTCCTTTACTTCCGGCAATGTTGAAGGCTAGGCCCTCAACTACAGCTCTGTAATCTATAGGTTCAACTCCAGCTGAACCCGTGCCATCTCAATTCGAGTGTCGCGCACCCCTGTGGCCAATTTGTAGATGCGGATCTCGACTAGCTCCTCCTCTGGAATGGCCAACTCTGGGACCATTCTACATGCCTCCTCAATGACCTGCATGATCTTCTTGCTCTAGTTCATCGCCTCAGTCTCAACGACGATGGAAGCATTTCTCTGTAAGGCCATATGTTCATTGTTGATCCACTATTCGTTGATCACCTGGATGGCACAGTGCTCTCGAGCCCTCATTTCTGCAATTACTCGATCCTGCAAGAGGTGGAGTGCTTTGCGCAGAAGCGCTGCTAGGTTCAACCCAACTCCCTTCAAGGCGCTGATGGTGGGCCTGTCAACCTCAATGTCCATGGTAAGTGCTCCATCCGGTAGCACTATCGCACTGGAAGCCTTCATGCACAGCATATCGACAGCATCTAAAGTGTCACTGGCAAAACTGGTAGACACCGTACCAGCCTGCGACGTGCAGGTTTGCAACTCCTGTAACCCAGTATGGATAGCCCCTAGTATAATTTGTTGCTGCTGTTCAAATTGTTGGAGGGCCTCCGTGGTGACATCTCTGACTATGTCACCAATATCATCTAAGTCACACTCCGTCAATGTGATAGGGTCCAGAGAGGTCTTGGTCACCTTGGATTTCTTTCTAGACCCTCCCTTCTCTAGCTTTCTCGACCAACTGTGCCATCTTTAGCTTGGCCTCCTCCTTCTTCTTCTGCATGGCAGACTTGCTTCCACCCACTGCCAAGTTCATGGTAGTGCGCCACTCCACCAGCCATTGATCATGCACCGCATCAATGGCATCATTTGTGGCCAAATACGACAAGTCATACCACTTCTGCACAGGTTCCTTCCGCGCCATGATTGATACTATATGGAAATCAGCCTTAAACTCGGCATAGCTCTATAAGTTAGTGTACATCGTGGGCAACAATTACGGCTTGGGATTGATGGCCATCCTGGTATTCATCTCCATCAAGATCCAGAAGATCTTGTTGTCCCGAACTCGCTGCATATCCTTGGTCGCCCACAGTGAAGTGTACTTCGCTTCTTCAGGAAGGTCTGGCGTGACCAAAGGGAAACTGTTGTCTTCTGGTAGCTCCCATGCTACCAGCACAATTGACAGCAAGAGCCATGCATAGTGGAATGTCTTGCTTTTCTCTTATGCTTCGCGGCAGTTCACCAGGAACTCTCCATGAAGGTAGTCCGACTAGTTAAACTGGACTCCTTCTGCGCACTACTATGCGAGTGAGATGACAGGCGCTGGCACCTCGTCAGAGTGACACTTCCGCATCACCTTCCCTGAAACGATCTGCATTGCTACCTTCACAATGGGGTCGTAGATGCTAGAGATAGCGTACCTGCACAGCTTCTACACTAGCTTGAGTTTCTCCTTCATGGACTCTGCGAGAGCTTGCTTGCCACCTTTGCTGCCAAAGATCATCACCGGATTCTCACCTGTATACGACAGGCACGTTATTTGGTGAATTAACATATCTGTGATGGGTATCGGCTCCTCCATCCACAGACACCGATCATGCACCAAACACAACAGCTTCTTGATGACCAAAACTATCACCAGGGTACGGTTATAATGCGCCCCCCAGAGCAAGTTGAGAAATCCTGCCTTCTCTACTCCTTTGAGCCACCTTCGTGGTTCCAACATGGTCATTCCCATATTTGTGTCTATGATGCATCACATCAGTTGCTCATTCGCCAGGTGCGGGAACTTCTCGTGGTCTGCCAAGTCCCAGTCTTCAAGCTTCAGTATCGGCACCCATGCCAAACATGGACTGTCGAAAACAATTTCATCCGGTAGCAGAGGGGTTTGTAGGGGAGTCTTACTCTCATCAATGTCCTTTGGGACCTTGGACTTAGGCTTCCGCGAAGGGACATACTTCATCAACTGTGTAATAGGGTTCGCACCCTCAGTTTCAACCTCCTCTACTTCCATTCCTACATCCTCATCATTCATCGGGATGTCTTTGATATCTTCCTCCTCGGCTTCTAGGATTATAGCTTTGCCTTTCTCTTGTGTAGTGAGCTTTGGTGGGTTTCGCCTTGGAGAGGTGCACACCGGTATGGCAGGCTACTTGCCATTCTTGTCCTTCATGGTTTCCTTGGTTGGGGTTAGCTTCGGTCTTGGCGTTCTCGGTGACTTAGGGACCTCTGCCAATACTTCTGCTACTTCCATAGCAATTACTTCTGCTTCTATGTCCTTTCTTGTGCCAGCTTCTCTACTACTTTCCTGGTATGGATAACTTCGGGGGGTGCTGACATAACACTCTCTATCAATGCTCGCAATGTCTCGGGCAAGTTCACAAATGCAGAAGTCTGTTTGAGAGCCTCGAAGAACTCTGGGTCCATAAGTGTATGTACAAACTTCTGTAGCAAGTGACAATTATCCGTGGCATGTTTTCTAGCTACCTCACAGATAGCGCACCATAATGTAGGCCCCGTGCTAGGTCTTGCTTGAGCTTCTGGCCTTAAAGGCATCGGTCCCCCTCCTATAATATAGTTCACAAAGATCAGGCAATGGTCCTTGTCATGCCCCTGACTCTCTCATTTCAAGCACCATACCTACTCGTGCACCTCTAGTTGAATCGTTCTATCCTGCTTCAGACTTTGCATCTCAAGGCACAAATTCTTCAACTGTGCATGGATCTGCTAAACTCCTAGATTTGCATCTTGCATCGAAGTTCCATGTAGTCTCATGGCAATCTCCAAGGCCTCCGCCTAAATGGTTATCTTCTACTGCGATAGCACAACCCTTAATTGTGGCAGGTTCGGAGCAACAAACCACTCGTGATGTTGCCCGTCTGTTAGGTTCATGTGGCTTCATAGATTGTACATTTCAACCTCTGATCTAGTTCCCAAGGCATCTCGCCTGGTTGCATCGCAATTTCTTTGAATCCCACAAACGACTACACCTCAGATTTGGGCCTATTGAATTCTTTATTCAGTGCAGTCTGGATGTCTGCCACTCTAGAATTCAAGTTATCATTAGAGTACTTAATAGACCAGGTTAGCGCGCGATCTTGCAGAGCACTAACCAGTGTCGCCTTCTTTATATGATAATCTGTAACACCTTGATCTTCCCATACTACCCTCACAAAAAACCAGAATTGGTCCGGGTCCTCATTTCCCAAGCCTTTGAACAAAGGCAGCTTCATTGTATTTGCCATATTGAACTGTGGTGGATGTGGCGGTGGTACGGGTGAATTTGGAGGCGATGGTGGTGAAGTCATAGGTGGTATCAGTGGAGGTGATATTCATGGGAATCCTTGTCTTATTAACTGAATAGCACTTCATGGAGAAACCTTCGATATCCCTTCCTTGTCACCTCGCGGAGGCGAAATCAATAGACTATACACCGGGACCCGGTTGTCCTTCATTCCTAAAAGTTTTTCCACTTCGCGTAGTTCCAAACTTCAACGTAGCTGCATAACCCATTTTTTGCACAATATCATTTTAATCCAGGTATTCAAAGATTTTACGTACTTACCTTGCAGTCCTTTGAAAAAGCGTCACTCCGCCTCAATGTAGTTGACTGAGGTGTCGACAGTGAATTCTATCACAAATCCTCCTATGACATGATCGAGCCAATGATCGGCAGCGCAGGCGATCTTATCCATAGATGCTTCTAATTTGTGTATTAGCTCTGGGGTCCAAACAATAGGACCGTCAAGTTTCCATCTTCCTTGGCTATCTGCTAGCTTCGCAATCCACTCTTATAGCTCAATAGGGAAGGAGCAGAAAAAGATCTCGTGGATCTTTGTATACAGGTATATGTCCAACCACTGTTCCTTTGTTAGTCACGGGTTTCTGTTCTCCTGCGCTGCAAATTCATGTATCTTCCTATCTAACCAATCTCTGATCTCCTTCTTAGATGGATTCCAGTGATACGATATCACACATCGCTTATGCAGATTCCAGTCCCGGCAACAGAATGATTTGTTGGCTTGAGGGGGCCTGACCCAGGTTCAGAGTTAATTAGCCAAAAAAATCCCTACACTACTATCCCTTTCAGCATCTGCCCGCGAAGCGCGGACTGAAGTCTCACCCAAAGTAGTATGGGGGGATGCTAGAACCAAGTTTCCACACCCTGAGATGGTTGTGATGTCGTTTGATTCCCTCTATCCTTGCCTTCACATAGGTCACTTCGCTCTAGGGCTTGCAAGACGAGCCCTTTATCCTGTCCTTCAATACCCTCGCGAAAGGGTGTGATCGACTTTTGCGTAGCCGTATCCTATTGCTCAGGTACTTTCACGCTGCTATGGCAGCATTCCGTGCAGATTCCCCAATTAGTCTAAATGATTTGCTTATCTTATCAAATAATTCAGGTTAACACCATGTAAATAGATATCCTTGATCATGTTCAATTATCCAATGTATTTGTATTCATTCACGCATCATATAAGCATAATAAAGGAAATTCATACATAACATATCAAGATGCAATAACAAAAAAAAGACACAGAAATTGCAGAATATATTTCTTTATTAATATCTTCCAAGTGTTTACAGACTTTTTCCACCCTGCACACACAGTTGCAAGGGTCCATGCACTTAGTTTTGTACTTCTACCCTAGGCCTCTGCACACTCAGCTGCAGAGCCTCTACCTATGTTACAACCCAAGACTTAGAATCCTTACTTCAGAGCTACGAATCTCTTAAATTATTCATCATTCTATCTTGTCTCTAAAACTACTTAGAGCTTAGCTCTTTTTATACAATCCCATGGTCCACAGACCATGGGTAGATCTCTTACAGTCGACTTTACTTTACAAAACTAAGGGCGGACTACCCTTTATGACACATAACACCTTCGCGCTCCATGACCACAAAATGCAGAGACTTTACTATTTTATTACAAAATTTAACTCAAACATGGGCTTTTAGCCCCAAAACTGCCCTTGGGGGATCTTGCTCCCAACAATAAGCAATGCCAAATTAACCACGCATATGCATAGACGCATGTAGTTGAACATAAGTGATCAATTCTTGTAATCAACCTACAAGACTAATAAATGTAATTCAAAATATTCAAGAATGTAATCTAAAATATAAGGATGTAAGTAGGTGACATAAAATCAACATATAAGCGACATGTAACCATATTCAACCAGTCACGTACTCATGACAAATGCATTTCACGAAATCAATATCAAATTCTCCATGATAACCATACTATAGCCCTAATCAATCATCAAGCAAATGTAACAAGCACATGAAATGCAAATGTAGGAGACACACATGCAACTGACATGCATGCATGACTAACACATTCAACCCCTCCAATTTATAAGTTAAACCTGGCTCTAATACCACTTTGTAACACCCTCCTCCCACATCCACCTAATTAACTAGCCAACTGGGGTAAAACATTGGACCAGAGGCTACTATGATCAGATTCGACATCCTATATGACCTTAAGAAAGTGGAATCAATGGAACATTACACCCAGTCATCCAACATCATCAACATAACCCTCATGAGACAAGTCAGCCACTCAAACAACTTGTCCCTAGGTCACACTGTTGTTTTGGACCTCTTAGGCCATAGTCACTCTCATGTTATGAGAAAGGGAGTGACTAGAAACCCAAAGTCGTTCTCATCAGCATGCCTTCCAGTGACTGTGGATGAAAGTTGCCAATTTTGTGCCAACAACCCCGGGATTTATGCCACTTTTTCAGTTCCAGAGCCCAGGCAACTACCCAGAATGGAATGATAGCTAAAAATCAATAAAATTATAGGGAAAAAATGATGCAAGAGCAATAATTTGATCAAGCCCTTAACTAGACCCCTACTAGCCATGACAGGAATTTCATCAAACATGTCACCAACATGTAACCTACAGGTGTAAACAACATAATTAAGTGTAGGGATATCATACTTGTCTAAGAATCGCTATGAACCATTGTTCCCTCATGCCAATTCTGCATTATCCTCTATTAGTTCATAAACACATTATCCATTCATATGCAAGTAAAACCATGCTAAGAGCCATACATAGTTGTTGTCATAAAATGTGCATATAACCAACATAATAAGCACAAAAATATCAGCCATCAAAATCCATATATACATCAGTACCTTTACACATGGAATTCAAGGGAATGGATTTCTCATTAATGAATGCAATGAACCAACTGGAGATGGGAATATCACATTCCACCTGACCATAGAATGGCTAACACAAATCTCTCTTTAAACATTCACCCTCATGCCATATTCCAAGCATGAATGTGGGAATCAAACCAAAATAACTCAACCAGGGCATACCGAGGCTAAACCACCTCACCCCCATCAATAGAAACCAGGCTTTACCATAATCCATCCCGGGTCACTAGGCCAACACAATGAACTCATCATAACAAGCTTTACCGTGATCTCCACCCGATCACTAGGACAAACAAGCATGGATTCCACTGGATTTCTCCACCTACACCGTGAGGAATTTTCATGTCTCCTAGTCTCTTAGGCATGAATCCAAACCTAGATCACTAGGCCCAAACCCAAGACACCAGTCTCTCAGGATTTATCGCAATCCACACCCGATCACTAGGCCCTAAACTGAGATCCACTCTCTAGGCTTTACCACATATCCCAAACCCATGATTACTAGACCCAACACAGAGAAAACCACCTCTTGGATTTACTGTATATCCTGCCATTCACCGGCAAGGATTCCTAGGCCCATCGAGGTAACACACAATCTAGCTTTACCACAACGCAAAGTCCGGTTTAGGGGTTACTAGGCCATGGTTTCTATCATTTTGGAGATCCACCTCAATCAGCTTTGAATCCATCTCGCAATCTAGCTCAACCAAACATTGAACCCCATCACACCATGGCTATATGGAAATGGCAAGGCTAGGCTGAAAACACTGTCACACCAATAAAAAACCATGCCATGATAGAAAATAACCACATGCAATACCATGCACACCAAATCTAGCAAGGAAAATACACATGCAAGTTGATACCTGCAATGAAGCCCGTTGTAGCTGCTTGATCCTGCCTTTCCCTGCTTGATCCTTGCTTCCTCTTTCCTTCTTTTCCTTTCTTAATCCCATGCATAACCAAAGCAAAAAACTTGAGCCAAGAGCTTACACTGACAAAGAGCTTAACATTGAAAACAAGAAGCTTGCCAACTGATCCTCATAAGCCTTTTTATTAATGAGGCATCTATTTTCAACATTTTAAATTATTTTCCTTCATTTTCCTCCTCACATGCAACATGTAACCTTTCACCTCCATTTTCTCCTAATTTCCATTATTTTCATAAATAAATGTGCCAAAAATTCCATTTTTCCTTTCCAAAGCCTTAGCCATTGCCTTTTCCAATTTTGTTAGCCATAAACAACAAAATTAAAACCCATTAAGATGTACCTCCCACCATTCAGCTTGGCATACCTATCTCATCATCAGTGGTATTTATATATTTTGACATGTAATTTTCACCAGGGTTGTTACACATTCATCATACACACGTTTTCGTAGTCTTTCTTGTGCTTTCTAAGTTTTTTCTTGCATTCTATTTTCGGCTTACATTCATTTTGTTTTGTCTTGTTGGTTTTATTTCCATGTTGTTTCTTGTCTTTTTTTGGTTTTTTTAATAAGGCTTTGCATGAAAGATGCTTTGTTGGCTCAAAAGGAAATGTGGCAAGGCTTGAAAAGGGAAATTGTGATGACAAACAAAGATTGGCTTATCTATTTTCCTCTTCTCTATCTTGGGTTATATCTTTCAGTCAATGATGTTTCAATTGAAAATATGATCCTTGTGTAAGCAAATCTTTGTGTCAAACCATGATATCTATGGGGAAACCACATGCTTACACTTGGTTCTTTATGTTTTAGTATTTTTCATGCTAATCCAATCTAGTAGAGAAGGACAAGGGTAAAATCTAAACGAGAAAACCAATATCAGAGGTTTTACATATGATTCTATGAAGGAAAAACCTCGTATGTTCTCAGGAAGTCAGGATCCCTCTTCTGCCCATGAAATTGATAAGTGTCAATGCGCATTCCTACATAAAATAAATAAATAAAGGGTAAAAGAAGAGAAAGGATTCCTACGCAGGGAGGTGAGGCAAGAAAATTTGTCGGGTACTATTCAAGCTCGCTGACAACAGAGAGATGTTTGTGTTCCTGAAGCGACTCTATCAGGGCACTTGCCAAGCTTCATGGCAACAGGGAAACACCAGAGATGAAAAACTATACTCTTAAAATATAAAGCTCACAAATAACATTACGCTTCTCCTTATTCGAAACATTGTGATATTGTTGGTCTTATGTTTATGTTCAATAGAGAAAGGATGAAGGGGACTATCTTTTACACATGGGGTAAGTGGGGAATTTAGAGTAATCCGAACAATCAATTAATACTTCCTGCGAAACTAGACCCTGTGGATAAAGCTAAACCAAGGCAGAGAAGCTGGATTTCTACCAATGTGTCACCAAGTGTTGTTGCTGTGAACACACCCTCCAAATTTTTTCCTATACTTGAATTTTGGAGCCTACTATGGATCTTGCAACTGGTCATGTTAGCATCTATGCGTCACCAGTGATCAAATGTACACTTTCCATGTGGTTGACAAAATTATTAGGTCAAATTCTTATATTTTCAAATAAAATTTGATCATTGGTTAGTTCTAGGTCATTACTACTCCCTCCATACTCAAGGTCATAAAATGTTGTCATGGTCTTGCAATCACCCTTGTGATGGGTCACCAAAAGAGTGTCTTGGTCATCATATCACTTTCATGCATACTACAAGGTTTCAAAGGTATTTAATCATGGTCTTGGATATTCATTTGGTGTCATCATTAGGTCAGGTCATCAAAATTCATGTAGGGAGTCATGTCATCACCATAGTCACCATCATGGGAGTTAGTAAATAGGGAAAAAGTGTTCAAATTTTTTTTAAAGGTACACTTACCTCTCAAAAAATATGTAACCTTGCCTAATAAAGTGATAACGCCGCAGTACAATATCCTATTATTTCATCTTTCAAAAAAGACATGTGATGTCACTCCTTGGCCAAAGAAAACTTCATGGTGTCATTTTTGCAGTAGGAGAATAGGCATCTCAAGGTAAATTTGTCGTTGCAAAGTAAGACTAAAGGAGATCATGCTTCATCCAGCAAAGTAGATTTGGTGGCAGATTTGGAGAAAGACAAGGAGCCATTTCCTTCATTGGTACAAAAAGACCTTGTTGACACTGTTGCAACTGAGCTTGAGACAGACAAGGAATATTTTCTTGAGAAGGTCAATGAGCACTTGGAGAATCTCCTGAGGAAGGCAAACAGAGCCACAAACCTTTAGAGACACATGGCAAGATATTACTACACCAGGAACTGGATTTCCAAAATTAGGGTTAGGAAAATGAAAAGGAAGCTTATGAAAACCCTAATCAAGCTAAAGAAGAGGGATAATTTTGATTTTCTTTCTAATGCATATCTAGTTGTCTAGGCCATCACTAAGAGATGCTAAGAATGAAGTTTCAACAAATTTTGAGAAATTTTGGTCAATTCTGGCAATTTCAGTTGTCCTCAGGGCATCCAAATGACAAGTGGCTTAAATGGTTGGATGTATCTTGACCCCTACAACATATATATGTACTTGTTTTGCCATGTCAGCTCTCATTTTTGGAGGAAAACTCAAAAAACATGTTGTTTTTCACACTTCTGCCACTATTCTCAGGCAGGAATTGCGCTTCTGGGAGTACTTTTGGGAGAATGAAGTTTAAGGTTGCTTGGAGGTGAATTTTTATTGGTTTAAAGGTTCTATGTAGATCTGTATTCTGAGCGATAAAGAGAGAGGATATTGTGTGAGAGCAAAGAGGGAATTATAGCGGATCTATTATAGGTTGTATCTCGTCATTTTGTTGGATAATATAAAATGAAGGACTGGTTGTTTATCCGTGGACGTAGCCCAAATTGGGTGAACTATGTATATCTGTGTCTCTCTTGTTTTAATGCATTTTTTGTGTTGATATTTCTGCAATATTTTATGTGTTCCATTGCTCTGTAATATATAATTTTCTAACAAGAACTTGGCCTCTAGAACTACACAATCCTTGATTCAACCACTCAATCAGTCACTCGGTTCCATCCCTAACAAATGATTTCATGAAACATGTTATATTAGGAGTTTTCAAACTGATGTTGTCTTGTCATGAGTGATTTTCAGTTACAGGTACTCTATCTTATCATGATATGATTATGATGGAAGAAAAGGAGAAGGAGACCATGCTAGAAGACACCTATGGAGCTGAAGAGATAATATGATCATCAAGCGAGAAGATGAAGGAACACCAGAGTACAATAGAAGATCAAAGGTTAGGACTGCATGAAGAATCCATACTGATTCACAACCCTTTGGAGGGTGGATATGAACAACAAAGCATATCTCTCATGAAGATGAAGTATTGGATACATCTCTTATTGAAAATAAATCAGCAAGAGGAACAACTTGGAACTATTGTGGTATCATGAAATCCATATCATCATTGTCAAGTTGTGACTTATGCAAGTATCACCACAATGTCATGTGTGTCCATGTGTCTTGCCACATCTCTTTTGGATGCTGTTATCACTCAGAATTCTCTCAAGGTTAAAGAAAGAAAATTTTGAGGTAACCACAAACCAATGTTTTAGGCTTAGGCTCTAGCCAACCTAAGTCCAAAGAGGGCTCTCTCTTTATAATATAACTTTGTTTTGGTGGGATTTTAGGCTAGTTCTTAGTGCTCATAAGGTTTTTATTTTGGAATTGAAGTTGGGTAGTGGAATTTTGGGAACAGATGGGCAAAGCAAGCCTTCAGGCCATTGAGCTATGGAATCAATCAAAGAGTGCCTTAACTAGATCAGATCAATTACTAAAGGAGGAGTTCACAGGGCAGGCTAGCACAGCAAAAAGCAAATCTGTAGGTTCAAATGGATGAGGTGGTCCTAACTAGGGTAAAAGGGCAATCAAGAATCCTTAAACTGGGATCAAGATGAAGAACAGAAGGATATCAGTAGCAAAAGGAAACTAAGAATCCTTTACTATGGACCTAAGTGGGGAACTACAGAAGTAAGGGAGCAATTAAGAATTCCCAGACTAAGATAGTTTAGCAGAAAATAGTGAGAAAGTAAACAGTGAAGACAGAGAGCATTAAAGCTAATTCTGAAATATCATTCCTTGTTTACCATTCAGATTTCATAGAGAAACATGTGAATATTTATAGACATGAAGAGAAAACAGTAATAAACATGAAGAGATAATACTTATTTGATTTCCACTGTGCACAAGAATCATGTGAAATGTCTTTAACTTTATTCCTTGATCCAGCAAGCCAATCCAGTCTTGATACAAAAGCACTTTAACTTGATAGGAAAATGTCTACATAAATGTCTTTGAATCCACCCTAATTACTTCAAAATGTGAAGTATTTATACAAAAAATGTTACAAAATATCTCATAACAGTATGAGAATTATTCTAGGAAATCAAAAATATCTTCAAGCATGAAGATAGAGACAGATGGAAAACTGCCCTCTTGTTGTCCCTTTTATTGTGATTGTGTTGGCTGTTGTAATTCAAATTTGGCTCTTTCAGTTGCTTGATATCTATGTGCTAGAATTACTTTATGTCTTCAACCTACTAATACTCTTTACCTGCTACACTTTGACCCTGTTTTACCTGGCTGCCATTAGATTTACTACAGTAACTTTATAGTAAATCTGTTAAATTTACCCACCATTCATCTTCAAGTAATTTTGTCTTCAGCATTTTTCTATATATCTCATCAGCTTCGGTGTACTTAGCAAAATTTGGCTTGTTGACAAATAGGTGCTTTACCTCATGTTCTAGGAAGAACAAACCTTCCAGATTGTCATACAATACCTTTCCTGTGGGTAAAGCTTTTACCCCTGAAGTACTAGCTTGGTCTTTGGCCAACTTGTTTAGTCTTTCAATGTAGTCCTCTTGGGTCATAAGCTTGTCATGGATGACCATAGGACTAGGAAGGCCTTTTTCCCTCAAAATACCAAACTTTTTCATGAATCTATCAATATCAGCTTGCATACTTTGGCATTTCTTCTCAAGATTGAGCATAAGGTTTCTCTTAGAAAGAACCTTCTTGATTTCTATGCTGGTTGTTGTTCTTTCTTCTAACCTAGTTCATCCAGCCGATACCTGTTTTTGCTATTCAAGAATGTTATCAGTTGGTTGGCCTCTTCAAGCTTATCTCCCATCTCTTCTCTTGTTTTAACTATTGCTTCGATGGCCACTTTCATCGGTTCAGTCTGCTCAAAAATTACTTGAATTGAGGGCCAAACATAATTGACAAAGTCAATGATGTTGGACCAGAGCATTTCTTTTATCTGTCCTAGTGGCTGTTGCAATGTCAAACCTTTTTCAAGTAACTTTATCCTTTCACCCATTCTTTGACTCTTCTAGGCTTCTTCTTTCTGTTGTATCTGTGCAATCTTACAATCAGTTTCCAAGCTTGACACTTTTTCTCTAAGCCTTTTAAGCTCTGTAGCCTGGATAGTAATTTCTTCCATGGCTTTGACTAATTCAGTTGTCTTCTCTGTAGATGTACCTACACTTGTAGATGTACCTGTAACTGGCATGGTTGTAGCTGGTGGAATTGTTGGTGCTAAGGAAGCAGCCAATGTGGAGGGTATTGCTGTAGAGATTGTAGGAATGATAGTCTATGGAGTGGTAGCCAACTCACTCTTTTTAGACTAAATCAAGTTGCCTAGCTCTTTCTCTGTTTCCTTTAACTGATCATTTAGCTTAAGGACTAAGTCCATAAGTTGCTCCTGTTCCTTCTAAGTTTCTAGCACTTTAGCTATTTGTGGATGATGTAGATGAGGGAGTTTTAGCTACTTTTTCAAGGCTACTATATCATCATTTTTCTTTTTGATTAGCTGTTCTGCAGCCTTTACATCCTTGGGATCATGGCCCAACTCTATGATTAAGTCCTCTAAGTACTTCATCCTAGTATCCTTGGCCTATGAAGAGGCCTTTTCTAGTTGGAATTGCGTTGATATATTATTCAGCGAATTTTGTAGTTGATGTGCCACAAGGGCCTTGCTGGTCAATGTGGAATAGACAATTTCCCCGTCTGTTTGTGTAATTTTATTTGGTCGATAGGATGTATATCCTTCGCCATTACCTCAAAATATATCTTCAAGTAATCTGCTATAAACCTGGGCTACTATATGGTAGGCTTCATAAAAGTCATTTGCATCTTACCCTCTTTTACATCAAAGGCTGACATTAGCCTTGTTTGATTAGTGGGAACCATGTTAAGGTATTGTGCATAGCTTTGGGCCTTTAACCTTTCATTTCTAGCCTTTATCTCTTTGTATTTCTCTCTAATGTCCTGGTCTTGGCTAATTGGAGCCCTGAATGAGGATACTTCCACACTTTGTTGTCTTCCCAGCATTTGAGCCTGTGTAGTGGAAGGTTCTTGTGTTCCTCCAGAGGGAGTGGTCTGTCTGCTCTTTGCCTTTTCTGTACCTGTGGTTCCAGTTGTTTCCTCTGTAAACTCTTGTTCTGAAAAAGGATTTAACCTTTACCTTTTGACATAAGTTTGTGCAATAGGCCTGCTAGAAGGAGTGGCCACCTCTCTATCTCTTTTGGAATTCTTCTCCTCATTTAGGGGAGTCTGTACAATAGGAGGAGTACTCATGATGTGTTCTGGTTGAGCCAACTCTTCTGATATATATGGTTGCTCTGATTCTTCTTGCTCTTGAGATCCTTCCTCTGCTTCTTGATCACTATGTTCCTGTGTCTCCCTTTGGGATTGGTTTTCTCATAGCACTTGTACAAAAGAATCTTCATCAAGTCTTCTCTCTAGATCAATCAACACATTATCGACAGCAACTTCAGTGCTATCTCTGTCTACTAAAGTGTTCTCCACCCATTCTAGTTGAATTGCATGTTGTTCTATCTCAGGAATTCTGTGCTGGATGTGGGGAGATAATTTGTTCTTTTGTCTTCTATTGCAGATGAAATCAAAAGGGTCATATCTCCATATGAAGCTCCGTTTCAGTCTGAGCCTTTGAAGGATTTCTTCTGCTACTCTTCCTGCTTCCCTACTGTTGCATATAAAGGGGCCAAGCTGGTCTTTTATTCTGAGTTGAGCTTTCTTCTTGGCCTTCACAAAATGTATCTCATTTGAATTAATCATTTCCCTGTAGTACTCCAGAGCAAACAATCTCATGGGGAGGTATCTTGGTAGTTTGTAGGGTGCTAACTCCCAGGTGTGATTTTGGTACAAGTACCAATCTCCCACTCTGTATTGTTTGGATAATTGTAAGACCCTCCTAATATCTGCACTGATCCTGGGAGGAGGGCTTCTTAACAACATCGTTGCCACTGAGTGCACAAAAAGATCTATGAAATCTATATAAGTGTATGGAGAATCATGCTGGTGGATTAATGGGGTCCCGAAGATTATTGATCTTGGGTTGCCTCTGGTATCAAGCTTTTGAAGTGTGAATGGAAATTTATCAGTTTGATAGTATAGGAAAAGATGATATAAAATTGAGGAGCATTTGAATACTCTTTCCTTGTCCATTCTCATGAATTGATCATGCATTTTACCTGCAATGAATTTAGCATAATAAAACATGATGGCAGGGGGTTGTCCAGGAGTATAAATGACATGAAGGCTATAATGATCTCATCAACAAACTCACTGGTATTCTGGCCTAAAACACTAGATATCTTGGATATAATGCCTCGGCCAAGTTCAGAGAAGATGGTCCACATGTATGGAGGAGGTTCCTTTGGAATGTATTTCTCCTCCCTAATGAAGGTCTGGAATAACTGAGCAAGTTTGATGGAGGTGATTGTAGGGAACCTGTCAAGCAAGTCTCCAATAGAGATGGGGGTCAGGTTTTGCCTTGGTTGCAATTGCAGCATTTCATTGATGGATTCAGCAGTGATGATGAATAATACAGTATGGTCAGGAGTCATCACTACTCTTTGGTTGGGACTGTAGTTCATATGGCAATAGTAGAAAATTTTAGGGAAGATATGAACTCTAGGGAATTGGTACTTGGGCAAACTTGATTCCCAAAGACCTATATTGTCTGCATGGTTGAAGTACTGGTCTTTGTACCTGCAATATAACTTCAATGGGGATTCATGGACAAAGGTGTCTTTGATTTCAAAGTCTTTGTCTGCAAAAGGGAGGTGGTCTAAGTCCCAGTGGGGAGTAGTAAGTGGTAGGACATTTAGTGCGACTGGAGCAGCCATTCTTGGTTCTTGTGGATTCAAGAATGTGGGAAAAGGGTTTTTAGTCAAATTGGGGACAAATTGGCTCAATTCAGAGTGGTTTGGGGTTGCTGAGCAATTGTTTTACTTAATTACTTACTAACTTAAAGCAATTGAGTAATGGGTTTTAGGAATGAGACAGGGTTTTACAGTGAATTTGGGTAAATACCTGGTTTTGGTTGTGAACAGGTTGATGGGCGACTGTGCACGGTTTGTAGGAGGTGTTCGTGACTGAAGGATGGACTGGATGTTCAGCAGCTTCAGCAGGTTGATGGTTGAACGTGGGTTGGTAGTTGCATGGAGGTCTGAGCGTTTTCCACGATAAAACTAGAAACAATTGAGTTTTTTAGTTTATATGTAAATTCAACCAATTTGGCGGGTACACGGGCAAAAGCGTGTTTTAGCATAAATGAGACATTTTGTCATCTAGCGAGAGGCGGTAAGCAGGTTTAGGTCACACCGCTTTTGGGCTGGGGTGGTTTCGGGGGGAGGCAGCCCGATGCCATTCATCGGGCGCCACGTAGCAGCGGGGTGAAAAGTGAAACCACCCATATCGGGCAGGTAAAGGTTAGCTTTCAGAGGCCGCCCGATATGATTGTTAACCATCGGATCAAATGGGGCCTGATCGTACGGTAATCGGGGTGGAGTTTTGTCACGAGGTTTAATGGAGGGGCCTAGCGGAGTTTAAACAGTGGAAAGATTAAGTTAATCAGAGATTATGGTGTGGTTAGGGCGTTGGGGGCAATTTCATTGGCGGGATTGATTATTAATTAACTGCAGATCGGTTAATTAATCTCTTTTATTTGGATAAGGTTTATATAAAGTTTATTTTTCAAACTTTTTCAGGGCAGGATATTAATATAAGGGTTTTATATAACTATAGGGGAAGGGTTTTTATTGTTTTTCGGGATTTAATACATATATGTGTTAGAAGTTAATATGATATTGTCGGGGAATGAATAAAGTGCTAAGTATAAGGTTTTACCCTTAGAAAAAGGGGTTTATTAGGGGAAAATGATTTTTCCTTAGGAAAATGATGTTTTCTTAGGAAAAGGGATTTTTTGGGGAATATGAGTGAATTTAAGGGGGTGAATGCTTATGAGGGGACTTTTAGTACTTAAGACCTATAAGTCATTGGGCCGAGGGTTCGGTCCCTCCAGAAGTCAGAGAAATGCTCTGAGCCCCTTTAACTTAAGATTTTAGGCACTTTAAGACTTTTCTTGGAAATTAGTTAAGTGGAAAATGTAATGAATGAGGGAGGTTAATCAATTGAATTTGTGTACTTTGATAAATGCTCAATTTTCATCCATACTTAGAACTTTGATGATGAAGGTGAATAATATGATCTTATCTAATCAATCATCACAATTCTGCAACCATTCTTCTACTTACCCACCTACTCATCCTACCATTTTTACTCCTCTTTATTAGGGTGCACTTAAGCTGGCAAACCCTTTATCAAAACTTTTCTTTTCTTTTACAATGGAAATCTATCTAAATCTAACCTTATTACATCCAAGGGCTCATATTAAACAGTTGAGCTCCTTTTATTTACTCTACCTATCTACTTATCTGCCAAGATTAAACAGTTTGGTCAGATTTTATTCTCTATCTCTAAGCATAAAATTGAAAACATGAAATAGCCAAGTTTAAACATTTTGACCATCCATGGATTGTGGCAAAGGTAACAAGCTGCACACAATCTTTTATTCTGCATCAAAAGTAAATAGTAGTGGCATTTTGACTTGCACACTTTCATGGTCTTTTTCTTTCTTGGGGTTCATTTTTTATCTTTTTTGACCTTTTTATTCTTTTTGTCCTTTGATTTTTCTTTTAGGACATACCCTCTTTACATTTTTTAATTTTTTGATTTTTTGAATATGGAAAACATTTGCAGAAAGCAAAGGTATGTACATATTACAGATTTAATCTCAACCATTCAAAAATTATGACTCCTATTGGTATAGGAACCTAACAGATGTAATGATCTAAATATCAAAAGTAAAGGACAAAATGTAATGTAAAGTGAAATTCCAAGAGTCATCCATAGAATGTGAAAAGTCATGAAGGAGTCAAAGAGTCATAGAGAAGTCAAGCAGTCATGAGGGTAGTCCAAGAGTCAAAAGGGAGGTGATTGGTCACCCATTTTGTTATATATACACCCTCATAATTCATGCAAATGAATTTTCAACTTGGCCCCTCCTACTAGACATTAAAGAAGAAAATAGTTCTTTTGGAGGAGAAATTGGTTGCTTTAACGCTCCACTACTAGGGCTAGTGGTGTTCATTTTCTTGATGTATCTTGGAACTTTTTCTTAATTCAGAAGCTCGTTGAGCCAAAACACTTTCATGCACATGTCATAAACATTGTAAGACTATTCTTTGATTGTTTGCATGGTATGTTGTTTTCATATTTGTTAACACTCTGTAAAATCCCTTCAGGCTGAGGAAAGGGCTACATAGGTAACCACAAACCACTTTGGGCTAGAAACTAGTCTTTTCTAGCCAGAGGGGGCTCCCTCACTCTAAAAATAAAGACTTGGAAGCATAGATTTATAACAGAGACCAGTTCTGACAAAGGAATTTTTAAAATCTTTGATTGAAGTGTGAATGGCTAGATAGGTAATAACACATGATCAATTTAGCCTTTTACTCATTTACTTATGCAAGTAAACTGATAACTATTTCAAGAGATTGTAAGCATGAATCTGGGATACAAAGATAGGTTGTAGTATAGATAAGATAATCTGAAACAAAAAAATCCTTCCTCTGCAATAAGACAATGCTGTTTATATAGGAGAAAGAGAAACTGAACATAGAAGATAACATGTACGAGTATATATCATTTCATTTGAGATTGAAACATGAAGACAATTGAAAAAGAGTATCTAAACTGAATTCTAAATAAAAATACATCAAATACTCATAAAACACAGAGAATAAGGAAAACAACTGAACGGTAAACAAAACAAATCCCATGCACCATACCGTAAGAATCCTTGGATAGTAAGATCGATGACCCTCAATACATAAGAAACATGCATCATGAATTGATCAAACAAGCACATATCTCTGAAAATTAGCACTAACACATCACTCAACCATCAACAACTACTTCTGTATTCATTCATTAGAATATATAATCGATACATAGGATCAAAACATGTTTAGGTTCATTGTATCTTTGATCCAACAAAAGATTGGTCTAAAACTGAAACAAACAATAGTAAACTGTTATTTTTCTAATGCCTTTCCTCCAAACATAAAACATAAAGCATATTTTGTCCCTTTGAAAGAAAAAAACAAACTTTTTAATACAAATTAACTTAAAAAGTCTTCGGACTGATCATCATAAACGAAATAGCAAAAACATAAAAAGCTTTGTTTCTTACTTTTCAAAAAGCCTACGTAGCAGCTACGCAGCACTGGAAACTTCATCCTTCTAGAAATTACATGTGGAAAGCTATTAAGGAGGTGATATGGATACCACACATACCCCACGCCAACCTCTTTAAAACCTAACAGGTGGCTATCATCCAGCGTGTGTGTGGTAGTCTGGGCATGGCCTGCGTAGCAAGTGCACAATGTTTGCGTAGAGAAATTTCTGCAACTGTTCTCCGAGTACCTTCCAGTCCTCCTGAATGTTGTCATGATACTATATTCTTCTCAACTTTTCAAATTCAACATATTAAAATATCAGGAACTTAAGACAAAACTTGAAAATAAGAATGGAGGCTTGGTCACTTCCTTTTCCTTTTGCTTGACACTTTAATGCTAGAAGAATTGGTGCTAGGAGATTTGGTCTTGGAATCTGGAGTAGTGAAGTCATGTTACTCAATATGTGGTGATAAAGTGGGTGTGGCCTTAGTCATGAAATTAGGATCAAATTTAGGCATCTCTTTAGCAATCTACGTGGCTCCTCCAAATATTTCCTCATACTTCTCAACTGAGAATTCAAGACCAAGCTTCTAACATACAAAATTCTGCATTGTCTCCTTATTAGTTGAGATCATTTGACAAAATTCTTACTCCTATCAAGGGCTTTGAATGCTTCTTTAACTTCATGGTCACAATTTTCAAGAATATGTTGAATGGATTTTTGATACTCCATATTTTTCTGCTTGAATTGATTCACCTGATCTTTACTTTCCTCTAACTCCTCCAGGAACCTTTAATACTCTTTCCATTGACTGAATGGAGGTCTTCCAGGAGCCTGAGCTATATGATTCATTTGCTACACATATTTAAAATTTGATTTGAACACCCTGACTGCTGGCTGACTAGGCCCCACTCCAACATTCTTGACTTGTTCAACAAAAGAAACATGTTTCTTCTTTCCTTTGGCAACTGTTGTAGGTGACTATGTCTTGTCCTCTGCTAGTTTAATAGCTTGTTTTATATCTCTGTTCTTTTTCTCCATAAATTCTATTCTCATATAGTTTTTTGATAGTGCCTCTTTCATCTTTGTTATCTTAGGGTCCTCTTCTTTGTACTGCACAAAACCTATTTCAAATGGTGCTATGTCCTCCTCATAGTCTGGTTGCACTATTTTTGGGCCCTTGACTTCATCCACTTTATCATCAACCTGTACATCTACTTGCTTGTCTTCGGAATTCTTGAGGGGTTGCCTCTTCATAGGTATTTTTGACTCTAGACCTTGTTTTGGGTCTCATCACAAACACATCTGGAACTGTGTCTTCAATTTTGACTTTAAATTTGGCCTGTTGATTTGATGTCACCTACTCTTATGTTTCTTTGTCTTCCTTGTCATCCTTCATGCTTTTCAATTTAGCTTTCTTGCTCAATTTACCTACAAGTTTCTTGTTTGGCTTGTCACCTTCCTTCTTTATGGGTTTCATCTTCATGACTAAATGGATGTTCTCCTTTTTGGATTTTCTTGCTTGGGCTCTTCCTTATCTGTCTTCATTGATGGTGACCCAGTTTGTGGCAACAGATCAATACTTGCAAGAAAATCAGACCAAATAATTTTCTTCCTTTCAATAACATGCTTAACTAAGATTTTGATTAAAGAAAAATGGAACAGACTTGAAGCATGGTTATCTTTTTGAATTTGTACTTTGGTGGCCATTCTTTCTAAACTCTTGAGCAGGAAATAAGGGAGGTTCATTGGCTTGTTTTCTATGAAATTCCATAGTAACCTGAGATGGTATTGATATATTCTACTGAACCTACCCTCGCAGGTGAAGTATCTTTGAATAACCTTTAGAAGTTTGACATACTATTCTTGAAGATAAATGTTGAGGAAAGTGGAATAAAACTTGTCCAGATACTCCATTTTCACAAACTGTTTGTAAGCGAAAATGTCTAATTCATCCCCCTTGAACCACTTATCCCCTATTGTAGGGATGTTGGTTGCATAAGCAATAAACTTCTCAGTTAATAAAATCTCCTAGTCCCCTAGTTTTACTCTTCTATCTTGGAAATTAAGAGAAAATAAACTAGAAATTTTAGCATTGTGACCTATTTTCTGAATCTTATGAGAGAAAGGAATGCACCCTGTGTTCTCAAAAGCCACTCTAATGGCAGGGGATGAATTTAGCAAGCTCAAAGTGGTGGGTTTAGTATGTACAAGGTCTCCTCCCTTTTTACTAGTAACAGGGGCCATCCTATATCAATACCTAGCAGATTGAATTTGACTTTAGGCTAGGGCTACGTGTACAGACCCAAAGAAATGAATATAGTCACAGGTGACAACATAACTCTACTTCAACAATTGTGACAACAAGATGGTGACAATGCAGTTTATGGGGTCGAATATAAGCAGGAGAATTTGAGAATTAAAAGACAACTAACATGCACCCTTCAGGAAACATCCATCGGCAAAATTTCATATCTATAGCAATGTGACAACACATTCAGAGGTGAAACTATATTTGTCAAACAAAACAAAGTGTGCGCAGTACAAATTCTCTAGCAAGAAAAGACACGATTTCAATAGCAGTAACCAGGATAAATAGCAATGAGAATTTAGGAAAGGTGAATGAATTCCTACCTCTCCAATCCTTGCAGTCAAACTATGTGTTGATGACTAGCCTGAGACACAATCCCTCTCTGTGTAGAAAAATGCAACACAATGTTCGAGCTCCTCTGTGACTTGTAAACTTATCTGCGATTTCTGAACTTTTCTACGATCCCTACTTCAGAATACGATCATTCATCTCATTCTTTGCATGAGGAATGATCCCATCACCTACAATCAATCATAAATGAAAATGGTGACCTTTACAATGATTTAAAATTATTCTACTCATGTAATGATTTTGATAGTTAACCCACATTCCACATGAAATTCACATGCTTAAGGTAAGTGTTGTTTGAGTATTGTAGGATGGGATTTGTAACCAAAGTTTGTCGGGGGTGAAAAATGACATGAGTCAATCATGGTTTGTAATGATGCTTAGGGAAGGGGGTATTTTAGGCCTAGGGATGTGTAGTTAGGTTAAAATGAGGATGAGGATTTAGGCCTAAAATGATCAATAGGAATAATATAAACACTAGGGAATGATGGAAAAAGGAGATAGGTAGAGGGATGCATATAATGTCTAAAAAATGCATAGATAAAAAGATTTGTGTTTAGGGCCCTTTCGAGATCCTTCCTTCAACAACAGACACTTTAACCATATTAACATCGTATCATTTCCTAATACCTAGACTCAGCGATTTATTACAAAACCTTCCCATATAATAGACACCCCTTCCCAATGACTGATCTTGATGACCAGAGTGATGACCTAACTAATGATGACTCCTTTAAGCAGTGATAGGTCAAATCATGACAGGGAGAAAATTTATCAATTTGACCTCCTTTAAAACAACAAAATTAACTTGAAATACATTTCTACTGACAAATTCACCTACTCTAACAATATGTACTAACAAAATTGAATTCTTATGGTGGCTTTGGTACTTATCTTGTTGAAGGTGTGTTGTGTGTGTTTTAACAACCGTTTCTTTTATGTGAACTATTTCACCAGTCGTCCAACGATTCATTTCTATGTACATGTTCGAGTGTATTTTCTAGATTAGTAGTATTGCTTGTCCTTAAATGGCTCACTTTTCTCTCACCTTTCACTAGAAGAACCCTGATACATTCGGTAGTTAAACATTCCACAAGGCATATTCACTTGCTAATTCGAAAGTATATGTGTGTTACTATCTTGCGTTGAACATTGTAGCCAACAAAAATATCTAAGAGTATATGGCAGTCGGGCCTTATTTCAGGAAGGGATTGTTGGCTTGAGGGGGCTTGGACCCAAGTACAGAGTTAGTTGCACTAACCAACAAAACCCTACACTACCATCCCTTTCAGAAATAACTTGCGTAGCACAGGTTGCAATCTCCCCCGAGGCAATATTGGTGGATGCTAGAACCAGGTTTCTGCACCCAAAGGACTATGTAATGTGTTTCTAACAAACTTAGGGCTTTTTTCGACCTTTGCGAACCCTAACCCTTAAAACTCAGAAATTGCAGCGAATAGCAGTTAGAATATTTATGCCCTTTTCCAATTACGCTAATCATTCATAACATCATCTAAATACACATATATAAGTCTTTGTGAATCTATTAAGTACCTTTTCTATTTAATTGCATTCAATAGATCCAAAATACAGTAAATTCAAATAGAAACCGTAATACACAGATACACAGATAATTCTTCAAAACAAGCCTTTATTATGCTTAGATCTTCAATTACAGTATTTTCCAACCCTGTGCACACAGCTAAAGGGGCCCACAAACTCTACTGCAGACTTACCAAGGTCTTCGCACACACAGCTACAGGAGCCTTCACCCAAGTACAGAACAAACAAAAAAAGACTCTAATCCTGCACTTTTATCCTTCTTGCTTCTCCCCCTATGACTCTTTTATGACTCCTTTTTATATGATTCTTCATTACAATACCATGGTCCACGAACCATGGGCAGTCACAAAATAGGTTGACTCTTTAACAAACTAAGGGTCTTTGACCTTCTAAAATCCCCTTTGACTCCTATCGACCTATGCTTCTCGTGCTCTGCTCCTCAACATGCAGATAATTTACAATATTTTACAAAATTTTGACCCCAAAGGACCCCATCCCAACAGGCCCCCAACACAAAGTCGCGACTCGTCCTGAGTCACTCTGCTAGTGTTTCCTTAACCTTTGCTTGTAGACCACTGAATTTTATCTTCAATGCTTGAAGATCAGCTGTTCTCGGCACGACGGCCTGACAAACTTCTTCGACCAATTTCTCTGTGGGTGGACCTTTACCTGCACAACCCATGGTTCTTTGTGTCTATTGTAGAGCCTTTAACTTGCTTTGGATTGTCTGTGATAGATGTCTTTCCTCATCAGCCCAGGGTTGTGTCCTTGAGGATATGATGGAGGCCTTCTGACCCAGCTCATCAATCTGGGTCTGGATGAACTTTCCCTCCTGAAGTCTTGTGAACCTTTGCACAGGTGCCAATTTCCACGTTGTTAACTTGATCTCGTCAAACTATAGCTGCTTTTCATGGATGTCTACTTCAATTTTTTGCAAGTGTGGATCCTCCTGCAGCAAGGTCCACATCTCCATTGTATGTTCAAATAATTGGCTACAGTCCTTGACTACAGCTTCCAGGGTAGTCATATCTTCTTTAATAGCAGCCTTGCGTTGCTCTCTGGCTTCTGGAGGAGTGATTGGCTGCAGCTTAAGTTGAAGCTCTGATATCTGCAACTGCAGCTCAAAGTAGACCTTTCCAATTTCCTCATATTTTTTTACTGCGGCTGCTAAATTCTTAATTTTCTTTTCTGAGGTTGCTTCTACTAGAATTTGGATCTTAGGGAGCTCACTGCATACTTGGGTAAGGGTGGTCTCGAGCTGTTGATTCTGTTGTATTGCCTCGTCGTGGGCCTACAAGGCCTGCTCTTTCTCTTCAAAAATTTGTTTATTGTTAGTTTTGACCTCGTCAATAATCAACAGTGCTCGCTTCTCCCAGACGTGGAGCTCATCTGAAACTCCCTGGTGTAGCTCATGCAAAGTCTGGATCAATAGTGCTACAAGGTTGATACTCAAGTTCTTCCAGAACTGTGTGTGCTCCTAATCTTCGACTGTCTCAAACTGGAGAGATCCCCCTGGTAGTGGTATTGGGTGAAGCTTGGACTTGATTTCCACTACACTAATGCTTGGCATGCTCGCTTGACCCGCGCTCACTTGTACCACGCTCGCCTGGATCACCCCTATTTGGATCTACAATTCCTTCAGGTCATGTTGTACTTTGTCTAATGCCTAGTGGTACTGGTCCTCAATGTGTCCCTAGATAATTTCATTGGCGTTGGGTACAATATCCCCTATCTCATCAAGGCCCCCCTCCTTGAGGACCATTGGTGTCGCACCGGCGGACTTATCGAACTTCTACTTCTTACGAGGTCCCATGTTACTACACTTCTGCCTATTTCTGACCCTGAAGGGGGACTCCAAATCTACACCCCCTTCCTCTTCACCTTTAGTCTTGACCTCAACATCGATGCACTTTGTTGTAGGTTCTTCGAGGTCAATAGTGACCTGCGATGTTGTTGCAACTTTCTCCTTTGGTGCTTCCGTCTCTTTGGAAAGCATGTTTTCTTTCGACGCTTCTTTCTCCTTTGTAGAGGTCGTTTCCTGCTATGTGGCCATTTCTTTCTGTGATTCCTTCTCTTTCTACGTGACCTTTTCTTTCATATAATCCTTTTGTGCTTCTTTTTATTTGTCTTTCTTCACCACTATCACAGCTGAGGGTTTCCTCGTCTCTCCTTCTGTGGCCTTACTTGTTCCTGCGCCCTCATCAGATGGGGTGATCCATTCGCTCAGCCATTTACTGATGACCCCCATAATGTCTTCCCATGTGACCAAATATGGCAACTTATGCCATGTTGTGGCATCCTTCTTTACACGTATAGGTAGATTGTGGAAATTTGCCTTGAAATCTGAAATATTAGTATATTATGCATGTAAACTAGGTGACAACCTCGATTTTTGGTTGATCATCATTTGAAACTTTGTCTCGAACAAGACCCAAAATATATTTGTTTCCATGATGCGGTCAAGATCCTTCATCGCCCATAGCGAGGCGAATTTTGCAGCCTCGCACAAGTCTGGATCCTGATTTGGGAACTGGCTCTCCTCATACGTTCTCCTTGCCACCAGTGTGATCAACAGAAGTAACATTGTGTAGTAGAATGCCTTTTCATCCTCTTGGGCTTCATAAAAATCCTCCACGAACTCATGACAAAGATACTTGGCCCAATTGTATTTGACCCCTTTGCTGCACTGCGCAACCAGAGATACTACAGGTGCCCGCACTTAATCGGCACGACACTAATTATTTTTCCATCACATAAAACTACATTGCACCATCCGATATGGAACTAATGGCATAGATGCGTGACTTCTTCACCAACCCAAAGTCGCTCTTCATCTAATCGACCAACTTCGTTTCCTGTGATTTCCCCACAAAATCATCTGCAGGGTTCACGCCCTGATAAGGCAACAAGGTAATTCTATGGATTAGTGTGTCGTCAATTGGAATGGGCCCTCCCAGCTAGAGGCACCCATCATGAACCTGCACCAAGAATTGGCGCACACAGATAGTATTAATGATGCTTCGACTAAAGTGTGGCACCCACAACATGTTAAGCAATCATGTGCGCCTAATTCCGGCTGCCCACTTCATTGGATCAAGTCGTGTAACAGCTAACTCCTCATAGTAGACCTTCTTCAAATATTTTTTGGGTTCCAACTATGGGAACTTCGCATGATCACCCAGGTCCCAGTCCTCCATCTTCAGAAATGGTACCCAGGCCAACAAATCACCCTCCACAGGTATGTCCTCTGGCAACAATGGTGTGAAGGCCTTATATTTCACCGAGTCTGGGTCCTTAGTCACTTTAGCTATGGATTTCCTAGGGGGTACACATGGCGATAACCGAGTAATCGACACTACTTCCTCTGCACCAATATCTTCAACCCCCATATTCAATTCTTCCTAATCCAAATCCAAGGGTTTTATCGATTTCTTACTTCTATCCATCCGACCCTTTTCTCTAACCTTTCTTGGATTTTGTGCAGCGATTACTGCACTGGCACTTACTGTGGTTTCTTTTGCTTCTTCTCTCTTGCCACAGAGGCAGTGAGTTTAGGCCTCAACGATTTAGGCGCTATGGTAGGTACGGGTTGTGTTGCAGTCATTCTCTCCTAGAATATTTCCTTCTGCCACTGAGGTGAATCGCCTCCCACCAAAGTCCTTGTTGCGAAAACTTCTCTCGTATCTCTTTCCCACCCCCTCCAGACATGCAATAATTGTCTTGGTGCAAACTAAAGTGAAAAAGCTCAAGGAAATTTCTATGGAAGAAAAGTGTTCGAATGTGGAGCAGGATGTTGTATTTATAGCCCATTTTGAATTCAAATCCATCCGTTCCCTCCATATCTCCTTCATTAATGCTCTTTTGGCGGAAGATTTCCAAAGATATGCTCCTTAAATGCTCCCCCACACACCCCCCCCCCCCCCCCCCCGCCCCGCTCCCTTTAATGGAAAAATAGCCATCCAATCATCTACAGTGTTGTAAATTGTTACATTTTGGCTAGGCTGCATGAGACCCACCATGCTAGAGAAACTCCTTCATCACAGCTCCACTCTGCGCCTTTCTTCTAATCATCGTGCAGCCCCTTCTCTTCGCCAAATTTTCCTTCCGGAAACGTAGTTTATAGTCCCACACTTCCTTGCAACTGCTTGAAGTACTAACATTATCCTTTATTCATATAGTCATTGCGTAGGGGCAGGGTCACCCTTGTACAACTTCAATCGGCTCCCATTGATTTTTCATGGAAATAGCTCGACGTTCAGTTTCGGGAGTTGAACTGCATCTCCATTCGTAATCTCCTTGATGATGTATGGTCCCAGCCAATGCATTTGAAACTTTCCTAGAAACATCGTAAACTTGCTATCATACATCAGTACTAAGTCTCCAGTTTTAAATGTGTGCCGCTTAATGTGGCGATCATGTCACGCCTTTTCCCTAGCCTTCTGCACTTGCTGATGAAATCCTGCCAAGAAGTGATCTTCTTCCAACTCAACTATATGCGTGAGGCATTCCTCCATGATATCCTGAGCGGCCATCTCTGTGACTACAACAATCCACAAACTGGGTGCGATAAACTCCATTGGAATTACTGCCTCTTGTCCATAAACCAACCTAAATGGTGTATGTCCAGTCAACTTATTACAGGTAGTTCTATATGCCCAAAGAATAGTTGGTATACGCACATCCCAATCATTCCTATTTGCATTACAGATATTTTTCAAAGCATTCTTTGAGATTTTAATAAAGACTTCAACTATGCCATTTGCTTGAGGATGATACAGTGTGCTTTTCTGATGATACATCTGGAAGTCTTCAAGCAAAGCAACAATTTTTTTCGTTCAAGAAATGTGAACCCCTATCTCTCGTCAAAATCTTAAGACATCCAAAACTAGACAAAAAGGTATTTGAATATAAACTTCACAGCTATAGCTACGTTGGAATCCTTCACGAGTTGCGCATCAGCCCACCTGGTCGAGTATTCGGTCTCTATGATGATGTATTGTGCTCCTGTCTTCTTTCCTTGTGACTGAATACGTCCTACAAAATCTATTGCCCATTTATCGAATGTCTGTAGCGAAACTTGCAGGTTCAGAGGTAATTCATCTCTTTGCAATAGCTTCCCAGTCCCCTAATAGACATAACCTGCTCTACAATATTCCTTAGAATCCTTGTGCATAGTTGGCCACCATAGCCCAGCTCATAGGATCTTCTGCGCAGTCACTCTTCCTGCATAATGTCCTCCAGCAACTCCTCCATGCGCTTCAACGAGGATACTTTGTCTTTCATAATCCGGTACATACCTGCGCAAAACTTCATCTGATCCCATTTTATACAAATGCCCTACAATGACAAAGAAATCCATAGCCCTAACCACCAATTCTTTATTTTGTTGCATCGTATACCCTTCAGGAGTTGTACCTATAGACAAGAATTGGATTATATCTGCAAAGTGTTCATCTGCAATACACACAGCAAAGAGATGCACATCAGGCAATCCCTCATCAATACTTGTAGGTTCTTCTCCATTCTCAATCCTTGAGAGGTGATCTGGACCAACATTTAATAACCCTCGCTTCACAATTACTTCAAAGACACACTCTTGAAATAAAAATAACCACCTACAAATTACCTCCCCCCAACATAGGCTTGTTGACCAGGTACTTCAAAGCAGAATGGTCTGTGTACATTTTGAAGTGCGCACCCAACAAATAATGCCTGAACTTTTGGAGTGCATATACCATCACCAACCCTTCGCACTACGTGGTTGAATAATTATTCTCTGCCTTAGACAACTTTCTGCTCGCAAATGCAATTAGATCATTGGTATCTCCTACACTTGGTTGGGTTAACACTACTCCTAATGCTATGTAGGACGCATCTCCATGTACATGGAATTCCTTCTTCCAATCGGGGAACACTAGAATAGGTGCTGTAACCATTCTTTCCTTCAACACATTTAAGCTTTTCTGGCAATCATTATCCCAACAAAACATCACATCCTTCTTCAGTAATTTTTCCATGGGCGCAATGATCTACGCATATGCCTTAATGAACTTCCTATAGTATCCAGTATGGCCCAATGTTGGACGTAACTTTTTTACATTTCTTGGAGGCTCCAAATTGATAATCACTACAATTTTAGTAGGATCCACCAACATCCCTTACTTGCAAACAACGTGGCCCAAAAGTATCCCATACGATATGCAAAATATGAACTTCTTGAAATTAAGGGATATTTGATACTTCCTACAAGTATCCAGCATTAGGCAAAGACTTGCAACGTGCCTTTTCACTAACCCAAACATCGTCCAATCATCAAAGTAAATATCCAAAAACTTGTGAATAAATTCTTTAAAGGTTGTGACTACCACCCTAGAAAAGATTGCAGAGTAATTCTTAAGTCCAAAGGGCATAACTGTATACTGAAAACAATCTCATTCTGTAACAAAGGTAGTCTTACTTTGATCTTTTAGCACAATCTTGATCTAGTGATACCCTAAGAACCCATCTGTAAACTAGTAGGCTTCTTGACCACCCAAGTTCTCCAATACTTGATCTGTGAACGGTGTAGGGAATGGATCATGTACACAAGCATTGTTTAACTTCCTTAGATCTACGAAGATTCTGATTTTGACGTTTGTCTTCTTCTCCTGAACCACCATAGGACTAACCCAGTCTGATTCTTCTACAGGATCAATAATCCTTGTTGCAAGCATCTTATCCATTTCTTCGTGGAATTTTTCTTTGTACTTAGGATTCAACCAGTAAGGGCGTTGCTTTACCGGCTTCGCATCTAGCTTTAGATTGATCTTCATAACACCCAGATCACCTCCTCATAGTAATCTAGACTGGTTTAGTATACCCTGCACCCTCGACTGGATCCAATGGAATAATGACTCTTAGTTCCTTTTTCTCAAACGTCATGTTGCGCATCTTCAGGTTGATGACCGCATTCATATCAAACACCCAATCAATTCCAAGCAGCGTCAGGTAGGGATTATTATCATCCACTATTTCAATTACTTCAAAATCAGCTATAGAGTGTGCCCCTTCAATGTCTACAGTTACTCCATGTAAGCACCCCATAGGAATAATCTTTTGTTGGTTCACCATTCGTAGTTGAATTGGGAACCATTGTAGCGCGGGTTTTCCCATTCTTTCCCAAGTCTGTTTAGGAAAAACATTTGCATCAAATCCCAGATCGAGGATCACCTAGTCCATTTCAAATTCTCCAATTTGTCCAATTAATCTCATCTCCCGACCAGTCCTTTTCTTACCTTTGTCTACTTTATGCATTGCGCGTTGTTTAGGCAGTGATTTAACCTTGCCAGCACAGTTGTCTATCAACTCTTGCAGTCCTTGTACTGCTTTTTGGTCCCTTAGGAGCTTCATACAAGTTTGTAAGAAGGATGTTAACACTAAAGGATCTATTTCCTGTGCAACAATGACCTCTTCAGGCCTCTCCGTTCATGTACTCTAAGCCTTTGATGTGGAAGCACCTAAATCTGGAAAACTCTCTTTCACCTCCATAAAAGTTTCCTTAGCCTTATGAAAATCAAATCCAGCATCTTTGTCAGCAGCCTTGCGCATCCATATATTTTCTCCTGGTTGTTTTCTGGTAGATTTATCTTCCTCGGTAGCTACACCACTTCATGTACCTATATTAATGTTGGGCCCATCTTTGCGCAGTTCTAACCTCATCATCTGAATGTTCTGAGTGGGTTGTTGGTTCTTCTTCTCTTGCATATTTGCGATAAGCATAGGACAATCTTCTATAACATGGTCAAACTGTGGGAAATATTGTCAACTCTTGCAGTCCCTGTACTACTTTTTGGTCCCTTAGGAGCTACATACAAGTTTGTAAGAAAGACGTTAACACTAAAGGATCTGTTTCATGTGCAACAATGACCTCTTTAGGCCTCTCTGTTCGTGTACTCTAAGCCTTTGATGTGGAAGCACCTGAATCCGCAAAACTCTCTTTCGCCTCCATAAAAGTTTCCTTAGCCTTATGCAAATCAAATCCAGCATCTTTGTCAGCAGCCTTGTGCACCCATATATTTTCTCTTGGTTGTTTTCCAGTAGATTTATCTTCCTCGGTAGCTACACCGCTTCACGTAACTATATTAACATTGGGCCCATCTTCGTGCAGTTCTAATCTCAGCATCTGGATGTTCTGAGTGCATTTTTGGTTCTTCTTCTCTTGCATATTTGCGATAAGCACAAGAAAATCTTCTATAACATGGTCAGACTGTCAGAAATATTGATAAGAGGGGTGTGTCATGTTCTGACAATCTCGCACAAAGTGGCCCAGTTCCCCACAATTGTAACAATTTTTTTGTCTACAACCTCTTCCAGCTCCTCCCCCTCATCCTCTTCCTCATCCGTATAATCGTCAGCACACTGCAGTTGTGCCTTAATCTTGTTGAGTACATGTCTCATCATGTACTCTATATATCAAAGTTTTATCCATCATTAACTTGTAGCTTCAGCAATTGCACTCATCATGGCCTACAAACTTACAAAAATTGCAAAACAGTTATTGGGGAGTCGACACAAACTTTTGCAACAAATGGCAATTGTCTGTTGAATGTTTTCCTGTTATTTGGAAGATAGCGTACCATGGCACTACACCGGTACTTGATCCAACAGTATTTGATGGCTTCAGGGGGATAAGACCTCTCCCAAGTAGATAGTTCTGATACACCAGGAAATAATCCTTGTCGTGACCATGGCCTTTCCACTTCAAGCACCATACTTTCGCGTGGGTCTCATTTTGAACCTCTTTCCCATTTTTGAGATCCTGCAACTCCATATGCAAGCTAGTAAGTTGCGACTGAATCTGATGCACTCCCATATTTGTAGCCTGGATAGGAAAACCCTCCAATTTCGTAGCAATTTCCAGTGCTTCAGTTTGCAATCCAACCTTCTGCTCTGATAATGGAAATCTCAAATGAGGTAATATCGAAGTAATATACCAATCCTTATGTTGCTCATCCAAGATATGTAGATTAACTTGTTGTAGAATACATTTCAATCTTTGGTCAAAATCCCATGCAGATTCATTCACCTTCTGCTTAACTGCTTTTACCTCCTTCACAGACTGGGCTTGAGACTTAGGCTTTCTGAATTCATTCTTCAGCGCATATTTTGTGACTTTCAATGACGCAGCTGGATGGGTCGTACTGTACTTAATATACCAATTCAATGCCCTATCTTGCAATGTTGTGACCAGTTGTGCTTTCATCATATCGTCATCTATTATCTGTTATGACTTCCACACAACATCTGCTACAAACCAAAATTGATCAGGATATTCGGTCCCCTGACCCTTGAATATAGCCATCTTCATAGAATTCACCATACTGAATAGTGGAGGTGAAGGTGGAGGTGGGGGTGTAGGTGTGTGAGGTGGAGGTGATGACGAAGGTGGAGTGGATGGATGTGGTATTCCCATAATACCCTGATCTATTGTCTGCGACACACCTTGAGGCATCTTCAGACAATTACTTTACTCATCTCTATCAGATGCTCCCAACAAAGGATTCTACTCGACACTTGAATCTAGATCTCTTCTGAATGGTCTCCCACTTCGCGTAGCTCCCGTCAAGTCTCATCTAAACATCAATTTAATGGCATAACTCATTTCTCACACAATAGCATTTTAATCCAAGCTTTTAGAGACTTCAGATACTTACCTCTTAGTCCTTTGAAAAACTGACATTCAGCTTCACTATAAATGACAGACATGTCAATCGCGAACTCAGTAATAAATCCACCAAAAATACTATCGATCCAATAATTGATAGCCTTTGCGATCTTGTTTTATAATCCTTCCAGGTGCCTCACTAACTCTGGAATCCACATAATAGGGTTATCCAACTTCAAAGTACCATGACAATCCGCTAATTTAGCTAACCATTCGTACAATTTTCACGGAAAAGATCAAAAGAAAACTTTGTTTTCCTCTGTATACAGGTATCTTTGCAATCACTCTTCTTTCGACAGGCGTGGATTCCTGTTTTCTTGTGCTGCAAACTCGTGCAGCTTCCGATCTATCCACTTTTCAATCTCCTTATTAGTTGATATCCACTTATTCCACATCATACATTGCTTAGATAGATCCCGATCCCCACAATGGAACCATTTGTTGGCTTGAGGGGGCTTGGACCCAGGTTCAGAGTTAGTTGTGCTAACCAACAAAACCCTACACTATTGGCCCTTTCGGAAACAAGCTGTGTACCGTAGGTTGTAGTCTCCCCCGAGGCAATATTGGGGGATGTTAGATCCATGTTTATGTATCCAAAGGACTATGTTATGTGTTTCTTTCAAACTTAGGGCTTTTCTCAACCTTCGTGAACCCTAACCCTTAGAACCTAGAAATTTCAGCAAATAATAGTTAGCAGATTTATGCCCTTCGTCGATTATGCTAAACATTCATAACATCATATAAATACACATATCTAAGTATTTGCGAATCTATTAATTACATTTTCTGATTAATTACATTCAATGGATCCAAAATACAATAAATTCAGATAGAAGCAGTAATACATAGATACACAGATAATTCTTCAAAACAAGCCTTTATTATGCTTAGATTTTCAATTACAGTCTTTTCCAACCGTGCGCACACCATTGCAGAGGCCCACGCACTTAGCTGCAAATTTACAAGGTCTCTGCACACATAGTTGTAGGAGCCTTCCCCTTCGCCCAAGTACAGAATAGACAAAACAAACTCTAAAGGCCTGCACTTCTATCCTTCTTGCTTCTCCCCCTATGACTCTTCTATGACTCCTTTTTATATGAGTCTTCATTACAATACCATGGTTCGCAAACCATGGGCAGGTCACAAAATAGGTTGACTCTTTGAAAAACTAAGGGGATTTGACCTTCTAAAATCCCCTTTGACTCCTATCGGCCTGTGCTACTTGGGCTCCACTCCTCAAAATGCGGAGAATTTACAATATTTTACAAAATTTTGACCCCAGGGGACCCTGTCCCAACAGGGATCCTACATCAATCGGTGCGAAGTCTAATTGGGACTTTTCATCAGGGAGACCCCTTTGGTTGACGAATTTTGAGCACCGTCAACATGTAGCGATTACTATGAATATTATCATTATCAAATATTGATAGGACTATATAGCAGTGACAAATTACAATAGGAATTTCCTATTCATATAATAATTACACTTAATTGCTTCAAATAATATTGAAAGATTATAATTTGATGTTTTGAATTCATGTTCTTTGAATAAGATAAGGACTTTTTTGGAATAAGGTGGAATTCGAATTTATTATGCCACCACTTAGGATTTAAGGCTTCTCATAAGCCTTTTTGAGCTTTTATTTTAAAAAATGATAAATCAATCCATATATCCAATTTCTATAGTTTTGACTTTGATAAATTGACTAATTATGCATTGTGTTACCTATCAGGTTACCTCATATATGTTTCCCTTGGAATTTTGATTTCTTGTTGGATTGAAGACAAGGCTTGTCTGTTGCTACTAACATTGATCAACTACAACATGTTTTGTTGGATAAAAAATGTTATCAGTTTTGAAAATATGCTCCAAAATTCTTCAAGAAAACTTGTTGATGCTGCTATAAAAGTCTTATTAAAGAGAAACAAAGTCTTCAAACTAATTAGTTTGAACTGAAAATTTATTTGCAAAAGGAAAAGAGAAATCCAAGTTGCCAAGAATCTTGGTTTTCAACTAGGATTTCTTGCATAGTTATGCAATAATCCTAGTTTTCCTATATCTATATATATATATATATATATATATATATATATATATATATATATATATATATATATATATATATAGATAGATATAGATATATATATATATATATCAAATGACATTAGGTGGTAGAGGAGAATGATCCCCCTTTCCCACCAATTTCAACTTAGAATTTTTTGCAAACTTTGAACAAACTCTTATTTTGTTAAGGGCTTATGATAGAATTTTAATATATGCCCATTAACAAGAAAAGTGATTCCTTCCTCATCAATAGTCTTGATTCTTACTTTCCATTATAAAAAATAACTTTAATATCATAAGGGCCTAACCAATGTATTTGGAATTTCCCTTGAAAATCTTTAAATTTTGAGTCAAAGAGAAAGGTCCAATTACTTGGTTTGAAAATTTTACCTTGATAAAATTGTTATGCCATTTTTTCCTCTACTATTGGATTATACTTGTCCTTTAAATGGAACCTTGTATAATCTCATCCAATTCATTTAGTTGTGCCATTCTTTACTTTTTGGCTTCAAAGAGGTCTAGCCCCAATTTTTGTTGTCTTGTATGTATCCACTTGGAATGCAATAGGAAGTAGAACTTATTTTCCATAAACAAGTTCATAAGGAATATGTCTAGCGGTGTTTCTCCATGTGGTCTGATATGCCCAGAGTGCTTCTGGAAGTATGCTTGTCTAATCTTTCCTATGTAGATGCATAGTCTTGGTCAGCATGGCTTCAAGAATTTTATTAGTGGATTCCACTTGTCCATTATCTCGTGGATGATATGGAGTGGATTTGCAATGTATGATTTTGTATTGCTCCATGATGTTTTGAAAAAATATTGGATGTAAATTGCGCACCCTGATCTATTACAATTTCTCTTCATACACGAAAACGAGTGAAAATATCCACAAAAATAAATGTGACAATAATATTTTTAGTAGAAAAATTTAGAGGCTTAGCCTCTACCCTTTTATTAATATAATAAGTGCAAAAAAGAAGATACCTCTTTTGCTTGGATGGAGGATTAAAGGGTCCAACAAAATCTAGAGCCTATTTCTCAAACGGACCTATTAGTACCTAGGTTTATAGAGGCATTTCATCAGATTGGACAAGTTTCCCCATCCTTTGACGACTATCACATCTCTTGACATATTCCTTGGAATCCTTGAAAAGAGAAGACCAATAATATCCCAAGAGAAGTACTTTGTATGGAATTTTCCTGTTCACCTTATTTGCTCCAAAAGTGTCATCATGACATGATTTAAGTATCTCAAGCAGCTCATCTTCTCAAACACATCTTCTAATGATTAAATATGCTTCTGTTTGGTATAGTTCTTCTTCTATCCAAGAATAAGGTGCATCAGATTTGATACCTCTTTGTCGTTCTTTCATTGATAGTCGAGGAGGAAATTTTCCTATAGAAAAATAATTAGCAATATATGCAAACCAAGGAGATATAGTGGATATTGCAAAAAGATGTTCATCCAGAAAATTATCTACTATAGGGTGTAACAGCCTTGGTTAAAAATTCATGTAGAAATATATAAGACCACGGTCATGGGACACATATTCCAAGCTGAATGTTTTGCAAAACAACCTAGTGGGTGTTCATTCGGTTATTATGGATAAGGAAATTGGAAAAAGAAATGACAAAGGCTTTGGAAATGAAAAATGCCATTTTGGCACATTTATTTATGAAAATAATGGAAATTAGGAGAAAAGGAAGGTGAAAGGTCACAGGTTGCAGGTGAGGAGGAAATTGAAGGGAAATAATTGAAATTGAAGAAAATAGAGGCCTCGTTGATAAAAAGTCTTCTGAGGATCAGTAGGTAAGCTTAGTTAGTTCAGTTTTGGTGGAGCTCTCTTTTATTTTCTATCATACTCTTGGACACTTAGAGTTTTCTTGGATCACTCTTGGAGAGTGTGGCATACTTGGAGTTTTGGAGCAAGAAGGCAAAGGAAGATCAGGAAAGTGAAAGAGGACATCAAGATCAAAAACTATAACGGGCTTTTCTTGCAGGTACCGAGTTGCATGCATGTTTTCCTCACTAGTTTTGGCATGCATGACACATGCATGTGGTTTCTTAGTTATGATCTATTATTGGCATGAAGGATTGCAAGGATTGATAGTGGATTTTCCTAGCCTTGCCATTTCATGGATAGCCATGGTGTTGTGGGTTCATTTCTTTTTTTTTCTGGTTGGTTCTCATGTTTCCTTTAGCTTGGGTTGAGTTATTAGTTCCTGGAAGCCCTAGTGGGAAAAATGCTCTGGAGCCCTATAACAACTTGGGTTGAGTTACTAGTCCTGGAAGCCTTGGTTGGAAAAACGCTCTGGAAGCCCGACGACAACGATGGGGTGAGTTACTAGTCCTAGAAGCCTTGGTTGGAACAAACACTCTAGAGCCCTAAAAGGCTTGGGTAGAAACCAATCTAATTATGGTTTTTTGATGTCCGATCGTGAGGTGGAACCATTGTTTGATGGGTTGAGGTGGTTGGCCTATGGAATCCCTAGATGGTTTTATATTGATGTGTTTTATGAGATCCCACATTCATGCTTGGGATATGGCACGAGGGTGATTGGTTGAAAGAAAATTTTGGTTCAACCATGTCTCTGATCAGGTGGTACGTGGAAGTTCTGAACTTGGTCAGATTTTCCTATGTCTAATAAAAGTTAAGTTCTCTTGCTTTTGTACTTATTTATATGTGGATCTAATGGTTGTTATTTCATTGTTATTTTCATGGTTTTACGTTGGTTATAAGTATGGTTAATTAACTGGTTCATGTCATGGTTATTTCATGTATTAACTTGTAATTGTTAAAATGATGGATGCAAGACCTAATTGATGTCATAGCAGTTCAAGGGATAAGGTGGTGATCCTTCTTGTCATGTCTCATAAAAACTTTCATTCATTCATTCTTTGTCTTGTATCCTAGACATGTAGATTGCATTGATGCCAAGTGTTTGTCAAAATTTCAGTCCCTATTGGGGATGCTCAGGCCTAGTCCTGGAGTTAGTTTTTGGTTTATTAGTCATGTCATCATGTGTTTAATGGATTTTGGAAGTTACAGCAAGTTCTAGGCAATGGTCAAAATTCTGGGCTTGAAAAGTATCTTAAATCCCGCGGACTCTTACACAATTCTGTTAGAAATAGTCCCTGGACATAGGCATGCAGGCTTCTGGGAGAATCCAGAGCTCTCTAGATGATGGAATGCCCATAGCATGGAATAATACAAAGGTTAATAGCTTAAAATGTAGTGGGACCCAAGGGCATGATACCTAAGTGGTTGGGATGGCTCCTAGGAGTGTTGTTGCTGATGTGGAAGGTATGTTTGAGGTGCTTCCATTGATTCCACTTCCTTAACGTCACCTAGGAGGTTGAATCATATCATAGTAGCCTCTCGTCACATGTTTACCCTAGTTTTCTAGTTACTTGGGAAGATGTGGGAGGAGGGTGTATCGGAGTGGTATCTGAGTGGGTTGCGCTCACTTTGGGTCATATTTGATATCACAGAGTGGTATCAGAGCGGGTTCTGCCCTATTTGGGTTATATCTGATATCACAGAGTGGTATAAGAGCTTGTAGACCATGTGCTTGTTGCATTGGCATGATGTTGATCATGGTTGTAGTGAGGTCGCCATGTGAAGGTTGATGGTGTTGTTGTGGGATGTGTCATCATGAGTGTATGGTTGTATATGCATTTGTTATGCATGTATGGTAGGTCGGACATGCATTGTGAGGTCATTGTATGCAATTAATTCATCATGATGTTGTTGGCAATTATGATGCTAATGTGTTGGTTGAGATAGAGTAGGAGATGCATATCATTAAAGTGAAGTTGCAACATTGGACCTCAAGGCAAGAGCATGTCGTCATACAGGATTGGATGTTGGGCAAGTAGGTATTTTAGTACACGTCTATCGATTTTATGGTTACATACATGATATAATTTAGTTGATTAGTGTAGTCATATGCACATGTGTCAAATAGTCATGAGTGGTAGTATCCTGTAGTTGTATGCATTGCTATTTTTTTTGTATGATCGTTAGCTGGATGATTAGGTTATATGTTGTTGATGAACATGATATATAACTTCTTGTTGTTATATGATAGTTATCTTGATGATTGGGTTATATGTTGTTGATGAACATGATATATAACTTGTTGTTGTTATATCATAGTTAACTTGATGATTAGGGTTACTACATTAAGATCTTGATGTTATATGTATCATACTAAGTTGGATTGGTCTATGCAAATGATTAGGGTTATGACATTCAAGTATGAGTTAATATGATGTGATATTATGTCGTACTAGTCTAGATTTATAGTGCATATGTGATTATTATGTGTGAATGATAAATGTTTAGGAGCTTATGATGTGGACATGTTAGCTAGCGAATATTATGGATATCGTGATATTATTTGTGGTTGAGTTGATATGTTGTGAAGTTATATCATGCTAATATGGATTGATTGTGCAGACAAGATTGCCTCCCCTAAGATACATTAAGGTATGAACTTGCTTATGTCATCTAATTTGTGCTTGACTGTTTGATTATGACGTCTATTTGGTGTTTGAGTGTTTGGTGTCTATTATGTCATCTAGTTGATTTATTTAACATGGTATGTTTACAAGTTGGTTGAATGTTTGATGAATTGCATAATATGAGTATGTGTTCCAATGATCTTGTTTTAAGATGATTGTACTAATACATATGTGTTGAGACAGTTGATATGTACTTGAGTGTAGTAGGTGATAGTTGTAGCATTATGTCTAATGACTATGAGTTGACTATGGATTATGACATGATTGTTAGTCTTGGTAAAGGCTGATTTCAAATTGATAGATATGATTGTATTCATATTTGGAATGTGTGGTTGACATGTGTGAAGAGTTTTAGGAAACATACTTGGTATTAGCATGACAATGTAATAATTGATTTGTTTATATAACTAACAGTTGGGTGATGTGACAACACATAGTAAGCCTTGATTCCAACAAAGTAAAAAGGTGGAAGAAAGCAATTGGGAAAGAATAATGAGTGATTTGCATACAGGAAGACTTCTTAACCTTGATTTTTCTTGAAATTATGTGGATATGTGCTATAGTCATGAACATGTATTTGACAGGTATATCACCTAGTTTCCAGTTATGGATGGATTCATCAAGGGAATTGGATCCCCTTGAGAGATGGCATAGATGTGTTCAGTTGCAAGGCAATGTGCTTGGCACAATAAGGTAAGGTAACTAGTATGTTTTTATGTTTATTTATGCACTAGAAATTATGTGTTTATGGAAATATGATGTAGGGGATTGCATGGAAAAGAGATTGCCATGATATTCTGGAGAAGGCTCAGGTTGAGGTTTCCTTGGGAAGCATTGGGAACCATGGGATTGAGTCATGGCATATGTCGTCAGTCTTGTGCTTTTGTTATTTTCTGATTTGGTTGCACTTGATTGCATATTGTTATTTTTGGTGCAAGGCCTTGCCACTTTGTTTGTGATGTCGTATTTTTATTGATTTTCATGGTTTTATTCTTGTTTGTTTCTTGTCTCGCCTTTTATGTTTTGATTCTTAGGAATTGGTTGGGAAAGAGGAAAGTTAATGGAGATCAGGGAGAGTTGTGTGGTACTCGATGTAGAAATTATGACTGTAGATTAACCTGATTATGCAATATAACTAAAGAAAAATACTTAATCTACTTCTACAATCAAACATGTGGAAGCTTAATAGATTTGAGCAAGATCAAGTGGAACACATATAATAGAGAAGAAGAATCAATACACATGAAACATAGAAGAATACTCTAGCGAAAGCCTCAACTAAAAACTCTACCATCTGTATTATCATACAAGTGCAAATATCTCAGGATTACACATAGATTTAGCTCTCACAGCTATCTAGCTCTCAGTACAATCCCTCACACTGCTCATAGATAGAATAGACTACTCATATGCCTTCTCCTCTGCCCTCCAAGCCTCCCATTTCCTTGCGTAGTTTTCCCTAGGTGATCCAGCTGTAACCTTGTGTGACATTGATCTCACACACTGATCCAACACACTGTAAAACTGTGCAAATCTCAAGGAATGAATTCCTTCTGCATGCAAGAGATTTTCTTATAGGAAAATTCTTGCAACTGATAGTACAATGTCCTTGTCATTAATCTCAACTGGGTCTTTGTCTGAACTGACATGCATGAGTTATTTATGAGAGAATCTTCAGTTATCTGGAGTACACTAGTTTGTTGCAAGTATGCATTAACTGACTGAACTCACAATTAGTTCCTCAAACTGTTTGGAACTAATTTAACTGGACTTAAATCAGTTAGCTGAGCTAAATAATTACAACTCAAATACAACTCATCCTTATCTCCTTAATTAAGGGATAATCTCCTTAATTTAAGGGATAATTGTTGCATGATTTCGCAAAGACTTCTATCTTGAATTTCTCCAACTAATTAACTCAAGATGAATTAACTAATTATTTTTCAAGCAACTACTGAGACTAAATTCGAATTTTAATTCTCAATTTTAATTCAAGGACAAATTAAAATTGGAATATTCTTGTTGCCACATTTCAACACTCCCTCTCAACAAGAAAGGGATGATCTGCCACCCCGATCCTGTTGCTATGGAACTCGAATTTACACTTTGACAATGCCTTAGTCAAAATGTCAGCATCTTATTCCTAAGTCGAAATATACTACAACAACATGATCCTTTTCGCCACACAGTCTCTGAGATGATGATATTGGATGTCGATGTGCTTGGACTGATCATGAAATAATGGATTCTTAGAGAGTTTGATACAACTCTGATTATCATAGTAGATCACAGTTGGATCTATCCTCTGATCAAACAAATCAACTAGAATTTTCTGCATCCAGATGACCTCACATGCTGCCTGACTTGCGGCCATGTATTCAACCTCTATTGAGCTGAGTGCAACTGACCTCTGTTTCCTGTTGTACCAAGAAACTGCAGCTGACCCAAGGTTGAAAATTCCTCCTGGTGTGATCTTCCGATCTGATGGACTCCCTGCCTAATCTACATCAATGAAGCCATGTAGCTTCACTCCCTCTGTCTGTCTGTAGCATAATCCATATTGAGATGTGCCTCTGAGGTATCTCAAAACATGCTTAGATGCCTTCCAAAACATCTTGGTAGGTTGAACCATTGCTTGACTCAGCTGGTTCACCGCATAGCACAAATCTGGTCGTGTGTTCACTAAATACATCAGTGAAGCCACAAGTTGCTAATACACAGTAGCCTCTACTACTTCTTCTGAAGTAGCATCCTCCTTCCTCCAGTTACCTACTAGAGGAGTTTGCATGAGCTTGCACTTCTCCATGTGGAATCTCCTGAGTATCTCATTGGCATACTTTCCCTGAGACACAAACAACTCCCCATCCTTCTGCCACACTTCCATGCCAAGGAAGTAGTGCATGAGACCCATGTCTTTCATCTCGAATTCTCTTGCAAGGTCCTCCTTGCAAGACATGATCAACTGATCATCACCTGTTAATATGAGATCATCAACATAAAGAACAATGATCAATGACTTACCTTTCACAATGATGTGATATAGGTTCGCATCTACTTCACTCTTTGTGAAGCCCAACCTGGTGAAGTAGTTGTCGATCCTAGTGTACCAAGCACGAGGTGCTTGCTTCAGCCCATACAAATCTCTCTTGAGTTGGCACACATGTGACTCATGATCGAAGGTCTCAAAACCTTCTGGCTGCTCTATGTACACCTCTTCCTCAATCTTTCCATTGAGGAATGCAGTCTTCACATCCATCTAATGGATCTTCCAACTCATCTGTGCTGATAGTGCCAACATCGATCTGATAGATGAGTACCTTGCTATAGGAGAAAAAGTCTCATCATAGTCGATCCCCTTGACCTATGCGAAACCACGGGCAACAAATCTTGCCTTATGTTTCTCCACACTACCATTAGCAGCTTGCTTTACTGTTGGGCTCCAAAAATGGCACTCATTACCATACATTTTTCACTTATGCTTCCATTATTTCGCTCACTATTCATCACCTTGTCACTCCATTTTCCCTACTATTCACCATTAATGGGTCTCATTTATATTTTCCAAATATTGTTTATTTTTAAGCATTTTTGAGAGAAATTCTTGATTAAATATTAGAAAATAATATATTTTACTTTATATATGGAAAGTGGGTTGTTTTGGTGACATGTGTAGGTTACAAGGAAGCTTCCAAGACATCTTTATGTGGCCATGAATGATCAAATTCGAATTTGAAAAGATAAGCTTCATGGAGGAGATCATGGAGGATAGGGTTATGTGTCATCATTGGTTGAGAAATATGTGGGTCAAAGGAGAGAATAGTGGGTCTACATTTATGAGGTTGTTATCTTAGTTTTTGTATAAATAGGAGCACCTCCTCCATTCCAAAGGGGAGGACTCTTAGAGCATTGTATCCAATTGATGATGGAATAGAATAAGGCTTCATTTTTCATATATTTCCATTATGTAGTTTTAGATATAAATTGTGTGAATGTAGGATATGAATTTATGTAGTTTTAGATATAAGTTTTCTTAATGTAGTATATGGAATAATTTGTCTTGTTCTTAAGAGAATTGAGCTCACTCTAAAAGGATGAGAGAAACATGTTATTTCATATTAGATCTTGTTTCATTTCATTGTTTAGATGTTTAAGGATTTGATTGGTGAATGAGTTTTGAATTAAAATCTTATCAGCATGTGAGAGAACAACCAAGGGTCTAAGTTAGACTCTCTCTCTATTTGATTTGCATGATAATTAAAATTCATTCTCTTGCTTTTATGTTTCAAGTATCATATGAGGAGATAACCAAGAGTCTAAGTTAGGCTCTCTCTCCATTGATTTATATGGTAGTTGAAATTCACTCTTTTGTGCTTTCATGTTTAAGTCATTTCATTTCTTCTGCTTATGAATGAACCTTAGTTTAGTTTGGATTAGTACATGAGAGGACAATCAAGAGACTAAGTTAGTCTCTCTCTCTACTTGAATCTGAACAATAACTAAGTTCATTCTCTTGTCTTTATTTCAAGTTTTTTTTAGTTTTATGTAATTAATGATTTCTCTATGATACTTTAGGGAAGGACAACCAGGACCTCCTTAGTTAGGAGCCTCTTCCCTTGCATATTGTATTGAATCATAAATCATTTAGTTAGACATAGAGTTAGTTGCCTACTCCTGCATATATTGTGCTGGCATCATCACAAGCTTACGAGTTTCCCTGGTCGATAATTTATGCAGCAATTTAAGTCCAATAAATTGCCCAACATTTTGGCGCCGTTGCGACTCGACTACGACAAATTTATTCGTACCTACAAAGATGTGTTAGGCATCCTGACTCCCATTGGAATCAATGGTGGGAGCTCTTGTGTTGGCTAGGGGCATTCATTAACGGCCACTAAGTCAACAACTTCTTGCTATGTTCGACATCGACACATTTAATCACATAGTAAGATTTGTGCCATCGAGCGTTGAAGACTTGAAGACCCATATTTTGTAGCAGATGAAGCCAATTTCCATTCATTGTATTTCCATTCATTGTATACATTGTATTTCACTTGAGGACAAGTCAATAAATAAGGCTGGGAGGAAAATGTAACTTCTATATTTTGTATACCTTCCAAGCCTTATATATTTTCAACCATATTCAGCAGACTCATCAAATTCATCATCCAGCAGCAGATACAACTTTCAGCCATGTTCAGCAGACTCCTCAGATTCATCTTTCATCCACAACTTGAAGAAGAAGCTTCAGATCAGAATTGTGGCAGCTGAACATGCATGATTCATCCACTTCCTTAGGTAAGTAAGGTATGATGTTTTCTAACCTTTAATCTTGAAATTATTTTTAGATGCTAAAATGATGATATTTGGAAAATATTCCACTATTTCACTATTTCCTTTCTCATTTAAAATTGCCAAAAACCATCAGTTGGGGAGGGGGGAATTTCACACTTCATTCTTTTTCCTCATTCATATTACATCTTAACCCACATAGTCTTCCCACAATAAAAACTACTACAAAATGATGAGCATATGATTGATCTCAACAAAGTAAATAATGATTGAAAACACAAGAACCAATCATTAAAAAGAGATCTCAACAAAGTAAATAATGATTGTAAACACAAGAACCAATCATTAAAAAGAGATCAAAGTAAATAATGATTGTAACACAAGAACCAATCATTAAGAAGAGATCAAAGTAAATAATGATTGTAACACAAGAACCAATCATTAAAATATGTCAATACTTTGCAAACAAATAAAAGTTATCCAAAGATGTGCAAAGTTAAAAGGAAGTCCATGATTGAAAGATGTTTGTTACACAAGAACCAAACATCTTGTAAAAGGAAGCTCATTTAAGAATCGAATCAAATAAGTCATTGTAGTAGCTTGCATGAGGACATGCAAGAACTTCAGTTGGGGAGTATGTTGGGCTCCAAAAATGGCACTCATTACCATACATTTTTCACTTATGCTTCCATTATTTCGCTCACTATTCATCACCTTGTCACTCCATTTTCCCTACTATTCACCATTAATGGGTCTCATTTATATTTTCCAAATATTGTTTATTTTTAAGCATTTTTGAGAGAAATTCTTGATTAAATATTAGAAAATAATATATTTTACTTTATATATGGAAAGTGGGTTGTTTTGGTGACATGTGTAGGTTCCAAGGAAGCTTCCAAGACATCTTTATGTGGCCATGAATGATCAAATTCGAATTTGAAAAGATAAGCTTCATGGAGGAGATCATGGAGGATAGGGTTATGTGTCATCATTGGTTGAGAAATATGTGGGTCAAAGGAGAGAATAGTGGGTCTACATTTATGAGGTTGTTATCTTAGTTTTTGTATAAATAGGAGCACCTCATCCATTCCAAAGGGGAGGACTCTTAGAGCATTGTATCCAATTGATGATGGAATAGAATAAGGCTTCATTTTTCATATATTTCCATTATGTAGTTTTAGATATAAATTGTGTGAATGTAGGATATGAATTTATGTAGTTTTAGATATAAGTTTTCTTAATGTAGTATATGGAATAATTTGTCTTGTTCTTAAGAGAATTGAGCTCACTCTAAAAGGATGAGAGAAACATGTTATTTCATATTAGATCTTGTTTCATTTCATTGTTTAGATGTTTAAGGATTTGATTGGTGAATGAGTTTTGAATTAAAATCTTATCAGCATGTGAGAGAACAACCAAGGGTCTAAGTTAGACTCTCTCTCTATTTGATTTGCATGATAATTAAAATTCATTCTCTTGCTTTTATGTTTCAAGTATCATATGAGGAGATAACCAAGAGTCTAAGTTAGGCTCTCTCTCCATTGATTTATATGGTAGTTGAAATTCACTCTTTTGTGCTTTCATGTTTAAGTCATTTCATTTCTTATGCTTATGAATGAACCTTAGTTTAGTTTGGATTAGTACATGAGAGGACAATCAAGAGACTAAGTTAGTCTCTCTCTCTACTTGAATCTGAACAATAACTAAGTTCATTCTCTTGTCTTTATTTCAAGTTTTTTTTAGTTTTATGTAATTAATGATTTCTCTATGATACTGTAGGGAAGGACAACCAGGACCTCCTTAGTTAGGAGCCTCTTCCCTTGCATATTGTATTGAATCATAAATCATTTAGTTAGACATAGAGTTAGTTGCCTACTCCTGCATATATTGTGCTGGCATCATCACAAGCTTACGAGTTTCCCTGGTCGATAATTTATGCAGCAATTTAAGTCCAATAAATTGCCCAACATTTTGGCGCCGTTGCGACTCGACTACGACAAATTTATTCGTACCTACAAAGATGTGTTAGGCATCCTGACTCCCATTGGAATCAATGGTGGGAGCTCTTGTGTTGGCTAGGGGCATTCATTAACGGCCACTAAGTCAACAACTTCTTGCTATGTTCGACATCGACACATTTAATCACATAGTAAGATTTGTGCCATCGAGCGTTGAAGACTTGAAGACCCATATTTTGTAGCAGATGAAGCCAATTTCCATTCATTGTATTTCCATTCATTGTATACATTGTATTTCACTTGAGGACAAGTCAATAAATAAGGCTGGGAGGAAAATGTAACTTCTATATTTTGTATACCTTCCAAGCCTTATATAGTTTCAACCATATTCAGCAGACTCATCAAATTCATCATCCAGTAGCAGATACAACTTTCAGCCATGTTCAGCAGACTCCTCAGATTCATCTTTCATCCACAACTTGAAGTAGAAGCTTCAGATCAGAATTGTGGCAGCTGAACATGCATGATTCATCCACTTCCTTAGGTAAGTAAGGTATGATGTTTTCTAACCTTTAATCTTGAAATTATTTTTAGATGCTAAAATGATGATATTTGGAAAATATTCCACTATTTCACTATTTCCTTTCTCATTTAAAATTGCCAAAAACCATCAGTTGGGGAGGGGGGAATTTCACACTTCATTCTTTTTCCTCATTCATATTACATCTTAACCCACATAGTCTTCCCACAATAAAAACTACTACAAAATGATGAGCATATGATTGATCTCAACAAAGTAAATAATGATTGAAAACACAAGAACCAATCATTAAAAAGAGATCTCAACAAAGTAAATAATGATTGTAAACACAAGAACCAATCATTAAAAAGAGATCAAAGTAAATAATGATTGTAACACAAGAACCAATCATTAAGAAGAGATCAAAGTAAATAATGATTGTAACACAAGAACCAATCATTAAAATATGTCAATACTTTGCAAACAAATAAAAGTTATCCAAAGATGTGCAAAGTTAAAAGGAAGTCCATGATTGAAAGATGTTTGTTACACAAGAACCAAACATCTTGTAAAAGGAAGCTCATTTAAGAATCGAATCAAATAAGTCATTGTAGTAGCTTGCATGAGGACATGCAAGAACTTCAGTTGGGGAGTATGTTGGGCTCCAAAAATGGCACTCATTACCATACATTTTTCACTTATGCTTCCATTATTTCGCTCACTATTCATCACCTTGTCACTCCATTTTCCCTACTATTCACCATTAATGGGTCTCATTTATATTTTCCAAATATTGTTTATTTTTAAGCATTTTTGAGAGAAATTCTTGATTAAATATTAGAAAATAATATATTTTACTTTATATATGGAAAGTGGGTTGTTTTGGTGACATGTGTAGGTTCCAAGGAAGCTTCCAAGACATCTTTATGTGGCCATGAATGATCAAATTCGAATTTGAAAAGATAAGCTTCATGGAGGAGATCATGGAGGATAGGGTTATGTGTCATCATTGGTTGAGAAATATGTGGGTCAAAGGAGAGAATAGTGGGTCTACATTTATGAGGTTGTTATCTTAGTTTTTGTATAAATAGGAGCACCTCATCCATTCCAAAGGGGAGGACTCTTAGAGCATTGTATCCAATTGATGATGGAATAGAATAAGGCTTCATTTTTCATATATTTCCATTATGTAGTTTTAGATATAAATTGTGTGAATGTAGGATATGAATTTATGTAGTTTTAGATATAAGTTTTCTTAATGTAGTATATGGAATAATTTGTCTTGTTCTTAAGAGAATTGAGCTCACTCTAAAAGGATGAGAGAAACATGTTATTTCATATTAGATCTTGTTTCATTTCATTGTTTAGATGTTTAAGGATTTGATTGGTGAATGAGTTTTGAATTAAAATCTTATCAGCATGTGAGAGAACAACCAAGGGTCTAAGTTAGACTCTCTCTCTATTTGATTTGCATGATAATTAAAATTCATTCTCTTGCTTTTATGTTTCAAGTATCATATGAGGAGATAACCAAGAGTCTAAGTTAGGCTCTCTCTCCATTGATTTATATGGTAGTTGAAATTCACTCTTTTGTGCTTTCATGTTTAAGTCATTTCATTTCTTATGCTTATGAATGAACCTTAGTTTAGTTTGGATTAGTACATGAGAGGACAATCAAGAGACTAAGTAGTCTCTCTCTCTACTTGAATCTGAACAATAACTAAGTTCATTCTCTTGTCTTTATTTCAAGTTTTTTTTAGTTTTATGTAATTAATGATTTCTCTATGATACTGTAGGGAAGGACAACCAGGACCTCCTTAGTTAGGAGCCTCTTCCCTTGCATATTGTATTGAATCATAAATCATTTAGTTAGACATAGAGTTAGTTGCCTACTCCTGCATATATTGTGCTGGCATCATCACAAGCTTACGAGTTTCCCTGGTCGATAATTTATGCAGCAATTTAAGTCCAATAAATTGCCCAACATTTTGGCGCCGTTGCGACTCGACTACGACAAATTTATTCGTACCTACAAAGATGTGTTAGGCATCCTGACTCCCATTGGAATCAATGGTGGGAGCTCTTGTGTTGGCTAGGGGCATTCATTAACGGCCACTAAGTCAACAACTTCTTGCTATGTTCGACATCGACACATTTAATCACATAGTAAGATTTGTGCCATCGAGCATTGAAGACTTGAAGACCCATATTTTGTAGCAGATGAAGCCAATTTCCATTCATTGTATTTCCATTCATTGTATACATTGTATTTCACTTGAGGACAAGTCAATAAATAAGGCTGGGAGGAAAATGTAACTTCTATATTTTGTATACCTTCCAAGCCTTATATAGTTTCAACCATATTCAGCAGACTCATCAAATTCATCATCCAGCAGCAGATACAACTTTCAGCCATGTTCAGCAGACTCCTCAGATTCATCTTTCATCCACAACTTGAAGTAGAAGCTTCAGATCAGAATTGTGGCAGCTGAACATGCATGATTCATCCACTTCCTTAGGTAAGTAAGGTATGATGTTTTCTAACCTTTAATCTTGAAATTATTTTTAGATGCTAAAATGATGATATTTGGAAAATATTCCACTATTTCACTATTTCCTTTCTCATTTAAAATTGCCAAAAACCATCAGTTGGGGAGGGGGGAATTTCACTCTTCATTCTTTTTCCTCATTCATATTACATCTTAACCCACATAGTCTTCCCACAATAAAAACTACTACAAAATGATGAGCATATGATTGATCTCAACAAAGTAAATAATGATTGAAAACACAAGAACCAATCATTAAAAAGAGATCTCAACAAAGTAAATAATGATTGTAAACACAAGAACCAATCATTAAAAAGAGATCAAAGTAAATAATGATTGTAACACAAGAACCAATCATTAAGAAGAGATCAAAGTAAATAATGATTGTAACACAAGAACCAATCATTAAAATATGTCAATACTTTGCAAACAAATAAAAGTTATCCAAAGATGTGCAAAGTTAAAAGGAAGTCCATGATTGAAAGATGTTTGTTACACAAGAACCAAACATCTTGTAAAAGGAAGCTCATTTAAGAATCGAATCAAATAAGTCATTGTAGTAGCTTGCATGAGGACATGCAAGAACTTCAGTTGGGGAGTATGTTGGGCTCCAAAAATGGCACTCATTACCATACATTTTTCACTTATGCTTCCATTATTTCGCTCACTATTCATCACCTTGTCACTCCATTTTCCCTACTATTCACCATTAATGGGTCTCATTTATATTTTCCAAATATTGTTTATTTTTAAGCATTTTTGAGAGAAATTCTTGATTAAATATTAGAAAATAATATATTTTACTTTATATATGGAAAGTGGGTTGTTTTGGTGACATGTGTAGGTTCCAAGGAAGCTTCCAAGACATCTTTATGTGGCCATGAATGATCAAATTCGAATTTGAAAAGATAAGCTTCATGGAGGAGATCATGGAGGATAGGGTTATGTGTCATCATTGGTTGAGAAATATGTGGGTCAAAGGAGAGAATAGTGGGTCTACATTTATGAGGTTGTTATCTTAGTTTTTGTATAAATAGGAGCACCTCATCCATTCCAAAGGGGAGGACTCTTAGAGCATTGTATCCAATTGATGATGGAATAGAATAAGGCTTCATTTTTCATATATTTCCATTATGTAGTTTTAGATATAAATTGTGTGAATGTAGGATATGAATTTATGTAGTTTTAGATATAAGTTTTCTTAATGTAGTATATGGAATAATTTGTCTTGTTCTTAAGAGAATTGAGCTCACTCTAAAAGGATGAGAGAAACATGTTATTTCATATTAGATCTTGTTTCATTTCATTGTTTAGATGTTTAAGGATTTGATTGGTGAATGAGTTTTGAATTAAAATCTTATCAGCATGTGAGAGAACAACCAAGGGTCTAAGTTAGACTCTCTCTCTATTTGATTTGCATGATAATTAAAATTCATTCTCTTGCTTTTATGTTTCAAGTATCATATGAGGAGATAACCAAGAGTCTAAGTTAGGCTCTCTCTCCATTGATTTATATGGTAGTTGAAATTCACTCTTTTGTGCTTTCATGTTTAAGTCATTTCATTTCTTATGCTTATGAATGAACCTTAGTTTAGTTTGGATTAGTACATGAGAGGACAATCAAGAGACTAAGTAGTCTCTCTCTCTACTTGAATCTGAACAATAACTAAGTTCATTCTCTTGTCTTTATTTCAAGTTTTTTTTAGTTTTATGTAATTAATGATTTCTCTATGATACTGTAGGGAAGGACAACCAGGACCTCCTTAGTTAGGAGCCTCTTCCCTTGCATATTGTATTGAATCATAAATCATTTAGTTAGACATAGAGTTAGTTGCCTACTCCTGCATATATTGTGCTGGCATCATCACAAGCTTACGAGTTTCCCTGGTCGATAATTTATGCAGCAATTTAAGTCCAATAAATTGCCCAACATTTTGGCGCCGTTGCGACTCGACTACGACAAATTTATTCGTACCTACAAAGATGTGTTAGGCATCCTGACTCCCATTGGAATCAATGGTGGGAGCTCTTGTGTTGGCTAGGGGCATTCATTAACGGCCACTAAGTCAACAACTTCTTGCTATGTTCGACATCGACACATTTAATCACATAGTAAGATTTGTGCCATCGAGCGTTGAAGACTTGAAGACCCATATTTTGTAGCAGATGAAGCCAATTTCCATTCATTGTATTTCCATTCATTGTATACATTGTATTTCACTTGAGGACAAGTCAATAAATAAGGCTGGGAGGAAAATGTAACTTCTATATTTTGTATACCTTCCAAGCCTTATATAGTTTCAACCATATTCAGCAGACTCATCAAATTCATCATCCAGCAGCAGATACAACTTTCAGCCATGTTCAGCAGACTCCTCAGATTCATCTTTCATCCACAACTTGAAGAAGAAGCTTCAGATCAGAATTGTGGCAGCTGAACATGCATGATTCATCCACTTCCTTAGGTAAGTAAGGTATGATGTTTTCTAACCTTTAATCTTGAAATTATTTTTAGATGCTAAAATGATGATATTTGGAAAATATTCCACTATTTCACTATTTCCTTTCTCATTTAAAATTGCCAAAAACCATCAGTTGGGGAGGGGGGAATTTCACACTTCATTCTTTTTCCTCATTCATATTACATCTTAACCCACATAGTCTTCCCACAATAAAAACTACTACAAAATGATGAGCATATGATTGATCTCAACAAAGTAAATAATGATTGAAAACACAAGAACCAATCATTAAAAAGAGATCTCAACAAAGTAAATAATGATTGTAAACACAAGAACCAATCATTAAAAAGAGATCAAAGTAAATAATGATTGTAACACAAGAACCAATCATTAAGAAGAGATCAAAGTAAATAATGATTGTAACACAAGAACCAATCATTAAAATATGTCAATACTTTGCAAACAAATAAAAGTTATCCAAAGATGTGCAAAGTTAAAAGGAAGTCCATGATTGAAAGATGTTTGTTACACAAGAACCAAACATCTTGTAAAAGGAAGCTCATTTAAGAATCGAATCAAATAAGTCATTGTAGTAGCTTGCATGAGGACATGCAAGAACTTCAGTTGGGGAGTATGTTGGGCTCCAAAAATGGCACTCATTACCATACATTTTTCACTTATGCTTCCATTATTTCGCTCACTATTCATCACCTTGTCACTCCATTTTCCCTACTATTCACCATTAATGGGTCTCATTTATATTTTCCAAATATTGTTTATTTTTAAGCATTTTTGAGAGAAATTCTTGATTAAATATTAGAAAATAATATATTTTACTTTATATATGGAAAGTGGGTTGTTTTGGTGACATGTGTAGGTTCCAAGGAAGCTTCCAAGACATCTTTATGTGGCCATGAATGATCAAATTCGAATTTGAAAAGATAAGCTTCATGGAGGAGATCATGGAGGATAGGGTTATGTGTCATCATTGGTTGAGAAATATGTGGGTCAAAGGAGAGAATAGTGGGTCTACATTTATGAGGTTGTTATCTTAGTTTTTGTATAAATAGGAGCACCTCATCCATTCCAAAGGGGAGGACTCTTAGAGCATTGTATCCAATTGATGATGGAATAGAATAAGGCTTCATTTTTCATATATTTCCATTATGTAGTTTTAGATATAAATTGTGTGAATGTAGGATATGAATTTATGTAGTTTTAGATATAAGTTTTCTTAATGTAGTATATGGAATAATTTGTCTTGTTCTTAAGAGAATTGAGCTCACTCTAAAAGGATGAGAGAAACATGTTATTTCATATTAGATCTTGTTTCATTTCATTGTTTAGATGTTTAAGGATTTGATTGGTGAATGAGTTTTGAATTAAAATCTTATCAGCATGTGAGAGAACAACCAAGGGTCTAAGTTAGACTCTCTCTCTATTTGATTTGCATGATAATTAAAATTCATTCTCTTGCTTTTATGTTTCAAGTATCATATGAGGAGATAACCAAGAGTCTAAGTTAGGCTCTCTCTCCATTGATTTATATGGTAGTTGAAATTCACTCTTTTGTGCTTTCATGTTTAAGTCATTTCATTTCTTATGCTTATGAATGAACCTTAGTTTAGTTTGGATTAGTACATGAGAGGACAATCAAGAGACTAAGTTAGTCTCTCTCTCTACTTGAATCTGAACAATAACTAAGTTCATTCTCTTGTCTTTATTTCAAGTTTTTTTTAGTTTTATGTAATTAATGATTTCTCTATGATACTGTAGGGAAGGACAACCAGGACCTCCTTAGTTAGGAGCCTCTTCCCTTGCATATTGTATTGAATCATAAATCATTTAGTTAGACATAGAGTTAGTTGCCTACTCCTGCATATATTGTGCTGGCATCATCACAAGCTTACGAGTTTCCCTGGTCGATAATTTATGCAGCAATTTAAGTCCAATAAATTGCCCAACATTTTGGCGCCGTTGCGACTCGACTACGACAAATTTATTCGTACCTACAAAGATGTGTTAGGCATCCTGACTCCCATTGGAATCAATGGTGGGAGCTCTTGTGTTGGCTAGGGGCATTCATTAACGGCCACTAAGTCAACAACTTCTTGCTATGTTCGACATCGACACATTTAATCACATAGTAAGATTTGTGCCATCGAGCGTTGAAGACTTGAAGACCCATATTTTGTAGCAGATGAAGCCAATTTCCATTCATTGTATTTCCATTCATTGTATACATTGTATTTCACTTGAGGACAAGTCAATAAATAAGGCTGGGAGGAAAATGTAACTTCTATATTTTGTATACCTTCCAAGCCTTATATATTTTCAACCATATTCAGCAGACTCATCAAATTCATCATCCAGCAGCAGATACAACTTTCAGCCATGTTCAGCAGACTCCTCAGATTCATCTTTCATCCACAACTTGAAGTAGAAGCTTCAGATCAGAATTGTGGCAGCTGAACATGCATGATTCATCCACTTCCTTAGGTAAGTAAGGTATGATGTTTTCTAACCTTTAATCTTGAAATTCTTTTTAGATGCTAAAATGATGATATTTGGAAAATATTCCACTATTTCACTATTTCCTTTCTCATTTAAAATTGCCAAAAACCATCAGTTGGGGAGGGGGGAATTTCACACTTCATTCTTTTTCCCCATTCATATTACATCTTAACCCACATAGTCTTCCCACAATAAAAACTACTACAAAATGATGAGCATATGATTGATCTCAACAAAGTAAATAATGATTGAAAACACAAGAACCAATCATTAAAAAGAGATCTCAACAAAGTAAATAATGATTGTAAACACAAGAACCAATCATTAAAAAGAGATCAAAGTAAATAATGATTGTAACACAAGAACCAATCATTAAGAAGAGATCAAAGTAAATAATGATTGTAACACAAGAACCAATCATTAAAATATGTCAATACTTTGCAAACAAATAAAAGTTATCCAAAGATGTGCAAAGTTAAAAGGAAGTCCATGATTGTGTGTGTGTGTGTATCTATGTCACTATCTGAGAGGGTTTTCAGGGATCATTCTTTTCGAGGAATGATTACTTATGCAGGCAAATGGCATGAAGAGGTTTATTGCTATGAGGAATCAAGTGGGAAGAGTAGTCATGACAAATATATGAGGTCAGTATCATGTGGATATGAATTGATATTGTATGATTGTATTATGCCTATGTTTATGTTATGGATAAGCTATACTGAGGGATGCATCAGCGAAATGAAAGTAGTGTGGTCCGTGGCATGCTAGGATAAGCATGGATGGCAGAGAGACACTAGAAGCAAGGTTTCCTGGTAGAGATAGTGTGGTTTTGGATGTGTGGTACTATTGTTGTGTATATGTTGTACATGTTGCATCTGTGATGTTGTGTGCATGTGGTATTGTGTATATATAGTGTGTGTACATGTTGTTTATGCAATGTGATGTACATGGTGGTATAGATAGTGTTGTGTGAATTTTGCATATACAGTGTTGGGTATAGATGGTGCTATGTAAATGTTGGATATGCAGTGCTATGTACATATTGTATTGTGCACATGATCGATGTGCAGTGTTGTGTGCATATGGTGTTGTGCACTTGTTGGATATGCAGTGTTGTGTACATAGGGTGTTATGTACATGGTGTATATTTAGTGCTATGTACATATGGTGTTGTGTGCATGTTGTATAAATGGTGCTATGTACATATGGTGTTGTGTTCATTAGTGTATAAGTGGTGTCGTGAGCATATGGTGTCGTGTACATGTTGTACATATGATGTTGTGCATATGGTGTTGCGTACATGTGGTGTCGTGTACATGTTGTGCATGTGGTGTTGTCCCCATCAAGAATTTTGTACATGTTTTACAGGTGGTATGATGTACATGTGGTGTTGTGTACACGTTGTGTAGGTGGTGCCATGTACATGTGATGCTTTGCACATGTTGTGCAGGTGGTGTTGTGTATAGGTGGTATTGTTGTACATGTGGTACTAGTGTAAATGTGGCATTATGTGCATATTGTAGGTGTTGTGTTGTGTACATGAAGTACTATGTATTTTCATTGTGTAGTTGGGGTATCGTGCTATGTGTATTCATTCTGTTGTACCTTATGTAGTACATGCATTGTGTTGTGTTGTACACATTGTATAGGTACATGTATTGTTTGGTGTTGTACATCGGGTATATATGTATTGTGTTGTGTTTTACACCAGGTGTAGGTACATGTATTGTGTGATGTTGTACATCGGGTGCAGGTGTACGTATGTGTTGTTGTGTAAATCGGGTGTAGGTGTGCGTATGTGTTGTGTTGTACCCTGGGTGTAGGTGTATGTATGTGTTGTGTTGTACCCTGGGTGTAGGTGTATGTATGTGTTGTGTTGTACCCTGGGTGTAGGTGTATGAGTTGTAGGTCAGGTGTAGGTGCATGTATTGCATAGTGTTGTATGTCATGTGTAGTTGTATGTGTGTGATGCACACTATGTTTATGTGCACATGGTTGAGGAGAAAGCACTGTCTATTTTTTGGGTGTGGAAACCGATTTAGAGTCCATATAGATTAAGGAAAAAGGTAGAAGCTAAGGATTGATTAAAGGATGAGTATCAATATTTTATTTTAGTTTTACTATGCATGTGATTTATGATTCTATTCTATGATGCTTACATGTGATCTATGATTCTGGTTTATGATGGTTATATGTGACTTATGATTTTCATCTATCATGGTTGTGTTTTGAGCTAACCTGATGTGATGTGTTTATACATGATGATTTGGTCATAGATGATAGTTTCACTGACCCAGACTTAAACAGGAACGCAACAAATTACAGAGATAACCATAAACACAAATATGCAGCGGAAATAATGCTTCATTTCATTAATGTAAAATACTGAAATATGCTTACAAACAGTAATGGAAATAAACCAGCTAGGGCAATGGTAGCTTATCTCTAAGAAGAGATGTGGTGGCTACACGCCTCTGAACTGTCTTACAATGAGGCTCGAAGGCCTATTTATTGTTGAGAACCAATGGAAAACCCTTAACATTCCAAAACCTAACCCTAGAAAATGAAACACCAAACTATGGGCCCCGTTTGGGTAAATTGGTACATCAACTTCCCGAGGCCATAACTTTGGCATACGATCTCCGTTTGACGAATACAATAGCTCGTTAGAAAGATCTATCCGAGCACTACCACTTTAGGATGGGAAAAATCGGTCCATGGACCCATGTTGCCCCCAGATTTCCCAAAAAATTTCGTTTAGGGCCTCAAAACGGCTCCGGAAGTTCAAGACCCAAAAAACTACTAAAAATAGTAAGTTGTGCTACAATTAAGGAAACTGAAAATGCTGAGAGAAAAAATGGTTGGGGTCCATGTGTACTTGGCAGGCGGCCACAAATATCCACCTAGATCATTCACTTATTGTGACAACAAGTAAACAAGATTGCAAGTATACCTTATTAACGAGCTACAAATGAGGTATGAATTGAAGTTATTTAAATTTATTTTGAATCCAATGTAAATTATGTGCTTGCTACAAGAAAGCATGAAATTCCCAGTTTGGTGGTCGAACCTGACAATAAAAATTAGTAGCAACAACAAAAGGAATTGGAACATGGAACAATATGTTGGTAAAGCATTCAGGAGCAGGGCCATTGTGAGACATTGGTACCCAATATTGTCCATTAATTTCCATGAGCATGCTATGATCGGTATGATGCTTTTAAGGTAGGGATATTCCTTGGTTTTTGTATCTTTCGATGCAAGGAAGCATTGCCAAGGGATGGACTACCCGGGATGGGGGTTCCAGTGAAACTTGGAAGGTGTGTGATTGAATAGAAGTGGATAACCAGATTGCCCGAGGGATTTTGTATCAGAGAAGGGAAGGTTGGGTATATATATTTTGGTCATTAGCATTTCCAGATGGAATCAAATGCACATTGGCAGTGTGCCCTGGAACAATGAGCCAATAACTATTCACTAAGAGGAAAAGTGGGGCAGGATTGTAGCGCTAGAAATTGGATACAGCTTGTAGATTTTTACTGTAGATTCAACAGCTTATGTGATTTTCTAAAACAAAAGACAAGAATCTACTCTACTCTTCAGTGGAAACCAAAATTGATTGATGAAAACAATATGTAAAGGAAGAATATCAATTGCACATAACACAATATTTCTCTAGGGAAAGCAACTGCTAAAAACCTTGACTGTCTATATTACAATAACTAGAAGATCTGAGAAGAAAATACAATGCTTGTTTGTCCTAAACAATTCTTACACTAGTACAATCTAACACTCTACCTCACGAGCCATCTCAAGCCAACACTTAGCCAATTTTGCTGCCTACCAAGCCCCTACTTCCTTGTGCAATCCCTAAGGGAATTAGCCTCTATTTAATGTGGAAATTCCCTCTCCATAACTGCACAATCCAAACATAGGTCCTCAATTGATTGCATACACCATCTGTACAACTCGAAAAATTATACAAATGATAGTACAAAGTCCCTGAGCTCTAATGTCAACTGGGTCTTCCTCTGAACTCACACGCATGAGTCATTTATGAGTGAATCTTCAGTTAACTGGTGTGTTACTCGTGATGCACTGGTGCACTACTCCACTACTAGACCTCTACTAGTTCCTCCAACAATTAGAACTAGTTTAACTGACTATAACTCAGTTAGACTGAGTTATCTAATTACAACTCAAAAGAAATCAACTTGGGCCCCTAAAATTTAGGGATCACTCTACATGAATCTCGATAGACTTCCAAATCGAATTTCCTAATTTAATTAAGTCAATTTAACTTAATTGTTACAAGTTTTTATGAGAATAGAATTTCGATTTAATTCACAATTTAATGCAAGGAAAAATTAAATTGGAATTTATAGATGTTATTTTTAACATTTCTTGTTGCTATTTTCAACACTCCCCCTCAACAAGAAAGGAATTCAACTCTATCTTGATCTAATACCTTTGGAATGTTCTGCATGCAACACTTGTCACTATTACTATTGCTACTGCAACATCTGCAACCAAAAATCATCCAAACTAAATCAATATGATGCATCTGTCACCAGAGTCTCTGACTGCTACTAGCTCTGCTTCTGTCAACTGAAAACTCTGCACTTTTGCTAACTCTGCCTCTATGCCATCTACACTGTTGTCAACTCTACTCTGTGCTCCCTGGTATTTGACTGTTGCTAGCCTCTGCCTTTGTCACTCTAATATCTGACTGCATCAACCACCATTGATCCATCTTGTTATTGTGTATTGTGGGCTCCCTCAGCAAGGTAATGATCAAAGAGACAAAGCCTCTCAATGGACCCTGCAAAAATTTATGCACTCTTGGGACTATTAATTCACATCACCTCATCTCTAGCCCGGAGCTATCACTGCATCTGCTCCCTCTGCCCACTTGGCTTGAAATTTCCCCCTACTGTAGGTCTCTGCTTGAGTGGATCTCTCCACTTAGTCTCCTCTTTACTTCTCTAATTGTGGCTACTCCACAACTTTCTGAGACTTCTTTTGAGGTTGCTTCTGGGGCTGCATGTTGAGGGGTAATTCATTCTCCCTCTCAACCACCAAGTATCTAACCTTTTCCTTGCTCCTCAAGGATTTCATGTATCTTCAACTTCGAGAGCATACAAGTCCTTGACTCACACACTGATCTGTTTCACCTGTCCCATGGCGATGTGTCTAAGGAAAAACTTTCCCTTACTAAAAATCACATCATAGGCATGATATTCTAATATTGCGATGGAAACAAGATTATTCTTTAGTCCTTGAACATACATCACATCTATGATTCTGAGAAGGGAGCTAGACTCCCTCTGAAAGGTAATTGTACCAATCTCGGTAGTGCTTTACCTCCTATCATCTCCAAACTCTATGTTCAGCTTGAGTTCTTTCTCCTCAAAATCACTGAAGGGATCTTTATTTCCTATCATATGGAACGAGGCACCATTGTCAAGATACCACACGCTTCCCATTACAGTGTTGGCCATGCATGCAATGAGAGTGAAATCAAGTTTGAATTGTGAAGCTAGAGCTTCACCTGTTGCCACTATTTCTAGCTCCTTCTTGATTTCTTTCTTCTGTGGGAAATTTGTTGCATAGTGTCCGTACTAGTGACAGTGAGAACATTTGACTTTCAACAAGTCATTCTTCTTGCCACAAGTCTCACCTTGGGACTTATTTACCTTGGATTTCTTCTCTTTGCTGACTAATGCAAAGTCCTCTTCCACTTCTTTGGAAGAGGTCCCATCTCTGGTGTTCAGATGAATCTCTTCTTGTACCAAATCCGACCAAAACCACTCAAAATCTGGTAGCTTCTCCCTCCCATTAATAGAGTCCTGGTAACTATGCCAGTTCTTGGGAAGTCCTAGAAGTGCTAGGCTTACCATATCGTCTTTGGCAACAACAATCCCAACACTTCCAAGCTCATCCTGGCAATGGGTGAACTTGGTCAAGTAATTCAAACTTGAGTTACCCTTCTCCATCTTGATCTTTCTGAGTTTATCCTTCAGTCCCAACTTCCTATGGTCATTGTTGTTCTGAAACAGGTCTGTCAATGCCTTCCACATTTAGTATGGAGTATCCTTACTGTGGAGACTCGAGACAATGTGGTCTCGAACTCCTTCCAGGATAATTATTCTCACTTTTTCCACACACTTTCTCCATTCTGCTAGATCTTTAGCATCTGATGCTGGAGGATTAGGAATGTCATGATATATGAATTCCTTGATGCCATTATCTTCCAGCATTGCCTCCACCTTGTCCTTCCAAGCTATGTAATTTAGGTTTCCCTCCAAGGCATACTCAAGTCGCAAACCGTAGAATGACATATTGTTGCTCCGAAGTATGAACTTTCAAATTCAATTTTCACCTGCACAACAAACTCGAATTCTCCTCTTCTATAATGTCTTCAGCTCCAATACCATGTAGATTTTTACTGTAGATTCAACAACTTATGTGATTTTATAAAACACAAGACAATAATATACTATACTCTTCAGTGGAAACCAAAATTGATCGATGAAAACAATATGAAGAAAAGGAAGAATATCAATCGCACATAACACAATATTTCTCTGGGGAAAGAAACTGCTAAAAATCTCTACTATCTATATTTCATTAACCATAAGATCTAAGAAGAAAATACAATGCTTGTTCATCCTAAACAATTCCTACACTAGTACAATTTAACTCTCTTCCCTACAGGCCAGATCAAGCCAACTCTTAGCCAATTTTGTTTCCTTCCAAACCCCTACTTCCTTGCGTAATCCCTAAGGGAATTAACCTCTATTTAATGTGGAAATTCCCTCTTCATAACTGCGCAATCCAAACATAGGTCCTCAATTGATTCCATGCACCATATGTACAACTCAGAAAAGTATACAACTGATAGCACACTGTCCCTTAACTCTAATATCAACTGGTTCATCCTTTGAACTGACATGCATGAGTTATTTATGAGTGAATATTCAGTTAACTAGTGTGGTAGTAGTGATGCACTAGTGCACTACTCCACTACTAGACCTCTACTAGTTCCTCCAACAGATAGACCTAGTTTAACTGTAGACTGAGTTATCTAATTACAACTCAAAAGATCTCAATGTGAGCCCCTAAAATTTAGGGATCACTCTACATGACTATAGTTTGACTTCCAACTCAAACTATAGGGATCACTCTACATGACTATAGTTTGTATTCAGTGGTACTTACTCATGTATAGTGATTTTCATATATCTCTAATGATTTTGGCTCTTTTTCCTTATGAAACACAAATGTTATTTAGTCTAGTAAAGAAAAGAAAAATGCAAAACAGACCAGGAAATTGAAGATTTAGAGTTCTATGATATTGGTAGAGATATTCATAAGCACACTTTAATGTTTATCACCGAGGAAAAGACCCAAAACTTAACAAAACATATAGTAGAGTCATGCAATAATTTCAATTTAGAGTATGAAACAAAAGGAAAGGCCCTATAACTCACAACTAGATCTAAAGACGCTTGCCATAGGTACTACCTAGGTCATTATTCACCAGGTACCAAGCTCAAACAAGCTCGAATCACAAAAATACACTCAAAGAATGAAAACCTCATATTCACTTAAAACACCAAAATAACAAATGAGAGGCTTATCTAGGTGTCAAATCATAATCTATAAATCATAGACAATCTCCCAAATGAAATCCAAGAACAAATATGAAGAGAAAAGATGCAAAAATACCCAAAATTCCACCTATTAAATGTGTTCATTCCTTGTAGGATCATCAACATGCAACTAGAAAGTTACAATCACACCTTGATAGTGCAACAATTGGTTACTGATCACCCTATCTCTTAAAAAGAGGGTGAAATCATGCTCTAAAAGTGAGATTTTTTCTTAAATTTGAGCTATATCTGAGACATATTAGGAATATAACCACCAAGATAGTAAATAAAAAACAAAAACACTACAACACACTCACAAAAATTGAAAGGGACAAGGTAATTTCCAAATCTAAGTAAGAATCACTAGATCCTTCCTCAATAGAGTCATAGATTCTATTATGGAGAAATCCCCCCTGTGAATAGGTGAGTGCACCCTTAAATTTGTTGTTGGTCCAAGATAGACTATGGGATAAACTATAATATGGATCTCCTATAGATCTATTCTAATTGATCCTAACATAAGCTATGATAAACAAGAACATGGCCCATACCTTTCACCTGATGGTTTTCCATGTATAATCCTAGTTGATGTAGCTCTAGAGATTCAACTCCAACTACTAGCACCTACTTCCTACACATAATAAGACAACAAGACCAACCTAAAACCTTCTTAAGCAAGAGGAATGTTAAATACCCCTAGATCTAACCTAATCTACTCAAGGAAGAACATATCTACCATTGAATTGCATACAATACTAAGAAAAAAAGATAATGAAGGGGGAAATAATATAGATCTATATTCATAAATGAGAAACATTACAACCACCAAGCTTTTACCTTGAGTTCCTAGTTGAAGGTTCCTCTTAATCCCTTGCTCCAAATCCTCCTTGACTCTCACACAAGCATGAACACTTTGATTGATGAAGGCTAGTGTAGAAGAGATTCTTTCAATTGTAGAAAACATAAGTTTATCATAAAAATTTCCTCATTTCTCCCTCGAGATGCCAAACATAAGTTTATCTTAAAATTTTCCTCCTTTCTCCCTTGGTATGCCTTCCTTATATAGATTGATAGAGGAGGCTAGGGCATGTCTCTATACACCTACAAATTAGTGGAATTTAAGTCTAATACAAGTTTCCAAGTTCATGATGTGGAGTATCCAATACACAATATTGATATTCTCAAAAATGGTTGACTCTAAAAGGATCTAGGGGTAGTCACATGCTACAACCAGTGTAGTAAGAAATTGATAACACCTTATTAATGGCGCAACATGAAACCAATCACACCTTGATAGTGGTGCAAAGAGATACTATCATCAACAATTGAGAATCCAAAGGAGAAAGGCCGACACTCAACACATTTTCATTTTAAAAAATTATTTTAATGTTTATGATATTGTTTCTATATTCAGTAAAGGGGGTCTAAAGGGGTCCCCTATGTCCTAGACTTTTCCATTCCTTGCACTACCACCTTAAATTGTTAGGGTATTTCTAGGAATCCCCTGAAACCTATACCATTGTCCCTTATCTCACCATCCTCTTACTGTTGTGAAACATAATTTCACATAGAAAACCTCCAAACAAAATTTCTAACAAACAAAACTGTGCTTAAAAAATTATGAGATGTGGAACTAGGTAATGACTTGTACCTCAAATCAATTTCTGAAATCTAGACATCCTAGAAGGTGAAGTTGATATTATAATATAGTTCACACTCTGTTGATGAGTACCAACCATATATAATCATGATATAGGCTTCACTCTGACTTCTCCTTATCATATTTGGAGGTTGAGGGGCTTAGGAAAATATGACAGCAAGATGTGGGGTGGCCTCCATCCAAACTACTAGTTCATATCCTTCCACCTGCTTCTTTGAAAGGATGTAAAATCAATTACCCTAACCTTAATATGAAATGTGCAAGCAATATGACAACTTTTTCATGCATATTGATTTACACCAACTTCATACTGGTGAGTCGGTGACTGATATGTTTGATGTTGCATTGTTCTGAAATTAGCAACTACAATAATTAAGGTTTTTCTTATGGTTCTTATATGTCTAGATTTTCTTTTGTACTCTTGGGAGATGAACTTTTCAACTTTGTACTCCCAAATGGTGCACCCAACTTTGCTCCCATAGTGGTAACTAAATATCCACTTCACCTTATCTCAATAATTTCCTCAAGATCCAGACCTAGTCAAGATTCCCAGTTATGAACAAATTTGTAGTTGTTTATGATCCAAATTTAAACAGGAATGCAACAAACTACAAAGATAACCATAAATACAGAGATACAGCAGAAATAATACTTCATTTCATTAATGTAAAATACTGAAATATGCTTACAAACAGAAATGGAAATAAACTAGCTCGGGCGATGGTAGCTTATCTCTGAGGAGAGTTGTGGTGGCTACATGCCTCTGAATTGTCTTAAAATGAGGCTCGAACGCCTATTTATTGTTGAGAAACAATGGAAACCCCTAAACATCCAAAACCTTAAGCCTAGGAGATGAAGCGCCAAACTATGGGCCCCGTTTTGGGTAAATTGGTACACCAACTTCCCGGGGTCGTAATTTTGGCATACGATCTTCATTTGACACGCACAATACCTCGTTAGAAAGATCTATCCGAGGACTACAACTTTGGGAAGAGCAACATTGGTCCTAGTTTTCCCAAAAAAACGTCGTTTGGGGCCTCAAAACAGCTTCGGAAGTTCAGGACCTAAAAAACTGCCAAAAATAGTAAATTATGCTACAAATAAGGAAACTGATAAACTGAAAGAAACAATTGTGGGGGTCAAAGTGGAATTGGTGGGTGGCCACCAATATCCATTTGGATCAGTTTCACAACATTCATTAAAATTATAATGCAAATTGCAGATGGAATTACAAATGCTCACATAGAATTCCCATTTAACACATGCAAATTTCATTGACTCACCCACTTTGCATGATAGATGTACACACAAATGTAAAACAACAAGGGAATTCTACAACAAATCCATATGAAATTTACTTATTTAACAATGGATTTCATGTTAAGTCGTGCCTACATTCAAATCCATGAGGATTAATATTCTATTTTCCGCACAGAATTCAAAGAGTCACTAATATTTCTAATAGAATTTGTCCAAAAAATTGACTACATGGGAATGGCAATGATTCAATGCCCATTCATAGATATCTAGCATGGATATCAACCCAAACCAAACTAGTAAACCAAAAGGACTAAGATATACCTGCAAGGATGATGTTGTTTCAATGTTATACAAATGAATTATTATATTTTATGTCTTAAAAGTTAATAGTTTCCCATTATCATTGTTAAATAATTTTTTTGTGAAATTCCATTTTTCCTCAAAATTCAATTTCTGATATATGTTCCTTCAATGTTGACTCAAAAATTCTTTTGCAAAGTACAATTCTATTTTCTACGAACAAGTGAATTTATATGAAGCATATCTCATTAAAGAAATTTGGGTACAAATGGGTACACATAATTATGAAAGGAAAATGTAAATATTTTGCTCTAAAATCTTTGAAATAGTAAAAATTTGTTGTACCCTATGTGAGCTCAAGACAAAAAAAAAAAACAAGGCATAGAATGTATATTGACTCTTTAATTGATGTTTATTTTTATTAGGTATGATGAAATCCTTTTTTATTCATATGTACTTTTGAACTAGGCCATATAGTATACTTTGAATACTACCCACAAATCTAGTAATTCTCAACTCTTGGAAACTATTGACGTAGGCTTGTATATTGATTTGAAATTTTACTTATGGAATATTCAATGAGATGTCAAAAGATAATCATGGGAAGAAACCATCAAGGCAAATGGATGTATTATCATACTTTCAAAAGGCTCCATCCAAAAATACACATTCGCTTCATGCTTCAAGCTCCTTTAAACAGTCTGTTACTGAGAGAGATATTAACTCTTGTGGAAATGCATTTGATATCCATATGATGGATGAAATAATAGGTTCCTCAAGTGATCAGGGTGAGATAAATGTAGTTTCAACAAAAATTGGTGATGAAAATGTTAAATATTTTCCTTGGAAGGTGACACAATCCATTCACGGAAAAGGAAAAAAGGCCAGTGGACCATAGGGAGACGATTCCAGGAAGATTGGGTCTCAATTTTTCCATTTATTGAAGAAATACCTCCTACAAATGAGAACGAGGTTTCCCGACAAGTTAGATGTAATGCGTGTAGTTGGAAAACTCGAAAGGTAGTGAAATTTCAGATGAAGCTAGATACAGTACAAAAGCATGCAAGAAAGGTGTATGAAAAGAAAATTGTAAATGGTAAAGAGAAATATATTGTTAGATGGAAATATTCTGAGGAATGTCGACATATCGAATATGCAGAAGAATATAAAGAAATATTTAGTAAGTAAGAGGAAACTTGAGGCAAGTGCAGGAACCATCACATCTCGATTTGAAAAGATGATGGAAATAATTTTTTAATCCCATACGATACAATTGAGCATTGTATTTCACATCTTATCTAAAGGTCGTCCTGTCACAGATTATCTAGATCACATGAAATTTCTATCTTTTCTTCAAGTGTCAAACTTTCCATCTTCTCATTGGTCTATAACCAGTGGTCGGGAATGGGAAAGATATCTAGCTCAAGTAGAAAAGTATGATTTGAAAGAGAAGATTGAAAATGCTAGGTTTTTGGCATTATCTTTGGATGAGATTACGACTATAGATAATACTTCATGGATATGCATGAGAATTTATATGGTTAATGACCATATTAGGCATTCCTATCTACTTCGGATTAAAAATATGAGAGAGACTTCTACAGCTGGAAATATTTATGAACTTGTTCTTAATAGTTTGAAGGAAAGTGGTATGGATCATTTAATTATTGCAAAAAAGTTGGTATGTGTTGGAGCATATGGAGCATCGGTAATGCAAGGACAAAGGAATGGCCTTTGCGTTAGACTACAACTATCGATTTTTCCATATATGTTTACTATTCATTGTATGGCCCATAGGATGAATCTTGCATTTAAAATAGTAAGCAAGTTTCCATCAGTTTCAAAAGTTGAAGATGTTGTACGTGAGACTCATGCATAATTTTCTCATAGTCCCAAACGATATTTAGAGTTTCAACAATTTGCAGATGGTGTTACAGATGGAAAAAAACTACTGAAAGACGTTGATACAAGATGGATCTCATTAAATAGACCAGCTCAAAGACTATTTAGTGAGTTCAAATCTTTGGTAGGGTTGATGTATGAAAATCTCTACATTGTAGACAAAGCTCAAGACCTTCTTTCTCGACTAACTGATATAAAGACATTATTGACATTGGATGGAATTCTTCCTATGCTACATGAAATGAATGTCCTCGTGAAAATGTCTCGGAATCGCACAATGTATATTGCAGAATACACAAATGCAAGAAATTCAACATGCCTTGCATTGGATAATTTGTATATGATACCAGACTCTTTTACTATCCAGAGTTTACAAGTTGGACTAAGATCATCAATATAGAAAATACTAGAAAAAAATTGACATTTGATGAAAAAGGGATATTATGTATCACAGTGCATGGGTATATGGTTCCCTTTCATTATATTAGTAAGATAAGATGAATCACCAAAGATTGCCCCGTGTCAAGAGACTAATTTGATAATATTGTGATTTTAGTGAAACAGAATTTGATAGAAACTGCAAGATAACTATCATTAGAGATAAGAGAAAGATTTCCTCGAGATGAATTGTTGGAGGCCATGTGTGTGGTATACCTTCAATATTGGAACAATTGTCAATGTTTAAGAACTTTAAAAGCCGATTTTCAAAAAACATTAAAATTTTTAGTAGACCACTTTTGCAAGAAAGTATCGATACATGGAGAACAAATTCGAGGTATTTTAGATTCATCAAAATTGTATCCACAAGGTGGACGCTTTGCTAAAACAATGTGGAAGCAATATCCTTTTTTGGAGAATCCTAATGAAAATGGTTCTATAACAAGATTATGGACTACTATAAGTGCTAGCCAATATGTGCAAGAAAACATATCAGAATATTTAAAAATAGCATATTTGTGTCAAACTGTGATTTTGGGATCAGTGGAGGATGAGAGAATGTTTAGTGCATTATCATTCTTGAAGTCAAAGTTGAGGAAAAAGCTTGATGAGCATGTGGATACATGTTTAAGATGATATGTAAGAAAGTATGACATTAACAATTTTCCATTTGAAAGAGCACTAACTCTTTGGCGATCAGATTGTGATAGAAGGGGAGAAAATAATATTACTAATTTCTCTAATGAACTTGATATAGAACATAATGTTTTGGAGGCTCATAATGATAGTTCATTTAGAGAAGATCATGTTTACAATTTAAAAAAATGAGGACCAAGATTAGAACTGGGAAATTGAAATATCCTAGGACTCTTATTTTGGTATACATGTTCCAATTATCATGCAAGATTACTATATGTCAAATTTAGGTAAAAATAGGTTCTATATTTGTATTTTTCATTGTAACATTACAACGACATTTCTTTGATGTGTGTTATTTTAAGATTGATGTTTCATATTTAATCATTACATTGTTTGTTTCTTATCTGTGACAGAAAATAAAGTTGGATTTGATGAGGTTGGGACCTATTTCTTTTCACATAGATAGTGTCCAACTATTATTAAATGATAAATAACTAATTTAACAAGACTAACACAAAGCATCAATGGGCTCATTCAAGTACATGAAACTACCTTGATGTCTAACTCTGATATCTTGGAAAAATTTAATGGTTTATATGTTGCTTGTGTTTGGGGCATTTTGTTGAGTTTTAAGTTTTGTTTTGGTCAAATATTATGTTAGTCCCTTAAATTATTTTCGTTCTTACTTCATTCTTAGATTCATAGATCTAGTTTTATAATTATTATTGTTTTCTTTATATATTTGGTGGTTTGAAGAAATTTGTTTTTATTTCCTTTCACTTTGTGGCATGACTTTGTAGACTACTATGATTATTTTATATTTTCTTGGAAAATAATTATTGATATTTGGAAATGGAAATGAGCCATGGGTAGCTAAGCAAAGATAAAAATGGTTTATGTACTAGGTTCTTGTGCATTCATCGTAGGAGACCTATTGACATGAGACCGACATTCTTTTGTATAGTCTCGTCTGTCATTTGTTAGCCGCGCTTTCAAGTCTTTCAGGTATTAAGTTGTTTGGGTCCCCACATGTCCTTAGCACCATTAAGGGATGAGATGACATCAGTTAGTCCAACTCATGCCCCAAATCTACTTTTTACCTATTGATGTAAGTGTTTTGTTAGTATGTTACCACTTATCACCAATAAAATTCTACCATAACATAACCCAACTTGAAGAAAACACCTCTCATCTTCCTTTTACATAAATTCTATATGGATCTCCCTATAATACTTTCTCGGGACCAACGCCCCTTCTTGGTAGGTCTCTCCACCATACCACTAATCGCACAATAGAAACACACTAGTAACTACCACATTCTATAAATATCTCTAGTCTTAGTTATTGGTGTCTCTGTCACACTCAACCAATACAGTCTTTCAAGTCTATTTTTTATCATATCTTTATTTTTTGTTATTTTGTGTCTTTAACTTTAGCACCATCTTGTATTTCAACATTTGTAGGTAGTGAGCAATGGTTACTTTGACACAACACTAGCAACTCAAGTGTTAACATAATTATTGATTACAATAATGTGGCATTCAATATCACAAAAGGAGGTAGTGATTTTTCTTTGTTGCATGAAGGTTGATTGAACTGACATTGAATTGTTACCTATCTACTAGTGTTCATGTTTAATATTTAGTGTCTTACATGATCGTGTTATATTTTTGAAAATTTCAATTTTTGTCAAGGATATCTATTTGTTGGGCTATGAAAAGGATTATATGAGGGGTCTAAGTGGTTAGGTGTTAAGATTTATAAAGGGTGTGATTTTATATTGGTACTGGAAATGAAGTTGGATTTGATCTTTGACTGGAAATGAAGTCAGATTTGATGAAGCTGGGACCTATTTCTTTTCACATAGATAGTGTCCTAGTATTAAATGATAAATAACTAATTTAAGAAGTCTAACGCTAAGAAACAATGGGCTTATTCAAGTACATGAAATTGTGTTGATGTCTAGCTCTGATATCTTAGAAAATTTTAGCAGTTTGTTTGCTGCTTGTTTAGAGGATTTTGTCAAGTTTGAAATTTTTGGTTTGTTTTGGTCATATTTTTTTAGTCCCTTGAATGCTTATAGTTCTCATTTCATGCATAGATCGATAGATCTAGTTTTATTTTTATAATTATTATTGTTTTCTTTATATATTTGGTGGTTTGAGGAAAGATATTTGATTTCCTTTCACTTTGTGGCATGATTTCAGCATCTTCACCTTTTAGAATATAGTAAAATATTATTCTTATTTTATATTGTATTGGAAAATAATTATTGATATTTGGAAAGGGAAATAAGAACTAGGTAGCTAAGCAAAGAGAACAATGGTCTATGTACTAGGTTGCTATGCAATCATCATAGGAGACCTATTGGCATGAGACTGACATTCCTTTTATGCAATTACACTTTTGATGCCAAGGTGGAGCTGAGTTCGCTGACCTGGGAAGAACAGTGACAATTGATCATAATGTTAAGGAGATTATAATGTTGGTTTCAAAAGTAGGAATGTGAAATTTTTTTGAACTAGTTCTTATTTTGGTCATATTTACTACCAAATTTGTGTCTTGCTGATTTTTTAAATTTTTAATGACCTTGTGCAGAGTCGGTTTAAAGAGCCCAAAGTTAGAGCAAGAAGACTCTATACAAACCACAAGGACTACATTGGCTTAGATGACTAATGCTTGGAGGGAACTCGATGTTCTTGTTGTTGCCGAGTCTCTTCACTCGAAGCGTCAACAGATACAATGGTATGGCCATAACATCACTTAATTTGATCCTCTTTACTAATCTCCTCACAGCTTGAAGGAGAGAAATGATCAGTTGAGCATGTACCATTATGATCAACTGAGAGAAAGGTGAGCAAGTAGATCCTTAAAACAATGCTGAAAGAGGCCCTCCTCTTACTGGTAACAAACAACTTGAAACCACAGGCTTATCACCTTAACAACCAGAGGTCTTTATTTGTAAATTCCATGGTGTAGTTGGTTGTAAGTCTTAGGAGAAAAATTGGTTCCTATGAGAAACTAAGACATGTCAATCATCCATTTCTTCATTAGGATCAAACAGAAAAACTACCATTTTTGTAGCAACTTTCTATTGCATGGTTGAACTACCTCATTAAACTTCCTTATATCAGTAAGTATTGCTAGCAAGGTTTTCCTTTTCCAAGGCCTCATGTATGTTAAGCACTGTAGGGAGTACAAATTCTTGAAAGTGTCCATTACAACTCATTAAAATTGGTTCTTTTCCCACAACAACATATTTCATATCAACACTGCCCTTGAAGACATATTCGATTGCACACCTACCATACCATTCTTAGAACACAATTGGTGGGGTGTTGGTTTAAAGTTGAAGTCACTTGAAGAGCATTGACATTGGACACCATTTTGTATTTATGTTTTTATAGGTCTGATACCTTTTCTTATGAATCATTCAGTATTACTAATGTTCCCTCTATGTCTACTCCAAGCATTATTCTTTTATGTTTTGAACCAAAAAAAAATTGTGCTTGTTGAAGACCAAATTTCTAAGGAAGTTGTGAACCACATTTCTAATGAGTCATGTTACATGACATATGATCTAATCTCTTCATTTCCAATTGATCCGCTTGACTTTATGGGTACCACTAGCTCTAAGTTTTGTAATAGGAATTGATTAGTGTTTTACAAAGGAAGCTTGTACTTGCATTTCCTCCCAATGGAGAGAAAGGGGTAGTAAAGATAGCTTGTTGCACTAAACCATTGACTTGTGGTTTGTCTAATCTTGATGGCTCTATACTTCTGGGTTCTCCATAACAATGAGTGAATTCATCCTACAATGAATTGTAATGAACGTAACCCTTATTTGAAAATTTAGCCATATTTCTAGGAACTTGATCATTTAAAGAGATTTTCTATGATCTAGAAGGGTTCATAGGTTGTATGCTAAAAATATTCCCATGTTTCCCTTTTTCATCTATACTTGAGACCATTTTCTATCAATTTCATTGATTCCTTTCTTGCCTTTAGATTTGATCATTAGAACATACTTAAATGTTGAGAAGCATTGTTGATATGGTGACTCTTGTAAACTAGAGTCTGGATAGGTTGATTGAATATCCAACCAATGATGTTACAATCTCCAACATGGGATTGGTAGTTTCACTTGCTACCTCTATCAGGTTTTATGCCAAGCATAACCTCATCAATTGCTGACTTGGAAGCCTTTATTCATTTTGTGTAATTTAGTCCTCTACCATGGCAATCACTTTGTTTGACTGAAGAGATGCATATTGCTTCACATGTGTCATAGATCCTGGGAGCAAAGATGGTATTCTCATACTTATAATTACTGCTCTAGATGCATAAACATTATTTTTTGAAGTTATTACAAATGTTGTTTCAATCTTTCTCTTCTAGAAAATCTCACATGTTCAAAAATTTTATATTGTGAACAAAATTGCCACTCTAGTTGTGAAGATGACCTAGGATAAAATTAAATGTCATCAAGAAGGATTGCACTGTCAACAATAATCTGTTCTATCAAAAATATTGCATTGTTCTTTGCAAAAGGTTGAATTTCTTATACTTCGTATCACTAGAAAAAGAAAGGACAAATTGACTATTGTGTTAAATTTCACTAATGTATTAGGACAGAAAAGAGTGTCTCTGCAGGAAAGTTGAAACCCTAGGGAAGAATTACCCTATCCCATTACAAATGTTCATTTTTGGAGTAGTTTCTGACAACTTGAACAACAATCAAGCACACAGAAGAGAACATGGTTCCTTGCCAATCAAAGGATCAATTGTGAACTCATAGCCTTAATACAAGGATGGCCTGCTACAGAAAGACTCGGTTCAATAGTGCCTATGGCTGAGAGGAATGTCCCACGTCCCTAGCAAGTTATTGTACATTATTTATAAAAGATAAGTGTTTTGGTTATGGATTTTATGATGTGTTAAATTATTGTGTAATTATTGTTGAAAATGCTATAAATATTTAATATTTATGAGTTATTACAAATCTGCAATGTTTTCTTAGGAATTGCAAGTAATTGTTTGTCTATTTGTATGTGTAATGTTTTATTATTTGTGAAGGAAAAACAATTATGATATTAGAGATGTATAGTATGTTGCAATGACGGAAATTTGTGAGAAATTTTTAATGCCTCTCCATCCTAGTAGGCACAATGGTGGACATGCATGTCACAAAGTGGTATCAAAGCCCTATTGGGCATAAGTAATTATAGTGTCAAAGTATGGCAAAGCCATATTAAAAAGGAATTTTAAAAATTCATCTTTTATAGAGGTTGAAATTTTGTGACATATGCCTGGAAGTGAGTTTGGGGTGTATTACAATGTGGTATCAAAGTCAAGCTACAACAATGGACCTACATAGGGAAAAATCAATATGTGAAAAAAATAATTACATAGATGAAATCTTTCAAGGATACTTGGAAATCATTTGTCAAAGTTTCTTGTGAGAAAATTGGGGGAAATTTCTGTGAAATTAGAGGAAATGGAATTCAAGGGTTAAAATATTTGTTGTTAATCTCTTCTTGAGTGATTACAAGCCTAGAATTGGCCGAATTTAAAATTATAGAACAAGGAGAAGGAATGGAGAGTATGCTTGCAAAACATTGGAGGAAAGTCCTTGGATGAAATTGGGTAAAAATTAAAGGAAAAAACCCAAATTGTGGATGAATTTGGGGAAATTAGAAAAATTTAGATTTGGCTAGGGAAGCCAAATTACAAAGTTCCATGGTGGTTGAGGGAGAAATTTTAAAACTAAGCAATTTTGAAATTTTGGAAAATTTTGAAAATTCTTCCATACATATTGACATGAAGGCTATGCACCAAGTGATGTGGACAACCACAATGGCAGATGGAAATGGTAGGGTACATGTGGCAAAGGCCACAAAGGTAGAACAATGAAGTTCTAGTGCATGCTATTGGATCCAAGGGATGTTATAGGGGCTTCACAATAAACAAAACCCTATGACCAATTATATGGTGATGTATGGTACCATCGTGGTAAGTGGTATTGGGACTTGGAGGAAAATATAACCTCCTTGCAACTCAATCCCTTGTGATACTTCACAACCATATTTTCACTCAATATCCAGTGCAAGGGCAAGTTATGTGCCAAGAGGAAAAGGATGTGGGATTGGCCTTGCCTATCACCTTAGCCTGTGTATAGGAGACAATAACTTTGTTGAATCTCTTCTATCATTTAAAGGAAGTCATGAGGCTTTGTTGTCTGGTTATTGCATTGAGAATTGTAGTGTATTTTAACCTTTAATTAGGCATCTACAGATGAAGAATTGTAACCACAAAAAGTAGTAGCTATCAAAGGAGGATATACAAACAGCCTACCAGAGTCTGAAGATACCTCCAAGAGTTGTATGAAGTAGAATAACGTTGAGTAATTTTCATTTTCTCATTGAAGATTGTGTCTATATGGGATGTTTTATTACATACTTCATCTTTAATGCAAGTCTACTCTTATCTTCACCAGAAAGGTGAACCTCCTACTATGATGTGACATAGATCCTTTTCATGAAATTTAAATCTGAAACTTGGTGACTAAAATCCACAGAAATCTACATCTAATGAGTTTTTCTAGATCCTTTTCATGAAATTAAAATCTGAAACTTGGAGACTAAGGGTCTTGACAAGGACCTGGTATTTACTATTTATGTAAGGAAAGCTCCAAAAGTGTCATGCATCTCTTCTTGAATTGTCCCTTTACCAAGGTGTTGGGATAGGGTCCCCTGGGCTAAATTTTGTAAAAGTTTTGTTATTATTGTAAAGTCCCCGCATTTTGAGGAGTGGAGCACGCAAGTCAATAGGAGTCAAAGGGACTTTAGGAAGGTCAAATCCCCTTATTTGGTAAGAGTTAAGTTGTTTTGAGACCCACCCATGGTTCGTGGACCATGATATTGTAATAGAGAATGATATAAAAAGGAGTCATGGAGAGTCATGAGAGATATCAATCAATCCAGGAGTGATCTAAGTAAGAGATAGAAGTTCATTTTTTGTACTTAGGAAGGGGCAGACTCATGCAGCTATGTGCACAGAGACCTTGGTAATTCTACAGCTGAGTGTGCGTGCCCATGCAGTTGTGTGTGCAGGGTTGGAAGAGGCTGTAATTGAATATATAAGCATAATAAAGGTTGTTTTGGAACATTATCTGTGTATATGTGTGTTATTATTTACTTTTGAAATTACTATATGTTTGCTCTGTTTACTGCATTTGTCATGAAAAGTACTTAATAGATGCACGAAAGGAGTATATCTGTTTATTTACATGATGTTATGAACATTTAGAACAATCGGAGAAGCGTTTGAATCTTTTATCTGTTAGTCACTGTAATATCTAGGTTTTAAGGGTTAGGGTTCATGAAGGTCGAAATAAAGCCGTAAGAGTACCAGAAACACATCACATAGTCCTTTGGATGTAGAAACCTGGTTCTAGCATCCCCCAATACTGCCTCGGGTGAGACTGCAGCCTGCGCTACGTGGGTTGTTGCCAAAAGGGTCGGTAGTGTAGGGTTTTGTTGGTTAGTGCAACTAACTCTAAACCTGGGTCCAAGCCCCCTCAAGCCAACAAATGGTTTTGTTGCCAGGACTAGGTTCTATCTGAGGAATGTGTGATCCGGAATAAGTGGATACTGACTAAGAAGGAGATTGGAAAGTGGATAGATAAAAAGTTGCACGAGTTTGCAACCAAAGAAAACAGGAATCCGCGCATGTCAAAAGAAGAGTGGTTGAATAGATACCTATATACCGAAGAACATGAAATTTTATTCTTCTCTTTTCTATGTGAGTTATACGAATGGTTGGCTAAATTGGTGGATGGTCAAGGTACATGGAAGTTGGATAACCCTATTGTGTGGACTCCAAAGTTAGTGAGGTGCCTGGAAGGTTCAGAAAACAAGATCGTGAGGGTTGTCGATTATTGGATCGATAGTATTTTGGGTGGATTCATTACTAAGTTCGCGATTGACACATCTGTCAGTTATAGCGAAGTTGAACGCCGATTTTTCAAAGGACCAAGAGGTAAGTATCTGAAGTCCCTGAAAACTTGGATTAAAATGCTATTGTGTGAGAAATGAGTTATGCCATTGAATTGATGTTTAGATGAGACTTGACGAGAGCTATGTGAAGTGGGAAACCATTCAAAAAATATCTAGATTCAGGTGCTAAGTACAATCCTTTGTTGGGAGCATTTGATAGTGACAAAGAAAGTAGTAGTCTGAAAATGCCTCAAGGTGTATCACAGACGGTAAATCAGGGTATTGTGGGGATACCACATCTAGCCTCTCCACCTCCACCATCACCCCCACCTCACACACCTATTGGTCTAGCCTACTCATAAATTTTCTTGTAAAACATTTAGTTAACTTCTCAAATTTAACTTAGATAGTGATATTGTCCTAACCTTTTTAATTAAAAGGGATATCATCTACATTTGTGACTCGACCTTTTCTTATTCCTAATACTTTGGGTCTCTTCAATCTTACATACACTTATGCACATTATATATTCTATGAATTATTTCCTTAACCACGTCTCCATACTTTATGTGCCTATCTCAAAATTATATTATTCTAAGTAGTCATATTCTTGCATAGTCGTTATTTAATCTAGTTTACTATTTTACTAGATTGTTTTAAGTCATATTTTTAGTTATCCTTTTTCATTATAGTTAAATAATTGTGTAACCAAACTTATGAATAAAGGAAAAAATTATCACTAATTATTCTTAGTCCAATAATATTTTACGCTATTTTCATCCCATCAAACTCTGTTTAAATACACTTATACATTATATTCTAAATTTAGTCATAATCTATGTAATCTAAATGAAAAACGTATTCACAAAATACAACGGACAATAATTTTATAGTAGTCCAAAATACTTCTTCAAATTAGATGCATGTCTTATAATTTCACTATAATAGATGTATAAGATATCTAAAGTATATCAAATGTTCTCATAAATAAATTATGTTTCCTTTTCTTTTGGTTTGAATACTTATTCAAAAGCTTCATCTACATAGTACTTCAAAAATAAAACATTTTAACAAATGATCTCTTAAAAAAAAACAAAGTATTCAAGATATCAACTTGTAAAGGATTTTATGTAAAACAAAGCTAGAGCTACCATGCTCCACCCAACCTTGAATTCTTTTTCTAAAAGATTCCCCCGGAGCTCCAAGGTCTGCAAGTCCATTCTCTGATCTTTCTCATTGCTTCTCTCACATATTTGCACTGTGATTCATTAGCCAATAAAGGAAAAGAAGCATCCCCTTTTTCCAATACATTTGGTAGTTAGTAACTACCTCCACCGCATCCACCAGGTGGCAAGCGGTTACTTGCTCATTAATGAGCTCCACTTCCCCAACTCCTAAAGACAACATCATGTCTTATTAGCGAAGTTATTGATCAATAACTTCCCATCATCATTAATAATATAATCCGCAGATTAGATGCATAGGCCTTATTTGTCATGCGTACTTAATTTCCATCATTGACCTGCATCCATAGTTCTCTTCAGCTAACTGTAGCTTTAGAATTATTTTTATTAATCACATAATAAAACAAATTTACATTCAACATTTATCAAAGACATAACACTAATAAATTAGTCCCAAATAAGTCTTAAAGTTAGTACAACTAGCAAGGTGTTGGGGGGAAAAGTATCTAATGCAGAATGCCTCTATCCCACTCTGAAGGTGATAGTACTTCAGCAACAACTGAATGCAAAGCTATTCAAAGTTTCTTCTTTATGAGATGAGAGAGGGAAGACAAGGATGGTCTACTAATCGTTATCTTGCGCTAATAGTCGATCCAGTCTTCACTCCTTGCTGCTTGCTCCTAGCTCCTTGCCCTTTCACCGGCCCAGCTACACACAGATCCTGTAAAAGCACAAGAAGAGGAAACTACAAGAAGCATACATCCATAATCGATTATAGGATTAGCATAAATCAAATATACAAGCATCTATTCATCATAAAGACACATGCATATAGAAGAACCTCAAATACTTTATTGATAATAGAAGTTCTGAGAGAGTTACAACCACAATGGGCCCAATCCAGCAACACCTCCCAGCTGAAAGAAATCTCCTCTTCACCTCCTTCAAGCAAAACACCCAATAGCTCTATACACAAACCAACATCACTTCCTTACTTGCACAAAATTCCAGCCTCCTTAGACCTCATGAGAGAGCTCTATATATAGGAGTTTTGGAGAAAGGATGAGTCAGCTTGAGCTTGGCATGGAGCTGACTAGTGTCCTCTCCCACTTCAGTTATTCTTCAGTTCTTGAGTCCACTTGGAGGTTCTTGCTTCCACTTGGATATCTAGACCCTCTTACTCATCACTAGGCGAATTCCTTGATCCAAGTGTCATTTTGGAAGCTTCCTGGGCATTGACACCTTGAGGAATGACTGTGCCACATGTCCAAACTCGTTCAGCGCAGATAGCTAGTGTTGGAGTTGACATTTAGCGCAAGTAGCCAGTGTAGCAGTTGACATTCAGTGCAGGTAGCCAGTGTAGCAGTTGACATGATCCAGAATTGCCTTGTTTTTGAGTGTTTTCAGGTGGAGAACTGATTTTCAGTGCTGTGGTTTGCTGACCTTGTTCCTCTAGGGGTAGGAACAACATGTTTAGGGACTTTGGATCCCTTAGATTATTGACATTTCATGCTTCATGCTGTAAGGCACAAAAATGTCTATAACAGTTGCCCCCTAAAGTATGAGGTCGTTTATCGGGTGAAATGCTTTATCAGGAGGATCCGAAGTTCATTCAATCGCTGAGAGGTGACCTGTAATAAAATACAATACAATACATTATTTTTCATTCTTCTTTCATGATCTAGCTGAGGCGGGCATTCCCATGCTCAGCTTTATAAATTCATTTTGGTACATATAACAGACGATCGTCTGATGGTAGACTGATAATTCTCTGCTGAAATTATCATCCTTTGAGAAGGATGATCATCTGCTGCAATTATGTACATGTTAAATGTCTTTATATTTCCTGAATATATATTGCAGCCCGGATGGATGAAACTAGATCCGGGGTCTTCAAACTCGTTCGATCTTCACTCTAAGTACAAGTCGATCCATGTGAGAATTACGCTGAAGTCGAACATGGAAAGACATCGCTTGATTACCGGTCAATGATGTAAACCGTTAACAAGCGTGAGAGGAATCACCAATAATGATAATGACCCTCAAGGTACTGCAGTACAATTCACGTGGTGTGAATAAAGGACTTGGCGTCGAACACCACGCAAAATCTTCCGGTCGAAGGTCATTGATGTATACCTGTCGCCGGAAGTGAGAAACTTGCCATTGAGGCATGCAAGCTTCAAAGTACTGAGGGGTTTGTTCCTAGATCAACTTCTTGGATAATGAGCTGAAGTCGACAAGAAGCGATCTGTCAAAGGAGGGCCTTAATGAATCCCACATCAGTGACATGGAACGGAGCTAATGATTTTAATGGAGGTGAAAACAATCTGTGACATATGACTCAGGGTGGCGATCATGGGTGGATGAAGGATAATGTATGGCAGTGGATGGGACACGGTTGACTCTTTCTGAACAACATCTCTTGAACATATAACAACACTGATGTGATGGATCGGTAGCATTACCCCAAATGTGGATGGTTTGGCGAAGACCATGGTGATGAGACCGGTGAATGAAACAACCCAACCCGATGTGATACGGAGGACAAAGTGTCATGTTCAAGAGCGACTTGCTACCATTAAAGCTTTGAGGTTCTCCCAATTTTTCCCCAGTCATTTCTGACCAGTACCTCTTTATTTTTGTCAAGCTTGAGGAGGATAACATATGCTTGTTCTATAACCTGCCCTTCGGGCAAGCCCATCGCTATGTTTTAACGAGCCTAGCGATAGGGAAACTCGTTCTCGTCTAAAGACAAGTTTGTTGCTATTTAATTATTTTAACGAGTCTAGCGACAAAGACAACTCGGTCCTTTTCATTTTTAGAGAGTCTGAAAAGGTACAGAAAGTTAACTCCAAAATTCCTTTTTCGTCATCTAATCCCTTAAGTCCGAAAAAGTATAAAACAATACAGAAGGGATGAGTTTTCGATAACTTTAACGAGCCGAATAAAACAAGCGCTCGACCTTTTTGTGTAATAATCCCTCAGGTCCAAAAAGATTAAAATCTAGAGGAGGGATAGCTCTTCCGGTCACTTTAACAAGCTGGAAGGCCAAAACTCGGCAAACTTTTCATATTTTACGAGTCAGGAGAAAAGATCTCAAAGAAGACTTGTCTTTTGAGGAACGAGTTATAAACAGGGATAGCAGCAGATTCCAGGTACAGGTTGGAATTTTCCAATCACGGCAGTGTTACAAGGATGGCTAAGTGAAATCACTCTTCGCAGCTATTCCTCAAAATGGGTAAACAATCATATGGGGGTGAACGATCGGCCAAATGGAATGGAGGTGGCAAGTGCAGACACGACCAAGGCTTTTTATGGCTAATAAATTTACGATCACAATGGTTATTTACCGAAATAGGTTCATTTTTTAATGAGCTTAAACTCTGGAGGAAACTCTTGCTCACGCTTTTCTATTTTTTAACGAGCATAAATTCTACGGTAAAACTGCTCGATCTTATGTTTATTTTTTAACGAGCATGAACTATGTGCTAAAACTGCTCAGAGATAAGTTCGCATGCTCCCAGCATAATAACGCAAATCGAGGTGCATGCCCCCCAAGCTTCATTGCATTCAACTCGGTGGTTGGAATGAAGGTTTACCTTTGAGAAAGGGAATTTGTTTCATTTTTTAATGAGGTTGACACAAGATAAGAACCGTCCTCTGACTCCTTGTTTCATTTTTTAATGAGGTTGACATGAGATAAGAACCGTCCTCGGAGTCCAAATCCATCAGATATAGAAGGTTTCATATTCCACTGTGGCCACTTCCGCCAGATTACTTGGAGGCGGTAGGGAAAAAGTACCCATTAAGGCAGGGTCTTTTAGGAGACCTACTCCGATATTTTGGAGTGAATGATTCCTTCCATGGATCATTGGAATGCTTCCCGTAACTTGTGGACTGTTGGGGAGAAAAGTTTGTTGGTCGACGATTGTAATTCCTCCTTAGAAGGGAAATGCAATCTTCCTGAAGTAGGTCGACACAACTGCGGCCATGGCATAGATCCATGGTCTTCCGAGTAGGATGTTGTAATCGAGGTTTCCATCAATTACTTCAACATCAATTCCTACTGTTTTGCCCCCCAGTTCAACTTGCAAGTTACTTAAAATCCTGTATGGAGTGTATGATCGTCCATCAAATGCTTTTAACGTTGTTGACGATTTTGACAAGGGTGGTGAGCCTAAATCTTTCCAGCAACTCATCGACATAAGACATGTAGATGCCCCCTCATCAATAATTGTTCGATGAACAGTTTTGTTGAGGGCTTTCACTTGAATAAGGAAAGCTAGTTGAGCTGGTAATTGAGGGTCATATCCTTTATGATCAAAGGCCACAAGATTGGAATCCATTGGGTCAATTCCACCTATTGCTGATAATAAAGCTTGTTCTTGGGAGAAGCAATTTTGCGGTACCTCAAGTGTCGACATAACGGACGGCGATTGGGCCAGGTCCTCTATCTGTGCTATTTTCGCACAAGGATTAAATGTCGATTTGTGTACTGCTCCCTTTTGCGACTTTATTATTGGCTCAGGGACGATGGGTGGCACAACTTCGGTCAAAGTTGTTGTCGAACTACTAGGTTGTTCATTAGCCTTGTTGTTCGACAGCTTTGGATTCCTGTAATCTTTATTCCTCGTCAAAGCATTAGTTTGCTGCTTTGAGGTAGACAACATAAGCACTTGGGATCGGGAAGCATTTTGATTAGCAACCAGATTTTGACCTGGATTAGGAAACGGATCAGTCAATACTGCTGGGGTTTTTGAACTCTTAAAGAGTTTCTTAACTTCAGCTATATGTGGACAATCTTTCGTCCAATGATCCTCATCGCATATATGACACCCTGCTGGGGGTTTCCTTTTTCTCCCTTTCTTTTTCTTCTTGCCCTCTGGTTGCTTTAGTTGTTTGCCCTTATCGGTCGACATGGCATTTACTTCTAAGGCAAGAAGTTCTTCATTTGCATTTTGACTATAAATTTTGTGCTTGCCAATCACGCTATCGCCGGCGTGAGAGTCATTGTTTGATTTAGGAGGAGGAGGAATTGAAAATTCCGGTCTAGGAGCGTCGGGTATTTTGTCGTAGAGCGTACCGGACTGAGTATAAACTAAGTCCAAATATTGTGCACGAGCGATAACTTGCTCCTCTGTTACGACTCCCCCCTTGGCCACATCTTCCGTTATAGCAGGAAGTAACGACTTTATAAACCATTCAGCTAACAGCTGATCGGGAACATATGTTTTCACCATCCTACGACGACGACGCCGCTCATGTATATGATCAGATATGTGGGTGGCAGTCGTCTGTTTGAAGTTGGTAAGGAGTTCTGTTCCCGTTTCATACCTTATCGGTAATTGAAAATGGGTTAAAAAGGTTGTGGCTAAGGTACTGAAGTTGTCGAACGAAGCTCTAGGCAATTCAATGTACCATTTTGCCGTTGGACCCGTTAATGTCCTCTGAAAGAGGCGAAGTCTTATCGAATCATCATTCAGGGTGTTCAATGAACACCATAGATGGAATGTCATCACATGATTCGACAGATCTTCACCCGGATTTCCATTAAATTTAGGAATATCTGACGGAAGTTTATGCGGAATCGCTGGCCACCAAGGGGCATAAGCAATTGGATCATTCGTCAGCCGGTTTAGATCTGGTAATTCTAGAGTTGCTACAAAGGGCAACTGTTGGTTTAGGTTAGGCGAAGCATATCCAGGATAAGATGGTATCGCCTGAGCAATGGGTCTTTGTAGACCATCATAATGCTGGCAACTTTGACAAGGTTGATGGGCATAACCATTATAGCATGGTTGCCCGTTACTTACAAAAACTTGTTGCTTAGGTCCTTGATATGATTGCTGGAATGGCGGTTGTTGAGATTGAACCAGCTCTGGTTGTTGGACCATTTGCTGTTGACCAATACTGGATGATTGACCGGGATGAGGAGTCACAGTACTTATTTGAGCCTGAGTCGCTCCAGATAAGGAGGCACTACCCTGAGATTGTGATTGAGTCGTTGAGACAAGAGGTTGTTGTATTGCAGCCTGAGAAACTTGGGGTTGACATACAACAGGTGGAGCTTGTACTTGCGACACATTCACTATAGCAGGTATGGTGGGAATATTCGACACAGGGTGTACTGGTTGAATTGAATATACAACCCCCGGTTGTTGAGGCAGTATTGGTACCCAACCGCTGGATGTAATTCCAGTTTGACCTGAACTTTGTTGTAAACTCCCATATGGTTGTTCTCTGGGAGGGAACAATGAAAGAGCATACTGCCCTCCATATGGTGGAAATCCAGTACTTAAAGGGTAAATTGGCCTTTGAAGACACATTGGATCAATTTGTTGAGTTTCAACATAAGAAATACCAGATGATAATCCGGATGAAGAAATAGGAACTAACCATGTCGTTGTCCCTGATTGGACTCCGGCTTGTTGTTGACAATTTGCCGGGACAGATGGTATACCAGCGAACATCATTGGAGTAGCAGCAGGAGGCTCTGTTGCTGCTGTGTCGGACGACACAGTCCCAGATGTCGACGGTTGTTCAGACATATCTAGTCTATCCAAAAGATTTCTTAGAGATTCTACAGGAACTTCCACTTGTGGTGGACTAACTTCGAAGATCAACGAGGGAAAGGTGATGATTATTCCGCTTAAAATAAATTTTATAATGGCGCTTTAGACACAACTTGCTTTTTCAGTTTTAAAGAGTCGAGAAAAAGCTAAAGATGACTCTAGTCTCCTTTGATGTTTTAACGAGCCCGAAGTGACAAATGCTCGGATGGACTTTTTCAGTTATAGAGTTTGAAAAAGGCCAAAAGAAACTGCTCTGGAGATCTAGGCAGAGGGTGTGCCAAACCTTTCGCAAAACCACAGAATACGTTTTACGGTACGAGTGGTCGATCTTCGTGAATGCTGTGTTCACTGCATTGCGATCAGTAGGGCGGCCGACACGGCTTCCTATGGATAAAAGCTTTGTTCCTATAGGGGTCTCCCAATATATACGCGACGGTACGTGGGAGCACAAGTCCGTATTAGTGCCACCGACTCTCAGGAGGAATCACCCACCTTCGTCGAGATCGACAGTCACTACGTTTAACGACGCCGGAACACGTCTCTAGCTTAGGCCTCTATGTGTTTGCGTTATGTTTCAAAGCATTGTTAGGTTCATTCAATATATTTTAAGTTGATCTTTTTACAGTTTTCCTTTCAAGGTTCACCACGAGATGTTTTGATACAAATTCCTAAATGCAGTCTAAGATGAGAAGCAAGCTTTTCCAATATTTTCGACTTATGAAAATCTTAACTACTGAGGGAAAAGAGAGACAAAATTTTTTCACACAGATCAAAGAGCACACACTAATGCACTTTTCTAAATCAACATGCAAACTGTCATAATGCACATGCACAATGCAAGTATTTCTTTTCTCTTTCTTAATGTTGATGAAATGCAAAAAGAAAGCTGTTGTATAACTTTGAATTCAATTTCAAGCGGAAGCAAACAAGTTTGTCCAAAATCGAAAGACACCTTACGATTCACTTGTTTCGACACTTAGAAATATATAAATTCAAACCATATAACGAAAGCGACAAACTCAATCAGCTATGAACAGCAAATAAACTAACTCCTAAGATCAGAACGACACTTAATCACAGGTCTAGATCTAAGAGGTCAATGCAAGACTGGTTCACTTTCGTTATGGGAAACTGTAAATGACACAAGAAATACAAAAGAACAAATACAGTTTCTTTATACAACTGAGGCAGAATAATGACAAAGGAAGATGATTTCAGATAGGCCCACTGACTGGCAACAAACAGCAAAAACAATAGTGAAAACAAGGCAAGACACAGCAGGAAACCCCAGTAGCTCAAGCCAAGACTGGTCCAGCGCAGGTGTAACACTGCCTGTTTGACCTTCAGCGCAGGTAGCCCCTTCAGGAACTGCGCTGAAATGCAGACTGCCTTTGTACAGCCTGCAATGAAGAACGAGACTTTCGTCCGTCTTGGTTTCCGGGTCACAGATTGCTCAAAAATTCACAGTTTTTGCTCAAATCAGAAGCTATCAGTCAAGGACACACTAAGGGATGTAAAGGAGGATGAAAAGCTATCACTAAGAGCTTATTAGAGTCCTTGTGGATCAGCTCTTCAAATCATAAACTTGCCCAGAAACTGAGCTAGAGTAGCTGCCCTCTACTTTGTGTTTGATGGATTCAAACACAGTTCGATTCGGTACTCCCTTTGTTTATGAAATGAATAGCAAAAAACCACAAACAACCAACAAGATACGCTCCCCAGCGGAGTCTCCAATTTGTTGGGGGGAAAAGTATCTAATGCAGAATGCCTCTATCCCACTCTGAAGGTGATAGTACTTCAGCAACAACTGAATGCAAAGCTATTCAAAGTTTCTTCTTTATGAGATGAGAGAGGGAAGAAAAGGATGGTCTACTAACCGTTATCTTGCGCTAATAGTCGATCCAGTCTTCACTCCTTGCTGCTTGCTCCTAGCTCCTTGCCCTTTCACCGGCCCAGCTACACACAGATCCTGTAAAAGCACAAGAAGAGGAAACTACAAGAAGCATACATCCATAATCGATTATAGGATTAGCATAAATCAAATATACAAGCATCTATTCATCATAAAGACACATGCATATAGAAGAACCTCAAATACTTTATTGATAATAGAAGTAAAGTTCTGAGAGAGTTACAACCACAATGGGCCCAATCCAGCAACACCTCCCAGCTGAAAGAAATCTCCTCTTCACCTCCTTCAAGCAAAACACCCAATAGCTCTATACACAAACCAACAGCACTTCCTTACTTGCACAAAATTCCAGCCTCCTTAGACCTCATGAGAGAGCTCTATATATAGGAGTTTTGGAGAAAGGATGATTCAGCTTGAGCTTGGCATGGAGCTGACTAGTGTGCTCTCCCACTTCAGTTATTCTTCAGTTCTTGAGTCCACTTGGAGGTTCTTGCTTCCACTTGGAGATCTAGACCCTCTTACTCATCACTAGGCGAATTCTTTGATCCAAGTGTCATTTTGGAAGCTTCCTGGGCATTGACACCTTAAGGAATGACTGTGCCACATGTCCAAACTCATTCAACGCAGGTAGCTAGTGTTGGAGTTGACATTCAGCGCAGGTAGCCAGTGTAGCAGTTGACATTCAGTGCAGGTAGCCAGTGTAGCAGTTGACATGATCCAGAATTGCCTTGTTTTTGAGTGTTTTCAGGTGGAGAACTGATTTTCAGTGCTGTGGTTTGCTGACCTTGTTCCTCTAGGGGTAGGAACAACATGTTTAGGGACTTTGGATCCCTTAGATTATTGACATTTCATGCTTCATGCTGTAAGGCACAAAAATGTCTATAACACAAGGTGACATACATATATTTACAAATAAACTCTCAATTCAAGGGATATCACACAAGCATCATTCATATTGGGTTGGTTTAGCTACAAACAAAAATCTGGGATAATATGTGCATTAGGCCTAGGAATTTCAAAGATGGATATTGGGCTTATATGACTTTAGATTCAAAAAAATTAAGGAGTAGTTGATGAAAAGATGGTTGTAACCATAAATCATTGAAAAATGCTACAACAATAGCTCAGTCCAACTCAAGACCATAAATGAAGAAAAGATCGCACTCTTGGTTAATGGATTTAGACTCAAGGTGTACAGCAAGCCCCTAACCAAGGAAGAGTTTACAAATGTAGTAAAAGTATAGAATTTGGATATGATTAAGATAAAATATGCTCCTAATCCATCGATATATATATATATATATATATATATATATATATATATATATATATATACTTTAGTGAAAAATAACATGAAGTATTTGGGACATACCTCTAGTTGAAAACCTCCTTGGAGGAATCTTTAGGTTTATAATTAAAAATAATACCTTGTTAATAAATCCTTTACAAACTTGGAAGGGAAAAGCAATGGTGAAAACCAACAATGGCTCCATTACTTTGAGAAAGAACAAAGAGAAAAAAAAAATGATAAATGATTGTTATATAGCTACATTCTACATTTTAGAAATCTTTACACTTGTAGACTAAAGTATTGTAGTAGACTCAAATATTGCAGCCAAGATAACCTTTCAATGTCAACAACATAAATCAATAAAAGTTACATCTCTTTGGACCTCCAAACAAAAAATATCAACATCACAACAATCATGCATTGAAGTGCAGACTAGCATCAAGAAAAATCATCAATAATATTTGTGCAACACCATATATTCTCTTGCAAAATAAAAAGACCGGCCTCTAAGGCTCCATGAATTTTAAACCTACAAGGGAGAAGACAACTGTAAAAAGTAAACTGAAAAATTGTGTGCATTAATTTTTTAGTACACGGGTTTGCAAGAAACTTTTATGTTTATGCTATCCATTTGTTATCCTTAAAATTTTCACTTTATAGTCAATCCACTATTTTTTATTCTTCATAACCCTCCATATACCCTATCTCCATTTGTACCATGCATACATAATGTTTAAATATTGGTGCACTCTTTTACCTTAAAATTATATACCATTAATCATTTTTTTTTCTGAGGAAGAAATTAGCCTCCCTCTTAGCCCGAGGGATAGAGTGAGGTTGTTGATACCAGTCCAACCCACAAGTATACTCACTTAAGATTTCACAAGGGATGAATACAATACAACAATATTCATAGGCACGAAGCCATTACAACAATACACACCATGTCACTAGTGAGGATTTGAACCTGGGTGGGGAAGATAACAACCATTCTTCCCAGCCACCCAAGATAACCCCAATTGACGTATACCATACATCATTTATACTCAACTTATTTGTATTCTTCCATTGCATCAATAAATCAATCCAACACATTCCTAATGCAAATATATGCCATTTCCATCCCCTCCAATCATTTTCCATCCAATACCTTCACCAAAACACAAATTAAGTCTTAAAAGAAGCACCTTCAGGTTTCCTACAAGAACCACTACAGGTCACTATATGGGACCACAATGCGGAAAAAGTTTAAGAGACAACACTTCATTCTTGATTTAAAAAACATCATAATGGCCTCAACGTCCTTTATAAATTTGAGATCACACATTTCATACAACGAAAGGATCCATCACAGACCTATAATATTCCCTATGATCCATAGGAAACCCTACAACAAATGAAAATGTGTGCATCATCAACACATTGATGTGATAATTGTCTACTCAGAAAATTATTCTTCAAGTATATAGACTCGAAGATATTTCCCTCTAATTCACTATTCCATTCCTTATTTTTAATTTCAATACCATATTATATTATTATACCATATTAATTGCAATTCCATATTAATTGTAAGGCCATATTGTATTATTATACATGGTCAATTGAAATAAAAAGGTGACAAAATTGATGTGAATGAGGAGGGACTCAACCTTCCATGAGGGGGTGGGGCAGGGTGGGGGACACTTTAGTGCATGATAAAAAGGTGAATAAATGGTAGAATTAGTGCAATTACCTCATCAGGATTGAAGTGGTCGAAGGTGGTAGTAATAAGCATGAGAATAAAAACTCATTAAGAACAAAATTAAGGAGAGAAGAGGTGATTATGACACAAATGTCATATCACAAAGCACCAAATTTGAACTAAGGAAGAGTGACCATCACCTCCATAACACTCGTGCAATTATCTCTTGTCATTCTTACGCAATTTACCTACTCAACCTCCTTAACATAGAAACAACAAAAACATAGAGGGCGCAGAATAAAGTTATCCAAGGGAACTAGCCAAGGGTATCCATTACAAAGCAAGAGTGTATAGAGCGTAGACAAGAATAATAGTTTCCAGGTATTTGAAAAATCTTATTTCAAATAATTTACCTACCATTTCACGTCTGGTTTTTACTCATCTAATTTACCTATAAAAGTTAGAATCAATAGTTTTACATTATAGTGTTTGGTACCTTTTATTTCCCACAACTATTAAATTCGACATGATTACCCTAGTGAAATTTCTTAGCTTTCATACCATAAAAATCTATCAGGTGGTTGTATTAATTTTATATCCTACCAACTAACATTGGCCATACTTTTTGCAAAATCCACACCTACCCTTGGTCATACACCCATGGTAATCTGAAGTTGAAAACCTAAATTATTTATAGAAAGGCCATATGTTATGAGGAAAAATCCCTCTTACGGACAAGAGTGATCTCCCTAAACTTCTAAGAACCCTAGTAACAAACACACAATAATTGCTACCTTTCTCTAAGTTATGATCATTTAAAAGCAATAGAATGAAAGAGGCCTCTTACCGGTTTAGTGAACTAATTAATGAATTCCCTCAAAGCTTTCGATCGTGCGCTCTTTTATTCTCCAAATGTCCTCTCATCACTCCCAATAGCTTCTCTGCAATCTTTTAAAAGAGATCTACAAATATAGAGACAAACAAGAGATCAAAGAATACAACATATAATCAAAGAGATAATGAACTAATTAACCAATTATACATGCAAACTGACAATTATGAAACCAAAACTCATGTAGGTGATCAAGGAATCTTACAAATCAAATCAATAGATATGTAACTGAGAAAGAAAAATTTCTTATTTTCATAAAACTGGGGAAAATCCTTACAACCATGTGGCCTTGATGTAGCAAGCCTTTTCTGCAATCTCCAACCCTCTCCCTTGCAAGACAAGCCTTCCAACCTAATCTCAATAGCATAAACCTACTTCCAACAATCCACTTTCAAACCTCAGACCTGTAATGGATTTGTAGGCCAAGGATGAGAAGTTATGGATCCATTCTCCAAGGGATGATATCCACTATTAGTGGGATAGAGGTTCCACAAAGGAAGGGGAGTTACTCCATGATGGGAGGGATCAGCATTGAATAGGCACTCGTTCGAAGCTTGTTCGTTGGGATAGATGCTACCAACAATGATTCTAGACTATACTTTTTATTTTTACGTACTTCAAGTTACGTTGCCAAGTCATAGTGGAAGATAGTGTGTACTTCTGCATAGATAATAATGGTTGTCCCTACGTATGCGTAGGAAGTGACTAGGAAACCACAAACATAGTCAAAATCAGGGTTTTGTACCATAAGATCTATCAATTATGCCTTCTTTGGGATGATTTAGTTTCAAACTTTGCAGGGTAATGTTCTGGAACACATGTGTGGATAGAAAAAGATCCAAACTGATGGTCATTTTCCTAATGCGACAAAATGATGTGTAACAGATTGCCCCCTAAAGCGCAAAGTCAGAAGACATATTTTGATGACTAAAGTGCTTTATCATGCGAAGGTTTGGGTTAGAGACTGCAGTCGGAGACCTAAAACAATCAAACAAATGTTACAATGCAATATATAATATCATCACTGAGGTAGGCATTCCCATACTCAGAACATAAATGTCTCAAAGCACAGTATGGAAATACATCTGAAGATCCATGTCAAAAGATGACATAGTATGGACACAACCATCAATGGATCTATGTTTACAATCATGAATATTTAATAACTCCATGCAATCTAGATGGATGAAACTAGATTCAGGGTCTTGATCTCCATTTCTCGATCTGTAGTATGAATCTAACTATGTGAGTGAATGTCTCAAAGTCAAACATGGTAGAAACTACTTGATTAACAGGCAATGATGTAAATTGTTAACAAGCGCGAAAGAAACCACTAATAATGACAATGGCTCTCAAGGTACTTCCAATACAATCTATGAAGTGCGAATAGATGCTTTGATTTCGAACACTCATAGAATCATTCAATCGAAGGCCAATGATGAGAATATGTCATCGAAGGTGAGAAACCTGTCATTAAGGCATGCAGCCCTCAAGGTAATGAAGGTTTCTAGATCATCTTCGTAGATAATGATCTGAAGTCGATAGGAACCAATCTGTCACAAGAGAACCTACGACAAGAAACTCATGTCAAGTTTTGAAGAACAAAAGTTTAGAGTAATTCAGGACTAACTCAGGGATGGTCAATGCAACTGAAGGCAAAGACTAGCAAAGTAATTTTGATTGAGGTTGAATTTATCTGGAACATATCAAAGACATGACATAATGACTTGGAAACATTTGACTCAAAAAATAAAACCCAACCCAACTGAATACTTTGAATGAGGTATGGTCAACTGAGTAACAAATGGATTTCCAACTCAGACACGAAATTGATGGAGTGTCGTGTTCAAGAGCGACATATTGCCTTTTACAAATGTAAAACAAAGGTTCTTTCTCACTTTTTTACCCACCATTACTGGAAAATACCTCTTTATTTTTTACAAGCTTGAGGAGGATAACATATGCTTGTCCTGTAAGCTCATCCTTCGGACAAGTCCTCCAAAGTATTTTTAATGAACCCTAAGAAGGAGTGGTTTGGTCTCGTCATGATTAACAAGTCCTATATTGTTTAATTTTTACGAGTCCAATAAAGGGGTAACTCGATGTCATTTTCATGTTTAAAGAGTTTGAAAAGACATGAAAAGAAAAATCATTCAGTTCTTTTACCATAAAATTTTAACGAGCCCAGAGAAAGTAAAGCTCGGTGTTTTTCAGTTTTAGGGAGTTAGAAGAAAAATGTAAGTAAACTCCACAATGTTCCTTTTCGTAAATTTAGTCCCTCAAACCCGAAAAAGGATAAAATAATGCAAGAGAGAACTATATTTACCATGATTGATCAACGTATACATTTTTCGTAAATAGTCTGGTTCAGTCCCAAAAAGGGGTAAAATTATACTGAAAGGACGATTTTTCATTTACTTTTACAAGTTCGAACAATCAAGTACTTGGTGATCTTTTCGTTTTTAAGGAATCTGAAAAGGGTGTAAAGAGAACTCCATGGTTTCTCTTTTTCACAACTTTTAATGAGTTTTAAAAAATGATAAATAGTACTTAGTACCAAAATTATTTGTTTCTGTAATTATCCCATAACCTACACACTTAAACTTGAAGTAATTATCTCTGCTTAACAATAAAATGAAACATTTTTAAAATCAGACTTAAAAATTTAATAGGTACAAAATAATATTTAATTAGCCCTAAAAACTTATAAAAGGTCAAAAAAAGTAAAAAGTTTTCACCATTTGCAATTTTACCCTTTTGAGAGAGATAGAAGCCATTTTTTACCAATAAATTATGAAGTTGATTCCGGGAAAATCGTTGGACAAAATCATGAGTTTCTTTCACCAGGTAAATGGTTTATCCGAGCTCTTCATTTTCGTGTCTATTTTTTAGCTTTTCACTTCGGATTTTGGAATTTTGGGGAGGGTTTTGTAAAATGTTTTTCGCCCTCAATCTATGCAGGTACCCTTCATTAGGCTTGTGCACACCGGCATAATTTTTAATGCTATGTGCACAGTTTCAAGGAAATAAATTGCGCATTGTCCATTAAAGTCAGTTGTGCACAGAGACGAGGGCAAAGAAAAAACAAATCAAAATGCCCCAAACTTTTGCTAAATCTATCCATATTTGTTTCTAATGATTTTTAATGTTTAATTGTAGGATTTTGAACCATAAACATGGAATGGAGAGAGCGTGAGCATGAATAACAAGATATACTTTCTCTCAATGACCCAACAACCATAAAAACCCTGACAAATTATGGATTATACAAGTTTTTCACCATTCCGAGTATGAGGGCCCAATTAAACTTGCTTGAATGGATGGTAGGCAAGTGGAATATTCAGGAAGAATGTTTTATAGTCGGATACCATAGACTTGTCGTCGATGATGATGACATTTACTTCATAAGTGGGCTTCCATGTCGTGATGAGGAAATCATCTTGTGTGGCCATAGGTGCAGTGGCGAGACCAATGCTACCTATTTGATACAATATTGTACTAATGGGGCTACTCTCAAAGATGGTCGAATTGATATCAAGACCATATCTCAGATTCCTTTGAAAGCCATCGGGTTTACTGTTGCATGGTTGTGTGGTAGTGCAACTTTACATTTGCTCACTAAGGCTCAAATGCAGACTTCTGTGGATTGCTTTAATGGTACCATATTTAACTGGTGTGAGGTTGTAGTTTCCAACTTGAAGGGGAAACTAACCAGGGTTAGAATGAGCAGACTCAAAAACTTTGGGTATGGTGCCTTTGTTATTTCGTTTTCTCTAGAGCAGATTCCTCTTTTGGATCCACAAGTATCTGTAGAGAGAGGAGGGCCTCGTGACCCTCGCATGCTAAAATGGGGTACACTTATGGCATGCCATGGAGGTGGCAAAGGACCAACTATCAGGTTTACTGTTGACTTATTTGAGTGGATGGAAAGCCAAATCATCATGATTGAGGACTTTCTATATGTAGGGATGGACTACACAAGAGATTCGGACATGCCACTGCCTCCTAGGATGCAGTGGGGTGCTATAGGTAAAACTTCACATTTTGGTTGATTTTAATATTTTCATTTTTTTGTTATTTTTGGCATCCAACCAATTAACTGAAATGATCATGCATATGTGGCCCTAGTGAGACTAGCTGGATTGTGCAGATATGAACAATGTGATGAGAAACTAGTTTCCCCATAGTAAAAAACCTCGATGCGACATAGACACTGACAGAGATAAAGCACAACCTTGAGAGGTTGACTCTGGACATTCCATAGGCCACTATAGATGATTTGCCTCTCCGCTACCCAAGGCATACTGTAGGAGTTCTTTATCCTATTAGCCATTTGCTATGACTAGTAGCACATGCCATTGTATGTTACCATGATCACTATCATGCGTAGTGACTAGTCTGAGGGCTACATTTTTTATTTTTGATGATGTATCGGCATGTTCAGAAAATAAAGGCCACGGGGCCTCATGTCATTGGATGACATTTTTTGTAAAATCCACACTTATTTACAGACTTTTATCTAATGAAAAACCTACTACTTCTATTTCTGATTATCTTGTACAATATATGAATGAATATTTCATTGATTTCTTTATAAATGTTTTACATGTGCCAAATTAACACATAATTAGCTAATGCATCTATTAATGTGTTTAAATTTTTCAAAATATGTTGATACTCAATATAATCAAATTCTCATTCCAAGAGATGAACCCACAAAAACATCCTTAACATGGAAGCACTTCTAACTGAATAAACACCATTCAAATGTAATACCATGAGTTGTGAATCTAACCTAATGATCAATCGATGAATGCCAAATGCAATGGCATCATATAATAGCTCAATCTCAGTGTTATATTATGCAATATTCTTCATTATTTGACCGAGGCATATCCCATGAATAGAAACTAACTCGTCTGTGGGTGAATTTTTTGATGACCCAAGTTGCGGAAGAAAAATTTTGAGTACTACTACTAGCGCAATCAGCAAAGCCAGTGTAAGTTTGGGGGACTATCGACATCTGCAAATCAGGTGTAACACAAGATAAGCAAGAGAGTAGAGAATCGCAAAACCGCTAAAAGTTATCATATGACAAATTATGGTACAGTAATATATAAATGTTTCACCAAACAATCTAAGCATAGTATTTATTTAGGTAAATACCATTTATGGGCTTTCCCAAAGGAATTTCGTCATAATCCACTAGTTCATAGGCCCCTTTTTCCAGTGCATGTTTTACAATATAAGGGTCATGCCACATAAGCTCGAATTTTCCAGCGCCTAACTTATCATGCTCTAGATAATATACCAAGACTAAATCACCTTATGCATACGAACAAGGTTTGACATTCTGATCATTTTGTGCTTTAACTCGTTCCTTTTGGGCCTTGCTAGCTAATGCAGCATCACGGTGAGTCTCATTAAGACATGCTAAGTACAGAAAGAATTCCTCTTCAGCAAAAGTGGTTGGTAATAATTCAACTACCAGTTTCAAAGACAGTATCTCGCATTCAATCGGTAGAACTTCTTCCATGTCATAGAAAATCTAGAAAGGAGTAAAACCAGTTGAAGTTTTTGTTGTAGCGCGGTATGCCCACAAGGTTGGATGTAGCATTAGATGTCATTCTCATTTATGAGTCATGATAATTCACTTAATCATGGTGGTTAAAACCTTGTTAACGGATTCCACTTGACCATTTGCATGCGGGTAAAATGGGGTAGAACTATCATGACGCAAGCCTATCTTTGTGGTAAGATCGATCATCATATGGTTTTGAAAATGGCTACCATGGTCTGTGACGATAGCTTATGGTACTCTGAACCAAGCAATTACATGATTGAAAATGAATGGATGTTGTTTCACCGTCATCCTTGTATGTAGGCATCACCTCAACCCATTTTGTAAAATAATCTACCACAAGGATAATATACCTATGTCCCCCAGCCAAGTGATGGTTACATGTAAGAAAGTCATTGCCCCATTTAGCGAAAGGACCGACAGCAAAGATTAGGTGAAGAGGAGTTGGATGTGCACACATTTTTCAATCAAATTTGACAATTATGGCATTTCTAAACCATAATTATATAGTCTTTAAACATAGAAGGCTAGAAATACCCTACGTGCGAGATCTTTTGAGCAGTGGAAAACCCTGACATATGACTGCCACAAGCTCCAGAATGGTAGTCATTCAATGCCTTTTTGGCTTCTGCGTGAGTTAAACATCATCGAAAAATAGAATCAGCACCACGACGACAAAGTGTGTTGCCAACAATATTGTATTGTTGGGGTTGGTACTGGATTTGGTGATGATCAGTTCAACTCAGTTCTGGCCAAAATGTATGGGTTTGGAGATAAATGATGATATCCCCATACCAATGATATAAAGTACTAATTAGAAAGAGAGATTCATCTGGAAGAGAATCTTCTGCCACGTTTTCATTTTTAGTACGAGGAAAGTCACACAATAACTCAACAAATACTAATGATTTCTTAGATTTGGATTTAATGAATTCCAAATCGAATTCATGTATGATGAAAATCCATGTGGAATACTTTCCCCCCATCAACTATTTAGTAAGAATGTAAATCGTGGGGTTGCAACAAGAAATTACAATAGTTTTGCACAATAAAATGTAGTGATGGAAACGTTGGATAGCTTAAACAGCTGCCAAGACCAATTTCTCCACGTGTATATTTTGCTTCAGTTTTGGTCAAATTACAACTTAAGTAATATATAACATGCTCCTCGTTTGACTTGTCTTCCTGAACTAGGACCATACCAATGGTGGCATCGGACGCTACTAAGAATAAAAAGTAATCTTCGTGTATTGGGAGGATGCTATAACAGTGTATGGGTCAACGCATATTTAAGTGCATCAAAGGATTTTTGAGCCACTTCATCCCAGATAAATGGGATGCCCTTTTTAAAAATTCAAGTAAAACCCTTAGTCAACTCGGCATAGTTATAGATAAATTGACGTAGAAATTTTGCTTTCCCTTGCAAACTTTGGAGTTGGTGTAGATTGGAAGGAGGAAGTAAATTCAAGGAAGCCTCAACCTTCAATAGATAGACATGAATGCCTTCATTTGGAACAAGAAACCCTAGCAATCGAGTAGATTGCACACAGAAAACACACTTATGTGGATTCAAGCAAATATTGTAATAGCAGCATCTGATGAAAATTGCTCTCAAATGCATTGGATGGTCTTCCCATCTCAATGAATGAGCTGGAAAGTCATCTAAATATGGTTGCACAATATGCTTGATATCTTGAAATGTATAAGACATAGACCATTGAAAAGGTACCCCTGCATTCTTTAGATCAAATCATAGTTTTTGATAGGAAAAAGTCCCCCATGGGAAAATGAATGTGGTTTTATGTTGATCAGCTGGGAGTATGTTGATTTGATTGTAGCCGGAAAATCCATCCATAAATGAAAATATTTCATTTTTGGCATATTCGTGAATGATTTGATTGATATAGGGAGTAGGATAATTTTCTTTTGGACAAACCTTATTGATATCGTTGTAGTCAACACATACTCTAATGGTTCCTTGTTTCTTGTTAATAGGCACGATATTGGATACCCAATCAGTTAAGGGAACTGGGTAGATGAAACCTGCTTTGAGCAGTTTTTCGACCTCAGCTTTAATTGCAACATTTTTTCTTAGATGCAACAAGCATGATCGTTGTCTGATAGGCTTGGTATCTGGGTAAGTCTCGATTTCATGTATTACAATGCTTGGATAAATTCATGGAATTTCCTCATATGACCACGCAAAAATGTCATGGAATTCTTGAAATAGGGCCTTATATGTTTGAATTTCTTCAATTGAGTATGAGGAACCTATGTCAATATTTTCAACAATCCTTGTTTTAAATGAGATGTCAGTGGAAATGGTCGCAAGTATATTCCCCAAATTTCTTTCGGATTCAGATTGAAATATTGAAATGGGTGATTATGGACTATTTACTATCTTAGGTGAAAACATATTCAAAAAATCATTCTCGATTTTGTCAGGGCTAGGTAGAAACGATGAACGATGAAGGTGATCGTTCCATGGCATTTCATTCAAAGTCATGACCTCCATGATACTTTCATCAGTTGGAAACATATGATCAAAAGGATCAAAGAATGAAATTGGTTCTAATGAAGGCAAAGGAGAATAATATTCATTGATCGTATCCAATCGATCAATATCTGTAGACGTTGGTTCAGAAAATGATTGTACTACCTGATAAGACAATTCATAGGGGATCAAAGGCATCTCACTCCCATAGGAGGATAAATCATACTCTAAAGGCATTGTCCAAGAATCAGGAGATTGCATAGTGCTTGATGTAATCATGCTTACCTCGAAAAAATTAGAAGGAAAATTATGTGGAGGCATCACAAAGGTTCCCATCAATGATGAGTCTTTGAGTAAACTAACACCAATATCTTCATAAAGAGAATTCGTTTTTCCGACAAAAGGTATGCTACCCGTAGAGTTAGGCTCTGAAGTGTAGTAAGAAAACTGGTCTACTTTGACAATTTTTCCCTTATGAGGAAATTGTATCATTTGAAACAATGACGAGACCACTATTGACATAGCATAGGTCCAACTTTGACCAAGCAAAATATTGTAATCTAACTGAGCATCCATAACTTCAACTTCGATTGCAACCGTTTTTCCTTCTAGCTTTATGGGAAAATCATTTAGAATCCCATATGGATGAAAGCCTCTTCCATCAAAGACTTTCAAAGTGGTAGGCAATTGATTAATGGTAAGAGAACCTAAATCTTTCCAACAAGAAATCGACATAATGCACGTAGAAGCTTCTTCATCAACAATTGTACGAAATACTCGTCTAGTTTAACTTAAACTAGAATTTGGATTGTCAGTTGATGAGGGAGTCTCGAGATATGACTCTCAAGATCAAATATAATTAAAGTTAGAATATTATGGATCAATAGCTCCTATGGCTGACAATAAAATATTTCGTTGTGTTGGGCATGTTTGCAATACTTCCAGGGATGACATTGCGGAAGGAGACATAGCCAGGTCTTCAACAATGTTTTAATTTTGCACAGCTCTAGCATGCGGGTTGAAAGATGATTTCTGAAGCACACCTTTGGGAGGTGACCAAATCATCACATCAATATTTGGTTTCTCAATTTGTAATGGTTCAGAAGGAGAAGGAGGAATTTAATTGGAAGGTTGGCTAGACGCACTAGCTTCATTTTCATTTTCAAGAGGATGCTTAGACCCGTAATATTTGGATCTCGTAGCTACCAAACTTCTTGCGAAGACATTATCAAGATATCTTGTGATGTGGAAGAGTAATATGTGTTATGAGAAACCATTTTATTTTCTTGAGAAGGAAATGGACCCTCCAAAACAGCAGTAGTTGGAGAACCTTTGATGAATTTAGAAACCTCTGCCCAGTGTGGGCATTCCTTCGTATAGTGATCCTCATTGCAAATAAGGCAACGATAGCGAGGCTTTCATTTTTCATCACTAGGCTTAACTTTAGCAAGTTTCTCTTTTGGAGCAGCATTTTGTTTCAATTTACCTTTCCCCTTCTTCTTATTTCCGGTTGATTTCGTCTTGCCAGTGGATGATTCTACAACATTGATCTCGGAAATAGTTTTTGGAGGAAGGCTTTCAAATGGTGTATCTTAAATGGCCAAAGTTTGAGTATTTTTAGAATTTTTATTTTTCCCCTTAGATTGTTGGCTAACAAAACCTATAATTACATTAGTGGCATTAGATCTTGATCCTGTAGGAGATGTAATAATGGGTTCACCTATTGGGTGAGGTAAATTTGGTATTTCTTCGTACAAAGTGCCAGATTAGCTATAGACCAAGTATATGTACTAGGCACGAGAAATTACTTGCTCTTCCATGGCGACACCTCCCTTGGCAACATTTTTCGTGATAAGGGGAAGAAGATACTTTGTAAACCATTCAGCTAAAATTTTATCTAGAATGAAAACTTTGACTAAGTGACATTTATGTCTCCATTCATGGATATGTTCAAAGATGTGAGTCGACTTCGATTGTTTTAAAGAAGTCAATAGTTTGGTACCAGTCTCATAACGGATTGGTAGTTGAAAATGGTTTTAAAATGTTGTTTCCATGGAGTTAAAGTTATGGAAAGAGGCATAAGGTAGCTCAATGTACCATTTAGTTGTTGAATCGGTTAAAGTTCATTGGAAAATTCATAGACAGATGGAATCATCGATTAAATAATTTGATGAACACCAAAGATGATATGTTATCACATGATTGCATGGATCCTCTCGTGATTTCCCTTTGAATTTAGGTATGTCACTTGGTAACTTGGTAGGAATCGCTGGCCAAAAAGGATAATAATAAATAGGATCATTAGTTAATGATCTGATTTAGAATATTATATTGTTGTGCTAAGATCCTCCTCGGATTAGAAACAAAATGTTTTCATTGTGCTTAAGGATTGATGAATTTTTGCAAGTGAAATGATGAGTTTTTATGTTAATTTTATGATCAATTTAACATAAATAAGAAACTGAACAATAGCATAAACATGTAGAGAACATCATCAAAAACACATTACAACAGGAACATGATAAAGGAGTTCACCCCTCTTGGGCTACGTCTCCTTGGGCAAGCTTCCAATGGCTTGGGCCTCAATATTATGCTTAAAAGTGTAAAAATATGTGTTTACAATGCTCAAATGTTTATGCAACCTACTCCAACGAGTCCAGAATGTCCAAAAATGGCACCCCGGCCTCTTTATGCTCATCATTTGGTCGAAAACTACCTTGGTTATGACTTCTGCCAATCTTTCCACAATTTCTTCATCCAAATTTGACTAACATCTAGTTAAATTCATTTTCTGGAGTTAATTTTGGTAGTTCTATCGAAATTGGTGGTCCCGCAAACTTCCCCTCCTATCTCGTGATTAAGGCCGAGTGGTCACATGCAAGGTGGTTAGGTCCGATGGTTAAAGTGGCGGTTCTGGCAGCTCCATCGCAAATTGCAATCGGCAGGAACTGGCGGGTCTTATGGTTTGTGAACGCAGTGTGGGCGATGTGTGATTGTGATTAGTACTAGCCCAATGGAACTATGAACTTTAGTTTAATCTGTATCGCATCCGGGATATATCGCAATCGGCGGAGCCAGGGTAATTCATATAACGGAACTTGCATTGTGCGATATGCGATTGCAATATCGCAATCACAACTTGATCCTGTTGGGGCTGATTCTGTAACATTTCCCTATTGCGATGTGCGATTATGATTATTGCATCGCACCCTAGCTTTGCTTTGGGGCCGATTCTTTAATCATCGACCCGCCTGCGATATGTTAGTTAAGAAACAATGTGTAGGCGGAGTGGTTAGTCCTTTGGTCTATTGTGTGGGAGGTCGCAAGGTCAAGCCTGGACTCCGACCTATCTTGCCAATAAATTTTTTATCGACCATTAGGAGGACATGTGGTGGCCTCCGACTTAGCCATGTGTCACCTCCTTGTTGGTCCAAACCCAAAACACGCACCCAATGAAATTCTGACACTTGTCACCTTCCAATTCACCACCTGCAAGGAATATTTTAAGAATATTCCACTAAATATTCCAAGGAATATTCGTTTTGCTGATTAGGTTGTACAGATGCCCAATCAACATCCCTGTCAGCTCCTGTGCCAAATTTGCATGTTTGAGAAAATGAACAGATCGCGTTTCTGGGATCATATGGTGTCTGTTTCATGCGAAACGAGTTGAGTCAGCTTCAAGATGACAAGCACTGTGCGGTCATTCAGGTTCCACACCATTCTAACAATTTTGCTTTTTGAGCATTATTTTGAGCACCTGATCACTCCTCCCCACTGGAAGCCTTTTGAACCCCAAAAGATCACTTTCAGTTGTCCATCATGTGAGGGTACAGTTCCCTCACCTTTCCAACCTCTATATATTTGGATTTGTCCATGTTACTATCAATAGCAACATCCTTCTTACCAAGATGATACAATACATTATGATGCAAACGGTAATCAAATTCCTCTACTTGATTCCTTTGACTCAAGCTTGAATATACTTCTTGAAAGTATGTATTTTGTTGAACATAAATTTCATGTGAAACAACATGATGCTTGAGGAAAGTAGTTATACAAACTATAGGCCTAGAAAGTACATCAACAAACTTGTCACTTATACCTTTCTTATACCTTTTGACGGAGTGGAATAGTAGAAGAAAACCCATCGAATGGAAGTACCTTTGTCGCTGCAACTTAAACACTTCACCATCGAAAAATTCTGAATGAAAAGAAATGGGCTTACCACATTGCATAAAGACTGTGCCCATGGCATAGTCACATATATCAACCTAAAACTCAAATGAATTTTTCAAGTTTAGAAGAGCAAGTATAAATCCTGAATTGATCTTTTGTTTTAAAGAATCAAATTCCTCTTGTTGTTTGCATCCCCACTGGAACACCTATTGGACAACTGTCAAACAATGCAAATGAGCTACAATAGAAGAAAAAATAACAAAATGTTTCCTCCAACATTGGGTTGCTCCCAAAAAACCTTTTATCCAAACGACTATCTTGAGCATTGACCAATCCATAATGGAATCAATCTTGGAGAGGTCTAACATCAGCTCACCTTCTCCAATATCATAGCCCAAGTACATCAAAGAAGTTTTATCCAACATATACTTTGACATCTTCAATAAAAAATGTTCTTGACATAAGACATCAAGTATTTCTTTCTCATACATGACATGTTCATAATGAAATTTTCTGAAAATGAGAATGTCATCCAAGTAGACTATCATGTCTAGAAATGGCTTCAACACATCTTTCTTCATAGGCATGAAAGTAGTAGGAGCATGGCAAAGAACAAAAAACATAACAAGCCATTCAAATGAACCTTTCTTGGTTTTGAATGTCGGCTTCCATATGTCTCCTTCAACAACTCTTCTTTCATGAAAACCACTTCTTGAATCCCATTCAATGAAATGATTACCATTCTTCTTGGGCATAAAAACAAGAGGTGCACCACATGGTAAAGGATAAGGTCAAATGATACTTTTATTCAACAATCCTTAGATTTGTTTTTTTTTATTTTTGTGCTTTCCATTCTTAACATCCTATGCATGTCAATGTTAGGAAGAAGACACTTTTATTGCAATGGTATTTCGTGTTGGATTCTCCTCTTGGAAGGAAATCCTTTTGCTTTCTGAAACACCTCATCATCATGGTTAACTACATCAACTAAATCATTTTTCAAGTTTTAATTACAGCCATCAAACGCTTCATAATCAATATCAACATTGGGTTTGATCATAAGAAGCACCAAATTATTACTTGAATTCACTAGTCTTTTCATTTGCCTTGCATTAACTAATGAAAGGTTTAGTTTCTTGCGATGAGCTCTCACAATATACTCCACATCATCCTTGAACAAGTAGTACTTGTTTTCATGACGATAGAAGATTGCTTTTCTATCACAAAGGTAAGGACTACCCAAAATAATTCTTGATATATCAAGCGGTACAACATCTAATTCAACTTCATCCATGAAGTTTGTTGTGATTGCAAACCAAAGAATACATTTTCTTCTAACCTGTAAGTTTGTGTCCTTGCATATCCAACCCAATGGATATGGCTTGGGATGTAAAATGTTTTCAAGATTAAGTTGTTTGAATAAGTCATTAGATATCAATTTGGCTTGAGACCCACTATCAAAAAGTGTGTCGATTTTTGTATGTTTTGAGATTACCCTCACATGAAATAATTCAATCCTTGTTTCTTCGTTTGGAGTGCTAGTGTGACTATTTGATATACTAGTGCTAGCAATGGATTCTTTTCCTTGTATACCCATGGCTGTAATTTTAGTTTCATCACAAGAATCGGATCCCAAATCCTCTTGAATGACGGCAAATGTCTTTTATTTTCCTTTGTTGTTGAATTTCTTTGGTTTCATTTCGGGATGAAGCCTCCAACAATGAGCTTCATCGTGACCCTCTCTAGAATAATGTTTACATATTGTTTTCTCTCCTTCCTTTTTAATGGAGGCATTTTTCTTTCCCTTGAAACCTGTTTCTTTCTCTTTACCCTTAAATGGATTTTTACTACCTTCTTCTAGAGTGTTTTTCCCTCTTTCTTCAAAATGAGTGGCTTACACACACACATCATCTAGATTATTGGGATTAAACATTACGGTAGTATGCCTAAGGTAACTGTGTAAACCCCCTATGTACTTCAGCAATGTGTCCTGTGATTGCAAATCTACACCTAACATCAAAGACCTTTTTCTGAATTCTTGAGTGTAGTCTTGCACATTTTGACCTTTAAGTTGTCTAAAGTTCTGCCAATTCATAATGGCTTTCTGCATATAATATTGTGGGTAGAATTGTCTTTTGATTGTAGTAATGAAATCATTCCAAGAAATTGAGATCTTACCATGTTTTTTAATCTCCTCTTGGGTCTCTGATTCCCACCATACTAGTGCTACACCCTCCATTCTCAAGGAAGCTAACTGAATCTTTATGTCATCCTCTTGAAGGTCTTGAATCCTACAATAGACCTCCAACTGATGAATCCAATTATTAAGATTTTTTGCATTCACTTCACCATTATACATGGGCAGCTCAAATTTAACGTCAAGTTTTAAAAAAGGTGATTTACCATTTCATTTTGAAGTATGATGATGAGTATGAGTAAGGGTTGTGTTAGTGGAAGAGGGTGAAGCTACTTTTGAGGAAGAAGATGAAGAATATGGTGGAGAGAGTGGAGGTTTGTCTCCATTTCCGTTACCTCCTTCCCGATCACCTCCTCCTAAAGAACCTTCTTCTTTAGGAGCTTTAAAACTTTCCCCTTGCAGCATGGTATTCCTCTCTTCATAGAGGACCTTTACCATCTCTATCATATAAAATAAAGCCTTTCTGAAGGTCTTCTCATCTTCTGTCATGTTTGTAGGTTCTCCTTCATGATACATGATCTCTGGAGTCTCAACTACAACTTGAGGCTAAACTGATGTTGGATATTGTGGCAACCTTTCTCTCCTTCCCCTTGACCCAACTTCAGGGCTTCCAATCAGCTTCCCTTCTCCTCTTTTATGTTTCAACCTTGTAAGCATGACATAAACTTGCAAACAGTTAAATCCTTCTTTCACAAAGAAAACCTAGAGCTCTGAAATGAAAATGATTTGATTTATAATATTAGATTGTTGTGCTAAGATCCTCCTTAGATTAGAAACAAAATGATTTCATTGTGCTTAAGGATTCATGAATTTTTGCAAGTGAAATGATGATTTTTTATGTTAATTTTATGAGCAATTTAACATAAATAAGAGACTGAACAATAGCATAAACATGTACAGAACATCATCAAAAACACATTACAACAGGAACATGATAAAGGAGTTCACCCCTCCTGGGCTACATCTCCTTGGTCCAGCTTCCAATGGCTTGGGCCTCTCTATTATGCTCAAAAGTGTAAAAATATGTGTTTACAATGCTCAAATGCTTCTGCAACCTACTCCAATGAGTCCAGAATGTCCAAAAATGGTACCCTAGCCTCTTTCTACTCCTCATTTGGTCGAAAACTGCCTTAGTTATGACTTCTGCCAATCTTTCCACAATTTCCTCCTCCAAATATGACTAACTACCAGTTAAATTCATTATCTGGAGTTAATTCTAGTAGTTCCACCGAAATTGGTGGTCCCGCCAACTTCCCCGCCTATCTCGTGGTTAAGGTCGAGTGGTCACATGCAAGGTGGTTAGGTCTGGCGATTAAGGCAACAGTTTCGGTAGCTCCATCACAAATCGCAATTGGCGGGAACCGGTAGGTCTTATGGTTTGTGAACGCAACGTGGGCGATGTGAGATTGCGATAAGCAATGGACCGGATGGAACTATGAACTGTAGTATAATCTATATCGCATCTGGGATATATCGCAATTGACGAAGCCAGGTTAATTCATATAACAGAACTTGCATTGTGCAATATGTGATTACAATATCACAATCACAACCTGAATCTATCGAGGTTGGTTCTCTAACCTTTCCCTGTTGTGTTGTGCAATTGTGATTATCGCATCGCACCCTGGCTTTGCTCTGGGGCCGATTCTTTAATCATCGACCCGCCTACGATATGTTAGTTAAGAAACAATGTGTAGGCGGAGTGGTTAGTCCTTTGGTCTGTTGTGTGGGAGGTCGCGGGGTCGAGCCCGACCTCCAACCTATCTTGCCAATAAAATTTTGATCAACCATTAGGAGGATATATGGTGGCCTCCAGTTTAGCCACCAGTCACCTCCTTATTCTTCCAAACCCAAAAAACGCAGACCAATGAAATCCTGACACTTGTCACCTTACAATTCGCCACCTGCAAGGAATATTTTGAGGATATTCCACAAAATATTCCAAGGAATATTATTTTTGCTAACTGGGTTGTACGGATTCCCAGTCAGCATCCTTGTTAGCTCCTGCACCAAATTTGCATGTTTGGGAAAACGAATAGATCGTGTTTCTGGGAGCATATGGAGTCTGTTTCGAGCGAAACGAATTGCGCAAGATTCGGGATGACAAGCACTAAGCGGCTGTTCAAGTTCCACACCATTCTAACAGCTTTTATTTTTTAGCGTAATTTTGAGCACCTGATCAGTTAACCAGGATAAATCTAGTAGATCTATCATTGCAATAAATGATAACTGTCGGCTAGGATCTTGTGGTAAAGTTTGATAACCTTGAGGGTTAAGACCAACCCCTGGAGGCAGATATCCAAGATATCCTGGAATAGCCTAAGCAGTTGGAATTGGAATTCCACCAGGGTAACCAAGGTGAACCATACTAGGTTGAGGTTGAACAGGGACTTGATAAGTATGACCGAGGTACGGTTGACTCTGGAAAGGTTGAGCTTGACCCATTTGACCTAAGTAATATTTCCCCTGCACAGGTTGCACTTGCAAAGGTTGACCTTGAACAAATTGACTTTGAACAGGTTGACTTTGAATGAATTGACCTTGAAAAGGTGGGTTTTGGAAAGTTTGACCTTGAAAAGGCAGACTTTGAAAAAATTGTCCTTGAAAAGGTGGAACCCGGTAGGCTTGACCTTGAAAAGGTAGGCTTTGGAAAGCTTCACCTTGAAAATGTGTTTTCCCTATTCCGACAATGGGTTGCTCGATAGGAATCTGTGGTATAGACTAGACTGTAGGAATAGTTTGATCAAATGAAGCCTGCGGGATTGCCTGAGTAGTCTGAGGAAAAAATATTTGAGGGGTTACTGGAATGATCGTTTGTGATACTCCTGGAATAGGTGGTTGAGGAAAACTTGGAACCGGTTGTGAAATAGTTGTTTGAACAGGGGTCTATGGCGAACTCTGAATAGGTCATTGAATCGGTTGTTGAACAGGTGTTTGAGGAATTCCTTGAATAGGTTGTTGGAAAATTATTTGAGGAATTCCATGAACATGCTTCTGAACAGGTACAACAATACCTGGAATAGGTATCTGAGGTATGGCTTGTCCAATAGGCTAAACAGGTTGGTAAAGTGGCACTTGTAGAGCACCTAGACCATATTGTTGATTAAAGTATGGATTCCAAATTGTGTTCATCCCAAGATAATATGTACCAATTAAAGGTTTATTTACAGCAGGTTGACCAAGGTTGGGCTGAGGTATTTGACCATAGGTTCTTGTAAAATACTGAACCCCGACAATAGGTTGTCCTCCAGGTGGAGGATAAGGTGGTTTCCCCCCAGGCTGGTAATAAACACTAGTCGAGGTTACTTGAGGGTTACTTGAATTACCAAACACCATGTGAATATGTTGATATGATGTCATAAATTCTTCAGGCATGGAAGTCATGCTCTGATCAGTAGACGTAGATAAACTAGATGACCAAGTAGAAGGTTGAGGAGAAGAAGCAGCTCCTGAAAAAGTTCCAGTAAGTGACTGGTACCCAAGAGGAACTGATGGACCACCATACAATAATGATTCCAGGGAGCTGGTAAACATGGATGAATCAATAGGTTCACTCCCAATAGGAATTTCTGACATAGTTACTTGTGGTGAATAAAAAGGAATGTGTGGCGGTGACAAATTATGACCTAAAAAACTCAAAGTTGTAGAATACCAAGGGTCAGGTCAGAAAGGAGAGAAAGGAACTCTTGGGTCAAAAGTTTCAGTACCGGTAAATGGAGAATGAGGTGTCTTTATTTCTTCAGTAACGTACTCAATGCTAACTAACATAGGAGGTAATTCAGTCATTATTATCATCTTCCTTCGAGGTGAATGTGGCTCAGGGGTAGGAGTTAAAACAGTCGATAGTGGTTCAGGTTAAGAAAGTTTAGATTCAGTATGTTCTACATCTAGTTCGGTAAGTTCAGTGTCCAAAACCTTACTAATGTCAGATTCTATGTGAACTACTTCAATAATCTCTGGACCAGAGTGAACTAAGCTTGATTCTACTTCTTGTGTTGGATTCAATTTGGTTTCTACTATCTCAAATTGTAAAATTGTTGATGTTTTAGGTTCATCTGAGGCTTTTGATCCTGTTGACTTTAACCTTTCTGTTTTTATCTTTTCCAACTAACTTGGTGTGTATTCAGGAGGTTGACCTCACATTCTACATGATTATCTTGGTTATTCAGCCAGGATTTAAATTTATCACAAAATTAAACAATATTTACAATCCAATCCAAAGGTCTCTAAAAAGTAAAAACAAACAATTATCACACGCTAAAAATCTAAGGATTCAAACCATGCAAACAATCTTTTCATAGTAAAATCACTAGTTGGTAATGAAATCCAACGTAGCATAAATTAAAACGAAAAGTGGTCGTAGATATGAGAAAGTGGAACCAGTTACCCTTACAACCTAATTAATGAAATGATATGGTGCAAGTAACTTCACTTATTCCATCTCGAGCGAAGATTACCCTCCAAAAAGTCCAAGTGAGTCTAGTCAACGTCTATTCCAGGTACAGCAGGACCTTCCCTCTGTCGTCACCTTAGCTAATAGCCCTAGCATTATGGTCACTAAGGTTACCAACTAAAACAATTCTACTTGGGGGGGACAGTTGTAAATTAGACTTACATGCATAGGTAGAGAAATAAAGCTCAATCTCCTTGAAAGCTCCTCAACATGGTTAATTGGAGGTTTACTTTCAAGTGACCCAAATTACCTTTCGACGCCATTTTAATACGTGTAAATCACTCTACCATAGCCAATGAAGTGGGTATGATCACTTCACCAAGTCTAATATGATCTCGTGCTTGACTCCTTTGTAAGGGGAGCTTACCAAAGCAAAACTGAAATAACTGGATTTATCTCCCTATTGCAAGATTCTAGTGTTTGTTTGCAGCTTTGGAAAGTTTACTCACTTCCCTATTCCAAAGCCCTACACTTAATCTATTGTAGGTGGAAAATAGCCCTAAGAATAAAACTTTCTAAATTGATTTTAATTAGTGTTGATTTTAATAGTTGTTGTTACGCAAAGGTAATGGATGTGAAACTTGATGAAATTATGACTTGACACAATCCTAATGCAATCGAAAATGATGATATGATCTTCTTGTTTCAATGAAAATCTATCTAAGGTAGGGAAAGATTTTTTCACTTTTTCAACTGAAATATAAACAGAAACTCAAAATCCCATTACAACATTTTCCCTAAAATGCAACTAACCAATTTCAAATCACCCGAATATTGAAAACAATTTCAAATCTTCACTTTTCCCAATAATACAAGTAAACCAAAAAATATCTCTTTTCATACAAGCACTCAAAAATTCAAACAATGCAACAAGAAATGAATGATGACTAAAAATGAACTTTTCCCTAGTTGAATGCTACAACTTTGCTTGCAGTCACTAATTTAGTTCATGAACACTTCCAACAAATAGATGAAAAATGATTTTTCATTCCAAAACTAGTATATGAAGGATTTTCATAAACCAAACCTAATATTGTATATTGTTCAGTTTGACATTCAAAATAAAATTTTGCAAAAGAGAAATCTAGACCTAAAACTTGATTTAATTGACATAAGAAAGATAGACAGTCAGTTCAACATGACCAAAAAATCTCTCTCTTGATAGGTCAACCGTTCATAAGGAAAGATTCAACCCTAATTTGCAAAACAAGACCAATCACAAGAAAAAGACCAAAATAACATTCAATTAGACTGAAAAATACCCACAAAAGGTTATAACAGGTGTAAAAACAATAGGAAAAAACAAAAATTTAGGATTTGAAGAGGAAACAAGTGATTTTTTCAAAAGTTCCAAGCATGTGTGCAGACTCTGAAGTAAACTAGTGCGCATGTGCTTTGTTGCTAAAGGGTAAGTATGCAGATCTGTGCATTGTGCCTAAAGTAAAAGTGCGCACAACGGGGAAATTCAAGAAAAAATAAAAATAAACCAAATCCAGCCCAAAATCCAAATTTCTAAACTTTCCAAACACTCAAGTAAGGCTTGTGCAACAGGTTGAAAAGATCAAATAAGGAAAAAAGACACAAATTGAAACGATTCCACAGTGGAGTCACCAATTTGTTATGAGTAAAATCCCCTCTTGCAGACAAGGAATATCTCCCTAGACTTCTAAGAACCCTAGTAACAAACACACAACAACTTCTACCTTTCTCTAAGTTCTGATCATTTGAAAGAAATAGAATGAAAGAGGCCTCTTACCAGTTTAGTGAACTGATTGATGAAGTCCCTCAAAGCTTTTGATCACGCACTCTTTGATGCTCCAAATGTCCTCTCATCACTCCCAACAGCTTCTCTACAATGTTCTGAAAGAGATCTGCAAAGACAGAGACAAACAAGAGATCAAAGCATACAACATATAATCAAAGAGATAATGAACTAATTAACCAATTATACATGCAAACTAATCAATTATGCAACCAAAACTCATGTAGGTGATCAAGGAATCCTACAAATCAAATCAATAGAGATGTAATTGAGAAAGAACAATTGCTTATATTCATAAAACTAGAGAAAAGCCTTACAACCATGTAGCCTTGATGTAGCAAGCCCTTTCTGCAATCTCCAACCCTCTCCCTTGCAAGACAAGCCTTCCAACCTAATCTCAACAGCATAAACCTACTTCTAATAGTCCTTTTTCAAACCTCAGACCTGTAATGGCTTTATAGGCCAAGGATGAGAAGTTATGGATCCATTCTCCAAGGGATGAGATCCACTATTAGTGGGATAGAGGTTCCACAAAGGAAGGGGAGTTACTCCATGATGGGAGGGATTAGCACTAAATAGGCACTCGTTCGAAGATTGTTGATTGGGATAGATGCTACCAACAATGCTTCTAGACTTTACTTTTTTATTTTTACATACTTCAAGTCATGTTCGCAGGTCATAGTGGAAGATAGTGCGTACTTCTGCGCAGATAATAATGGTCTTCCTTGCATATGCACAGGAAGTGACTAGGAAACTGTGAACATAGCCAAAATCATGGTTTTGTACCATAGGATCTATAAATTCCACCTTCTTTGGGATGATTTAGTTTCAAACTCTGCAAGGTAATGTTATGGAACACGTGTGTGGATAACAAAATATCCAAATTGATGGTCATTTTCCTAATGCAATAAAATTATGTGTAACACCATAGCTTAATATTGAGCATGTAAATTGTTTTCTTAACCTATGAATACTTGTTATTCCCTTGGAGATTTGTTAAATAACCTCAATTCTATCAATATTTTTTGTTTATTAAAATCTTGTTTCAAAATCTGCACCCTTGCTCTAATATTCGGGATAGTGAAAACTTTCCCCCAAGAGACCTATAGGATATCTACAACAACATTTCTTTTGAGTGTTTAAATCTAACATCGATGTTGGTTTTAACAAGAGGGAACAAAGATAACCTTTGAAAATTCAATACAAAGCTTGAAGTAGTTGAATTAATTCAAAGGAATCATTGATTGGAATACTTTAATAGATTAAGAGGTTTTGATGATGATATTGCATCAGAAATTGCTTTGAATTTTTAGAACATCAGGGGACATTAATATATTAGTGTAGTCATAAGTTAGAAATATATATTGATGAGGCTACCATAAGTAAAGTTTCAGGCATACCCATAGGAATGATATGGAATAAGAAATAAAGGCAAGATGCTACCAATGCCAATAATATTTTCTTCCTAAGCCATGAAGAATGAGTGGAATATGAGAATGGTATTAAGAGGGGGAGTATTCCTAAGCCATGGCCTGAGGTGGCCCACCATATCATTAAATACATTTAATGTGAAAGAAGGTTGAGTATTGTCTATGCTTATCTTTTTAGGATCCTTCACCAATCAAGGCAACTCTCCCACCAAAAAATAGAAGAGAAACTTAGCATGCCTTGCTTCCCAATATGATCTTTGGAAGAGATGATTACCAAGGTATAAATGGGGAAGCATGAAGCATTAGCACACCATGTCCTTATCAAATTGATAGTTTGTAAAGTTTCAGTCCCACCCATGGTACTACCATGTAATAAGAAAAAAAGGAAAGAGGCTATCAATGCCAATAATATTTTTTTCCTAAGCCATGAAGAGTGAGTGGAAGACAAGAATGGTGTTAAGAGGGAGAGCCTTCCTAGGCCATGGCCTAAGGTGGCCTACGATATCCTTAAATACATTTCATGTGAAGGAAGGTTGAGTGTTGTCTATGCCTATCATTTTAGGATCTTTTACCAATTGAGGTAAAATTCCCACCAAAAAACAGAAGAGCACATTAGCACACTGTCGTGGCGGAAAAAGTCGTTTGTGCGGACACAACTGACCTCCCTAGGAGTCTAAACTCTCTAGCGACAAACAAGACAAAATGGAGTGATCTTTCTCTAAATATACCTTTTAAAACATGAAAACTACAAGTGTTTAGGCTTACCTTATTCCAAAACGCGGTTGTTGTAGTCCGTCCTTGCCGATCCGGATGAGCTCCTCCTTCAAGTCAATTCCTGCAACCACAAACAATCAAACAATTACCAAGCACTTGCATTTCATATAATAAAACATATATTCAACATGCAGACCAAGGAACACATGAAATAACTCATTAACACAAGCTATTGAGAAAAATAAACCAGTTTGTATTAATAACGAAACAAAGAAACTCTTACAACCTGGCCTTGGTGTTGTGCAAGTTCCTCCCAGGGTCCATCAAGGGTTTTCCTCTACTTTGACAAAGCTCACCCACTTCCAAGTAGAATCAAGCAAAGACAATCTCTCCTCACAAGGTTCTAAATGGGAGTCCTAATTCCTGCAGCATTTACCCAAAGAAAATGTATAGCTCCAACCTCCCCTCCCTCTGGCTCAATGTCTTTATTTATAGTGCTGTAAAGAGGTTATTCAGGTCCACCATCAATGGGATAATCCCCCTCTTTGGGTGGGATAGCTCCCTTATTGATGGGATAAGTTCCCCCTTAATAGAGATACATGAACCAACTGGAGGCGCATCCAAATCATCAAACCGACCTCTAGAAAGTTCTAGAAGTAACCACAAGTAACTTTTTTAAGATGAAACTCGCGCATTTTGCCTTTTACAGAAGGACGCACCTGTCCCTTAACATACAGAGCGTCCAAGGACGCACCTTTTGTGAACATGGTCAGCGTCCCCGCAGGTAAGGCTAGAGAGAACCTGCGACCCCAGAGATAAACATATTTTTTACAAGACTTTCTCTCTTCTTTGAGTTTGAGATGGATAACAGAGGCATAAGACTTGCCTAAGAGGGTAGCATGACTGTTGATTTGAGCCATACTAACTGTAAGTAGTCATGGTGACATTTTTTAGTGTAACAGATTGCCCCCTAAAGTGCGAAGCCTGGAATAGATTTAGGGTTTTGTAATTCTAGGAAGGGTGAAGCGCTTTATCATTTCAAGGATTGTCTTGTGGATGGCCTGGTTGGAACCTGCAATTTTCAACACAAAATACATGGATAAGATTATATCATCACTGAGGTAGGCATTCCCATACTCAGATTCAAAACTTTAACTAATGGACTAACTATTCTGATACAGGAATGATCTTGCAGTACATCATTTTTATAGACTTTTGTAGACACAGTATGGACGCAGCCATCTGTTTATGATTAGTCTACATAGATAATGAATACAAAACTCCTCGCAGCCTGGATGGTAGAAACTAGATCCAGGGTCTTCACTTCTACTTCCCGAATTGGTACGATTCTAGCCATGTGATTAAATGATTCGATGTCGAACATGTTAGAAACCACTTGATTACCAGTCGATGATGTAAACTGTTAACAAGCGTGAGAGAAACCACCAGTAATGTCAATGGTTCTCAAAGTACCAAGCACAACCCGTGAAATGTGAATAGATGTTTTGATGTCGAACACTTCACGGAATCCTTTGATCGAAAGTCAATGATGTAAACTGACGTCAAAGGCGAGAAACCTGCCATTGATGCATGCAGACTTCAAGGTACTGTCGATTCCTAAGTCATCTTTCTAGATAATGTGTCGATGTCGATAGAAAGCGACCCGTTGCAGGCAAGCCCGCAACACGAAATCATTGTTCAAGTTGAAGAAATGTTGCTGTAAGGACTGACTCAGGGATGGTCAAATGGATGACAAGTATTTTGCAGATGAAAGTTTTTGCTTGCAGACCTCTTGAACACATAACGACACGACAGATGGCTTGGTGACGAATAACTCAAAGTTAATCCCCGAAACCCGGTTAAAGACTTTCAAAGTGGTTTGGTCAACTGTGAGGTAAAAGATTTCCCAACCCAGGTGAATGAAAAGTGTCGTGTTCAAGAGTGGTAATAAAGTTTCTTTTGAGACAAAAGGTAACAAATAGGTTCATTCTTCTCTCTTTTCCCCCACCATTTCTGGCAAGTACCTCTTTATTTTTAACAAGCTTGAGGAGGATAACATATGCTTGATTATAAGCTCATCCTTCGGACGAGTCCAACCTAGTTTAAATTCGAACCCTAGGAAGGAGTGGTTCGTTCCTGTTTGTAATTGAACAGGTCCTTTACTGTAAAAGTTTAACGAGCCCAGTATAGGAGAAACTCGGCGTTTTTCAATTTTAGAGAGTCTGAAAAAACTTAAGGAGACTCCACGTTGAACTTTTTCGTATATTTGTGTCCCTCAAGCCCGAAAAAGTATAAAATAATACCTGGGGGAACCGCTTGATCTTGCGACCAAGGAGTACTTTCATAATAGTGTCGTTGACCTGAAAAGTAAAAAGCGATCAAGGACACGTCGTTTTATTTCCTTATCGAGTTTGAAACGACAAAAACCCGGCAATCTTTTCCTGATTTTACGGTCAGAAAAGAGCTAAAAGGGGACCGTCTTTTAATTCCGTTTTAACGAGTGTAAAAGAAACGCTCGGCGATCTTTTCATGTTTTAGGAGTCAGAAAAGGGCTTAAAAGATGACTCTGATATTTTGTTTGTGAAAAATTACAATTTCCCTCGAAATCCCTTTGTCCTGCACAAAAGCGACACATTACTCATACCTGTTTAAAATAGGCAAAAATACATCGAAAAACATCTTTTCATGGTAAAAAATGAACTAATTCATCCAAAAAACCTATAAAAAGACCTTTTACCATGTCATTTTTACCGTTTGACTTTGAGGTTGAAAAAGGAGCTTTTGACAAGAAACTTCCCGTGGTCGCTGCGGAAAATCTGACCGTCGGAATCGAACGCCGTCTCATCCAGGTATTTTACACATCCTACTCTGCATTTCTATCCGTTTAGAATTAATTTTTAGGTCTTAGTTTCATTTTTTGGGGGGGTTTTGGTTTTGGAATGCGCCTCTCGGCGGACGCAGGTGCCCTTCGGGTGACCTGCGTCCCCCGACTTTTTCTCATACGGGAAAACGGTCGGAAGACGCAGCCCGCCTTCAGGCCAGCTGCGTCCGGGCGCCCTGTGCTACAAAGCCGGGGTGCGTCTTCCGAGAAGTGCGCATTTCAAAACCCCAACTCCCTCAAAAAACCACCAAAAATTCCCAAATCAATTTCTAATTGCTATTTTTGATATGCAGGGCATTAATCATGTTAGACTGGAGAGAAAGAGAGCATGTAGAGGAAGATGAAGCTGCAATAAATCATCAACCTTCCCTGGATGCCCTAAGAGCATGCGGATTATACAAATATTGGACCATACCGGGCATGAGGGGCCAGGTAAGATTCTTGGAATGGCTGGTTGAGCGATGGAACGTTCAAGAACAATGCTTTTACATAGGAGGGCACCAGCTCGAGATAGAGCCCTCGGATGTATACTTTCTCACTGGCTTGCCGAACAGAGGTGAGCAACTCAGTCTTGCGGGGACTAGGCCGGGTGGCCAATCCCTTGATAGTCTCCGCGAGGATTGGTGCACACGTGGGGCTCACCATTCAAAAGGCATAGAGATAAAACACATCACTCTACCGGAACTCAAAGTCATAGCGTTCACGGTTACCAGAATTTGCGGCGCGGCCGCTTTACACATTGCTTCCGGATCCCAAATGCGGATGGCAATTGACTGTTACCAAGGCACCATTTTCAACTGGTGTGAAGCTGTGTCGGCTCATATGAAGAGCCAACTGACCAAGGCAAAGAACGGACGACTAAAGACTTTTGGATATGGGCCTATAGTCGTGAGCTTTGCCTTGGAGAGAGTTCCAATGCTGATCCCTCAGCAACTCACTGTTGATATCTTGGGTCCTCGGCAGCCAAAGCTGATACGATGGGTTGCGGTGATGGCCCGGCATCCTGACGAGGGTGCGACAGTGGTTCGATTCTCAGATAGTTATTTTCACTGGTTAGAGGACCAGGTTTTTTCGATACAGGACTTTCCGTATGCCGGAATGGATTTCAGAGGTGATCCGGACATGGTTCTTCCACAGGGAGAACAATGGGACGACAGAGGTACTTTTATTTTCACAAGTTTTCTAATTATGTATTTTTTATTTTTCATATATATCGTCTCAAAACTAACAGTAAAATTTTCAAAATGCAGATGTTGGTCCACAGCGTCCAGCCAACCTCCGGCCTTTTGATAGACTACATCCAGCTGCACCGGTACCGGCCCCACAGGACGCGGCTGCAGAAGTACTAGCTGAGTTGGAGCATGATCTAGAGCGTCTCACGGCAGATATACCTGAGACTACTATGGACGACATTCCTATCAGGCTTCAGCGCTTCGTAGTCGCGGTCCCTGGACCGTTTAGGAGATTTTTGCGTAAGGTAGCCCGCGCAGTGGTGTCATACAGAGAGCACCACCAGTGATTGACTAGTCACTTTTGTAGTCACATGTGACATTTTGACTTTTTGTACTATCATTTTGCCGATCATAAGGTGTTTTCAACCTATGATCGAAGACGATGTATATATTTTTGACACACTTCTATCTATATATATCACTATTACCGGCTTATCTTGTTTAACATATGTGATGAAATGTTTTTAAATTTACTTGCATGATTATCGTAAATGTCTGTCCAACATTCGAGAAGCAATTGCATCTGCTAATGTATTCAAAGACCTTGGAATATGTTGATATTCAATGTAATCAAATTCACGTTCCAAGAGACGCACTCTCAAAAACAACCTTAATAACACAGGATTCCTAATGGCATAAACTCTATTAAGCTGTAATACAACAAGTTCAGAATCTAACCTCACTATCAAACGTCGAATTCCAAATGAAATAGATTCGGATAATAATTCAATCACTGCACTGTATTCTGCAATGTTGTTCGTTGTTTGACCGAGGCTTACCCCATGCATAGAAACTAACTCGTCAGAGGGCGAATAGATAACCCAAGCTGCGGAAGAGATATTCCGTGTACTACGACAAGCACCATCAGCAAATCCAATGTATGTTTGGAGAGGCGTCGACATCTGCAATATCAAGAGTAAAACCAAGATAAGCCAGAATAACGACGAAAAACCACACTCTCTAAGCTAAGCACACTGACTAAACTAACACACTTGCTAGCTAGAAAGAAAATCTAACCTATCTAAAAATTTCTCCATACCCATCATTTAAGCATAATACCTCTTTAGGTAAAGTCCATTTCTGGGTTTACCCAAAGAGTCCCCATCAAAGTCAACTAGCTCATAAGCCCCTTTTGCTAGCTTTCGCTTTACAATGTAGGGCCCATGCCACATGGGAACGAATTTTCCGGCACCTAGCTTATCGTTAGCTTGATCATATAATAGTACTAGGTCTCCTTCCGAAAAACTTCGAGGGGTTACATTTTTATCATACTGAGCTTTCATTCGTTTCGCGTGAGTCTCGATTGCCAATGTAGCGTCACGTCGAGTCTCATCTAATTTAGCCAAGTACAATAAACGTTTCTCCTCTTCGGAAGTAGCTGGAAGTAATTCGACAGCCATTTGAAGTGATGGGATTTCGCATTCAATGGGTAACACAGCTTCTAAGCCATAAACTAGCTGGAAAGGAGTGAACCCTGTTGAATTTTTCACTGAGGTTCGGTATGCCCATAGCGCTGAAAATAACATGTTGTGCCAATTCGACCGATGAACACCAATGGTTCGTCGGATCATGATAACTAGAACTTTGTTGATAGACTCAACCAAACCGTTGGCTTGCGGATAATAAGGAGTAGAGCTATCGTGGCGCAAACCAAGCTGGCTTGTAAGCTCAGTCATCATGACATTTCGAAAATGGCTCCCATGGTCAGTAATGATTGCTTGTGGGACACCAAACCTAGTTATGATATGATTGAATACGAAAACTGCAGCTGTTTTGCCGCTTGCGTCGAATGTAGGCATCGCCTCGGCCCACTTAGTAAAATAATCAACCGCAAGGATGATATACGCATGCCCCCCGGCCGAGTGAGGGTTACAAGTAATAAAGTCGATACCCCATTTGGCGAATGGACCAACGGCAATTATAGGGTGGAGAGGAGCAGGTGGAGCGCGCATCTTGCGATCAAACACTTGACAGTTGTGGCACTTCCTGACTGCAATGATACAATCTTTAAACATAGACGGCCAGAAATAGCCAGCGCGCAACACCTTCTGAGCTGTGGCATACCCAGACATATGACCGCCACATGCTCCAGAGTGACAATCATTCAAAACTCTCTCAGCCTCTTCGTGAGTTAAACAACGTCGAAAAACTAAGTCTGCCCCCCGGCGATAAAGTGTATCTCCAATAATTTTGTATGGCTGGGATTGAAACCGAATTTTTCGACGTTCCGCTTTGGAAGCTTCAGGCCGAAAGGTTTGGGTTTGGAGATAGATGATTATATCCCCGTACCACGGATCTACAGTACTGATAAGAAACAAAGATTCGTCCGCAATGGACTCCTCTGCCACAGTCTCTGTGTCAGCACTCGGGAAATCACACATCAATTCCGCAAAAACTAAGGATTTCTTAGACTTGGACTTCTCGAACTCCAAGTCGAACTCTTGCAGGATAACAATCCATTTAGAGTACTTGCCCCCTAGCAGTTGTTTTGTCAAAATATAAATCATAGGGTTGCAATCCGAAATAACTGTAGTTTTGCGGAGAAGAATGTAGTGACGGAAACGCTGGACAGCTTGAACGGCTGCCAGGGCCAATTTCTCCACATGCGAATATTTTAGCTCAGTTGGATTCAAGGTCCTACTAAGATAATATATCACATGCTCCGCTCCGAATTCATCTTCTTGAACTAACACCATTCCAATGGTGGAATGCGAAGCTGCGAGGTATAAGAAGTAGTCCTGGTTGTAGTTGGGAGGATGCAATAACGGTGCATGGGTCAACGCGTGTTTAAGTGCATCAAAAGATTGTTGGGCAATCTCGTCCCAAAAGAATTGTGCGTTCTGTTTCAACAACCGTGTAAAACCTTTAGTGACCTCGGCGTAGTTTGGGATGAATCGGCGTAAAAAGTTCGCTTTCCCTTGCAAACTTTGGAGTTGGCGCAAACTCGAAGGAGGAGGCAATTTGATGATAGCCTCGACTTTCGAGGGATCGACGCGAATGCCGGCTTTTGAAACAACAAATCCCAGCAATCGACCTGTTTCTATACAGAAAACACACTTGTGGGGATTCAACCGAATTCGATAATGCCTACACCTCATAAAGATTGCTCGTAGGTGGACAAGGTGATCAGCTCGATGTAAAGAATGAGCAGGCAAATCATCGAGATAGGGTTGCACAATGTGCTTGATGTCATGAAATGCATAAGACATCGCCCGTTGAAAAGTGGCCCCGGCATTCTTAAGCCCAAAAGGTAATTTGCAATAAGCAAATGTCCCCCATGGACAAATGAATGCCGTTTTTGGTTGGTCGGCAGGTAGAATATTGATTTGATTATAGCCCGAAAAACCATCCATGAAGGAAAACATTTCACTTCCGGCACAATCATCAATAATTTGATCGATATAAGGCGTAGGATAGTTGTCTTTTGGACAAGCTCGATTTATATCCCTATAGTCGATACAGATTCTTATTGTTCCTTGTTTCTTGTTGACCGGAACAATATTCGATACCCAATCCGTTAACGGGATCGGATAAATGAAACCTGCTTTCAACAGCTTTTCGACTTCTGCTTTAATCGCAGCCGCTTTTCGAGGGTGAATTGACGCAACCGTTGCCGGACGGGTTTAGCATCCGGGTAGGTCTTTATTTCATGAACAACAATGGCAGGATCAATTCCCGGCATTTCCTCGTAAGACCAGGCAAACACGTCGCGGAATTCTTGGAATAGGGCCTTGTAAGTTTGGATTTCTTCTTCAGTACATGCGGCACCTATATGAATGTTTTCCTCGATTCCGGGCTTCACTGAAATATCAATGGGAATAGTACGAGAAATATTCCCTAAATTCAACTCTGAATCAGAATGTTTCGTTGGATCCTGAGCGTCTTTGACATATTCAGCGGTAAAGATAGATGAAAAATCATTTTCAAATGCATCATCCTTAGGTAAAAACGAAGATCTGTGATGGAGATCTTCCCATGGTAGATCGTCTACACTTAGGATTTCGCGAAGTTGTTCGTCAGATGACACGACTTCGGGAAACGTTATCCGTTCTAAGGGTGAGGTGAAAAGTGACTCTTCACTGACCACATTCATTTGGTCGACTTCGGTTGAATGAAAGTCGGTAAAAGACATGAGAGCTTCATAAGCAATTTCATATGGACTCAAAGGCATAACATCACCGAGTGAGTCTATCTCAGAGTCAGATGGGACAACCAAGGATCATCATAAATAATGTTTTCTGATGTAATCATATGAATGGTTGCAAACGAAGGATCTGCGCTGAGTGGAGGGAGAGGAAAAGTTCCCAGTAAACCGGAATCCTTAACTAAACCTACACCAACGTCCCTATAAGGGATTGTCGTTTTACCAACATGCTGGATACTCTCTGAAGAGGCTGGGTCGGATGAAAAGTATGTCAGCTGATCAATAGTCACGATCTTACCGTTATGTGGAAACTTAATTACTCTGAAGACCGATGAAACGACCGCTGTCATAGCATATGACCAACTTCGACCCAAAAGAAGGTTGTAGTCTAGAGGGGCATCAACCACTTCCACATCCAGACTAACGGTTTTACCTTCAACCCCTATAGGCAATTCTTGTAGAATACCAAACGGACGGAACCCACGGCCATCAAAGGCCTTAAGGATGGTGGGGGATTGGTTCAACGAAGGAGAACCAAGCGATCTCCAACATTGAATCGACATAATACACGTAGAAGCTCCCTCATCAATCACAGTCCGATGAATAGGCCTGTTTTTGACTATCACTGGAATTTGGAAAGCCATTTGATGGGGGAGACGTGGTGTACTATTTTCTAGATCAAAGATCATTAGGTTCGGGTCCTGAACATCGACAGCTCCGATAGCCGACAAAAGCAATTTCCGTTGTGCTGGACATGATTGCAGCACTTCGAGTGCCGACATTGCTGAAGGTGAAACAGCTAAGTCCTCAACAATGTTGTAATTCTGGGCTGCTCTCGCATGTGGATTGAAAGCAGACCTTCGAAGTACACCCTTGGCGGGCGGCTTAATCACTAAGTCTGGGTTAGGTTTTTCGATCTGTAGTGGATCGGAACCAGGAGCTGAGGTTGATGGGTTAGAGTGAGAAGATTCTGCTTCCTTACCATCAACAGGAGCCTTACTACCATAATCTTGCGATCGAGTCGCAATCCTCACATGAGACATCATCAAAATGGGTTCTTCACTGGCATTCGAAGAAGAACCTATCATCTTATTCTCCTGCTCTGGAAATGGATTCTTTAACACAGCAGGAGTGGGAGAACCTTTGACTATTTTTACAACCTCGGCCCGATGAGGGCAATCTCTCGTAAAATGATCCTCTTCACAAATAAGACAAGGATATCGAGGTTTGCGTTTTTCGTCATTGGTTTCCGACTTTTCAGTTTTCTCCTTTGGAGCCTTGTCTGCTTTAGCCTTCTTCTTTCCTTTCTTCTTTCCACCGTTTTTTGATTTGGCCGTAGATGACTCTACAGCGTGAATGTCGGCGGTAAGTTCAGGAGGAGAAGACTCTCCTGTCGGAGAATCAGGCAAAGTGATAATTGGAGTATTGGAGGCCTTGGAAGACTTCTTCTTACTCTTCGTAGTCACGATACCAATCATACCATCAGCGGCATGAGATCCCGAAGGAGCAGCAGCGATTTGATTCGACTTTGGAAGATCCGGAATCTTCTCGTGTAACGTACCCGACTGAGTGTAAACTAAGTCAAGGTATTGTGCCTGAGCAATGACTTGCTCCTCAGTAACTACTCCGGCCTTAGCTACATCTTCAGTAATCTTCGGTAATAATGATTTGACAAACCATTCAGCTAAGATTTGGTCCGGGATAAAAACTTTCACTAATCTCCTTCGACGTCTCCACTCATGAATGTGATCAGAAATATACGTGGACGTCGATTGTTTTAGTGAAGTTAATAACTCCGTGCCGTTATCGTATCTGACCGGCAACTGAAAGTGAGTTAAGAACGAGGTAGCTAACTGGCTAAAGTTGTAAAAAGAGGCCCGTGGTAACTCAATGTACCACTTGGCCGCGAGACCAATGAGTGTACGCTGGAAAAGACGTAAGCGGATGGAATCATCTGAGATAGAATTCGAAGCACACCAGAGGTGGTAAGTCATCACATGATTGGACGGATCCTCTCCAGACTTACCTTCGAACTTGGGTATATCACTGGGCAACTTATTTGGCATTGGCGGCCAGAACTGAAGATATTGAATTGGATCGTTCGTTAGGCGCGTCAAGTCGGGTAAATCTAAAGTTGCAATAAACGGTAACTGCCGGTTAGGATCTCTAAAACTCTGGGTCACAATACCAGCCCCAGGAGGAGGATATCCAGGATAACTAGGAACAGGAGTCGCATTTGGGATATTATATCCTCCTGGAAAACCAGGATTAACCGGACCGTACTGGGGTTGTTGAGGTTGTTGATAAGTGTACCCAGGATACGGTTGATACTGGTAAACCGGTTGTTGGACAGCTTGCCCAGGTTGGTACTGTCCCTGGTACGGAGGTTGAACAAATTGAGGTTGAGTAGTCACAACCGTACTTATACCAGGCTGACCTACAGGCATCTGGACCGTGGTTTGAATCGTAGATCCAGACAACGGTAAAGATGTCTGAGGTGTGGTAACAGGGACAGTAGAAACTGGAGCCGTCGATACTCCAGAAGTAAGTATGGTAGATGTAGCGGTAGTTGCAGCAGCCGTTTGAGATGGAGTACTAGGTGCAATTGGCGGCTGAGTAACTACCGAAGTTACAGAAGTTTGAACATTGGCTGGACAGGTTGCGGTTGCTGGGTTGGACCAGAAACTACGGGTTGTCCAGCTTGAGGAACCATCTGTACACTTGGCTGCAACACCTGTTGACCCTGTGAGGGATCCCACACTAACATTCCAGGGTATTGACCCGTAACAGGTTGAGGATACTGAGATCCATAACCAGATTGAGGGTAGGATTGATAATTGTAAGGTGCAGTTCCCATACTTGGAACATATGACTGACCTTGAGGCGGTTGATAACCTTGACTTGAGTATTGACCTTGAGGTTGATAACCTTGAGGTAAATACTGATACTGGGGTTGACCTTGACCTTGAGGTTGGTACCCTTGAGGTTGATAACTTTGGGGTTGATACCCTTGAGGTTGCCATCCTTGAGGTTGATATTGATACTGAGGTTGACCTTGGGGTACATATTGAGGCTGAGGTTGACCTTGAGGTAAGTATTGCACCATAGGTACATACTGACTTTGAGGTTGCCCCCCAGACACAATTTGTGTACCTTGAGGTTGCCCCCCAGGCGTTAACTGCGGTTGCCCCCCAGGCGGTAATTGGCCACCTTGAGGTTGGGAAACGGGAACTGAACCTGACATCATGTAAATGTCTCCTACACCCAATGGTATATTACCACTGTTTCCAGCAAATAACCCATGATCAATGGGTTGAGGAGATGCCCCCGCAAAGGTACCAGAAAGTGACTGATACCCAGTGGGAACAGAAGGACCGCCGTGTAAAAAAGATTCAGGACTTTGTGTAAACACGGACGACTGACCAGACATATTTACAGGAGTATGAATACCTCCAGGTGGAAAAGGAGTACGAGGTGTGGAAAAACCGACTGAGTTGTCTAAAAAATTGGTTAACGCAAGGTACCAAGAAGTACTTCTAGGAGGACTGTAAAAGATGGATTCACGCTCCCTTAGATCAATAGTAAGTTGACCTTCAAGGTGAGAGACACCTATATCTTCTTCTGGAGCAAGTTCTTCTATAGCAATCAAACCAGAAGGTAGATTTTCGGTGATAATTCTTTCTATTCTCGGTGAATCAGGGACACTAGAAGTTGGAGTAACAGGTTCGGAAATTTCAGGTTCTTCGCCTGTTTCACTGGCAGATGAAAAACTACCAGCAAGCTCGGAAACTGTAACAGTTTCGGGATTGTAACCTGTTTCTAAACTTTGGTAATCTGGATGGACTACCAAGGAAGATTCTCCTTCTTCAGGTGAACCTACTCTACTGTCACTAGGAGGAGTTACAAGGACCTTTAACCCTTCTAAATTACCCGGGTCGTCTCGAGGAGGGGATCCCCTAAGTCTACGGGATCTTCTCAACAATTCGGCCACAGAAACAACTTCAGGAGACTGGCCCCGAAGTCTACGGGACTGTCTCGGTAATTCCGCCACAATTAAAGATTTTTAACTACAACACACGAAAACAAAGTAAAAATTTCAAATCAAACCACCTAAAGTCTTCTAAAGAAGCAAACAAATTTGAAGCACACGCCTAAATAATCTAGAGCGTCAAACCACACACAAACAGTAGTCTTCCGGACCAAAAGCGCTAGTTGGTGATTAGGCCCAACCTCGCAGGATTCAGTACAGAAATGGCGGGTGGAACAGTTACCCCGGCAACCTGCTTAATGAATAGACCGGCACAAGTTCCTCCACTTTAACCGTCTCGAAGTGAAGTGAACCCCCCGGAAAATCCAAGTGAGTATAACCGACGTCTGCTCCAGGTACAGTGGGACCTTCCCTCCACCGTCACCTCGGTAGAACCCTAAAGATTATGGTCACTAAAGTTACCAATCACAACAATTACACCTGGGGGAACAGTCTAAACTCCGACAGCACGCAAGGGCAGAGTAACAAGCTCAATCCCCTTACCGGCTCCTTGACAACAATCCAAGGTTTACCGATAAGTGACCCCTGGCTCCTCGACAATGGTTAATCCGAGGTTTACCGTTTGTAATACGTACTGTCTGGCGTCGTTCCCAACGAGGGAGGAATGATCCCCTCACTGGTTCGGACACGAGCTCGTGCTTCTCCTTTAAGAGGAGCTTTCCCAGAGTATAACTGAAACAATTGGATTTAATCTACTCAAGATAAACTATCTGTTTGGTTTTGTAGTCTTGGAGAGTTAAGTACTCACCTACTCCAAGACCCTAGCCTAAGCTATGTTGGTGTTTCAGAGCCCTAGAAAAATAAAAATTACTAGATTGATTTTAATTTAAGCGTTACTTTTAAGGTTGTTTCTTAAGTCAAAAGGTGATGGAAGTGAAACCAGTGGTGTGTTGACTCGACTCGAAACCACTACAAAATGCACCTAGGATGATTTACCCACTACTTTACTTTTTCGATGAATTGCTTAACTAAAAAGTTGAGAGAATGCAATCTTTATAAAAGCAACTTCTTAATTGAAGACAATCAAAGAAACAATTCGTTTGTCTTTTCCAAGCATAAAAAACATGACCGCTCTTTACATGCACGAAAAAACTCTTTTTCTCTTTCAAAAACAAAAAGCTACTTGAAACAAGACTTTTAAAGAAGATGTTTTTGTATTTTTCTTTTAATAAAGCAAATAAATCTAATATAACCAAAAATCAATCTTAACAACTATTAAAATCTATGAAAATGCACTCATAAGCAAACTAAAAGGTAAATTTACTCTAAGCAATCTTAACGAGGCCAAAACCAACAATGATTATTCTAAGGTGTTTTACTTGATCACAATCAAATCAAGGACTAGCTTATTGCAGAACCAAAAACTAGTCAAAACAAAACTCTAATCTTTTTGTTCTTTTGTAAAATGGAAATCAACACTTTATAAACAAGTAATTCGAAATTTGACCCAAAACAACTTAAATGGCAAGCTGCTCACACAAGGAGACTTTACGACAGGCCCGACTTCTAAGAAGGCTGACTAACCAGAGAGATCTAAGGCTGGACAACTTTCTACCGTCAAAGTCACTACAGGACCTATTGAAAAATCAAACCCTAGGCCTAAACTTCGTTGAAATCCACTAAAACACTCAAAGCTCACAAAACAAGTTCAGGTGAAAATTCTTGACAGGGTACTAAAGGATCTGGGTAGAAAACACTAAGAAAAATCAAAATCTAAAAGCAATTAAAGCAAAAAATGGAATTTTCCTAAATTTTACAGGAAGACGCAGGCAACCCGTTATAACAGGTGCGGGCCCGCTCTGTGCAAACGGCAACAGCGCGTCCAAAGACGCACTGTGCAGTACTCAGAGGGTGCGTCCTTCTGGAAAAGTTGAGAAAAACCAAATCTAACTAAATCTAAAGCTAAGCCACCCAAATACTAATTCTCACAGTCAAAAACCAGAAAATAAAAGTGATTTTCACAGAGCAAAGTTCACACAAAGGAAAAGACTCTCTCATTAATGGATTCCCCAGCGGAGTCGCCAATTTGTCGTGGCGGAAAAAGTCGTTTGTGCGGACACAACTGACCTCCCTAGGAGTCTAAACTCTCTAGCGACAAACAAGACAAAATGGAGTGATCTTTCTCTAAATATACCTTTTAAAACATGAAAACTACAAGTGTTTAGGCTTACCTTATTCCAAAACGCGGTTGTTGTAGTCCGTCCTTGCCGATCCGGATGAGCTCCTCCTTCAAGTCAATTCCTGCAACCACAAACAATCAAACAATTACCAAGCACTTGCATTTCATATAATAAAACATATATTCAACATGCAGACCAAGGAACACATGAAATAACTCATTAACACAAGCTATTGAGAAAAATAAACCAGTTTGTATTAATAACGAAACAAAGAAACTCTTACAACCTGGCCTTGGTGTTGTGCAAGTTCCTCCCAGGGTCCATCAAGGGTTTTCCTCTACTTTGACAAAGCTCACCCACTTCCAAGTAGAATCAAGCAAAGACAATCTCTCCTCACAAGGTTCTAAATGGGAGTCCTAATTCCTGCAGCATTTACCCAAAGAAAATGTATAGCTCCAACCTCCCCTCCCTCTGGCTCAATGTCTTTATTTATAGTGCTGTAAAGAGGTTATTCAGGTCCACCATCAATGGGATAATCCCCCTCTTTGGGTGGGATAGCTCCCTTATTGATGGGATAAGTTCCCCCTTAATAGAGATACATGAACCAACTGGAGGCGCATCCAAATCATCAAACCGACCTCTAGAAAGTTCTAGAAGTAACCACAAGTAACTTTTTTAAGATGAAACTCGCGCATTTTGCCTTTTACAGAAGGACGCACCTGTCCCTTAACATACAGAGCGTCCAAGGACGCACCTTTTGTGAACATGGTCAGCGTCCCCGCAGGTAAGGCTAGAGAGAACCTGCGACCCCAGAGATAAACATATTTTTTACAAGACTTTCTCTCTTCTTTGAGTTTGAGATGGATAACAGAGGCATAAGACTTGCCTAAGAGGGTAGCATGACTGTTGATTTGAGCCATACTAACTGTAAGTGGTCATGGTGACATTTTTTAGTGTAACACACACTTTACTTCACACTATAATTTTTGAGAGGGATGAGTATCAAAGTAAAAATGGGGAAGAATGAAGCATTAGCACACCATGAACTTATCAAATTAATATTCTATGATATCTTGAGAAACATTGGAAAAAAAAGGCTCATGGGAAGACTTTGTGGATATGGACAAGCTAGAGAAGGACAATGTAAAAGAGAAAAAGAAGGCTAGAAGACTAGGACCTTCCAAATAAAAGCACAAAAGGAAGAAATTTAAGTTGGAAACTAAGGAAAAATAGGTGATAACAACCTTGATCTAGTAAATAACATCCCCAACAATTACTTCAATGCTAAAGGGAAAGAAATCAACTTAGTAGATAGGCAATTACACGTAAAAAAGGAAGAAGACAAGGTCACAAATCACTCCTAGATGATAAAATCTCTTTTATACCTCCATAGTCAAAATTGAGGACTCTTATATTCCTACAAAGAATCCAAATAAAAAAACATCAAAAGAAGAGGAAACACCAAAGAAACTACACCAACAGGTATCCTCTTACACAATACTTTGTCAAAACTAGAAAAAGTTAAAATAAAATCTCTTCAGAGGAAGAGGATGGAAGAGGTGAAAAGCAGGAAAAGGAATAAAAAATAGGCAGTACAAAGGAGTTGTATATGTAGCTCAAACACCTATAGGAGAAGTTTCAAATTTTGAAAATATAGGAAATAGACCATAGTAATAAGTTGATGTTCGAAAACAAATCATTGACGAAGGAATTAAAAGAAACCATGAAATAATTGGTTGCTAAGAATGCAAAGTAGAGTTCATGGGTACATCTTTGACAAAGATGGCACAAATATCTCAGGAGATGTTGAATTGTAGGTGGGAAACCAAGGTATACACATTGTTCCTTAAGTAACAATTGAAAAAATCGTCACCTTTTACCCATGTTTTTGTAATTTAAATTATAACTATAATACCAGTGTGGGAACCATGAATGGCTAAGGAAATATGTATCTGGGAGACTTGAAATTAATTATTTTGATGACCTACTAAAGGAGGGGACTACCTAATGGATCCAATGTTCTAAGGGAGCTTGTGTAACACCCCCTCCCCCCAGGTCCACCGAAGCAACTGACCAGTCGGGGTAAACATGCAACGAGAGAGGCTATTATCAGGGATTAAACTTCCTTGGTGACCTTAAGGAAATGGAACTGATGGAACATATCAAAAAACCCATCCACATCAATAACAACACCCTCAAGAGACATTTCAGCCACTTAGACATCTTGTCTCAGAGTCCCACAGATGATTTAATCCTTTTAACCCCTATTCACTCTCATGTTATAGGCAAGACAATGGCCAGAAGACAAAGTCGCTCTCACAGGCCTGTGTACCAGTGTCCTTGGACTTTTTCTAGTAGGCTTGTGCCAATTTTCTTGATATTTGAGCCACTTTTCTAGCCCAGAATCCCATCCTCTATCCAGAACTTGTTATAACCTTCAGAATCCATCAAAGACATGATGACAATATAAACAAAACAAAAATCAACCTCAGGACTAGGCCTGAGCATCTCCAACCGGGATTGACATTCTATCAAACACTTGGCATCAATGCAACCTGTAGGTATAGGATACAAGACAAAGCATAAATGACTAAAAGAACTTATGGAACATAACCAGAAGGATCGCCTCCTTCTCCATTGAACTATTATAACATCAATTAGGTCTTATGTAACAACCCCTCCCAAGTCTACCCAAAGTAACCATACCAACTGAGGTAAACATGATGAGAGATGCTACTACAATAATATTCGAACTCCTATGTCACCTTAAGGAAGTGGAATCGATGGAACATCACATACAGTCATCCAAAATCATCAACATAACCCTCAGGAGACAAGTCAGCCACTCAGACATCTTGTCCATGTGTCCCACTATTATTCTACAGCTCTTAGTCCATAGTTGCTCTCAGGCTATGGGCAAGGGAGTGACCAGAAACCCAAATTCACTCTCATAGGCCTACCTACCAGCGACTGTAGACCAAAATTTCTAACTATGTGCCAGCGAACCAAGGATTCAAGCCACTTTTCTAGCCCAGAATCCTGGCCTTTGCCTAGAATTTGTTGTAGCTTCCAGAATTCATTAAAAACATAATAACAATGTTGATCAATCAAAAATCACCCTCAAGACTAAGCCTGAGCATCCCCAACCAGGATTGACATTCTGTAAAACACTTGGTATCAATGCAACCTACGGGTCTAGGATACAAGACAAAGCATAAATGACTGAAACAACTTCTAAAACATAACCAGAAGGATCACCTCCTTCTCCATTGAACTATTAGATCATCAATTAGGTCTTGCATCCATCCATTTAATAGTTACAAGTAAATACATGACATGAGCCAATTATTCAACCATGCTTATAACTAACATAAAACCGTATAAATATCAGAGATATGACAACCATTAAATCCACATATAAATCAGTGCAAAAGTAATAGAACTTATCTTTTATTAATCATAGGAAAATCCGAACAGGTTCGGGACTTCCATGTACCACCCGACCATATACATGGTTGAACCAAATCTCCCTTTCAACCAATCACCCATGTGCCATATTCTAAGCATGAACGTGGGATCTCATAGAACAACCAATCTAAGAACAAACAAGGGAATCTAGAGGTTAAACCACCTCCACCCTCACCAAACTGTGATCACACCCAAATCGGTGCTCCAATCACAACCGAACAGAGCTTGGAATGCCATCTGGAATCCATCACTATCCTTGAATAATTTTTCGTCTCCTTGTCTCTCAAGCTTTACTGCAATTCAAACCCGGATCACTAGGCCCTAAACCAACACTGCTCCCTCGGGATTTACCATGTATCCCACCAAAACCAATCAAGGGATTCTTAGGCCTTTGGGAATGAACCTTGAGACCACCTCTACCCCAGATTCTGAAATCCATCCAACAATTCCAAAGTTCCAAAACCGAAATAAACAACCCAACATACCATGGCATCTGGAAAAAGACTAGGCTAGGCTGAAAACCACTATCATAACCCAGCAAGACCATGTCACCGACAGCAAGAGAGCCATACACCAACATGCAAATCCATGCTCCAAACCAGTTAGGAAATCACACATGCAAAAGGTTACCTACAAGTATTCCTACTAAAGCTACTTGATCCTACTTTCCTTTCCTTGTTCCTTGCTTGATTTTCCTTTCCTTTCATTACTTTCCCTTTCCTTTGCTCCAAACTAGAGTGCTCCAAGAAAACTCTACGTGACAAAGAGAGTGAGAGAGAGAGAGAATAATGAGAAAGCTCCAAACTTGAACTTGACAAAAAGCTTCACATTGACTAAGATCTTAACACTGACTAAGAAAACTTGCCCACTGATCCTCAGAAGCCTTTTGATTAATAAGGCCTCTAATTTCTTCATTTTCCATTATTTTCCTTCATTTTCCTCCTCACATGCAACCTGGGACCTTTTACCTTCCTTTTCTCCTAATTTCCTTTATTTTCGTAAATAAATGTGCCAAAAATGACTTTTTTCCTTTTAATTCCTTCTCCTTAGGCTTTGACAATTTCCTTAGCCAAAACACTCATCAAGTGATGCCCACTAGGATATATTTGACCAACATTCAGCTTGGAATAAGTGTCCCTTACCTGTGGTCTTATTTTTCCTTTATTAACTTTTATTACATAAACTTTTCACCAAGGTCGTTACAGAACCCTCCCCCTTGGGGAACATCGTCCTCAGTGTTAAACCACACCAAGACCTCAGCAACATAATTGAAAAGAAAACATACTGCCTATGGAGCTTTATAACTTAGCTCGTTGCAGTATTTACAATGAAGAACCTGCTCAAAAGAAAAACATCATGACAACATGACAAGATAATAACCACACCGCCTATTCGAGCTTTATAACTTAGCTCATGGTGGTATCTACATCCATATACATATACATATACAAATATCAAAACATTAGCAAAACATATTCCAAACATAACCAACATCAAACCAAAACTGCTTTGCCTCAACTAGAAAACAATGAAGGATATAGGGCCTGCATCTGATCTGCCATCTCCCATGTAGCTTCTTTAGGCCCAAAGTGTTTTCACTGCACTTTAGCTTGCTCTATGGCTCTATTCCTGAGCATGAGATGTTTCCACTGCAATATGCACTGAGGCTCCGGCTGGAACTCTCGTTCTTGCTCCACCTATAATACAGACCAATCAATAACATGATCAACATCCTTTATATACTTCTTAAGCAATGAAATATGAAAAACATCATGGAATTTCATTGTTGGCGGTAGTGCAAGTCGATATGCCACTGGTCCAATCCTCTCAAGGATCTCGAAAGGCTTGCAATACCGTGGTGCCAACTTCGCACATGAACCAACTCTCAAAGAGTTTTTCTTGGGCTTGATGTGCAAATACACATGTTCCCCAACCTGAAACTCTTTGAACACCCTGCGTTGATCTGCATAACTCTTTTGTCTATCCTGTGTTGCCTTTAGATTCTTCTTTATAACCTACATCTCCTGCTCCATGTTCGTCAACTTGTTCGGTCCAAATAAGTACCCTATTCACTGGATCACTCCAACTGATCGGAGTGTTAAAACTCTTCCCATACAATGCCTTGAAAGGACTCATCCTCAATGACTCCTGATAACCATTTTTGTATATGAGCTCAACCAATGGTATACAATCTTCCCATTTCCTCTGCTAGTGCATCACATATATCCTCAACATATCTTCCAAGATCCTGTTGACCCTCTCTGTCTGACCATCTATCTATGGATGATAAGTTGTGCTGAAGGCCAACTTTGTACCCAAGCCTACAAATAGCTCCTTCCAAAACTTGGAATTGAACTTTGCATCTCTGTCCAACATAATCTTCTTTGGAACATCATGTAGTCTGACTATCTTTATTATGAACATGTGTGCTACCTCACTAGATGAATATGTATTCTTTACCGGAATTAAGTGAGCTACCTTTCTCAATCTATCGACCACAACCATAAAATAAGCATGTTGCTTCACTGTCCTCGGAAGACCTATGATGAAATCCATGGAAATGACCTCCCATTTCCATTTTGGAATCATTATAGGTTGTAGTAGACTGCCTGGATGCTTGCACTCTGCCTTTACTTGCTAACAATCTAAGCATCTAGCCATGAACTCAGCCACTTCTTTCTTTAGATTTGGCCAATAATAGAACTTCTTTACCATCGTCAATGTCTTCTGATATCCTGGATGACCCGAATACGGTTTCACATGAAACTCCTTCAAGATAAGATTGTTGAGCTGACTGCAATTCGACACATATATCCTATCTCGAAACCTCACCAAGCCATCTGTCATGAGATGATAGTCTGCATCCTAGTCACCTATACCTGTACTTGTACCTGTACTTTGTTATAACCTATGCATGATCTCCATGTATTTGTCATCCCGCTAACCTACCTGCAAAATCCTATCATGTAACTTTGTCCCATAAGAGCTTATAGATGTTATATGATTTACATGTACCTTCCTGCTAAGAGCATCTGCAACTTGGTTCTCCTTCCCTTTGATGTATCTGATCTTGAAGTCAAACTCACTAAGGTTAGCCAACCATATAGATTGTCTAGCATTTAGATTCAACTAATCAAACAAATATCTCAACCCATTGTGATCGCTCATCAATGTAAACCTCTTGCCCAGAAGATAATGTCTCCACATCTTCAATGCATGTATAATCTTTGCTAACTCAAGATCATGCGTCGGATAGTTCTGCTCGTGTTCATTCAGATTTTCTGACTCATAGCACACTACATGTCCTTCTTGCGTGATAACTCCACCAAGCCCTCTCTTGCAAGCATCTATCCACACTACAAACTCCTTGTCCGGATCTACAATCTTTAGTATTGTTGCATGTGTCAACAACTTCTTAAGCTGCTCAAAACTATCTTCACATTTCGTCGTCCATTCAAACTTCTTACCTTTTTGTTGCAATGATGTGATAGGATATGCAATGTGTGAGAAGTTCCCAATGAACCTCCTATAGTAACCTGTCAATCCCATAAATGATTTCACCTCATCTACATTCTTAGGAGTTGCCTATTCCATGATGGCCCTTATCTTTTCCGGATCTAGTGTTATGCCTTCCTTGGAGACAACATGTCCCAAGTAATGTACCTCAGTCTGAAAGAACCTGCACTTGCTAAGTTTAGCATACAACTTATGCTCTCTTAGAAACATCAACACCGTTGCTAAATGTTCGTCATGTTCCTCCTCATTCTTAGAATATACCAGTATGTCATCAATGAATACAATAACAAACTTTCCAAATAAGGATGCAACATGTTATGCATAAAACACATGAATGTAGTTGGAGCATTATTCAAACCGAACGAAACAACAATAAACTCCTAATGCCCAAACCTAGTCCTGAACGCAGCCTTGAAGGTATCCCCTTCCTTGATGCGTACCTGATGGTATCCCAGTCTCAAGTTGACCTTAGCGAACATTGATGCTCCCTTTAGCTAATCAAACAAATCATCAATCATCGGCAAAGGGTACTTGTTCTTGATCGTTACCTTGTTCAGCTGCCTGTAATCAATGCACAATCTAAGAGTACCATCTTTCTTCTTTACGAACAACACTAGTGCACCCCAAGGTGATACATTGGGTCTTATGTATCCTTTGTCCAACATTTCCTTTAGCTGCAAATTCAACTCTACCAACTCAGGTGTGCTCATCATGTAAGGTTCTTTCGATGTTGGAGCTGCCCCTGGCACTAACTCAATAGAAATGTCTACCTCCCTGTGAGGTGGAAACTCTAAAATGTCCTCAGGAAATACATCCTGAAACTACTGCAATACTGGGTACCTTCTTAACACATTAACATCCTCAACCTCCTTACCCTTGTCACTAGAAATGTGTACTGCAAACATCACACAACCTTTTCTGCAACTATGCTTAGCCTACATAGCAGTAACCATCCTTACTGATGTAGGCTTATTCTTTCCCTGCAAGGTCCTCTTTTCCCCACTATCATCCACACACTCAATGGCCTTGTTGAAGCAATCCACTTTGGTTCTGTGAAGGTATAGCCAATCCATACCCAAAAGCATACTATATGATCCCAATGGAAATACATTCAAATTCGTTTCTGTAGGCATACCATTTAGCTCAAATGCATAAGCTCTTACCCAATGGTGAATTTGCTTCTTTGTACATGTAGCCAATTGTACCAACCAAGATTCTACATGCACTTCTTTTCTCAAACCACACTTATCCACCAAGTCAGGATTAATATAACTATAGTTAGATCCAGGATCAATCAAAATAGAAACAACTTGATCACAAATCTTACCGTCCATCTCAATGATCGATGCCTGATGATCCGCCTGCCTGTTTTCCACAACTGCATAAATCTGAGGAATGTTATGACCAACATCACCAACTGTATGTGCCTCCTGAGAACTGTAGATCTAGGGTCTACCACCACTTTGATACTGCAGACAATCCCTCTTACAATGATCCTTACCACATATCCAACACTATAATGGTTCCTTACCACTGCCTCTAGCATGTTGCTCTCCATGTCCCTTCTCAGTTGCATTGAATCTCTTGTAAGGAACTACATTATCTTTCTCACTTGCATCTTGAGGTCTTCCTCTCTTTGGTGGACATTTTCCTTTAGCTTTGTCGTTTCTTTTCAAGTCATGTTTGGGCTCAACTTTGCGCTTCAACTGCTCATAACAATGCTTCAATTTTCGGATGGCGTCCTCCAATGATCTAGGCTCATCAAACTCAATGCGATCTTTGTATTCAACTGGAAATCCACTAATGAATCTTTGAACCTTGTCCTTCCCCTCTCTGAGGTAAGTCACATATCTCAACAGCTCCAAAAATTTGCTAGTATACTCCTCATCTGTCATAGAACCCGTCTGGAAATCATAAAATTCCTTAGCTCTATCATCATAGTACCTCTCAGACAAGTACTCCTTATTGAATACCCTTTCAATAGCGTGCCAAGTCAACTCATCCTCATGTATGTCCTTGACATTCTTCACATCTTCCCACCAAATATCCACTTTACCTTTGAGACTAAAAAGTGTTATCCTTGCTTTCATGTTTTCTGAATAATCATGCAATCTAAAGAATTTATGCATGCCAAGCAACCAAGCCTCTGCATCATGTGCTTTCTTCATCTCTCCATCAAATGTAGGTGGATTTTCCTTCTTGAACTCATCCGGAAAATATCCCCTATCATTCCTCCTATACGGATGATAATGATGATGATCATGATGTTTATCAGAACAAGAGCTAGAGTAATACCTATGTATGTCACCCCTCCTATCTGAAGTGTCCAACATCCTGCCATTCTGATAGTGTCAGATCTATCTAAATTGTGTCTATTGTGAGACCTGCTGCCATATGCCCCATTAGTTCTATCCTCATGTCCATGGTTGATCTGAAGAGGTCCCTATCATTTCAAATCTGACAAACTCTAAAGTAATATCGCATTCACCTCTACTTATTTCTCTTGTGCCTGCATGATTTTATCGTTGTCTTCTTTGCAACTCCTTATTTCTTCCTTCAGGCTTCTCAAAGTATCTACGAAGTCAGAAGAGTGCCCCACACCACATTACCCATCTAATTCATAGGGAGATTCTATGTAGTCTACCATCTTTTTGGCCATCCGATCTCTTTCTTGCAAGGCATACTATGTCAGCTAAGCCAAATCACCATAAATAAACGTACCTTAGCATACTCGGGGAGGATACCTTGTCTGCAAGATCATCAAATTAGCATGATGCATGTACAACATAACCATAATAACATATAGACATATATTAATAAGTGCATCAATGCATAACCATCATACTAACTAAGGTCAAGTCATCAATGCAAGGTCATATCAACAATGCATGCTATGGCCTCATGCATGACAACAACCAATACTGCAGTAGACACATTTCCTCATGCAACTATCCCCCTGCATAAGCAATGCCTAATCAATTACACATACACATAATCGCATGTAGTCGAGCATAAGCGATCAATTCTTGTAATCAACCTACAAGACTGATGCATGCAATCAAATAACCAAGAATGCAACCCAATGTACAAGGATGTAATCAAGTTGCATATAATGTTATAACCAGTCATATACTCATGACAATGCATTCTATAAAATCGACATCAAGTTCCTCATGATAACCTTACTACTGACATGATCAATATGATGCAGTGCAACAAGCAAATGGAACGCAAGTGTAAGAGCCACACACGCCACTGACATGCATGTAAGACCAACACATTCACCCATATTTGTAGCACTAAATATGACCCAAAGAGAGTGTAACCATGCTCTGATACCTATCTTTAACATGACCTCCCAGGTCTACCCAAAGTAACCATGCCAACTAAGGTAACCATGACCATAGACTCTACTACAATCATATTTGACCTCCTATGTCACCTTAAGGAAGTGGAATTGATAGAACATCACATACAGTGATCCAACATCATCAACAAAACCCCCAGGAGACAAGTCAACCACTCATACAGCATGTCCCTAGGTCTGATAGCTATTCTGCAGCTCTTAGCCCATAGTCGCTCTCATGTTATGGGCAAGGGAGAGACCAGAAACCCAAAGTCACTCTCATAGGCCTACTTGCCAATGATTGTGGACCAAAATTGTTATTTTTGTGCCAGTGACCCCGGGATTTAAGACACTTTTCTAGCCCAAAATCCTAGCCTCTTCCCATAACTTGTTGTAACTTCCACAATTCATTAAAAACATAATAACAATGTTGATCAATAAAAAATCACCCTTAGGACTAAGCCTAAGCATCCCCAACCAAGACTAACATTTTGTCAAACACTTGGCATCAATGCAACCTATAGGTTTAGGAAACAAGATAGAGCATAAATGACTGAAACAAATTATGAAACATAACCAGAAGGATCACCTCCTTCTCCATTGAACTACTAGATCATCAATTAGGTCTTGAATCCATCCATTTAACAGTTACAAGTAAATACATGAAATAACCATGACATGAACCAATGATTCAACCATGCTTATAACTAGCATAAAACCATATAAATATCATAGATATGACAACCATTAAATCCACATATAAATCAGTGCAAAAGTAAGAGAACTTAGCTTTTATTAATCATAGGAAAATCTGACCAGGTTCGGGACTTCCACGTACCACCCGACCATAGACATGGCTGAACCAAATCTCTCTTTCAGCCAGTCACCCCCATGCCATATTCCAAGCATGAATGTGGGATCTCATAGAACAACCAATCCAAGAAAAACCAAGGGAATCCAGAGGTTAAACCACCTCCACCCTCACCAAACCGTGATCACACCAAAATCGGTGCTCCGATCACAACCGAACAGAACTTGGAATGCCATCTGAAATCCATCACTATCCTTGAGGAATTTTCCATCTCCTTGTCTCTCAAGCTTTACCGCAATCCAAACCTGGATCACTAGGCCCTAAACCAAGACTTCTCCCTCAGGATTTACCATGTATCCCGCCAAAACCGGTCAAGGGATTCCTAGGCCTTTGGGAATGAACCTTGAGACCACCTCCACCCCAGATTCTAAAATCCATCCGGCAATTCCAAAGTTCCAAAATCAAAATAAACATCCCAACATATCATGACATCCAAAAAAAGGCTAGGATAAGCTAAAAACCATTTTCATAACCTAGAAAGACCATGCCACTCACAGCAAGAGAACCATACACCAACATGCAAAGCCATGCATGTCCAAACTAGTTAGGAAATCACACATGCAAAAGGTTACCTACAAGTATTGTTGTTGAAGTTGCTTGATCATGCTTTCCTTTCCTTGTTCTTTGTTTGCTTTTCCTTTCCTTTCATTGCCTTCCCTTTCATTTGCTCCAAACTAGAGTGCTCCAAGAAAATTCTAAGTGACCAAGAGAGTGAGAGAGAGAATAATGAGAGAGCTCCAAACTTGAACTTGACAAAAAACTTCACACTAAATAAGAGCTTAACACTGACTAAGAAAACTTGCCTAATGATCCTCAGAAGCCTTTTTATTAATGAGGCCTCTAATTTCTTCATTTTCCATTATTTTCCTTCATTTCCCCCCTCACATGCAACATGTGACCTTTTACCTTCCTTTTCTCCTAATTTCCTTTATTTTCATAAATAAATGTGCCAAAAATGCCTTTTTGCCTTTTAATGCCTTTGCCAATTTCCTTAGCCAAAACACGCATCCATTGATGCCCACTAGGATATATTTTCCCACATTCAACTTGGAATAAGTCTCCCTTACCCGTGGTCTTATTTTGGTTTTATTAACTTTTATTACATTAACTTTTCATGAGGGTTGTTACATCTACATCCATCCATTTAACAATTACAAGTAAATATATGAAATAACCATGACATGAACCAGCCATTTAACCATGCTTATAACTAGCATAAAATGATATAAATATCAGAGATATGACAGCTATTCAATCCACATATAAATTAGTGCAAAAGTAAGATAACTTAGCTTTTATTAATCATAGGCAAATCCGACTAGGTTCGGGACTTCCATGTACCACCCGATCATAGGCATGGTTGAACCAAATCTCTCTTTCAGCCAGTCCTCCCCATGTCATATTCCAAGCATGAATGTGGGATCTCATAGAACAACCAAGAGAATCCAGAGCTTAAACCACCTCCACCCTCATCAAACCATGATCACACCAAAATCGGTGCTTCGATCATAACCAAATCGAACTTGGAATGCCATCCGGAATCCATCACTATCCTTGAGGAATTTTTCATCTCCTTGTCTCTCAGGATTTATCGCAATCCAATCCCGGATCACTAGGCCCTAAACCGAGACTAGTCTCTCAGGATTTACCGCAATCCAAACCTGGATCACTAGGCCCTAAACCGAGACTTCTCCCTCAGGCTTTACCGTGTATCCCGCCAAAATTGGTCAAGGGATTCCTAGGCCTTTGGGAATGAAACTTGAGACCACCTTCACCCCAGATTCTGAAATCCATCTGGCAAACCAAAGCTCAAAAACCAAAGTAAACATCCCAACACCATGGCATCTGGAAAAAGGCGAGGCTAGGTTGAAAACCACTGTTATAACCTGGCAAAACCATGCCACCGACAGCAAGAGAACCATACACCAACATGCAAAGCCATGTATGTCCAAACCAGCTAGGAAATCACGCATGTAAAAGGTTACCTGCAAGTATTCTTTCTGAAGCTTCTTGATCCTGATTTTCCTTCCTTGATCCTTACTTTCCTTCCTTTCCCTTCCTTACTTTTCCTTCCTTGATCCAAATCTAGAGTGCTCCAAGAAAACTCTAAGTGACCAAGAGTGAGAGAGAGAGAGAATAATGAGAGAGCTCCAAACTTGAACTAAAAGGTTACACTGACCAAGCTTGAGCCAAGCCTGACCACTGATTCTCATAAACCTTTTTATGGGTGAGGCCTCTATTTTCTTCATTTTCCATTATTTTCCTTCAATTTCCTCCTCACATGCAACGTGCGACCTTTTACCTTCCTTTCCTTTATTTTCATAAATAAATGTGCCAAAAATGCCTTTTCACCTTTTAATGCCTATGCAAATTTTCCTTAGCCAAAACACACATCTAGTGATTCCCACTAGCATATATTTGCCCAATATTCATCTTGGAATAAGTGTCCCTTAACCATGGTCTTATTTTTGCCTTTATTTACATTATTACATAGAATTTTCACTAGGGTTGTTACAGCTTGTGTGCCTTGAAAGGCGATGAACCCAACATAAACTTAATGAACAAATTTAAAGAGCCAGCAATGGCAGGTCAGTCGAGTTACCCCTGACATGAGTGTGATGAGATATGATGGGGGGAAGAGAATCTACTGACCAAAAAAAATCATGAGATGCAATTGGGGTAGTGGGAGCATAGGAAAATGCATGTTCCCCCTCGTAGATCAAGGAGGCAAGTCACAACCTATTAGAAGCAAGGTGAGATGGCGAGATGAGGAGAGACTACAAGAGGCCAGGAAAATTGGAGAAAGGCAGAGTGGAGAAAGTGAAAGAGGGGAAGAAGGAGAAAAAAGTTCCCACAATGAAGGGAGCTCTTAGGCTCTCTTTGGGTTATCTAGTTGGTTGTGATTGGCCCTCTCTCTCACTAGAGAATGGAGGTAACTCGATGATGAAAAAGGAGTGCATGGAGATACTAAAATAATGAAAATATAATATAGAAAATGTTGGAGTTGGGTTGGAGAATCTTGTGCTGGAATCAAACGCTTATGAATTTGGGTGTAATCTCGTAAACTGTGTGAGGCCATTGGACTATGTGTTATGTCTATGTGGTTAGTGGGAGGCTCACTAGATTATTGAATAATTTTGGTGCTTACTACTAAAGGGAAGTTGATAAACCAACTAGACTGGATTCCAACTCATGCATTGAGAAATACCCCACATGAACCTTGGGTGTAATCCCTATGAACTGTGTTTAAGGCCATTGGAATGTGTTGTCTAAGTATGTGTGGTCAATGGGAAGCTCAGTGGAATATTGACTCATTATGGTGCTTGTTGTATAGCTTATAAACCATCAGGAAAAGGAATTCTTGGTCACTATGATGCTTACTCCTAGCAGGTAGTTGATAAGCCACCTAGACAATGGTCTGAAGACCCCTGTGGTGCTTGTTATGAAGAGATAGATGATAAACCATATGGACAGTGGATTCCAACTCTTGGACTAAGCAATACCCCATATAGACCTTGGCTTAATCCCTGTGAATGAACTCACATGAAAGAGTGGGTCACTATGGTGCTTACTACTAAAGGGCAGTTGATAAAACACCTAGATAGTAGACTCCACCTTATGAGTCTTTGACCAAGATTTTGGTGTGAATTTCGTGGAGCAATCATCCCCTCATACATTGGATCTAGCTCGAGGGTGGTCAACTGTAGGAAATTTTCGGTGTAGCTACCTCATGGTTGGGAGGAAATTTGAAGTCCCTCCTTCAGTTTCCAGCCATATTTAAACACACAAATATGTGGAATTACTGATGCATATTTGAATTATGGCATATGTTATTCCTTGTTATGTTTATGACTGGTGTGAGATCTTGTGTCTTTATGATTGCAAATGAATGCATGAATTATGAAGTTCGTTTTATGCTTATGAATGGCATGATATCTCATATGTTTATGAATTTGTTGAATGTATGGACAATGTTGATGAATTTGTTGAATGTCTGGACTATGTTGTCTAATAGCATGTTCATGGTTGATGTGATAACTGTGTGTTTATGCTCACTCATTTGACTACCATGGATGGTGAATGTAATAGTTCAATTACTGAGAGAATTCGTGATTCCTGATAGATGGAGTGTAACTCTTCTTATATAATTATACAAATCAGTGTATTTTGTGTTGAGTTAATTGATAAATCATGTGCTTCTGAATATGTTTAACTAGCCTATAAGAGGTCATCAAAGTTGGAGTGTTTGATATATTTCTCCTTGTGCAACTATAATAAAATTTGAGAATTTTGGGTTGGGGCCTTGCCCTTTTCTTATCTCAGAAATTTGTAATTTTTATGTCATGGGAACCTATTCTCTATTGTTGGTTATCACACAGAACTAGAAGATTCAGGGCCTTAGGCCCTTGGGCCAAAACATATAGTAAATTCAGAATTCGGGGCAATCACAACTTTTTTTATATTCGTTCACTAAAAAATTGAGGTTTCAAGACCTTGGGGCCATATGCCTCGATGCACAGAGGGACTGGGGTTCAAGTTAATTGCCTCTTCAATTCATAGAACCCGAGCAATGGAATTCTAAGCAACATGGTGCTCTAATGGTTGGCAAGATTGGGGAGCGATAAATTCAACATATCTCTACATATAACTGAACTCAACACCAAGGGGCCTGCTATCACATACAATTTTTATTTTTCTTTTTATAAATTTTGGTAAAAAAATTATAGTTGGGGCTAAATTTTTGGTTTTAAACGTATTTTTTTATGCTCAGGCTCATATGATGTGTCGTTATTCTTTTTGGCAAAAAATAATTGGGCTCCAAGCCTAATCTCCAAATTATGCTACATATGCCACTAAAGTCCACCAACTCCTAAACCAAGCGATGAAGTCTCACAAGACAACACAAAACACGAGGCGCCATGGAGGAGCCCATGGCCAAGGAGAGGGAGATATAATTGTGCACAATGTGTGAACATGCTTCTTAGTTGATGGTATATATAAACAATAGTGACATATATCTTTTTTAAAATGTGGTATAATTCCCATTATATGCCAAAATAAATAACACACCAAGAAGAGCACCTATAATCATGGAGCACCCAAAGCAAGAATACCAAATGAGGAACGTTCTAGCAGACTTTAATGTCAAAATTAGAAAGGCAACTTCCCGCAGCACAAATTGTGCTAAGCTAAAGAAAATTCGCTTAAGAAAAGGTTCGTCCAGCAAAAGGTATGGTTGTAGCCATTGGAGAAAAATCCTCTCTTTAGTTCAATTCTCTAGACACTTGACTCAGTTTATGTCATAATAGAAGAGTTGGATTGTCATAACAAATTGTTACAACTCACTAGGAATGTGAGCAGGCATTATTTCTATCTCTTTAACTATTCGACTTCAGAGATACATTGCTTATGGAAAATCTCCAGTACTAAAGTAGATCAACGACTTAGAGGCAAATTCAAAATTCAAATAGCATGAAGATTAATTTTGAAAAAAGTTTCTGGATGGAAAATTCAATAGGCTATGTGGCGCTATTTTATTAGTTTAGAATTAAGAATTAATGACGACAGTGTTTCTATTTTATTTTATTTTCTAGAGTTTTAAAATTCCAAAAAATCTCCAAACATCATACCAACCCCTCTGTATCAACCAACCCCGAGTTGATTTTTTATGTAAAAAAAATAAGAACAAGGTCATGGGACACGTATTATGAGTTGAATGGAGGGAAAAACACAATAGTGAGCATCACTTGTGATTTATTAATGGCTGTGGAAATTGGCAAAGGCAAAGAGGCAATAAATGGCAATTTATTATGAGAAATAAAGGAAAATAGGAGGGAAAAAAAAAAAAAAGATGAAGAGATACAAATATGCATATAAGGGAAATTATAGAGAAATTAGAGGAAAATGAAAGAAAAAGGAAGAAGGAAAGGAAGAGACTAGACATCAATGATAAAAAAGGCATAAGAGAAACAGTTCACAACTTTTGGTTAAACTTTTGTCAGTTATAGATTTGATCACTTTCAGAAATAGAGCTCTAAGAGAAGAGAGAGGAAGCACTAGGACAAGCAAGCAAGCAAAGGAAAGCAAGGGAGCACAAGGAAAAGGTTGGAAAAATAGCTACATCATTGTCAGTAATAGGTTGCATGTGTGATTTCATTACTGAGATTTGGATGCATGATACATGTATTTGGTTATTTGGTTGCTTTGTTATAATCGACATGGATTTGCTTGGAATTGACAGTGCTTTCAGCCTTTCCTTTCCATTTCCTAGATAACCATGGTGTTGTGGGTGCCTTATTTTGGTTTAAGTTTTGGATGACCGATAGACTTTGGATCTTGGTGAGGTGGTATCAGGGAAATTCCCAAAGGTCAAGGGCGGAGATGGGATTTCTCCTGGAGCTCTTGACGGATGGGTGGAGACAAGAAAATTCTTCTAGGTATGGTGAAGAAAATTAGAGCCATCCAAGCTTGTTTGGTGTTAATTATTTTTGGACTGGTTTCAGTGAAATCACTATCATTGAGGGTTGAGGTGGTTTGGCCTCTGGAAGCCCTAGTTGGTTTTATTTTGGTTTAACCCATATGATCCCACATTCACGCTTGGAATGTGGCGCAGAGGTGATTGGTTGAAAGAGATATTTGGTTCAGTCCAATCTATGGTGGGGTGGTATGTGGAAGTCCCTGACTTGGTTGGCATTTTCATATGTTAATATGAGTTATTTCCTTATTATGATCAATGAGCACATGTACGGGTTATTGTGGTGAATTTATGATTGATTTGTCTTGGATTCATTCTAGATATATGTTGGTTATAGGCCTAGTTAAATGATGTGCTTTGGTTATGGATCATATTCATGATTTGATAAGTTATTGAATGGTTATGTGAATGCATGGACTAACTAGTGTTGTTGCAGCTAGTTTGAGAGGGCATTGAGCCTTCTTGATGATTCCTTGATGAAGTTAAGAAGACTTGAACATATATGCATTCATGACCTATAGATTATCATGTTTACCATATGTTTGACAAATGTTTATCATATGTTTGGCTTTTTTGTGCAAGATCTAGCCTTAGCATTCATCATATTGACTTGTCATCACCTTAGACTTGATTATGGAAAGTTTTGGGTTGTTCTGGGCAGTGGCCTATAGGCTAGCCCTGGAAATGTGGCATTGATTTCATGATTGCATGCATGAAACTGGTAAATTTCAGTTGCAACCACACAGAGGAGGGCATGTGTGTGCGGATGGAGCTTTCCAGCCACACTCAAAGCGAATATGTGTGTGGTTGGGTTGTGAGCTCAATTAAGAAGAAGTTACAACTCAAGGTATGAGCATGAGGGGTTGTGGTCTGACACATAGGTGATCTGATGCCCCTGAGAGTTTTTAATAAGTTTATGGTTAGTAGACCCTGCTTCCATAACTGGAACTTGGATATTGGGTCACGTCATAGTAACTCTCAGCTCATGTTTACCTAGAGAGCTTGTAAAAGCGGGTAAATGTGGGATGGGGTAGTTACACCCTCGTGTGCCCAATGACAGTTTGAGTGTCAAAACTTCAAGTGCCCAAGTATTGATGTGAATGCCAAGTTCACCAACTAATAACACTTATGTTATCGAAGATGCAGATGTCAAAGAGATTATTGAAGTCTGAAATTGTTTCCTTTTTTACCACCTTTCTCTTTCTCCTTTATCTTTTTGTAACCATTTTGTAGCAGTCTCAGCCTAATCAAGGTCATCTCAGACTTACTTGAGCTTATAAAAAGGTATTAATCATCCATGTTTTAGAATCTATGTTTCTTTATGAATTATAATAAAAACATCTCTACAATTACATAATCTTGATCATTTCACAACTAATGTTGAATTCCGCAACCATATCCATGATTAGACATGTTGTAATGCATCAAAAAATTGATGAAAGATATATGAAGATAACAAATGTTCACCACATGGATGACCACCTATTGGCATGATTTGGCAAGCTACCGAAATCGGGAGATCTAAGAGTCAAACCCAAAATCAAGCTTTGGTTATGACGGTGCAACGGTTAAGAAAAATGCGGAAGGATATCACGACGAGATCAGGCGAGCGTGTTGGCTACTTGTGAGATTGTGAAGATATGATTCAAGATAAAGTTTCAATTTACATTTACTTCTTAGATGGAAAAACACTTTCATTGCCTCTCGACATAAGACTCTTAATTTAGTTTATGAAAAATTGTATAAAAGTCGTAAGGTGAAACCAAAAGGTTTAGTTCAGAAGTTAAGTATGTTGTGGTTAAGCAACTAGTTGACCTGTGACATGCTTACGCTCACGGGAGGGCCCCCTAGAGAGTTGTAAGGATAGTTAGTTTTTGTTAGTCTCTTTTTTATTACACTAATTATTGCCTTCAATTTGCAATTTCATACAGTTTTCTTTTTGTCAATTCAAATAGTTACATCTTAGTTGTGTGATTTTAATCATTTGTTGGTTTGATTTCAAAGTGCTCATAAAAGAGAAATACCAAAAAGATTTGATTCTCATATGCATTTACTTCTAGCAATTTAGTTTCATTACTTAGTTAATTTTGTGGATGATGAAGAAATGTATTTTTAGAGTAATATATGCACATCAGTAATCATTGGAAGTTACAAGTTCTCATTTGATTTTGCTTTTACAAGCATTTACATTAGCGCATTCCTTTCTGCAATCATAGTTAATTTCTTTCCTTTCTGCAATTAGAGTTAAGTTTCATTTTTCTGTAATTTCCTTTTCTGCAAAGTAGTGTTACAATTTATTTTCTGCAATTTAGCATTAATCTTTTCCATTCTGCAATTAAGGATAGACTTCCAATTCTGCAATTAGAGTTAGACTTTCAATTTCGCAGTTAGAATAAGTTGAGATTTTAAGTTCTAGATTAATTTTCAATTCAGTTTGGCATTTGATTTGGATGTAGCTTTAATGGAAAGAACATGTGCGTGATAACTCTTTGATTTCATTTAATATTTATCCACACTTAGATCAATTTTATTTCAAGATATAACTCTTAGCATATATAGTACACATACATCTCATAAGTACACAAACCTTGGTTGACAATTAATGAAGTAATTTAAGGATAATTAAATTACCCGGAGGCGCGATGGCTCTGAAACCGCGCTCCACAGAAGACCGCGACGGCTTCGGGTAAAGCGACGCATCGGACGCAGGACCACAGAACGGTTGTTTTCGGTCGGGAGTTAGGGTTTCTGGAACAGGTGACAGCTCGACGTCGACGGTTGCTATTCGTTCTCAGCCGCTATGGAGGACTTTCCGGTAACGGACCTCGTGGATTATTCCGAGGATCCGCTATCCGGACAGGCGGTGTTCACCGACCCTATATTCTCATCCCCGTTTCAGGCAACTGTTACAGATACCGACCTCCTGTCTAGGGCAAACTTGTCGTCATTCTCCACTGCTGATCAGGGTCTCGAGGCACCTCCCCTATCGCCTGCTACCGCTTACTTGCTCGCATCTTCTTACCCAGAGACTCTGACTCTGGATGACATCCCCCCCACACCGATTATTCTTCCTTCCTCGCTCCCGGATCCTAGGGTTTCTGTGCCCCCGCTGTCGACCCCGGCTACCCCTCTTGCGTCATCCGGGCCAAAGCCCTCTGGATGTTTTGGCACACCTGTGATAAATTCTAGCGCTCCGGGGTCCTCCTCGGCGGGCATTACAAATCCCCTCTCTGAACACCCATCCGCCCCGCGAACAAAGAAGCCGAAGGCAAGATGTGTTAGGGCTATCAGGAAGGACACCACCGTTACTTTTGGGAATTCGACAAGCTTCGAAGAGACCATGGCGCTCGCCTGTACCGTCTTGGTGGGTCACGTGCGTGGGCGCACATTCTCGGTTGATCGTTTGATTCGATGGGTGAAGGAAATCTGGGGCTCTATGCTTCCAAAGCTCCCAGAGGTTGAGGTACTCCCACGGGGATGGTTTACACTCCAGTTTGCGAACGAAGATCACACGAACATCGTACTTGAGAACTATTGGCACATAGAAACAGCTCCTGTACTCCTAAAACGTTGGACCCCGCTATTTGACCCTGAAAGGGAGCAGATCGCTGCTGGACCTCTATGGGTAAGGTTGCCTGGACTCCCTAGGCAATATTGGAATGAGGAGGCGTTCATCAAAATTGGAAACGCTCTGGGGACATACCTGGATCATGACCGCTCATACATAGACACTCGGCGAAGAACTTTGGCTCGCATCCTGGTACATCTTGACACCAGGGAAGGATTGGAGGAGGACATCACCCTGCAATGGGGAAGGCACAAGCGCATCCAGATTCTGGACTACGAGGGTGTCCCATTTCGGTGCAACAGATGCCACCAGGTAGGGCATCTCTATAAGGATTGCCCTCTCAACAATCGTGGGATCAGTCCTCCAAAGCATACTCCTATTGTTTCTCGAAGATCGGCGCCACAGATCTCCCCGCCTCAGATGGCTTCATCAGCACCACAGGGAGGGCTTCAACATCCACCGTCTTCTGCAAAGGGCACAGCCACTCCTCCCATGACAAGGACAAGGGCAGCTGCGGCAGCTTATCAGAAATCGGGTACTGACTTACCTCCCTTATCTCATTCTCTTTCCTTTACATCTGATTGCATTCACTCTATCTCTGTATCTAAGGCTCAATGCTCAATTCCGCCGCCCCCTCCTACTAATGCCGCTATCCCCCCTTCCCTTACCCTTGATCGCTCCCTGTCCCCATCTCGCCCTAATGTGCCTCTTTCTGGATCAAATCCGCCTCACCATTATTCTCTCCGGCCCCGTCCCTCTCAATCTGTATCTGAGGGTACCTCGGGGTTGTGCATTATTCCCCCTGAACCTGGTCACACCTCAACCAGGGGTCGCAAATCCAATTTGAATAAAGCCATTAGGCGTGCTGGGGCTGAAGTTGCTTCGGGACGTCAATCCACCATTGTCGGGGCCCTTAGAGCTACAAACCCCCCTCGGAGGGTTCCCCCATGAAGTGTCTCTCATTCAACTGCAGGGGTCTAGCTAGCACCCCGAAAAAGCTAGCCCTAAAACGACTTTTTCAGGTCGAAAATCCTGACATCATCCTCCTGCAAGAAACCCTGGGTTCTGCAGAAGCCATATCTCTTGCCTTGAAATCGATTGCGCCAAAGTGGCAATACATAGGGTCGGATGCTATGGGCCGTTCGGGTGGTTTGGCCATTGGACTTAACCCTCTCTCCATCAGATTGGACTCCTCATGGGGCGGACCAGGATATTTGGGTGCTGACATTTTTTCAAAAGACCTTGGGATGCCACTGCGCATCATCAATATTTATGGTCCTTGTCAGCAGAGGGAAGGATTCTGGCGCACCCTCCTTGATCGTTCTTTGTTGCAAGAGGAAAACCTGATCATTGGAGGCGACCTAAACTTCTCCTTGGGATATGATGAATCATGGGGCTCATCTGCTCAATCAGATCCCATATCAGACTTCATGAGGAATCTGCTTGAACAGCACGATCTCATCGACATCCCTATGCAACACCCTCTTCCCACTTGGAGGAACCGAAGGATCGGATCAGCAGCCTTGGCCCGTCGGCTCGATCGTTATCTGATCAAGGGACCGTTGCTCCGCAATCTCCATCACTATAAACAGTGGGTAGTTTCGGGGGGAATCTCGGATCACTCTCCCATCATGATGGAAATTCTGGGCCCTCTCCCTAAACCAAAAGCTCCTTTTAAATTCAACCATCATTGGTTACAGGACCCTGGTTTCTCTAAGCTGGTCACTGACTTCTGGGCAGCTCACCCTATTGACAGAGAACCCTCTTTGGCTAGGGGATTTGTAAAAAATTTGACGGAACTCAAGCATATTGTGATTGAATGGGCCAAGAGGAAAAAGGCAAGGGAAGATGAACTGCTCACCTCGATAGAAGCAGACATACACGCTCTGTTGGATGAACAAAACCTGGGCTTTATCTCTGTGGAAAGCAAGCATAGGCTGGTTGATCTAGAAGAGCAGAAGTCCAACATTCTCAGACTCAGAGAAGAATCGATCAGGCTGAGGAGTAGAGCTACTTGGCTCAAGGCTGGGGATGAAAACTCCAGATTCTTCCATAATTTTGCAAATGGGAGGAGGGTTGCAAATACCTTTTGGAACCTCCCCTATCCGGATGGGGGTCTGGCAGACTCTTTCAACAAGCTCTCTAGCCTGGGTACCTCCTATTTCAAAGGCATCTTCAAATGCCCTGAGGGCTCCAACCTGGCTGAAATCTTCCGTGTTGCTTCCCATTTCCCGAGGTTCGTTAACAATGAAGACTTGGAGGATCTTAATGCACCTGTCTCCATGAATGAATTGGAGAATACCATTAAATGGTTTCAGAAGGAAAAGAGCCCGGGCCCTGATGGATGGACCATTGAATTCTACCTGGCCTTTTTTGACATCTTGGGTGAGGACATTTTAAGGGTGGTAGAGGAGAGCAGAACCTCAGGTCAGATCTATCATGCTATAAATTCTACCTTCATTGCACTTATTCCCAAGTCCGACTCTCCATCATCCTTTGCTGACTTTCGTCCCATTTCGCTATGCAATGTACTCTACAAGATCATATCCAAGATCATAGCCAACAGGATCAGACCCATCCTTTCCAATCACATTGCTCCTCAGCAATTTGCTTTCTTGGAAAACAGGCAGATTCATGAAGCCATTGGCTCTGCCCAGGAAGCCTTTCACTCTATCTGGACCAAGCACCTCAAGAGTATTCTTCTCAAAATCGATCTCTCAAAGGCTTTCGATAGAGTCAGCTGGCTTTACATCAAAATGATTCTCATTCACCTGGGCTTTCCACACCAGCTTATCACTTGGATTATGGCATGCATTACCACTCCTACTTATAGTATTCTGATAAATGGTGCTGCATCCCATTTCTTCCACTCTGAAAGGGGACTTCGTCAGGGATGTCCCCTTTCCCCCCTCTTGTTCCTATTGGTCACAGAAGCGCTCAGTCGTCTCATCATTGATGCAAAGAGGGAAGGAACTATCCGGGGCCTAAAGATCTCAGAAGCCTGCTTCCTAACTCACCTTCTATTCGTGGACGATGTCCTTATACTTCTCGATGGAAGTATTCGGGATACCTCATCTTTCAACAGAATCCTTAACCTTTTTTCACATGCCACGGGCATGGTGGTCAACCATGAGAAGTCTTCCATCACTATGGTTGGTACATCTGTAGCTGAATCTCAATCGGCTATGCAGGCTTTTCCATTTATCACACAACCTCTGGATCGAGGTCTTAAATACCTTGGATATTGGCTAAAGCCTACAAACCAAAAAATTGCCGACTGGGTATGGCTTGTCACCAAGATTGAAAAGAAAATAACATGTTGGTACTTCAGATATCTATCCAGAGCAGGCAGATTAACTCTGATCAAATCAGTGCTGGAAGCATCTCCCGTATTTTGGATGGCTTTAGCATGGATTCCCCGAAACATTCTCTCAAAGATTCAGAGACTCTGCAACAGATATTTGTGGGCTGGAAAGGAAGAGAAGCGCACCTTTGCTTGGATCTCCTGGAATAAGATTGCCCTCCCCAAGAAGTGGGGGGGCTGGGGACTAAAGGACCTGGCATCCTTTGCAAAAGCCCTCGCTGCTAAAATGGGTTGGGCATTGCTGACTTCCCACAGTTTATGGACAGAGATTGTATACCATAAGTACATCTGGCCTCTCGACATCATCGATTGGGCCAGACTCCCAAGCTGGAACAGAACGGGCATCTCTTCCATTTGGAAAGCCCTCCTACACTCCCTCCCCCTCCTCAGGAGCAACATCATATGGCGTATAAAAAGTGGGAACAGAGCACGCATCGGAATGGATCCATGGAGTGGATGTGGAGGAAGACACAGACTTCACACAGACCTGATTGCCCTCCTAAACTCCCGTGGCATTAGAGTGCTTGCGCAGATCGCTGACCATGAAGGCTCGGACATATTGCATCAGGCTTGGAAATCTGGCACACAGTTGGACATCCCGATCAGATGGCACGAACCATGGAAAGCATACTGTGATGCCCTCTCAGAATCCCATATCAGAATTGTGGAAGGACCGGATGAACTCATCTGGCAGATTGCTGATAGTGGGGTTTACTCTCCTCGTGAGGGATACAAAGTCATTATTTCTCACAGAAAGCCGGAGGTGCTTGATAGATGGTGGCACCAGATTTGGAAGCTTAGTGCATCGCCCAGGTCTAAGTTATTTACTTGGTGTGTCCTTCGAAACCGCATTCCCACTGACGAACACCTCAAGCGCAGGGCGGTATCCGGTCCTTCGCGTTGTGTGCTGTGCAAAGCAGACACAGAGACCACCGAACACCTATTCTTAAGATGCCCCATTGTAAAACAATTATGGCATCATATCAAACATCACATTCAGTTCTCGGGCGATTGGTCTGGTACAGACCTTATCAACGCGTGGATGGATTGGGGGAACAGACACAGTGGTTCGAAATCTGTAAACCTTCCGATCATAGTAATTTGGTCTATATGGAAGACTAGGAACAGAATGATATTCGATGGATGGGAGCCTAGATGGACTCTCGTTGAAGCTGGTATCATTACAGCATATAATGAACTACCGAATCCCCCTCCTCCAAAACAGCGTCGGCCGTCCCCTCCTCCCAATATAGACATGAGCTCACCATGGGCTTACTTCGATGGGGCTGCAAACGAACATGGCTGTGGAGGGGGCATCATTATACACAAATCCTTGAGGCACTTCTATCACATCAAAGTAGGACTGGGGGCTGGCACAAACAATTACTCTGAGCTCATATCTCTCCGCCATTTACTTCATTTCGCACTCAGCCATCATTGCACCAGCATCAACATCTACGGAGATTCTCAGATTGTAGTAAATTGGGTCAATAGAGTTACCACATGTCACTCACACACTCTCAACATACTGCTTGATGAAGTCTTTATACTAAAGGATGCTTTTAACTCATTTCACATATCTCATATATACAGAGAACATAACCAGACTGCTGACAAGCTTTCCAAGGAGGCCGCGGTGATGGAAAATGGCTTATGGGAAATCACTGAATATTTGGATCAGCAGGAGCAGAAATACTTCCACCGGCCTTATATAGACCCGTCACCTACTGCGGGTCTACAGGCGACATAACAATCAGTCTTTTTTGTTTTTTGACTGCACAATATGATATATATGTAAATAGATCGAGGTTTGCCTAAAATGGCACCTTTTTTGCACAATTTTTGTAAATGTAACAGACAGATATACAGCACTGATCTGCAATATCTTGAAAATGTACTGAACAGTTTTGGCATATGCGACAAAGCATCTACATATGTAATCTTTCATATTTATAATGAAATATTACGGATTTTTCCAGTGGAAAAAAAAATTAAATTACCCAACATTTTAGCGTCATTGTCGGGGAGGTGTATATAGGATTCTATTTTTGGTTTGCATATCATTTTAGGTGCATTCAAATTTGTAGATGCATAATTAAAGCATGTTAAAAATCATTTATCCATAGAGAAAGGAATTCTAGGGGTAGATTTGTAAGTAGAGATAGAAGTTCAATTCCAAATTGGTGTTCAGTTCAAATCTTAGAAACCCAAGGGTAATAAGAAGTCTTACTGTTTCACAAAACCAAACTCGATCTTCAAAACCTTTCCAATATCCTTCATGACTATAAAATAGAAAAATGAAAAATTAATATCTATAATAAAATGAGATATCTCACAAATTTCTATCCTGCATCAATTAAGAGATAGAGATATGTGCCCTGATTGTGGAGTTGGTTCCTTGCCCTTGGTAAAGTGGTTGGTGAATTAGTGGTGGTGAGGAAGTGGCGGGTTCTAACCCCATTGACCCTCAACTTGGTGCATTGTTTAAACGGTGTATATATATATATATATATATATTAAAGCTGGAACATCATCCCGTGAGAAACGTTTTTATTTTTATTTTTTTAAATAAATATTAAACGTTTCTCTCATAAAGTGCCACAAGGGTTTATGAGATTATAAAGGCGTTTGAAAAAGTTTGGTTGTGTATAATATATTCGAATTTTATAATTTTTATTTTTTTTAAAGCTTTTTAATATCATTTTTTTTTAAATGATAAATAGGCATTAAGATACGCGTTAAAAATATGTGGTATTGTAATCATAAATTAGAATGTAGTTTTAATTTTTTAAATTATGGGGTGGAATCATGGATCTATGTGTTATGTGTTATGGTAATTATTTATTGAATTTTTTAAAAAAATATAAAAGAAAATCAATAATTGTGAAAAAATTATTTATAATAATTAATTATAAAAATAATAATCCAAAGGTTCAATAGAGTGGAAAGTTGAGCTCTGATGCTATATGTAACAACTTTTAAATTAAAATATGCAACTAATTAGATCAATTATGCGATTTACAATCAACACACTTTTATTCAACTAATTAGCATAGAATTTTTGAGAAATATGAGCAAATGCAGTTTACCTATAACAATGATATTCCTTCTAATTTCGGAGTTGAACGATATTTGAATCCCGCTAACCACAACAAAGTTTTGGGAACGACTCTCCACCCAACCGTAGGCTCCGCTGCACATAATCTTTCTATAGTTGGCCACCCCCGAGCTCTCAATCAACGTACTACTGCCAGGGAATCCTTTGTCTTACAATATTTTTCTCCCTAGAGAATGGAAGAAGGAATGATGAATCTCATCTTCCTCGTCGTCTATTAAATAGACCAAACAATGGAAAGGGCTCTGCATGCACACATTCCTAGTGTAACCATCCAACTTGTATTTTTTTATTTTAAGTTTTACTTAATTTAATTCTTTTTTATTTTATTCCTCTTTACTTTTTGATAAATTTACTTATTTTAACTATTTTTATAGTTCTCTTAGTTTAACTATTTCTTATGTTATTTTAATTTTTGTTAACTTTACTTATTTTTACTATTTTTATAAGTTACATTTATATATATTTATTTAGAACTCTAGCATTGCTATTTATTATTTTATTTATTTTTTATTATTATATTCCCTTCATTATTTATTATTTATTTACTATTATTATCTTTTCTTTATTGTTTATCATTTATTTGCTTATATTTTAATATTATATTATATTATTTATTATTTTTATTATTATTAGGGGACATTACAATTCTTGTCAATAAGAATATTAATCTCTTTTTCATGAATACTCCATTTTAATATATGTAATCCATAACTTGATATTATGCAACTCTTATAAGAGACTCTTCCTTCCTTCATTTTGAAGTTATTTATTTTTAATTTGTTTCTATTCTAATAATTATAGCAAGTTCTATTACTAGTGTTTTTCCTCTTTAAAAAATATATATATTCCACCAATTTTTTTCCTTTTAATAATTCCCTTTATAATCTTATTATCCTTGCGGCCGCAGGGTATAACGCATTCGAAAATGCGTTGACCTATCAATTATCTTTCGTTTTCAAAAAAATTAAACTAAAATTTTATAAGGTGGACATTAAGGAACTCAAATAATTTTATTTTTTTTAATTTTAAATTTTAAATTTTCAAATTATGATTGCCCCATAGAATTAGAGTCTTATTGGCAATCATTACTTGGGTCGTCGTAAGTACAACTGTCACATGTACACTCTGATCTCAGAAGGCAGCTCCTATTTCAGACCCTATAGCAATATTAATGCGGTCTGACATGGGGCCGATATAACACGATACAACACACCGCGCGGTGATGAGAGAGAAAAAAAATAGCGGCGTGTTGTATCGTGTTATATCGGCCCCATGTCAGACCACATTAATATTGCTATAGGGTCTGAAATAGGAGTCTCCATCTCAGAAGGCCAATGTCGATCGAAAATGAATTTTAAAAGGACCGTTGTAGTAAAAGCTTTCGTTTCAACTTTGCTGACAACACGCGTAAATGACAAGCGCCATTTTACAGTGAGCGAGGATCAAGGATTATTTTCACTTTAAATAGAAACAAAAATAATCCCTTTTTATATACTATCTTATAATATTTTGTTGGCTAATTAAATTTAGGTGACCCATATAGATGGGCACAATTTTCGAAACAACTTCTTTCACAATCACAGTGATAGCCTCATAATTTCCACAATTATGTCAAGCAAGAGTGGTCAATCTAGTATTAATTGTTGTTTGAATCACTTGGTTAATAGAAGTTGTATAGACGTGTTGTTTTTCTCTAGAATTCGACCATATGGACTTAGAAGCAGATAATGGATTATAATGGTAGTTGGTAAAGAAATTGTGGCCAATTAAACCAATTCCACATTGAATTAATTAAATTATGTGATTGTTTACAAGTGACTATGCATGGATGACAATAAATTAATCAAATTGTACCAAATGTGAGATGTATGTAGTTACTAAAATTGAGTGCATGGGAATTGTACCAAATGTGAGATGTATGTAGTTACTAAAATTGAGTGCATGGGAATTGTACGATGTGGCAATGACAATGATTTGTAAATGTACAAAATTTCATCGTCGTGCAACTTTTACATATGGATTTTAGTATGATGTTTTATGGTGAGTGAATGTAGGTTGCACAACAGTCTCACGCTGCAATTAATTCAAGTCGTATGGTGGCCTAGTGAATTGTATGTGTAGATTGTACAGTCCAGTCTACCAAATGGATGACTGAATTCACTTTTCTTCTTATTTTTTTCTCTCTCTTTCCACAGGATTTTGAAATGCGTTCTTTAAATTATTTTAGGGCAACTATTTCCTTCATAAATTATCAATTGCTTATAGCAACGAAATCACTTTTCTTCAATGAAATCATGAAAATGGCTAAGATTTGATTTGTGGTCATAGACACCAACAAAGAAGCTTTAGAAAATGGTCAAAGACCAAAGTTTCCAAGAAACTCTAAAATAGTTTGGAGGGGGAGGGGCACAAAAATCCAACTGATATGTTGCCAAAAGCAATAAAATTTTGACCAAGGGTCAATGGCCATAGGTCAGGAACAGAGAAGCAAGCTCTAATACCAAATGCGATATCCAATCCTAGCTCATGAGTAAAATATTCAAAATACTTGGCATATAAAAGTATCCATTAGAAAAAATAATAATACATATATGTATGAGTAAAAATTATGATATGATTACATGAAGGCCCAGCATATATACCTAGGTAGGAGTTTCCTTTCATGAAGAGTCATTACAATTAGACATGACCTTTCAATATACTAATTATTATTTAATTATGATTATCATTTATATTATTTTATATATTTATGTTCATAACATTCTAACAACGACATATCTTAAAAACTAGGAGCAAAAAATCCGTAAGAACAAAGAAAAACCACATCTTCCTAATCATTAGGGGTTCAAATTAGTCTCATAAAATATTCTTGAAGAAGTGCCTAAGAGGAAGGTAAAAGAGGGTGCAGAAACAATAAGAAAATCCACTAAGAGCTAGGAGAGTTACTAGTCAATTCGGGAAGAATCTCCCTAATAACAAATACATTTCACCCCACTCCTCCAACCTATAAATGAAGAGTATCTCATGGAATATTAGAGGTATGAATGGTAATAACAAGCATAGGATTCTTCTAAATAAGTTATGTCAAGAACAACCTACTATCCTTATGTTGCAAGAAATTAAATTCTCTTTTGAATCACTCACAAAAACACCACCTCTATTTGGAAAGGTTGTAATTTTATAACTATATATGCTTAGGGACACATTGGAGGCCTTGCTCTTCTTTGACAAACAATAAATGTAATTTTCTTTGAATTTTTTACAACTCATTGAATTATTATAGTGAATCTCCAACCCATAGGCTCTGCCACTACAAGTTTCTAACAAATGTTTATGGACCCGCTATACTAGAAAATAGGCTCCTTTCTCCACTCCATCCAAACTCTCGAGGCTTTTATTAGCGACAGCTAACGGATTCTTGGAGGTGACTATAAAATATTTAGAGGAGAAGTAATGTTGTATTAGACACCTATACATTGACTTAGAATGTTGTAAGGAGCTCATATAGTAGCAAAAATTAGTGGATATGGAAACCAAAAATATTATGTTCACTTGGAATAATATAAGAGGAGGGGCTAACAAAATTGCTTCACACCTACATCATTTTCTTATACCTCAAAATATGTTAATTTCAGGCATATCTTGTGATGCTTCCATTTTTCCAATTGTAGGATCGGATCATTGGCCAATTAGTTTGGATATCTCAACCAGTAACATCCCTAAAAACTTCCCTTTCGTATTTGAACTATTGGCAAGATCACCCTTCCTTTATGGATAATATACAAAAGTGGTGGAGTGAAGAAGACATACCACAAGATTCCCTTCTATGTAGATTCCAACAAAAATTGGAACATCTCAAGCTCTATATCAAAACGTGGTACAAAGAAGTGTTTGTTCATATATTCAAGGTACAATGGGATCTTAGATAGAATATGAATATTGATCAACAATGAATCATTTTGGAAGGCGAAACATATTCCCTTAAATAGGAAGAACTTAATCTCCATGCTCAACTTCATAACAGGGCTAGATAGTAAGAACTCCTCTGGAAACAAAAATCCAAAATCAAATGATTCAAGGAAGGGGGAAAAACAAAAGGTTTTCCCACAAATCTATAATGCAACACAAGCATTAGAACCAAATTTCTATTGTTAAAGACAGCGAGAGGAACAAGCTTAAATCCCATCATGACATTGAGAAAGAGTTCATGAACTTTTATCGATCCCTTCTTTCACAACCTAAACCAAATACAGTGTAGAAATGTAGAAAATAACACATCACGTCCCTAAGATGGTCTCCAGAGAGAAAAATGCATTTATTATGAGAGATATTGCCTTAGTGGAAGTGGAACAAACTGTCATGAAAATCCCCAAAGGCAAATCTCCTAGGCCAGATAATTTTGCTCCAAACTTTTTCCATGCTTGTTAGCATATCATTAAGTAAGATGTCTATGCTCTTGTTAGGGACTCTTATCACCTAACTTATGTCCTCCCAACCCTACACTCTATATTTTTCACCCTAAATTCCTAAGACTAATAAGGTGCAGAATCTAGGTCAATCAAAACCCATCTCACTATGCAATGTTATTGACAATATTATTACCAAAGATATTGCTAGCCACCTCAAACCACTTCTCCCCTCTATTATTTCCCTTAAACAGTTTGGATATGTGGAGGGGTGCCAAATTTTAAATAGCATAATTTTGGTTCATGAGGTTATTAACTCCCTTAAATCTACCAAGAAAATAAGAATTCTCATCAAACTAGATATGTCCAAATATTTTGACAAATTGAGTTTCTAGTTCATGAGACAAGTTCTTCTAGCTTTTGGTTTTTCCTACTATTGGATCAGATGGATTCATAACCTTATTTCCTCTCTCTTTTTCCAATCTTATCTACAATTCTCCCTCCTCTACTTTCTCACCCTCCCATGTAATCTACTAAGAGGACATTTTGTCTCCCTTCCTCTTCATCCTAATGGTACAAGGTCTTGGTCGCTCTCTCAAAGTAATTGTGGTTGCCAAAAAAACCAAAGGCTTGAGGCTACATGGAGATAATCTTGTGGCTTCTCATTAGCAATCTGTTGATGACACAATTCTCATGGGAGGCCCCGCCATTTAAGAAGCCTAGAATTTTGAACAAGTTCTATTTGACTTCGTGGACACCTCTAGAACCTCTATAAGTCAAGGTAAATCTAACAATTTTTTTCAATACTTGCTACTCAGAACAATATTTGTAGAATTATAGGTTTTTAAAGGAGCTCAATTTTGTCCAAATGCATGCCTCCCCCTTGGTGGACAATGGCATCCATAATATATCTTGGGAGGACCTATTAATTGAACTAGAGAACAAGTTAGACAAATAGATTTTTCAAGTTCTCAACGTGTTAAACATATTACTCTCCTAAAATCGGTAATTCATGCCATGCCACTGCATCTTTTTCCTGCTCTAGATGCCCCCAAAAACATCCTTAAAGTAGTCCATAATATTCAATGCACCTTCTTATGGTGAAGTTATAAAAAACAAAGAAAATGGGTTTTGATTTCCTGGGGAAAGTTTGTTTCCCACAGCTTGTAAGAGGACTTGGCTTTCATGACCTTGAGATATTAAGCTCTTCCCTTGGAGCAAATATTTGGTGGAGATGGGTATAAAATTGATTGAAATTGTGGAGTGAGCTTTGGAAATACAAATATAACCCTAACATCCCCCAACATGACTAGGTGTGTATGGATGGTTAATGCAATAGATTTTCTATCTAGAACTCACTGTCAAGGAACAAGTAGCCATTTCAAAATCATTGTTTCTAGGAAGAAAGGGATCTAGAACTCAACCTTATTCTAGGATGATTCATGGTAACAACAACCCATATTGGGGAATCAAGAGAACCTTTTATGGATTTGAAACAAAATGGTAAGTAATGGTAAAATTATACCCTTGAATAACTGGGCATCATAACAACCAAACAACAAATGTAGAACATGGTTTCCAAAGGAGAACTAGGGTAATACTCAGAATGAAGCCACTTGGGATAATTTTTGGCAAGATCTCTATTATCCATGATAACCCCTAGAAATAATTTTCTGTTTATTTAGTCATTTTAGATAGGGTTTTTATGTTTAAGGTTCATGTAGAATTTGTCATATGGTAAATTTGGTGTTTGGTAGGGTAATCATAAAAGGATAAAGGTCATAATTCCATTTGTATAGAGGTCATCGTTTCATAATTGAGTGATTTGACAGTTTTAAAAAATTTCGCAACAACTCCAGTTCAACAAACCGAGGGTTTGCTACAAAAGTTTCTGACAATTCCGTAGAAAAAACGTCCATCCTAACACTTGTCTCGCTACAAAAGTTCATTGTTGTGTAACGGTATTATTTTAAACAAGCGTTAGTGAGTCAGAGTTGTGTTGAATCATAAATACCTTTATCCCCATGCCATCCACTTCTTTCCATTCATTCTTACCTTTCCTTTTTCCACTCTATACTGTTTATTACTACCAAAGTTCACAAGTGTTGTCACTGTAATAGGGTTTTATGTTGTCAAAACGAGTCTAGTTGTGGTCTAAGTGTGGTCTAGGTGTTCTTAAGTTGATTTTTAGGTGAAGAGGAAGCAACTCACAAGCAGCTCCTGACATGTTGCTAGCATGACATCCAGAAAACAATATAAAGGAGGTGTTGTGGTGCGTTATGAGCCCATTCAGAAGAAAATTTAAGAAGAAGTCTTACAAGAATAGCTAAGAGAGGCAAGGGAAGAACTCATTGAGAACAAACTACAAGTTGAAGACTTCAAGAAAGAGATGGCACAACAAATAGACTTTTATGATGAAGTGACGAAAAAGTCTAGGAAAATGGTGAAGAGATATTTACCTCTACACAGGATGCTAAAGCACACCTACGGGAGGAATACTTGGCTGCAAGAAGATAGGAGAAAGTTTCAGAATAGGGTCAAATTATTGGAAGAACTGATTGAGAAGATCAAAGTTGAGCTTTTAAGGAAGAACCTCAAGATTATAGCTGTAGAGGAGGACACTCATTGAAAATGGTCAAAGTTGATCAAATCCACATTTTTGCCTATTATATCTCTTAACTAACCTTTTTCAGCATTATACATGATGGAGTAGACTTCTAGAGGTGATAAGAAAAGATAAAAATCAGAAGAAGAAAAAATTCAATACACAAAAAACTCAGAAATTTCGTAGCAACTCCCCATAATGAAGCAGGAAATTTGCTACGAAACTGTTGTAGCTTTTCATGGAGGAGAATGCAAGTAAAAATCTCAGCTAAGGGAGTTCTAATGGAATGTGTTTAGCTAATAAACATCAATGAAGACTTCAACACTGTCAGAAAGGTCAAATAGCTAGCAGAAGGTGTTTTTTGAAATTTGCTACCAAAATTTGCTACGAAAATTCTAGAAATGATTGTTTTAGTTGTCAACTTCGGACTCACTTTCTAACCAAATGAAAAGTAATTTTGTGAAGGAGTTTTTTGTTCAGCACGAGCTTATCTACAAAAGCCTCTCTCAGTTTTTACACAAACATTAGGGTTTGGAAGATATGCACTTATCTTTGAGGCCTATTTTATAGAATTTTTCCTAGCCAGAAATTTTGAAATTCGACTTGGTGGAGGTCCAGGTCAGCAAGTCAACCAAGTCAACATCCACGTGGCATGAGACACATCATCAGCTCTAGTACATTTAACAAACAGTTGGGCTCGGTTATATTCATCAACAAAAAGTGGTTAAAGTCTTAAAATCTAGTAGAGTCCTAGTTGAAATCAAACTATGTAAAACAAAAAATCCCTACGAGAACTCTGTGAGTTAGAAGAAAAATAAGAATTAATTTCTTAGATAGTGGATCGAATCTGGCCCAGGTGGTAGGTTGATGTAAAGACATTTTTTCTCTATAAATAGATAGCTTTTTTTACTTTGGGAGGGGTGGATCGAGGATGTTAAGAAGCTACCATATGTAAATTTTCTCAATCAATATACATTTACTAGCACACTCTATTTTCATTACCTAAGATACAGATTTTGGTTTATATGTCTACTTGTTCTATCTTTTACATTGATATCATTTTTTAAAGCATTATGATCACTTGGAATTCAGTTTTAAGGTCTGCTCCAACTTCCTTCATATGTTTTATCTGTTGTTAAAGGGTTTTATTCACTTCATTTCTAAGCCAAAATATGCCTCAGTTTCCTCAGAAAATAGTTATGTAAGTAATTGAGTTTCTTGTAATTGACTCCATGCCCAATGGTTGTAGTACTCACTCCCTTTCACCTACATAAAATACAAAAGAAAACAAAGTTAGCCATCTATAGTTTTGAGTTGATTAAAGTGAAATTTGATATAATGTTTTGATAGATCCCTCTTAGATTGGAAGGGCTAACTTCCAATCAAAAGTTGGTTTGAAATAGTTACACTTGGTTGGAGGTTGACACAGCCCAACCTGTTCTAGCCTAGTGATAACATTTTGGTGCGTAGCCGAAAAGCTCCATTTCCCGGATTTTCTTTGAGTCTCTTCATTCTAATTCCTGAGGGTAACAGGAAACCAGAGTTTTCTGAAGGTTGTGATATTACCCTGGTGACTCCAATCTCAAAAGATACAGAAGATCAAATCTTCATGGTGACTCCACTACTTGAAGATCAATAGCTTGAAGAAGTTCCAAGATGAGTTCTACTATAAGAAGAAATGTCAGGTATGCTCCTATGGATCGGTCTCACATCTATGGTTTTCCAAATCCTATGCCTTGTGTTGATTGGTCAACTCATCTTCCCATGTTCAAAGATGAAAAGAAAGATGATGTTGGTCTGCATTTGGTTAAATTATGTATACATGTATGTAGACTTAGGGTTGAGTTTCCTAAATATTTTCTCATGAAGATGTTTATGGCTACCCTAGAAGACAAAGCTAGAGTATGGTATGAAGGGTTTCCATTAGGAAGCTTGTGTTCTCTTAAAGATTTCCATAGAATATTTTTTGGACATTATGGGAAGTCTCATCCTTCATCACCACTATTTCAAGACTGTTGTAATTTTTGGAAAGGTTTCATTCAATATCTCAAAAGTATTAATGATGATGTAGAATGTATGGATGATGATGAGATATTAGAGGAACTTTATGAATTTTCTTCACAAGCTAGTTGTCATGATGATCAAGAAGTTTTCCAACAAGCAGATGTCTCTTCTTTAGTTGAAGATGAAATGGATCAGAAATTTGACAGTCAAGTCATAGTACATGAAATCCATGAGGATTTGCAGCCTTGTCAATCTATATGCAGTCAAAGGTATGAGCCAAATCATTCAAATTGTTTTTCAGCCCATTCCTTTTCTGAGATTTTATGTCAAGAACTTTTTTCCATTGAAGATCATAATGATGTTGTCCCGGTTAAAGTGCATGAAATTTCACTTTTAGGTAAACCCGAGCTACATGAAGAGCTGAATATACAAGTTTTACCTATTCTATTTGGGGATCATCAAAATGACATGGATGATATGCATAAAGTTGTTTGTATAGGAGTTGTTAGTGTTCAAAATCAAGATGACAGTCCTCAAGAAAAATTACCAAAGGTCAAATTAGAATTGTTTGATAAGCTAAAGATTAGTTTTGATGCACACAATATGGATGTCATGTTTGAAGATGTTCAAGAATGTATGGATATTTTTGTTGATTTACATGGAAGGGAAGACAAATCTATTGTTTCCTTTTTATTTGATGATGTTCTTGGAATTGAAGACATAGGGCAAAAGAAGCCATCAGTTATGAATGAATTCAACCCTCATGGTTTTACTCATCAAGAAGAGGTGATTTTTCATGATTATCAAGATCGTTTGGTAAGTTTATTCTAGTCATCAGTGAAGGTGGAGTTTCTTTCATTTATAAGCTCGGGTGATGGATTTATTTTTTATTCTAAGTTGCCAATAGATGGTCCACTTAAATACAGTCAAGGAGCCCGGGTGTTGAATCAAATCTTTGACTGGTTATATTGCAGGTTTCACATTGCTTGAATTAAGAAGGTGGATTTTCAAATGTTAGAGTAGGGTTATTGGTACATAAATAAGCTTGTTGGGCAAGCATTTCCTTAAAGTTTTAGACTACATTTTGTATTTGTTAGTTTCAGTTTGAACAACAGTTTGATATCAGATTTCAACAATAGTAATTGGTTTGCAGTTTTCTTTCAGTTTGGTGAAGCGGGTTTGAATGTAGTCTTCAAATTTGGATCAACCCAATGGTAAGGCATTGGAGATGCTTTTTCTTTGTTGCACCACAAGGCGCGACATCCCCATTGGAGCCATTGTTATCCATGATAACCCCTAGAAATAATTTTCAATCTGATTAGTCATTTTAGATAGGGTTTTTATGTTTAAGTTTCATGTAGAATTTGTCATATGATACATTTAGTGTTTGGTAGGGTCATCATAAAAGGATAAAGGTCATAATTCCATTGTATAGAGGTCATTGTCTCATAATTGAGTCATTTGACAGTTTTACAAAATTTCGCAACAACTCCAGTTCAACAAACTGAGGGTTTGCAATGAAAGTTTCTGACATTTCCGTAGCAAAACAGTCTATCCTAACACTTGTCTCATTACAAAAGTTCGTTTTTGTGTAACAATATTATTTTAAACGAGCGTAAGTGAGTCAGAGTTGTGCTGAGTCATAAATACCTTTATCCACGTGTCATCCACTTCTTTCCTTTCATTCTTACCTTTCCTTTTTCCACTTTACATTATTTATTGCTACCAAAGTTCACAAGTGTTGTCACTGTAAGAGGGTTTACGCTGTCAAAATGAGTCTAGTTGTGGTCTAAGTTTGGTCTAGGTGTTCTTAAGTTGATTTGCAGGTGAAGAGGAAGCAACTCACAAGTAGCTCCTGACGTGTTGCTAGCATGACATCCAGAAAACAGTATAAAGGAGGTGTTGTGGTGCGTTATGAGCCCATTCAGAAGAAAAGTTAAGAAGTCTTACAAGAATAGCTAAGAGAGGCAAGGGAAGAACTCATTGAGAACAAACTACAAGTTGAAGACTTCAAGAAAGAGATGGCACAACAAATAGACTTTTATGATGAAGTGATAGAAAAGTCTAGGAAAATGGTGAAGAGATCTTTACCTCTACACAGGATGCTAAAGCACACCTACAGGAGGAATACTTATCTGCAAGAAGATAAGATAAATTTGTAGAATAGGGTCAAATTATTGGAAGAACTGATTGAGAAGATCAAAGCTGAGCTTTTAAGGAAGAACCTCAAGATTATAGCTGTAGAGGAGGACACTCATTGAAAATGGTCAAAGCTGATCAAATCCACATTTTTGCCTATTATATCTCTTAACTAACCTTTTTCAACATTATACATGATGGAGTAGACTTCTAGAGGTGATAAGAAAAGATAAAAATAAATAAATAAAAAATACACGGAAAACTCAGAAATTTCGTAGCAATTCCCCATAATGAAGCAGGAAATTTGCTATGAAATTGTTGTAGCTTTTCATGGAGGAGAATGCAAGTAAAAATCTCAGCTAAGGGAGTTATAATGGCATGCGATTAGCTAATAAACATCAATGAAGACTTAAACATTGTTAGAAAGGTCAAATAGCTAGCAGAAAGGTGTTTTTTGAAATTTGCTACCAAAATTTACTACGGAAATTCTGGAAATGGATGTTTTAGTAGTCAACTTTGGGCTTGCTTTCTGACCAAAGGAAAAGGAATTTTGAAAATATGAAGGAGGCTTTTGTTCAACGTGATCTTATCTACAAAAGACTCTGTTAGTTTTTATATAGACATCATGGTTTGGAATATATTCACTTATCTTTGAGGCCTATTTTACAAAATTTTTCCTATCCAGAAATTTTGAAATTCGACTTGGTGGAGGTCCAGGTCAGTAAGTCAACCAAGTCAACATCCACATGGCATGAGACACATCATCAGCTCTAGTACATTCAACAAATAGTTGGGCTCAGTTATCTTCATCAACAAAAAGTGGTTAAAGTCTTAAAAGCTAGTAGAGTCCTAGTTGAATTCAAACTATGTAAAACAAAAAATCCCTACGAGAACTCTGTCAGTTAGAATAAAAATAGGAATAAGTCTCTTAGATAGTGGATCGAATCTGGCCCAGGTGGCAGTTTGATGTAAATAATTTTTTTCTTTTAAATAGATAACTTTTTGTCTTTGGGAGGGATGGATCGAGGATGTGAAGAAGCTACCATATGTAAATTTTCTCAGTTAATATACATTTACTGGCATACTCTGTTTTCATTACCTGAGATACAAATTTTGGTTTATATGTTTACTTGTTCTGTCTTTTACATTGATATCAGTTTTTAAAGCATTATCATCACTTGGAATTTAGTATTAAGGTCTGCTCCAACTTCCTTCATATGTTTTATCTGTTGTTGAAGGGTTTTATTCACTTTGTTTCTAAACCAAAAGATGCCTCAGTTTCCTCATAAAATAGTTATGTAAGTAATTGAGTTTCTTGTAATTGACTCCATGCCCAATGGTTGTAGTACTCACTCCCTTTCACCTGCATAATAAAAAAACAATAACAGAGTTAGTCATCTGTAGTTTTGAGTTGATTAAAGAGAAATTTGATATAATGTTTTGAGAGAGCCCTCTCAGATTGGAAGGGCTAACTTCCAGTCAAAATTTGGTTTGAAATAGTTACACTTGGTTGGAGGTTGACATAGCCCAACCTGTTCTAGCCTAGTGATAACAAGCTCAACAATAGGAAAATAAAGGTTCACGAGTGCAAGGACAAACTTCACTAGAAATATAGATTTGAAGGAAATTTCAATCTCTAAGAAGCCTGATCTAACAATAGGACAACAAAATCTCCCCAAAATAGAAATTTGGAAGAAAATGTGAAAATAAAACCTGCGACCAAAATCCCGCTTCTTTACCTAGATATGGGTGAAGGGTTAAATCTTAACTTAGGATACTCTTACAAAGAGAGGATTCCAAGGTCCCCCTTACTATCATCTACATAGAACCAAAGAGGAAACAATAAAACATCTTCTTAAATCCCACTACTTTATGGTTTATTTATGGGACAAAGGAGAAATTATCTTGAATAATGGAAATGAATAAGGACAACTTGGAAAAAACTATTTCCATTTGGAACTCCTCGATTTTTAACAACTTGTTGTAGCAGTTGCAGCACCCTCCAAAATTTTGTCCTACATCCAAATTTTGGATCCTTCCTTGGTTTTTCCCCTTGATGGTTGCAAACACTCAGGCTCATCCCATGAGCTCTTGTCAAGTTTTTACACCCTTTTGCTTGATCGAACAACGGTCATCTTATGGCATGTTGATTACTATGTCATGCTTGCGAGTTTTTTCTGGCGATTTGAAGGTTTGTATTTGTGTGCATGAGTTGTTTTCGCTTTGTCAACATCAGCCGTTCGAAGACATATCTCAAGTGTCGCACTCATCGCTCGTAATCTTTGAGTCAATCTCACTGAGCACAAGATTGTCTTGTTGGTTTGAGGTATCTTGTCATTGAGTAGTGCTAAGTGTGTGATCACAATATCATGTATGCACAAGTTCACTTGCTTTCACACCTAGTCAATTTTCCTAAAAATATGTTGACAAAATAACCCTCCTTCAACCGGACCCGATCTCAGTGACCTTGCACTGCTGCCCAAAAATGCGTAGAGCTTGAGGTCATCCTTCGTGTTATCACAAAATCAGTACTAAGGGCTGCAGCCAAGCAAGATTTCATGTAACTCTTTCAACCAGACTTTAGACCAAAGATTAGCCTCTTTGGTCAGAGAGGGCTCTCTCACAGACTTTTGATAAAAATCAATCACAACAACAGATGGCTAACTCTTCACACATTCATGAAAACAAAGCTGGTTGGACACATATCAAATTAGTCTTCATTGGGCTATGGAGTCTCACACCTTTAGTAAACAAAAGCATTGTCATTTCATGGAAGTCAAGGCTCTTTGCATTAAATGTTCAAACATACTTCACAAAAACCACAGCTTGCCAAACACACAGGAAGTCAGAGCATAAGATATGAATTCTGAGTGATTGTGCTATAACAAGGCTGTAAAAGAACATTAAGAAAATAAAACACTATCACATTTGAACAATATAATCCATTGAGAATCTTGAGAAGAAACAACCACTGTTTTACTATTACTGTAATAAGTCTTTACATTGGCCCAAATAAACTCTGTTTTTGTATAAAATCTCCAACCTTTTTTACATCAGAGTCATTTCTATATATAGGAAAACCAAAAATACAACTACTTGAGACTCCTCAACAAGCATGAAGGGAGCTCGAAATCCTATCATTAATTGCCTTATCCATATCTAAACAAACTAATTAATTACAAAGGTATTGCTCTGTGAAAACATAGAGTCCCATTCCCATTGAAACTCTAAGTCTATCTCCTCGTGTGCATTGATGCTTTCTTGAAATTTGACACCTGTATCACTTCAGTAATAGCCAAGACATGCTGGAGGAACATTCACTGAATGAGCAGCTTCGGATACTTGATATGTGGATGACTCATCAACTGATAAGGATCTGTGCCCTATTTTCCCGGTCTCTGCCTCCCATTAGTCTTCATGCATTAAAAGACTATGCTCCAAGCCATTTAATTCTTCTAATAACCACGCATAATTCAATATGCCTTATGATCTGGACACTTTGTGAACTGAACAGGTGTACCACTCAAAATTTCGGTAACCCTACCAGAACCCTAATAATTCGGCTATAAAGTAACTTTAGGAAGACTTTAACAAAAGACAAAAATTTCACTTTTTCCTTAAATACTCACACCTGTCACCTTTTGAATATCTGAATAGCTTTGTATAATCTCCATGCTGGCCTCGAGTCATCCCTTTTAAGATTTGCTGACCTCAGCATCAATTTCATTTTTTCACATAAACAGTCATCTACAGCAGTTTCGTAGCGCGCTACGAAACTGCTGTAGGTAATCAAAACAAAGCATATGAATCTTAAAGCACTGATGACTTAACTCCGTGATTTCTTCAGCTATTTTGTACAGGTGTAAGGGCTCCAAAAAGTTTCGAAATGATGACAACCAAAATTTATCAAAACTTGAAAAGCAAATTTCCTCTTGGATTAATCAGCTAGTTTACCTAGCTTCTTCTTCAAACTGCTGACTTCTTCCTTCAAAGCCTTGTTTTCTGCTCTTAAGCTTGTGTTCATCTGTTTCATGATTTTTGCCTGCTTCAGAGCTGGCACTGTCCACAAATATGCATCAGACACTGAGTCATTTTGGCTCATTAGACTTGTTCTGCCTTTTATTACAGCCTTTTTATAATTTGCATATCTTACTGCCCTTTCCTTAGAAACATTTTTAATCTGAGTTATTTCTTCTTGTGTTGTTCCTGCTTGTTGCTTGATAGCAATGACATTTCCACCTTGACTGATGATAACCCTATTACCCTTGTTTTTACTTTTGGCTGCTTGAACTGTTCTGGTCAAAACCTCAAGTACATCTGTACTAGGCACTTCTAAAGGTGCCTTCTCTTTCTGCGCTTTCTCCACTTCTTTCATTTGTCTTCTTGTGACTGGTCTACGTGGCTTGAAAGCATATTCTTTACTAGGCTCTTCAAATTTCAATCTTTTTGAAGCTCTTGGTTTTTTAGTACTTTCGGGTGAAGATTGAGTGAGGTCAATATGCATTGGCTGCACTGGGTGATCTTGCTCAAACTCTATTGGTTCAATCTGTATTGGCTGATCTTGCTCAAGTTCAATAGCTTCAAGTAAGTCACTTAAACTGCCTTTTGAAATAGAGCTTTCTTCCACCGTAATTGACTTACCTTTCTCCTTGTTTAGTTGACCTCTGGTTTTCACCCTTGAAATCTTTTCAACTTCACTTGGTTTAGCTTCATCATTCTTTTTCTGGATCTTCTGCTTTGATGACTGAGGTGTCTCCTTAGATGATGACTTAGGTGTCTCCTTTGCTGCCACTGACTTCTCTGATTTCCTTAACTTGGTTTTAGGCTTCTTTTGGTTTGTCACCTCTTTTCTGAGCTCAGCCAGAGTAGGTTCTTCACTCCTTTCTTTCCTTTCTCTCACAGGCAATGGAGTGAGGCCTGTTTTGCTTGGAAAGCCGGCCATAAAAACAAATGAATCCCAATCTCTGCCAATCTTTTGTAAACCATCCAATACCAGCAACTTTACCAAGCCATGATGAAACAAGGATGTTTCACAACCATCTTTCTTTAACTGGATTTTATCACACATTTTACTAATGCTTCTGAACAAATAGAAAGGGATATCTATTGAAGCCTTACCTGTGAAATGCAACAAAAGTTTGAAGTGATAGGAATAAACTTTATTGTACCTTCCCTCGCATGTTAGGTATTTCTGGATGCATGTGAGGAGCATAGCATAATGTTCTTTTATGTAACTCCTTGGCACCGCTTTGGTGAGGTCCTTATTTGCATACGGTTCCTTCAAAAACTCTTTACAGGGACTCATGTCGAATTTAAAGTTTTTGAACCATTCTTGACCTCCCCTCGGAATTTCAGTGACAATGGAAATGGCTTCAGGAGACACAGGAAATTCTAACATTGACACCTTTGAATTCAATCCAGTAAAATTCAATGCGAAAGCCTTCGTTACCTCTGCATGTCCTCCCTTCAATTTCTCGCAGAACCTCCAGCAACCAGCATTTCGAAAGGCTCTTGCTACACCTTCATCCCTGAGTGTAACATCAAGCCCCTCTGGCTCTGCCCTCAGGCACTTACCGGATCGATGTTCCCTCTTTTCCATCTTGCTTCGAATATCTTTACACAGGAAACTAATGGCAGCTACAGCTCGAAAACAATCTCGACTTTGGGGTGCAGGCTCGCTTGCAATGATCCCTTTAAATGAGAACTCGGGCTTCTCATACAGCAGACATGTTTACATATTATGAAAAACACATTATGACACAACCATACCTCATAAAATCCCTTAAGATGATATTCATATACGTGATTCTGGACCTTATGGCGGAATGATGATTTATCATGACCTGGAGAGGACATCAACTGACAAACATGAACGGACCTATGACTCACCCCTCCCAGATTTGATATTGCAAGAAAAAGCGCTACAAAAACCCCGAAACCCCGATTTTGTAGCGCGGACAGTTCAAATTTAACAAAACGCGCTACGAAATGGCTGGTAAACAGTACGCTGCGAAAAGACGGAAACATCATTGCGCAGCTAAATTGACCAAACAGATTGTGCTGCGAAACTGCGCAAAGTACTAATGACGCAATCAAGACAAGACATGCCTTAACTGACAATGATAGAGGGTATCTAACAATTTTTTACACGAAATTACATCAATACCTTTTGAAATTCAAATTTCAAAGTGACACACACACATATAAACCTATTCACAAAACTGAAGATTTTTATATGAAACTTGTGGACAACATTGCATACATGAACTATCGTTCTAAGTGATAACAGTGGCTCCACTTGGGATAGTGTGCTCCTGTAGTACACTAAGAACGCGTAGTACCAGTGCCTTTATCCATTTTATTGCACTCACATATGGCTGACAAGCATCCCTTTCAAACCTTGTGGGCCTTCTCCTCGGGCTAAAGTCTTCCTGTTCAGCTTGTCATTTATTTCTAACATGAAACATTCAGAAAACGATTATTTACAATGATCATGGACTACTTGGCAGATTTTCACTGATAATAATGCTTTAAGAACCTGCCATTAACAGGTCCTCCAGCATACGGTGATCCATCAATTTCTTGCAGAATATAAGTGTTGTTTCCATGGAAAGCAGAAATCAAATATGGCCCCTTCCATAAATTCTCAAATTTTCCATGTTTACCTTTTTCTTCAATCCTAGCTTCCCACTTCAAAACCTTGTCATCAATCTGAAATGTAACATCTTTAATCTTCTTGTCAAAAGCCCTCTTGACCCTGTTCTGATTTTGTTGATGATCTTCAACCACTTCATTCCTTTTCTCTTGTAATGCTATCAATTGATTAATCCTCCGCTGTATGGCATTAGGCTCCTCCTCTAGTCCTTGAATTAGCTTCATAACTGGTACCCCAAGAGATGTTGGAAAAATAGCCTCTGCTCCATACACAAGCTCATAAGGTGAGGTCCCAATAGACCTTTTAGTGCAGATGCGATCAGCCCACAAGGCATACTTCAGCTTTAAGTGCCAAGTCTTTTTGTTCTCTTGCAGCAATTTTTTGATAATCCTCACAAGACTTTTGTTTGAACTTTCAGCTAGACCATTACCCTGTGGATAATAAGCTGTGGAGTGACCAAGGGAAATATGGTATTGATGGCAAAAATTTATCATTCTCTTAGACTTAAAAGCCTGAGCATTGTCTGTGATAAGCTTGAGTGGACATCCAAACCTTGATAAGATGTTGTTCTCTAAAAAGGAAATAATTACTGCATCATTAGCTTGCCTAGTTGGTACCGCCTCTATCCACTTTGTAAAATAATCAGTGGCTGTGAGTATCCACCGATGTTGTCCTGATGAAGAGGGATGTATCTCACCTATAAAATCTAGCCCCCACTGTTGAAAGGGTGCTTCTACATAAATAGGAACTAATGGCATAGGCATAAGCTTCCTTTTACCTTCAAACATCTGACATTCATGGCAGGCTGCTATTTTTTTGTAAATGTCCTTGAACATAGTGGGCCAAAAATACCCAGCTCTCAATATTTTATTTGCAGTAGCCTTCCAATAATGGTGGCCTCCACAATCTCCCTTATGAAATTCATCAATCACCCTATCAGCCTCTTCTTCAATCAGACAACTCAATAGAATTCCTCCAGCATCCTTCCAAAATAAATTCTGCTCATAAACAAAATATCTAAGGGATTTCAGCTTGGTGAACCGAGCTTTAGACTTGGAAAGGTTATCAGGAGCTCTGTTGTGCTGTAAAACAAATGACACATCCTTATACCATTCAGATATCAGAAATTTTTCATTGATCTGAACCAACTCTTCCTCTTCTTCAAAAATTTCTGATATTTCTGCATTGAAATTGATGTCACTGCTGTCTAGATTTGAGTGAGTTAACAACTCTGCCAACCCTTGACCCTTCACCAATTTAGTTGGCCTAATTTCAATATCATATTCTAACAATTTGGCTATCCATTTTCCTCTTTTTCCATCCGGGTCTGCTTGTGTAAGAATGTCTTTAATAACAGCACTCGGCACATATGCAACAATATGAGAATGTAACACATAGATTCTAAAATCCTTGATTGCCTTTACCAATGCATATGCCTGCTTCTCTAAAATGTTATACTTTAATTCAGCATTAGCCAATGTCTTACTAAAGAATGAAATAGCCTGTTCAGTACCTTGATTTCCTTTTTGCAATAGGACTCCAGCAATTGTATCCTCAGAAGCATATGTGAAGATTAGAAATTCCTTGGTGAAATCAGGGCTGATAAGGATTGGTGCTTGAGTGAGTGCTTTCTTAATTTCTTCAAATGACTTCCTTGCCTCAGCTGTCCATTTGAAGTCTGCTCCTTTCTTTAGCATTTTTGTGATGTGTTTAACCACTTCAGCAAAGTTGGGGATGAACCTTCTAACAAAATTAACTTTACCAAGAAAAGATTGAACCTCTTTCTTGCTCCTTGGCAAATCCAACTTTGAAATAGCACTGACTCTATTAGGATCAATCCTAATTCCTTCTTCAGAAATTATATGCCCAAGCAATTTACCAGAAGTCAAAGCAAAGATACTTTTGGTTGGGTTTAAAGAAATACCAAACCTCCTACACTTCAATAGTATCTTTTCAAGATGCTTTAAATGATCCTCCTCTCTCTTTGAAAAGACTGTGATATCATCAAGATATACCACCACTGATTTATCTTTTTCCTCTGCAAAAGCAATGTCCATAGCCCTCTGGAAAGTCGCCCCTGCATTCATGAGGCCAAAAGGCATCTTTGCATACATAAATGTGCCCCATGGTGTAGTGAAGGCTGTCTTCTCCTGATCCTCTGGATGAACAAGGATCTGATTGTATCCTGAGAAACCATCTAACATTGACATTCTTTGAGAGCCAACAATATTCTGCAAAATAAGATCCATTTTAGGAAGAGGATAATTGTCTTTTAGTGAGGCCTTGTTCAAATTCCTGAAGTCTATGCAAATCCTTATCTCTCCATTCTTTTTCCTAACTGGTACCAAGTTAGCAAGCCAATTTGAAAATCTGATAGGAACAATAATCTTTGCATCAAAAAGCTTCTTCAATTCTTTTTCAATCAATGGCATCAGCAGAGGATTAATTCTTCTTAATTTTTGCTTAAAAGGTTTCTCATTTGGCTTGATTGGGATTGTATGCTGTATAATTGAGGAATCATATTGCTTCAGATCAGCATAGTTCCATGCAAAAACATCAATGAACTTTTTCATTAACTCAACATATTTAACTTTTAGATCAGCTGATAAAAATTTTGAAATTTTGACCAATTTAGGCGCTACTGAATCACCTAAATTACAGCTCTCTACTTCCTCTTCATCTGCTTGCAACCTTGGTGCTTTAAACACATCATTCTGATCAAAAAGTTTCTCAAGTGGAATAAGACCTTTAGGAATCAGATTGTTTTGCAGCTGTAACACTTCAGACTTTTCTTTTGTTTCCACTAACATGTTTTGCTGATCAATTTGACTATGTTCAAATTCTCCTTTCAACTCTAGGAAACTTTTCACCTGCTGGTCATCTTCAAAGACTTGCCAATTTAGGATATTATCCGGGATAACTGGCCTATGGCGGACTTTCACTTCATAGCTATCAGAAGCATGTTTGGGGATGACAAAAAGACTAGCTGCTACAGCAAGAGAATCTGCCATAGAATTCTGATCTCTGGTTTTGATATTGAAAGTATATGACTGAAATTTCTCCAACAATTCCAATACCAAGTTTCTATAAGCTCTCATCCTTGCATCTTTTGTTTGATAAGCACCTTGAACTTGCTTTATGACTAGCTCAGAATCTCCATAAACAGCAATGTTCTTTGCCTTAAACTCAATCAAATTTTCTAAGCCTAAAACCAGGGACTCATATTCCGCCATGTTATTTGTACAATCAAAATTAAGTTTATATGACAAAAACTTACTTTCCTCAGCTGGACTCATGATCCAAATTCCAGCTCCCGCACCATCTTTCCCTGCTGCTCCATCAAAGTACAAAGACCAGCAACCAGAAGCATCTTCTTCATCACTTTGCTGCAACTCTTCACACTGATTTTCTGCCTTTTCTTCCTTTGATTCTTTTCCCACTGATTCATTAAATAGAATAGCTGATCCAAGGCCTGTATCACAAGAATAAATGGGAAAATTCTGAGGTTTGTCCTTGCTGCTCACCATATATGCCATCCTTGTCTCACGGTATAACCTTCTTTGCTCCCCAAATACTGGAATAGTAGCATAAGTCAAATCCATCTGCATGGTACCTTTAATCTTAGCTGCCCATGACCTTGAGAGTAATATTCCAAATTTAGGTGGAACATCTGCCACAACAATATCCATGACAGTGGTTTTAGCTGGGATTTGTGTGAGTGCCACAACCACATCCTTTATCAACCCAATACAATGAACCCTCTTTGAATCAAAAGAAAATAAGTCCTTGTAAGGCCTGGTCACTTCTAATCCTAACCTTTCCATAATGACTTTAGGCATAAGGTTATGAGATGCCCTTGAATCCAACATGGCATTATGAAGAGTCATCTCATGTATATTGATGCTTATATAAAAAGGAGGAAACTCATCATTTTGCTCATCTTCAAGTCTTGGACCTAAACAAATAATAGGATTATCCTCTTGCAAATTCAAAATATCAGCCCCTCCTGGTGGAGAATTAAGCATTTCCACAATCTTACTTCTATACTTGTTTACTTTCAAGATTTCATTAAATGGGACTGATATTTTAATTTTAGCAATCTCATTTTCTATATTGAACACAGAAGTAGACCTTTCAATTTCCTTAGGAGGAGCAGGGGTTTGATTATCCTTTTTCTCAAGAGGAGAATCACCTTTTCCATCAGCTTGTTTTGGCTTTTCTTTTTGGTCTTCCACTGCTTTTGAAACATTCTTCTTGGGCTGAGCCTTATTTGCTGTAATAGGGACATCTCTGTTTCTGAGGTTGTATTGCTTTTGGATTTCAAATATGGCATGCTGATAACCCTTTAAGAAATCTGAGGGTTCCTCCTCGGCTTTTAGTTGACTGGACTCATCATGTTCCTCCTTTGTTAGAAAGATCTCCGAATCTTCTTCAGTTAGGACATTAATTTTTGGTGATAAATTCATGTTTAATGCTCTGACTTCCTGGAAGTCAAGGCTCTTTGCATCAGATGTTCAAACATACTTCACAAAAACCACAGCTTGCCAAACACACAGGAAGTCAGAGCATAAGATATGAATTCTGAGTGATTGTGCTATAACAAGGCTGTAAAAGAACATTAAGAAAATAAAACACTATCTCATTTGAACAATATAATCCATTGAGAATCTTGAGAAGAAACAACCACTGTTTTACTATTACTGTAATAAGTCTTTACATTGGCCCAAATAAACTCTGTTTTCGTATAAAATCTCCAACCCCTATTACATCCTAATATGATCCCTTTATAGGAATCTATTCCTCCCTCTCTAGAATGGGCTCGAAGGCCCTATTAACTACTCCTACATGCTATTTAACTAATTCATTAATTACAAACAATGAATAGATTCCTCAGGTTCCTCAGGTTCTTCTTCTTCATCCACCATATTTTGCTGAAAAGGAGGTCTTACAGGAGGATCAGCTTGCTGATTTCTATTTTCCCTTGGCCTTTGCTGATTTTGAGGCCTTCTAAACTGAGGATTTCTGAACCGAGGTTCTTGTTGTGCTTGGGGAGCAGCAGTATTCCCAAGTGCTAATTGGTCCATCAATTTCTCCATAGTCTTCATCATGGTTTCAAATTTATCTTCTTGAGCAGAGGTAGAAGGCCTCTCCTCTTCCTTTATCTTAGTCTTAGCCATCTTGGACTTTTTAGCAGCAAGTATATTCACCTCCACTTTGATAGCATCATTTTGCATGTCAGCCAGTGTAGCAGACTCTCTTTCTCTGAGTAAGAGAGAGAAATCAGAATCAAAGGACTCAGCATATCTTAACTGTGCCAAAGCTCCAGGAGGTTTCAAGTGAGCTGGAATGGAATTATAAATTTTATTAAACCTCTTAGAAAAGTTTTGAACAGTCTCATCTGGAGCTCTTCTTAAATTATTATATTCAATGAGGGCCTGAACAGGATTAGTTCTATTTCCCCATTTTCTCATAAAACTATCTTCAAACTCAGCCCAACTGTGAATGCTACCAGCTCCCAAGGCTTTAAACCATTTCCTGACTTCCCCAATGAAAGACTGAGCAAACAATCTCAGTTTGACATCTTCATCATCCACTTCATACCTATCAATAAAATCATTGAATCTATCCACATGCTCTTCAGCTGTAATGTCTTCATCTCCTCCCCATGTTGGAATCCTAGCAGCATATTTATTAGGGAGATCATGCAGAACAGCAGGGAGAGCTAGAGGAGCATACCTAGCAGGCACAGCCATAATGAAAGGAGGAACAGTGACAATAGGTATTGTATGACCAGAAGGACCAGAACTAGTATGAGATGTTGTCTGAGGGCTATTTGGACTAGCAGAGGCAGAAGACAAATTATGAGTACGAAAAGGACTATTGGGGCTTTGTAAACCACTAACAAAAGAACTCCAATTTGGGAGAGGTAAACCAATCTTTGAGTTAAGCAAAATTTCAAAAGGGTCAAGCTCCTTGAGCTGTTTCAAATCCTCTTTTTCTAATAATAACTCAGAAGAAACAATTTCCCAAAACTCCTCTTTATCTTTTTGTGATACTAAAGAAGAAGTATCAATACCTCTCCTTTGTAGATCCAAAATAATACCAATTAATTCTTCTTCATTCTCAGACCTTAATATAACCTCTTGAACTTTATCATCAACAAGTTTATTCTCAGGACTTCTAGAAAACTCAGGAAATAAGGACTTTGAAATACTTGAAGTACCTGGTATATCAGAGAATCTTTGTTTACTCCTTGAGATGATATTAGGATTCTCCACAGGACTAGGTGGGTTTGGGTCAGGATTACTCCTTGTGTATCTTCCTCTCGAAGCCACCTTTAAACTTTAAAAAACAATGGAGTCACCAAGGTAGAATGCAGCCTCGAAAATCATTTGAACTCCTGCTACCTTCAGAAATTCAATCTTCAAATTTCGGGAATAAGTAATCATCAGGCTCCCGGCAGACGCACCAAAATGTTATCACAAAATCAATACTAAGGGCTGCAGCCAAGCAAGATTTCATGTAACTCTTTAAACCAGACTTTAGACCAAAGATTAGCCTCTTTGGTCAGAGAGGGCTCTCTCACAGACTTTTGATAAAAATCAATCACAACAACAGATGGCTAACTCTTCACACATTCATGAAAACAAAGCTGGTTGGACACATATCAAATTAGTCTTCATTGGGCTATGGAGTCTCACACCTTTAGTAAACAAAAGCACTGTCATTTCATGGAAGTCAAGGCTCTTTGCATTAAATGTTCAAACATACTTCACAAAAACCACAGCTTGCCAAACACACGGGAAGTCAGAGCATAAGATATGAATTCTGAGTGATTGTGCTATAACAAGGCTGTAAAAGAACATTAAGAAAATAAAACACTATCACATTTGAACAATATAATCCATTGAGAATCTTGAGAAGAAACAACCACTGTTTTACTATTACTGTAATAAGTCTTTACATTGGCCCAAATAAACTCTGTTTTTGTATAAAATCTCCAACCTTTTTTACATCAGAGTCATTTCTATATATAGGAAAACCAAAAATACAACTACTTGAGACTCCTCAACAAGCATGAAGGGAGCTCGAAATCCTATCATTAATTGCCTTATCCATATCTAAACAAACTAATTAATTACAAAGGTATTGCGCTGTGAAAACATAGAGTCCCATTCCCATTGAAACTCTAAGTCTATCTCCTCGTGTGCATTGATGCTTTCTTGAAATTTGACACCTGTATCACTTCAGTAATAGCCAAGACATGCTGGAGGAACATTCACTGAATGAGCAGCTTCGGATACTTGATATGTGGATGACTCATCAACTGATAAGGATCTGTGCCCTATTTTCCCGGTCTCTGCCTCCCATTAGTCTTCATGCATTAAAAGACTATGCTCCAAGCCATTTAATTCTTCTAATAACCACGCATAATTCAATATGCCTTATGATCTGGACACTTTGTGAACTGAACAGGTGTACCACTCAAAATTTCGGTAACCCTACCAGAACCCTAATAATTCGGCTATAAAGTAACTTTAGGAAGACTTTAACAAAAGACAAAAATTTCACTTTTTCCTTAAATACTCACACCTGTCACCTTTTGAATATCTGAATAGCTTTGTATAATCTCCATGCTGGACTCGAGTCATCCCTTTTAAGATTTGTTGACCTCAGCATCAATTTCATTTTTTCACATAAACAGTCATCTACAGCAGTTTCGTAGCGCGCTACGAAACTGCTGTAGGTAATCAAAACAAAGCATATGAATCTTAAAGCACTGATGACTTAACTCCGTGATTTCTTCAGCTATTTTGTACAGGTGTAAGGGCTCCAAAAAGTTTCGAAATGATGACAACCAAAATTTATCAAAACTTGAAAAGCAAATTTCCTCTTGGATTAATCAGCTAGTTTACCTAGCTTCTTCTTCAAACTGCTGACTTCTTCCTTCAAAGCCTTGTTTTCTGCTCTTAAGCTTGTGTTCATCTGTTTCATGATTTTTGCCTGCTTCAGAGCTGGCACTGTCCACAAATATGCATCAGACACTGAGTCATTTTGGCTCATTAGACTTGTTCTGCCTTTTATTACAGCCTTTTTATAATTTGCATATCTTACTGCCCTTTCCTTAGAAACATTTTTAATCTGAGGTATTTCTTCTTGTGTTGTTCCTGCTTGTTGCTTGATAGCAATGACATTTCCACCTTGACTGATGATAACCCTATTACCCTTGTTTTTACTTTTGGCTGCTTGAACTGTTCTGGTCAAAACCTCAAGTACATCTGTACTAGGCACTTCTAAAGGTGCCTTCTCTTTCTGCGCTTTCTCCACTTCTTTCATTTGTCTTCTTGTGACTGGTCTACGTGGCTTGAAAGCATATTCTTTACTAGGCTCTTCAAATTTCAATCTTTTTGAAGCTCTTGGTTTTTTAGTACTTTCGGGTGAAGATTGAGTGAGGTCAATATGCATTGGCTGCACTGGGTGATCTTGCTCAAACTCTATTGGTTCAATCTGTATTGGCTGATCTTGCTCAAGTTCAATAGCTTCAAGTAAGTCACTTAAACTGCCTTTTGAAATAGAGCTTTCTTCCACCGTAATTGACTTACCTTTCTCCTTGTTTAGTTGACCTCTGGTTTTCACCCTTGAAATCTTTTCAACTTCACTTGGTTTAGCTTCATCATTCTTTTTCTGGATCTTCTGCTTTGATGACTGAGGTGTCTCCTTAGATGATGACTTAGGTGTCTCCTTTGCTGCCACTGACTTCTCTGATTTCCTTAACTTGGTTTTAGGCTTCTTTTGGTTTGTCACCTCTTTTCTGAGCTCAGCCAGAGTAGGTTCTTCACTCCTTTCTTTCCTTTCTCTCACAGGCAATGGAGTGAGGCCTGTTTTGCTTGGAAAGCCGGCCATAAAAACAAATGAATCCCAATCTCTGCCAATCTTTTGTAAACCATCCAATACCAGCAACTTTACCAAGCCATGATGAAACAAGGATGTTTCACAACCATCTTTCTTTAACTGGATTTTATCACACATTTTACTAATGCTTCTGAACAAATAGAAAGGGATATCTATTGAAGCCTTACCTGTGAAATGCAACAAAAGTTTGAAGTGATAGGAATAAACTTTATTGTACCTTCCCTCGCATGTTAGGTATTTCTGGATGCATGTGAGGAGCATAGCATAATGTTCTTTTATGTAACTCCTTGGCACCGCTTTGGTGAGGTCCTTATTTGCATACGGTTCCTTCAAAAACTCTTTACAGGGACTCATGTCGAATTTAAAGTTTTTGAACCATTCTTGACCTCCCCTCGGAATTTCAGTGACAATGGAAATGGCTTCAGGAGACACAGGAAATTCTAACATTGACACCTTTGAATTCAATCCAGTAAAATTCAATGCGAAAGCCTTCGTTACCTCTGCATGTCCTCCCTTCAATTTCTCGCAGAACCTCCAGCAACCAGCATTTCGAAAGGCTCTTGCTACACCTTCATCCCTGAGTGTAACATCAAGCCCCTCTGGCTCTGCCCTCAGGCACTTACCGGATCGATGTTCCCTCTTTTCCATCTTGCTTCGAATATCTTTACACAGGAAACTAATGGCAGCTACAGCTCGAAAACAATCTCGACTTTGGGGTGCAGGCTCGCTTGCAATGATCCCTTTAAATGAGAACTCGGGCTTCTCATACAGCAGACATGTTTACATATTATGAAAAACACATTATGACACAACCATACCTCATAAAATCCCTTAAGATGATATTCATATACGTGATTCTGGACCTTATGGCGGAATGATGATTTATCATGACTTGGAGAGGACATCAACTGACAAACATGAACGGACCTATGACTCACCCCTCCCAGATTTGATATTGCAAGAAAAAGAGCTACAAAAACCCCGAAACCCCGATTTCGTAGCGCGGACAGTTCAAATTTAACAAAACGCGCTACGAAATGGCTGGTAAACAGTACGCTGCGAAAAGACGGAAACATCATTGCGCAGCTAAATTGACCAAACAGATTGTGCTGCGAAACTGCGCAAAGTACTAATGACGCAATCAAGACAAGACATGCCTTAACTGACAATGATAGAGGGTATCTAACGATTTTTTACACGAACTTACATCAATACCTTTTGAAATTCAAATTTCAAAGTGACACACACACATATAAACCTATTCACAAAACTGAAGATTTTTATATGAAACTTGTGGACAACATTGCATACATGAACTATGGTTCTAAGTGATAACAGTGGCTCCACTTGGGATAGTGTGCTCCTGTAGTACACTAAGAACGCGTAGTACCAGTGCCTTTATCCATTTTATTTCACTCACATATGGCTGACAAGCATCCCTTTCAAACCTTGTGGGCCTTCTCCTCGGGCTAAAGTCTTCCTGTTCAGCTTGTCATTTATTTCTAACATGAAACATTCAGAAAACGATTATTTACAATGATCATGGACTACTTGGCAGATTTTCACTGATAATAATGCTTTAAGAACCTGCCATTAACAGGTCCTCCAGCATACGGTGATCCATCAATTTCTTGCAGAATATAAGTGTTGTTTCCATGGAAAGCAGAAATCAAATATGGCCCCTTCCATAAATTCTCAAATTTGCCATGTTTACCTTTTTCTTCAATCCTAGCTTCCCACTTCAAAACCTTGTCATCAATCTGAAATGTAACATCTTTAATCTTCTTGTCAAAAGCCCTCTTGACCCTGTTCTGATTTTGTTGATGATCTTCAACCACTTCATTCCTTTTCTCTTGTAATGCTATCAATTGATTAATCCTCCGCTGTATGGCATTAGGCTCCTCCTCTAGTCCTTGAATTAGCTTCATAACTGGTACCCCAAGAGATGTTGGAAAAATAGCCTCTGCTCCATACACAAGCTCATAAGGTGAGGTCCCAATAGACCTTTTAGTGCAGATGCGATCAGCCCACAAGGCATACTTCAGCTTTAAGTGCCAAGTCTTTTTGTTCTCTTGCAGCAATTTTTTGATAATCCTCACAAGACTTTTGTTTGAACTTTCAGCTAGACCATTACCCTGTGGATAATAAGCTGTGGAGTGACCAAGGGAAATATGGTATTGATGGCAAAAATTTATCATTCTCTTAGACTTAAAAGCCTGAGCATTGTCTGTGATAAGCTTGAGTGGACATCCAAACCTTGATAAGATGTTGTTCTCTAAAAAGGAAATAATTACTGCATCATTAGCTTGCCTAGTTGGTACCGCCTCTATCCACTTTGTAAAATAATCAGTGGCTGTGAGTATCCACCGATGTTGTCCTGATGAAGAGGGATGTATCTCACCTATAAAATCTAGCCCCCACTGTTGAAAGGGTGCTTCTACATAAATAGGAACTAATGGCATAGGCATAAGCTTCCTTTTACCTTCAAACATCTGACATTCATGGCAGGCTGCTATTTTTTTGTAGATGTCCTTGAACATAGTGGGCCAAAAATACCCAGCTCTCAATATTTTATTTGCAGTAGCCTTCCAATAATGGTGGCCTCCACAATCTCCCTTATGAAATTCATCAATCACCATATCAGCCTCTTCTTCAATCAGACAACTCAATAGAATTCCTCCAGCATCCTTCCAAAATAAATTCTGCTCATAAACAAAATATCTAAGGGATTTCAGCTTGGTGAACCGAGCTTTAGACTTGGAAAGGTTATCAGGAGCTCTGTTGTGCTGTAAAACAAATGACACATCCTTATACCATTCAGATATCAGAAATTTTTCATTGATCTGAACCAACTCTTCCTCTTCTTCAAAAATTTCTGATATTTCTGCATTGAAATTGATGTCACTGCTGTCTAGATTTGAGTGAGTTAACAACTCTGCCAACCCTTGACCCTTCACCAATTTAGTTGGCCTAATTTCAATATCATATTCTAACAATTTGGCTATCCATTTTCCTCTTTTTCCATCCGGGTCTGCTTGTGTAAGAATGTCTTTAATAACAGCACTCGGCACATATGCAACAATATGAGAATGTAACACATAGATTCTAAAATCCTTGATTGCCTTCACCAATGCATATGCCTGCTTCTCTAAAATGTTATACTTTAATTCAGCATTAGCCAATGTCTTACTAAAGAATGAAATAGGCTGTTCAGTACCTTGATTTCCTTTTTGCAATAGGACTCCAGCAATTGTATCCTCAGAAGCATATGTGAAGATTAGAAATTCCTTGGTGAAATCAGGGCTGATAAGGACTGGTGCTTGAGTGAGTGCTTTCTTAATTTCTTCAAATGACTTCCTTGCCTCAGCTGTCCATTTGAAGTCTGCTCCTTTCTTTAGCATTTTTGTGATGTGTTTAACCACTTCAGCAAAGTTGGGGATGAACCTTCTAACAAAATTAACTTTACCAAGAAAAGATTGAACCTCTTTCTTGCTCCTTGGCAAATCCAACTTTGAAATAGCACTGACTCTATTAGGATCAATCCTAATTCCTTCTTCAGAAATGATATGCCCAAGCAATTTACCAGAAGTCAAAGCAAAGATACTTTTGGTTGGGTTTAAAGAAATACCAAACCTCCTACACTTCAATAGTATCTTTTCAAGATGCTTTAAATGATCCTCCTCTCTCTTTGAAAAGACTGTGATATCATCAAGATATACCACCACTGATTTATCTTTTTCCTCTGCAAAAGCAATGTCCATAGCCCTCTGGAAAGTCGCCCCTGCATTCATGAGGCCAAAAGGCATCTTTGCATACATAAATGTGCCCCATGGTGTAATGAAGGCTGTCTTCTCCTGATCCTCTGGATGAACAAGGATCTGATTGTATCCTGAGAAACCATCTAACATTGACATTCTTTGAGAGCCAACAATATTCTGCAAAATAAGATCCATTTTAGGAAGAGGATAATTGTCTTTTAGTGAGGCCTTGTTCAAATTCCTGAAGTCTATGCAAATCCTTATCTCTCCATTCTTTTTCCTAACTGGTACCAAGTTAGCAAGCCAATTTGAAAATCTGATAGGAACAATAATCTTTGCATCAAAAAGCTTCTTCACTTCTTTTTCAATCAATGGCATTAGCAGAGGATTAATTCTTCTTAATTTTTGCTTAAAAGGTTTCTCATTTGGCTTGATTGGGATTGTATGCTGTATAATTGAGGAATCATATTGCTTCAGATCAGCATAGTTCCATGCAAAAACATCAATGAACTTTTTCATTAACTCAACATATTTAACTTTTAGATCAGCTGATAAAAATTTTGAAATTTTGACCAATTTAGGCGCTACTGAATCACCTAAATTACAGCTCTCTACTTCCTCTTCATCTGCTTGCAACCTTGGTGCTTTAAACACATCATTCTGATCAAAAAGTTTCTCAAGTGGAATAAGACCTTTAGGAATCAGATTGTTTTGCAGCTGTAACACTTCAGACTTTTCTTTTGTTTCCACTAACATGTTTTGCTGATCAATTTGACTATGTTCAAATTCTCCTTTCAACTCTAGGAAACTTTTCACCTGCTGGTCATCTTCAAAGACTTGCCAATTTAGGATATTATCCGGGATAACTGGCCTATGGCGGACTTTCACTTCATAGCCCTCAGAAGCATGTTTGGGGATGACAAAAAGACTAGCTGCTACAGCAAGAGAATCTGCCATAGAATTCTGATCTCTGGTTTTGATATTGAAAGTATATGACTGAAATTTCTCCAACAATTCCAATACCAAGTTTCTATAAGCTCTCATCCTTGCATCTTTTGTTTGATAAGCACCTTGAACTTGCTTTATGACTAGCTCAGAATCTCCATAAACAGCAATGTTCTTTGCCTTAAACTCAATCAAATTTTCTAAGCCTAAAACCAGGGACTCATATTCCGCCATGTTATTTGTACAATCAAAATTAAGTTTATATGACAAAAACTTACTTTCCTCAGTTGGACTCATGATCCAAATTCCAGCTCCCGCACCATCTTTCCCTGCTGCTCCATCAAAGTACAAAGACCAGCAACCAGAAGCATCTTCTTCATCACTTTGCTGCAACTCTTCACACTGATTTTCTGCCTTTTCTTCCTTTGATTCTTTTCCCACTGATTCATTAAATAGAATAGCTGATCCAAGGCCTGTATCACAAGAATAAATGGGAAAATTCTGAGGTTTGTCCTTGCTGCTCACCATATATGCCATCCTTGTCTCACGGTATAACCTTCTTTGCTCCCCAAATACTGGAATAGTAGCATAAGTCAAATCCATCTGCATGGTACCTTTAATCTTAGCTGCCCATGACCTTGAGAGTAATATTCCAAATTTAGGTGGAACATCTGCCACAACAATATCCATGACAGTGGTTTTAGCTGGGATTTGTGTGAGTGCCACAACCACATCCTTTATCAACCCAATACAATGAACCCTCTTTGAATCAAAAGAAAATAAGTCCTTGTAAGGCCTGGTCACTTCTAATCCTAACCTTTCCATAATGACTTTAGGCATAAGGTTATGAGATGCCCCTGAATCCAACATGGCATTATGAAGAGTCATCTCATGTATATTAATGCTTATATAAAAAGGAGGAAACTCATCATTTTGCTCATCTTCAAGTCTTGGACCTAAACAAATAATAGGATTATCCTCTTGCAAATTCAAAATATCAGCCCCTCCTGGTGGAGAATTAAGCATTTCCACAATCTTACTTCTATACTTGTTTACTTTCAAGATTTCATTAAATGGGACTGATATTTTAATTTTAGCAATCTCATTTTCTATATTGAACACAGAAGTAGACCTTTCAATTTCCTTAGGAGGAGCAGGGGTTTGATTATCCTTTTTCTCAAGAGGAGAATCACCTTTTCCATCAGCTTGTTTTGGCTTTTCTTTTTTGTCTTCCACTGCTTTTGAAACATTCTTCTTGGGCTGAGCCTTATTTGCTGTAATAGGGACATCTCTGTTTCTGAGGTTGTATTGCTTTTGGATTTCAAATATGGCATGCTGATAACCCTTTAAGAAATCTGAGGGTTCCTCCTCGGCTTTTAGTTGACTGGACTCATCATGTTCCTCCTTTGTTAGAAAGATCTCTGAATCTTCTTCAGTTAGGACATTAATTTTTGGTGATAAATTCATGTTTAATGCTCTGACTTCCTGGAAGTCAAGGCTCTTTGCATCAGATGTTCAAACATACTTCACAAAATCCACAGCTTGCCAAACACACAGGAAGTCAGAGCATAAGATATGAATTCTGAGTGATTGTGCTATAACAAGGCTGTAAAAGAACATTAAGAAAATAAAACACTATCTCATTTGAACAATATAATCCATTGAGAATCTTGAGAAGAAACAACCACTGTTTTACTATTACTGTAATAAGTCTTTACATTGGCCCAAATAAACTCTGTTTTCGTATAAAATCTCCAACCCCTATTACATCCTAATCTGATCCCTTTATAGGAATCTATTCCTCCCTCTCTAGAATGGGCTCGAAGGCCCTATTAACTACTCCTACATGCTATTTAACTAATTCATTAATTACAAACAATGAATAGATTCCTCAGGTTCCTCAGGTTCTTCTTCTTCATCCACCATATTTTGCTGAAAAGGAGGTCTTACAGGAGGATCAGCTTGCTGATTTCTATTTTCCCTTGGCCTTTGCTGATTTTGAGGCCTTCTAAACTGAGGATTTCTGAACCGAGGTTCTTGTTGTGCTTGGGGAGCAGCAGTATTCCCAAGTGCTAATTGGTCCATCAATTTCTCCATAGTCTTCATCATGGTTTCAAATTTATCTTCTTGAGCAGAGGTAGAAGGCCTCTCCTCTTCCTTTATCTTAGTCTTAGCCATCTTGGACTTTTTAGCAGCAAGTATATTCACCTCCACTTTGATAGCATCATTTTGCATGTCAGCCAGTGTAGCAGACTCTCTTTCTCTGAGTAAGAGAGAGAAATCAGAATCAAAGGACTCAGCATATCTTAACTGTGCCAAAGCTCCAGGAGGTTTCAAGTGAGCTGGAATGGAATTATAAATTTTATTAAACCTCTTAGAAAAGTTTTGAACAGTCTCATCTGGAGCTCTTCTTAAATTATTATATTCAGTGAGGGCCTGAACAGGATTAGTTCTATTTCCCCATTTCCTCAGAAAACTATCTTCAAACTCAGCCCAACTATGAATGCTACCAGCTCCCAAGGCTTTAAACCATTTCCTGACTTCCCCAATGAAAGACTGAGCAAACAATCTCAGTTTGACATCTTCATCATCCACTTCATACCTATCAATAAAATCATTGAATCTATCCACATGCTCTTCAGCTGTAATGTCTTCATCTCCTCCCCATGTTGGAATCCTAGCAGCATATTTATTAGGGAGATCATGCAGAACAGCAGGGAGAGCTAGAGGAGCATACCTAGCAGGCACAGCCATAATGAAAGGAGGAACAGTGACAATAGGTATTGTATGACCAGAAGGACCAGAACTAGTATGAGATGTTGTCTGAGGGCTATTTGGACTAGCAGAGGCAGAAGACAAATTATGAGTGCGAAAAGGACTATTGGGGCTTTGTAAACCACTAACAAAAGAACTCCAATTTGGGAGAGGTAAACCAATCTTTGAGTTAAGCAAAATTTCAAAAGGGTCAAGCTCCTTGAGCTGTTTCAAATCCTCTTTTTCTAATAATAACTCAGAAGAAACAATTTCCCAAAACTCCTCTTTATCTTTTTGTGATACTAAAGAAGAAGTATCAATACCTCTCCTTTGTAGATCCAAAATAATACCAAATAATTCTTCTTCATTCTCAGACCTTAATATAACCTCTTGAATTTTATCATCAACAAGTTTATTCTCAGGACTTCTAGAAAACTCAGGAAATAAGGACTTTGAAATACTTGAAGTACCTGGTATATCAGAGAATATTTGTTTACTCCTTGAGATGATATTAGGATTCTCCACAGGACTAGGTGGGTTTGGGTCAGGATTACTCCTTGTGTATCTTCCTCTCGAAGCCACCTTTAAACTTTAAAAAACAATGGAGTCACCAAGGTAGAATGCAGCCTCGAAAATCATTTGAACTCCTGCTACCTTCAGAAATTCAATCTTCAAATTTCAGGAATAAGTAATCATCAGGCTCCCGGCAGACGCACCAAAATGTTATCACAAAATCAGTACTAAGGGCTGCAGCCAAGCAAGATTTCATGTAACTCTTTCAACCAGACTTTAGACCAAAGATTAGCCTCTTTGGTCAGAGAGGGCTCTCTCACAGACTTTTGATAAAAATCAATCACAACAACAGATGGCTAACTCTTCACACATTCATGAAAACAAAGCTGGTTGGACACATATCAAATTAGTCTTCATTGGGCTATGGAGTCTCACACCTTTAGTAAACAAAAGCACTGTCATTTCATGGAAGTCAAGGCTCTTTGCATTAAATGTTCAAACATACTTCACAAAAACCACAGCTTGCCAAACACACAGGAAGTCAGAGCATAAGATATGAATTCTGAGTGATTGTGCTATAACAAGGCTGTAAAAGAACATTAAGAAAATAAAACACTATCACATTTGAACAATATAATCCATTGAGAATCTTGAGAAGAAACAACCACTGTTTTACTATTACTGTAATAAGTCTTTACATTGGCCCAAATAAACTCTGTTTTTGTATAAAATCTCCAACCTTTTTTACATCAGAGTCATTTCTATATATAGGAAAACCAAAAATACAACTACTTGAGACTCCTAAACAAGCATGAAGGGAGCTCGAAATCCTATCATTAATTGCCTTATCCATATCTAAACAAACTAATTAATTACAAAGGTATTGCGCTGTGAAAACATAGAGTCCCATTCCCATTGAAACTCTAAGTCTATCTCCTCGTGTGCATTGATGCTTTCTTGAAATTTGACACCTGTATCACTTCAGTAATAGCCAAGACATGCTGGAGGAACATTCACTGAATGAGCAGCTTCGGATACTTGATATGTGGATGACTCATCAACTGATAAGGATCTGTGCCCTATTTTCCCGGTCTCTGCCTCCCATTAGTCTTCATGCATTAAAAGACTATGCTCCAAGCCATTTAATTCTTCTAATAACCACGCATAATTCAATATGCCTTATGATCTGGACACTTTGTGAACTGAACAGGTGTACCACTCAAAATTTCGGTAACCCTACCAGAACCCTAATAATTCGGCTATAAAGTAACTTTAGGAAGACTTTAACAAAAGACAAAAATTTCACTTTTTCCTTAAATACTCACACCTGTCACCTTTTGAATATCTGAATAGCTTTGTATAATCTCCATGCTGGCCTCGATCCATCCCTTTTAAGATTTGCTGACCTCAGCATCAATTTCATTTTTTCACATAAACAGTCATCTACAGCAGTTTCGTAGCGCGCTACGAAACTGCTGTAGGTAATCAAAACAAAGCATATGAATCTTAAAGCACTGATGACTTAACTCCGTGATTTCTTCAGCTATTTTGTACAGGTGTAAGGGCTCCAAAAAGTTTCGAAATGATGACAACCAAAATTTATCAAAACTTGAAAAGCAAATTTCCTCTTGGATTAATCAGCTAGTTTACCTAGCTTCTTCTTCAAACTGCTGACTTCTTCCTTCAAAGCCTTGTTTTCTGCTCTTAAGCTTGTGTTCATCTGTTTCATGATTTTTGCCTGCTTCAGAGCTGGCACTGTCCACAAATATGCATCAGACACTGAGTCATTTTGGCTCATTAGACTTGTTCTGCCTTTTATTACAGCCTTTTTATAATTTGCATATCTTACTGCCCTTTCCTTAGAAACATTTTTAATCTGAGGTATTTCTTCTTGTGTTGTTCCTGCTTGTTGCTTGATAGCAATGACATTTCCACCTTGACTGATGATAACCCTATTACCCTTGTTTTTACTTTTGGCTGCTTGAACTGTTCTGGTCAAAACCTCAAGTACATCTGTACTAGGCACTTCTAAAGGTGCCTTCTCTTTCTGCGCTTTCTCCACTTCTTTCATTTGTCTTCTTGTGACTGGTCTACGTGGCTTGAAAGCATATTCTTTACTAGGCTCTTCAAATTTCAATCTTTTTGAAGCTCTTGGTTTTTTAGTACTTTCGGGTGAAGATTGAGTGAGGTCAATATGCATTGGCTGCACTGGGTGATCTTGCTCAAACTCTATTGGTTCAATCTGTATTGGCTGATCTTGCTCAAGTTCAATAGCTTCAAGTAAGTCACTTAAACTGCCTTTTGAAATAGAGCTTTCTTCCACCGTAATTGACTTACCTTTCTCCTTGTTTAGTTGACCTCTGGTTTTCACCCTTGAAATCTTTTCAACTTCACTTGGTTTAGCTTCATCATTCTTTTTCTGGATCTTCTGCTTTGATGACTGAGGTGTCTCCTTAGATGATGACTTAGGTGTCTCCTTTGCTGCCACTGACTTCTCTGATTTCCTTAACTTGGTTTTAGGCTTCTTTTGGTTTGTCACCTCTTTTCTGAGCTCAGCCAGAGTAGGTTCTTCACTCCTTTCTTTCCTTTCTCTCACAGGCAATGGAGTGAGGCCTGTTTTGCTTGGAAAGCCGGCCATAAAAACAAATGAATCCCAATCTCTGCCAATCTTTTGTAAACCATCCAATACCAGCAACTTTACCAAGCCATGATGAAACAAGGATGTTTCACAACCATCTTTCTTTAACTGGATTTTATCACACATTTTACTAATGCTTCTGAACAAATAGAAAGGGATATCTATTGAAGCCTTACCTGTGAAATGCAACAAAAGTTTGAAGTGATAGGAATAAACTTTATTGTACCTTCCCTCGCATGTTAGGTATTTCTGGATGCATGTGAGGAGCATAGCATAATGTTCTTTTATGTAACTCCTTGGCACCGCTTTGGTGAGGTCCTTATTTGCATACGGTTCCTTCAAAAACTCTTTACAGGGACTCATGTCGAATTTAAAGTTTTTGAACCATTCTTGACCTCCCCTCGGAATTTCAGTGACAATGGAAATGGCTTCAGGAGACACAGGAAATTCTAACATTGACACCTTTGAATTCAATCCAGTAAAATTCAATGCGAAAGCCTTCGTTACCTCTGCATGTCCTCCCTTCAATTTCTCGCAGAACCTCCAGCAACCAGCATTTCGAAAGGCTCTTGCTACACCTTCATCCCTGAGTGTAACATCAAGCCCCTCTGGCTCTGCCCTCAGGCACTTACCGGATCGATGTTCCCTCTTTTCCATCTTGCTTCGAATATCTTTACACAGGAAACTAATGGCAGCTACAGCTCGAAAACAATCTCGACTTTGGGGTGCAGGCTCGCTTGCAATGATCCCTTTAAATGAGAACTCGGGCTTCTCATACAGCAGACATGTTTACATATTATGAAAAACACATTATGACACAACCATACCTCATAAAATCCCTTAAGATGATATTCATATACGTGATTCTGGACCTTATGGCGGAATGATGATTTATCATGACCTGGAGAGGACATCAACTGACAAACATGAACGGACCTATGACTCACCCCTCCCAGATTTGATATTGCAAGAAAAAGTGCTACAAAAACCCCGAAACCCCGATTTCGTAGCGCGGACAGTTCAAATTTAACAAAACGCGCTACGAAATGGCTGGTAAACAGTACGCTGCGAAAAGACGGAAACATCATTGCGCAGCTAAATTGACCAAACAGATTGTGCTGCGAAACTGCGCAAAGTACTAATGACGCAATCAAGACAAGACATGCCTTAACTGACAATGATAGAGGGTATCTAACGATTTTTTACACGAAATTACATCAATACCTTTTGAAATTCAAATTTCAAAGTGACACACACACATATAAACCTATTCACAAAACTGAAGATTTTTATATGAAACTTGTGGACAACATTGCATACATGAACTATCGTTCTAAGTGATAACACTTCGAGTAGCCTACACTGCAAAATTTCAGCAATGAGCCAGCTGACTGTCTCCCAGAATTGTGCAGAAGTTGTCCCAGAACCTGATCCAGTCTGCGCTTCCCGCAAGATCACCCATCAAGCCTCCCTCTAGTCAACTGGAAAAACTGACTTGAGTTGTGACCCAGGGCTGCACTGATCTCCAAAACTACGCAGAACTTGTCCAGCCTACCTACCTTGCACTACCTACAGAAACTACGCAGACATGTGGGACAGGCCTCTGTTGCTTGTCACTGCACTGTCCCAGGAAATTGCATAGATTTGACAGGCAGGCCCCCTGCTGGCCTGCTCTGCTCTCCCTCAGAAAATTGCACAATTTTGACTGTCACATGCCCTACTGCCTCGCTCTGCACTTGATCCAGGTGGATGTTGGTGGCTACCCACCTATCCCATTTGGACCCCCACAACTGTCTCTTTCAATTTTTCAATTTCCGTAATTGTAGCACAATTTACTATTTTTAGCAATTTTTTGGGTCCTGAACTTCCGGAGCCGTTTTGAGGCCCTAAACGACGTTTTTGGGGAAATTTGGGAGCAACATGGGTCCATTAACCCAAAATTGCTCTTCCCAAAGTTGTATTGCTCGGATAGATCTTTCTAACGAGCTATTGTACGCGTCAAACAAAGATCGAGTGCCAAAATTACAACCCCGGGAGGTTGATGTACCAACTTACCCAAAACGAGGCCCACAATTTGGCGTTTCATCTTCTAGGGTTAGGTTTTTGGATGTTAAGGGTTTTCCATTGTTTCTCAACAATAAATAGGCCTTCGAGCCTTATTTTAAGAGAGTTCAGAGGCATGTAGCTACCACATCTCTTCTCAGAGATAAGCTACCATCGCCCCAGCTAGTTTATTTCCATTTCTGTTTGTAAGCATATTTCAGTATTTTACATTAATGAAATGAAGTATTATTTCCACTACATATCTGTATTTATGGTTATCTCTGTAATTTGTTGTGTTCCTATTTAAAGCTGGATCAGTGGTATTAGAGCGGTCTACTTTTTCTCTATTTTTCTTTGCATGTCCCCAACGAGGTCTGGATATAAGGAGTTAGGGCTTGAACTGGTTGAACCTTTGCAAGACCAGCCTCGCAAATCTCGATAGACTCCCATGGCGGAAAAAAAGAAAGACGAGGGGGCAGGAGATCCTATCAAAATCTTGCTCGAAGAAGCCCTCGAGCGACAAAGGAACGCGATGATGGACAACTTTGCACAGATCCTTCAACGGCTACCCAGAGGCGACGCATCGGCTTCCAACAACTACTTTGGAAACGCCACACCGTTTAAGGTACAATTTAATTTCGAAATCTCCATATTCGAGGGTTAGATAGACGCAAATGCCGTAGATAAATGGTTAAGTCTGCTAGAAGGGTATTTTTTTGTTCATGAATTTTCGAGTTAGGAAAATATTGTTTTCGCTCTTCTCAAAGCAGCCCCCCATGTCAAGGACTGGTGGGAAACCTATTACGAGTAGAAGGATGAAAGTGTGGGCTCACTATTTTCAACCACACCCACTTGGAATTCATTCTGAGATGCCATCAAGGAGCAGTACTACCCTATCAAAAGTTATGAGGACAAATACATAAAGTGGACCACGCTGCGACAGGGAAGGGACCAAGATGTGTCGGAGTTCACAAACATTTTTCATACCCTTCGCACATAGTTGGGTATCAAGGACTTTGAGCTACATTTGGTACTCAAATATCATGGCTACCTACACAGATACATCCAAGAAGAGATGGAGTTCCTGAACATCTCCTCGCTCAGCACGGCGTACTGATACGCTGTCAAAATCGAGCAGAAGTTTAAACAGAAGAAGCGAGACTTTGGATCTGCAAATCCGAAGACCAAAGGACAAAGCCAAGGTGGGGTGACCCAAGACAACCCGTCGAAGCCACAAGAAAATAATAACACCACAAAGTCGAAGAAGGACACATGAAAGTGGTGTGAGTTCCACAAGAGTCCCACTCATAACACAAGTGAGTGTCAGACCAAGCAGTCACTGGTGGCTGAGTTGAAGGCTTCTGAATTAGATGCATGTTCCGACCCTGAGCCAGAACCCGACAAGGGGAATGGAAAAGGGAAGCAAATCATTTCTGTGGAGCCCAGCGTCACTGTTGCCACCGCCAAGATCCAGAAGAATGAGCCCGAAGATCCAGAGTAGGGGGAGCGACTTTTCCACTCACAAATGTGGATGAAGGGTCCGCCGTTCCAATTCATTGTTAACAGTGGGAGCCAAAAGAATCTCATTTCAGCAGAGGTTATGAAGCGGTTGGTCCTACCGACTACAACACACCCATAGCCGTACAGTATCGGGTGGCTTCACGAAGGACGAGATCTCCGAGTTCGCCAGCAGTGCTGCCTTCCTTACAGCATCAAACCCTTCACAGAGGAGGTATTATGTGATGTTACACCTCTGGATGTTTGTGATGTACTATAATGCCAGCCATACTTGTGGAGGTGACATGTTGTGTATAAGTCAAGGCCTCGTGCTGTCATTATTTCTTTGTGTAATTCATTATACAGGATATCGGAGGTAGCCCCACCTACAACCACCTCTTTGATCATTGCCAAGAAAGGCAGCAAGCTCATCTCCCAAACTAGGAAATTCATTTTCTGTCTGGTTTGCTCCCAAAGTAAGGGGAAGATCATCGCCACATCCATGACTCCCGTGAAGGGTTCCTCCACGCAGCAGCAGTAAAGGGATACGGTCATGATAGAACACAGGAACAACTTCTCCTCACGCACAAGGGTACCACAGAAGCTTTAGGTGGGCAACAAAGTCTGGTTGCATCGGCAGAAAGAACGCCTTACCAGAACCCATTAGAAGCTCAGACCACTCTGACATGGTCCTTACAGCATTACCAAGGTTGTGGGAAACAATGCTTTGGAGCACAGCATTCCTCCATTCCTTCGCTTGCACCGAGTGTTCAATGTGGACCATTGTCGACCAAGCTTCCCACCATTACTGAACACATCAGAAGTTGCAGAACAGCGCACCAGGGACCAAGTTCAACAAATGGAGGAACTCAATGCAATGGGGACCATTACTTCGTAAGGGGGGAGGAATGATCTAGGTGGATGTTGGTGGCCACCCACCTATCCCATTTGGACCCCCACAACTATCTCTTTCAGTTTTTCAGTTTGCGTAATTGTAACACAATTTACTATTTTGTTTTTCGAGTCCTGAACTTCTAGAGCCGTTTTTAGGCCCTAAACGACATTTTTTTAGAAATCTAGGAGCAACATGGGTCCATGGTTAGTGCTCAGGTAGATCTTTCTAATGAGCTATTGTACGCATCAAATGAAGATCGGGTGCCAAAGTTACAACCCCGGGAAGTTGATGTACCAACTTACCCAAAACGGGGCCCACAATTTGGCATTTCATCTTCTAGGGTTAGGTTTTTGGATGTTAAGGGTTTTCCATTGTTTCTCAACAATAAATAGGCCTTCGAGCCTCATTGTAAAACAGTTCAGAGGCATGTAGCCGCCACATCTCTTCTCAGAGATAAGCTACCATCGCCTTAGCTGGTTTATTTCCATTTCTATTTGTAAGCATATTTCAGTATTTTACATTAATGAAATGAAGTATTATTTCCACTGCATTTCTGTAATTATGTTTATCTCTATAATCTGTTGTGTTCCTGTTTAAATCTGGATTAGCACTCAGCCCAGAAAATGCGCAATTATGTCCGGGAGCCCCCGTTGCCTATCCCATATTGTATCCTAGAATTGTGCAGTTTTGACCAGTAGCTCCTGTAACCTGATCCTATCCTCTTCTGGAAAAATGCACAGATTTTCCTACCAGTGCCTCCTGTTGCCTGCTCTATCTTCCCCAAAGAAACTTTGCAAATCCTAGCTGGATGGCTTGCCTAGTGCTCCACTTGAAAATTGTGCAAATTCGCCCAGCAGTTCACCGACACCCAGCGTGGTCTTCCTCCCGGAAACTGTGCAATTTTCCCTCCCAGCTGAGTTTTACCCTGCAATTGTCATTGTCCCAGATTGAACAAATCTACCTCCCAGTGACATCTGCACACTTTTTTTTCGACAGTGCTTTGGAGCCTCACATCCTGGCCTAAGTTGTGCTCTGTGTAGTTTCAGTAACTTGTCTCTCTCCTAGTCACCTGCACCGAAACATAAAGCAATGCATCATGTTAGACTAGGAGATTTTTTGGATTTGATGTCGTCTCGTTATGAGTGATTGCAGGAATAGGTACATGGATGAAACATGGTGTGACAATGAACGTGATGAAGAAGGAATGCAGGCTAGAAGACTTGCTCACAGTTGAACGAATGCACGAAGCACATTGAGTAGTGAGCGAAAGGGACACATACACATGCACCATCAAGAAAAGACCAAGACCATTGAAGACCTCGCACACTTTGCCATGCGGAGGTGAAGACATGTTACACTGAGAGCATACCATCACTCATCAGCACAACAGATCGACACGGACACCACAAGTCATCCATTCAGTCAGTACCGCGTGGCAGCCTGTAATTGGCCACCCTCCAATCAATGAAAATCACCCATGTCATTTGCCATAGGCCTGCCACGTATCACCATGTGATTCGACAGAGGAGCCTAGTCATATGCACAGTTAGCCTGCCATGTCAACATCCCAGTCATCCTACCACATCAGCAGTACACACTGTTGACTATGCAGTCTTGCTCATTGTTTTTTGCCAAATTCCCCTCTTTGAGAAAACAAACAGAACGCATTTCTAGGAGCATACGGTGTCTGTTTCACACGAAATGAGTTGCACCAAATTCAGGACGAAGAGAACTATGTGGTCATTTAGGTTCCACACCGCTTCGACAACTTTGAATTTTGAGCAAATTTTTGAGCTATGGATCACTCCTCCCCACTGGGAGCTTTTGGACCCCAAAAGATCACTTTCAGTTGTTCAGTAGTTGAGGGTATAGTTCCCTCACCTTTCCAATCTCAATCCATTTGGCCTTGCTCGGATTGGTTCCTTTGAGCCCCACACGAAGGTAGTCCACACTCCCTCATTTTGAAGTCCTTGTTCTACTGTCAAGAATGGTGTCTTGTTGTAGTTCTTCAAGGTACTCAGGAGAGAAATCCTCAATGGACTTCTTGGCTTTGTCTATGTCGCTATGGCCATCAATAGAAACATCCTTCCCAAAAATGAAATCCAATGGCGATCTTCTGCAAAATATTTACCAAGGATCAAATCTAAAAAGACTTTGTCAAATAACCCAAACAAGCTTCACATGGAAATACTTGTATAATGCGGGCTTGATACATTTGTAACATATTGAATGTGCTACAACTACTCATCTCAAAGTTTAAGATGCTTACTAAAATGTCCACAAATGGAAAGGCATCTTACAATATGTAATAAATTTGACTCCCAATTTCCCATACAAATTGACTCATGAAGTCAAAAATAGCATAACAATGCCAAAGAAAACATTGTTGCATATAAGTGATTTATTCACAAACATCACTTTTACAAAATTCCCAACTGTGGGGACATGCAACAAGTGAAATACAAAATAAATGCAGTCTTTAATTAGACAAATAGTCCAACCATTTCTTACCCAACCTTGCTAGGGAATTTTCTTTTTGCACTTCACTTCCTTATGGAACTTATTTTGGAATGGTTATGGTGTGCCTTGCACATTCCTCTACCTTCTCCTTCTCAGGTGATTTCATTACCTATTTTTCCTTCTTTGGATGAAGATGTGGATGCCACTTCCAAAACTTTTCAATCCAATCCCACTTATGTTGCAATGAGTGCAAAAGTTTCTGCGAAATTTTCTTACCACAAATGTCTTTAAACTTGGATTGAGAATTTCCCTTCTGGGTCTCAATTCCAATTGACATATTCATCTTATTACTAATGCTTTCCTTTTGTGGAACTTAGCTACACAATGGTTAGGTTCATGACAAAAAGTGCACAGAAAAACATTCCACAACATGTTATTCAAATCATCATGTTATTTGTAATCATCAAAAGCCTTTGAATAATCAGGATGCTTATACCTCTTATGGTTGTCCTTTGTCTTATGAGCCTGGCAAGGAGAACTTGAATGGCGAGAAGAACTTGTCTTAGTCTCTTATTCAACTTGCTCATATCTCTTTGGAGAAGTCTTGCATTTCATGTCCTCCTTTTGCTTTAGAAACCAAGCTGGTACCAATTCCGAATGAAAATCCCAACAATTCTCCTCCTCATGTCCTCTCTTATGAAAAAAAGAATAAGATACCCAAGATCTATTGCTGGAAGACCATTCTTCCTTTACAACATAGCCCAAACCTTCATATCGAGGTCTCTCCTTTGCCTCAATTGGATGGATAATGCCCTAATTGTTCACTCCAAGGCCTCCTCCCTTGTAACCCATCTTGGACAAGAAAATTGTTCCTATGACTTTGCTATGCTTTTGAAAGGATGCAAAACAGCTTAAATCAACATTTTCATGCAAAGAAAATGCATGTAAATGCTTACCATTTTCCTCATCTTTTGACTGAGGAACAAAGATGCTCTTAAACTCTTTCCTAATTCTTGAGGTGTCTTCTTGGACTCTTGGTCTTTCTTCTTTTAGCTCCTTGAACTTTGGCACTAATAGAACCTAAATCTCAACATCATGTCGAAAAAATGTACAGACTTGGCCATCTTCCTTCTCTGAGGGAATTTCTGCACTAGCCTCTTGTGGGTACTCATCCAACAATTCCTCCTTCTTCTCTGCTCTAGATGAAGCGATGGAGGATGCTTCAAGGAAACCTCCTTGTGTCCTTGGTACATAGGAGGCATCCTCCATTTGATAAGAACCATAGGTTTCATTCTTGCCATGTCCACAATATTGCTTAGTATTGGAGGGACTCTTTGCTGCTTTGGTAGAACAACATTCATCAGTTTGTTCCTTCACAACATTCTGCAACATGAGGCACATCTTTTGCTTCTCTTCCTCAATAGCTTCAAGTAGTATTTTGAGCTCCATGTTCTCTTGTCGAAGAAATGCAATAATTTCCTCCAAATCTTGGAGATTATCATGCTTTGAACTTATGCCCATGCTTAATGAAGCTTCAATTGCAATTTGAGATAGAACTAGTGGTGGAGATTGTGGCAATCTCGCTCTCCTACCCAAACCTTCTCCTCTCTTGAGCTTCAAACTTGTAAGCTTCACATTCACTTGCAAATAGTTAAATCCTCCTTGCACAAAGAAAACCAAGAGCTCTGATACCAACTTGATCTGAATGGGAAGTTAGTATTTTTTGTGCTAAGTTCCAATTTAGAATAGTAAACAAAGTGCTTGAGGACTATGAGGTAAATTGCAAGTTTTACATGATTTTTTATGTCTTTATATGAAATTCATGAGCTTAAAACATGAATTAAAAAAAAACATTGAACATCAGCGTAATAGTAATACACTCAACAACTGATAAAGGAGTTCACCCCTCATGGGCTACATCTCCTTCGTCCAACTTCTAATGGCTTGACCCAACCTCATTATGCTCAAAATTCTTCAGTGATAAAGAGTACATGACATGTGCTTCCCAGAAGAGTGGCTAGTTCCCCTTTAAGGAAATAATTTTCTGCAAAGAGCTCTCACTCTAAAAACATGAAAACCTACATTTATTCATGAAACAATTAGCAAGAAAAGGGTTCTCAAATCAAGACCCCATACTCCATCTGACAATGAGCGTAACAAGTACAATAATTTACTTGAAGTACTAAAAGAGAGATTTTCTCAAAGACACAATGAGAAAATAGAAACATGAGCTACACCATAGATGTCTCAGCTACTACAGAAAACATATGAAGGTTGGAAAACCCCTACAAGGTCCTCTCCATTCTCAAAATCCTTCAAAAATTGATTCAACCTCCTAGTTGATCCTAGCACCCATAGACTTAAACCTACAAAACGTCTCTTTAGAAGTTCTCCAATGGCTCTGAAACCTATTCCATTAGCTTCAGAAGACCCAAAAATTCATGTCTAGCCTCTTTCTGCTCCTCAATTGGATCAAAACTGAAGAAGTTATGAGCTTCCCAAGTTTTGCTACTAGTTGACCCACAAATTCACCAAGTCTGGCTAATCACCCTACAATTTCGCCCTATTTTCTGCTAATGGAGCAACAAATTGGCACAATCCTAGCGCAATTTGTGGGCTCATTAAATTGCCCAATAACACCTATGTGCGCCCTCCTAGTCACATGGACCCCCCACGTGACCTGGGGCTGACCCCCGTGGTCTCTGCCCCTTCGAATCAACCCTTGGTTCCTGAGCTTGGCCCACCCTTGGTCCTTTTGGGCATGATGACCAGGACTGGGGCTGGCCTTCGGCCCCTTTACCATACCTCCGCCCCAACATTAATTTAAATGCAAAATATGTGGGTCCTTTTAACAAGGCCCACACATAGAGCAATGGTGTATGCGGTAATTTGTTGGTGATAGGTGCCAAGTTCGATTCCTGCATAGTGTAATTCAAACCTCAATCAATTTCGGTGGCCCTCAGGCTACCACGTGGTGGCCTTTGGCAGTGCCACATGGTAACCTGTGATTGGCCACCCTCCAACCAATGAAAATCACCCATGTCATTTTCCACAAACCTGACACGTGTCACCACGTTATTCGACGAAGGAGCTCAGTCATATGCACAGTCACCCTACCACATCAGCATCCCAATCATCCTACCACATTAGAAGTATGGACTGCTCACTATGTAGTGTTGCTCATTTTTTTTGCCAAATTCGCCCGTTTGAGAAAACAAACAGAACGCGTGTCTGGGAGCATATGATGTCTGTTTCGCGCAAAACGAGTTGCACCGGATTTAGGAAGACGAGTACTACGCGGTCGTTTAGGTTCCACACTGATTTGAAAATATTTAATTTTGAGCAAATTTTTGAGCTCCAGATCATTCTCCCAATTACAGAAGAAAGTTAATGAAATGGATGGTTGTATGATGAAAAAATGGTTTATCGGGTTCTCAAGAAAACCTTAAAAGAGAAATAATGGATAAAATGGAAAATAAGATGATAAAGGTGGATATTAGTGGCCACCCACCTATTCCACCTAGATCCCCAACACTTTTTCCTATCTGTTTCCTATTTTTCAACACAGTTTCATATTTCGACAATTTTCTAATTTTGGCAATTTTCGGGTCTTGAACTTCTGGAGCCATTTTCAGGCCCTAAACGATTTATTTTGGTGAAACGTGGGAACATGAAAATGTGATTTAAAAATAGTGTTTGCAATAGAAAGTTTTTGTCCTTGGATAAACCTGTATAACATGCTATCGTGCGTGCCGAATAAAGATCATATGCAAAAGTTATGACTCTAGGAAGTTGACGTTCCAACTAACCCCATCGGGGCCCATAAGCTTTTGGAACTTCATCTCCTAGGGTTAGGTTTTTGGTTGTTTAGAGTTTTTCATTATTTCTTCATGATAAAAGGCCCCAAAGCCTCATTGTAACACGATTCAGAAGGCATGTATCCTTCACATCTCTTCTCAGATATAAGCTACCATCGGCCGAGATAATTTGCTTTCATTCTGCATGTAAACAATTTTAAGAATTTGTTATTTTATTAATTGAAGTTCAGTTTCACTATATCTTTGTGTTCTTGTTTAAATATGTATTTCATTTCATTTCTTTGCAAATATGGATCAGTGGTATCAAAGTAGTCTGCTCTTTCTCTTTTTTTTGTGCATGTCCCCAACAATGTCAGGGTATAAGGAATTGGGACTCAAACTTCTTGAACCCTTACAAGACCGTCCTCGTTGAACTCGAAGACCTCCCATGGCGAAAGAAAATAAATACGAGGGAGCAGGAGATCCTATCAAATTGTTACTTGAAGAAGCCCTCGAGTGACAGAGAAATGAAATGATGGAGAACTTTTCCTAGATCCTTCGGCGATTACCATAAGGTGATGCATCTTCATCCAACAGTCACTTTGGAGGCATCACCCTCTTTAAGGTACAAATTAACTTTGATATTCCTATATTCAAAGGCCATATAGATGTATATGCTCTAGATAAGTGGTTAAATATGTTGGAAGGATATTTGTCAGTCCATGATTTTTCGATAGAGAAAATATTACATTTGCTTTGCTTAAAGCCACCACCCACGTAAAGGACTAGTGGGAAACTTACTATGAGAAGAGGGCCATAGAGGAGTCTGCACTATTTTTAGTTGAACCCTCTTAGAACTCTTTTAACGATGTTGTTAAGGAACCTTATTACCCTATTGGAAGTTGTGAAGACAAATATATAAAATGGACCACACTACGACATGAAAGGGACCAAGACGTGCAAGAGTTCACGAATATCTTTCATACTTTGTGTACAAATTTGGGTATCAAGGAATCTGAGTGACATTTGGTGCTCAAGTATCGTGGATGTCTACACAAATACATTTAGACAGAGATGGAGTTCTCAGACATCTCCTTGCTTGGCGGCACATACCAATATGCTACCCTAATCGAGTAGAAAATCAAATAGAAGAAGTGAGACTTTAGTTATGTGAATCCAAAGCAGGGCAAGGGTGCCACCAAATCATAGAAAAAATGACAGATTTAATGTGGAACAACCCAAGACAACCCATTGAAGCCACAAGAAAAAAATAGAAATGGTAAGATGAAGAAGGACGCATGAAAGTGGTGTGAGTTCCACAAGAGTCCCTCTCATAACATAAATGAGCATTGTGTGAAGTCGTCACTCATGGCTGAGATGAAAGATTCAGAGTTAGATGCACGTTCTGACTCTGAACCATGCCTTGATAGGGGGAAACAAATCATTGATACAGAACCTAGTGCCACAATTGCCACCAACAAGGTCTAGCACAAGGAGCCCAAAGATACAGAGGAAGGTGAGCATCTCTTTCACTCACAAATGTGGGTAAAGGGGGCCCCACTACGTTTCATTGTTGATGGTGGGATTCAAAAGAACCTCATCTCAACAGAGATCATCAAGCGGTTGGGCCTGCTGACAACACCATACTTGCAACCATACACCATCGGGTAGGGCGAGATCTCTGCATCAACAAATAGTGTGGCCTACCCTACAACATCAAGCCTTTCATAGATGAGGTATTATGTGATGTGCTCCCCTTGAAGTTTGTGATGTTTTATTGGGTCAATCATACTTATGGGAGCATCATCCATGTATGAGTCCATATCTTGTACTATTATTATTATTTTAGACATAAAATTGTATAGGATACTAGAGGTATCCCTTCCTACTGGTATTTCTCTAATCTCTGTTAAGAAATTTATTAAGATCATCTCCTAGACCAAGAAATTTTTCTTCCTTCCGGTTCACTCTCAAAATAAAGGGAAAATTGTGGCCACATCCATGTCCTCCACACAAGGCTCCTCTAAGCGGAAAAGTAAAATGAATAAGGTTATGGAAGAATATACATACATCTTCTCCTCACCCAAAATTGTACCTTTGCATTGCTAGGTCAAGCATTCCATCGATCTGACCCCTGACACACCTCTACCCAATGGGACAATACATCACTGGTCTCTTCTGGAAAATGAAGAAATAAAGTGGCAGATCTAATAACTACTAAAAAAAGGGCACATCCGACCAAGTTCCTCACCCTGTGGCAACCCAATTGTACTCGTGCAGAAGAAGGATGGGACCTAGAAGCTTTGAATTTATAATCAAGCCTTGAACAAAATCATAGTCAAGAATAGGTACATGATTCCACGGATTGACAACCTTCTTGATCAGCTTAAGGGGGCCAAATACTTTAGCAACATTGATTTGAAGTTCAGTTATCACCAAGTTACAATAGAAGCCACAAATGTGTGGAAGAATGCTTTCAAATCCAAGTAGGGTCCTTTCAAGTGGTTGGTCATGTCATTCGGTTTAATGAATTCCCCTACAACTTTCATGAGGCTATGGATGACATCTTGTGGCCTTTCACCAACTCATTTATGGTTGTATATCTCGATGATATTCTCATCCTTAAAAAGACTTGGGAAGAGCACTTACAACATATCTAGTAGGTCCTGGATACTTTTCAGCAACACAAGTTATATGCAGACTTCTAAAAAGGCTCCCTTGTCATGGACAAGGTACAATATCTAGGTTACATTATTGATAATCATGGTGTGCATGTGGATATAGCTAAGATCCAAGTCATTTGGAATTGGGTAGCCTTGGCAAGTCTCATAGAGCTTTGGAAATTCTTGGGCATTTCTAATTTCTACCGCAGATTCATGTTCAAATTATTTGATATCACTTGGCCCTTAAGTCAAACTACCAAGGGTGGAACAAAAGAAAAGTATTTTTGGTCAAACTCACAACAAAAGGAATTCGTTGAGATGAAATACTGCCTTTTCTTTGCACTAGTCCTCACACTGTCAGATTTGCAACATTCATTTGAGATTATAGATGCCTCCGACTATGCTATTGGTGCAATACTCACACAATAAGGGCATATGGTGGCCTATCACATTTAGACACACTCTCATACTATTCAAAGATACATCACATATGATATGGAGATGTATTCCATCAGGAAGGCCTACCGCGAGTGGAAACATTACATTTTAGGGAAGGAGACGATAATCCACATCGATCAATGATCTCTTTAATATATGCAGACACAAGGAAAGCTACACAATGATCACCATAAAAAACTGCCCATATATCTACAACAATTCCATTTGAACATTAAATACAAGAAGCGTAGCACCAATCACATTGTAGATTACCTCATTCGACCCCCAGTTATGGCGTTGACCACTATTCTCAACTCTTGTGGGCACAAGACTTCTGAATGGTCACAACTATTCAAAAATGAGCTAGAATTTTCCCTCACATACTAGATGTTGATGGATGAAAAGCAAGTTCCTGACATCCACCTCCAAGATGCATAGTTGTGCTACTTGGTACACCTTTGTGTTCCTTAAAATGATCATGCTAAGCTGATTTGGGAGGCACATTACAGTTGATTAGTAGGGAACTTTGGCATGGAGAAGACAGTGGCAATACTACAAAAGTATTTTTATTGGCCAAAAATCCAACAATATGTTTGCAAATATATCAGATCTTGCACCGTCTATGCCATTGCCAAGCCAACCATTAATAAGGCTTGTATACCCCTCTACCTACTTCTAACCAGCCTTGGGAATCCATCTCCATGGACTATATGTTTGACCTTCCTTCTACCAAGCATGGTAATGACCATGCATTTGTCGTCATTGATATATTTTCTAAGATGGCCATATTAGTTGCCCACAAGAAGAGTATCACAGCAAAAGCCATTGCTAAGCTCTTCTTTGAATAGGTGTGGGTACATTTTGGGATCTCATAGACCATCATATCATATCGAGATAGTAGGTTCCTAAGCACATTATGATTGAGCCTCTAGTCATTGTTGGATACCTAGCTCACCAAGTCTAATGCCTTCCATCTCGAGATTGATGGCTAGACAGAGGTCGTCAACAGGATGATAATGCACATACTACACATTTATAGCTCTAAGCATCCATGAACATGGGACAAGAGTCTCCCCTATGTTTGACACATTTATAATAGAGGTTTACATAGCTTAAATGTCAACAACCTCCTTCAGGTGGGCTTGGGATTTCAACAATTGTGTCCCATTGATATTGTAATGCTTCTTGCAACTACACAGACAAAATTTGCACATGTTCAATCTGAAGTTGATAAAGCCACCAAGTTTATTGAACGCATTCAACACATCTGCCAATAGGTTCATGATATCTTAGATAAAGTTGATACTGACTACAAACAACGTCACGATCAACATCAGGCGCCACATAAGTTCCAAGTGAGCAACAAGGTTTGGTTGCATTTACAGAAGGAGTACCTTACAGGAGCACATCAAAAGCTTCGAACACTTCAATAGGGCCTTACACCATCACCAGGTTGTGGGTGACAATGATTTCGATCTAAGTATCCCCCCCATTCCTTGGCCTACACCCAATATTCAATTTGGATTGCCTTCAGCCATACTTTCCACCATTTTTTGACACATCAGACATTGTCGAGCAGTTGACACCAACAAAGCTAGACCAAGATTGCATTGAACATGCCACAACTGATCGGATCATGGACACATAGATTAAGAACACTTGCAAACAGAGGACCCAACTATATTGAGTTATCAAAGCTGGTCAACTCCTGCACCAAGGCAAGTGGCTCACAAAGGACCACGTTCAGTAGAAGTTTCCCCATCTCATGAAGGCACTAAATGTAATGAAGACCATTGCTTCCTAAGGGGGGAGGACTAATCCAAGTGGATATTGGTGGCCACCCGCTTATTCCACTTGGACCCCAACACTATTTCCTATCAGTTTCCTATTTTTTAGTATAGTTTCCTATTTCGACAGTTTTCTATTATTAGCAATTTTTGGGCCTTGAACTTCTGGAGCTATTTTGAGGCCCTAAACAACATTTTTTGGGGAAACGATTAACATGATTCACATACTCACATTTGTTAGAAAAAGTTTTTACCCTCAAATAGATCTTTCTAGCGGGATACCATGTGTGCCAAACAAAGATTGTAAGCCAAAGTTACGACCTTGGGAAGTTGGCGTTCCAACTAACCACATCATGGCCCATAAGCTTTGGTGCTTCATCTTTTAGGGTTAGTTTTTTTATTTTATTTATTTATTTATTTATTTTATTTTTTTATGTTTAGGGTTTCTCATTGTTTCTTCATCATAAAAAGGCCTTAAATGTTAAAAATAGGAACAAGAAATCCTAATTTAATTTGTCCTTGAATTAAATTAGGAATTAAATCAAAATTCTATTCTCATAGCAACTTGTAATAGTTAACTAAGTTAATTTGACTTAGTTGGCTCAGTAAATTCGAGTTGGAAGTCTATCTAGAGTCATGTAGAGTGATTCCTAAATTTTATGGGTCTAGGTTGAATTCTTTTGAGTTGTAATTAATTAACTCAGTCTAACTGAGTTATAGTCAGTTAAACTAGTTCAAACAGTTGGAGGAACTAGTAGGAGGTCTAGTAGTGGGGAGCAGCTTTAGTGCAACTTCACTGCTCCACTAGTTAACTGAAGATTCACTCATAAATAACTCATGCATGTCAGTTCATAGGAAGACCCAGTTGAGATTAGAGTTCAAGGACAGTGTACTATCTATTGTATAATTTTCTGAGTTGTAAAAATGGTGCATGCAATCAATAGAAGGCCTATGGTGGATTATGCAATTATGAGTAGGGAATTCCCAATTAAATATGGGCTAATTATCTTAGGAATTGTGCAAGGAAGTAGGGGCTTGGTAGGTAACAAAATTAGCTAAGTGTTGGCTTGAGCTGGTTGTGAAGTAGAGAGATAGATTGTACTTGTGCAGGAATTGTTCGGGTTAAACAAACATTGTATTTTCTTCACAAATCTTCTAGTTAATGCAATATAAATAGTCAGGGTTTTGAGCAGTTGCTTTCCCCATAAAAATATTGTGTTATGTGCGATTGAAATTCTTCCTTTTCTGCTTAGTGTTTTCATCAATCAATTTTTGTTTTCGTTGATGACTAGAGTAGATTCTTGTCTTTTGTTTTAGCATATCACATAAGTTGTCGAATCTATAGTAAAAATATACATTAAATCCTCATTGTAACACAATTAAGAAGACATGTAGCTATCACATCTTTTCTCATAGATAAGCTACCATTGCCCGAGCTAGTTTGCTTTCATTATGCATGTAAATAGTTTTCATGATTTGCTATTTTATTAAATTAAGTTCAGTTTTGTTGTGTCTCTATGTTTTTTATTAAATGTGTATTTTATTCCATCCCTTTGTAAATTTGGATCAGAAGATCAGTGAGAGAAAGGAATAAATAATGGAACAAAATCCATAAAATAATTACAAATCATTCTATTAAAATATCTCCCTAAAAATAATATGGAGATCCAAGGAAATCATGAACATAGGGAGAAGTATGGCATTGAGACTCAATCACATATTCTATCACAATTGGAGAGCGCAAATATTGAATCACAGAACCATAATCATGATTTTTCAATCTAATATCCACATCATCAAGGCTTCAAGTCAACATTAAGGAACTACTACATTCCAAAGATCGATATGAGAAAGTTTGACGACAACGATCCTATAACATTGATATTCCATATGGAGCAATACTTTGATCTACACCCAATGACATCCTTACCAAAGGTAAATATTGCATCCATGTTTTTAGAACAAGAACAAAATGCATGGTCTCAATGGCTTTATGAAAGGAAAAGAGGATTTTGCTATATCTTGGGTCATATTTAGTCAATTATTAAATCTTCAACCAAGTTATAGAGCACAATCAACAATTCCAAAATTTGAGTCTAAGTAAAGAACATTTCAAAGGATAATTTGTTAGACCTATTTATGGGAACTTTAAAGGAAAGCATCCAACATGGGGTGCATCGCTTTGAAACTAAATCTATTTCAGTTTGGTAAGAAAAGTTGAAAGTAAAAATACGACCACTAATAATTATAGAGAAAATCATGTTCCCTCTCCTAAATCGAGAAGTTTGACTCCTAAAAAATTGGATGAAAGAAGAGAAAATGGATTATGTTTTAAATGTGATAGAAAGTACAATAAGGGGCATAAATGCAGTGAGAATAAATTATTCTACATAGACTGTGAAGATGAAGAAGATCAATGGGTGGAACCATCACAAGATCCAGAGTTGGAAGAAACTACCCCAAAAATATATTTTCGTGCATTGGTTGGCATAAGTACTCCATAAACCCTCGATATAGAATGATATATCAAAAATAAAAAGGTAACAATATTGATTAATTTAGGTAGTACCCATAACTTCATCAATTACAAATTGGTAAAACTTCTTAATTGTTTTGTATATCTAGCACCACAATTTCAAGTAATGATTGCAAATGTAGGTACCATAAATTGCTTAGGTAAGTGACATAGTATTAAGTTGAATATGGTGGAGTTTTGTGGGATAGTCCCATGATTGCAATCCAAATGGGTGGTGTTGATGTTATATTAGGGGTCCAGTGGTTACAGTCATTGGAAACATTGGCCCTTAATTTTCAAGATCTTTTCATAATATTTTCCTCAAAAAGAAAGGAAATTAAGCTTAGAGGTGTCCAAGGGAAATCCAGTAAAGTGATAAGCTATAATTGCATGAAAATTTTCATAAAAAGGGGACACCAAGGTGTAATTGCACAACAACGTTCATTAGATGTTCAAACATATATATCCTCTACTTTAGCGGATCTCCAAAAAGTTATCAACATTCATTCCAAGGTATTTGGAGAAATGTCTTAGGGGTCTTCCTCTTACTCGAGATCATGACCATGTTATTCATTTGCAACCTATAAGTGTATGATCTAGGTGGATATTGGTGGCCACCCACCAATTCCACTTGGACCCCCACCATTGTTTCTTTCAATTTTTCAGTTTCCTCAATTGTAGCATAGTTTACTATTTGTAGTAGTTTTTTTGGGTCCTAAACTTCCGGAGTCGTTTTGAGGCCCTAAACGACATTTTTTTGGCAAAGTGATACCAACGATTTTATATCTAAAATCATCTTTTCCGTCGTATTCCTCGGAGAGATCTTTCCAATGGAGTATCATGCCCGTCAAACGAAGATAATATGACCAAGTCGCGACCCCAGGAAGTTGGTTGTCCAACAAACCCCAATGGGGCCCATAAACTCTTGGTGTTACATCTCCTCGAGCTAGGGTTTTGGTTATTTAGGGTTTGTTCTTATTGTTCAATAATAAAAAGGCCATTAAGCCTCATTGTAATGCAGTTCAGAGGAATGTAGCCGCCACATCTCTTCTTAAAGATAAGCTACCATTGCCCGAGCTAGTCTTATTTCCATTTTGTTTGTAAGCATATTTCAATATTTGATATTAATGAAATGAAGTGTTATTTCTACTGCATCTTTGTATTTATGATTATATCTGTAATTTGTTGTGTTCCTATTTAAATCCATATTAGTGTACCACCTAACATTAGGCCTTATAGATATCCATATGCACAGAAGAGTGAGATTGAGCATATGGTTCAATAAATGTTAGACACTGGCATCATTCAAACTAACCAGGGTGCTTTCTTTTCACCAGTGATGATGGTTATAAAAAAGGATGGTTCATGGAATATGGGTCCAGATTACAAATAGTTCAACAAAATGACAATCAAATATATGTTTCTTGTTTCTATCATTGATAAAATATTAGGTGAATTGCATGGATCAATTTTCTTTACTAAGTTGGATCTTCATTCAAGATATCATCAAATCATAATGAGGCAAGAAGAAATTTCCAAAACAACCTTTGGAAAACATGAACGTTATTATGAGTTTTTGGTTGTGACATTTTGACTTACAAATTCACCTTCAACGTTTCAAAGCTATGTGAATTCTATTTTCAAACACTTCCTTATTAAATTTGTCTTAATGTTTTTTGATGGCATACAAGTCTACCACAAATATTAGGAAGAGCATGTACAACATGTTGGCAGGGTATATTAACCCTATCGGAAGAGAAACAACTATATGCAAAGCTTTCTAAGTGTTTCTTTAGGGTTCAAGAATTGGAATATTTGGGTCAAATTGTATCCCATGAGGGTGTCAATGTGGGTCCTAACAAAATCAAAGCTATGAGGAATGATCAATCCAGGGAAAAATTTAAGGATGGGAGTTTATCTTAAAGTTTAGAAACCTTGGCAAATCTTACTAGTCCCTAATATGCAAATTGTAAATTATTTGGTGATATTTTTGTAGAAATATTTAGATTTCCAATGATTTTATATTAGTTTATATAATTTTTGGTGGTTATTAAGGTAAAATAATTTTGTAATATAAAATTTGGGTGAATAATTTTTAGATAAAATTGGAAATTGGAGAATCATTTTTTTGGAAAAAGCATGGAAAATTAGCCCACCTACGAATACTAGCTCCTAAAATTTTCCTTGGGCCAATCCCTACTACCTTGAAATAACTTAGAGGATTCTTAGGATTGATAGGATATTAGCACAAGTTTGTCAAGAATTATGGTCAAATAGTAGTACCTTTAACAAAATTATTAAATAAGGAAGCATTTTCCTAGACAAAAGAAGCAATCAAAGATTTTGAAAAACTTAAAGAGGCCATGTGTACAACTTATGTCTTGGAAACACATGTCTTCACAAAAACCTCCATTATGGAGTATGTTGCCTCAAGTCATGGCATTGGTGCATTTTTTATGCAAGAAAGGTCCCTTTCCTTTGAAAGAAGTGAACTTAAAGGAAATAAATTATTAAGACCCATCTATGAAAACGAAATATTAGCCACACTACATGTAGTTAAGAGATGACATCCATACCTAATAGGAAGAGACCTCAAAGTAAGAACAAATCATGGTAGTTTGAAGTATTTATTAGAAAAAATATTATCTTTAGAAGAGCAACAAAAATGGATTACAAAGATGTGGGGTTATGACTTTGAAATTATCTACAAAAAGGAAAAACATAATATTGTGGCAATGCACTCTCACGGAAAGAGGAAGACACAAAGGGTTAACTATGCACTATTTTCATTCCAAATTTTGGTTGGGTGGAAGAAGCAAGGATAGATGGAATCTAGATGAGAAGGTATGCAAGATCATTCAACAACTACAGGAGGACCCAAACACAATATAAAAATTCATGTGGAAGAATGATTTGTTTTGGTATCAAGATTGCTTATACTTATGCAAGAAATCTTAACTCAAATGGAAGGTCTTTTATAATTGGGTACTTCTTCGATAGGAGGACATTCAAGGTTCTTGAAGACATACCATAGGATCAAGAAATATATTTTTTGGGAAGGTCTTAAAGTAGATGTGCAAAAGTTTGTGGTTGAATGTGTGGTATGCCAACAAAATAAGGGAGAGAGAATCAACACCCCAAGGCTCCTTCAACCATTAACCATACAAAGCCAACATTGGGAAGAAGTTTCAATGGATTTTATTAGAGGTTTACCCATATATGAAGGAACGAGTGTAATTATGGTAGTGGTTAAAGCAGGTATAGTGGTAGAAACATTCATGGAAATAGTCCAAAGGCTACATGGAATACCAAATATAATTATAAGTGACAAAGATTCATTTTTCACTAGAAATTTTTGGAATGAATTATTTTCTTCTTTGAGTACTCAATTAGCTCATAGATCATCTTAACATCCTCAATTTGATGGGAAAACTAAGATCATGAAATCACATTTAGAAGGATATCTACATTGTTTTGCATATGATAAACATAAACAATGGGTGAAATAGTTGGAGGATGGAAGGAGGCATTAAGCACATTCAATTCCTCATTCCAGAGATTCCTGTCATTATCCCCTCACATGTGTCAAATGAAATTCTAGCAAATTTGCAAATAAACTTGTAAATGAGGGCATTCTACATTCTCATTCTATTTTAGACAAGTCATGGGATGTTGCCTCACTACTTTCTCTCTTCAAGGGTTGTGATGTGTTAGAAATAAAGACAACATGAGAGAAAAAAAAAATCATAGCAACAACAACTCATAAAACACATGAGTTTTATCCTAGAAAACCCAAAGCTGATAAAAACAAACTAATATATAAATTATTATCTTATGGCTTAAATGCTTCCATGCCTTGACTTAAAACTAGCCAAGCCAACTAAGATTCTAGCTCGGACAGGCGAGCCCTTCGCTCAACTTAGGAACATTATAATGGAGAATACCCAAGCCTTTTAAAGGATTCATCACATATAATCCATGGGCTCTAATACCACAAGCCACCAAAACCACCAATGTGGACCTAAGGACATTGATTCTTTCACCAAGTTAAGTTTACCCTAACATGATACTCTCACCTTGCAAGATATTTGGTCCCTCGATTGGGTGTTTGGGAGGCAAGACCATGACAAATATGTGACACCAACATGCCCTCATCTAAATATAAACGAGGCAAGTGGATCATTGTCATGCCCTTGTCTAGTGATGAACATGCATACCCCTATGCCTTGGTAATCATGTTAGGTGTTAAGGGAATTCAAGCGGACATGATGTTGGTTGTTGTGGGTAATGAGGGTGGTTTGAGGTTTGTGATTATGGAGGGTATTGAATCCATTAAGGGATGGAACATGATGTTAATGCACACTAAACATGATATGCATCACTCCCTTGCAGTCATTCACCATGGTGCAACATTGTTTCAACATAATTATGCCCATTATGGCTATGTATAGGATAAGTTTCCATTGTTGTTAGCATTTTTGGAATTATGGATTTTATTTACTTTGTTCTCTAGTTCTCCATCTTTGTTAGTTCTCCTGCCCTGTTCAACTCTTTAGCGCCTCACTTCAGCTCAACTTCCTTTTGCGACCCTCTTTGCCCACCTTCTTTCTTTGCCATGGATCGAAAGACTCTCGTCAAAGGGTTCAACCCCACAACATTTGTTCCCCTACAAACCATGTTAGGCATAATGTTGTAGTTGTGGTAGCTATCTTCCATTAGCTCACCCCTCCTAAGATTAGAGCCAAATTTGAGCTCGCTGAGGTTGATGCATGCATTAAATGAGGTTGCATGCCTTATGAAGAAGTGGATGCATATTTTTCTCCTTGATTCCCTAATCCAGATAACACTCACATTAGAAAATCCAAGTATTACGAAATCATTAACCTATACTAGCAGCTAAAAGTAGTAATGGGGAAGGTATTAACTAAAAGGAATCCAACTTACAATGAGATCCTACTATTTATGGATGAACTTCTAATTTTAATTCAGAGGGTGGACTATCAAGTCGAGGCCATTTCAAGGACCATTCCAGGCTTAGAGGTGGACAACGCAAACTTGGTTATTTCCCAAGACTTTGTTGAGAAGAACTCCACTTTGCCTAACTGATATGGTTAGATTAACAATCTAGTTGGATATTTTTTTGCATTTAGTATATTAGGTTTAGCCCAAACCAATATGAGCTATACTAGAAATCTCCTTTTTTGTTCAATTAAAGTTTCAAAAGCATGGTATGTGTGCTTACTCTTAAAGACAATGAATAAAAACTATGAATTTTTTTCGTCGATTTAGTTTCCAAATTGATAGACTAATGGTAGGAGACTTTGTCTAGTTTTTCTTCCGAACAATATAATATTATTTTCTAACGTAAAAAAACAATCAATACAAGCAAATATATTACAAAGCAAACATCATAAAAAGTTGTTTTCATGAGTTTCTTTATTAGAATTCACAAGTACCTCACCCTTTGTTCACATTTCCATGCATTCCAATGTATTACAAGTAGTGAAAGCCCACCTAAATTTGAGTGTACATGTACTAGTGGGAGGTCTAGTAGTGTTGTGCTGCTTGCAGTGATCAACCAGTAAACTGATGATTCACTCATAAGTAACCCATGCATGTTCGATCTCAGAAAGACCCAGTTGAGATTGAAGTTCAGAGATAGTGTACTATCAGTGGTATAATCATCTGAATTGTATAGGTGGTGCATGCAGTCAGAGGAAGAACTATGAGGATTACACAATTCCAATTGAGGAATTTCCCTAATTAATAGGGAGCTAATTCCCAAGGAAAGAACGCACGGAAATAGGGACTTGGGCAAGCAAGAAATTAGTTAAGTATTGGCCTGGGCTTGTCTAGGAATCAGTGAGAGAGATAAAGATAGTGCAGAGGTTGCTCGGGCTTGAGCAAAACATTGGAATCTTCTCATATTTTTTGACTAATGCAATATAGAGATAGCAGAGATTTTTCGCTGTGACTTTCCCCAAGAAATCATTGTGATTTCTTTCTCTTATATGCTTCGTGATTTCATGATCGTTTAATTGTTTCCATTGACAAATAAAGTAAATTCAAGTCTACTATTTTATCATATTATAATTAGTAGTTTGAATCTACACAGAATTTCTACATAATATAGCTAAATTTATAGAAATTTCTACCTATTTTATTTATTTATCTTTTTACCCACAAAATAATTATTAATTTTATCATTTAATTCTTATACACACGCCTCCCTACTCTATGTTGATTTATTTTAAACACATTCAAAAATAAATATCCTCATTACAAAATATTTCTAACCACTTACATTTATCAAACCATAAGTGAAAAATAACTCTGGCCACTTACAATTATCCAGACCACAAGTCAATGCAATGAGAGATGGACGCCTCATGACATAATAATAAGACGTATCACTATTATAGTTTGGTTAGGTTTTCGATCCCATCAACAAATAATCTAAAATTAAAACCCATCCACATCATGAGAAATGCTAGAGGACCCCACACGGAATATGTGACTAACTACGCCAACACAACACATGCTCAAAAACTGAGGCCATCCACGTCATGAGAATTGACAGGGTAAACACAAGCCACAAGGGACATGTGACAACTATGTTGCTAGCTGGCAAAATTTTACGTGGAAAAGGTGGCAAAGATTGAAAAATAATTCACAAACAATATTTTTTTGTAATTTTTATAATTATTGTTAAATAGATACCATAACGACTATTAGTTAAGTGGCAAGAACTTAGAGCTAGATTTATTGTCGGTGACATGCTGATCGGGAACCACAGATTATATCAACATAATCTCTGGTGTTGGTCCCACGGACATTGAAAAGCAAAAAATGAACACATATTTCCAAGGAGGGGCACATGGGGCACACCTACATGTGAATTTGGGTAGATGTTTGGTGATTTTTTTATTATTTATTATGATAAAGCATTTTGAATATTTAACAATTATATATATTTTAATTAAGATGTAACTATAAAATAAATATTAAAATCGTATATCTGAGTGTAAAATTTGTATATATAAACATTTTAGGTTTTTTTCAAGAAGTATTGAAAATACATTTTAAATAATATAAGATAGCAATTTTGGTAATTATTTATTTTTGGAATTTTGTAAAAATAAAATAAATATAAAATAGTTAAATTTGATGATTTAATTTTTCATAAGATTATAATATTTTTAAAGTAAATTATATTTTTTAATATATAAATAGATTTAAAGTTTTGAAAATTTTATAGGAATTTGGATTGTAAGGATTTTTTTTTTCCGAAGAAATAGAGCGCGTAATTTCCATTAATTTCAGAAAATTACATGTTGTAGATGTTGAAACGCATATGCAGTATTGTGGGTAAACCACTTACAATAACCAATACTTCTGGGAAGTATGCAGATACAGCCCTCAGCAGGGCCTCCAGAAGATAAAGCCCACAGACAGGGCAGCGAGATACAAGGTATGTAAACCCCAACAGGAGTATACGCCTACCCTTTACAAGAAAAATAAAACAGTAAATAAACGATAGCTCCGGAGGAGTACAGAAATATTTCAAAATGGCTGCCAAAATAACAGAGGGGAGAGGCACGAATTGGAAGAGGTAGTCACACCTCCCCCATCCCCTCAACTCTCCACCAATAACCTCAGAAGCCAGAGGAAGAAATCCTCCCATATGTCCAGAGAAGCCAGAAAAAGAAACAACCCGCAACAGCCATAGAAAAGCGGCACGAATCGGTGCAGAGAAAGACTCCACACCTCAGATCCCTCAACACTCTCTATGGCTGCATTGGTTACAAGCAAAGGACCAAAAAAGAACCCAGCCTCAGCAAGGGAGCCCAAAACAGGTCCCGACAAGAGCTGAGGCGGGTCGGATTCGGGGGTAGAGGCGGCTAGGGCAGCCACCTCGCCCCCATGAAGAACGTCAGGAAGCCGAAACCCCTTGACCCCGCTCTGCGGCGCAGCACAAAGAACAAAGGCCCAATACCCTTGCTTAAACCGCCAAGACGAAGGGTCGGTCGGTGAACAGAGAAAAGCCGAGGAAGCCGAGGAGAAACGCCGCCGCCGCTAAGCTCGAAACAAAACCCCGGACCACGGCCATGTAGATGGGAGGCAGCCTACCCGGATACACCAGTTGAGGCCGAAAGAATCGAGTCTCGCTGAGGAAAGATGAAGAAGGGCGTTGCGCGAGGGTCGCAGAACCACCAGATGCAGCAATCCCCGGAGCAGGAAGAAACTGGCAGCACGAAGCACCAGACGAAGGCAGCCGGATGGGCGAGCAGTACCCCCACCAGCGAAAGCCCAGCCGCCGCAGGCACAGGCTGCAACCAGAGCCGAGATAACCCTAGGTTTCCGCCGCGCCAAGAGCTCCCAGTTAAGATCATTTGGATTGTATAGCTTCAACTCGTATTTTTATTAAATTTCACATAAAATTGTTGGAAATTACATTTTAAAAATGATCAAAACATAAAAGATTTAAACAACATATAAACTAATTCAACCATATGCATGTTGAAAATGCAACAAGAAAATCTTGATTTAGTTTTTTTGTTGAATTAAATTAGGAATAAAATTGTAATTCCACATCACAAGACAACTTGTACGAGTTAACTAAGTTAATTTGAGTTAGTTGGCTCACTTAATTCAAGTTGAGGGTCTAACTTGAGTCTTGTAGAGCTCTCCTACTTTATAGGAGCCCTGGTTGAGTTTATTTTGAGTTGTAATTAATTAATTCAGTTTAACTGTGTTGTGTTAAAGTCAGTTAAACTAGTTTCAACTTATAGAGGAACTAGTGGTTGAGTTATTTTGAGTTGTAATTAATTAATTCAGTTTAACTGTGTTGTGTTAAAGTTAGTTAAACTAGTTCCAACTTATGGAGGAACTAGTAGGAGGTTACACAGTGGGGTGTTGCTTCATGTGTTCAACCCGTTAATTGATGGTTCACTCATAAATAACTGATGTGTACAACCCGTTAATTGATGATTCACTAATAAATAACTCATGCATGTTAGATATGAGACTTACCCAATTGAGATTGGAGTTCAAGGGCACTGTACTATCAGTGGCATAATCATCCGAATTGTATAGGTGGTGCATGCAGTGAGAGGAAGGCCTATGAGGATTGTGCAATTCATATTGAGGAATTTCCCTAATTAATAGGGGGTTAATTCCCAAGGAAACAATGCAAGCGATCGTTTAATTGTTTCCGCTGATGAGTAAAGTAGATTCAAGTCTATTGTTTTAGTAAATTACAATTAGTAGTTTGAATCTATAAGGAATTTCTAAGGAATTTCTACAATGAACGGGTTTTTTAATATGAGTTTTATTAAATCATAATTATTAAATCATAAATTATGGACATTATTGTGCCGAGAGGTGCTCTCCAGCCTGGTATGGAAGAGATGTTGTAAAGTTATGTTATGTAAACATTTTGACTTAATCAAATTACACAAAAATAAATTAAATTAAAAATAACATAAAATAAATAATTACTAATTACTAATTATTAATAATTAATAATTAAACCAACCTAGATCCATCTTAACTCCGGATCTATCAAGCCCTGAGAAGGATCAATTTTACACTAAAAAAGAGGTCGACATCTAAAGAAATTTGATCCCTCTCCGTGTTTGATAGATCCAGAGTTATGATGAAACTAGGTTGGTTTAATTATTTTAGATTTTGGTTCTTTCAATTGGAATTTGACGATCCAATTCTTCATCACACTAAAATTTTTAATTAGTTAAATCACATTTTTGAATATATAAATGGATTTAATGTTATGAAAAAATTGTGGGACCACACAACTAAATCCCAAAATCACCATCAAAATTTTCAAGAAAAAAAACCAAAATGTAAAATAATTAAACACAAATAAACTAGCCCAACCATATATGTTTTTCTTGTAAATCAAAAATTTCTAATAATTCTGAAAATAGTTACGTCATGAAGCACTTATCTTTAAAATTCCATCGGCCACATTCCTACCAAACTTGTTGGCCAGGTGGTAAAGACAAAAAACTACAGACAAAAACAACAAAAAATTGTAAGACCACACACATATTGTCCACAATGATCAAAAGTACCCAAGTATCAAAATACACCCAACTGCCATTCACATTCCGCAATATTCCCCGGAACCTCGTCCTCTAGGTTGTTGCCATGCTGCTGACAAAATGCCTCATGGACATGTGCTTTCGTGTGTGCCATTCTTCTTTCAAGGCATTCTAACCTTTCTTGAAGCCTCTTATGTCCACGATGAAGGGAAGCAATTCGGTCTAACATATGCCACTAATGGTGCTGGAGGTCATTCCTGAAAGTTATGGCCTCAATTCTATCATTGTGGTAGTCCCGGGGTAGCTGCTCCACTATTGCCATACCTTGATTAATCTGTGCTTCCAAGGAGTCCAAAGGCAAAGGTAAAACGACTTGCCCTCGCGAAAGAATGTGTGGTTGTTCCACCGCTTCTCCATAGTATTGCTACTCCCCGTGATGAATTGATCCCTGGCCTCATGGGCCAAGACCCCTCCTAACTCTTGTATGCTGGAGTTGCATGACGTTGCATCCAGTCCCTTCACATGGCTTGCTCCTCAGACTCGACCTCAGAACACCGTAGCCACAGGAACAAAGCTTCCAAAAGACCCAAAACTCTATGTCGGCTACCAATACAACTACACCCAAGGACAACAAGATTTTTATAATACCCTCAAAAAGAGGTTGGCCATTGCCCGACCGCTTAGCTAAACCAGGCCCATGCCACCTCAATCCAAAGCCTACCCACCACTTGTTGAACCACCAACCCAAATTTCCACACACCCCCTCCTTTAGAACACGATTCCTTGGCTGAACCCCTAGGATTGATGACCCGAGCCCTCCAAACACTACATACACACTGTAAGGACCTGGGGTCCGAGGCACAACTGCCACGCAATGTGTGACGAGCTTGGAGGCAAAAAAACGCGCGGTTGGACGAGTTAAATGGCAGAGCAGTCACTTATGCGTGCGTACAAGTGAGGAGCGAGTCATGTTTATATAAAGGATGGACGAAGGCGTTCATGAAACGAAGCTGACGGTGGAAGGTTGTAATTCGGGTAATGGTTGGGGAGGCCGACCATACGAATAAGCAAACAAAGGCGTCGGCTTGACAAAGAAGTGTAGGTCGGCCGGGTAACAGCACGACACATAACAATGCGTATATATTGATGCGTGGATGAATCATTTGGGCATCGATCATCGCTCAACACACTCAAGCAAAGGAGAAGTGTGAAGTACTAAGGCGTAGCTGCAGCAAAGGAAGGTGAGGCGCAGTTCTATGCGCCCAGCCTTGGGCGAGGCCGCACGAAGGTGAAACGCACAGGCTTAAAGCCTTGGGTGAGAGCGCGGGTAGGCGTGCACGGGTAAGGCGTGGGCACCGAGTTGTGCAAGGCGTGCACTGGTGAAGGCGAGGGTGCCCAGTTGTGCGAAGGTGCACGGGTGAAGGCGTGAACGCCCGGTTGTGTGCGGTTGGGTGGTTGTGCGCGGGTTCTTGGGCAGCTCGGGTGAATGCCCACCCGTCGTGCAGAGGAAAACGCGAAAGGTGTGCACGACGAAATCGATGAAGTGTTGAGATTGTGGATGAAGGTGTGACTCGTGCGGAGGCGCCCGTGTGTGGCGACTTGGTTACGGTGAGGCGCGCCCAAGTTGGGAAAACAACGCGATTGTGCGACGAGGTGAACGAAGGGTTGGTGAGTCGTGCGGCGATCGTGCAGAGGCGCTGACGAGCTGGGCAACCGAGTTTGCCAAAGGTTGTAAAATTGGCTAAGTATGAAACTTGGAGTTTCCAAGTATACTTGTAAAGCATTGTAAACTTGTATAATATATTTCGGGCAGACTCATATTGCAGGGAGTTGCCCCTCCCTTTATACTGTTGTGCATTTCTCTTGTATAATGCTGCTTATGTGAATGTTATGGGCTTTCACTTGTATAAAGGAACACATTAATAATACTTGGTTGTGAAACACAAACTAAGTAGGATAAGTGGAATGTTAGGCATAGTCTACAATCGTAAGTATTGGTGAAAAGAAAACGATTGGTAGTGCCGCACCTCGCTATAAGCGGTTGAAAGACCACCGCAGGTGTAGGGCGTGACACACACCCTCCCTATAGACAACTAAAAATAAAGAAAAAAAGCATGCAAGGTCCCAAGCCATAGATGGGAGGCTATCGACCCAAGAATCCTCCCTCGCTAACCCCAACTAGACACAATATCCCACAACAAAGACACAACCTGGGAAATGTGAAACAAAAACACATGAGAAATAAGAGAGCAGTACCTAAGCCCAGAAAGGAGAGGAAGCCTCAATGACCAATGCTGAAGCGACATTGCCATCAAGGTGTATCCCATTTCTCCTCTCCAGAATTTCCCCCACGTCTAGGACTAACACATTCGGGCCATGGTCCTAAATGATACAACCAAGCACTAATTCGTTGACCAACTTGAACCAATTGCCTTTTGCATTAGTATACACTAATGCTTGCGCATAATGGAAGCCAGGGTGTGGTTGGAACAAGCAGCCAGCCTGTGCTCCAAGAACATAAATCTCCACCAACAATGCTCCGCCCATTCCCAAAGACCAACCGTTACAACCAACTGCGATCCAAAGTATCAAAATGACCTCTGCTTGTTCACGAACCTTCTTATGCACCGTGCCCAAATTGGCTTCCTCGACACACTTCACTCATTCACCGCATGGGAGGGGATTTAATGTCCCTTGGTGATTGATTGTCCCATCATTAATCAACCCCATCGGGGAGCCCAACCATATAAGTTAAACTAGTTCCAATTGTTGGAGGAACTAGTGGGAGGTCTAGTAGTGTTGGGCTGCTTGAAGTAATCAACCAATAAATTCATGATTCACTCATAAGTAACCCATGCATGTACGATTTCAAAAAGACCCAGTTGAGATTGAAGTTCAGGGATAGTGTACTATCAGTGGTATAATCATCTGAATTGTATAGGTGGTGCATGCAGTCAGAGGAAGACCTATGAGGATTACGTATTTCCAATTGAGGAATTTCCCTAATTAATAGGGGGCTAATTCCCAAGAAAACAACACAAGGAAATAGGGACTTGGGCAAGCAAGAAATTGGTTAAGTATTGGTCTGGGCTTGTCTAGGAATCAGTGAGAGAGATAAAGATAGTGCAGAGGTTGCTCAGGCTTGAGCAAAACATTGGAATCTTCTCATTGTTTCTGACTAATGCAATATACAGATAACAAAGGTTTTTAGTTGTGACTTTCCCCACGAAATCATTGTAAATTCTTTCTCTTATATGCTTCGTGATTTCATGATCGTTTAATTGTTTCCCTTGACGAATAAAGTAGATTCAAGTCTACTATTTTAACATATTACAATTAATAGTTTGAATCTACACAAAATTTCTACATAGTATAGCTAAATTTATAGAAATTTCTACCTCTTTTATTTATTTATCTTTTTACCCTCGAAATAATTACAAATAATTATTAATTTTATTAATTAATTCTTATACACACGCCTCCCTACTCTATGTTGATTTATTTTAAACACATTCAAAAATAAATATCCTCATTACGAAATATTTCTAACCACTTACATTTATCAAACCATAAGTAAAAAATAACTCTGGCAACTTACAATTATCCAGACCACAAGTCAATGCAATGAGAGATTGACGCCTCATGACATAATAAGACATACCATTATTATAGTTTGGTTAGGTTTTCGATCCCCATCAACAAATAATCTAAAATAAAAACCCATCCACATCATGAGAAATGGTAGAGGACCTCACACGGAATATGTGACGAACTACGCCGACACAACACATGCTCAAAAATTGAGGCCATCCACGTCATGAGAATTGACAGGGTAAACACAAGCCACAAGGGACATGGGACAACTATGTTGCTAGCTGGCAAAATATTGACGTGGAAAAGGTGGCAAAGATTGAAAAATAATTCACCAACAATATTTTTTGTAATTTTTATAATTATTGTTAAATAGGTACCATAACGACTATTAGTTAAGTGGCAAGAATTTATAGCTAGATTTATTGTCGGTGACATGAAGATCGGGGACCAGAGATTATATCAACATAATCTCTGGGGTTGGTCCCACGGACATTGAAAAGCAAAAAATGAACACATATTTCCAAGGAGGGGCACATGGGGCACACCTTCATGTGACTTTGGGTAGATGTTTGGTGATTTTTTTATTATTTATTATGATAAAGCATTTTGAATATTTAATAATTATATATATTTTAATTAAGATGTAAGTAGAAAATAAATATTAAAATCGTATATCTGAGTTGTAACATGTGTATATATAAACATTTTAGGTTTCTTTTACGTTTTTTTTCAAGAAGTATTGAAAATACATTTTAAATAATATATGAGAGCAATTTTGGTAATAATTTATTTTTGGAATTTTGTAAAAATAAAATAAATATAAAATAGTTAAATTTGATGATTTAATGTTTCATAAGATTATAATATTTTTAAAGTAAAATATTTTTTTTTAATATATAAATAGATTTAAAGTTTTGAAAATTTTATAGGAATTTGGATTGTAAAGATTGTATAGTTTAAACTTGTATTTTTATTAAATTTCACATAAAATTGTTGGAAATTATATTTCAAAAATGATCAAAACATAAAAGATTTAAACAACATATAAACTAATTCAACCATATGTATGTTGAAAATGCAACAAGAAAATCTTGATTTAATTTTTTCGTTGAATTAAATTAGGAATAAAATTGTAATTCCACATCACAAGACAACTTGTACGAGTTAACTAAGTTAATTTGACTTAATTTGAGTTAAAAGAAGAATGCAAGGTCCCAAGCCACAGATGGGAGGCTATCGACCCGAGAATCCTCCCTCGCTAACCCCAACTAGACACAATATCCCACAACAAAGACACAACCTGGGAAATGTGAAACAAAAACACATGAGAAACAAGAGAGCAGTGCCTAAAACCAGAAAGGAGAGAAACCCTCAATGACCAATGCTGAAGCGACATTGCCATCAAGGTGTATCCCATTTCTCCTCTCTAGAATTTCCCCCACACCTAGGACTAACACATACGGGCCATGGTCCTAAATGATACAACCAAGCACCAATTCATTGACCAACTTGAACGAATTGCCTTTTGCATTAGTATACACTAATGCTTGCGCATAATGGAAGCCAGGGTGTGGCTGGAACAAGTAGCCACCCTGTGCTCCAAGAACATAAATCTCCACCAACAATGCTCCGCCCATTCCCAAAGACCAACCATTACAACCAACTGCGATCCAAAGTATCAAAATGATCTCTGCTTGTTCACGAACCTTCTTATGCACCGCGCCCAAATTGGCTTCCTGGACACACTTCATTCATCCACCGCATGGGAGGGGATTTAATGCCCCTTGGTGATTGATTGTCCCATCATTAATCAACCCCATCAGGGAGCCCAACCATATACATTAAATGGTTGATAAACATTGACAAATATAAGACACCAATGCAAGAAAACAAGAAAACATAACAATATGGTTAGCAAGAATTCAAATTTCAAGATTTGGAAGTGAGTTACATAACTAAAAAACTTCAAAAACCTTTTAATAACACAAATAATCACAAATCTTCTATTTTTTTTCAAGTAAACACTTATACATATTGGAACCAATGACCTTTTCAAATATAATGCTTTAAAAATTAACAACACAAACCCCATTTTATAAAAGACAAATAACTTAATAAATATAATCACTATTTTTTTATTAAATAGTAAACACGGTTAAAGCAATCACGACATTACAACTTTTCTTTCATTAAATAAATAATAGACACTTCAATCACGACATTACAACTTTTCTTTCATTAAATAAATAATAGACACTTCAATCACGACATTACAACTTTTCTTTCATTAAATAAAATAATAAACACTTCTTTAAGCAATCACGACATTACAACTTTTCTTTCATTAAATAATAAACACTTCTTTGATGTAAATATCTATTAAATATAACTACGAATTTGAAACTATTAATCACAACCTTTCTTTCCTCAGATAGTAAACACTTCTTTGATATAAATATTTATTAAATATAAATACTAATTTGAAACTATTAATAGTTTAATATTAAGTTAAACTTTTTAGAAATATTAATATTTGATTTCAGAATATTAATATTAATTTAAAAATTATAATATCAACCAAACAAATTTGAATATAATCTTTATTTAAATAATCCGAATCTTTATAGTCTTTATTTAAATAATCCGAATCTTTTGATACCTCCTCCTCCGCCTCCAGGTTTAAAAAATAAATAAATTATATTATAATGTTGATACTTGGACCTAGCGTGAAAATGACAAAGCCCCCAATGTTATGAAATTCTGCACCGCTTAACCCTAGGTCACCGAGTATATAAGTTCCAAGTAAGTAAGTAAATAAATAAATAAATATATTATAATGTTGATACTTGGACATAGCGTGAAAATGACAAGGCCCCATGTTATGAAATTCCGCCCCGGTTTCCTAAATATAACCCTTGGGTATATAAGTTCAAACTAAGTGTAGAGATTCCGTTAACCGTTTTGCGGGGATTGGGCGAGAAGTGTGCAGGAGTGCACAGGCCGGGCTTGAAATCCGGATCTCTGATAGGGTCAGCGACCGGCCGTAATAGAGCCCAGCAGGAAGTCCGGGCAGTCCTCGGTTCTTTGAACGGCCCGAGCCGTGTTAAAACCCAACTTATGCGTTAACCAGGCTTGCTCATTTCACTCTCAAATCTGCTGTCACTTCAAATTTTAAAGAAAGGGATCAGAGTCTTCGTGGAAGTGCCAGCTGCACTCTGTAGAAGGAATAATTCCATCTGCTGGTCTGTAGACAACTTTCTCGCACACACAAACCCACGCGGCGCAATGGCGAATGCACAGGCAGGACGCAAATAATAGGAGGCAGGGGAGTGGTTTTAAAGAAAGCGAATTGGAAAACTGGGTAGCGAGAGGGATCGGAGATTTTGGACCACAATGCAGGTTCCGGGCTTTCTCGCGCTGGGAGGTCGCAGGATTCGGCAGATCCAGAGGGCAATGCAAAATGCCAAGATGACGCTGCTGTGCCTGTTCGTAACGGTGTTGGTTTTGAGAGGCACGATCGGTGCTGGGAAGTTTGGGACGCCTGAGCAAGATTTTAATGAGATTCGTGAGCATCTGATCGTGGGAAGGCGAGGGGAGCCGCACAGGGTCCTGACTGAGGTCGTTGCAGAGAGTTCCAACAACAAGACACCCCCGGTGGTAGAAGAAGAAGTGGAAGAACCGGATGTGGAGCGAGATCCGAGCGTGCCATACAGCTTCGGCCCCAAGATCTCTGACTGGGACGACCAGCGCAGTGAATGGCTTGCGGAAAATCCCGCATTCCCCAATTTTTTGCCCGGTGGCCGTCCTCGGATTTTGCTGGTCACGGGTTCGGCTCCGGCCCCGTGTGAGAGTCCTGTGGGAGATCATTTACTCTTGAAGTCCATCAAGAACAAGATCGATTACTGCCGTCTTCACGGCATCGAGATCTTTTACAACATGGCACATTTGGACCATGAGATGTCTGGTTTCTGGGCCAAGCTTCCGCTCATCCGCAAGCTTATGCTCACCCACCCTGAGGTGGAATTCATCTGGTGGATGGACAGCGACGCTATGTTCACCGACATGGTCTTCGAGCTCCCCTTTGAGCGCTACAAGAATCACAACTTCATCATGCACGGATGGGAGGAGCTCGTCTACAATCGCAAGAACTGGATTGGCCTTAACACCGGTAGCTTCTTGCTTCGTAACTGCCAGTGGTCGCTCGACATCCTGGACGCATGGGCGCCTATGGGACCCAAGGGGAAAATTCGTACCGAAGCCGGGAAACTGCTCACGCGCTCGCTCGTTGGCCGGCCTGAGTTCGAAGCCGACGACCAGTCGGCATTGGTGTATTTGCTAATCACGCAGAGGGAAAAATGGGGGGATAAGGTCTACCTGGAGAGCGCTTACTATCTTCACGGTTACTGGGGCATTCTTGTGGACAAATATGAGGAGATGATGGAGAAGCACCACCCGGGGCTTGGGGATCACCGCTGGCCGCTGGTCACTCACTTTGTCGGCTGCAAACCCTGCGGCAAAGTAGGGGATTACCCTGTGGCACAGTGTTTGAGACAGATGGAGCGAGCCTTTAATTTCGGAGACAACCAGATCCTACAGATCTACGGCTTTACTCACAAGAGTCTCAGCAGCCGCGGCGTAAAGAGAACCCGTAACGACACAGACAAGCCTCTGGAAGTCAAGGATGAGCTCGGTCTTCTGCACCCTGCTTTCAAGGCCGTCAAGGTTTGAATTTGTCCACACATCGAATGGTACGCCCTTACATTTTTTCCTCTGCACTTCTTTGGCTGCATCAAGAATTTTGTCCGGCGCCTCTTGGCCTCGGCTTTCATGGCAGCAGCTTTATTATTAGATTGTAAAGCATGTGTATGTTTTGTACTAGGGTTCCATTCAAGCCTTCCCCCCATTGCGATTTTGGGAATAAATCTGTGTTAGAAATGCTTTGAACATACCCATGGAAGCACAGGGATCGACCTGGAGCTTTGTCAATGGACAGTGTAAGTAAAATTGCAGTCAGGTTAAAGACTGTATCATTATATAGTATTTATCTATTATTGCTTCCAGAAAACCAATGTGTTTTTGGTTGTCCGTTGGTCTAACGGACAGAGATTTCGATTTTGATTACTTCTAACAACCAATATATTTTTGGGTGTCGGTTGGTCTTACAAACAGATTTCGCAAAATTGATTTTTTTTTTTATCCTCTTTTTCTTTTACTTCTCTTTATAATTATAGTTCTTCTGAATGCCCACCCTTGCTGTCAAGCATTATACTCTGCCATGTCTTGCATCCATTTTTTCTCTTGGTAAAAAAGTTTTTTAAAAGTGATAGTCATGAGTGACTTGACTGAATCACGAGTGTCATGTGAACATTGAAAACAAAGGATTTTCAAAGATTCGAAATGGATCAAATATGATTGTATCCAATACTTAATTGATTGTTGTGTTTATTTTTGATGGTTGCTGTTACTCATGGTGTATTATTCATTATTCATGGTTACTGTTGTTAAGTTTATTCATGATGAGAAAATTTTGTAGTGATGATGTAATAGGTTTTAATTTTAAGTCCAATGATTGCGAAGTGGAATTGGAGATTTGGAAAAACATTTTTGCAGGAAGGAATGAATTCCATAATGTGCACTTGTTCTACATTGCATTAATCTGGGATCGTACGTAATCATAAAATTGTTACTTTCCCTTCATCATAATGTAAATACGATATGGTTAATAAACGATAGAAGTATTTTTTTTTTTATAATAATTATTTACTTATATTTTATCAAATCTTGCAAAATGAGGGCCAGATCAAGGACAGGCAAAAGAATTGAACGCTTCTATATTTTTGGTTCTCTGATTATGAGGGAAGTGAAGTGCCCTCGTGGGCAGTGAAACATTCACTTGAAAGGCACGATGAGGAAATTTGTTTGTGCGTTCAAACGATAAAAAATAATTGTGAAAGGCCCCATTTCAATATAGGATATATTTGGGCCCCAAAGAATAACGGTTATCTATATTATAGAACCATTATTCTTAAGAGCCCATTAAATATAATTTTCACTTTTAACTGTTATTTGGGATATCTGTTCAGTGTTAACTATTATTTTTTCTTAAATAAAATGCTTCGCCCAAACAACCACCACAAGAATAGAGCTAATAATTACTAGATTTATCATCATATAAAAATTGAAGCCACATAGTACCAAGAAGACAATGCACGACCTTACAAGTTAACATATTTGAGAACATAAAACAAAATTAACATGTCCTCTAGCCAAAATAGAGTGACAAGATAAAATAAGATGCCAAATAAAACATATGCCCGGGCTATTAGCTAAGTGGTAGAGTGCACCCCTAATTATTGTGTTGTTCTGCCTGGGTGTGAAGACTCACTAGCCAAAGTACGGTGACAAATCTCTTAGTCTCTGCCCAGTCCTTGGGGGTTGACCCTCATTATTTGTTATGATTTGGATGAGTGAAACTTGGCTTCCATCCATTAGTGGCTCGCCTAGACTCTTCGAATTGCTCTAGCATGAATATGATTAGGAAATGTAGCTCAGATTCACTTAAGGGGCATTTAGGGTGCACCATTTAACACTTTCGAATGCTTTAGGTTCTAGATGTTGGCCAACAAGGAGGCTGTTGTGAATCAAGGACCAAGTAAAGACGGGCTTTTTGGATTCAGTGGGTCTCGACAACTGATCTCGAGTCCATATAGCCAAGTTTGTTGCTTAGATTTGAGCATTTGTAGCTTATTTAGTCTTGCATATTTCACGGCTTAGTTGACAACCATCTATAGCCTTTGGCTGACTTGTATTTCTTGAAACCCTTTGTCTTGGACCATCTCTAGTGGCATCCTGAAGCATCAGCCCTTGTAAGCCGAGTTTAAGAAATATATTGTTTGGTAGGAGATTTTGTATTTTGTCAATAATATGCTTGTCAAGGTTGGTAACGAGTTAGGTTTAACTGAACATAGAAAATTGACTAGTTCTTCTAGTTCTTCTAGGTTTTCATCAAGTCTTGGATGAAAACCGAGCTAATTCTTCTAAAGGTTTGCCTTTTACATAGAAGTTAGAACCATTGGTGATGAAGGATAGGTCAACTCGTCGGGAGTCGCTTTTTCAACGAACTTATGCTTAATGACCTCTCAAACTGTCCATTTGCTCTTGGCTAGAAATGTCCTTTTGATGATCATTGGGCTGGGGAGTAATCAGAGGAATCTGCAAATTTATGTTGCTCCAAAATTTAGGTCTACAGGGGCGTTGAAAGATGCATTTTTTCGAAAGGTTTTTTTGACTTGGCCCTAAGTGCATGGTGCCTGACGTTGTATGCGTGTAGAGATGATTCCCATTCCCATTCTTACCCTGTCTTTTGGCACTTTCCCAGAATTTTGGCACACAATAGAGCTTCCAGTTTGCTACATGGAAACCTTTTTTCTTCATTAGAGCTGGCTCATTAATTTCTTGAGTGTTTGCTCTAGTTGCTAATAAGCTTTGTCAGAGTGAACCCAATGTCAGGAACAATACACATGAGTGGTGGCCAACATTTTGTTGCAAATTTAGAATTTGGCAACAAAGGCACAGCCTTGATAATCCACTTGCCAATTTTCTCGGCAACTCTGAACCTCCCACAACTCCTTGCAGCCTTGATAATCCACTTGCCAATTTTCTCGGCAACTCTGAACCTCCCACAACTCCTTGGGTGATGTATGAAAAGCAAAAGGGATCCTTGAGAATTTGAAAAATTGACCATGTGGATTCCAAGTCCATCCTTGGCCTGCAACCCATGCCGGGGCATCCTTTTGACTCAAGACAATGCATCTGGCCATTTGGAGCATGTATCGAAAACTTCACAAAATCTTTATACATAATCTCTTGTGTTAAATAAAGGTCTCCTACTCCTCTAACACTGTGAGGAAAGAGTCATTAACAAAGTGGTTATTAACTAGTTGACCACCATCAAGGCTCAATAGTGGGATGTAGCAACCTTGACAAATAGGGTTTCACAACATTGATAAAGAAAAGGCCAAACGCAATGTCCTTTGCATAACAATGAGGAACATCCACTCCACTTTGTCATATGTCTTCTCAGAGTCGATCTTGATGAACATGGCATCTAGTCCCAGGGTCTTGGTTCATTTCATCACTTCCCAAATTGTGATGACATAATCAACATTACCAATTGGCTCTTGATGGTGGCAAGGGGGGCTGTGAGAATTTGTAGTATTAAAAAATATCATGGATAATGTACTGTTGTGTACATGGCATCTAGTCCCAGGGTCTTGGTTCATTCCGTCACTTCCCAAATTGTGATGACATAATCAACACTAGCAATTTCCCTTGATGGTGGCAAGGGAGGCTGTGAGAATTTGTTGTATTAAAAATTATCATGGATCTAGTATTTAAGATGGATCTAGCATTGTCCGAAAGCTTCCATATATATCTCTTGTTTCAATTAAATCATCTAATGCTTTTTCCAAATTTACCAAAATCAGTCCATCTAATGTTTTTTCCAAATTTAGCAAAAATACCAACTAAAAGAAAATCTAAATAACAATTCTAAACTAAAAATAAAAGATTTAAGATGGATCTAGCATTGTCCGAAAGCTTCCATATATATCTCTTGTTTCAGTCAAATCCATCTAATGCTCTTTCCAAATTTAGCAAAATAAATAACAATTCTAAACTAAAAATAAAAGACAGAATGATGAGAAAAGAAATTAAATCCATTCAACACCTTTTCCAAATTTAGCAAAATTGCCAACTAAAAGAAAATCTAAATAACAACTCTAAACTAAAAATAAAAGTCAGAATAATGAGAAAAGATGAGAAGGCCTGGGTTTAGACTTCACGCTTGTTCTTGATTGTTTGTGTCGTAGAAGATATATTGTATCTTCAATCTGAACAGACTTCCATCAGTTTCGTTTAGGGCAGACTTCTTTATATGTTATTCAGACTTATTATTTTTAAACTTCAGAACTTCATATATGTCAAGCTTCAGATAGATCGAACTCTTCATGATCACAGGAACCTTGATACAGTTATACGATTTTTTTTGGGTCCTTATTACAGTAGACTGTCTTATTAGGAATATGCTCAGAAAAGTCCTTTTATCCATTCGGTCCTGCTCTCAGGGGGTGTGATGAAGAACAATGGTCTTGTTGAAGGCTGAACAGATGAATAATGTTGAGTTCTCAAGCAAAGCAGTGCAAAAGCAGATGAATAATGTTGAGCTATGCTGTGTTTGAATGGGTCAGAGGCTAGATTTCTAGTTGCGTGGTGTGATTGAAATAATTTTGGCGGAGTTAAACTGTTTTGGCTATGTATTTCGTTTGATAACATAAATACAACAATAGAAAGTCAGTATAATGAGAGAAGGAATTTTTGTTTACTAACATTTAAATTTAGTCACTATACCTTTAAAAGGGTTAAAATGTCAAACCCTTAAGAAGCTTGCTTGTATCTAAATTCAAGAGCTAACTCACCCAGCGATGACATCAATTATTGCAAGAGCTTAATGAAGCTTCATAATTAAATTTGAATAGGTGTGGATGAAGTGTCAAAGCGATATTCTTCAAGAAGAGCGCTGATATATTTTCCTATCAAACAAGTTTGATCTTTATCCAAATAAAGATGCCTTGGCATTCAAGTATTCCGATTCACAAGCATGTGCAGAAAAAATAGACAGCACGAGAATGACTTTAGCCTTTACGAGCTGAGCTTGCTTTATGAATATGCTTAATATGTCGAATAATGTAATTGCCAGTTAAAAGTATATGAATTGTAAGTTGTAACCAATTTAACCTCGATTGCACGTTTAATTTTATTTTTGAATGACCACAGCCAATATTTGGCATCCCGACCTTTATTTAATGTGCCTATAATCTTGACAGCATAAGAGAACCTCATTAAAGTTTGGCTAGCTTCTCACTGTTTTCCGTAATTTTTCAGTTTTGTCAGAATCACTGGTTTCTTCAGATAACTGATTCTCAAATAATAGGCAGTCTTTGTTCTAGCTGCAATAGACACCAAATTTGGTCAAATTTGGTTTACTTACAGCGTATATTACATATGAATAAGATGAAAGTCGTCAAATTTTACTCATGAACAAAAGCAATCCATACCTGTGCAAGCTTTATTCCTGCTTTCTCCTCTGAAATAAGTCCTGAACGTAGGGAAGATGTAAAAAGAAACCTGAACATAAGAATATGTTCGTTGAATGGTAGCAACGCCTTGTGGGTATGGTAACACAAACGTAATGCCTGTTTCTTCATGCAGTCTTCTGTGAAATTCCAGCCTAGTTAGCGTATTGCCATCTTTGTTAACATTGTATGCTTTAACCTCATCAAACTTAATCCCATCGATGAACTGCTTCCTTAGAAGCTTTTCACCATATAATACGCCGATGTATTTGATTTTTGATCTCTTTGTGGGAGTGTTTGCTTAAGATGTTTTATCTGTGTGGGAAATGCCCAGTTTTGTTGAACAGTGGTGTCAAGCCCTTAAACAGAGTATGCACCTGTTATGATAACTCTACCGTTTATGTATTTTTACTTGCTGGATCTTCCTCTGTCTTTACTGGTGTGGTGACAGTCTGCCCTTAGGCTGATTGGTATTTCTGCTTTTTCCTTTTGCAAAGTAAAAAAGAGTGAATATATGTAGTTGAATTAATTTTTTTTCTCGATGGGAAGTCGTAATATGTTTGTGCAACTTAAAACACAGCTTCAGAAAAGAATGGACTGGGCCAACAATTAGTGATTACAAAGGTTATTGTTGGTAGAATAAGGAGAAATAAAGGGAAAGAATTACACACATTCAGTTATATATTGACTAAGAAAACACCATAACTAACTGGAAACCAAACACACAAATAGACACACAGGATTTACGTGGTAAAACCTCGACAGGGTGTCAAGGAAACATCTACGGGGCAAGGGATTGGAATTTATTAATTCAACAATGATTCTCCACAGTTTTATACCAGCCACCTCCGTTACATAACTAACATTTAGCCACCTCAGTTACATAACTAACATACATTTCGGTATAGAACTGACTAGTTACATTTTACCCAAAATTACATAATTCATCGTCAAACTAACAGTTATGACAATGAAAAACTTCACAATTGAACAATATTTCTTCACAAAAGACTCGTCAAACTAACAGTTATGACAATGAAAAACTTCACAATTGAACAATATTTCTTCACAAAAGACTCTGCTTTTATGCACACAAAAAAATAGAGAGAGAGAAATGAGATCAATGTGCAGTCTTCATAATGTTACGTTTTTGATAGCCTAAAATATGTGACAGGACCTATTGGAACTATAAAGCAGAGAGATACGGCCGTGGAGCAAAAAAATTCACTGAAATATCCTTAGGTTTGCCTTCATATGATGTTGTTCCGTAAAATGATAATCTGGCAGGCATACTTGGACTATGCTAATAGATAATGGTATTAATGTGAACTATGCTAATAGACAATGGTATTAATGTGTTATTGCCTGGTTGCCTCTATCACATCTGAAATCGAAGACATTCTTGCTGGAGTGTTTACATGGTTATGGGTTTGTATCCTCCTGAAGTATTAATGTTTATGGGTCCTAATATGTTTTACCCACAACAGCCCTACTCCAAGGAGTGGATTGAGCAAGCTCTGGAGATGATTTCAAAATTATTGTGGACTTCGTAGTTTTATGTCTCAAGGAAGGAATTTGATCCAAGTTACTGGGTTCTATTCTTAATTTTTTTTGAATATATGAAACTGATAGATCCCAAAGTTTTTTCTGACATTGTATTCTGTCAAAGTTATTTTCTGACATTGTATAAAAGTTCAGATCATCATCCAAAATGTTCTATTGACTACGATTATTTCCTTCTTAGCTTTGGTTTCATATATATGAATGATTCACGTTGTAGAACAAATAAATTACAGGGGTAAAATTTTCAGTCAACGAGGAACACTTGCTCGTTAAGTTATTAAGTTACAGTATATTTGTAACTGAAAATGCATACGTACAGCAACTATATCCAGTAGAGAATTTCTTCTACCTCAAGGAGCTTACGAAGGTAGATACTTGGAAATAACAAAGATCTTGTCCCTATACCTGGAATTGAGTCTCCGTCAAAGCAAATCCCCATTTAAATCCCTCTAGTGTTAGGTTTACTTAGAGATCATACATTATTCCTTAAACAGTTTGTTTAATTACAACCGATACGAGAATAGCGTGTGTTCTAGGCAGATTTCGGAGTATATAATTTGAATTTTTCTCATATTTATCGTACTTGGTAGTATAATTTGTATGACGGAAGATTTTTGGATGCATAGCGTGGAAGGTTTAGATGTATTCTCCTCCATTTTCTAGATGCATGCAGAGTGGAAGGTTGAGATGTATTCTCTGTTATTTCGTGTTCATAACATTTTATGCATACAGTGCTTCCCACACAAACGAAGGTAAAGTTCATCTAAAATAGAAAATTTCTTCTTTCCTGGAACCTCAAAGTTCATATATTTGGATTCACGAAATATGATATGATATATTTTGCCTCATGTAGAGGCAGGAGGTCCGTTTTTGGATTCACGAAATATGATATGATATATTTTGCCTCTCATAGTATGAGCTCATACATCAGTATGAGGCACCATTTTGGGACTTGATGCATTGCAAGTCATTATGATTGGAATCCTCGGGATGATGAACAGTTGTTCCTTACCTGTGAGTTATAAATCCTCAACATGTTCAGAATGGTATAGTTATCACACACTAGGGTGAACAGAGAACAAAATATCTTTAATTTAAAATTAGTAAATAGGAATTGTGATAATAGAGACCAGAAATCAGAGAACTTACCAACCTTCACATTTTGGTTTCCTGCCTAGATAGATCAAATCCCTGAAATCATTGCTGGCTGGATTCCATATTTTAAATTGAGTGAATATGTGATAACAGAGTCCAGATGTTGCAGGTGTACTTATCTTTTACATATTGGTTTCCTCTAACCACAATGGCATCTGCCATCACCAACGAACATCAGATTTGTATTCTTGTACACTTTCACGTTCTTTGCATAAAATCATATGAATTATGTGTCTTGTACTGCCCTTCTCTGAATCTGCATTCACTGCATCTGTATTGTTCATCTAATTTCAATTCCTATGTGACATTTGGTGTCTTATTCCTTGTAGACATTTGCAGAAGTCTTTAATATCCTGCTTACATCCTAGATGGTAAACTGCTCGAGTCTATGTACGTAAACATAAAATTGGATTCGGGTTGATCCAATAATAGAGTGTGATTACCAATCGAGATAGTTCAGTGCAACTTGTGCAGGCTTGAAACTTGACTGTAATATTCTTCAACATAGTGAGTGAATAGCTGACCAGATGAGGGATATTCCTTACTGTGCCCAGCTATATGTGGGATTTCCTTTGCAATGTGGGAATCTGTGAGATTTCCTTTGCAATGTGGGAAGCTATTGAGATAGTTGTACCGGTTCATGATGGCTGTGCTCATTAACGTCTACAGATTACTAGGTTTGGAAACAAATATGACCTTTGAATGACCTGTTTTCAAATTCTAATGATTGAGTCCACTTGAAATTTTTTTTCAGTCAAATGAATGCAATTTGGTAGACCTTTGCTAATGTAGGTTTTAATCTCGTACAAAAATTACTTGCATACGAATAGAAAATAAACAATGGTGAGAGCATAAAGCATAAAACATAAAACAGACATACACAAAATTTTCCACTGGATCCCAAAACTAGGATTATTCGATTGATTTTTCATTATATTCTTTTCAATGTTACAATAGATATATATACACGCCGAAACATCTATAAATCTCTATCCATTAGCTCTAGATTAGAACATAACCATAGTTCCCTTGACCAGATCTACAAAATACCATGGGCAGAAAACAATCATGAGCAAAACCATGTGCAAAGACCACGCACAAAACCATAGATAGGTTCGCCCAACTACTATATGGTTTATTTTTTTCCTCGAGGTGCTACTCGGACCCCGTAGAGGGGGGCTACTGCCCCTCTCAAACCTCATGACAAGGGGGTTTTTGCTTCCCTGTGACCCCCCTGCGGCGCTCGGCACAACAAACATGGTCACCTATGCTCCCCCTACCATTGTGACCCTAATGATGTCCCTGACACAACGAATAGGACCACCTATTGCCCCCCTGTGACCTCCCCGCGCTTCGGCGCGTGTGGAGCTAGTCGTGGAAAGAATATAACACACACCCAACATACTCCCAATTGTTGTTTTCTTTTCACGGGGGCGGGGGGCACAAGAGAGCTTAGTGATTGGTCCATCCCTTGCAATGCCCATTGTTTTTTTACACCAAGAAAACTTCTCTGTGCTCACAGACTTTGTCAATGCATTTGCAACATTATTCAAAGTGTCCACCTTTATCAGTAACACCTTTTTGTCCTCAACCATATCCTTCACAAAGTGATATTGAACATCATTGTGCTTTGTCTATGAATGATTAGCAGGGTTCTTTGTCAAGAAAATTGCACTTTGTTGTCATAGTCTATCTTTATAGCTTGTTATACCAACCCCATACTAGAACGCAATCTCTGCAACCTAAAATGATTTCTTGTTTGCATGAGTGGCTGCCATGTATTTTGCCTTTGTAGTTGAAAGTGCCACTACATACTATCTCTTGATTATTGAACTCACTACACATCCAAATAGGTTGAATACATACCCACTTGTAGATCTTCTCTGATCTAGATTTCCAGCGTAGTCTGCATCAACAAATCCACGAATGTCTAAAACTTTATCCAATTCTGGACTTCTTTGGTAGCACAAACCATAATCACTAGTGCCAAACAAATCCCTGAAAACTTGTTTCACTGCTATCCAATGCTTATTCCTTGGTTTTGACATAAACTTGCTCAATACTCCCACTGCGTGTGCAATGTCTGGTCTAGTACAAACCATTGCATACATTAAGCTACCAACTACGCTTGCGAATGGAACACGGGACGTGTTTTTCCTCTTCTTGTGTTTTGGGACATTGTTCAATAGATAACTTTACACCGATAGGAATGAGAACCTTCACCGGTTTACTACCCTACATATTAAACTTCTGCAGTATTGCTTGGACATACTTCCTCTGGTTTAACAAGAACTTTTTTTTTGTCCGATCTCGTTTAATTTCCATGCCAAAATATAATTTACAACATTGAGATCTTTCGTGTCAAATTTGGAGGACAATTTTTGGATAATTTATTTATTATTTTCAATCAATAACATGTCATCCACATATAAGACCAAATAAATAAAATGGTCACTAATTAATTTAAAATATACATAATGATCTGCTTTGCTTCTGGGGAATTCAAGTCTCTGTATATATGTATCAAATTTCTGATACCACATCCTTGGTCACTGTTTTAACCCATACGAAGACTTTTTTTAACTTGCATAACAGTGCTTTTTTACTCTTCATTGCAAAGCCTTCAGGTTGCTTCATGTAAATCTCTTCTTCCAGATTCTCGTGAAGAAACGCTATCTTGACATCTATCCGTTCTACCTCAAAATCAAAAGTAGCATCAATAGATAAAAATAATCTAATAGAAGCTACTTTGGCAACATGAGAAAATAACCTTTCGCTACCAACTGAGCTTTTGTATTTCTCCACTTTGCCTTTTGCATTCATCTTCTTCTTAAACACCCATTTGTTGTTAATGAATTTATTTCCAACGGACAACTCCACCAGATCCCAAGTTTTATTTTTGTTCAAAGATGCCATTTCATCAACCATGACCTTTTTCCAGAGTTTGCCATTCTCTGAATCTACTGCTTCCCTAACAGTGCTGGGATCATCATCAGTGAGATAAAAGAAAAGTTGAACATAAAGCAGTTGGACTATACCTTTCTCGCTGCTTTTTTGCTCGAACTGATCTTCTCACAACTGGAGTTTGTGGCTTTTCATCTTCTGATTCCCTTCCGCTGTAGAGTCTAATTCCTTTTTTTTAGTTCAAACTTTTTGCTCGAACTGATCTGCTCACAACTGGAGGTTGTGGCTTTTCATCTTCTGATTCCCTTCCATTGTAGAGTCTAATTCTTTTTCTTTTAGTTCAAACTTTACCTTCTCAAGTTTTTTTGGTAGGACTTCATGTTTAATAACATCTTTCACCTCTTTAAACACCACATCGCCACTGTACACAACCTTCCTTGCTTCTAGGTTCCAAAGCTTATAATCTTTTAAATCATTTTTATATATAATAAAGATGCACTTTTTAGATTTACTATCCAACTTGGTTATTTTCTCCTTTAGAACATGTACACATGCATCACATCCCAATACCCTCCAAATATCTTTCAAATACTCTCAAATGTAAAAGATAGGGTTTCTTACCAGTCTATATCTCTTGTGGAGTCTTATCTTCCGACGTTAATGAAGTTGATCTGTTGACCATGTAACATGCAAGCTCCACCGTCTTTGCCTAGAATTCTTGTCCTAACCCGACTACACTGAGCATGCTTTTTGCCTTTTCCATCAATGTCCTGTTTATTCTTTCTGCGATTCCATTTTACTTAGGTGTGTATGGAGTAGTATTCTGCTGTGCTATATAACACTTCTTACAAAACTTTTCAAATTATTTTTTGCAAAACTCTCCACCGTTATCTGTCCTCAACATATTTATCTTTTTCTTTGTCTAGTTTTCCACTAGACCTTTAAATTCTTTAAACCTGCCAAAGACTTCATATTTCTTCTTGAAGAAATATATTTATGTATTCGTTGAGAAGCCATCTATAAATGATACATAGTACACAGACTTACTCAGTTATGGAATCGACACAGGTCCAAACACATCACTGTTCATAAACTCTAATATCTGTTTTGTCCTCTTAACACTAGAGGGGAAACTCATTCAATTTTGCTTCCCATATACAAAATTTTCACAGAAATCAAAATCTAGAGAACAATTAGACATACCTTTTACCATACCATTATCATGAAGTATTCAAAGACTCTTCTCTCCAATATGTTCAAGCCTTTGATGCCATAGCATGGTCTTTTTTCCAGAGACCACTAGATTTTCTGCTTCACTTTCAGGAACCATAGAATTGTTGCATTTATCAATAACAGTGCTACCTCGAAGTTTGTACAAAGTTTCAATTCAAACTCTCTGCATCAATACCAGTTTTCCCATAACCATTTTGCAGGTATCTTTCTCGAACATTGGTTTTACACCTGCATCATCCAAAGTGCTTACATAACTCAAAATTTTGGCTAATGCACGAATATGCAGAACACCTAGAAGTGTTTTAATCTTTCCACCTTGCAACTTCAACTTGACTTGTCCACGATCAACAATTTTAACCTTCTTGTCAACCCCTAAGAAGACATCACCACCATCATATTTATCATACTCGTAGAACCACTACTTGTGGGAAGTGAAGTGAAATGATGCACTTAGTCAATCAACCGTGTCTTATGATCTACATGCGTACTTGAAGAAGAAGTCAAATACACATCCCCACCTTCATCTGAGGTGGTTTTCGCCTCTGTAGAAGGAGCATTATCAGAGCCCTTTCCTTTCTCAGGAGTTTTAGATCCACAGTGCTTTTTGAAGTGCCATTCCTTTTTGCATTTCCAACACACCTTTATAAGTTTTCTTGGAAATTTAGATCTCCTTCTAGATTCAGATCTTCTAGTAGATTTATTTTTGTTTTGTTTTTGTTTTGGGTCTGTCTTCGTACAAACAAGGCATCACCATTTTGGCCCTCTGTATTTTTCCGTCTCATCTCTTCTGACAACAAGGATGAGACTATTTCATCAAACTGCAAGGTAGTCGTATCGCTACCTATTGCAACAAACAGATTATCCCATGAATATGGTAAAGAACACAACAAATTGATACACTTATTTTCATCTGAAATTTTTATATCAACAGATAACAAATGGCTTACCATAATATTAAAGACGTTCAAATGCTTTATCACCGAGTCTCTATCTTTCATCTTCAGGTTATACAACTTTTTCAGTAGGAACATTTTATTCACCAGAGACTTGGATTGATATAAAGTCCTTAACTTGTCCCACAAAGCCTTTGCTGAAGCTTCCCCTGATATATTCAACAATACTGAATCTGAGATACACAACTGTATTGTGCTTTTTGCCTTTCGATCCAACTTCGCCCAGTGTTCAGTTGACAATGTCGTTGGTTTAGTTCCTGGATCTACCATGAACCATTGTTCTTTATCCACCATCGGATCCTCCATCTTGAGTTTCCACAACTCAAAACTCTGACCACTAAATTTATCGATCTCTATCTTTCCACTGCTTGCTATTTTCTTTCATCACAAGAATCGATCCCGTAGATCTCCCACTGAACAGGGTCTACCACATGCTCGAGTAAAATCCCTTAGCAGCAAATGCGTTTCCTTGAAGCCAAAAAAACTTTGATACCAAATGTAGGTATTAACCCCGTACAGAAATTACGTGCATATGAATTTTAAAAACAGAAAATAAACAATGGCGATAGCATAAAACATAAAACAGATATACACAAAGATTTTCCCCTGAATCCCAAAACTAGGACTACCAAATTGATTTTTTATTATATTCTTTTCAATGTTACAATATATATGTGTGTGTGTGCGCCGAAACATCCATAAATTCCAAGCCATTAACCCTGGATTAGAACATAACTGTAGTTCTCTTGACCGGATCTACAAAATATCATGCGCAGAAAGCCAGCATGCCCAAAACTATGTGCGAAAACCATGCACAAAACCATAGGTAGGTCCGCCCACCTAATATAGGGTCCAATTTTTTTTTTGGTCGAAGCGCTGCCTCGGAACCCGTAGACAGGGGGGCTGCGACCCCCCTGTTGCATCCCGCGCAACGAACAAGGATTACTATCGCCCTCCTTGTGACCACCTCAAACCCCCTGACAGGCGGGGCTGCTGCTCCCCCTGTGACCCCCCTGCTGCACCCTGCGCAACGAACATGGATTACTATCTCCCACTTTGTGACCCCTCGCATGTGAGGCTAGTCGTGGAAATAATATAACGCACCCAACAACCAAGGTCTATCTCTATACAAATGCTGGCAAAAGTAGAAATGCATTTTTCAGTTCTTTTTGGATCCATCTTAAAACACTTCCCTAATGATTTTCTAATGCCTTTTAATACGTGATGGTGCAAAGGTCTATCTCTACACCACAAAAGTTGGCAAAAGTACAAATGCATTTTTCAGTTCATTTTAGATGCATCTTAAAAAACTTCTCTAATGAATTTCTAATGCCTTTTAATACTTGATGGTGCCAAAAAGGTAGAGGGAGATTATGTAGTCTCACCCAGACTGACATTTTTGTAACCACCATTGATGTAGCATCGAACCCTGGAAAGCATAGGGTTATGAAGAGTCTTACGTTACCCCAAAACCATGCCCTTCATTTAGAGCAAATTCTAGATCTTTTTGAGTATCGAATTTGTGCAACAAAAAAAACCCTTGGAGCACAAATAAATATCACAATTTGGGGTCCAATTGGTGAATACCCATTGATGTAGATCTTCTGACTTGGGCCAAAAACCATTGAATACTGCACTAAATTGGAGGACAATGAAAAGAGCATATACCTCTGGTAGATTCACTGTCATGGTTGGCGCTTGTTCCACCTATTCAACAAAGCAAAAGCTTAGGATCTTTTGGATTTGTTTAGATGCACTGTCTTTAAAAGATCGTGATCCACTAGGGTAGGGTTTGTGGATCTACTCGGTTTGTCCTATTCTATCTTGTTAAACATTTTGAATTACATAAAAATAGAAATAAAATAAAATAAAAAAATGAAATTAATATTTAAAATAAAATTAAGGTAATTAATCAATTTATCATGCACAACTATTTGGCAACAATTTTTGACAACTCATGGTTTTTCCATGGTATTTTCTCTCATTTTGCTTATTTAGAGGCTACAATTCTACTCTGTCATGCCATACACTAAAATTCCATTGTGTCCTGTCATGTAGTGATTTTTTAACTCTGCAAATGAAGAATTAAGTTTGCTTCAATATAATTTAACTTTATCTGAGTAATGTGGAGCATGAAGTTTGTTCTATATAGTTTTTCTGTGTAAGGTGAAGCATGAACTTTACTTTGAAGTGTTTTCATTGGCATGTGCAGTGTGGTATGTGGTATATGATGAATATATTTAAAAAAAGAAGAAGGAAAATCAGTGATTTTTAGAGTTTAATTTTGCATAATATAATGTGTATATGATGAATATGATGAATATAGTGTGGTATGTGGTATATGATGAATATATTTAAAAAAGAAGAAGAAGGAAAATCAGTGATTTTTAGAGTTTAATTTTGCATAATATAATGTGTATAAATATAAAAATAGCTTGTTTTTTTTTTTTTTTGAAATATCATAGATTAGCAGAAAAATAATGGATGAAAACTTTGGAAATTACATTATACAGTTAAATGGGATGATAAATAAAAATCAAAATAATAGAAACATTTTCATTTTTTTGAACTGTTTTTTTTGGAAATAGTTTTTTTTGTCGGTTGTACAAAATTTATTTGTAATATGAGATATAGTTACAATCAAATTTAAATTTTATAAAATTTTGAAATTGAAATCTTATGAAATAGAAGTGTTGAATTATATCTTTTATATTTTTTCAATTTACATTTATTTAAATTTATAAAATTAATAAAATACTAAATAAACTTAGAATAATGAAAAGTTAAATTAAATATTTTTATATTTTTTCAATTTAACATCTATTTAAATTTATAAATGTATTTAAGTTTAAAATTAATAAAATAATAAATAAATTTACATGATATTAAAAGTTAGAATAATCACTGATGTGTATTCAAAATCATTTCCAACAACATTTTTATTTTCTTGAATTTAATTATTTTTTATAAATTTTTCCATTTCTAAATTTATTTGTAATATAAGATTTGGTTTCGATTAAATTTTAATTTTAATTTTTATAAAATTTTGAAATTAAAATTAAAATATACACACACATATATATATATATATATAATTTTATTTTATTTAAATTTATAGATATATTTTAATTCAAAACTAGTTTAGATTTATTTTAACTGTGAATTTATCAAGATCAAATTTCTTTTCACTCTAAACAAAGTTTGTAGCTTAAGAGATTTGATCCCTTTGGAACTTGGTAGATTCGGAGTTAAAATAGATTTAAGCTGGTCATAATATAAATGCCATACAACTTAAATATATCTACCTCCATTGAACCTTTTATTGAGGGTGAGAAGCTTAGGGATCAATAAGTAATTTCTATGCATTTTAAACATTTAAAACCCTTTATTAAGACAAACGATGATCTTAAGTTCAAAATAAATAAATGATGGTCTTAGAGAAAAACTATGATAATTACAAAAGAGTTACAATGATATTGCAAATACATCTTTATTGAAATGCCTTGATAGTTTGGTGGCAATTAAATCCATTTGTCTTCACATGCAACCATTGATCACAACAAACGGTGATAAGGAATTATGTAAACCATTGATCACAACAAACGGTGATAAGGAATTATGTAAACCATTGATCACAACAAACCACGATAAGGAATTATGTAAATAAGTGATAGAGGAGGTGCGACAAAGAGTAACTGAAGGTAAAATGGTGAATCTAGGTGAAGTCAACCCAATTTATTTCCCATTTTTTTCATGAATATCATAGGCCATGACACATAGCAATCAAAAGAGGAATCTCGATGGAACACAACCTTTCTATCAGTCTCATCCTTTCTGCATTGGAGCTTTGGAAGGTGGAGAAATATTGTCTTGATTACCATGTGCAACAACATTTGTCTAATCACTTCAGTTGATTTTGGCTCTCATAATTTCCCTGGGACAAGGTGGGTATGTTTGTTCAAGATACTTATTAGATGGTTGCTATCATTGCCCAAGAATTTGTTCATGCTTTCCATCAAGATAGAACCATGATATGATTACTAAATTGGATCTCTAGAGTTTATGACCCTTTGAATTGGACTTTAATACTTGCTTTCTATCAACATAAGAACCATGATATGATTACTAGATTGGATGTGTCTAGACCTTATGACCCTTTCAATGGACTTTAACATGTTGTATTCTTAAGGATTTTGGGTTTGATGGTGTTCAACTTCATTAGGTTGCTTCTTGTTTCTCAATTCCCTCTGTTTTTCAGCTCATGGAATGGTTCTCCACTTGAAGCTTTCCAATCCACAAGAGGGATTAGAGGAGATATGCTACCCCATACCTTTTTGTTATCAAGACAAAGCATTATCCTTGGCAAATAATCTATTCATGCTTTCCATCCACCTAAGAAATAAGAGGGATGAGAGGAGGAGGTATGCTACCACATGCCATTTTGTTATCATGACAAAACACCATCATTGCCTAAGATTCTATTCATGATTTCCATCAACATAAGAAACATTGTAACATTGTATGGTCGCGAAATTAGGTGTCGAGAGCTTATGACCCTTCTAATTGGACTTGAAGATGTTGTATTCTTAAGGATTTTGGGTTTGATGGTGTCTAGCCTTAGTGCATTGTTCGTTGTTTCTCAATTTCCTCCTTTGTTTTTTAACTCCTCATGGAGTGGTTCTCCACTTGAACCTTTCCAATCCACAAGAGGAATTAGAGGAGGAGGTATCCCCATGACATTTTTTTATCATGACAAAAGGATTGGGTTGCCTCTTTCCTTTTTACAAGGAAAACTTTCATATCTTTGGCCTACAAGTATCTCTAGACACTAATCCCATTATAAAATTTTCAATGGAGAGGCAACACTGAAGGAAGTTAAATAATTTTAAGCATAATTTTTGAAGTTGTTTCTCAACACTGCTAGATTTTAGATCAATGAGTAGAGGTTACACATTTTTCTTTCATACAATGATTATTCAAATTCACATTGGAAAAATGTTAAATTTTAGTAGAGCATCTCTCCCAAAAACATGTGAGATACCATGCTTCTTACACATGCCCCTAGAGTTGGACCTTTAGAACTCTTCTAAAACTAGTGCTTCAAGCAAGTCTTCCAAATTTTCTTCTTTCCATTCTTACAGCGCAAAAAATAATTAAAAAGGGAAACAAATTTATACTTTTTATGGGGAGGTTTAGTGGAGGAATTTTTGTCTCCATAGTTGAACTATGAAATGAGACAAGACACAAGCATTGGCATAAAAGACTTGAGCTATCTCAATCGTATATTCATCTAATGTTATTAGTGTTTAATAAATGGATGTAATCACCTCGTAATCTGAAGAGTGGCAACCCATTGATATTCATCAATAAATAAGGATAACACTTCATCAAGGATAAGGATGCTAAATTACACAGATTATCTCAATTTTTTTTGTGATTGTCTAAGGTCTTAGGCTAACAATCCCCCCTTCAGTGGGAAGTTTGAATAAGTATACTAGTAAGGCAATATGAACTAATACATAGCTTGGTATTGTTGACATCTTCAATATGAAACCATTAAGTTGAGCTTTAATGAAGATATGCTTGAAAAGCTACCAAATTTGAATGTTAAAAATATAGAAGATTACACTGTTTGAACACATAGATTAAGTCAACTAGATATTGAGTCATTTGCATCACAAGTTGCATCAAGCATTATTTTAATTTGCATTGCTCATTTTTTTGTTCTCTTTCAATTAAGTTTAGTTGAAGTGATTTGACCACTTTATCCTTCATATAATCTTGCTTGTGAAATAAAACAACCCAATTATTAAAATAGAGCAGTAAGGAGTATTGAAGTACTTTAATTTCTTGATTTCTTGTTTTTTATTTTATTTTATTTTAGTTGAATGATTTGATCAGTTTATCCTTTAGATTGGTTTTATTATGAAATTCAACAACCCAATTATCAAAATGATGTAAAGAGCATTTTCCTCTACCCATTTTAGGTTTGTAATTGTTACATTTTCTTGCTTATTTTTTCTTGTGTCATGTTTTCTTTTTGATTAGTTTTATTGGGAGAAGACTTGATGCTTATCATTGTGGAGGAAACCTAGGATTGGATCAATGAGATTGTGACTATACTCTTGAGCCTAACACAACTTCCTACAAGCCTTGTTAGACATGTATACCAAGTTTCGAACATGAGTAGGGCCCATATATTAGTTGGCAAATGCCTTTGCTCTTGCTTCTAACAATCTTAGGGTGTTTTGTATTACCAAAAATGCATCCTAGTGTTATTTATACAAATATTAGACTTGATGAAAATAATTCCTGTCAATTTCAGGGATGTCTTAATGATAATTGAAAAAACCTTATAGACTTTAAAAGGGTTTCAAGCAATAATTTCACCTTTTTAACTTATTGATAGTCGAAAAAATTTCTCCCACCACTTGATGGCAGGGCTCAATTAGACTTGCTCCTTTGGTGTAGCGATTTGCATCTATATGTGGGCCATGTTGCCACTAAAATAGTTGCAATTGATTTAGTATCAATTGGACTAATTAATTTTAATATGGCTAAGATATAACTAAACATATTATATATACTATTTAACTAATACAAGATTTAATTACTTGCCTCAACCACGAGCTAAATTCATTAACATCAAGTATGAGATTCAATAATTTATCATTGAACAAAAATAAATAGCTCATTTATTCAATAATTTTCAAGTGCGTACACATATCATTATCTTTTAGATAAAAAATTAATTGAAAAATCTAGTCATGTGTACTTGTATCCAAGATCACATCAATTAAAGCATCAACCATGCCACAAAAACAGAAGTATAAATGGAATACATGGAAAAACAACAAAATATACAACTCACAGAAATGCAAAAATAACATTCATTATCAACTAATTGAAAGTTGCTTCAAAAGATGTCTTTAATTTCAGTTAAACTCAATAAAAATATATTAGTTTGAGATCAAAGTTTTCCAACCATAACCCCTCAATCCATTCTTCAAAATTGATAGTAATATGCGAGTTTCAATTTTAAATGTTCTAGCCCCAATCACATCATTTTTTTCCTTATAAACATTATTGTCTAACTTCCCATCCAATCATCATTCTCCACTTCATCTATCACAAAGGGGACATTTGTTGTTAACCAATGCCAAAGGAGGGGAGGCTTTTTGTTTGTTTTCTATTTTCTTTTTGTTTAAAATAAGTCTTCCATTGATTAAATAAATTTGTCAAATGAGGAATTAGATTGACAAATATTTTTTTCAATTTTAGATTTCCATTTTTTTCTACATTTAGAAATGAAAATAAAAATTGACTATGTACATTCAACAAGAATAGTCACAAATTCTTTGACAACTTTGTTGTTCCATGAACTGATTTGTGATATATTTATATATGGATTCTTGTTGTTACTCCATATCGTCTATGCAAAGTAGTATTGATATAGATTGTTTTATGGGTCCAACATATGGCATGTTGTAGTCCACCATGATATCCAAATCAAATTACTAGAGAGTAGACCTTTTCAATCTAGTCCGTGATGTGCGAACAATTAAAACCCAATTATCTAATGATACACGAACCTACAACTTTCCTTTAGGAAAAACATTAGTGATATTCTTTAGTTGTTCTTTTGCCTCCCAAAGCATGAGTTTCTCTCAAGCCCTTTGAGCACTTTTATAATCACCCATTGAACTTACACTCTATCAAAACATTTCAATAATTCCAGATAAAATTGTTGTAGAAGAATTCTTCTTGATTATCCTTTCACTGGAAATTAATAGCTAGTGCTTTAGGTCTGAACACTCTGGCCAACAATCACATTAAGATCAATGATCGGGAGGATGAACTTGTTTGGCGCTGCTTCCCTGTTGGAATTTACACCCCAAAACTTGGCTATATAGTTCTAAATGATGAAAGAGCTCCTGTGGATCCAAAATTATAGTGGAGGGCTATTTGGAAATCAAAATTTCCAGGTAAAGATAAAATTCTCTTGTGGTGTCTAATGGAAAAGAAGGCCTCCACATGGGACATCCTCTAGAGGCGCTTTTCCATATGGTCGGGATGGTGCTCCCTCTGTAAGGGAAATGAAGAATACAATGAACACCTCTTCAAGTGACACCCTTTTTTCAAGTAGGTGTGAGATGCGTGCTAGTATGTGATGGGCTTTAACCATTTATGGGAAGGGGAAAATTTGGAAGTATTATGGAAGGAATGGTACTCTGATCCAATAACTCGTGTGTTTAAAGCCCTTCCTTTGCTCATCATATGGGGTGTCTAATCTTCAATTCCTTTGCGTATTGCTTTGAAGCCCTTGTAATTCCGACTCATCTCTCTCAAGAAAAAGGCACCATTCCTTCCAGAATCATCATGGAGAAAAAACATAATCCCACAAAGCCTTGGGCATACTTTGATGGTGCCTCCAGTGACACAACAAACAGGGGTGGAGGCGGTTTCATACTTTTTTTTGATCCCAAACTCTCTCTTATCATATTAAAATGGGTTTTGGTTCGGGCACAAATAACCAGGTAGAATTATTGGCATGAAAAAATTTGTTGGCATATGCGAGGGAAAAGTGGTGCTCACAACTTCAAGTTTATGGGGATTCTATGCTTATCATAAATTGGTTAAATAAATCTAAAGCTTATGTATATTTTCTTCTTACTCCCATTTTGGATAATTTATGGAGTAAGAAGTAAATTTTTATGTAGATAGGGAGTGAAATGAACATGCAAACAAATTTTCTAAAGGTGGTCTAAATATGGAATATGTATGTGACACATCTAGGAGTACCATGAAGGATCGACCTTCAATTTTTTCCATAGGTTGCTTATAGACCTAACTGCTTGAAATTAAAAAAAACAACAAATCTTTTTTTCTCTTTTATTATCTCTCTACTGAGGTATACAGGGAACATGATCATGTAAATGATATATATATATATATATATATATATATATATATATATATATATATATATATATATTGTTTATTATCTTAAAAACATGGTGAGAACATGTGCTTTAGTTTTGCTGATTTTTCCGACAAAGAATATGGCTTAGCCGACCTTGCTTTGGAATGTATTTTTGGACAATACACAATAAACAAGTATCATACTTGTTCTCTTAATGCTTGCAATGTATTGTGAGTGCATTTTGTATCTTTTCTTTGAAAGAATGAAAATTACGTTTATTTTCCCCTTGGAAAAAAAGCTAGTGCTTCCGGTTTGAAAATTTCTACATCTTTCTATTCTATATGCAATTGTTTCATTTGATTTTGTAAGGAAGTAATTTGTTTTCAAAAACAATTATAAGCTTGTTCAAATTTCATTTCATGCTATTTACTATTTGTTTCTATTTCCTTTAAATGTTATTGTTTTAATATTTCCACTTCTTGTTTATCTTGATCCTTTGTTTTTATCAATCGTGCCATATATTGTTCTTTAAGTTTGTTGACACGACTTTGGCGCTCTTCGTCTATTACTAATATTTGAGTGCTTAATTTAGCGTACCAATCAACTCATTCATTGACCAATAATTGGCATTAAAAAATGTGTTTGATGCAAATGCTACTTTTATGTTACTTTATTAGGTCATTGATTTACTACATTCCAAACCAAATGATGTTGGGAAGAATATTCTTCCAACAAACATGCTTTTATGTTTTTGGATCTTCTCAATCCTACTTTTTTCACTGCTAAAGAAATAGTCCCTTAATGGAACCATTATTTCCTCAAAAGGTTTTAGTTGATTAAAATCCAATATTGTTTGTGTTATGGTCCCACTTCAAGTCGCAAGTGGTGTAATTATAAATGTGGGAGATATTCTTTCAGAACTCCCAGTAATAATGTTCCATGTTGGGTTGATCTCAGTAAAATTTATGTCTTGTGACTTGGGAATTTGCATCTTAGTATTGACTACCTTTTTTAAAGGATTATCATTAAAACTATATTTCAACTCATCTGCTTGAGTGAATTTGCATGTCCATTGTTTCCATTTTGCTTTGACCTACATCTTGTATTATTTATGCTGATTTTTCACTCTATTGCTCAGTGTTGTGTAATACTTATATTAGATTTTCAATGTTGTGCTCAATACTTTGCAATTCTTGAACCTCTTGTGTTGTTTCTTCTTTATCTTGACCATTCTTCTAAGATGAACATAGCTTTCTATGCCATGTTCTTTATTTTTACCTTCATTACCTCCTTGTCTGTCCATTTCCTCTTAATCAATCAAGTCACCCTCTTGGCTGCTAGCAATAACCCTTATTCTATTCTCTCCTTGAAAAATGACATTTTCTTTTCCTTTTAAAAAAGTTGGTTCCGTGCCTTTTCATTTTCTTCGTTCATAATTTTTTTTAATAAAAAAATTGTCATTATTTTTCGCCCTTTTGAAAATATAATCATAAGGACAATATTCATGTATATATGCATTTGAATGCCTAAATGATTTCATATGAAAATTAGCTATATCATAAAAATCATGTTTGTAAAACTTGCATAATGTTACCATACATCTTCTAAGGTTTTGGCTTCTTTCTTGGCATGTTTGGGGTTCAATAAAGAGTACATGTTGAGTTTTGAAGGAAATATTGGCCACAATTTCTTTGAATTTTGAATTAGTGATCTATTTATATCTATATCCACCATTTGGTATATAGTTTATCTTAATGCAAACTTGCCAAGGGCATACTTTGGTAGCAAATGAGGGGTTACAACACATTGATATATTTTGATGAAGGAAAAAATTTCATTAATAAACCAATCTCCTATTTCTTTGATGGTATGTTTAGCTTCTTATGTAAGCATGGGTGCTCTTGTATCAAATAATAAATCATGTAAAGGAGACATAAAATTGTCACAAATATTATAAAAGTGATTATTGCATTCACTATCCCATAACACAAAGCAATACATATGAACAAGGTTTTTCTCGGGTTACCAATTCCATTTCATGAATGGGAAGGGAGTTGTTGCACACACTACATATATAAGTATGATGGCACAAGGAATACACTCCAAAACCCGGAGGGGCTTTTAGAGCCCTCTTGATTGCTTGCAGGATGTTGGCAGATAAGATCTATGCCCAGTTGGAAACTTTACCATTTTTACAATGACGATGCATTAAGGGGATTCATTCTATTTTGAAGTGTTGGGGATCCTTTTCCCCATACAATTTTCACAACATAGTAGTAGCTAGCTTCTAGGGCTTTTTAAAGATTTGAATTGGGAAATACCTATCTAGTTTGATTTCAAAAGAGTCAGGGTCAACCAATCCTTAATTAACTTATCTTGCATTGCATCTAATTCTTTTTCTTTAAATTCTTGCAAGAAATTTTTAATTAAACATACTTAAGAATGGTCCACCTTATATACTCTAGTTAGGTCTTTAGGTTTGAAGGGCCCAATTACTTCTCTAGCATGGTTAACCATTGCATAAGTGTTAACATTGATATGGGAGATAATCCAATGTACCATGTCATGGTAAGGTAAGATAGTTGGCTTGACAACAACTTTGTCATATTCTTGACTTTTTGATTTCTATTAAGGTGTCTTCATCTAATGAATATTCATTTGCAAAATCTCCGACTTTAAAGAATTCATGAATTTCTATCCATGCTAGACAATTCTTTTCACTGATATGATGAATGGTGTCTGGATAGAATGTTACATTGGGATTTCTTTCCTCATCATATTCTTTGTCTCCAGGGTCTTCTATCTTTGATTATTTACCCTTCAATTTTGAGTCCTTTCCTTTTTGCTACTTACATTTTGAATTTTTTTCCAATTTATCTGCAAAGTTCAAATTCAAGAGGAAATTATAAAAGACCCTAAAAAAGATTCAAATAAATTTAATCAAATTTAGATTTTGAGGAAGATAAGTAAACCATTTTATTATTATCTATGTATAATGATTAAAAATATATTTCTTACAGTAAACTATATCTCATTGTACCTATTAACATCTTATTGCAAGCAAAAGTGATATCATTCACTAATTGAAGTTCAAGATTACAAAACAAAAATCTCACGTGGAAAAGATTAAGTTATGACAACTATTGATTTTGAGCTTGTTTTAGTGTGTCTACATTAATTTTGCATATTGTGAATCAGTGTAATAAAAACATTACATAATGTCAGTGTTATCTTCTTAACATAAAATCTCACGTGAAAATATTAAATTATGACAATTATTTATTTCGATGTTATTTCAATGTTTTTTCCCGTGGAAAAAGTCGTAATTTTATTCATAATGACAAAATTACATTTTGTAGATGCTATAAAGCATATGCATATGGCCTGTACCTATTTTCACAGGATGCTGGGTAGACAAAAAGTAAAGTACAGTGAAAAATGTGAACAAAGATTGACTACGGTTCTTTTCTCCCCTTCTTCTTTTCCACCTTACGCCAGCCTCCAGTATTGGGAGTGGTCGTTACAATGGAAAGTTGATTTTCAGTGGGAGTGTCTTTGTCAGATTCAGATCCTTCTGATCCATGGGTTCACTTGATGCCCATTATTTCCTTTCCTATTAGTTGGAGTGTTTCATGCTGTGTTTGTTTGCTGGGGTCTTCCTCCTCTTTTGGTGGGCTCTTCTGATTCTTTTGTTCCTCTGTTTCTGCTTGGTATATTGTTGTTTCTGCATTTTCTACTTCTTCCTCCAGGGGGGCTGTACATTGCCATCCTTTTGGCTATTTCTGTTGCTTCTTGTTCCATTTGGGGGGTTGCTTTACTTTAGGACAAGCACTGTGGAGGTGTCCTGTTTGTAGACATCCACGACATCGGAAAGTTGTGTTTTCATAGTCTAGTGCTTGTGTCCATTGTGTGTTATTGAAATTCAAATTGATACTATCTGGTAGACCCTCACTGAGGTCTACCTCCACACATATCCTGGCAAATGTTAGTATCCCTCTGGAGATTCTGTCCTCATCAGTCTTGAGGTATTTACCCAAGGCATTCCCTATGGCGATTAATACTTTGTGATGCCAAAAATGTAATGGGAGATTGTGCAGCCTGACCCATACTGGCATCCTTGATACCACCATTGTGTTGGCATCGAATTCCGGGAACCATGGGGTCATAAATAATCCTGCGTTGCCCCAGAACCATGGCCCCTTGTTGAGGATGTATTCTCTTTCTTGTTCTGTTCTGAATCTGACTATAAAAAAACCTTTGGGGCATAGGTAGATCTCACAGTCTGTCGACTAGGCCTCATATATCCATTGATGTAAAGCGTCAGATTTTGGCCAGAACCCATTGAATCTACATATAACTGAATTGGAATAAAGATCTGTAAACAGGATTTTTACCTCAGGCATTGCAATGGTGAGTGTGGGGTTCTCAGATTTTTGTTCAACTATGTAGGGTCCTGGAAGCTCCACTGGTGCTGCAGGTTTGACATGCGGTTGGCCCTTTCCTTTGACTGCTTCCTTGAAGGAACCTGTGCTTTTGGAGCTGGTTCCGACACTTCCTCCCCTCAAACGCAGGTTGATTATTATGGTTGTGTCTGCATTGATGCCGTAGTCCTTCAGTGTAAGATGGTCCTGTAGACTGTGACCTGAGCAGATCAGGTTTTGCCGATGTGCTGGAATGCCTAGTTGGTTCTGGATCTTGTTTTTTAGCTCCTAGATCTTCCTTCCTTCCCGGATCCTCCAGCAAACCGTCTTGCCTTCCAATGTTTTAATGAAGATTTGTATCGGTTCCTCTGTTTTTGGATGTGTGACCATCTGCATTGTTGCGATTTCTGTTGCCCAGCTACCTGAATTTATCAGGTCTAGTTGTCCCATCGCTTTCTCGCTGGGCTTCATCCTGGTCCGACCTGCTAGATCACCGTCGATCTGCTTGTCTGTCGGGCCTTTTGGGTGTTTGAGTTCCATTTTTGGCAGATATGGTGCGTGATCTGAGAGGGTCGGCAAAAGTATTTGGGGTTTCCAAACTCCCAACAGCTCTGCCCATGCTTTACCTTCCTCTGCATTTTGGGACTGTGATCCAGGGCAGAAGGGTGACTTGGCGCATGTAGACCTCCAGATCTGGGCTTGGTGAGGGCCGTTCAGACTCCTAAATACCGGATCTGTCAGATCAGAGGTAGATCTGTAGATAATACTCCCTTCCATAAAAGGTAGGATCAACCCAGATCCATGCAATAGCCATACAGGGACAACGTTGCCAAGCTCAGGTTTATGGCTATGGTGCATAGGGGCCGATCCATCCCAGATCTTGGATCCGATGGCGTATAGGCAGATAAATCTGGCACTGTGATCTTGGTCGTGGGGTTGAACAGTCTCTTTGAAGATGCATGCAATGGCCCCCTCCGCCGCCGCCAAGATCGCTTCTTCTTCGGTTTCCGCGTGCCTCGCCTTGCAGCTCTTCCCTCTCAAAGAAATAGGGACATCTATAGAACGCTGAAGGACTCGAGCGAAGGGTCTCTCTACAAAGAGCGGGGATGCAGCTCCTCCGTTGGAGCTCCTGCTGCTCAGTGGCTCCCGTCCCATGTAGCCAAGATGCAGTATAGGAGCAGACGCACGAGGGTTCATGGCTCCTGTCGGCGATTTGGTTCCGAAATTCTTCCAACCACTCATATATGTTATTTCAATATGTGATGAATTTATTGAATTTGTCTCTCAATAATTGGATTGATGCTCTATCCTAAGGGAGATATCTCTTTCATTATAGAACTCCCTTTTCAAATCATGACTATGAATTGGTGGTAGTCACCAACTCCATGTAATCAACATTTTCACCACATGATCCAGGTGGATGTTGGTGGCCACCCACCTATCCCACTTGGAGCCCCACAACTGTCTCTTTCAGTTCTTCAATTTCCTTAATTGTAGCACAATTTACTATTTTTCGTAGTTTTTTGGGTCCTAAACATCCGGAGCCGTTTTGAGGCCCTAAACGGCATTTTTTTTTGGAAAATTGGGAGCAACATGGGTCCATGGATTGATGTTGCTCATCCCAAAGTTGTATTCCTCAGATAAATCTTTCTAACGAGGTATTGTGCGCGTCAAATAGAGATCGTATGCCAAAGTTACGACCCCAAGAATTTGATGTACCAATTTACCCAAAACGGGGCCCATAGTTTGGTGTTTCATCTCCTAGGGTTAGGTTTTTGGATGTTTAGGGTTTTCCTTGTTTCTCAACAATAAATAGGCCTTCAAGTCTCATTGCAAGACAGTTCAGAGGCATGTAGCCGCCACATATCTTCTCAGAGATAAGCTACCATTGCCCTAGCTGGTTTATTTCCATTTCTGTTTGTAAGAATATTTCAGTATTTTACATTAATGAAATGAAGTATTATTTCTGCTGCATCTCTATATTTATGGTTATGTCTGTAATTTGTTGCGTTCCTGTTTGAATCCGGATCACCACAACACACTACTTTTTAATTAACATTGTAAAACTTCATGTAATTTTATAGTCCTTAGCACGAGGCGAAACAAATTTCAACCCATACGACCAGATGCTATGAACCTAGACCAATGGATATCACTATCAGCTGTGAATTATTACTTTTTCCTTTGTAAACGAAAACAACACACCACTTTTTAATTAACATGTTAAAACTTCATGCAATTTTATAGTCCTTAGCACCAGGCGAAACAAATGTCAACCCATATGACCAGACGTTATGAACCTAGACCAATGGATATCACTATCAGCTATGGATTATTACTTTTTCCTTCGTAAACGAAAACAACACACCACTTTTTAATTAGCATTGTAAAACTTCACGCAATTTTATAGCCCTTAACACTAGGCGAAACAAATGTCAACCCATATGACCAGATGCTATGAACCTAGACTAATGGATATCACTATTAGCTGTGGATTATTACTTTTTTTCTTTTTAAACAAAATAACATACCATTTTTTAATTAACATTGTAAAACGTCACGCAATTTTATAGTCCTTAGCATCAGGCGAAATAAATGTCAACCCATATGACCAGATGCTATGAACCTAGACCAATGGATATCACTATCAGTCGTGGATGATTACTTTTTCCTTTGTAAACAAAAACAACACACCACTTTTTAATTAACATTGTAAAACTTCACGCAATTTTATAGACCTTAGCACCAGGCTAAACAAATGTCAACCCATATGACTAGATGCTATGAACCTAGACCAACATACATCACTATCAACCATGGATTATTACCTTTTTCCTTTGTAAACTGAAAATGTGTTTTCCCTTAAATTGTCAAATTTCACAAATTTTCACTGTTATAATTGATTTCTTCTGATATGTGATGTTTTTGATATGCATTATCTTTCACAAAATTTTTTGGCTTTGTGTGGATGAATTTGATATAAATTGATCTTGAACTTTGTCCTTGGGTCACGATTGTTTCTCCTGTATTTGAGATACACATAAAGTTGATTTGACTAGCACTCAACTCAATGATGATTATTCAGTTTTATAACACTGAGAAAATATAAATATATTACTATGGAAAAAAGGAGATGATTACAAAATACACAACAATGGATGCACAATCATCCTTTTCATCCTCATAGACCTCTCCACCTCTATTTGTTTCTCAACCCTCTCACACTCTAACCACTTAATTTCTTAATTACATATGAAATATTCTTGTATCAAAAGTCTTAACAACTCAATCCTAACAATTTCCTAATTTTGATAAATCTATCCTATTACATAGCAACTAAATGACACACATCACAATTTTCTAGCTATATAGATAGCTTCTAGATATTACAACTTGGAAAAATATTAAAGTTTATAAATAAAATGAAAAATTTGAGGAAACCAACTTCATATTGTAAATTTATTGACCTAAGAAGGTCAATCATGGGTTTGAATGGTAGATGCTCCTACATCAGACTCTGGGGGAAGAAAAGAACTATTCATGAGCTCTTTAATACTTGTGGCATACTAGGAAATTTTTGCTGCTGTCATCCAAGTAGCATCTTCTGTTCGCTGATTCTAACATTTAACCAAACACTGAAAATAATCCTTATCTTTGGTTCTTTTAGTTATCTTTTAATCCAACATTGCATCATCTCTTTCTAAACTGGTTTAGGTTGTTGTTTCTTCCATCGACTGGCCTAATATTCATCATTAACAGGTCCATCTGTTGAAACATTTCTTATCTCCTTAAAGGGATACAAATATTCAACATCAAAGATTGGAGAAATAAAAACATTACTTGGGGGCTCTAATTCATAAGTGCTATATATTTTTTTTCTTAAAACTTTAATTAATACTACAAAAATTTGCATGAACCCCAAATTTTAGTGCTTAGCTCCAGGCTAAACAACATCAAGCCATATGATGACTAGGTGTTATGAAGATTATTACTTTCCCCTTTGTAAAGGAAAAAGTGTTTTTATCATGACATTGCTAAAACCCCAAAATGCTATATGTTAGGACCTGGGGTTTGGTGTCAGAAATTTGGGTCAATATCGATATCATAATATTGGAGCGATCTGTGTATCGAGATACGAATAGTAGGGTGTATTAGCAAGGCACTATATATCGGAGTGAGGGGAGCCTTGGCATATAAGCCAATATGTATATTTGGCTAATAAAATATCATTATATTGGATTTTACAAGAATAATAGACCACCGATATGGGTAGGGTCGATATTTCAATAACACACTGCCAATTTGTAAACTTATCCCTTTATGCAAGACAAATTTAAATTCGTTTAGATTTTCAAATACTACAAGATTTCCTTGTTATAATCTATTTCTTCTGATATTCGATGGTTTCAATATGGAGTCTCTTTAAGAACAAATTTTGGCTTTGGGTGGATGAATATGATATAAATCGATCTTGAATTCTATCCTAGGGTCACAATTGTTTCCCTTGTAGTTGAAATGTATAGAAAACTGATATGAAGAGCACTTAACTCAATAACGATTATTAAGTTTTATAACACAGAGAAAACATGACTCTGATATTCTGGAAAAAAGATAGGTGATTACAAAATACACTACAATGGATGCACAATCACCATCTTTGTCCTCCTAGACCTCTCCACCTTTATTTGTTTCTCACCCCCCTTGCACTCTGACCACTCAATTTCTTAATTACACAATAAATATTCCTCTATTAAAAGTCTTAAAAGCTCAATCCTAACAATTTCATGATTCTGATAAATCTATCCTATTACATAGAAACTAAATGACACTCATCACAATATTCTAGCTATATAAATACCTTATAGATATTACAACTTGGAAAAACATTAAATATTATAAATAAAATGAAAATTTTGAGGAAACCAGCTTCCTATAGTAAATTTATTAACATAAGAAGGTCAATCATCGGTTTGACTGGTAAATGCTCCAACATTAGACTCTAGGGGAAGAAAAGAACTATCACGAGCTCTTCAATACTTGTGGCATACTAAGAAAATTTATGTTGTTGTCATCCAAGTAGTATCTTCTGTTGGATGCTTCTAACATTTCACCAAACACTAAAAATACTCCTTATCTTTGGTTATTTTAGTTATCTTTTAATCCAACATTGCCTCAACTCTTTCTAAACTAGTTTAGGTTGTTGTTTCTTCCATCCACTGGTATGATATTCAATGATAGGTCCATCTATTGAAACATTTCTTGTCTCCATAAAGGGATACAAATTCTCAAAATAATTATTGGAGAAATACGAGCATTACTTGGGAGTTCTAATTCATAAGAGTTTGGAGTTATTTTTCTTAAAACTCTACATGGTCTAGTATTTTTAAGTTTCAATTTATTGTATGTCCCTATTGGAAACCTTTCCTTTATGAAATGCGCCATGACTAAGTAACCAACTTTAAAGTCCAACTATTTTCTTTTCATATCTTCCATTTGTTTGTACTTGTTGTGGTTCTCTTGCAATTGCTTAACAAGATTTAATTGGTAATATTTAGGCATGAAATTACCTTTGAATTGGGAAACCATTTTGTCCTAGCTCTTGATCTTAGACTTCTATTTCATCTTTTTGTCTATTTGCACTTCATCCCATCATAGGGCCACATGACCTTTCAACATTGTCACTGCATACTTCACTCTTTTGTCCCCATCCACATCTTCATAATCAAAGCATTTTCCATGGCACTAATATAATCCATCGAAACCTCAACATTTAAATTTCCTTCATACAAAAGCATCTCCATTTTTGGTCTGAAACTCATCTTAGAAATAATCTTTGTCATTTTCTCCTTTATTGTTTCCTCAACTTCTTCTTCTCCAGAAGTTCTTTTCTTTCATTTGAGATCAAGTATGCCACTCCCTATTCTTTGGGTTGTCTCCATGGTATCTAATCTCATTTGAATGCACCTCATCTCCTCTTTTAAGGTTGCAGTTTCTACATTCCTCCCTCGACCTGCTCTTCCTCTACATCTCTATTCCATTTCCATAGAGTTTGTCTTGATTTGATACCAAAATTGATGACGAATCTAATAAACTTGTCTTTGAATCAACGATAGTCATCAATGCCACACAATCAAAATTTAAACCACAACACAACACTTCTTAATTAACATTGCAAAACTTTGCATGAACCCCAAATTTTAGTCCTTAGCACTAGGATAAACAACATCAAGCCATATGATGACTAGGTGTTATGAACCTGGACCAAAAAATATTGTTATTGGCCACAAATTATTACTTTTCCCTTTGTAAATAAAAATGTGTGTTTATCGTGATATTGCAAAAAACCTCAAAATGCTAGATGTTACGACTCAGGGTGTGGTGTTGGAAATTTCGATCGATATTGATATCATAATATCATAGCAATATGTGTATTAAGATACTAATAATAGGGTGTATCAACAAGGCACTATATATCGAAGTTTGGGTAGTCTTGGTCTATCGACCAGTATGTATATTGGGTCAATACAATATTGCTATATCAGACTTTGCAACAATAATAGACCATCAATATGGGAAAGGCTGATATTTCAATAACACACTATTGATTTGGCAACTTGTCCCTTTGTGCAAAACGAATTTCAATTCACTTAGATTGTCAAATGTTGCTATTTTTCCCCATTGTAATCGATTTCTTCTCATATGCAATGGTTTCAATATGGAGTCCCTTGTCATCAAATTTTTCTAGTATTTATGTATATGTCCTAGCCTATGGCATGAAGCACACTGAAACATGATGCTTTGATAGTCCAAAATTTGAGTTTGACAATTCCCATCTCGAATGAGGTATAATGTTTCAAATAATCCATTATGTTGATGTTGAATAAAACCCTTACTACTAATTGAAAGACTGACAATTGGAACTTATCATCCACCATAATAATCCTACCTAGAACATTTCCAATAGCCTTGATGGTTGGCTCAAACCGAAACTCCATTAGGAGGTTAGGTAGCTTAACCCACACTAGAGAGCTTCCCCATCCTTCATTTCCTGGGTCAAAAAGCAAGGTCCATGGTTTAAGGGAGAGCACACTAATGTCCAAAAACCAATACTTCTTTAGGATGGTATTTTCATCCTCCATGGTTCTAACAATGAATCCTAACTAGCCTCAAGAGAGCACATGAAATGCTGCTAAGTACCTCAAACTCAAAGAACATACTTCAACAACCAATTCTAAAGTTTATCCATCCTAATACATCATACCAAGAAGTTTTTGACAAGGGTTTTTCTAAAAATATCAAGAATTTGATTAAGCCAATCCCCTCACCTATAACTAGAGAAAATCCCTTGCCTAAATTTATCACCACCTTCTACTTTCACCTAATCAAACCTACCTTTGAAGTACTATATAACCCTCGTTGCGGCCCTAAATCAAGGAAACCACTAATAAAACCTTCCTTGCCACGAAACACATAAAAGTCATAATTTGGCTAAACTTTATAAGGGTTTCCACTCCTTCAAAGCATTCTAAAAAATAACACACGCTAAAGTCGATGGGGCTAGGCAACTAATACCACCAGCCCTCTCATTGATGCCAATGAGAATCGATCTCCCCTCCACCACATGAGGAGTACCATTTAGATCTCGAAGAAAGCCATGATTTTTCCCTTTGCTTGACAACTTTGAGAAAATGAAGCGACCACCATAGTAATGTGGCTTTTCTTCCTTTAAGACATTGTCTTAGGGTCTACCAAGATAATATGAAACCTTTGTAGGTTGTACAATAAACAAATATTTATATCAGACATCATTAGATTAATCTACTAGTGGGATGATGTCATCCATATTAGAGTACATCTTGTCTTTATGGACTCATTTGGAAGCCTATGGAAAACCTATTGAAACCATAGACACATAGCCTTCCATAATTCATGCGATACTTCTATAATCATATTCACAAATAATTGATAATTGAGATGTGTGAAATCTGTCCATGGATTAAAGCCATGGAATTTCTTGAAATCCACATTCAAGGAACAACACAAGAAGTATTTTTGTGTAATGACATGGTGAAAAGGGAGGGAAACAACTAAGATAATGTCTAATTATTCCTTAAGATTGGTTTGCATGAAAATCCTTAATATAGAGTTGTGAAACAACTAAGAATAATTATCCCTTATTATTCCTTAAGATTGGTTTGCATGAAAATCCTTAATATACTACTCTCCTCCTGCCTATCCTTCCTATCCTCCTGCCTCCTACATGGCAGCGTGCTTTGCCTTAGCCTTAAAATCAGCCTCATTTTTCCTCTTCGCGGCCAGATGCTCCATCTTCAGTTTGGCTTCTTCCTTCTTCTGTTGCGTGGCGGTCTTGCTAGATCCCGCAGTCAAGTCTGAGGCAGTGTTCCATTCTGCCGGCTAGCTGTCAAGGACCGCTTGAACTATGTCATCCGTCACCAAGTAGGGAAAGTCGTGCCACTTCTTCTCGAGGTCCTTCTATGCCCTTATTGATACGTGGTGGAAATTAGCCTTGAATTCCGCATACTCCTACAATTTGTCAAAGTTGGTAGGCGACAACTGCAACTTGCGGTTGATGGCCATGAGTACATTCATCTCCATCAAGGTCCAAAATATTTTGCTGTCCTTTACCCATTGAGGATCCTTGGTCACCCAGAGTGAAGTGTACTTCGTGGCCTTTGGTAGGTTTGGCGCGACCGAAGGGAACTGACTATCTTTGGGTAGCTCCCATGCTACTAGCACTATGGACAGCAAGAGCCATGCATAGTGAAATGTCTTGCTGAGATCCTGCGCCTCGCAATAGTTTGCAAGGAACTCATTGCAGAGGTAGCACGTCCAATTAAATTGAACTCCCTACGTGCATTGGGTGGCCAAAGCTACAACTAGTGCTGACACTTCTTTTGCGCGACACTTCCGCATAACCTTCCCTACCAAGAGTTCTGTGGCTACTTTGACCACCAGGTCACAAATGCTTGAGATGGCATAGCCGCACGACTTCTTCACTAACTTGAAATTTTCCTTCATGGCCTCTGTGAGGACATGTTCACCAGTCTTTCTACCAAATGCCATGGCCAGATTTTCCCCTGTGTATGGCAGCTACGTGATCCTATGGATCAGTCTATCAGTGATGGGTATTGGCTCCGCCAGCCACAAACACCCATCATGTACCAAGCACCGTAACTGTTTGATTACCACCATTGTGATGGGCGAGCGATTGTAATGTGGCACCCATAGCAGGCTGAGAAGTCCTGCCTTATCCATGCCTCTTAGCCATTTTCGTGGCTCCAACGTGGTTACACCAGTAGTTTTATGGAACATGTGGTGCATGAGTTGATCTATTGCTAAGTGAGGAAACCACTCTGTGTCCACTAAATCCCAGTCTTCTAATTTCAAAAGGGGAACACGCCCCAAGCGTGGTCCTTCAAACATAATCTGGTCCGGTAAGAGGGGTGTATGCAGGGTGACCTTACTCTCGTCAATGTCTTTGGACACCTTGGTCTTTCCCTTGCACGGAGGAATGTACTCAGGCAACTTGGTGATGGGGTCAGACCCCACAATTTCGACATCCTCCGTTTCCATCCCAACATCCTCATCATCCATTGGGATATCCTCAAACTCCTCTTCTTCTGGCTCTAGGTTAATTGTCTTGCCCTTTTCCTATGCAGTGGGCTTAACCTTCTAGGGGTGTTTCCTGGGAGATGCACGCACCGGCTATGATGGCGCAACCTACTTGTACTTCTTGTTCTTGGGACCCTCCGTGGTCAGGGTAGGCCTTGGCCTAGGTGTCTGTGGAGACTTTGGTACTTTAGCAGGTATTTCTACAGGCGCTCCCTCCGGGGCAGCTCCTTCTGCTGCCATAGCTACCTCTCGGACAACTCCCTCGGCTGTTGCTACTTCCTCACTCATAGATTTAGTGGGCATCGACATAATGCTATGTAATAACTCCTGATTCACCTATGGCAATGTCTCAAACACAAAACTTGCTAGCGAAAGCTCGTAGGTTTCACAGTTCATGTGCGCCTGAGAGCTCAAAAACTCAATTCTCAAAATGCCAAGTTTTTTTCGCTGGGTAGCCACCTATAATTTACATGCACTTTCAAATTCAAATATGACCATTCCCCCCAAAATTGGTTCATTAATGCTAGATTGGAGGCATATTTTCAGAGATCTGGTCCATAAAGTCTGACTTAAATTCTACCCCCCCGCTCTATTTGGCCATTTTTTCATCGTCAAATCATGAATAGTGACTTTAATGATCACGTTCCAGTTGCTCTGTGCGGTTGCTTCCTTAATAGCGCACCCCCCTGCACACTTCCATGGGAATTGTGACATATCTTCATTCCGCACAGTTCCCTGATCGCGAAGCTGTCCAACCCGAGAAATGTCGTTTATAGTCCCGCGCCTCCTTTCAGTTGCCTGGAGTGTTGAGACTATCCTTCCCTCATATAGTCACCTAGTTGGATCACTGGTGTATGGATTCAATCAACTGCCATTCACCTTCCCTGGGAAGGGTTCTCCATTCAATTTGACCAACTGAATTGCTCTACCATCGGTAATTTCCTTGATGACATATGGTCCTAGCCAGTGCATCCTGAATTTCCCTAGGAATTTATCAAATTTACTATCATATAGCAAGACCAGATCAAATACCTTGAAGGTGCATAGTTTGATGTGTCAATCATGCCATGCCTTTTCATGCTCCTTTTTAACTTGTTGATGAAATCCAACTAGAAATCGGTCCTCCTCAGGCTCTGCTAGCTGCGCGAGCCTCTTTTCCAAGGCTTTACAGTCCGCCATTCTTGTGAGTGCCACTATGTGTAGACTAGGTACAATGTATTCCATTGACATCACAACTTCTATGCCATACATGAGTATGAAATATGTTTGCCTAGTTAACTTCTTACAAGTCGTTCTGTAGGCCCATAGCATTGTTGGTACACGCTTATCCCAGTCACTTCTCTGAGCATTGCAGACCTTTGTCAATGCATTCTCTAGTATCTTATTGAATGATTCCACCATCCCATTGGCTTATGGGTGATAAGGTGTGATCTTATGATGATACACCTGAAATGATTCTGTTAACGCGCTGATTATTTCATTAAGAAAGTGCGTACTGTGATCGCTCATCAAGATCTTTGGACAACCAAATCTTGTCAATACATTTTCAGAAAGAAAATTCGCTACTTTCGTGCCTGTACAATCCTTCACAAGCCGTGCCTTTGCCCAGCTGGTCAAGTACTCAGTCACGATGATGATGTACCATGCAACTGTCTTCTTTCCCAGAGGCTGAATTACGCCCACAAAGTCGATTTCCCATTTCTCGAATGGTTGTAACGTCACCGGCGGCATCAAAGGCAGTTCATCCCTCCACGATGGCCTTCCAATCCTTTGACATGCGTTACAGGCCCTACAATACGTTTTCGCATCTTTATGCAGAGTTGGCCACCACAACCCAACATGCAGAACCTTCTGCACTGTCACTTTTCATGCATAGTGTCCTCCTCTGGCTCCTCCATGAGCCTTCGCGAGAATTCTGCTTCGCTCAAAGTCAGGTACATAACATTGCAATATTTTGTTTGAACCCATTTTGTACAAGTGTCCTACAATGACGGAGAAGTCTACTGCGCGCACTACTAATTCCTTCTTCTACTGGCTTGTATACCCTTCTGGGGCAGTTCCCGTCGTTAGGAAATGTATGATATCTTCAAAGTGGCTGTCCACAATGCACACTGCAAAAAGCTGTGCGTCAGGCAACCCTTCCTCTAAATTAGTAGGTTCTTCTCCTATTTCAACGCACGACAGATGATTAGGTCCCGCATTCAGTCGTCCTGGCTTCACAGTAACTTTAATGTCCACCCAAAAAATAGTGCTTGAACTTTTGGAGCACGTATACCATGGCTAGTCCTTCACACTCTGTAGTGGAATAGTTCTTCTCAGCCTTGGACAACTTACTGCTTGCGAATGCCATCGAATGGTCCAATTCCCCCTCGCCCGCCTATGTCGGCACAACCCCCAACAATACATGAGGCGCCCACGTGCACATTGTTAGCACCTAAATCTGCCCTAGGTTGAAGGAAGGCAAAATTCAGGGTAACCACAAACCACGCTCAGTCTGGTAGCTAGCCCTACTAGAACAGGAGAGGGCTCTCTCCGAGTCACGCTCAGTGAATGGATAATCGAAACAATCTGAGATGACTTACAGTGAAATATTTATCTTAGGCTAGTAAGTGAATATGGATACAAGAAACAATTTTTATGAATGACTGAGCTTCTGGGATGTTATGGGACCAACGGACAACAATGAACAGAGAATTTAATACAAAGGCACAGATTACTCCGTGAGGCAAGACAGGCGGAAAGTGTAGCAATTTAGTTCGAAATAACGTGGAATGGAGAGATTTCTTAGGAGAGTGAAAATGGCATAAGTACATGAATCCTTTTCAACAGAAGAACACTGAACATGAAATTTTCCCACAGGCAGAGTAATAAAATTGAATTCTACCTTATCTAACTCGGAAAATTTCACTGGAAATGAATATGAATTGAACTATGAACATTACAAAATACATATGAAACATAAGAGACACATTTAATACACTCACAACCACATGAATCTCATGAACAGAGGCGCTGCCTTTCATTAATTCTCTGTCAAAAATATACAGTGAAGAAACAGAGTTTCTTTCCCACAGTCTCCCAGAAGTTACAAGCCAACCAACCCTTTGCAAATATTTTGCATACAATATATAGAATGTGCCATGAAGAGATAGAATGCCCAGGGGTTGGGGAGTTACTCGAACCATTACAAAATGGAAGTGGAAAGCCAACCATTAGCTACAGGTGCAGCGTTATAAACATGACAAATGGCTTGGGTGACCGTTTGCCTTCCTTTGCCACTTGGATAGAAGCCAATCTAGAGTGAAAATACTTTAAATTCTGCCTTAGGTGCCGAAAAACTGAAATATAGATGAGCGGGTCCACTTGGAGAAGTCACGAATCGAAATTTCGCGAAATGGAGGTAAAATTGGGCTTTTTTCCTGTATGCACCGCACCATTTTCTGTGTGCGCTGCGCCACTTTGGAGCCTGTTTTGAGGCACTTTCAAGAGTTTGAAATGTGCCCAAGTGTGCTTGTTGGAAAGCCTGTCCTGTCTACCTTCTAACCCAAGTAGAATTTCTGAATTTGGTGCTCATTTGCCCCTCCAAATATTCATTCTCCCAAAACTGCTTCCTGTGTGTCAAAATAGGGGCAGAGAGGTCATTTTTTGGGTGTTTTTGACCTCCTGGAGACTCAGATCTTGCCCAAATTTCTTGTCCAAGCACCAGTAGTCGTGATTTTTCATGCTGAATCCAAAAATGCAAACCATTCTTCATTTGGAGCTCCCAATTTTTAGCGGCACAGGGAGAAAAAACCTGTGTTTTGCCCAAAAATTTGTCATGTGACCAAAATTTCCCCAAATTTCTTGAAATTTGGGCTGGAGGTCCTCTATGAAGTGCTATGTTGTGCCAAGGAAGCTTCAGCCAAGATTCGAAGCCGATCTTGCTCTTTTTCCTCTTTTGTTGCTTTGCTCAATTTTGCCTTCAAGCTCTTTATCCGGGCCTTTGCACTCATATTTCGTGCCCTGTAATGGAAGGCCATGTGTCTCAGTAAGGCATGGTCCTTGTCGGCCTTGTCCAGCAGCCTCTCCAAGTGCATGTTAACTCTCTCAAGATTGGCCTCCCGATCCTCATTGATCTCTTGCTCCAATGATGTGAGCTCAACTCTTCTCCTTTTTGCAGCTTGGCGATGCTCACGAATGTTTTGTAGCTCCATAATCGCTTGCTGATCCTCAAGCTGTTTGTTCCTCTACTCCAGATATTTCATGTTCCACTTATCCCTCTCCAAATCAAGGGATAAGGCCTCAATCTCTGATTGCTGTTCCTGGATGATATCTCTAAGCTCCGCATTTGTGGTTTCTGTATCTGTCTCATCATCATGAAGGAGAACGAATTTTGTCTCTCGTTCACTTGATGGCTCACCTGAAGGCCCCTCATCATGCATTGGCTCCTTACCTCTGTCCTGTTCCTGTGTCGTCGATGTAGGAAGCGAGGTCCCTTCCACCTCGGGTGGAGATAACACTCGCTTTTCCGCTGCAAACAAATGTCTACTGCGTCTCTGATAGGTGATGAATACTGGCATGGTAGGGGTCTCATGGTGCTCATACTGATGAGAAGGACCACCTATCTCATGCTCTGCCTCTGATACTACCTGTGGAGTGCTGAAGAAGTCACGGGAGATGAAGTCCTCCCAAGCAATGCCCTGCAATCCCAACTAATGATCCACCAAAATCCAGATAAGAGAAAAGTGATAAACACTGTTAAGCTGTTGCTGAGGGGTCTTATGCTGCATGAAATTTTCCATCCTCTCTATGTTTCTGCAAATGAAAAATGGGAGGTTCATCATCCACACCCTGGTAAAGTGCATGAGCAACCTGATGTGATAGGCATATAGGCGAGAGAACCTCCCCTCACAACTGAAGTACTTCATGATCAATTTCATGAGCGGAGCATACTCATCTTTTAAATATCTGAATGGGAAGACTCTTATGAGCTGCTTCAAACAACTGGCCTTAATGTAAGGCTCATAGTATTGCCTATCCACCTTCTTCTTCTTATGCCACTTTCTCCAACATTTGGTATGCCTGTTGCCACTGAGATAGTTTCGGGTGTCAATGTGAAGGTGACCCCAGCCAAGATAGACTGACCTACATGTAGGTGAATCACAAAAAGACAGGCCAACTCAAGATGAACTCTAACGTTAGCCACCCTTTGACAAAATTCAAAACATGCTAGGTGCTGGAAACATGACATGGCAAGAGGGCATGCTTGTAATTCAGTGAGGGTAGTGGGCTCATCCCTAACATGTTTGCCACTCTTGTGATGTCTCCTGGGAGCTTGCTCTTCTGAGGATGAGTCACTTTGTGTCTCCATCTCATACTCTGATGAATGTTGTGATGCCATGACTGCTGTGTGTACTGTATTTAGGCTGCCCTTTGATGATGGTGTGAAGCTAGGTTTTGTTTGTGATATTTGCCACCAAGGGGGACAATGAAACAAAGGGAGTATTAGGAGGGGAGTAATGTGATGGGAATAGGGGTTATGGGGAGAAATTTGTTTAGGGATATGTAGGGGGTTTGGGTATTTGATAGGGTAGATTTTTTGGGGTTTTAATGAGGTAGGGTTTGGTGTTTGTATTGACCAAATAGTGGAGGGATAAGGAATATGAGTTTGGTAGTATTTTAGGGTAGTGGGAATAAGAAACAATAACATAGGGGGATAAGGAAAAATGGTAAGGAAGGAAAATGGAACCTTGGCATCAACACCACACTTATACAACCCTAGAAACAATGACTTTTTGGTATTTTCTTGTGGTTGATTTTATGAGTTTTTGTTGCATTCAATCATAGGCATAAAAACACCATATCATTTACAAAATTTGAGGAACCAGTGATGTTATAGAGCCTACCTTGCAATTTTATGGGCTTCACAAAATATTTGAGGAAGTTTGGCAAGGTTCTGGTGCTTTGTCTGTGTGCGCCGCGCGCAAAACCGAGTGCGCCGTGCCAGTTAGAAAAATGCACTGTGAGCCAGTTCTGTGTGCGGCGCGCCCTGAAATCGCCTCCAACCTTGCTCCAAACATGCACGATGCACACTCAAACACTTTGCAATGTTTCCCTATGCCTTGATTTGCACAATGACTTTGATTTTGGTGGAAACTTGTATATAAAGACTTGGAAGTCATGGTTTAAATTTTTGCTTCTCCAAAAACCCATTTTTCTAATGTTATGTTTTGACACTTTTTCATTGACTTAAAGCAACACTGATTTTCACTTTCCCTTTGAAATTTTAGCTCAAATGATGAAATTTTCAGAACTTTTTGCAGGGATTGCATGACAGGACATTTGGCCACGGAAACCATGACTGCATCTGAAGAAATCAATTGGCGACCTTTTGAAAATTTTATCACAAATGACACTGTTTGACTTTTCTTCAAAACAAAGTTTTGAAGAACAGTCGAAGTTTATCAATATGACGATGAAACTCTCTGAATCATTACTTTGTAAGGGCCTCACTCTGGCCTGCATGGATTTACTGGACATATTTAAAGACCAAATTGATTGATCCCTAGACCTAATGATCGAAAATGGCTTTTTTCCATTAAAGGACCAGAACTTGATTGTCATGGACTTTGGTGATCATTGACAAAAGGCCTAAGCTAGCAGGAGCCAGACATGGGGGGGAAATGACTAGCATGACATTTTCCGTCAGATTAAGGCATGCCCCTAGCTGAATGCAGCTGAGTGAATGGAGCGGGACTCCTAAAAATGAAATGCATAAAGAATTTTGATCTCTGACAGAGGACTGACCAGACCGACTCTAACACACATGAAATTCCTTCTTCCAATACAGGAAGACTAGGATTGGCGCGTTGAACATTTTCTCTTTCAGCATGTCCAAGCTCTTCTGGCATTCATCACTCTAGCAGAACGTAGCATCCTTTTTAAATATTTTCTCCATGGGCACGGTGATGTGGGCATAGCTCTTGATGAACTTCCTATAGGACCTGGTGTTATCATAAAAATCCACCCTGATAGGCTGCTGATCAGGAAGACTTTGAGTAACTATTTCAAACCTACTTTAGGCTGAGGCTTAGCCTCCCCAACCTGAGAGGGCTCTCTCACAAGTTTAAAGATTTGGATAATGAATAAGATGGCTAACTCTATGAAACAAAATGAACAAGTATAAGAGGTTGAAACACAATTAGAAAGTATCCATTGGGCTTATGGAGTCAAATATGCTTCAGTATTGACAATAATGTTAGCTTTACATAGAAGTCAGGGCATAGGAATTCAACATATGGAGAATATATCAGAAATGCATAGGACCACACAGTTTATAAATGTGTAAAGGAAGTTAGAGCACTATCAGTGATTTCTAAGTAATCACACATTCATACCACTGTAGATAAAGAGAGAAGAACAACACAAGACATTCTGAACATTGAATCCCTTCTGATTCCTGAGAAGCAAAGCCAAGTACTGTATTACTAGAAACAAAGTATTACACCAAAGCACAATAAGAGAGTTTCTCTGAAAAATCTTCCACCCTTGATACATTGGCTTCTCTCCCATATATAGAGTTCATTACATAACTAAGATTCCTCCTCCAGCATGAGGGGAATTCGAATTCCACCTATTATGACACCTAAAACTAATTATTAAATGAAACTGACTGTTAACTGGCAGTCCTAGAGACCTAAAACAATTAGGAGTGTAACTCCTCATTATGATTAAAAAAACCTTATCTAGGAACTAAACACTCCTTATGACACCTATAAATCCATGAATTCGAATTTTATAGTGCTCATAACCCTCCAGCTGGCCCTTGATGACTCATCCTTTTACTGCTCCTAGAAACTAAGAGACTGTTCCTTGCTCCGTTCTGGCTGAAAAATAGGTCTGGGACAGAGCTCATAACTTCTCATAAAAAATGTATTTGGAAAAATTGAAGGAGGCTTTTGTGAACCAATCCATGCTGAACAAAAAAATCTCTTGGTTTTTTGAAACACCTTTCCTACCGTCCAGAATGTGTCTTTGAAAAACAGGTGTAAAACAGAGAAATATGCTTGTGAAAAATTGCACCTACAACAGTTTCGTAGCGCAAGTTTGGTCCTTCATTTCTACCAGATAAAAATGGATTTGAAGAAAGTGGAAGAGGTTTTTGTACTTTAGTATCTTAGGAATGAAAACCTCTTTCACTTTTCAGAGATGAGTTTTTAACTGCTCAGAAACTCTTCTAGAAGTTGACTGGTAAAAACAAGGAGACAAAGTTCCTCCCTTTTTGCTTTTGGTCTCCACAAGGATATTCGAAATCAAATATCCCTGCTGTTCTTCTTTGATTACACAAAAATGTTTTGGATTATCATGTTTTTCATGTGTGGACATTTCCCATGCACCTGTATGAAGACAAAACCTTCTTCTACGCTGCCTGAAGTATGATGAACAATACTAGCTGTGATCACTTTTATAACAAATGGCTTATGGTTCATATATGCTTTTCCTTTGCCTGTTTTTCCCTTGTTGGATGTTTTTATTGTGTAAATGATCCTTATTCAGAAACTATCTTTCAATTTTTTTTCCCTTTTGTCCCTCAAAATTGGTCAACTATATCAAAATATGTAGCTACAGCAGTTTCGTAGCGCGCTACGAAACTGCTGTGTAATCACGAAAACACAGCTTAATGCCAACATTCAACTGTCTTGAGTTTCTTTATCTTAGAATTTCCCTTTAATATATCCTAAATTTGTTCAAAACTGAATGCAGAGGCATCATTCTTCAAGGAAAATTTCAAAAAGGTAAATCATCAAAATTTGAGGACTTAACCTTACTTGCTGCGTGACTTTCCTTAGTTAAGGAAACCTTTCCCTCTGGCTTAGTTGTGTCTTCAGATCTTCAATTTGCCTTTTCAATTGCATGTTTCCTTGCCCTTTCCTTGAATTGGGTAATCTCAAGGTTGGTAGACATCAATTTCCTTTTTGACTTCCTCAAAGCTACATTCTTCTTCTTGAGTGCTAACTGCCTTGCTTGAATTGAAATGGAGAACTCTGATGTATGCTGACCCTGAGCTTTCCAAGTGCTTCTTATGCATGAAAGGAACACGAAAGTGACCAAGACCAATTCTTCCTTACCTTACCCCTTTTCTTTGAAATTTGTTTAGTGATAACATCTGGTATGCCATAGATTTGCGTGTAGTTGTTTCACATTCCTTGGCGCCTCCAAGTTGATTATCACCGCGATCTTCGCGGTGTCTACCATCAATCCTTGTCTGCATACCACATGACCCAACAGGTTCTTGAAAGGGACAAAAAATAGAAACTTCTTGAGATTGAGCATGATCTGGTATCTCCGACATGTATCTAACATCAAGCGCATACTTTCCACATGTCACTTGACTAATCCAAACACTGTCCAATCGTCAAAGTACACCTCCAGAAACTTAAGAATGAAGTCTTTTAATTTTGCAATGACTACGCATGAAAATATTGCTGGCACATTCTTCAGCCCAAAAGGCATTATAGTGTACTGGGAACATCCCCATTTAGTCACAAAGGTTGTCTTGCTTCTGTCCTCAAGTGCGATTTTTAACTGATGGTACTGGGAGGACCCATCAGTAAAAGAGTATGCTTCTTGGCCGCCTACATTGTCCAGGACCTCATCAGTGAATGGGGTCAAGAAGGGATCATGCATGCAGGCATCATTCAGCTTCCAGAGATCCACGCATATTCTTATTTCTTCCTTCTGTTTCTTTCCCTGAACCACTATTGGGCTTACCTAATCGGATTCTTCCACTGGTTCAATAATTCTTGCTGCCAGCATCTTATCTAACTCACCATGAACCCTTTCCTTGTACTTAGGATTAAGGTGGAAAGGTATTTGTTTTACAGGTTTCGCATCCCATTTCAGGGTGATCTTCATGACACCTAGGTCTCGTATTATCCCTTTTAAATCAAAAAACTTTGTGGGGAACAAATCCTGGTATTCGCAGTGGAGCTCAGTGACCTTGTCTACTGTTGCATCATCCTAATCGTCCCCAAACTTTGCAAATTTTTGTTATGCCTCTATGCCAATGTTTACCTGCCTAGTTTTCAGTGGCACAGTTATGTCAGGATCCTATATCTGCGGACCTTCAACCTCGCGGTGACCTTCAGTTTTTGGAATATTAATCTTTCGGGGATCCTCGTCTTCTTCTTCAACGGTCACGTTATAGCATTCCAATGTGTGGCTCAGCTAGGTAGTCCAATCAAGTTGGATCAGGTCCAAAGGATCTTGTGGTCTCCTAAAGATCGCTGCTTTAACCTCCTGTAGTGCCACGTTAATACAGTCAAACCCATCCTCAAAACTGAATGTCATTAAAAATACTTGGTGCAAGATGTCCCACTCTTCAGTGCCATGGCGGAGCTCGGTTTCCAAGTACCAATTCATTGGTATGACATGCAGGGTATCACAAAATAGATGCACCCATTCAAGCTGAGGCTCTGCTCCATAAGCCTTAGTCCATTTTTCTAGGTGATCACGCGGATCATCCATTCCATCATACTTATCTATCATCCACACTTTTGGCTGCCCAAAATGTATTCTCATCATCCTCCTATAGTCACACCAATCACCGAAACTATCCTTGTGCGTATCCCACCATCTTGCAGGCATAGCGCACAGTACCCAGTCCAAAGCTTGGAAGTGATGTTTCTCCGACACTTCTCTTTCAAATGCATCCAAAAAGCAATCAACATCAGTTAGCCCATCATAATGAGGCAGATCCCTGACTTCGTATGACACACAACGCAACGACTTGGTCATCATATTACAACACAGTGTATATACTTCATGCAGCCAGTTCTGCCAATGTTCTAATTCTTCGTTTGAATCTGACGTGCTGGAGCTTTCGCAGTCCCATGCAATACGTCCGTTTTTCGTTGGATTCACCCAATTCTAGTCTCATGCTGTTATCTTGTAAATTTGGTCTAGATTGTCATCAATTTCGTAATCTCGGACAGGTTCTATATAGCGCGGCCCCTCCGTGGGATCTAGCGGCACCACCACCCGGAGCGACTTCTTTTCAAATATCATCTTTCACTTCTTCAGATTGGTTACCCCATTCATGTTAGTGTCCCAATTGATTCCAAGGAGCGTAGGGTAGGGATTGCTATCATCCACAATCTCTATTACTTCAAAATCCACCAGTGCGCTCGCGCCCTCGTTGTCAACTCTGACCCCTTGCAGCCTCCCCATAGGATTAATTTTCTATTGATTTTCCATTCTTAACTGTATCGGAGACCACTGGAGCGCAGGTATCCCCATTCTTTCCCAAGTCTGTTTTAGTAAAACATTCACGTTGGACCCTAGATCTAGGATAAATTGGTCCATCTTGTACTCCACTATCTGCACGGTGAGTCTGATTTAACGCCTGGTCCTTGCCTTGTGCTTTCCAAGCTTCTTGATCATGTGCAATTCAATAGTAGCACCATCCTTACCAGTGCATCGATTGATCAGTTCTTGCAGGCCCTTCACAACCTTACTGTCACGGAGCAACTTCATGCAGGTCTCCAAGAATGTGGTAATCATGGATGGGTCCATTTCTTCAGCTGGTTTCTCCTGACTTCCTTAGGTAGAGGCCTCAACGAAGCTTTTCTTTGCTTCCATAAATGTTTCTTTTGCGCACTCCAGATCAAACCCAATCTCTTTTTCTAGTGCTTTGCAGATGCACTCGCCTTCTATAGGCTGCTTTCCTTTATCCTCCCTCATTGTAGTTCCACTTCACAACATAATGTTTACCTTAGGTTCTTCCTCGTGGGGCTCATCCCTTATCATCTGGAGGTTCTGTGTCGGTTGCGGAGGCTACACCCCCTTTTCGCAAATATTAGCCAATAATATTGGGCAATCCTCAATCACATGGTCAAACTGAATAAAATAGCAGCATGACAATCGCATCGGATTCAGACAGTCCATCACGTAGTGTTCTAGGCCTTCGCAATTGTAAGAAATCAGTTGCTGTCGACCTCTCCTAGGCCCTCATCCACCTCGGCCTCAGCCGCACCCCTGATACTCACCTCGGGTTCCCCCAATGCCTTGGTCCAGAGACCGCATTGCTGTTTGCACCCTGTATGCAGGTGTCCTATCCATCATCAATTTGTAACTTCAGAAATTGCGCTCGTCATGGCCTACTGATTGACATAAATTGCAAAAGAGATGTTGTGGTGTCTGCATGAATTTCTGTAGCAAATGGAAATTGTTGGTCACATGTTTCCCAACCACCTGGCATATAGCGCACCATAACGTAGACCCTGCACTTAGCCTTGCTGTGGCCTCCGGTCGCAAAGGCATTGGTCCTCCTACTGCAACATAGTTCGCGAAGATGGGGTAGTGATCCTTATCATGCCCCTGACCCTTGCATTTTAGGCACCAAACTTCCTCGCGTGCCTCTGGACGAGCTATTCTGTCCTGCTTCAGACTTTGCATTTCGAGACAAAGGTTTTGCAACTGCTCATGAATCTACCGAACCCCTAGGTTAACATCTTGCATTGGTGTGTCATGTAACCTCATCATGATTTCCAAGGCTTCTGCCTAGGTCCCAAACTTCTGTTGTGATAGCGCAACCCTCAAGTGGGGTAGGAGTGAGGCCACAAACTATTCGCGATGCTGCCCATCAGTTAGTTTCATGTTTGCTTCACGGATCATACACTTCAATCTTTGATCCAAATCCCAGGGTGTCTCCCTCGGCTTCATCATGATCTCCTTGAATCCCACAATTGACTATGCTTGAGACTTAGGTCTAGTGAATTCTCTATTCAGCATGGCCTAGATATCCGCCAATGCGGATGTTGGATTATCAGTACTGTAATTAATGTACCACGTTAGTGCGTGATCCTGCAGAGAACTAACTAGCGTGGCTTTCTTCATTTGGTCATCCGTGATACCCTGGGCTTCCCATACAGCCTTCACGATGAACCAGAACTGGTACGAATCTTCATTCTCTACACCCTTGAATATAGGTAGTTTTACGAAGTTCGCTATATTGAACAATGGGGGTGGCGGTGGTGTGGGTGATGGGGTGAGCGGTGGAGGAAAGGATGGAGGCAGTGTAGATGGATGGGATGAGGGTGGAGGTGGTGTAGGTATTTGTGGGAACCCTTGTCTTATCAACTGACTAACACTCAGGGTAGAAGTCTGCAGTGCTCCTTTCTCATCACTCAAAGGAGGTCCGATCAGCGGGCTATACTCAAGACCTTTTCTTCCTCCGTTCATAAAAGGCTTTTTGCTTTGTGTAGCTTCAAACATCAAGGTAACCACATAACCCACTATTCACACAAGAGCATCTTAATCCAAGTATTCAACGATCTTAGATACTTACCTCTTGGTCCTTTAAAGAAGTGGAACTCTGCTTCACTGTAACTAACAGAGGTATCGATCATGAACTTTGTCAGAAATCCTCCTATGATGCAGTTGAGCCAATGGGCAACAGTGTGCATGATCTTATCTTCAGAAGCTTCCAAACTCTTTACTAACTATGGTGTCCAAACAATCAAATTATCAAGCCTCCACCTTCCTTGGCCATCTGCCAATTTCGCGATCCACTCATATAACTCAACCAGGAAGGAACAGAAGAAGATTTTGTGTATTTCTATGTACATGTATCTATCCAACCACTATTCTTTTGTCAATCGTGGATTCTTGTTTTATTGCACCGCGAATTCGTGGATCTTTCTATCCAACAAGATTTTGTTTTCTTTCTTACTTGGATTCCAATGATATGACATCACACCTTGTTATGCAGATCCTAGTCCCGGCAACCGAACCATTTGTTCGCTTGATGTGTCTTGACCCAGGTTCAAAGTTAATTTTTCCAAATAAATCTCTACCCTACTGGCCCTTTCGGCATCAATCCGCGAAGCGTGGACTGAAGTCTCACCTAAAGCAATTTGGGGGGATTCTGGAACCAAGTTTCCACACCTAGAGATGGTTATGATGTTGTTTTATGCCCTAAATTTGCCTTTGCGTGGATCAATGAGCCTTTTAGGGCTTATCGATATACTTATCTTAATCACCCTTAGACCTTTGTGAAGGTCTACGACTGTCTTCTGTGGACCTTGAACAGGTGAATATACAACTTACGTTCCTCTGTAATCAATCCTAAGTCTGTTATTACCCAGTTCAGCTTAAGTATCTGATAACTTTAACATGAATTAATATATTCTTCACGTAAACAGATATTATGACTTGTGTTTGTATAACAATGTAAAACATACAGATTCATGCATCAACACAACATTAATTCATAAACCCATTATTCATCAGAACATAGTTACATTTATTCATAACATAAGTAAAAGGGACAAAACATAGATATTTCGGGAAAAATATCTTTATTAATGCGTCAGATCTTCTTACAAACTCAAACCACCCTGCGAACATAGCTGTAAGGGTCTGCACACTCAGTTGCGGGCTCTACTCTAGGCCTTTGCGCACATAGCTACAGAGCCTCTATTCTACTCTAAGACTCTTCACTCCTTACTTCTAATAACCCATTACATTCATTCTTCACTCATGAGCTACCTTAGACTCTCTAAGACTCTCAGTAGATCTCCAAAACCGACACAATTTATCTAAACTAAGGGTGGAAAACCCTTTTATCTTTAGACATCTTCATGCTCCGCAACCACAAAATGTGGAGAATTTACATTTCTTTACACAAAAGACTTCTGTCCCAAAACTTGGGTGTTTATCCCAAAATTGACCCCTAGGGGACTCGTTCCCAATAGGTAGATACACACATTGATGGCATCGTTTTCCTCCATACCTTGATTGATCTTGGGGCTGCCATCAATGTGTTGGCCCTCAATTTTGGTCATCTTTGCCTATCCTAAATCCATTTATTTACCACCATATTCCATTCTATTTCACCTATGTATGCCTCATTTTAGTCCTATTTTTCATATTTGGGTAACTAAATTAAGTTTTTCAATTTTTCGAATTTTTTGTAAAATTTTTGTTTTAAGAGTAAATTTGGACTGCATTAAAAATTCCCATAATAGCTCCATGGAAGTCATATGTGAAAAACACCTGGGAGAGATATGAGCACATATTTGAAAATCTTGGGAACCACAGATGAAGAAACACCTATTGGTTCAGTCAAACTAAGCAAAAACAGTCTCGGTCAACGCTGGTCAAACTTGACCTGTCATTCAGGAATCCTTAGCAAAAAGGGGTAGATTTATTATTTTATGGGATTTTTCCTGATTTTTTGAACCAGACTTAATGAGTTTGACCCATATGGATGGATTAGGATTGATAAGGTTGTTAGAGCCATTATAGCAAAGTTTGTTTATTATTTTATTATTTACACAAAGTTTATGGACCATTCAAAGGGGTGTAAAAGGAGTAATTTTGTATTAAGATTTTTGGAGGCTTTTGAGATAATTTGAAGAATCATTTCTACTGTTCTATTTGCTGTTCATGTTTTGGATTATTTATTAAGTTAGCTGTAGCTGAAGAGTTCTTCAGGTGTACAAGGCAAGGTTGGAGGGCCCCCATACCAAGCTAAGTAAACTTTAGTTAAATTTTGTATAAATTAGCATAGTTTTGATTCAGTATTTCTTGTTTTAGTTTTATGATTTAGTTACTTAGATGTGTTATGAATTCAGTATGATTTTTGGATGATTCTGGTTTACAATCTAATTTTCATACGAAAGGAAAACTAAGGATTTAACTTAAATTCTCTTTCTATCAAATTATGAATCACTACTAAAAATCATCCTTTTGCATTTCTTGAATGTTGGGTTGTGTTATATTCTTTCCATGACTAGCCCACGTAGTTAACCATGGGGTTAGAAGGGGGGCGGATCCCCCCATTCATTGCGCCGATTGCGTAGCGAGGGGTGCCATAGGGGGTTTGAGGGGTGCAGGTAACTCCACTCTATGGGGTCCAGGGAAACGCCCCAGAAAATTTTGTTTTTGGACCCTATATTAGGTTGGGAAGACCTACCTATGGTTTTGGGCATGATTTTTCACACATGGTTTTGGATGCGATGGTTTTCGGTCCATGGTTTTTGACGCGATGGTTTTCAGTCCATGGTTTTGGATGCGATGGTTTTAAGTCCATGGTTTTGGATGCGATGGTTTTTTAGTCCATGGTTTTGGACGCGATGGTTTTCAGTCTATGGTATTGGATGCTTCGGCATGTATACATATGTATTGTAACATTGAAAGGATCATAATGAAAAATCAATCTGGTAGTCCCGGTTTCGGGATCCAGGGGAAAATCTCTGTGTATATGTGTTTTATTAGTTATGCTCTTGCATTGTTTATTTTCTGTGTTTTAGAATTCGTATGCAGGTAATTTATGTATGGGGTTAAAACCTACATTTGGTATTCGAGCTATTTTGGCTTCAAGGGGACGCCTTTGTTGCTGAAGGGTTTCGCGCGGGCCTATGGTAGACCCTGTTCAATGGGAGATCTATGAGATCGATTCTGGTGGTGAAAGAAGATGGAGAGCAGTGGAAATATAGAGATCGAGAAATTTAATGGTTAGAGTTTTGATTTGTGGAAACTCAAGATGGAGGATCAGTTGGTGGATAAAGATCAGTGGATCGCGTTAGGTCTAGGTACTAAACCAATGGGAGTGTCCGATGAAGAACGAAAGAAGTTGGATCAGAAGGAAAAGAGAACAATACGATTACATGTCTCAGATTCAGTATTGCTGAATATATCAGGGGAAGCTATGGCGAAGGCTTTGTGGGACAAGTTAGGGACTTTGTACCAATCTAAGTCTCTGGTGAATAAATTGTCCCTACAAAAAATGATGTATAACCTAAGGGTGAAAGATGGAGACTCGGCGATAGAGCATCTGAACGCATTTAATACTATGGTAAGTCAGTGATTATCTATTGATATTAAAATTTCAGATGAAGATAACTACATCAGTTTTTTGTGTTCTCTACCAGATTCATGGGATAGTCTAGTTATTGCAATAGGTAGTAATGCAATTGCCTTGCAGTTTGATGAAGTAGTCTCATCTTTGTTGACGGAGGAGATGAGATGGAAAAATATGGAGAGCCAAAATGGTGATGCCTTGTCTGTATGAGGACGGTCCCAGAATAGAAACAAAAATAAGTCATCGAGTGGGAGATCTAAATCTAGAGGGAGATCTAAATCTCCAAAAAAACTTGTAAAGGTGGTGTGCTGGAAATGCGGAAAGGAAGGGCACTACAAAAGAGCTTATAAATCTAAAGATCCTGAAAAAGGAAAGGGATCTGATGATGCTCCTTCTACAGAGGTGAAAACCACCTCAGATGAAGGTGGGGATGTGTACTTGGCTTCTTCAAGTACACATGTAGATCATGAGGCATGGTTGATTGACTCAAGTGCATCCTTTCACTTCACTCCCCATAGAGAGTGGTTCTACGAGTATGAGAAATATGATGGTGGTGATGTCTTCTTGGGGGATGACAGGAAGGCTAGAATCGTTGGTCGTGGAAAAGTAAATTTGAAGTTGCAAGGTGGAAGGGTTAGAACACTTCCAGGTGTTTTGTATATTCCTGCATTGGCTAGAAATATGGTTTCCGTAAGCAAGTTGGATGATGCAGGTGTAAAAATAGTGTTCGTGAAGGATACCTACAGAATGGTTCGGGGAGAAATGGTATTGATGTGGGGAGTTCGGATTCGAACTCTATACAAGTTGCAAGGTAGCACTGTTATTGATGGGTGCAATAGTTCTGTGGTTCCTGAAAGTGGAGCAGAAAATATAGTGGTCTCTGGAGAGAAGACCATGCTGTGGCATCAAAGGCTTGGACATATTAGAGAGAAGGGCCTTCGAATACTTCATGGTAAAGGTATGGTAGAAGGTATGAGTAATAGCTCTTTGGATTTTGATTTTTGTGAAAATTGTGTATATGGGAAGCAGAATCGGGTGAGTTTCCCTTCTGGTGGTAAGAGGGCGAAACATATATTAGAGCTTGTGCATAGTGATGTGTTTGGACCTGTGAAGGTTCCATCAATGGGTAAGTCTGTGTACTATGTATCATTTATAGATGAATTCTTAAGGAATACAAGGATATATTTCCTTAAGAAGAAATCTGAAGTCTTTGACAGGTTTAAAGAATTTAAGGTTCTAGTGGAAAACCAAACAAAGAAGAAGATAAAGGTGTTGAGAATAGATAACGGTGGAGAGTTTTGCAGTAAGGAATTTGAAGAATTCTCTAAGAAGTGTGGTATAGCACGACAGAAGACTACTTCATATACACCTCATCAAAATGGAGTTGTAGAAATAATGAACAAGACGTTGATAGAAAGGGCAAGAAGCATACTCAGTGGTGCCGGGTTAGGACAAGAATTCTGGGCAGAGGTGGTGGAGACTGCATGTTACCTAGTCAACAGATCACCTTCATCACCATTGGAAGATAAGACTCCACAAGAGGTATGGACTGGAAATAAACCTTCTCTTTCACATCTGAGGGTATTTGGATGTGATGCATATGTACATGTTCCAAAGGAGAAAAGAACCAAGTTGGATATTAAATCTAAAAAGTGCATCTTTATTAGGTATAAGGATGGTTTAAAGGGTTATAAGCTTTGGAACCCAGTAACAAGGAAGATTGTGTACAGCCGAGATGTGGTGTTCAGAGAGGTGAAAGATGTTATTAAACATGAAGTCCAACCAAAGGAACCTGAGAAGATAGCGTTTGAGCTAAAGGAGGAAGAATCAGACTCTACAGCAGAGGAGGAATCAGAAGATGAAGAGCCACAAACTCTGGGTGTGAGATGATCAGTTCAAGAAAGAAGGCAACCAGAAAGGTATAGTCCATCTGCTGTCTATTCAAATTTTTCTTTATCTATTACTGATGATGATCCCAGCACTGTGAAGGAAGCAGTATATTCAGAGGATGGAAAACTCTAAAAAGAGGCCATGGTTGATGAAATGACATCTTTGCACAAAAATGAGGCTTGGGATCTGGTGGAGTTGCCGGCTGGAAGGAAACCCATTGGCAACAAATGGGTGTTCAAGAAGAATACACATGCAGAAGGAAAGGTGGAGAAATACAAAGCTCGGTTGGTAGCAAAAGGTTATTCCTAGGTGTCGGGAATTGATTTTGGTGATATTTTTTCTCCTATTGCCAAGGTAACTTTTATTAGATTACTTTTATCTGTTGCCACTGCTTTTGATTTTGAGGTAGAATAGATGGATGTGAAGACAAAATTTCTTTACGGGGATCTGGAAGAGGAGATCTACATGAAGCAACCTGAAGGTTTTGCGGTGAAGGGTAAGAAAGAACTGGTATGCAAGTTAAAGAAGTAAGTGTATGGGTTAAAACAGTCACCAAGGATGTGGTATCAGAAATTTGATACATTTATACGGGGACTTGGCTTCACCAGAAGTAAAGCAGATCACTGTGTGTATTTTAAATTAATTGGTGACCGTGTTATTTATTTGGTCTTATATGTGGATGATATGTTGCTGGTTGGAAATGACAAAGAAATTATCCAGGATTTGAAGACCCAATTGTCCTCCAAATTCGACATGAAAGATCTTGGTGCTGCAAACTATATTTTGGGCATGGAAATTAAAAGAGATCGGGCAAAGAGGAAGCTCTAGTTAAACCAGAGGAAGTATGTCGAGACAATATTGCAGAGATTTAATATGCAGGATAGTAAACTGGTGAAGGTTCCTATTCTTGTAGGTGTAAAGTTATTTGCTGAACAGTGTCCCAAGACACAAGAAGAGGAAGAGGACATGTCTCGTGTTCCATATGCAAGTGCAGTTGGTATCCTAATGTATGCAGTGGTCTGTACTAGACCAGACATTGCACATGCAGTGGGAGTATTGAGCAAGTTTATGTCAAAACTAGGAAAGGAGCATTGGAGAGCAGTGAAGCAGGTTTTTAGGTATTTGCGTGGCACTAGTGAGTATGGTTTGTACTACCAAGGAAGACCAGGATTGGATAGAGTGTTGGATATTCATGGCTTTGTTGATGCAGACTAGGCTGGAGATCTGGATCAAAGAAGATCTACAAGTGGGTATGTTTTTAACCTATTTGGAGGTGCAGTCAGTTGGATGAGTAAGAAACAATATGTAGTGGCATTATCAACTACAAAGGAAAAATACATGGCAGCCACTCATGCAAGCAAGGACGCAGTTTGGTTGCAGATATTGTGTTCAAGTATGGGGTTAGTATAGGGAGCTATAAGGATAGACTGTGACAGCCAAAGTGCAATTTTCTTGGAAAATAACCCTGCTTATCATTCAAAGGAAAAGCACATTGATGTTTAGTATCACTTTGTGAGGGATTTGATAGAAGACAAAAATGTGTTACTGGTAAAGGTGGACACTTTGAAGAATACTGCAGATGCGTTGACAAAATCTGTGAGCTCTGAGAAGTTCTCTTGGTGTAGAGAAACAATGGGCGTTGTAGGGCGGGATAAATGACTAAGCTCTCTTGTGGGTCCCTGTGGAAAGAAAGCAACAAGTGGGAGAATGTTGGGTTGTGTTATATTCTTTCCATGACTAGCCCACGTAGTTAACCGGGGGGTTAGAAGGGGGGCATAGCCTCCCCTTCATTGTGCTGATTGCATAGCGGGGGGTGCCACAGGGGGTTTGAGGGGTGCAAGCAACCCCACTCTATAAATTTTGTTTTTGGACCCTATATTAGGTTGGGCAAACCTACCTATGGTTTTGTGCATGATTTTTCACACATGGTTTTGGATGCGATGGTTTTCGGTCCATGGTTTTGGACGCGATGGTTTTCGGTCCATGGTATTGGATGCTTCGGCATGTATAAATATGTATTGTAACATTGAAAGGATCATAATGAAAAATCAATCTGGTAGTCCCAGTTTTGGGATTCAGGGGAAAATCTCTCTGTATATGTGTTTTATGTGTTATGCTCTTGCATCGTTTTTTTTTTCTGTGTTTTAGAATTCGTATGTAGGTAATTTCTGTATAGGGTTAAAACCTATATTGAATTCCAGTTTATGATTTTATGCAATGGTAATGTTGTGGGAGTAGAAATGTGAGGAAGGACAACCAGAACCTCCTAAGTTAGGATCCCCTTCTCTTGCTTTCTACACATCAAAAACTGTTGCTCTTTAGTTTCTCTTCTTGAGGACAGTATTGTGGGGAAGGACAACTAGGACATCCTAAGTTAGGAGCCTCTTCCTTCACTTATTGCATCTTGAATAAGAGACTTTTTAGCTTCTTTAACTTATAACTTATTTGTAATATGCATTTCCTTTAACCTTTGAGCCTTTCCTTCTTAAATTTACTTTATCTAAAATCCATATACTTTGGACGTGCTTCCAAGTCTACAAACCCAAATTGACAAGTAAAACACCTACGTTAGTTTACTTAGTAAACTGTATGACATTTTTGGTGCTATTGATGGGGAAGCACACTTAGATAGAGTTGGTTAGGAATATTGTTAAAAAGAAAAAAAAGACACTTTTCATTATAGTTATTCATGCTTAGATATAAAAATTAGAAAGGTAGATCCCAAAACAAAACCCCCAACCACTAATAAAATCTCACTAACTACAAAATCCACTTGCAAAACAAAGATCTACAAAACATGATGTTAAAGAAGTCATTTAGAGAAGGAGGCATGCCGCAACAAGGATCTTCTTAAACCCTTGTCCACAATTTAGAATGGTCACTAGGGATGAATCTTCATTTCAAAAGATAGAAGAGAAACAAAGCATCCATGAAAATGATCCACAAGAAGAGAACCTAGAAGCTTCTTCTAGTTATCTTTGTATGGAGATTAATGAGTTATGGATCACATGCGATGAATTTCAAACAATAGATCTAGAAATTCAATAATATCTAGCATATGATCCCTTGTGCATTCATGGTTTCGAACACATTCCACAAGAAGAACTTTGTGATATGAAAATTAAGGAGAACCACACAAACAAACATAATTTCAAAACATGGTTTCAACTAGTCATTAGGCCACAACACCAATCCATTTTTCAACATTCCTTAGCATCAAATATTTATGATCAACTAACTTTTCATGTCCAAGCATTCACTAAGGTATATTTTTCAAACTTTGATATGAGTCTACTTATAACTTTTTACGAAAATGGATGCATTGGAAATTCTCTTATACTTGAGAGAAAGACTTATTTTTATACAATAGAGTAGGATATAATAGAATAAATAAATAAATATGTAGAATGAGTTCACAATAGGACTTTTGGTTCAAACTCTCATGAATAAATTCTTCAATATTCAATTGGAAGGTTTTCATGGCAAAATGCAGGATCATTTTCAAACCATGTTTTTAAACAAGGTATCTCTTGAAATATATTTTTTAAATCCATTTTGAAATTTTCAATTTGGATCACAAATAAAAAAATATGATCAAAATAAAAACTAGGTCTCAAGTGAAATTTTGAGGACAGAGTTAGTACAACCTTGATTTGAGGGGTCTAATGGAAACATTTTAACATGATATTTATAGGGAAGATATCCCTTGGAATCTAGTTTCCAAATCAATTTTAATCACCTCAATCCAATATCATATGAAAAAGTTATGCTCAAAATACTAACTGCTTGTCGAAAAATCTGCATGGTGACAATTCTAGGTCTTGACTGTTCATTGGCATATTTAACATACCAAATCATCTTATTTTCAAAACATGTTTATATGGGAGATATATATTCAAGTATATATCAATAAACAATTTTAATCATCCAATTTTGATTTCAAATGAAAAAATTAAGCCACATTTAGTGACTGCATGTCTTAAAATCAACATATTGAGACTTTGCCTCCTAGGCTTGTTCATCAACAATTTTGGGAAATCAAACCTAAGAATTAAAAAAAACTATTTCTAATGGATAGATAAAATTGAATATAATTTAATCTCCAAGTGGAATGACATTTATCTGATATTTAACGAAAAATTTACATTCCAAATAGTGATTGTTGGTCTAACAAACAATTTACAAGAAGCTCTATCAAACATGGTACTCCTCATCATTTTTCATGTATCATTTTAAATAATTTTGAAATCATGTTTATACTGGAAATAACCATTTTAATTCACTTCAAATTGGATTTGGAAGCACTCTAATTGGAAATAAAATTAATATTTTGTGAACACAATACCGCTAGGAGGTCTAGGTTGGCCACCATTCCTCAAGGGGTAAACAAATGCATTTTCTTTGTATATCATCTTTGGAATTGTTTTTACGCAATGCTTGTAATTATTTTACATATTTATTGGAAGAAGAGAGACTTTACACCTGTCTTCCTCCATCATCTAATATTGTATTTCAGGCAAATACTATGTTTTTGCAGGTTATAGGAAGATTTAAGGAGTGAACTCCATGGATGAAGGATTTTTGAAAGTCAATATTTAAAAATTCATATATGAGAATATGAAATGAAAATGTTGAAGTAAAATTAAAGTGGAATTAACTTGATGATTGAGTTCATTCAAAGAAACTCAAAACTGTTGAAGCTTGCTTTCAGTTGCTAACCAACAATACCAACAACCCTACAACATGAATTGAGATCGAGGAAAAATGCATGAAGCTAATCATCAGAAGAATAAGTCAAGTTTTTGTACCGTGAAAAGTCACATCCATTGCCTAAAAATACTTTCATAAGACATATCTTTCATGATTCCATTCATCTACCATATTGTATGCTAAGCTTCACAATCATTTAGATCTACCGTATTGAAGTCTAGATCTATTATTTAGCTATCCATCTACTTCTAGATCATGACTTCAACCTATATTACTTTCATAATATTTCCATACTTCCCTACACCATTATACCCCACCTCCATCCATAAAATAAAAATAAAAATAAAAATAAAAAATAATAAAGGACTTTGGCTGTGAAAATCTAGGATACTGGCACAATAAAAACTTGAATTCATATCGGAAAACCAGCTTGCTTGACCAATATGAATTCTCTTTTATGTTTTTCAGTTTCATTTTGCAGAAGCATCCTACAAAATTCAAAGACTTGAGGACAAGTCTCAAGATCAACAAAAGGGAAGATTCATAATAAACCAACAAACTATGGAACTGGTTTAATGTCAAGCAACAATATTGCAGAGGGATCTGAGACATCATAATCAATATTTATCAGTAAGGGACCTGAACAAGATCAATGTCATATGTTATTGCAGAAGGGACCTGAGACATCATAATCAATATTTATCATTAAGGGACCTGAACAAGATCAATGTCATATGTTATTGCAGAAGGGACATGATTATTCATCTTAAAATCAACATCAAAGGGACTTGAGAAGCAACTACAAGCATCTACAATCCAGAAAAATCATTTAGAAGAATTCATTTTGAGGTAAAAGTATCGTCATCATTAGCAAAAGGTCAAGTGTGGACAAAAGAGATAAGGTCATCATCAATTGAAGAAAATCATTGAAACTGAGCTATCAAGTGAAAGGAAAGTATTGTAAGTTTAAAGTATACTTAATGCCTTCGATTTTGAATTTTTTTTCTAATATTGATAAACTAGTTTAAACTTGAATATGTAGTACCCCTATCCATGTATATATCATCCTAAATTATCCTACATTACCCTATATCCTACATCACCCTACATTATATACATTTACCTCTTACATTATTCAATCACATTATTACATTCATCAATTCATCATTCACTCAACCACATTTATTTGCATTTTTGACCAAACATTTTGGCCACATCTCCTTTTTGGGCTAAAAAAGGCATAATGGAAAATTGCCTACAAAACAAGAAGGATTAGTCTTATATTGCTACAAAACAAACAAGCATGGGTTAGTATCATAAAAGAAAAACAAAAGAGAATGATGTATGGTTCAATGATGTATTTTTACTCTAAGAATTGAAATGACATTGAAAATAGTTATTTCAAAAGAGCTACCTCAAAATCATTTTAAAAGAGTAATAAATGCATCATGAGAAAATATGAGCATCATGAAAAAAACATGCATCAAAAGGACGAGGAAGAATAAATTATGACCAAGAAGACTTTGCAAAAATCATTAAATAAAATATGCATGAGTATGATTTTAATGGATATGAGTATGTAATGAAGGTGCACAATGGTATCAATGATGAAAAATACAAAGTATGCATATAATTCAAAGAGGACGCATATGTGCAAAGGACATAAGATTTAATTAAAACAACATATGGCATAATACCAAAGGGCTCATAAAAATCATTCAAATCGATTTTTTTTTGAAATATCATGCAAAGCGATGGTGTATGGTGCAAATAACCATAATACAAAAAGGAGTACAATGAGTTTCAATTAAAATCAATTTGTTTTGAAATAAAAAATCATGCAAAGTGATCGTCATAGAGAAAATGACGAAAATGGAATAGGACAGGTGTTGAAGATGATGGTCAAAAGGTCAAATGTTGCATGAGGAAAGAGGCAATGTTCAACCTTTATGCAGACAATAGAAATGAAGGTTCAACACCTACACAGAAGCAGAGAAACAAAGGCTTAGACAACCCAGTGCCAATGTCTTCACCCAGGAAGAAGATAGAGAAATAAAAAAATCAGAGAACACGGTGTTGCGGTTAAAAACTCAGGTAGGAAGAGTGAAAACCCAGAAGTAAAATCGATTTTATAAATGCAGTGAAGATGAAATCGATTCAAATCAAGGTGAATCAGTGAACAATTTCGTGAAAAATGAAGGGCAAATTAACTAGAACTCCAAAATCAATATGTGAGTTACAAATCCCACTAAAACATGGAAATCTCCGCTCAAAATCCCAAGAATTTCGCAGTTGAGTTTGAGTGTGAATGAGATCTGGTTAAATCATTTTTTCAGTGATTCGAAGTCTGAGATTTATAAATAAATATCAGTGTAGGTGACCACACTCCAATTCACATTCACATTTACATTGACAAACTCCTGTTCACATTTACATTTTTATTTGAAAAAATTCAATTTATATTGACAAATGTGCTGGCAAATCTGAGTTTCTAACTGCGCAGTGGAAGTCTGCATTTAAACTCCAGGAGTGAAGTTGTTAGACATTAAATTATAGTGAAAACAAAAGAAAGAGGGGATAAAAGAAAATCAATGCAGCAGTCCTTCGACAATCACACAATCTCTATGCAAAATAATTCCATTTCCACTAAGCAGGTTTCATCACCATCGAATGGTCAAGGGATTAACAGGAAAGGATTGGAATCACTGGAAGAAAAATCGATGGGAAAGTTAGTTGAAGAATTTAATAATTCAGTTTGAATGAAGTCAAGAGGACAAGAAACATGTGTTCCTCCATATACAGAGTCTGATGGAGGCAAGCCTCAGAATTACAAGAGCAATGATGTTACTCACAAAATAGTACTGCATGACAATTTCTCAAATGGACTAGGAGAACATGTGATTTCCAAGGACACTGATGTTTTAAAAGCTTCTCTTCAAGAAATATCTAAGAAACAAGATGGTCTATTGGAGGATCTGATGACTTTCCAGTTACATTATCAAGCTTGAACAAAAGAACTTATTAGGGAGATCGCAGAACATGATGCTAAAAGTAGCATAATTCTCCGTGGTGGAAAAGATGGATTGGTGTTAGCGAATGAAATTGATCACAGAACACTTGCAGCTGGCAAGGTCAAGAGGGCGCTTGACATAGTTGTGCCTATACAAAACAAAGAAAGCTATCTGAAGGATCTGCTTCCTTGCAAAATTCCTTACAAGAACTCAATGAAATCTGTACCAAAAACCAATGGTCACCCAACTACACAGTCATCAATTCAAGTGATGTCGAACTCTCTTTTGCAACTGTTACAGTTCGAGGTGTAGACTTTGAACTTTCAGAATGGGGTGAGCTGAAAAGTAGAGAAATGGAAGCAAAAGAATCTATAGCATCGTATATGCTGAGTACATTGTATCGTATGAGTGGTCGGTAAGAGTGACTAGTTGTCCGAGTCCTTGAAATCCATGCATTATTTGTATCATTTTCTCTTCCAATTCTGGGTTTCCACCCACATGAATGGGTGTTACTATGTATGCTTATACAACACATCATAGATGGTGAGAAGATAAAGTCTTTGTGGACTCTTGAATTCAGTGGTATTAATTAAAATCAGCATCAAATCATTGATTTCTTCCAAGTTTTGATTTCTCAAGTCCAGTGGATACTTAGATAGCTCCAATGATTGTTGCAGAAGCACACAGAAAATTGTTTTCCTTCTAAAAATCGACTTCTGAAGAGGCAGTGAATGAATGAGTGCAGGTAGTGGTTAATTTGAGAATTATCAAGTATTCGATTTCTCTAGCTCCAAATTTCGATTTTTGAGAAAGGGTTTTGAGAAAAAAATAAATATATAAGAAGGTATTTTTCCAGAAATTGATTTCTGAGGAAAATTATTTAAAAACTTGATTTATGAGGTATTGAAGATACAGGGTATTTTCTAGAAAATCATTTTCAAAGCATTGAAACAAAGCCTTCTCTCCACATCAGCAGTGAACACAGGTGCTAAGAAGACAAAGAAGAAATTGATTTCAATTTCTGGAAGAATAGAGAGTTAATTAATCATTTCCAGAATTTGATTTTAGATTCTAAGGAGACAGAGGAAATTTGATTTTGATTCCTGAGGAAGAAAAGAATACTTTCATTTCTAAAAATTGATTTCTCCAAGTCAGATTTTCATTTCTAAAAATCGATTTCTCTAGGTCACAGACTCTTTTCCAAAATCGATTTTAAGGATAGAGAATTTTGTATTTATAAAATTGATTTTGAAGAACGAAGATTCATTTTTAAAAATCGATTTTAAAAGGACAGAGAGGAGTTTATTAAACAAAATCAATTTCAATTTTGAAGGACAGAGAGCAGTATTTTCCAAAAGTTATTTCTAAAGAAACAAAAAGGATTGTTCATTTAAGAATTTGAGGATCTCTGAAGGCAGAGTGGGTAATAATTTCCAGAAAATCAATTTCAAGGTAGAGTGGGTAATTATTTCCAGAAAATCAATTTCATGGCAGAGTGGAATAATAATTTCTAGAAAATTGATTTTCAAGAAGACAAAATAGGTTTCCAGAATTCAAGTTTTAAAGTTTTAAAGTATTCTCTCCACAAGTAGTTGAAATAGAGGTTCAATCTCAGAATTATTTCCCTTTTCTCTCATAACATAAGTGTCTAAAGTTCAGATCTAGTCTTGAAACCAAAAGTAACAAAGACACCCAGATTTTAGTATGGGGAATAGAAATGATCCAAATGGATTTCCGTTGGAAATCGAACACAAAGAAACAATAAAAAAAAACTTTACGAAGAAGTGATATTAAAATTCCTAAGAAAATTTAATGGACACAATTAAAAAGTTACAAAGGAGTTTGTGACCAATTTTGACAATGAAAAAATCCAAAATTGAAGACATTTTTGTTCCCATCACTCTGGAATACATAGCCCAAGCCATAAATTTTCCACTGATAGGTGAAGAATACTACAAAGGGCAACACTTTAAAGAGAAAGGATGGAATTCCTTTAGAAAAATGGAGAAAAGGAAGGAGAAAAAGTGAAGAATGTCATCTACAAAGAAGAGAAACATGAGTGTATTGATATTCTCCTTTAGGCTGCACAAGAAGAAGCTACATGATCATGAACAATAGGGGTATCATCACTCAGGAGATCCAAACAGAGGAGGAAAGCATGAGGACATGCTTGAACATCATCAAAGGGGACATGTTGGCCCTTAATTTTGGTCATCTTTGACTATCCTAAATATATTTTTTTACCACCATATTCCATCCAATTTCACATATATATGCCTCATTTTAGTCCTATTTTTCATATTCAGGTAGCTAAATTAATTTTTTGAATTTTTGGAAAATCTTGTAAAAATTGAGTTTTAAGAGTAAATTTGGGCTGCATTAAAAATTCCCGTAATAGCTCCATGGAAGTCATATGTGCAGGACACCTGGGAAAGATATGAGCACATATTTAGAAATATTAGGAACCACAGGTGAAGAAACACTTATTGGTTCAGTCAAACTGAACAAAAACAAGCCTGGTCAACGCTGGTCAAACTTGACCTGTCATTCAAGAATCCCTAGTAAAAAGGGGTAGATTTATTATTTTGTGGGATTTTTCCTTATTTTGTGAACCAGACTTAATGAGTTTGACTTGCATGGATGGATTAGGATTTATAAGGATGTTAGAGCCATTATAGCAAAGTTTGTTTATTATTTTCTTATTTAAACAGAGTTTATGGACCATTCAAAGGGGTGTAAAAGGAGTAATTTTGTATTAAGATTATTGGAGACTATTGAGATAATTTGAAGAATCATTTCTACTATTCTATTTTCTGTTCATGCTATGGATGCTTTATTAAGTTAGATGTAGCTGAAGAGTTCTTCAGGTGTACAAGGCAAGGTTGGAGGGCCCCCATACCAAGCTAAGTACACTTTGGTTAAATTTTGTATAAATTAGCCTAGTTTTGATTCACTATTTCTCATTTTAGTTTTATGATTCAGTTACTTAGATGTGTTATGAATTCTATATGATTATTGGATGATTCTGGTTTAAAATCTAATTTTCATATGAAAGGACAACCAAGGATTTAAGTTAAATTCTCTTTCTATCAAATTATGAATCACAACTAAAAATCATCCTTTTGCATTTCTTGAATTCTAGTTTATGATTTGATGCAATCATAGTGTTGTTGGCTTAGAACTGTGAGGAAGGACAACTGGGAACTCCTAATTTAGGAGCCTATTCTCTTGATTTCTACACATCACAAACTGTTGCTCTTTAGTTTCTCTTCTTGAGTTGTGGGGAAAGACAACTAGGACCTCCTAAGTTAGGAGCCTCTTCCTTCGCTTACTGCATCTTGAATCACAGACTTCTTAGTTTATTTAAACTTAGAACTTATTTGTAATATTCATTTACTTTAACCTTTGAGCCTTGCCTTCCTAAATTGACCTTACCTGAAATCCAAATACTTTGGACATGCTTCCAAGTCTACAAACTCGGATTGAAAAGTAAAACACCTATGTTAGTTTACTTAGTAAATTGACCTGACACAATGTGATGACTAAGGAGACTATGCTTAAGCTGAATCTCTAGGGATCTTTAAGAAAGATCACAACAGTCTTGCAGCTTGTGTACATGTCCATAGTAGCTCCCGAGGGAGTTATTGAGGATGTGATGGTCTCCATTGATTCCTGGGAATACCTTGCTCACTTCTTAGTTCTCCAACCTAAGACCAAGTTCAATGGTTATCCTCTCATCCTTGGGAGAACATGGTTAGCCATTGTTGATGCTTACATAAGTTGCATGGCTAGGAATATGACCATTAAAAATGGGAATTTGTCCAAACAATTGGTCTTGTACCCTCCTGCTCAACCATCTCTGGAGCATGACTTACCTTTATGGTTAGAAGAGGAGGAAGAAGATGAAGTCTACTCTTCCCCAATCTGTACCCTAGATGCTACTATACGAAGGGGGAAACCTGATGAAGATGAGATAATTGAGAAAATCCTCCAGAATTATCCCCCCAACACCATGTCTCTTAAGGAGTTAGTGAAGAAAGCTGAAGATAACCCTTGGATTGATTTGTGCTTAGCTAAATCAAGCCCTAATCATGCCAAGATGATAGAATTTGGCCCAGAAAGAACATTGAAAATCAACTCCTCTCTCTCTGTACATCAGGAAGAGGAATTATGTGACATGTTGAGAAAACATCTGGATGCCTTTTCCTGGAGTTACAAGGAAATGAAGGGAGTGCACCCTTCGGTGTGTACTCACCACGTTTACATCAAGGAAGGCTGCAAGCCAGTGTGCCAACCTCAGAGGAGAATGAACCCAACCCTCAAGGATATAGTCAAAGAAGAACTGTAGGATTTGTTGGATGTAGGGTTCATTTACCCCATCCTAGATGGTGAGTGGGTATCTTCTCTGGTTCTATTTCCAAAGAACAAAGGAAAGTGGAGGATCTTTGTGGATTACACAGAACTAAACAAAGCCACAAAAAAAGAAACATTTCTGTTAGGTCCCTATAATACTAGTGTATTCCCTTATTATTATTGTCATTGTAGCCCCTTATTGTTATTGTTGTGCCCATGTTATCCTCATATTGTTATTATTGTGCCCCATAGAAGCCCACTATTTTTATAGTTGTGCCCTTACATTATTATTGTTATGTCGGCTCTGATTATATTGTGACTCCTTAGAGTCCTATATATAGAAAGGAGGTCTTTTCATTTGTATCATCCAATAATTGTTCATTTGTGTAATGTAAATGAGGTTTTTCCATTGAAGAGGTTGATTTTGAAGTCGTTTATCTATCTTTTCTTCTATTTTGGGAGTTGGTTGCATAACATTTGGTATTGGAGCTTTGGATTCTAGGGTTTTGCTTCTACAAACAGGCCATTTTGGAATTTTACCTATAATTTTTTTATATAAAGTTTTAGAAGCTAAAATTAAAACCCATTTGAGCCTATATCTTGATGAAACTTGGATACGAATTTCATATCTTGTCTCACTATACTTTCAGAAATATTATCCAAGGAAGTTAGGGTTTTTGGCAAACTCCCACATTATATCTCAAAAATGTGACCTGAGGAAAATCGTCATAATTTTCTCTCTAAGCATCAGATTGAAATTTCGTAAAAAAGAACAAAAAGAAGACAAACTTTAGTTTTTTGTGTATTGTTTCCAGGGTCGAAGATTGAAACAGTGAGACATGGCACTTCGTACAAGTTATCTCTAATGAACGAGTCTATAATCAAGTCATTGTGGGAGATTTGGAATAAGTATTTCCTGGAGAATCCAATATTGATAAAACTTGCAGGGTTGGAAAGATGACTTAGAGGGACACCTTGGGACAAAATGTCAGACCTCGGAGATCTGAAATTACATAGATACAATAGATTCAATATCGAGTTGCTATAAATCATAAAATAGTATTTTTAAATTTTTGCATAAGTTTGAAGGAATTCAAATGGCATAGTGAAGCATAATTACCATTAATTGATGCTCCGAAGAAAGAAAATGGAAACACCTAGTAAGCAACCTGAAATCTCTAGCATGACTCATGAAGAAGAGGAAGAAATGCAACATGATATATCAATATTACAAGACCAAGTGCAACAAATTTCACTCTCACAAAAAGTAACAGAAGCTAAGATGGATGGTTTAAATAAAGGCGTGAAAGCTAAGATGAATGGCATGTAAGCTAAGATGGATTGTGTGATGGATGGTTTAAATAAAGGAGCAGAAGCTAAGATGAATGGTGTGGAAGCTACGATGGATGGCGTAGAAGCTAAGATGGATGGTTTAAAGAAAGGAGCGGAAGCTAAGATGAACGGTGTGGAAGCTACGATGGATGGCATAGAAGCTAATATGGATGATTTAGAAGTAAACATTGAAGATTTGAAGAAAGATATGGAAGGTTCGAAAGGAGGTTTGGAAAAGTTGCTACAATAAATGCTTCCTAATGGCGAAAAGGTAGTAGAGGAAACTCATAATGAGAACAAAAGAAATGTTAGTCATGATTTCATAGACTCTAACATTGGATTGAAGACCCACCATGTTCCAAAGATTGATATGAGGAATTTTGCTGGCAAGGTTCCCGTAACATGGATACTACAAATGGAGAAATATTTCGATATCCATAATGTGAAAAACACACAAAATATACACATTGCAACTTTATATTTGAAACCCAATTATTTTTTATGGTATTGATGGATTTTATCTCGTAAACAAATTGTCACTTGGGAAATTTTTACGGAAGAAATGATAGCACATTATGAGGATACAAAAAGAAACACCTATTTTAGCCAATTGATAAATCTCAAACAAAAGGGTTCAATGGTGGAGCACATTGAGGACTTACAAAAATTGAATATAAGGGTAAAAGATATTCCAGAGGAGCGTAGGATTGATGTGTTCATATGGAATTTAAAGGATAGCATCCAACATGAGGTGTGCCTTTGGGAACCCGATTCATTGGAGAAGGTATTCAGGTTGGCAAAAAAAATTGAAAGAAAAATTATGGCAACAAGTAAGCCTACCAATCACAACTCTAAATATGGAAGTGTTATTGCCCCTAGCCTTCCACAAGCTACAAGGTTGACACCACAACAATTGGAAGAAAAAGGAGAAAAAGGGCTTTGTTACAGTTGTGATAGCAAATAAACTAAAGGTCACAAGTGTGATGAGAAGAAATTATTTTACATAGATTGTGAATAGGAAGAAGAAAAGGAAAAATAAACTTTAAAAGAAGAGGATACACACCAACAACAAACCCTAGAGAAATAAGAAATGAATCCGACCATATCTTGTAATGCATTGGCCGGAATTACCACTCCTCAAACTATCAAAATAGAAGGACATATCAAGAAGAAAAATGTAATAGTGTTGGTTGATCTCGAAAGTACCCATAATTTTATTCATTTTAAGATAGAGAAGGAATTGAGTTGCTTCCTATATCTAGGACCAGAGTGTCAAGTGATGGTTGCAAATGGAGGAACCCTAAATTTCTCTGGAAAGTGCCATAATATCAAGCTATCCATGGGAAATATGGGTTGAATAGTCCAATGCTTTCCATTCCAATGGGTGGTGCTGATGTTGTACTAGGAGTCCAATGTCTACAATCTTTGGGTATGATAGCTTTTAATTTTCAAGAACTTTTCTTTATTTTTTTCCAGAAGGAAAGGAAGTTGAATTAAGGGGTATCACAGGGAAACCGAGAAAAAAACTAGATCTAACGACATGACAAATATTCTAAAGAAAGAAAAACGTGGCGTAATTTCACAATTATATTCGCTAGAGGTTCCCACATCGAAACAATCTATTTCTCCATATCTCCAAAAAGTCTTGGACAATAATTCCAAGGTATTTGAGACTCCCAAAGGCCTCCCACCTATTCGTGATCATGATCATGCTATTCATTTGATTCTAGGAAGTATTCCTCCAAACATCAGGTCTTACAGATATCCCTATGCCAAAAAGAGTGAAATTGAACGTATGATTGCATAAATGCTAGAGGTTGGTATAATTCAACCTCGTCAAAGTTATTTCTCTACTCTAATAGTATTGGTGCACAAGAAGTATGAATCATGGTGCATGTGTCTAGATTATTGGGAGATAAACAAGCTCACTATTAAAGATAAATTTCCCATTCTTGTCATTGATGAATTATTGGATGAATTGCACGGAGCAATTTACTTCACCAAGTTGGACCTTCATTCAGGATATCATAAAATCAGAATGAAGACTGAAGACATTCCAAAAACAACATTTAGAACTCATGAGGGTCATTATGAATTTTTAGTCATTTCTTTTGGCCTTACCAATGCACCTTCTACATTTCATATTTGATGAATTCCATTTTCAAACCCTTCCTTAGAAAATTTGTGTTAGTATTTTTTGATGATATACTAATCTACAACAAGTCATGGAAGGATCATGTTCAACATGTTGATAGAGTGCTCAAACTATTGGAGGAGAAACAATTATATGAAAAAACCTCCAAATGTTTCTTTGGAGTACAAGAGGTGGAATATTTGGGTCATATTGTATCTCATGAAGGTGTTACCTAGCAAAATTAAAGCCATTAAGGAATGGAAAATCCCCACATCCATAAAGCATCTGCGAGGATTTCTCGGGTTGATAGGGTATTATCACAAGTTTGTTAATAATTATGGGAGAATAGCAGCACCTCTAACAACATTACTGAAGAAAGATGCATTTTCTTGACTCCAGAAGCAACGAAAGCCTTTGAACATCTTAAAGAGGAAATGTGCCAAGCACCGATCTTAGCTACGCCAGACTTCACAAAAACCTTTATCATTAATGCAAGAAGAAAGACCCATTACTTTTGAAAGTTGTCCAATCAAAGGAAAGTATTTACACAAAGCTATTTATGAGAAGGAAATGTTGGAAATACTACATGCACTTAAGAAATGGCAACCTTACCTAATGGGAAGACACTTCAAGGTAAAAACGGATCATGATAGTCTTAAATTTTTTTTAGAACAAATATTATCTTTAGAAGAGCAAAAAAAATGGGTCACAAAGATGTTGGGTTATGACTTTGAAATCATCTACAAAAAAGGGAAGAAAAATTATGTTGTAGATGCACTCTCAAGAAAGTATGAGGATGTGGAAACATTGCTTTGTTCCATTTATATTATCCAACCAGATTGGATAAACAAAGCAAGGGATGAATGGAAGAATGACGAGGAAGTATGGGAACTCATTCAAAAGTTGCAGCAAGATCCTAGTACATATGATGCATTTAGCTGGAAAAATGATTTGTTATGGTACAAATATCACTTATACCTCTGTAAGAATTCCCAATTCAAACAAAATATTCTTTTGAAATTGCACACCTATCCCTTGGGTGGGCATTCAAGATTTAAAAAAACTTACCACAGGGTTAAGAAGGAATTTTTTTGGGATGGCATTAAATATGATATTCAAAAGTTTGTGGCGGAATGTGTGGTTTTCCAACAAAATAAAGTTGAGACAATTAAGATCCTAGGTCTATTACAACCCTTATCCATTCCAAGTCAACGTTGGGAGGAGGTTTCAATGGATTTTATCACAAGTTTACCCAAGTCTGAAGGAAAGAGTGTCATCATGGTGGTAGTTGATAGACTTACCAAATATGCACACTTTTGTGCATTATCTCATCCATTTAAAGCCAATACATTTTCTACTGCATCTATGGAAACAATTCAAAGTCTACATGGAAAGCCAAAGATTATTGTAAGCAACAAAGATCCTATTTTCACTAGAAATTTTTGGACACATTTATTTTCTTGTCTTGGTACTCAGTTAGCTCATAGCTCATCTTATCATCCTCATTCTGATGGGCAAACTGAGATAATGAACAAACATTTGGAAGGATATCTTCGTTGCTCTGTATCTGATAAAGAGACACAATGGGTCAAATGGTTGCCTCTAGCTGAATGGTGGTATAACACTTCCTTCCATACTACAGAAAAAATGACCATATTTACGACAGTTTATGGATATCATCCATCGTCCATCACATCATATTTAAGATAAAATTCTAAGGTTTGAGCAGTGGAAGATCACATCGAGCATCAACAAAAAGTTCTCCAACTCTTAAAGGATAACCTGAATTTGGTGTAGAATAGAATGAAACAATAGGTGATTGGGTATTTCTATGACTATAACCATACAAACAAATGTCCCTCAAGAAAGCTAAGAAGGATAATAAATTATCACCAAAATATTTGGTCTGTACAAGGCATTGCAAAAGATTGGTACTATGGCATACAAATTGGAACTTCCCGCATCTTCCTGAGTGCACCTAGTTTTCCTTGTTTCAAGCTTAAAGAAGGTTATAGGTGACAAGCTCCCAGTTCAAACAATATTTCCACTTGGCGAGGAAGGAAAAATCATATTGGAACTTGAAGCAGTCACTGAAACAAGAACTCAACAACCATTAAATCAATCTATTTTAGAGTATCTCATCAAGTGGAAGAACTTACCCGCTGAAGATTCCACATGGGAGGATGAGAATTTTATACAGAAGCATCCAAAACTACTCAAGCGTTGAAGACAACACGTTTTTGAAGGAGAGGGGCATGTTATGTCCCTGTAATACTAATGTATGCCTTTATTATTATTGTCATTGTAGCCCCTTTTTGTTATTGTTGTGCCCCATAGAAGCCCGCTATTGTTATTATTGCGCCCTTACATTATTATTGTTATGTCAGCTTTGATTATATTGTGACCTATTAGAGTCCTATATATAGAAAGGAGGTATTTCCATTTGTATCATCTAAGAATTTTTCATTTGTGTAATGTAAAGGAGGTTTCCCCCTCAAAGAGGATGATTTTGAAGTCATTTATCTATCTTTTCTTCTATTTTTTGAGTTGGTTGCATAACAATTTCCCTCTACCTTTCATTGACCAAGTATTAGATGGATTGATAGGAAAGAAGTTCTTCTCTTTCCTGGATGGATTCAGTGGCTACAATTAGATCCAGATCAGGCCAGAGGACTAGGATAAAACCACCTTCACCTGTCCCTGGGGTACCTTTTCTTATAGGGTCCTTCCTTTTGGGTTATGCAATGCCCCTGCCACTTTTTAGAGGGCAACCCTGAGCATATTTATAGAGCTAGTCCATGGATCTGTGGAAACTTATATGGATGATTTCACCCTCTATGGGTGTGATTTCCTGGAGGATCTCTCTAACTTGGGAAAAGTATTAAACAAATTCATTGAAATGAACTTATCCCTTAGTTCTGATAAGTGTGAGTTCTTGGTGTCTACAGGGACTATTTTAGGACATTCAATATCCCAAGAAGGACTGCAAGTAGACCCAAATAAGTTAGCTATCATAAAGAGGGTCCCTACTCCTCAGACACATAGGGATTTCAGAAGTTTCTTAGGCTTAGCTGAATACTATAGGAGATTCATAAAAGAGTTCAACAAGGTAGCCTCACCTTTGTTTGGACTATTGGCCAAGGAATCTAATATTTTATGGTCAGAAAGCTACCAAGAGGCCCTAGAAACCCTAAAGGACAAGTTGACTACTGTACCTATACTCCGAGGCCCAAATTGGCTCTTCCTTTCCACATCCATATTGATGCCTCTGACAAAGCTATAGGAGCAACTCTAGGCCAGATATATGACAAGCTACCTTATGCCATTTACTTCATCAACAAAAATCTATCCAAAGCTGAGTTGAACTACATTGTGAATGAAAAGGAGCTCCTAGCTGTTGTCCATTCCTTGAATAAATTTAGACATTAAATTATTGGTTACCAGACCTTTGTACATACTGACCATGCTGCTATTAAATATTTGATGAACAAATCTGATGTGAATGCTTGAATTATTAGATGGTTTCTTTTGTTACAATAGTTTGATCTAACTATCATTGATATGCTTGGAAAAGAAAATGCAATTGATTTTTTTTTTTTCCAGATTGGCTTTGCCTGTAGGTGAGGAAGGAATGGTTGATGACCAGCTGCCAGATGAGCATTTATTCACCATTTTTGTTCTCTCTCCATGTTTTGCTGATATAGACAACTACTTAGTAGCTTCACAGTTCCCTCCAAATCTTTCTTCCAAGGAAAATAAAAGAATTATAAGGAAAAGCGCCCCATTCACTTGGATTAGCGACAATCTCTTCAAGCTGGGCCCATATCAAATTCTAAGAAGATGTGTCAAGGAGGAGGAAGTTTTTAACATCCTTCTAGCTTGTCATGATGGGCCTTATGGAGGTCACTTTGCAACCAAAAGGACGTCCTTCAAGGTACTACAAGCTACTACTATTGGCCCACTCTCCACCAAGATGCAAGAAGATATACCAGCCAATGTGACCGGTGCCAAAGAATGGGGAAACCTACTCCTAGGGATGAAATGATTTTGTAACCTCAAGTGATTTTTGAGCGATTTGACAAGTGGGGCATGTATTTCATTGGGCCCATTGATCCTCCATCAGGACAGATGTTGTGGGTGGAAACACCCTAGGGTCTTGGGTTGGGTCTAGGGTGTTGGGAAGAAGTGGTATTACCCAGAGATCATACGTTCGAGGTTGATCCCAGAGGGTCCAAACCCTCTGCTTCTTCCAATGCCTTTAAAACCTGTAACTTGTTCAAACAAAGCATATACAACAACATTAATAGAAAGCATGTTTATGACATACGTGTCAGATCATATAAGAAATGAGAAATTGAGCAGTAACATAAGATTTATAAGCAAATCATAACAGGGATCAATGTGTAAACACAATAAATATCAGGAACATAACAACATTTTTTTATTGATGTAAGCTAAATGAAATGTGGAAAACTACAACCCGAGTCTTCCTCCGGTTCTAGGCAGAACCATCCTCCGGATCTGTCCTGCCCTGGCCTCAACAATATTCCTCCATCGATACACACAAGGATGTCATAAGAGGGATGAAGGACATCTCAAAATAGGAAATAAAGGTTTCCTATAACTTGGGAGTGCAGGAGGCACATGGATTTCTTTAGACTCGATCAGGGATATAATTAAATATAATATCAATATCTCATCTCTTCTCCCCTTAGGCCTTCCCATGGAGGTTTATTTATACTTATCCAAATTAGTTTTTTCAGTTGGGAAACAGCTGGGCCATAGGCTATAGTAGGTGAGTAACGGGTAAAACCCGTAAAATTCATTCGAGTTTAAGGATATTATTTATTTTTTAGTGTTTTAACACATATATGCAGGTTGGGTATATATTGACCTGTGTGTACAGCTTTTAACACAGGGAAAAGTAGTGTATGAGAAATAAAACATTAATTTTTAGAATTTGGACCAAGTCTGGAAAAGAAGGGTTTCTCTAGGTCATAAACAAAGCATCAAATCTATCAAGAGTGGTAAATGGTGCTATAACAGATGCCCCCTAATATATGAGGTCAGAAGGGGTACATGATGGCCGAAATATATTAAGTGTATAGAAGGAATCTTGCTGAGACCTGAGAGGAGCTCACCAGAATTCAGCCTACCAAGCCAGTAAAAGAGATCATAAAGAAACTGCTGCCTGAGGTGGGCATACCCATGCTCAGAGATAATAAAGCATGTCTGCATGTCAAGTACAAAAGCAAATCCAATATGCATACAAGTATAAAGGAACTGAAAAGACATAGTGGATCATCTGATCAAATCCATATAAGTACATGTATCAATATCACATATAAAGAATTGATCAATGACGCTGAAATAGAAAGATGATCACTGAAGTCATAAAGATGATCCAAAAAAGTACCAAGTCAAATGGTGCTACACTGCAGCTCAAGTTCCAACATATAAGATGTCACTACAGGGAACTGAAACATATAAGGTGGATGGTGTTTGCTAGCAGAAATAAGAGTAACTAACAAGTGAACCAAGAAATGCTGATGCAAACTCAAGGTCTTCATCGACCGTCGTGGTACATTTATACACAATGGGAATAAATGATCTGAAGTCGACCATGTGAGAAATCGTTTGATTATCGGTCATTGATGTATATCGTTAAAAAACATGAGACTACTCACCGATAATGATGATGAGAGTCAAGGTACCCAATACAATCTAACAAGTGCGAATAAATGAGCTTTAGTTGAACACTTGGAAGGATCTATCAATCAAGAGACAATGATGTTTTCCCACTGTCAATAGCGAAGGAGTCTACCACTGATGACTGCAAACCCTAAGGTACTTCCAAATGGACTCTAGATCTTGTTCCCATAGCAATGAGTTGAAGTCAATGGGAAAAGATCCACTAGAAGGAAGGCATTAAGGCATCCTTCATCAATATAGCGTGACTGTAACCCATAGGCCAATAATGTGGAAGGAATCAGACAAATAAAGATGTAGTAACCCAACCGAAGCATGTTTCTGGCATACATGATGAGCACCAGTGTTACAGCAAGAATGTTGCAACTCCTAGGGCTACCAACTTTAATTTATCAACCCGAGGTTTGTACAAACTTGGAGGTGAGTGTGTTGTATACACAAGTAAAAGTGATGGTTCTACCCTTTTTCACTGTTTAGCTGGTGAGAGACCACTAGGGTTTGTCAAGCGAGACTTCTATGGATTTAGAAAAAGCTTGATTACTGATGAGGGAAAGAGAAATCTGCTCTAAGAGAAAGCTGGTCTCTGCAGTAAGGAAAAAGACTGAAATCCAATGCTAAAAAAACACCATTACCTACCTAACTGCTAAGAGGCTATGTTTAAGAAAGAATGCTAGATTAACATGTATGAAACTCAATTATCTTAAGCATGTAAATTCAAAGCATCAACATTCTAATACTATGCATGTAAATGGCTACAACAAATCTGTTTTTTTTCTTTTTGTTATTTTTTATGGAAAAACAAGTGTAGAAGCTAATCTCATTTGGTGATGTGGTAGGTGGCTTAGGGATGCTGGTGGATGGTTGGAAGGTTTGGGAGACCACGAGGTGACCTTGTGTGGCTTCCTAGAGGTTTTCCCTCAATTCAGCCTCAAAACAGGCCACTACAGGAAAACCTACAGGACATCCTAGAATCCTACAGGATTCCCTGTATTTCTACAGGATACAACCGAGAGAAGAAAAAAGGATGATGAAGGTGATGGAAGTGTTAGGGAAGGTGGTTGGTGCATGAAATGGAGTGAGAAAATTCCTAGGATCACTTAGAACTCAATACCAAGGTTGGGAGATGGTTGGATTTTCTCAACATGCTTGGAGGAGTTTCCATGAGAAATGATGAAATTGGTGAGGGTCTTAGTGAAAGTGAGGAATTATCATTGATGGATGAAGTTGGAAGGAGGTTGCTTGCTATGATATCTCTCTCTACTTTTGAAACACTTGCATTGCATCAAAAAATGATATTTTTCCCGAAAATATGTAAACAAGAAGAATTTCAATAAGCTAGAAAAAAATAGTTTAATGAGCTAGCTGTCTACTTCATGCATGAGGAAAATTTTGAGAATAAGATGAAATCATTAATGAGATCTACTGTAAGAATGATGATGGAAGAAATGATAATTAAATCCTATGCTTGAAACCTGATTAAAAGCCGGTTCAAGTACAATGAACTCTAAATTCTATGAGAAAGTAGAATTCTGTCTTTTTGGGGCTGCATAGGGGTCCTTTCCTCAAATCATGATCCCTAAAGGAATAGGTGAGGCCAAGACTCCTATTGACAGATTTTTTATGTTCCTTTTTCCCTTCTAACCTATTGCTGAAGTAAATCACAAATGGAAGCAAATTAATAAACAAACTAATCAAATCTACACTACTTGCAATGAAATACTTCCAAGGACAATTTAACCATGAATCTATGAAATTAATCTAAGCATATAGATACAATAAGAGGAGCCTTTGCTGCTAGGGTTGGGACCTAACCCAAGAGGTTTAGCCCTCTGAGTTAACTCTGTACTGGATCAAGAAAAAGCTCATCCTCATTATCAAAACAAAAAATTACATAGCAATGTCTTCCACAAGTCTGGAGCTAAAAAATAACTAGTGTTTTTACGAAAAAAATTCGATTCCTAATGAGGCTCTAGGCCTCTTTATTTATACCACTGAAGTTTCCAATGACTTCCTTAAATATAGGGAGGCTCGCTCCCAAATTCAAGATGAAATGAGTCCTTGACTATCACTTGCTCGACTGCCTTTTGATCTTCATGACTTGGTTGCTTGTACTCCGAGCTAGTGTAATTGATGGAGGAATATTTGAATGAGGGAGGAGTAAATAAGGAGGATTTAACTCCTACAATCACTCTTCCTTGTCCCATTTGAGTTTCAGCATCTAATCTTGCCAAAATTCCCTGATTTCCTCTCACAAACCTGCATTCAATGCACATTACTCCACTAGGCATAATATCTCACCTTGAATCATCTAATTAAACAAAATATAATCAAAACATGTAATAAATTATGAGAAGAGTTTATTTGGCTGAGATAAGAGGTGAATTAAGGTGCATATAGTTACCCAATAATGAGGCTCATCATCACCCCCCTACTGAAAGTGTTGCTCATCCTCTGAGCAACTCAATTAATATCCATATCTTTCATAGTCCCAGTGGCCTCCCTGACATCCCATGCTTCTGCTGTGATTTCCTCTTCTTGTGCATATAATACTGCCTTCCTTTCTATCTCCTCCCACTGCTTTCTTTCTTCCTCTTCCTTCCTTCCTTCTAGCATCCCCAAGAGTAGTGGTGGACTGAGTCTCAAGCCAATCCAATTGATTTTGAGCCTTTGGATGGTTTGCTTGTACATGGGTGTCCTGTTTAGTGCTTCTCTCATTCTTTGAGGAGACTGGTACTCTATGATTTTCAAAGTGTATAGCAGAGTATTCCATCTCCTTTGGAAATCTTGCATGCTATCATCCCCTAATAGCTTAAACATATCCTCAAAATGTGTAATTTCTTGCTCTTGGGCAGCAAGATACCTGGTTGCAAGTTGAGGATCATTTGCAACTAAATTATGTGTGCTGATGATAGCCATTGGATTTGACTGTTCAGCTCTTATCATGAGAGGCTTTTTTTGTTCCCTTGCCAATATATTCTTCATTTTTGCATCCCTTGCTTCCTCATGGTTCATCCATGATGCCAAAGCCATCAACTGTAAATCCCCCAGTTTTTCATTAGGGTCCCATACATTCAGATCTATCAGGGCCATGTTATGCAAGTAGAAATTGGACATCTTAGCCCTATCCTCCAATGCGCTTTGATCACAGAGATCAATGAACCATATATAATCCTGGAATAGCATAGTGCCTCTCTGTGCTAGGGTCTTGATTTGAAAATGCAGCCACTGTTCCTTAAGGTATAATGCATAGGACATAACTGGCATCCTGCACTGGATTGCCTCTAAAGATAGGCTGGCCATGGTCACCAATTGATTCTCTCTTTCTTGCAGATGTCCTTTCAACCATGCATTTTATACCTCCAACTAAGTTTTCATTATGGCCTCTCTGTCCCTCAGGCTGCTTAGTTCTCTTCCCATCTCTTTGAGCTTTCCCTCCATGTGACCTATGTCCTCCACTCCCTTGGACTTGGCAATCTGCATCCATCTATGTGTTCTGGCTCTTTCTTTCTCAAGCTCAAACAATAATGGGATGGAAATTTTTTGTGGAATGACCCTATCCACTGCAATAAATCTATAGTAGGAGTCAAGGTTAGGTTGGGGACTATGTTCCCTTAGCTCTGCGTCCTACTTCTTTGGTTCTTAATGCATACTCCCTTCCTTATCCAATTTTTAAGTCTCGTGTAGGTTTAGCAAAGTTTCCTGTAGGATTTCCTCTGCTTCCTGTAGGTCTTACTGTGTATCCTGTAGGATGTATTTTCCCTTGGATGAGGCAGATCTAGTCATAGGCCTTCTCTCATAAGTGATAGGAGACTTAGGGGAGGTTTGTGCTGAGGATCCTTCTCCTTGAGTTTTAATAAGAGGAGCCATATTTTCCTGCTATTTAGGTGAGTCTTCAATAACAATGGGAACCTTGGTGGGAGTTTGAGGTTTTCCCTACCTTATCCTTGTACTCTTTCTTGTTCTAAAGTATAATGGGGTTTGTCTTTGTCTTTTTCCTTTTTGTTTGATAGGGGTGCTAAGGGCAGTGAGGGAATTTGCTGCCTCTCTCTCAGTGGGATTTTGAGACACCCTGGGAGACTCCTCCTTGTCTTCTGCCTCCTCTTTTCCATTCCGCTTTTCATCCTGGTCTTTCTCCTCTCCTTCACCTTGTTCATCAGTTTCCTCATTAGAATCTTCCTCTGTTTCTTCACCACTTCCCTTCTCTTTCTCTTCCTCTTCTTCCTCATCTATTTCCTCTTCATCCCTCTCTAGATCCTCATATATTTCAGTTTCATCTTCATCCATTTCACTGGAAGTAGGGCTTTTGTCATATGTGAGGGCTTTTATATCCTCCTATGTCTGTATGTCCCTGAAAGTTGCCCATGTGATAGGAATTCTAAGGTTGTGGAGGGCATATTCTATGATGAGTATAATTAACCCATGATGGGCCATCTGTTGGTAGTTTCCTTCCTTCGCTTTTATGCACATATCTATCAGGGATTGAAGAAGGAAGTAGGGTATGCTGAGTCTATGGTGAGGAGGTGTATATGCTCCAAACCTGATTTCTTCAAGAGGCCTAAAGTGGTATCCATATACCACACCATACCTACCTTCACATGATATGTATTTTATAAGGGGGTAGCTTATTTCATTCCAGGGGTATGGTAGGCTTACTCTTCTCACTCCATTATTTTCTTCCATGGCCTCCTCTCCCTCTAGAAAGAATTTCTTCTTTGCAGTTTGGCTATTTCCCTTGTCTTCCTTTCTCCAAGGCACTCCTTGTTGTGGGGAAAAGTATCCGACTCGGATGACCCTATCCCTACTCTAAGGGTGACAGTCCTTAGCAACAACTGAAAGTAAAGCTTTGATATTTTCCTTTATGAAAATACAAAGAAGGAAGAAAAGATTGACCAACCGGAGTCTTTCGCTTTTGTCGATCCTATCCTCTCTCTTTGTCTCTTGTTCCCAGCTCCTTACTCCCTTTGCCGGTCCAGCTGCACAAAGATCCTGCACAAACAAGAGAAGGAAAACTACAAGAAACATGTACTCATAACTGATGCATGGATTAGAGTGAATCAGATATACAAGTAAATACAATACATCAATGCAATACAAGTATATAGGAGAACATTCAAAGCTTTATTGATAGAAGTAAAAGGGTTCTGAGAAGGTTACAACCATCAATGGCTCCAATCCAGCAGCACCTCCCCAGCAGCGAGAAATCTCCTCTTCACCTCTATAAAAGCAATCACCCAATAGCTCTAACTGTAAACCAACAACACTTCCTTACTTTGCACAAAATTCCAGCCTCCTTAGACCTCATAGAAGAGCTCTATATATAGGAGATTTGGAGAAAGGATGAGTCAGCTTGAGGCTGGCATAAAGCTGACTAGTGTCCTCTCCCACTTTAGTTAAACTTCAGTTCTTAAGTCCACTTGGAGATCCTTGTTTACACATGGAGATCAAGTACCTCTTACTCATCACAGGGCGAATCCCTCGAACCAAGTGTCAGTTTGGAAGCTTCCTGGGCAATTGACACCTTGCAGAATGACTGTGCCACTTGGCCAATCTCGCCCAGCGCAGGTAGCCTTCATTGGAGTTGACTTTCAGCGCAGGTACAAGGAGGAGCAGTTGACATTCAGCGCAGTTGCTCAGTGGAGCAGCTGACATGATCCAAAAATAGCCTGTTTTTGACTGTTTTCAGGTGGAGAACTGATGGGAAGTGCTGTGGTTTGCTGACCTTGTTCTTCTAGGGGTAAGAACAACATGTTTAGGGACTGAGGATCCCTGTAATTATTGACATTTCATGCTCCATGCTGCGAGGCACAAAAATGTCTATAACAGTTGCCCCCTAAAGTATGAGGCCGTTTATCGGGTGAAATGCTTTATCTAGAGGGTCCGAAGTTCATTCCAGTGCTGAGGAGGCGCCCTGTAATACAATACAATACAATACATTATTTTTCATTTTATTTTCATGATCTAGCTGAGGCGGGCATTCCCATGCTCAGCTTTATAAATACATTTTGGTACATAGAACAGACGATCGTCTGATGGTAGACTGATAATTCTCTGCTGAAATTATCATCCTTTGAGTAGGATGATCATCTGCTGCAATGATGTACATGACAAATGCTTTTATATTTCCTGAATATGTATCGCAGCCCAGATGGATGAAACTAGATCCGGGGTCTTCAAACTCGTTCGATCTTCACTCTAAGTACAAGTTGATCCATGTGAGAATTTCGCTGAAGTCGAACATGGAAAGACATCGCTTGATTACCGGTCAATGATGAAAACCGTTAACAAGCGCGAGAGGAATCACCGATAATGATAATGACCCTCAAGGTACTGCAGTACAATTCACGTGGCGTGAATAAAGGACTTGGCGTCGAATGCCACGCAAAATCTTCTGGTCGAAGGTCATTGATGTATACCTGTCGCCGGAAGTGAGAAACTTGCCATTGAGGCATGCAAGCTTCAAAGTATTGAGGGGGTTGTTCCTAGATCAACTTCTTGGATAATGAGCTGAAGTCGACAAGAAGCGATCCGTCAAAGGAGGGCCTTAATGAATCCCACATCAATGACACGGAACGGAGCTAATGATTTTAGTGGAGGTGAAAACAAACTGTGACACATGATTCAGGGTGGCGATCATGAATGGATGAAGGATAATGTATGGTAGTGGATGGGACACGGTTGACACTTTCAGAATGACCTCTCTTGAACATATAACGACACTGATGCGATGGATCGGTAGCATTACCCCAAAATGTGGATGGTTTGGCGAAGACCATGGTGATGAGACCGGTGAATGAAACAACCCAACCCGATGTGGAACGGAGGAAAAGTGTCATGTTCAAGAGCGACTTGCTACCATTAAGCTTTGATGTTCTCCCAATTTTTCCCCAGTCATTTCTGACCAGTACCTCTTTATTTTTGTCAAGCTTGAGGAGGATAACATATGCTTGTTCTATAACCTGCCCTTCGGGCAAGCCCATCGCTATGATTTAACGAGCTTAGCGATAGGGAAACTCGTTCTCGTCTAAAGACAAGTTTGTCGCTATTTAATCATTTTAACGAGTCTAACGACAAGGAAAACTCGGTCCTTTTCATTTTTAGAGAGTCTGAAAAGGTACATAAAGTTAACTCCATAATTCCTTTTTCGTCATCTAATCCCTTAAGTCCGAAAAAGTATAAAACAATACAGAAGGGATGGGTGTTCGGTACTTTTAACGAGCCGAACAAGACAAGCGCTCGATCTTTTTGTGTAATAATCCCTCAGGTCCAAAAAGATTAAAGTCTAAATGAGGGATAGCTCTTCCGGTCCCTTTTAACGAGCTGGAAGGCCAAAACTCGGTAAACTTTTCATATTTTACGAGTCTGAAAAGAGCTCAAAGAGGACTCGTCTTTTGAGGAACGAGTGATGAACAGGGATAGCAGCAGATTCCAGGTACAGGTTGGAATTCTCCAATCACGGCAGTGTCACAAGGATGGCTAGGTGAAATCACTCTTCGCAGATATTCCTCAAAATGGGTAAACACACAAATGGAAGTGAATGATCGGCCAAATGACGGTGGAGGTGACGGTGCACAAACACGACCAAGGGCTTTTATGGCTGATGAATTTTCGACCTCAAAAGGGTATTTACCGGTTCATTTTTTCTGAATGAGCTTGAACTCTAAAGGAAAGCCTGCTCATGAACTTATGTTTATTTTTTAACGAGCATGAACTATGCGCTAAAACTGCTCGGATCTTGCGTTTATTTTTTAACGAGCATGAACTATGTGCTAAAACTGCTCGAAATACCAGTCATAAAATAAGAATGCCTCCTCTAAGGATCCATTTTTTATAGAGCTTGCGCCTTACCACAGCTATGCTCCAACTCATCCTTCCTTTGTGTAAGTTCGGAAAACGGTTAATCTTAAAACTAGATAAATAACCGCCCCTAGCTTGCACTCCAGAAGGTTTGCATGCCCCCAGGTATAGGATAGAATTTCGAGGCTGCCCCTTCTCTCCCCCACCTCTGCTTTTCTTTGGGTGTTCACAGCTACTTGTCATCTTGCCAATCTAATGTTAACGATACTAGTCTTCTCGTTATTTTAAGGGGTCTTACGCGGTACTCAGTCTTCCCGTCGGCCCAACTTTTAACGAACAGCTATTTGTGACAAGAGAAGAACACTACTCAAAGACAAAACATTGGTATTATTGAGGGAGGCTTGTCTCTTTCTTATTATCCGAAGAGGGTTCTATTTGCTGCCGCAAATCAATCTCTTTCTTCGGCGATGTCTATCATTGGGTTACTCAAATATGGTTACCCTATATCACAACAATAGAATCTCTTTCTTTGGAGGCTGCCCCTACTTATCCTTCAAAACATTTGTTTTAATGGGTGAGGCTTGCTTTTCCCCAAAGATGGTTACTACTTGTTGCAATAAGGGAATTCCTACTTGGGCAGTGCCCACCTCTTTAGACAAAGGTGAATGACTCTTTAGCCAAACACATAACTTTAACAAAAGAATACTATTCCAGAACAACCCCTCTTCCATCCACGGACGGGGTACGGACTAGTCATATTCTTTTGCGGAAATTCTACCTTATACCCAGGGTTTCTTCTGCCCGAAGCAGACCAGGGTGCATGCCCCCTGGGTTCCAGTCTTTCTTTCCGAATCACTCGCACTCATCGAGAAGGAGGACTGGGGGCGGAGGCGAATCTTGTGTGAACAGACCATTTAGGAATGGTATTTGACTATTTGCGATGCGAGATCCCGGAAATGAAAGTTGGTCTACGAGCTTGACCATCCTTCCTTCGTGTGGAAAACACATTACTCTAAAGAGTGAGGAGACTATCGCTCCCATGCAATAAATATAGTCACGTCCAAGGAGTAGGTTATAATCCAAGGGTCCTTGGACGACCATCACGTTCAAATTGACGGTCTTCCCTTTCAATGTAACAGGCACATTGGGGAGGATTCCTAATGGTCGACTGGTTCCTTTATCAAAACCTGAGAGATTTCTTAACTCAGGTAAAAGCGCCGGGGAACCCAGTGCTTTCCAAGCAACAGAGGAAAGGATACTCACAGACGCCCCTTCATCAATGATAGTACCAGCCATGATCATTCTATAGATCTGGACAATGATTCTGAATGGTACACTGGCTGGTAACCGGGGTCTGCCTAGTTGATTCCAATCAAAGGATACAACCAGGTTGCTTGGTGGTGGGACCGAATATACGGCCGGATATGACCCTGATGATGTTCCTTCCTGCGATAAAGGAATGGGCGCATTGCCCTGACGCTCATCAGAGTCGGTGCTGATGAAAAGAACCTGGATGGTGTCATCCTTATTCTCTTCAGTGAGGGTGTCGCATGAAGATGACTCTTCGGCGACGGTGTCATTTGAAGATGAAACTTCTGAAGGTAGAACCGGGTCAACTGCCGTATCGACCTTTGGACTTTCGTCCGGTCTGGATTCAGTAGGTTCATTCTCAATGACTGACACTTCAGCTGACCACTTGGGCGGGTCAACTGGATTTTCAACTATCAAGGGATTAGGCACGAGTTTTTGGTATCCAGGAGGAAGTCGTAACGGTGAAACCGGACGATCTTCCAAAACTCTCTTGGCCTCATCTAAGAATGGACATTTGTGGATGGCATGCTTGCCTTCACACAACACACAGGGTGATCTTGGTCTCCCTCTTCGTCCTTCACTCTCGCTAGTTGACGGACTGCAATCAACATGACTATCAGAGGTTGATGCTACCGGATTGTGCAACCTCGGGGACCAGTCCCTTAGTATCCGGGGAATACAAGGACAATCACGATGGAAGTGGGTCCCTTTGCAGATGACACATGGCGATTTAGGCCCGGTCGGTGTAGTGTGTGGGTTTTTGTCAGCTGTCTTTTGCTTGCCCCCAGCTGCCTTCGCCATAGGCTCCTTCTGCTTCTTTTCTTTCTTCTTCTTTTCCTTCTTCTCCTTGGGAGGTTGACTTTTGCCAGCTCCACCTTGCGAAGATGAAGGATCAGAGGAAGTATTGTAAGAAGTGGAAGGCTGGTGGGTAGTTCTAGACTGGTCTGACTGTTGATTCGATTGCTCAGGATTAGTGGCGATCTGGACTACATTAGTTGAAAAGAGCCATACAGGGAGGCCGATTGTCAATCCTGGAAGTGACAATGTTGCCATATGAGGCGCACCAACATCTCCCCAAGAGGAGAAGGGATTTGGACTTCCGCCAAGGTTGCCTCCTTGGTTGGTGGGTTCCATACTTTTCAACTGAAAGATCAACGTGGGAATAACAGGTGATTTTGTTCCGCTTAAAATAAATTTTATTAACGACGCTTTTAGACACAAACTTGCTTTTTCATGTTTTAAGAGTCGAGAAAAAGCTAAAGATGACTCTAGTCGCCTTCGATGTATTAACGAGCCCGAAGTGACAAATGCTCGGTTGGACTTTTTCAGTTATAGAGTTTGAAAAAGGCCAAAAGAAACTGCTCTGGAGATCTAGGCAGAGGGTGTGCCAAACCTTTCGCGAAACCACAGAATACGTTTTACGGTACGGGTGGTCGATCTTCGTGAATGCTGTGTTCACTGCATCGCGATCAGTAGGGCGGTCGACACGGATTCCTATGGATAAAGGATAAATGCCTATAGGGGTCTCCCAATATACGCGACGGTACGCGGGAGCACAAGTCCGTATTAGTGCCACCGACTCTCAGGAGGAATCACCCACCTTCGTAGAGATCGACAGTCACTATGTTTAACGACGCCGGAACACGTCTCTACCTAGACCTCTAGATGTTTGCGTTATGTTACAAAGCGTTGTTATGTAAATTGGATTTATTTTAATGTTGATCTTGCTTAGCAGTTTGCCTTTAAGGATCACCACGAGATGTATATATACAACTTCCTACATGCAATCTAAGATGAGAAGCAAAACTTTTCGATCTTTCAACTTTGAAAACCTTAATCTACTGAGGGAAAAGAGGATATCAACTTTTCTCACAGATCATAGAACACACACTAAATGCACTTTTTCCTAAATCACGAGCACACAGTCAAATGCAAAATGCACAATGCAGATATTTCTTTTCTTTTTCCTTAATGTTGATGTAAGACAGAAAGGAAACTGTTGTATAACTTTGAATCTAATTTCAAGCAGAAGTAAACAAGCTTGTCCAAAATCAAAAGACACCTTAAGATCGACTTGATTAGACACTGGAAATGTATAGATTCAAACCACAAAATGAAAAACAAACAAACTCAAACAGCCATGAACAGTAACAAAACTAGCTCTTAAGATCACAACGACACTTATACAGTTCAGGATCTAAGAGGCCACAGCTATACTGGTTTGCTTTTCACAATGGGAAACTGTAACTGAAACAAGAAATACTGAAAGAACAATCACAGTTTCATCACACAACTGAGGCGGAATAATGTCAAGGAAAGTTGGTTTACAGCAAGTACAATGACAAGCAATCAGCAGCAAAATAATAGTGAAAACAGGGCTCAGACACAGTGGGAAACCTCAGGAGGACATAGCCTAACTGGATCAGCGCAGGCTCTGGTCTGTCAAATTGACTCTCAGCGCAGTTCCCGAAGGGAGTACCTGCGCTGGAATGCAGACTGCCTGTGGACAGCCTGCACTGAGACACGAGAGTTGCGTTTACAAGGATTTCCGGGTCATAAAAAGCTCAAAAATTCACTGTTTTTGCTGAAATAAAAAGCTATAGGTCAAGTACAAGCTAAGGGATGATCAAGAGGATGAAAAGCTATCACAAAGAGTACAAGAGTCTTTTGTAGATCAGCTCTTCAAATCATGAATCTGCTCAAAAAATGAGCAAGAGTAGCAGCCCCTTTACTTCGCTTTTGATATAGTCAAAAAGCTTTTCGATTTGGTACTCTTTGGTTCAGGAAATGAATAGCAAAGATACTACAAACACCAACAAGATACTAGGCTCCCCAGCGGAGTCGCCAGTTTGTTGTGGGGAAAAGTATCCGACTCGGATGACCCTATCCCTACTCTAAGGGTGACAGTCCTTAGCAACAACTGAAAGTAAAGCTTTGATATTTTCCTTTATGAAAATACAGAGAAGGAAGAAAAGATTGACCAACCGGAGTCTTTCGCTTTTGTCAATCCTATCCTCTCTCTTTGTCTCTTGTTCCCAGCTCCTTACTCCCTTTGCCGGTCCAGCTACACAAAGATCCTGCACAAACAAGAGAAGGAAAACTACAAGAAACATGTACTCATAACTGATGCATGGATTAGAGTGAATCAGATATACAAGTAAATACAATACATCAATGCAATACAAGTATATAGGAGAACATTCAAAGCTTTATTGATAGAAGTAAAAGGGTTCTGAGAAGGTTACAACCATCAATGGCTCCAATCCAGCAGCACCTCCCCAGCAGCAAGAAATCTCCTCTTCACCTCTATAAAAGCAATCACCCAATAGCTCTAACTGTAAACCAACAGCACTTCCTTACTTTGCACAAAATTCCAGCCTCCTTAGACCTCATAGAAGAGCTCTATATATAGGAGATTTGGAGAAAGGATGAGTCAGCTTGAGGCTGGCATAAAGCTGACTAGTGTCCTCTCCCACTTTAGTTAAACTTCAGTTCTTAAGTCCACTTGGAGATCCTTGCTTACACATGGAGATCAATTACCTCTTACTCATCACAGGGCGAATCCCTCGAACCAAGTGTCAGTTTGGAAGCTTCCTGGGCAATTGACACCTTGCAGAATGACTGTGCCACTTGGCCAATCTCGCCCAGCGCAGGTAGCCTTCATTGGAGTTGACTTTCAGCGCAGGTACAAGGAGGAGCAGTTGACATTCAGCGCTGTTGCTCAGTGGAGCAGCTGACATGATCCAAAAATAGCCTGTTTTTGAGTGTTTTCAGGTGGAGAACTGATGGGAAGTGCTGTGGTTTGCTGACCTTGTTCTTCTAGGGGTAAGAACAACATGTTTAGGGACTGAGGATCCCTGTAATTATTGACATTTCATGCTCCATGCTGCGAGGCACAAAAATGTCTATAACACTCCTAAGGGAAGTGTGGTAATTATGCTTATGAGTTCAGGGGTAAGCTCTATGGAGAGGCCTCTCACCACAACAGTGGCATGGGTCCTGGCCAGTAGAATGAGGGAGAGAAAAATATTTGGCTACTTCATCATCATACCCCCTCAATTTCTCAAAGTACCCCATCCAATTATGCCTTGTGAATATTTCTAGTACATGAGGGTGTTGGTGAATCCTCACAGTGTTGATGGGATCCCTTCTATTAAACCCCCCTGTCATTTTGTCTGGTGAATGGAGGAGCAAAGATGTATGATACAAAATTTTAATAAAGGAGGAAATTGGACTGAAATTTCTGTGGATACAATTCCCTTACAAAGCTATCAATTTCAATCAAACTAGAAGATTTTTTGTTCCTTTGACTTGGAAAAATGGAAGGAAATGTATAGCCTACCTCCTTACAGTGCTTTATGTAGCCAACCCCTATGTTTCCTCCTTTGAAATTGCTCATTGCCAATCCTATAGATTGCCTGACTATATCCTGTAGGATTCTGGGATCCTATAGGATTCCTGTGGGATCCTGTAGGATTTCCTATAGGATCCCGTAGGAGGTCCTGTGCAGAAAAAAAAATGAAGTTTCCCTTTCTTGTAGGTTGCTTTGAGGGTTGAGAGCAACTTTGCTAGAGTGAGCCTCGAGAAGATGAATGCATGTATGCATGGGGATCAATGTTTATTTCCTCTTATGGTCAAGTTGAGTGAGGTGGTGTGCTGGCAGCCAAGGTACAGATTTCTATTTTTGGACCGTTGGTCCCCACTACCACATCATCATTCCCCTCACCTCGTAATCAACTCCCACTTCATGCATCCATAGTCTTAACTGCTTTCGAACTCATCCTCTTTTTCTTTGACTTGACTGCTGCCACGTGCGTGAGGACTAACTGTTTTGTCCTCGTTGACTTAACGAAGGTGGCCAAGTTAACTGGCCACCTTTCTCTTATAAACCAACTCGTTCACAATATTTACATATTTTGATTACATTATGCAAATGAGAGAGTGAAGCGAGATACTTACCTGTGGTAACAATACCTTGCTTCAGTTTGTTGAAGAAATGAGGTGTTTGCTATATGTTGGCTGCATGTGATTTCTCCCTCCTTTTTTATATATATTGTCCTTTGATGATTTTCTTAATGTGAAAGTACCTGGTGTTGAGGATGATGATGCTACTGCTACTCTGGAGGAGTTTCTTTTGCCCTTGGATCTCCATGCTTGAAACTTGCTGCAACCTATGATTTCTGTTTGGTGGGATAGGCTGCTACATGATGTCCTATAGCTACTTCTCCCTCAAAATTTTTAATCATATTCCACTGCTAGGACCTGAGGATGATGAACATGGACAGAGAGGAGGTCTAGGGGTGTGTGAATAATGAAAAATAACCTTCAGGTGTTGTTCCCTTGCTCTCTGTCTCATCTTTTTTCTCTGTGTTTTTTCTTGAAAACTGTAAATATTTTTGAAAACTATTTTTTTAATGATGAATGTAGGGGTGATCAAGGTGGAGAGTGGTATGGTAATGAGATGGTGATGTAGGATTTTTTTCTTTGACATGGGTAGGTAATTTCCTTTCCCTAGGGTTACTTCCTCTAGGATTCCTAAGCCACTGTAATTCCTATAGGATCATCCTGTAGGTTTTCAGGGGATCCTGTAGGTTTACAGGGAATCCTGTAGAAAACACAGAATCCTTGAAAATTGAGTCAAATGAGTGAAAAAATGAAAGTAATGGTGGAATGGTGAAGGAAATTGAATGGAGAAATAAAAAATGAGCTGAATAGGTCCCTTTTTATTCTTTATTGCTGCTATGATCGTCCTCCTACTGACCTGCAAACAACATTTTCATATTTTTATTTTCTCTTTTTATTTTTATTTTATTTTATTTTTGAAAACAACTAGTCTGCCTCCAAGAGGTTTTCATCCTAGCTTCTTGCCCTGGGTGCCTCAAGAGAGGTTTTCACCGAGAGATCTTTTTATTTCTCTTTGTTTTTTTTTTGCTTTTTTGTTTGTTTTGTTTTGACACCATTGGGCCGCATCAAGAGGTTTTCAACCCAATAGTGGGACTCAGGCACCTCATGGAGGTTTTCACCTGAGTTTCCTTATTTTATTTCTTTTCTCAGTGACTTGGTGAGGAAAGAGTTGAGACTTGCTCCACCACCATCACTGTATTATTGATACCATCTATGAACTCTTTCTTTGACAATGACCTTTTGTAAACTTTCAATATGTGCCCATTAACAAGTAAGGGAATGGCCTCTTCATCTATGGTTATGATCTGCACTGAATTATTATCATGACATCTCTCTATAACATAAGGCCCTAACCATCTAGTCCTTAACTTGCCCTTAAAGTCTTTATATCTGGAATCATATAACAAATCCCAGTCACCTTATTAAAATTGCTTATCCTTTACGTTCTTATCATGCCAGATCTTCTTCTGAATTTGAGTTACCTCTGTGTGTAGGAGGGCCTGCATTCTGAACTCATATAAACCATTCAATTGGAACAATCTCTCTTTTTGTTCACTGCTGAGATCTAGATCTAGTTGGGTTGCCATCCTCAATGTATTATACTCAAATTCAATGGAAAATAGGGCCTTCTTCCCATAGACTAGCTCATAGGGTGTGAATCCAGTGGTGGTCTTCTAGGTGGTATTATAGGCCCAGGTGGCCTCAACTAGTTTATCTGCCCAATCTTTTCTGCTGCTGCTAAATACCTTGGTTAGAATGCCCTCCAACACTCTATTGGTCACCTCCACTTGCCCATTAGCTTGTGGGTGATAGGGAGTGGAGGTTCTATTCTTAATATTGTGTTGGCTTAACAAGTCTTCAATCATGTTGGAGGTAAATTGGCTACCTTGATCAGTGACCGGTTCTCTTGGGTACCCAAACTTGTAGAATACATTCTCCCTTAAGAACTCAGGCACTTTCTCCTCTGTTTCTGCCTTGATTTCCTTGGTTTCATCCCACTTAGTTAGTTCACACAATGACATACTTCTTTTTCTTAGAAGGAGGGTCAATAGGCCCAATGAAATCCATGCCCCACTTGTCAAATGGATCGAAAGTCACTTAAGGTTGTAGAGGCATTTCATCCCTTGGAGTAGGCTTTCCCATCGTTTGGCACCGATCACACTGACTAGTATATATTTCCACATCTTGATGAAGAGTGGGACAATAATAACCAGCTTGTAACACCTTGAATGCTATCCTCTTTGCTGCAAAGTGACCTCCACAAGGCCCATCATGACAGGTCAAAAGGATGTCAAAGACTTCCTCCTCCCTGACACATCTTCTTAGAATTTGATCCAGGCCTAGTTTGAATAGGTTGCCCCCAATCCAAGTGAACGGGGCACTCTTCCTCACAATCTTTCTTTTCTCTTTGGAGGACAAATTCGGTGGGAACTATGCAGATACCAAATAGTTTTCTATGTCAGCAAACCATGGAGAGAGAAATGAAATGGAGAATAAGTGTTCATCCGGTAACTGATCATCAACCATTCCTTCCTCACCTGTAGGAAAAGTTAATTTGGACAAAAAATCTGCAACAACATTTTCTTTGTGAGGCTTATCAACAATAGTTAAATCAAACTACAGTAATAAAAGTTACCATCTAATAATCCGAGCATTCACAACAGGTTTATTCATTAAATATTTGATTGCAGCATGGTCAGTATGTACAAATGTTTGATAACCTGTAATGTAATGCCTAAATTTGTTCAATGAATACACAATAGCTAGGAGCTCCTTTTCGGTTACTGTGTAGTTCAATTCAACATTTGACAGTGTTAGTGTCAATATATGCATACTTCCATCAGGGATCAAATCTTCTCTTTGCATTTTCATTGTAAGTGTCTCATACAGAATTTTTTGATCATTTTGCTAGCTCATGCTAGAAATGATCCATTGATGGTTGTCTTCTTCTTCTCAGAACATCTAATTTTCCCTCATCAGGTATATTTGCTGACCCTTCTTCATGTTTCATTCAGTTATGGTTTTAGTTATATTATTTTTAGAGTTAAGGCAGTTATCTCTCCATTAGGTCTCAGGGTTCATTTCCAAGGTGAATTTTTTTTTTTTTTATATTGCAAATAAAGGGCAGCAAAGGTATGAGGAAGACCAATAAATAAGAATGGTTGGTAGTTAGTCATGGTTACTGTACAAAATCCTTATTTCACTAATGTAATTTTCATCTCAAAAACATTGTTTTTTGAGATGAAAACAAAGTATTTTAGTTTGTTCATATCCTTGATGTAATTCAAGTCGTTTTATGTAATAATTATCCCCATAAGATGCCCAAGGCACTTCTCCTTGTTGCAAGAGAGGAATCATTGAAGGATCAGCTCAATCAAAGCATCATCCACCTGAAAAGAGACAAAGAAAGAAAAGCATCAGATAGAGATTTGAAGACAAAGTAAAAAGTTCCAAACAAACATTATAAAGTGGGTTTTTCTAAGGAAAAATCAAACTCATCCTCTATATAAGATTTCAAAAGAATTTTTTAAACTTCATCATGCTCATTTAACAAAGAGAAAAACCAAGTTGTAGCAAATTGGTGGCCGAAGAAGCACGGGTGCTTCGCATAGAGCAAAGATCGCTGCGCATAGGGCAAAGTTGTGGGGCGCTGCACATACAACCTGAGCGATGTACATAAAGCCACGCGCCTGTGTATTTTTGCACAGTGCTATGCATATGACAGAGCACTGCACACCTGTACAAGGCGCTACGCATACGGCCGACAACCATCAAAACTATCCTAACAAAGCATCCAAAATCACTCCTTTTGCTACCTAAAGCCTCAAGCAAGTAAGTATACTCCCTAAAATATCCTCTCGTCACTCATTTCATGATTTTTGAGTTTGTTTGCTATTAAAATTTTCAAACCCTAGGTTGTCTAAGACCCCTCCCTTCTTATCATTTTCCTGTTCATTCCCATATCTTGTTGTCACATCCATAAATATCATTCCTATTCCCCTATACACTTATCCCCTATACCCTAGTCCCCAAACAAAATCCCTAAACCCCTACTTACAAAATAGCCCCTACTAAAAAATACCCCCTTTCTCATTCTCACATCATACATATCTCATTCCTACATCACACAATCTCCTCTCCCATTCCCCTATCCCTACTCACCATAACTCACTTCCTAATTACCTTCTCTAGGGTTTCTAAAGCTAAACTCAAAAACATGGATAAAGAGGATAAAGATTATGAGGAGGAGCAAAATAGTGGCAGTGAAAGCATGGAAGATGAATCTCAACATTAGAGAAAACCACATAAGGGAGGTAGAATTATCATATAGGAACCATCAAACATCAGAGAGTTAGAGGCTTCCCCTATGACTGTCTCTTGTTTCAGGCATCTAGGATGTTATGAGTTTTGTGAGAAAGTACAAAGAGTTCAACATCATCCTGAGCTGACCAGGATTTTTGTAGAAAATCTCCATGATAACAAGGTAACTCTTGCCGGGGTGACATTTACAGTTTCCACCTCCATCATCGCTGATGCTACAAGGATTCCAAATGCAAGGGAAAAATGGTATAAAGAACAAGATTTGGATGAGCACTACTATGAGCCATACATCAAATCCAGGTACAAGAATGAAAATAAGAGTACCTTTCCTTTCGGTTCCTTCACGACAAGTATGCCCCTATGATGAGGATCATTATGAAGTATTTTACATGTGAGGGCAGATTTTCCAGATTATACACCTATCATATTAGGCTTCTTATGCACTTCACAAGAGTGAAAATGTTGAACATCCCGTAATTCTTATTCAGGAATATTGAGAAGATGGCCTACATTGTACAGAAAAGGCCATACCCCTAGCAGATGAATAGTATTTACCACTATTCCTTGATTAAGATTATTGTGCTACATCATCTCAACCTCCTCAATATCTCCTGGGATACATTTATTGCCAATGACATCTTCAATGGTCCTCAGATTCCTCCACCCATGGCTCAAGAAGCAGAAAGGCCTTCCAGCAGTACCAAAGTAAAGAAAATTCAGAAGGCTAAAGAGACTAAAGTTGTTGAGAAGCCAAAAACCTACAAAACATATCAGAGAGGGGCTAGAAAGTTGTTTGCAGCGGATAGGCAAGTTTTTACTCCACTTGATGTGGAAGGGGCCTTGCCTTCTTCATCAGCTCATAGGCAAATGCTTGCTCCACAAACTGTGGAAGGGGATTTGCCTTATTCATCAACACAATAGGTACAACAGGTGCAGCAGGTACCAAAAGGGAAGGAAAAGATGCTAGAGGAAAGCCTCAATGATGAAGAGGAAAGGGAATTTGATTTGATGGAACATGATGAACCAGAACAACCAGACATTCATCATGACATTGAGATAGTCGACTTGGAGGCTCAAGATGAGGCGACAAATGAAAATATAATCATAAAGGAAAAAGATGCATAGATCCAAGCACTAATGGACAACTTGGCGAGAGCTAAGTATGTCATTTCATACCTTGAGTAGGAGAACAAGCAGCTAAGTGAAAAACAGGTCCTCATGGAGCTAGAACTTCTCAAGGCAAAGAGGTAAGATGACAAAGGCAAATCAATAATGCAAGAGGAAGAGACCCCAGCCACCTTGACTATAGAACAAAGGCTTGAAAAGGAGATTGAGGAGGATAGAGAAACATGGCTTGACAGGGTCAATTTTCATTTGGAGAAGCTGCTAAAAAGGGCCAACAAGGACAATCAAATCATCAGGCACATGGCTTGCCATTACAAGACCCGGAACAAGATTTGTAACATAAGAGTCAAGCAAATGAAGACAAGACTAAAACAAGCTCTCAAAGGCAAAAAGGAGGGTGATAGTCTTAGGTTGCTTGTTGAAGCTTCCTTAGCTGACCCAGAAACTTGATGGTGGTGGTCTCCCACAAATTTTGAGCAAGTTTTGAGAATTTTTGCATTTTTGAAGAATTTAGCAGTTTTTGACTCAGAAATTTTGGCTCTATGCGTAGCGCCACTAGCGCTGTGCTTTTCCTAGGAGCATCCAATGGAAAAAATAATACCACCATTGGATTTCTAATGATGTAAGCATGCTTCCTGTGCATTTTCTAATTTTTTGGAGCAAAACTGGTTGTTCAAAAGGTAAAAAAAAAAAAACCCAAAAAATGACCTTTCTGCCCTCTTTTTGACCATGGCGCTGCGCATAGAAGCAGTCTTGGGAAAGTAGATAGGACAGAATTTCCAATGAGCTATCATGAGCTCAATTTGGACACCAGGAAGGCCTCCAAAATGGCCTTGCAAAAAGTGTTGCGCATAGCCTTTTGGCACTGCGCATAGGACAATTTTTTGCTAAATTTTCACTTTACTGTGCCATGATTGTAATTTTTGGGTTTTCTCTCATGGATGATGTTTTTACTGATGTAAATGGTGACTAGGCATGTAAATAAGATGAATATTAGTTACTGGAGGGGAGATTCATTGGATTAAAAGTCCTCTTGAAGTAAAATGAATCAATTCTCTCCCTTTTAGACGCAGGTTGTTAGGGTTGCCTAGATTCCAGTTTCTTGTTCAGCTTTTGATGGATTAGTTCCTCATCTTAGGGATTTGACCCCTGAGGATGGGAGGGGGTTGAATTGAGGTCTATATATTCTTTTTCTTTCTCATTTTAAAGGGTTGGATTCAGTGGGATTGCTTAGGCTTTGATTGACATCATTTTGTACCAGTTACAGTAGGAGATTAATGAAAAATTGCAACTATTTCTTTGAGATCCATGTGGTATGATGCTCATTTAAGTTTTTCTTATGTTTTCATGTGTTAAAAAATATTGTTAATTCCATTTCATCATTTCATACTCTTTATGTGAATGTATACAAGTCTAAAAGGCAGAATCCATAACTTTTATGCTCTGTTTTAGGTAGACATTTCATAGTCTGTGTTTTCTTCAGTTTAGGAAGAATCCATGAGGTTTACATGCTCTTCCTAGCTCCTCACTTGTCTTTTCACCTCATCCATCAAAGCCTAAGGTTATGATCATTGTGCCTACCTTGCCCCATCAAACACCCTACAGTTTTGACCTAACTTCCTTTCCCTAAATATTTGGCTCCTCCTGATCCAGCAAAATTAAATCAAACCTTGTGCTACTATACATAGCCTAATATCAGTTTCTAGATCTAGTCAATTTGGCTGATATCCTTACGGAGAGATCCCTCTCTTGGCCTAGTAGGGCTAGCTACTTGGCTAAGCATGGTTTGTGGTTACCCTGGCACTGCCTTCCTTCAGCCTTGTTGAAAATAGCAACAAGAAATTATAAAAATAGAATCCATAAATTCCAATTTTCATTTGTCCTTGAATTAAAATTGTGAATTAAATTCGAATTTAGTCTCACCAGCTGCTTTGAAATAATTAATTAATTCATTATGGATTAATTAGTTGGAGAAATTCAAGTTAGAAGTCTTTCTGAAGTCATGCAATAGTTATCCCTTAAATTAAGGAGATTATCTCTTAATTAAGGAAATAAGATTGAGTTATATTTGAGTTGTAATTAGTTAGCTCAGTTTACTGAGTTAATTCCAGTTAAATTAGTTCCAAACTGTTTGAGGAACTAATTGTGAGTTATCAGTCAGTTGATGCATGCATGCACTCAACCAGTGTACTCCAGATAACTGAAGATTCCCTCATCAGAAACTCATGCATGCCTATTCTGAGAAAGACCCAGTTGAGCTAAATGTCAAGGATAATGTACTATCAGTTGCATGTTTTCTCCTATAAAGGAAACTCATGCATGCAGAAGGAATAATGTTCCTTGAGGATTGCGTAGTTTTATAGGGTGTGAGATCCGTGTGAGAGATTAGTGTTACACTTGGTAACATGAGGATCACCCAGGAGAAACTGCGCAAGGAAATAGGAGGCTTGGAGGGCAGAGGAGAAGGTTTGTGAGAAGCCATGTTTGCCTGTGAGCATCCAGGAGGATTGCACTGAGAGCTGGTTAGCTGTGAGAGCTAAGGCTTTGTATTATTATGATATATTTCCACCTTGTATGATAATACAAATAGTGGGTTTTTTAGTTGAGGCTTTGCCTTGAGTATTTTCTGTGTTTCATGTGCATTAATTCATCTTCTTATGGTTATATGTGTTCAGCTCTGATTCAGCTCGATCTTTAAGCTTCCGAAAGTTTGATAGTAGAAGTAGATTATAGTATTTTTCTTTGGTATATTGCATTATCAAGTTAATCTATAGTCAAATTTTCTACATAGATCTCAGAGGTAGATTTTTAGAGAATTTGCAGAATTTCTACAAGCCTGAGGTTCAATCTAGGTGCTAACAGACAGATTCTTACTGATAAAGTAAATAGCATAAGGCAATTTTTCATCCATCTCACCTAGAGCTGCTCCTATGGCTTTATGTGAGGCATTAGCATGTATATGAAAAGGAAGGGCCCAATTTGGGCCTCAGAGAATTGGTGCAATGGTTAATTTGTCCTTCAAGGTCTCTAGGGCCTCTTGACAACTTTTTGACCATACAAACTCAGAGTCTTTGGCCAACAACCCAAATAAAGGAGAAGCTAACCTGCTAAATTCTTTTATAAATCTCTGATAGTATCCAACTAACCCTAGGAAACTTCTAACATCTCTTTGCTTTTGTGGAGGTGGGACCCTTTGGATGATAGCTATTTTGTTTGGGTCCACCTGCAGTCCTTGCTAGGATATTGAATGACCTAGCACAATCCCTTTAGCCATCAAGAACTCACATATTTTGGGACTAAGGGACAAGTTCATTTCAATGAATTTGTTAAGAACCTTGCCTAAGTTGGACAAAGCCTCCTTAAAATCAAATCCATAAGGTGTAAAATCATCCATATAAATCTCTACTGCATCATGGACTAACTCGGCAAAGATACTAGGACTGCTCTTTGGAAAGTGGCAGGAGCATTGCATAGGCCAAAAGGAAGGACCCTATAGGTGAAATTACCCCAAGGAAAAGTGAAGCTGGTTTTATCGTGGTCTTTCGAGCTGATCTGGATTTGATTGTACCCGTTGAATCCATCTAGGAAAGAGATTTTTTTTCCCTGCTAGGTCATCTAGCACTTGGACGATGAAAGGTAGAGGGAAATGGTCCTTCTTTGTGGATTTGTTTAACTCTCTATAATCGGCACAAATCCTCCACTTACCATTTTTCTTTCGAACAAACACGAAAGAAGAGACCCACTCACTGTTGGAGACAGGGTAAATGAACCCTGCATCTAGCAACTTTTGCAGTTCTTCTTTGACTATACCTTTGAGAGCTGGATTCATCCACCTTTGGGGTTTCCAGACTGGTTTACAACCTTGTTTGATATAAATGTGGTGAGTACACACCGAGAGGTGCAGTCCCTTCATTTCTTTGTAACTCCAAGCAAAGGCATCTAGGTGTTCCTTTAGCATGTTGCACAACTTTTCTTCTTGGTGAACAGAAAGACATGGGTTGATTTTCAAAATTCTCTCAGGGCTGAATTCTATGGTTTGGACACTGATAGGGGTGGAATCAGCTAAGCATAGATCAATATGATGGTTGTTCTGGGTTTCCTTTACTACTTCTTCTAAGGAAAATGTACTGGGAGTTGGACTTTGGAGTATGTGTTCAATCAAATCATCTTCATCTGATTGTCCCCCTCCCATGGTTGTTTCTAAGGTATAGAGTTGGGAGGAATAAACTTCATCTTCTTCCTACTCTTCCAACCATAAAGGTAAGTCATGTTATAAAGATGGATGGGAATGAGGATATAGGACTAACTGCTTGGACATATGCCCATTCTTAACAGTCATATTTCTAGCCCTGAAGCTAATGTAGGCATCGACAGTGGCTAGCTAGGGTCTCCCAAGGATGAGAGGGTAACCAGTAAGCTTGGCCTTAGTCTAGAGAACTAGGAAATCTACAAGGTATTCCCAAGAGTCAATGGAGACCATCACATCCTCCACAATCCCCTCGAGGGTCACTATGGAGTGGTCTGCAAGTTGCAAGACCGTTGTGGTCTTTCTCAATGAACCCTGGAGGTTGAGCTTGAGCATGGTGTCCTTGGTCATCACATTAATGGAAGCCCCAAGATCAATCAAAGTGTGTGGGACAATGGTGCCATTGATGTGCACATCTACTACAGGGCTTCCAGGGTCCAAATATTTTGGATAGATTACCTGCCCCAACATTAAGTCAGACAGCTATCTAATGACATTAATGGTAGGGGAATCTCTTCTTCGCCTCCCTGGATGCTTGAAGCACTTCTCCTTGATCAACTTGTTGTAAATAGGCACATCTTTTATAGCTTGGAGAAGTGGAATTTTGACACATAGGTTTTTAAATTCTCCCAGAAGTTGAGTCTCTTCTGGGGTAGGCTAGAGTGGTTGGGTTAATCTCTCAGGAAAGGGTGGTGGATTTAATTTAGGCATGCTTTCCTCTCTTTCTTCCTCAACCTCCCTAGGTGGAGGTAGAGGTTGGTTTTCTGGGAGTACCCTCCTAGATCTCAAGTTGATTTCCAGAATCTCCACAACATAAGCAGGATAGGATGTCTCTCCACTGTATACTTTCTGTGCCTGTCTATTGTTCGGGTTCAGATTTGGCTGCGCATGCATTTGGGGTTGTTTAGGTGGAGCAGGGTGTAAAATATGTGGTTGAGTAGGTGGTGAAGGCAATAAATCTAGAGAATTGTTGTATAGGCTCCTCCATTTCTGGGGCGGTGCATTCCACTGAGTTTATGGTGGAGCATATGGTTGAAATGAATCGCTGGTTGGTTGGGAATGATACTGAGGTGCAAAGGACCAAGGAGGAGGTGTAGATTATGAAGGATGAGTAGGCCCCACCCAAGAAGGTATGGATGTGGTATGGTTTGGGTTGTAATATGCATGGGATGACCCTTGCATACCCTGCTGGTATGGCCTAGGACCATGGGGTCTCCTTTGGTTTATGTACTAGAGCTGTTCAATTACCTCTTTAGCTCCTTGATATACAAGTTTTAGTCTAGGCAGAGAAGGGAACTTGTCTTTGGAGTGGTTTTCTTCACAGACTGAGCAAAATTCAATAGAATTCAATGGACATTCATTCTTAGGGTGCCTCCTAGTGCATCTAGGGCAAAAAATTGCTAAGGCTCTCTCTGCTTCCTCCTATTTTCTCTTAATGTGCATAGTCTCCATCTGTAGGGCAAGGTTTGTAGAATCTCACTCTTGAAATCCTCCAACATGTTTCCAATTTCACTTTTGATGGATGTATTGGGAGAGGATGGACTGACCATAGGTTGACTACCCCTACCCTTTTTCCTAGATACCTTACAATGGTTTCTAAAGACAACCATGATATCCTCATAGGGTAACTGGTAGATGTCCCCTCCTACTAACAAGTTTAGGGTATCCAGAAGATCTTCCCTTAATCCTCTAAGAAGGAGTAGCTTCAGTGACTCAAGGTCAAGTGTGCACTTGACCCTTTTGTAGCTAAGCTGGAATCTTTCTTCATAATCCTCTAGGGATTCATCACGCCCTAAGGTCATCTTAAAATTTCCTCTTTAGTGTCTTTAGATATACAGTAGTATCGATACTTGTTGTTGAAGGCTTGCTGCATCTGAGCCCAAGTTGTGATGCTATCCCCAGGTAAACCCATGAACCAACACAAAGCTGCATCCTTGAGAGTGGATGGGAATAGTTTCAACTTCTGCTCATCATTGGTGTAGTCATAGGTTCGGCATATGACAACAAATTCAAATAGGAAAGTGTCTGGATCTTCTGAGGTCAGGCCATGGAAATGAGGAAGGGAAGAGGGGCTTATATTCTTCATCTTAGTATCCCCATTGGTTTCCCTGATGGGGAAGGCACCCTCAACTCTTTCTCTATTTCCTCTGTCATTTCTATTTTCAGCCATTGGATCAGTAGGAATGGGTTCTTCTTCTTCTTCTTCCCCTGTAGGTTCTTCAAATATTTCAGGTTTCTCACCTAAGGGTTCCTCCAATTCACAGCCACCGAAGAAGAGGGAAGGTTGGCTGTTTGAAGCAGTGGGGGTATTTGGAAAATTTTTTCCTAAGTTATCCCTATTCCTACGAGGCATGAAAAAAATGTTTTTGTTTTTTTTTGAGTTTTTTTCAAACTTTGAAAGTGATTGCAAAATTGAAATTGCAGACTGAATGAAAATTAATTGACTAAATGAAAACTAACTAATTGAATGAAATCTTACTTGCAGAATGGAAAGGAAAGCAAATAATGCAGAATGGAAAAGAAAGCAACTAAATTACTCTTGTAGAAATGAAACTACTAGCAGAATATCAGAAACAAGAAATGGAAGAAGGAAATCAATGATCGCATATTACTCAAACACCTCCTTAGCAACGATGCCAAAAAGTGATGAGCACCAGTATTGCAGTAAGAATGCTGCAACTCCTAGGGCTACCAACTTTACTTTATCAACCTAGGGTTCGTACAAACTTGGAGGTGATAGTGTTGTATACACAAGTAAAAGTGATGGTTCTTCCTTTTGTCTTTGTTCAGCTGGCGAGAGACCACTAGGGTTTGTCAAGCCAAACTTCTATGGATTCAAAAGAAGCTTGATTACTGATGAGGGAAGGAGAAATCTACTCTAAGAGAAAGATGGTCTACTGCAGTAAGGAAAAAGATTGAAATCCAATGCTAAAAAAACACCATTACCTACCTAACTGCTAAGAGAATATGTTTCAGAAATAATGATAGAATAAAATGTATGAAATTCAACTATCTTAAGCATGTAAATTCAAAGCATCAACATTCTACTACTGTGCATGTAAATGGCTACAACAAATCTGTTTTTTTTCTTTTTGTTCTTTTTATGGAAAAACAAGTGTGAAATCTAATCTCTTTTGGTGACGTGGTAGGTGGCTTAGGGATGCTGGTGGATGGTTGGAAGGTTTGGGAGACCCTGAGGTGACCTTATGTGGCTTCCTAGAGGTTTTCCCTCAATTTGGCCTCAAAACAGGCCACTACAGGAAAACCTACAGGATGTCCTAGAAACCTACAAGATTCCCTGTATTTATACAAGATACAATCGAGAGAAAAATGATGGGTGCTAAAGGTGATGGAAGGATTAGGGAAGGTGGTTGGTGGGTGGAATGGAGTGAGAAAATGCCTAGGATCACTCAGAACTCAAAACCAAGGTTGGGAGATGGTTGGATTTGCTCAACATGCTTGGAGGAGTTTCCATGAAAAATGATGAAATTGGTGAGGGTCTTAGTGAAAGTGAGGAATGCTCATGGATGGATGAAGTTGGAAGGAGGTTGCTTGCTATGAGATCTCTCTCTACTTTTGAAACACTTTCACTACATCAAACAATGATATTTGCCCAAAAAACATGTAAATAAGAAGAATTTCAGTAAGTTGTCTACTTCATGCATGAGGAAAATTTGCAAAATAAGATGAAATCATTGATGAGATATATTGTAACACTGATGATGGAAGAAATGATAATTAAATCCTACACTTTCAAACTGATCAAATGCTAGTTCAGGTACAGTAAACTCTAAATTATATGAGAAAGTAGAATTCTGTCTTTTTGGGGCTACATAGGGGTGCTTTCCTCAAAACATGATCCCTGAAGGAAGAGGTGAGGCCAAGACACCTATATACCACTTTTTGATGTTCCTTTTTCCCTTCTAACCTACTGCTGAAGTAAATCACAAACGAAAGCAAACTAATAAACAAACTAATGAAATCTACACTACTTGCAATGAAATACTTCTAAGGACAATTTAACCATGAATCTATGAAATTAATATAAGCATACAAATACAAGAAGAGAATCCTTTTGTGATAGGGTTGGGTCCTAACCCAAGAGATTCAGCCCTCTGAGTTAACTCAGTACTGGATCAAGAAAAAGCTCATTCTCATTATCAAAACAAAAAATTACATAGCGATGTCTTCCACAAGTCTGGAGCTAAAAAATAACTAGTGTTTTTACAACAAAAATTTGAATCCCAATGAGGCTCTAGTCCTCTTTATTTATACTAATGAAGTCTCAAACAAATTCCTTAAATCTATGGAGGCTTGGCTCCCAAACTCGAGATGAAATAACTCTTTGACTATCACTTGCTCGACTGCCTTTTGATATTCATGACTTGGCTGCTTGTACTCCGAGATAGTGTAATTGCTGGAGGAATATTTGAATGAGGGAGGAGTAAATGAGGAGGATTTACCTCCTACAATCTCTATTCCTTGTCCCATTCGAGTTTCAACATTTAATCTGGCCAAAATTCCCTGATTTCCTCTCACAAGCCTGCATTCAATGCACATTAGTCCACTAGGCATAATATCTCACTTTAACTCATCTCCTTAAACAAAATATAATCAAAACATGTAATAAATTGTGAGGAGAGTTGATTTGACTAAGCTAGGAGGTGAATTAAGGTCCACATAGTTACCCAATGATGAGGCTCATCAGTACACAAGATGTAGCTAGCGCACGATAGAAACCATCTAAACTAACCAATAATGAAAGTTGACATAGAGGCGAGGAATCCACCAATAGGGTCAAATGGAAACCAAGGTATTGCATGAATCTCAATGTGTGATAATGAAAGCTAACATCGAACACAAGGGAAACGTCTTAGTCAAAGACCCATGATACTGATTGATGTTGAGCACAAGGTGACCTATCAATAATGAAAAGAGGGCTAGGGTGCGGCTCTAGATATGCTCTCAAAGCAATTTGTCGTAGTCGATAAGAGAAAGACCCACTAGCAAGAATTCAATGGAAACCAGCACGAGCAAAGGACCAAATAGCTGACGTGATAATGAACATGACTCTGGAAACCAGGGATGTCTGACTAAAAAATATGTCAAGGGACAACGCAAAAAGTTCGACTCAGGTTTACTTCCCTTGAACAAAAGCACAACTCAAATGTGACTACATGGTAGCATATGGTAACTTTGTATAAGTTTGTCATGCAGGAGGCATACGCAAACTCTCCATATGATTGGAAGAGATAATCAGTCAGAGGAGTACTGACTCAATAACAAGGTTAAGGTTCTCCTAAGTCAAATTAAAGTCCATCCCAATGGAGGAAAGACTTATTTTTAGAGTGCTTTGTTCAAGGGCGACACAACTGAATCTAGCTACCATCAAGTATGGAAATAATGTCCCGTTCGCGCTCTTTTTGGGATATGTAATTTTTTTGTCTTTTTAATATTCATGAAGCCTAGAAAATAATAAAATAATGCTAGAGTACAGTGGAAAGAACGAGTGTCCAAATACAGATGTACTAATTCTTGGGAGGGGAACATTCCTATGCTCAATGCAAAGTGATGAAAACTGGTCATTGGCACTCAAAGGAATGTTCTTTCCACGGGTAAAAGGGTGTCAAGTTGCAAAGGCTAAGTGATTGCAAGGTTGATTTCGCAGAAGACATGGTCAAAGGGTGGCTTAAACATGAGTACAAGTGAAGCCGGCTAAAGGCCAAAAGGTACAAATGGTCAATATGCAATGCAACAGTACAACTCAATACAAAGGAGCCTCTAGGGTATAAATCCAAAAAAATAGTGAAGAAAAAAGAGAACGAGTCTTCAATTCACAAGTCATGGCGGGACTAAAGAGGACTCCTGAGCCTACGCAATATAGCATCATGGGCAACATATTCTAGCGAGGATCTAACTAAGATGCCCATGTAAAGGTTGGCTCTACCATCATATCATGATTTTATAATTCATCTAGTGAAAATGGTTTTAGAACCAAGACATGATGGGGTCGACCCTATGGAAAGAATATCGTAGTATGGAGGCTAGTATGCAAAATGCGATGGAAAGTGATATCCCTAACCTATATGCCAGTAAGAAAACAATACCTACCATGATGGGTCTGTAGTCATGGAAACAAAGCAATCTCTCAAACAAATCTTATAAGTTTGTCATGCAGGAGGCATAAGCAAACTCTCCATATGATTAGAATAGATAACCAATCGGAGGAGTACTGACTCAATAACAAGGTTAAGGCTCTCCTAAGTCAAACTAAAGCCCATCCCAATGGAGGAAAGACTTATTTTTAGAGTGATTTGTTCAAGGGTGACACAACTGAATCTAGCTGCCATCAAGTATGGAAATAATGTCCCGTTCCCGCTCTTTTTGGGATATGTAATTTTTTTGTCTTTTTCATATTCATAAAGCCTGAAAAAGAATAAAAGAATGCTATAGTATAGTGGAAAGAACGAGTGTCCAAATATAGATGTACTAGTTCCTTGGAGGGGAACATTCCTATGCTCAATGCAAGGTGACGAAAACTGGTTATTGGCACTCAAAGGAATGTTCTTTCCATGGGTAAAAGGGTGGCAAGTTGCAGATGCTAAGTGATTGCAAGGTTGATTTCACAAAAGACATGGTCAAAGGGTGGCTTAAACATGAGTACAAGTGAAGCTGGCTAAAGGCCAAAAGGTACAAATGGTCAACATGCAATGCAGTAGTAAAACTCAATACAAAGGAGCCTCTAGGGTATAAATCCAAAAAAATAGTGAAGAAGAAAGAGAATGAGTCCTCTATGCACAAGTCATGGCGAGACTAAAGAGGACTCCCGAGCCTACGCAATATAGCATCATGGGAAACATATGCTAGCGAGGATCTAACTAATATGTCCTTGTAAAGGTTGTCTCTACCATCATATCATGATTTTATAAGTCATCTAGTGAAAATGGTTTTAGAACCAAGACATGATGGGGTCGACCCTATGGAAAAAATATCACAGTATTGAGGCTAGTATGCAAAATGCAATGGAAAGTGATATTCCCTAACCTATATGCCAGTAAGAAAACAATACCTACCATGACGGGTCTGTAGTCATGGAAACAAAGCAATCTCTCAAACAAATCTCCAAAGTATCCTGTAAAAACAACCCATCCCAACACTCCAAGCCAAAAGGTCAAAAAGTCTACAAAAAAAATATACTCTTAGAAAAATATTTTTTCAAAACTTATATAAAGACTTTTTGACTCACAATTTCTCATTTGTGTTTTGAGCAATTGGGTGAAGGAGTTGTGGAGAAAAACCACGCAAGATTCCTCCATTAAATTCAACCGTTCAAACTACTTCAAATCTTCCAGGTAACCTTTTAACTGAGTTTTTAACAAGTTTTATTGCTTTTTAGATGTTTTGTCACAAATTTGACCGCGAGGAATTATTTTTAAAAATTTCACTCTGCGTACATGCGGGTTGGATACATGTGATATGCATATAAGAAAGCCCTAAATGTGACTGTGTTAATAAGTGTGCATGAATTCAAAATTGAAAAACACTATTTTAATGATTCAAAACATCATTTTTTGCAGGATGTCGATTACTTGGCGTGAAAGAGAGCATAGTTCAATTCATAATCAAGTAATGGAGGATCAAAATGCATTAGATGCCTTACGAGGATGTGGATTGTTAAAATTTTTCAAAATGCCAAATATGAAGGCAAATACCAGGTTGCTTGAGATGTTAATCCACTACTGGAGTGCAGAAGAAGATTCTTTTGTGATTGATCAGATGCCCTTGAGGATTGAAATAGAGGATATCTATTTCATTACAGGTCTTTCCTAGAGGGGAGAGAGGGTCCACTCAACAGGAAGGACAAGAGGTAGTCTTAGTGTAGAAGACTACGTCCACATATACTGTCCTGGAAACACCGAGAAGATTGGAACCCAGATTCCAATCAAGCATGTAGAGAGTCTATCACTGAAAATCCTTCTTTTTACCATAGCCAGGGTAAATGGTTATGCTGCTCTACATCAATCCTCTTATGTTTCAATGAGTCTTGCAGTGGATTGTCTCACTACAGTCTTTGATTGGTGTACACCTCTGCTAGCCAATATGAAAAAACAACTTACTTATATCCAAAAGGGTGAAACAAAGAACTTTGGATACAGAACCATCTTGTGTTCCTTCTTCTTTGAGAGAGTACCTGGGCTTCATCCCAAGGTATTATCCACCATCAGTAGCCCAAGAGATCCACAGATGGGTAGGTGGGCTAACCTAATGAAATGACTAGGGGGTGGTGAGGTCCCTATGACTACATTTGATGATGAGTTTTTCCTTTGGTGGGAACAACAGGTCATTTTAGTCGAAGACTACCCTTATGTCAGAATGGATTTCAGAGGAGATCCAGATCTAGTGTTGCCACTAGATGCAACATGGGGCACCATAGGTACAAATGGTTTTTACTTTTTGAATTATAAGATTTTTTTTGGATTTTAAGTATAAATGAACAAAAAATATTTTTGATGAGACAAAACACTTAAAAATTATTGATCATGACACAAATGTTGGGCCAGTGAGACCTAATGGTCTTCCTCGACACAGGCGTCACAGAAGAGACACTGAAGGAGCCATAGCAGAGACTGAGAGGACCCTCCATGCAGTCCAAAAAAACTTGGTGAGGTTAACTCACCAAGTACTTATGGTGGCTATAAAGGACCTACCAGAGGAGATTCAATGACGCGTGGTTAGAGTACCACGAGATTAGGTGTGCTATTTTGGTGAGTGGAAAATGCCATCATTTTCTTCCTTGCCACTCATCCTGAGAAGGATCGCTAGATAGATGGTCAAATCTTTTTTGATTACACATGATGCTGGGCATAAGCCCTAATTTTGTATCTTATTTTGGACACAAAACTCTATCTTTATAAAGATGGTTTATCATGATGATCATATATATACAGATGATACTTTGATTATTTTTGATGTTTTAATGTGATGAATGATTTATATGCCAATCTAATGCTTGATTAACGATAGAATCTGCTAATGAATTTTTTGATTGTGGAATATGCACAAATGTGATATAAACAAATGATATTTGTAATAAACACACTCTCAGAAATTGGAGATATAAATAAGGATATCTCACATGATAGATGTTATTTAGTTGAGATACCACCAATTGTGAATCCAAATAAACTACTAATGAATCAATACCAAGAGATATTGCCTCATATAGTAAATTAATAACAATAGTGTTACAGGGAAAAGTGTCTACACAGAACTGCTTATCCCACTAAGGTGTGGTAGCTACCTTAGAAACAAACAAAGTAAAGCTACTTTCGTTTTTCCTTTATGAAATAAAGATGAAAGAAGAACAAAGAAGACCAACCTCTGTCTTGCGCTAATCTCCTAGTTCGATTCTTCTCTCTCTTGATAGCCTTTCGCTACTTGCTCCCTTGTATGCCCAGCTTCACAGAGTACCTGTAGGATCACAGTAGCATGACACTATACAAGAACATGGATCTATAATCACAAACAATCTAGGATCAGATGTAAATTGACCATACAAATGCATAAAGCATAAATGACACAAGAGTATGGAGGAAAACTTGAATAGATTTTATTGATAAACAAGAAAGAGCCAAGGGAGTTACAACCAGTTGTTCTGACCCAGCATCATCCTCTCAGCCAGTAAACCCTTCTTCACCTCATACAAAGCTTAGATCACCCAACACTTATGATGTTGTCTCAAGAAACCAACAACAATTCCTTACAATATGCAAAATTCCAGCCCCCTGGATCTCTGGGATGAGGGATCCATATATAGATATCTGTAAGGGAGATGAGTCAGCTTGTGATTTGATTAGTGTCTTCCCTCTGATAGTTCTTGCTTCCACTTGGAGATTGATGATCTCTTACTCATCCTTGGTCGAATTCAGAGAGGCAAGTGTCACAGGAGAAGTTTCTGGAATATTCCATGCCTCTCCACCTCACGGAATGACACTGCCATTTGTCATTTCTCACCCATCACACCCCATAGAAGGGCTTCTTGAAATGCAATGCACCCACACAATGTATTTAGGTGAGATGCAATGCACTTTGCCTATGGAGCAGCTGAAATGATCTTGTTTTGACCAGTTCTGAGCAGTTTTTCATGGAGAACTTATGGGAGAAGCTGTAATCAGTTGACCTTGTTCCTTGGTTTATGGACATTTTATGCTTGGGGTTGCAGTGCCCAAAAATGTCTATAAAAAATAGTATATTTGGCGATATTATTTGAAGTGGGATAGATACATATGCCTCTTGAAACCAACCACTAGCTAGATGGATAATAAATCACCCAAGCCGCAGAAGCAAGGTTCTGGATGTGTCTACTGGCACCATCGATGAACCATAGATATATCAAATCATCCATCAATACCTGCCAAAGCAGATAAAAAATATCGACATCACTAAAAACTGATAGATAGATATGTACAAAGATACAATATATATAATCAATCAAATGCTAGGCCTAAGCCTAAGCAAAGTACTTCTTAAGGTAAAGCCCATTTCTGGGCTCTGCCAACTTGTTTCCCTTGAAATCAATCAACTCATAAGCTCCCTTTTTCAAAAAATTATTGACAATGAAGGGATTGTACCACATAGATTTAAACTTTCCCACCCCCAAGGCATCTTTGTATTGGTCGTAGACTAGGACAAGGTCACCTTCAGAAAAATTTCTAGGACAAACAACTTTATTGTATTGAGTTTTTACCCTCTTCTTATGATCTTCGTTGATTAAGGTGGCATCTCGATGCTGCTCATCAAGATGTTCCAAATGAATGAGGAGTTCTTCGAGACTAGAAGTATCAGGAAGAAGTTCAACAACTAGTTTAAGGGAAGGAATTTCACATTCCACAGGAAAAATGGATACCAATCCATAAACTAGTTGAAAGGGAGTAAAAACAGTGGCAGTCTTAACTAACATTCGATATTCCCAAAGTGCCAAATATAACATGATGTGACAATTGGATCGAGATTTGTTAATTGTCCTTTGCAAGATTATCTTTAGGTATTTTTTCACAGCTTCAACCTGCCCATTGGCTTGATGATAATACAAAGATGAATGCTCATGTCGGAAACCCATCTTGAGAGCCAATTCAGACATCATTTGATTTTGGAAATGACTGCCATGGTCAGTGACAATTTGTTTAGGAATAACGAATCGAGAAATAACTTGATTCAAGAGAAAAAAGGCTACCATTTCACCATCATTCTTGAAAGTAGGCATAGCCTCTTCCAACTTAGTAAAGTAGTCTACGACTACGATGATATACTTGTGATTTCATGCCAAAGGTGGATTACAAGTAGTAAAATCAATACCCCACTTTGTGAAAGGATCAATGGTGATTAAAGGGAAAAGTGGAGCTGGATGTGCATGCATTTTCTGAGTATAAACTTGACATGGATGGTATCTCTTGATCGCTTCAATATAGTCTTTGAAGATTGGAGGCCAAAAGTAGCCTGCACACAATTTTTTTTTGGGCTGTAACAAGCCTAGATAGATGACCACCACAAGCTCCAATGTGGAAATCATTAAGCACAAACTCAGCTTTCTCTAAGGTTAAACAAGTGTCACCTATAATAATATAGCTTTTAGTGAGGTGACATAACTTTCTACGTTCATCCTTGGAAAAAGAGAGTGGAAACTTCAAAGTCTGGAGATATATAATAATATCCTCATACCAAGGATATTGCAAGGAAATAAGAAATATATGTTCATCAGGAAAAGTTTCCTCATAAATGATTTCTTCCTCACAAGGCAACTCTGAGATCAAATCTGAAAATAATAAATATTTCTTAGACTTACCCGACATGAATTCGAGGTGGAACTCTTCTAAAATGACAATCCATGCCCCTAATCACTCGCCTGCTGAGAACAAAGTGAAATGGATTGACGACTACTAAGGTGAAATATTTTCGAAGAAAAATATAATGTCTAAGCCGCTGGACAACATGGACAAATGCCAAAGCTAATTTCTCAATGGGAGAATAGCGTAGTTCAGGACCTACTAAGCCTCGACTCATATAGTAGATTACGTGCTCACATAAGGCATCACCTTCTTGAACCAGAACCATACCAATAGTTGATTATGCTACAGGGAGATACAAAAGGAAGTCTCTACTATAATCAGGTGGACTCAATAAAGGATAATAGGTTAATGATGTTTTCAAAGCATCGAAGGAGCTTTGAGCGAAATCAAACCATAGAAATGGGACCCCTTTCTTAAGAAATCTCATAAATCCTTTTGTGATCTTAGCATAACTGGCTACAAATATCCTCAAGAAATTTGATTTTCCTTGGAGACTCTGAAGCTGACGTATAGAGGACAGGGGAGGCAACCGAAGTATTGCCTAAACCTTGAAGGGATCTACGTGGATCCCCTTAGTCGACATGATGAATCCCAAAAATCGACTGGATGTGACAGCAAAAACACACTTATTTGGATTCAACCGGATTTTATAAAAATGACATCGTTCAAAAATCAATCGAAGATGTTTAGGATGATCAATTATCTTTCGAGAATGAGCAACTAAATTGTCCAAATAAGCCTCAATAATGTGATTGATATCGTGAAAAGCATATGACATGGCCTTTGAAAAGTAGCTCCAACATTTTTGAGGCCAAAAGGCATCTTTTTATATGCAAATGCACCCCAGGGACAAATAAAAGCTATCTTATGCTGATCTTCTAGATGGATAGTAATTTGATTATAACCAGAAAATCCATCCATAAATGAGAAAATTTCATTAACCACACATGCATCAATAATTTGATCAATAAAGGCCTTGGGGTAATTATCCTTAGGATAAATGAGAAAATTTCATTAACTACACATTCATCAATAATTTGATCAATAAAAGGCGTGGGGTAATTATCCTTAGGACAAGCCTTATTTAGGTCCCTAAAGTCAATGCATACATGGATTGTTCCTTGCTTTTTGTCTACGGGGACTTGATTAGAGACCCACTCAGTTAAAGGAACAGGGTATATAAAACCCACCTTAGGTAACTTCTCAACCTCAACTTTGATAGCTGCTGCTTTTTTAGGGTTTATTGGTCGAAGTTTCTGACAAAGAGGTTTCAAATTTTCACATGTATTGATCTCATGCTGGACTATAGATGAATCTATCCCAGGAATTTCCTCATAAGACCAAGCGAACACATCTCGAAACTCTTTAAAGAGATTAGTATAAGTTTGAATTTCTTCAGGGGAACAGTCAGCTCCAATGAAGACATTTTCAATAATGTTGGGATTCCTATAGATGTTCACTGGAACAGTTTGTGAAATAACATACGTGCTACCTTTGGCAGAAAACTGTGTTGGAGCCAAAGCATTATAAACTACATGAATATCACTAGTGGACGAAGAACTGGACAAACTTGATTCTACTTCCTGAAAATGAGGGAGGAAATATGAACGATGATGCAAATCATTCCATGGTATTTCAACACCCATCATTTCTTCTATAATTTCTTCTTCAGATGGAAATACAGTATCTAAGCAATTTGGACCAAAGTCGAATCTAGAGTCTAGGTTGGAGTCGCATCCCCATCCATCACCTCTGGTGAAAAAGGAGTAGGATCGGAGTCTACAATGTTAACAATAGACTGATAACCAATTTCAACTGCAGACATAGGACATGCCATTCCACTTACCTACCCCTCATCTAATGTGGTGGTAGAAGAGGGCAAGGGCCAAGGATTCGAAAAATAATGAGTTCTAAAGAAATCTCTTTGAGAAGGTGCCTTAGAGGATGAAATAACATTAATTCTAGCTATAGGAGTAGGAAAATAAAAGGTACCCATTAAGGAAGAGTACATTCCAACTCCTAAATTCTCTATATGCTTCTTGGGTTTTTTCACTAACGAAACAGTAGATTCAGAAGATGCATTGGAGTCACCTGGAGGATAATCCATCTGATCAACCTTTACAATTCTCCCTTCATGAGGAAAACAAAGGATGTGAAATAATGACGATATAATAACATCCATCTCGTAAATCCAATTTCTACCTAAAAGGAGATTGTAATCCAGATTTGTATCAACTATCTCTACTTTAATATTTACCACCTTACCCCTAACACAGACGGGAAATGTTGGAATGATCCCATGCGGTCTATGAGAATAACCATCAAATGCTGATAATAGAGTAGGTGATGGAACAACCTGAGGCGATCTAATAACCTTCCAACATGATATGGACATTACACATGTGGAAGCTCCCTCATCAACTACAGTTCGAAAGATATTGGTCTTTCGATATATAGATTTAATCTAAAAAGCCATATGATGTGGGAGTCTCTTCTTGATGTTTGACATATTGAATGTAAGCACAAGAGAGTTTTTTGGATCAATTGTTTCGATCACTGTGAGCAATGCACTCCTTTGTGTTGGGCACGATTAGAGTACCTTTAACATTGACATAACACAAGGAATTTGAGCTAGATCTTCTACAATAGAGTAGCTCTGGGATGTCTTAGCATTAGGGTTAATGGTTGAGCATTTTTTGGAGCCTTTCGGCATCCAAGGTATAGACTCAACTACGAGCCTCATATGGAGTGGCTCTGAAACATCAGGGGTAGCTTAGCCTTAGATGATTTTGATTCACCATAATCACGTGACCGTGTAGCAACCTCAATATGTGAACTCATCATGTAAACATTTGATGTATTGTCCCTTTCCTGGTTGCCCCCAATGGGGGTACGGTACTAGAGTTTGGGCCAACAAGTAACTACTACCCTTGGGGAAAAGGGTTAGTTAGAACAACCTGAGAGCTAGAAGACCCCTGCTGAATCAATAAGTGCTGAACATCTTGAATCTTAGGGAAAAGATGAGTCAAATTATCTGCATTATATAACTTGCATGGAAACTTTACTTTATTCTTAGACTCTTTTTTACCCCTCCAACATCATTGCCGTGTTTGTTTTCATTACCCTTCCCATCCTGATTCTTTTTCCTACCTCGTCCTTTCTTCTTCCCATCAGACTGTTGGTTTAATTTGGGGTTAGAAGTTTGGATGACATTTATAGATGAAGGTTGAGAAGGCATAGGCACTGATGGCGATGCCTACATATAAGAAGTAGTTTGTAAAGACAATTGCTGCAATTGATTTAGTAGGTTTTCCGTGTTAGCATTAATCGATCCGACTAGCCTGTCGACATGATCAAGACCTAGCCTTAACTTGGCTAAATCAACCTTGGACCTAGGAGCTGTTACACTAAAATTTGTCACCATGACTATTTGCAGTCGGTATGGCTCCATCAACTGTCATACTGTCCTCCTTGGCAAGTCTTATACCTCTGCTCCTCATGTCAAACTCCAAGAAAGAGAGAAAGTCCTTAAAAAGTCAATTAACTCTGGTTACGCAGTTTCTCTTAACCTTACCTGCATGTACGCACCTCAAGTTCACAATACCTGCGTACTTGTACGCTCTGTCTGTAAAGGGGTGGGTGCGTACTCCTGTAAAGGTCAAAAGGCGCGAGTTTTACTTCAAAAAAATTACTTGTGGTCGAATCTAGAGCATTCTAGAAGATGGTTTGACGTGGATTGAGCGCCTCCAGATGGTTCATGCATCCCTTTTAAAGAGGAACTTATCCCATCAAGAGGGGAGCTATCCCATTGAAAGAGGGGCTTATCCCATTGATGGTGGACCTGATTAACTTCCTCCAAAGCATTATAAATACAGGCATTGGGCCAGAGGGAGGGGAGGTTGAAAGCTGAACATTCCTAAGGGTAGATGCTGCTGAAATTAGGACTCCCTTTTAGAGCTTGAGAGGAGAGATTCCAATCCTTTCTTAGCTTCATTTGGAAGTGGGTGAGCTGATCAAAGTAAAAGAGAACTCTTGCTGGACCCTGGGAGGGACCTGCACAACACCAAGGCACTGGTTGTAATGGTTTCTTTTGTTTCCAATTAATACGATTAAGTTCATTTTTCTCAACAAGTTCTTATATATAATTTGTTTCATAAACTCCTTGGTCTTTATGATGAATATGTTTTATTATATGAGTTATTCAGGTGCTATGTAATCTTTTGCTTGTTAGTGAATGCAGGTTTCAAAGGGAAGGAGGAGCTCATCTGGATTGGAGAGGCTTGGCTGCTACAAACAGCGTTGGACTAAAGGTATGCTTTAAACACCTGGTTGCTTGTATTTTAAATGCATATTTAGGGAAAGATAGTGCTTGAATGTTTTGTTTGTCACTAGAAAGCCTTGGCTTCTAGGGAGGTCGGTTTTGTCCGCAAAATTGACTCTTTCCGCATGACAGGAGCATCAGGATTTTTTTTTGAAGAACCCCAGATTGAGAATATATAATTTCTAGCTATTGGGCTCTAAAAATAGCTTGTTTTTCGGTGAGCACACCAGAGAGTGATACATCCTTAGAGATCTCAGGTTGTAAAGGTTTAAAAAATCATTCAAGAAGGAATTCTTGTGGAATATCGACTTTAATGAGCCTCTTCCTTCTCCCCCATTCCTAGATATGATCCAAAATGTGGGTTGCCTGGTCCTAATGGAAATTATCTAATAGCTTAGTTCCAACATCATAACGAACAGGAAACTGAAAATGGTTTAAAAATATTGTGGCAAAATCACCGAATGAAACGAAAGTGCCCCCTGGGATTTCAATGTACCACTTAGCCACATTTCCAATTAGGGTACATTGGAATAATCTCAACCCAATTGAATTGTCTATCAGGGAGTTTGATGAACACCATAAGTGGAAAGTGGTTATGTGGTCGTCCGGATCTTCACCAATCTTCCCTTCAAATTTGGGTATATCTGAGGGAAGTTTGGTTGGAACCGGAGGCATGTCCAGGTTATATCTAATCAGATCATTAATCAATTTAGATAGGTCGAGCAAGTTTAACATTGCCAGGAAAGGTAATTGTGGAGGACCCTGAGGATTCCACCCGGTCTAGGTGGAATTCCCAATGTTTTGAAAAGAGTACTGTGGATTTGTGAAGGCACTAGGTTGCCTAAAGTGATTTGCAGGAAAAAATGAACCATAAGGAGATACTTGCGGCATTGAAAAAATCAGAGTTTGTCCAACTCTTGCCGACAAATTTCTATATCCAGTGAAATTTCCCCCTAGAGAGGTTAAACGGAGTAGAGAGCCCTTGATAAGGGTTCCATGCATGAGCGTAGGGAGAAAAACTTTGGAATAAACTCATGGAGGAATATGGCATATTCCCTAGTTAGCCGAAAGAGAATTGATTCCTGGCTCCAAGTCCACTAACAATAGGGTTCGTCCATCCTTGGAAAGGATTATAACTTTGACCCGTGGAGGTAAAAGGTATTGATCCTAGAGATGGGTTAGAATGTGGTATATGACCACTCCCAAAAAGGAAACCCTGAAAAGAAGCTGACACACTTGCCATGGAAGTCATAGACATCGAGGAAGCTGATGGAAAAATTAATGGAACCGAAGAAATTGCACTGGTTGACATTCCAAAGGTGATCCGGACTTAAACAAGAACGCAAAAAATTACAAAGATAACCATAAACACATATATGCAGTGGAAACAATACTTCATTTCATTAATGTAAAATATTGATATATTCTTACAAACAATGATGGAAATGAACTAGCTAGGGCGATGGTAGCTTATCTCTGAGAAGAGATGTCGTGGCTACATGCCTCTGAACTGTGTTACAATGAGGCTCGAAGGCCTATTTATTGTTGAGAAACAATGGAAAACCCTTAACATTCCAAAACCTAACCCTAGAAGATGAAATACCAAACTGTGGGCCTCGTTTGGGTAAATTGGTACATCAACTTCCTGAGGTCGTAACTTTGGCATACGATCTTTGTTTGACGCGTACCATAGCTAGTTAGAAAGATCTATCCAAGAACTACCACTTTGGCAAGGGAAACATCGGTCCATGGACCCATGTTGCCCCCAGATTTCCTAAAAAACGTCATTTAGGGCCTCAAAAAGGCTCCGGAAGTTTAGGACCCGAAAAACTGCTAAAAATAGTAAGTTGTGCTACAATTAAGGAAACTGAAAATGTTGAGAGAAAAAATGGTGGGGGTCCAGGTGGACTTGGCAGGTGGCCACCAATATCCACCTGGATCATTCCTCCCCCCTTAGGAAGCAATGGTCCCCATTGCATTGAGTTCCTCCATGAGATGAGGAAACTTTTGCTGAACTTGGTCCCTGGTGAGCCACTTGCCCTAGTGAAGGAGTTGGCCTGCTCTGACAACTCGATACAATTGGATATTTTGTTGCCAAGTGTTCTTGATCTATGTGTCCATGATCCGATCAGTTGCAGCTTGTTCCATGCAATCTGGATTTAATTCTGTGGGTGTGAGATGTTCTGCAATGTCGGATGTGTCTAGCAATGGTGGAAAGTATGGCCGAAGGCGGTCCACATTGAACACTGGGTGCAGGCCAAGGAATGGGGGAATGTTGAGCTCAAATGCATTATCTCCCATAGCCTTAGTAATGGTGTAAGGACCATATCTGAGTGGTCTCAGTTTCTGATAGGCTCCAGTAAGGCGTTCCTTTTGCAAATGCAACCAAACTTTGTCGCCCACCTGAAACTTGTGTGGCACCCGATGTTGATCATGTCGCTGCTTGTACTTGGAATTTGATTTCTCCAGAATGTCATGGACCTGCTGGCGAATATGTTGGATGTGTTCAATGAAGCTGGTTGCCTTGTCTGTTTTAGATTGGAAATGAGCCGAATCTGTGTGAGTAGCTGCAAGTGGCATGGCCATCAATGGGGCATAGTGGCTGGAATCCTAAGCCCACCTAAAAAGGGCTGTGTCCAGTCGAGCTGTGAAGAGCTCGGTTGTAGCTGTGATGAACATAGGGGAGGCTCTTGTCCCATGTGTGTGGATGGTTTGAGTTGTACATGCGCAGAATGTGCACAATCATCCTATTGACAACCTCTGTCTGGCCATCAGTTTGAGGATGGAAGGTTGTGGACATAGTGAGTTTGGTGTCCAACATTGACTAGAGACTGGACCAAAATGTACTAAGGAACCAACTGTCTTGATCTGAGACAATAGACCGTGGGATCCCAAAGTGCTCCCACACTCATTCAAAGAAGGTTTAGCAGTGGCTTTTACTGTGATATTCTTCTTGTAGGCCGCCATAATGGCCATCTTCGAGAACCTGTCAACGACCACAAAAACACAATCATTTCCATGCTTAGTGGAAAGAAGGCCTGACATGTAATCCATGGAGATGGATTCCCAAGGTTGACTAGGGGTAGGCAGCGGGGCATAGAGGCCTTACTTCTTGATGGTTGGTTTGGCAATGGCACATGCAGCACATGATCTGATGTACTTCCCAACATCTTGTCGAAGATTCAGCCAATAGAAATACTTTTACAGTACTGCCACCATTTTCTTGACCCCGAAATGCCCAGCAGCCCGACTGTAGTGTGCTTCCCAAATCATCTTGGCACGCTCACTTGAAGGAACACAAAGGTGACCCAGGTGGCATAACAGGGCATCCTAGAGGTGAAAATCTGGAACATTCTGACCCTCCAAGAGTGTCTGGTATGTGTGGCTGAATTCTGGGTCGCTTTTGTAGAGAAGTGGCCAATTAGAAGTCTCGTGCCCACAAGAGTTGAGCACAGTGGTTAATCCCATGATCGGTGGTCGACTGAGGCAATCTGCAACATTATTGGTGCTGCCCTTCTTATAATTGATATTCAAATGGAACTATTGCAGGTATGTAGACCACTTCTGATGGTGATCATTTTGCAATTTCCCTTGGGTCTGTATGAACTGTAGGGGTCAGTGGTTTGTGTGGATGACCGTTTCCTTCCCCAAAGTGTAATGCTTCCATTGTTGCTAGGCCTCCACAATGGAATACATCTCTTTATAATAAGTGGGATACTTCCAGACTGTGTCTGAAAGTGTTTCACTGTGATATGCCATTGGATGCCCGTGTTGAGTAAGGACTGCCCCAATAGCATAGTCAGAGGCATCTGTCTCGACCTCAAATGGTTGTTGTAAATTTGGTAGCGTGAGCACTGGTGCCGTGCAAAGGTGATATTTCAACTCTATGAATGCCTTCTATTGAGATTCAGACCAAAAGAATTTTGCTTTCGCGCCTCCCTTGGTGACTTGACTCAAGGGCCAAGTGATATGAGAAAACCCCAACACGAACCTGCTGTAGAAGTTGGCAAGACCTAGAAAGCTGTGGAGCTCTGTCAGAGTGGTTGGAGATGGCCAATCCCGAATGACTTGGATCTTGGCTGGATCCACATGCACCCCCTGTTCATCAATAATGTATCCCAGATACTGAACCTGGGTCATGCTAAAAGTGCATTTCTCCAAATTGGCACATAGCTTGTGTTGCCGTAGTGTTTGGAGAACTTGTTGGATGTGGTGGAGGTGCTCTTCCCAACTCTGGCTGAAGATCAGAATGTCATCCAAGTATACCACTGCAAATGAGTTGGTGAATGGCCGTAAGATGTCATCCATTAGCCTCATGAAGGTTGCAGGAGCATTCGTCAATCTGAAAGGCATAACCAACCATTCAAAAAGGCCCTCCTTGGCTTTGAAGGCAGTCTTCCACACATCAGAGGGTTTGATTGGTACCTGGTGATATCCTGACTTCAGATCGATCTTGCTGAAATATTTCACCCCCTTTAGTTGGTCCAGGAGGTCATCAATCCATAGGATCGGGTACCTATTATGGACAGTGATCTTGTTCAGCGCCCGATAGTCAATACAGAGTCTCCAAGTCCCATCCTTCTTCTGTACCAACACGATCGGGCTTCCACAAGGTGATGAACTTGGATGGATGTGACCTTTCTGTAGGAGCTCCTGAATCTGCCTCTTGATTTCATCGTTCTCCAAAATGGAGCACCGATAAATTGGTCCATTGGGTAGCGGCGCACCTGGGGTCAGATCGATGGAGTGCTTGACCTGACAATGCAGAGGAACCCCTGCGAGGGAGGTGAAGATGTCCTCGTACTCTTCCACGACCTTGTCCATCTGTAGTTGTCGTACGGAGGGGCCCTGTCTGGAGGCCGTGGCCACCGTCTTCTTCTTTCCTTGAGGGCGTGTCATTAGGAAAAAAAATTTCCTGGTTTTGGAAATGAGCTTACTGCATTGTTTTGCAGTAATCAAAGAGATGGCGGTAGGTGGTGCTACATCTGGTATCTTGTACAACTTGTTTCCCAATGTAATAATAACAGCACGGGGCCTTGATTCATACACAGCATGTCGCTTCCACAAGTATGGTTGTCCTAATAATACATCACTAACTTCAAGGGGAGCAATGTCACACAATACCTCATCCATGAAGGGCTTGATGTTGTATGGAAGGTGACACTGTTGGCTCACGCAAAGATGCCGTCGTTAGTGAAGCCACTTGATGGTGTATGGTTGTGGATGTGCTGTGGTCGGTAAGACCAACCACTTCACGACCTCTGCCAAAATGAGGTTCTTTTGGCTCCCGTTATTGACAATGAACTATAGCGGGGAGACCTTTACCCACATATGGGAGTGGAAGAGACGCTCCTCCTCCTCTGGATCTTCGGGTTCATTTTTCTGGATCTTGGCGGTAGCAACAGTGGCATTGGGATCTACATCAATGATCTGCTTCCCTTTGTCATTCCCCTTGTCGGGTTCTAACTTAGAGTCGGAACATGCATCTGATTCTGAAACCTTTAGCTCAGCCACCAGTGACTACTTGGCCCGACACTCACTTGTGTTGTGAGTGGAGCTCTTATGGAACTCACACCATTTTCCCGTGTCCTTTTTTGGCTTCGCGGTGCTGTTCTTTGCTTGCAGCTTTGGTGAGTTGTCTTGGGCTGCCCTGCCTTGGCTTTGTCCTTTGTTCTGTGGTTTAGGGGCACCTTTCCCTTGCTTCAGATTCGCAGATCCAAAGTCTCGCTTCTTTTGTTTAAACTTCTGCTCGACCTTGACGGCATATCGGTATGTTGTGCCGAGCGAGGAGATGTTCAGGAATTCTATTTCTTCCTGGATGTACTTGTGCAAGCAGCCGCGGTATTTGAGTATCAAATGCTGCTCCGAATCCTTGATACCCAGCTTTGTGCGAAGGGTATGGAAGATTGGTGAACTCCGGCACGTCTTGGTCCCTTCCCTGCCGCAACGTGGTCCACCTTATGTATTCATCCTCATAGGTTCCGACATGGTAGTACTGCTCCTTGATGGCATCCAGGAATGAATTCCAGGTGGGTGTGGCTGAAAATAGTGAGCCGGTATTTTCATCCTTCTGTTCGCAGTAGGTTTCCCACCAGTCCTTGACATGGAGGGCTGCTTTGAGAAGAGAAAAAACAATCTTTTCCCGACTCGAAAATTCATGAACAGAAAAATAACCCTCTAGCAAATTTAACCATTTATATATGGCATCTGCGTTTATCTGACCAAACTGGGGATAAAACCAGTGCCAGAGGCAAAAGGTTGGGTGCCCCCACTCAAAGATGGAATAGAGGTAGAGACAAATATTGCAGTGCTAGGAGTAACAGAAGGTATGGGAATCATTCCTCCTCCTTGTACTGATAAAGGAGTTTTCATACTAGTAGCACTCATGGTGGAAGCCATGCTCCCGGCAATGGTCATCGAAGGAAAATATCAAAATAGACCTGGGCTCAAAGGCCTGTTGGTCGGAGTCTCGAAGTATAATAAAATGTCCTGATGATTAGGAGGAAGAGGATAATTAGGAGTCAAAGGAGACTCAGGAAGCTCTTCAACTTGAATAACGTCTTCTGACTGGAAGAGGACTCTAGAAAGGAATGGAGTGTTCCTCTCCAACTCTCTACCTATAAAAGGTCTATTCTATGAATCAATAACTTCATCCGAAGGATCAATCTTCATTGTGTATTCTACCACTGATTGGAAATCACCGAAAAATTGCTCTTACGCCTTCTAGAAGAAGGCTCAACACTCGTAGGTGAAAGCCCATGAAGCCTCCTAGATCAATAAACTGGTCGATCAACCACTTTTAATTATTTTTAAGAGAACTAATTAAAGACTCAAAAAATTTATAAAGCTAGGCCGACTAGGAGCAAATAGAACTATTTAAAAAGTCCCTAAAGATACAGTCAATCAAACTGCTTTCAAGTATTTCCACTCCGGGTGATGAGGACCAGACACAAAAATACAAGAAAGTGAAAATCAAGGACCTTCTGAAAATAGTCTAGGATAATGACGACCTAGGCCTACTAGCGAAGGTAGTAGAAACAGTTACGTTGACCTCTAGACAAAAGCCTTTTCTAGTGCAGGCACCCAAGCTTCACAAAGGTACCCTCCATAAGTACTAATGAATGTGATGCAACGTCTGCCTCAGGTGCCATGGGATTCCCCTCTACAACCACCTATGTGATCCCTATGAGTGGAAACTATAGGCACCAGTTCATATCAAAAGTTGGGAGAAATAGTCTCGGGGCTGGATCCAACAAGTAGGAGAGGGGGTATCTCTCTTCCTTGTCTTCACTCTCCCTCATGCTTAACTCCTAGTCACAGAGATTTCCCGATATTTCTAATGACACTGGATTTCACTCATTATTCAACTTCTATGTTTGATAGTTTGAGTGGCATTGGAGAGTTAACTCTCCACTCACCTATTCCAAGTCCCTAAAGGACTTAAAATTGTTGGTGTTGTTAATGACAAATTAAAAAAGTTCTAGTTCTTTTTATTAAATCACTTGATTTTAGAGGGCTTTTCTTTAAGTCAAAGGTATATTGAGAATGAAACTTACGGTGTTTTCGACGTGAAAGAAATCAATAGAAACTTATATGCATGCAGTTATTTTCTTTCGATGAAAAGGGATATCTACTTGGTTCAATGAAAAACTTATATAAGAAAAATACTCTTTTATTTTCTTTTTTTCAGAAACACTCCACACACACTCAAAATCTAACAAAAAGACTAAGAATTCTTATGATGCAAACTAACCTAATGCAAATTTAAATGATGATGCAAGATTCTATGAATACTCATACGATAAGAAAATGTGCTTCTTTATAAGATCAATAAGTCAACTTGACAATAAAGAGGGAAAAAAATTAATAACAAATTTACCCAAAACCAAAAAAAAACAAATTGAAAAAGGCCACAATTGCTCAAAAACAAAAGAAAACAAACCGAAGAACCAAAAGCTTGAAAAGAAAAAGAAAAGAAAAAACTGTGTTTTTGTATTTTTATTTTAAAAACCCAAAGAAATTTTTGAGGTCACAAACAGAATACTAAATTTCAAAGATCAAGAAACAAGAACAAAGAGTCCTTGAACTTTGCAAGTTATACAAATCATTAATAAAATGAAACTTGGTACGAGAAAGGATTACAAACTTGCACAAACTAATATGAATAGTAGTAAAAATACTTCAGCAAACTGACAAAATGTCAAGAAAGACTCAATATTTCCAAAGAGACACTCAAAAATCATGAAAAACAAAATGGGTCAACCAAAAGGGAAAGCAAAGCAAAGCAATTTGAAATTTGGGTTATAAACGAAACTAAAACCAATTTCTTGTTCTAGAAAGCCAGAACAATCAAGAACTTCTGATAGAAGCCTTGAACCCAAGGCACAAACTAAAACCTTACTCAAAAATAAATCCTAGGCCAAATAGGTTTTCTATTGAGAAGGAGATTCGAAATTGAAAACTTGTAAGAGAATAAAGTTCTACTAATAGTGGATGACCAGAAAACAACAAAAGTCACTAGGCAAGAGACTTAACTGGGCAAGAGATTTTGAAAAATCAATTCAAAATTATGTATACGTGACTGTTTAAAGACACAGAGGCATGCACACACGTTTCAAACACAGGAAACTCACGTATACACGAGTCTATTTGAGGAAACAAGCCTGTATACACTACTGTATCCCTAGAAGAACGCGTATCAAAATATCAATCAAGAAATCAAGGCCCGATCCAAAAAGTCAAACTTGATGCCTGGGAAGCTAATAAGTCATTGACACTGTAAAAACAAGAAATCAAGAAAACGAACCTTGATCAAGAACAAATAACCCAAACTAGGAAAAACAAGAATGTTTTCCCTAGTGGAGTTGCCAATTTTTTTGCGGGTGGAAACACCCTAGGGTCTTAGGTTGAAAATCCCAACATAGTGGAGGGCATACAATAGAAAGAAATGTGTAGAAAAATAGTCTAAATGCTTAAACTACTGAATTGGGAAGTAGTGGTATTACTCGGAGGTCCTACTTTCAAGGTCGATCATGCAGGGTCCAAAACCTCTGCTTCTTCCGATGCCTTTAAAACCTGTAACTTATTCAAGAAAACCATATAAAACATCAGTAATAGAAATCATGTTCATGACATATGTGTTAGATCATATAAGAAAATGAGCAATTGAGCATTAACATAAGATTTATAAGCAAATCATAACAAGGATCAATGTGTAAACACAATAAATACCAGGAAAAAAACATCATTTCTTTATTGATGTAAACTAAATGAAATGTGGAAAACTACAACCTGAGTCTTCCTCTGGCTCCATCCTGCCCCAGCCTCAGCAATCTTCCTCCATCAATACACACAAGGATGTCATAAGAGGGATGAAGGACATCTCAAAAGAGGAAACAAAGGTTTCCTATAACTTGGGAGTGTAGGAGGCATATGGATTTATTCAGACTCGATTAGGGATATAATCAACTATAATATCAATATCTCATCTCTTCTCCCCTTAGGCCTTCCCATGGAGTTTTATTTATACTTCTCCAAATCAGTTAGCTTGTTTTTTGTTTTTTGTTTTTTGTTTTCTCCTCTGGCTCCAAGAGGAACCACCCTCTGGATCCGTCCAGCCCCAGCCGCAACAATCTTCCTCCATTGATACACACAAGGATGTCATAAGAGGGATGAAGGACATCTCAAAAGAGGAAACAAAGGTTTCCTATAACTTGGGAGTGTAGTAGGCACATGGATTTCTTCAGACTCGATCAGGGATATAGTCAACTATAATATCAATATCTCACCTCTTCTCCCCTTAGGCCTTCCCATGGAGTTTTATTTATACTTCTCCAAATTGGTTTGTTTGTTTTGTTTTTGTTTTCTTTGTTTGTTTGTTTTTTTTTAATTTGTTTTGTTTTTTTGTTTTTGTTTTTGTTTTGTTTTTGTTTTTTGTTTTGTTTTTATTTTTTTGTTTTGTTTTGTTTTGTTTTTGTTTTTGTTTTGTTTTTTGTTTTTTGTTTTTGTTTTTGTTTTGTTTTTGCTTTTTTGTTTTTTGTTTTTTTTTGTTTTTTGTTTTGTTTTGTTTTTGATTTTGTTTTGTTTTTGTTTTTTGTTTTTTGTTTTGTTTTGTTTTTTTTTTTTGTTTTGTTTTTTTTGTTTTTTTGTTTTGTTTTGTTTTGTTTTTTTTTTTTTTTTTTCCAGTTGGGAAACGGTTGGGCCACAGGATATAGTAGGTGAGTAACAGGTAAAACCTGTGAAATCCGCCTGAATTTAAGGAGATTATTTATTTTTTAGTGTTTTAACACATATAAGTGGGTTGGGTATATACTGAATCGCGTGTACATGCTTTTAACACAGGGAAAGTAGTGTATGGGAAATAAAACAATATTTTTTAGAATTTGGACCAAGTTTGGAAAGGAAGGGTTGCCCTAGGCCATAACCAAAGCATCAAATCTACCAAGAGTGGTAAATGGTGCTATAACAAAAGAAAAATTACATCATTGTATGCACTGACTACTTAATAAAGTGGGCTGAAAACAAAGATGTCAAGGTAGCCAGAGAAGAGAAAGTGGTTGAGTTCTTGAGGGAGAATGTGTTTTACAAGTTTGGATACCCTAGAGAGCTAGTCACTGATCAAGGCACTCAATTCACCTCACACATGATTGAGAATATGTTAAGCCAACATAAGATCAAGCACAAGAAGTCCACTCCTTACCACCCTCAGGCTAATGGACAAGTAGAAGTTACCAACATAGCATTGGAAAGCATTCTAATCAAGGTGGTGAGCAACAACAGGAAGGATTGGGTTGATAGGTTAGTGGAGGCCACTTGGGCCTACAATATAACTTGGAAGACAACCACTGGCTTCACCCATTATGATTTGGTATATGGGAAGAAGGATTTTCTCTCCATTGAGTTTGAGTACAACACTTTAAGGATGACAACACAGTTGGATCTAGATGTTACAAGGGCACAACAAGAGAGGCTGCTCTAGCTTAATGGGTTAGATGAATTCAGGATGCAAGCCCTCCTACACACAGAGGTGACTCAAGTACAAAGAAAGGTTTGGCATGAAAAAAATATCAGAGACAAACTATTTCAAGAAGGCGATTGGGCTCGGATGTATGACTCCAAATTCAAGATTTCAAAGGCAAGTTACTGACCATATGGCTAGGCCCATATGTGATAGAAAAGTTCCATGATAATGGGGCTGTTTAGATAAGAACCATTGATGAATGAGGTATCCCCTTTCTTGTTAATGGGTATATATTGAAAGTCTACAAAAATCATTTGTTAAAGGAGGAGTTCATCGGTAGTATCAGTAAGGCAGTAATGGTGATTGAATGAGTCTTGGCTTCCAGCTCACCAAATTCTTAAATACTGTTGAATCTTTGAAAAGATAGAAAAAAAGGAAAAAAAAAGGTACCTAGGTGAAAACCTCCATGAGGCACCTCAGGTCAACTTTTGAGTTGAAAACCTCCTTCAGGGGGCCAAGATTGAAAAAAAAAGGGAAAAAGAAAAAAATTAAAGACCCCTGGGTGAAAAACTCCTTTGAGGCACCTAGGGCAGGCAACCAGGATGAAAACTTCCTTTGAGGCAACCTAGTTGTCTTTAAAAAAAAAAGAAAAAAAAGGAAAAAAAAATAAAAAAAGAAAGAAAGAGAAAAAACAACACAAAAATAATGGCAGGGACCTCAAACCTGCCGACTCATAATAATTCTGGTTTTTGCAGGTTTTCAAGAAAATTGTTATCACTGAAAATGCTGTTGTCAAATTTTTTTTTTAGCCTAGCTTAAAGACAGGGTGTTTTCGCAGCGCCAGAATTCTTTTTAGCAGTTTCGCAGCGCTACCTGTTTGAGTGGTTTCGTAGCGTGCTACGAAACTGGGGATTTGTTCGAGTTTTCAGTGGAGGCCCAAATCCTAGCATGCCTATTGTACAGAGTTTTGCTTCCCTCCAGAAATGCAGGTGAGAGCAGTGACAGCGTTTTCAAGGAAGAAGTGCATTAAGCTCGTTTGTAGCAACACAGATGTGCTCAGTGCCTTTTCCTGATAGTGCTTGTCTTGAGTGTATGGTCTGTATACTTCAGGGGTTAAACCTTGTATTCAAATGCATGAGAAGGATGGAAGCGTATGATTCAAGTGAATTATCAACTGGAACTACATCAGCAATACAAATCAAGGTGGTAATGGAGAAGTGGCTCAAGGCTTTGCTGCTTTTCCTAATACACCGGTTGCTTATTCTGTTTCCTCTTAGTCCATCACTTCAGTGTTCACATAAGGTTGAAGAACGATTTGTCACCTTAAATACTGGTATTTGTGAGATCGCTTTGGAGATTACAAATTGGGTTGCCATTAATTGTCTTCCTACTGAAAGAGTTCTTCAATTCATGGAGAATTCATTAGAGGGCCAGATGCTGCCAGCAGACTCAAAACGGTTTTTTGAAAAGCATGTTGTTTCCTTAGTTCCTTTTATTCCAAATCTCATACTGAATGTATCTGTAGACTGGAAAGAAAGGCTATTGAAGGCTTTTACACGAGCATTTGCAGAGTGTAACTCAAGTTCGACAATGAAGCTCTCATACCTCTCTTCAATTGAAAACATGTTTTTTCATGATGTACGAGATAGTCTTCTTCTAGTGTTTCAAAGGGAATTGGTCAATTTGTTTCCGAAGCTGTTATGGGAGTTGAGGCATGACAACCCCAATGCATCCAAGGCTGTATTGAGGGTTCTTCTTCATATTGGTCGTTCTGCTCCTGTAGATTCTATGCTGCATGCAGAATATACGAAATTACAGCCAGTGTTTATGCCATTTTTCAGTATGCATCTATCAACATGCCAAAATAAAGTAAAGATGGTCTATGGTCCCTTCGTAAAACCTTGCTTACACTTATTATGTCTTGCAAGGCTAATCATGACAATCCAGTAGTATCTTTTGAAAGTAAGGAAAGTGAAAGAGCTCTGGGTCTGGGGATTGCAAGATACAAGGCTGTTACCCGCATTGTTTGTTTATGTCTCTCTGAAATGGGTGATGTAAAGGATTCAAATCATTCCTTGGAGGAAGTTGCTGGAATGGTACAGGACATTATATATGTTTATGAAACTAAGGGAAGGACTGCGCACCCTTGAATGCAGTGCAAACATTGTTTGCATTACGAACCGAAGTTATGAAGATGCTATTATATACACCTGCGCCATCCGAACAGGGTTCTTTTCGTTTAGACTTCCGTTCTATCCACGTACACTATCTGAGCAATCTTAGGATAAAAGCTAATGTAATTTAAAGTGGACATAATGCACTTTTAAATAAGAACCGAAATTTCAGGTCGTTGGTTTGGCACCGACATGAGTCATAATACAGATGGCGCTGAAGGAGTTAGGTTTGGCCTTTTGGCTGATCTATATACGTCCACATACTCGGTATCATGATAAATCGGATCCTCATGACCGTGAACGGTGTTAAGGAGCGCATAAGAAAGGGCCTGCAATTTTATTCTCCGGAGCCTACAGAATCGTATTTGTCAAATCCAAACTTTGGAGAGGGTTTACAAGTAACTGTGAGTGTGTTTGAGGGCTTTTCAATTCATATGCGGGACGCTTGAGCGTTGCTCACATTTTGAATTTGTTTGTTGCTGCGCGCCCAGGGGACAATAGATAGGAGCCCGAGTATTTTGCAAAGCTGAGTTGTATTTTTATGTACATGGAGTAGGATGGCGGAGAATTCAAGTAGCAGACAACATAGAGCATGATTAGTGGCTTCATGCTAATGGATGATCGTCTATATGAAGAATTCACTGTTAAGGATCAAATAAATGATGGTCTGCATCATACTAAAAGTCCATTTTTGATTCCCATGATGCAATGACACCGCCTCCATTTTCTCACGGGTTTCTCTATATTTGTTGACATTAAATGAATTCCAGACAAGTTTCGGTAAGCCAGGGAAGAAGTTTGGATCCATGAAAGCCAAGCGATGGCAGTAGCGGCCAAGGCGTTGGCTTACTAGAATACAGAGTATGTATTTCGATTTGGGCAGCGGGTGTCTATTTTTCGCCAGAAGATTGCTCACATTTCAATGCTGCGGCTTACGAGAGATTGAATGATCCTATCATGTAGAATTCATTTGAGCCTTATGTTAAGGACGAGGAGGAATTTTCTCCAGAATCGACAATGGAAGAGTCTTGAACTTATTCCTTCAGAGAACTTTACTTCATTATCAGTCATGCAGGCTGTAGGATCAGTCATGACAAATAAATACAGTGAAGGAAATGAATTCATTGACATGACAGAGTCGTTATGTCAGAAAAAGATCATTGGAAGCATTTGGTTTGGATCCAGATAAATGGGGAGTTAATGAACAACCCTTGTCAGGCTATCCGGTTAATTTTCAAGTTTACATTGCTTTATTGAAGCCACATGATCGTATCCTGGCACTTGATTTTTTCACATGGAGGCCATCTGTTTCATGGTTACCAGACCGATTCTAAAAAGATCTCAGCAGTTTCAATCCTCTTTGAAACAATGCCTTATAGATTGAATGAATTTACAGGTTATATTGATTATGACCAGCTGGAGAAGTGCGGTCCTATTCAGGCCTAAACTCATTGTTGCTAGTGCTTATGCACACCATTTTGACTATGCTCGGATGCGCAAGGTTTGTGACAAGCAAAAAAGCTGTGTTGTTGGCAGACATGACACACATAAGCGGACTTGTTGCACCTGGTGTAGTTCCATTTCCTTTTGAGTTTGCAGATGTAGTGACTACTACTACACACAAGTCACTCCGTGGTCCTCGTGGTGCAATGATATTTTATGGAAAGGGCATCAAAGAAATCAACAAGCAGGGGCAAGAGGTTAAGTATGACTATGAGGAAAGGATTAACGCAGCTGTGTTCCCTGGTCTTCAAGGTGGTCCTCACAATCATACCATAACTGGCTTAGCTGTTGCTCTTAAATAGGCAACTACCTCAGAGTATAAAGCATATCAAGGGCAGATTCAGTCCAGAGGTAACGGCCTATTTCACAGGTTTGGCAATACCACAAGTTCAGCATGCAATTCAAGTTGTTGATAAAGTAAGAGGGATGGAGTGACCTCTTGATGTGTTACAAGTTTCATTGGATGCCACTGTTGGAAAAAATGCAGCCATAAGCACAGTGTTAGCAGAAACCAGTGAAGAAGACTGTGTTTTCTAAATCACACAGCAGTTTCGTAGCGCGCTACGAAACTGCTGTAGGTGATGATTTTAAAGCGCAGAGCAGTTAGTGTGATACTGTGAGCGGGAGTTGTGGAAGAGAGATATCTGTTTATTAATACCATCTACAGCACATTCAAAAACATGGTAGTATTTCATACCTGGGGTTGTTAAAAGATTTGGGAACATATTGCTACACTTTAGGAGAATGTTGGGAGACAGAAGCCGTGAAAACAGAGCACCTTCCTTGGTTAATTAATGAAGCCATCTACGTGACTGGAATCCAAGGCCAACTCATTTAGTGTACTTTCCTTCAGTCATCTCAACTCAAGCAGCAAAGGGACATGTGTCAAGAGCCAGAATAGCATCATGCTACGAGGAGCAAAGATTGTGGATTTTGATTAAATGAAAACCATTTGTAATTTCAGTTTAGTCATTATGTAATTAATAAGTTAGTTATGCACTAGATAGGGATAGTCAATAGCCACCTTCGAGGCTCCCCTCATGCTGGAGGAGGAAGCTCGAGGTGGATAAGTTTGTTTGCCTATAAAGGGATCAGATTAGAATGTAGAAGGGGTTGGACATTTTATACAAAAACAGAGTTGTTTTGGGCCATTGTAAGACTTATGACAGTAATAGTAAAACAGTGTTGATTTCTTCTCAAGATTCTCGATGGATTATTGTGTTCAAATGTAATGGTGGTGTTTTATATCATATGTTATTTTACAGCCTTGTTATAGTACAATCACTCAGAATTCATATCCTATGCTCTGACTTCCTGTGTATTTAGCAAGCTGTGGTTTTTATGGAATATGTTTGGACATGTAATGCAAAGAGCCTTGACTTCCATGAAATGACTTTGTTTCTCTTGTTCACTTAGTGTATGAGACTCCATAGCCCAATGAGAACCAGTTTGATATGTTTCCAACCAGCTTTTGCTTTCATGAATGAATAAAGAGTTAGCCATCTATTGTAGTGAAGGATTTTATCAAGAGTTTGTGAGAGAGCCCTCTCTGATCAAAGAGGCTAATCTTTGATCTAAAGTTAGGTTGAAAGAGTTACATGAAATCTTGCTTGGTTGCAACCCTCAGTAGTGATTTTGTGATAACAAAAATAATGAACACCAAGTTCAGAGGGTAACAAGCCATGCAAACCCCCACTTTTCCTTCAATCATTTCATCTCCTCCATGATCCCCATGTTTCATTCATCGATACTCATCTCCAACTGTCAAAAATCCAATTTTTAGGCAATTCTGTGACTTCTACAAGATTTCCTATAGATACTACAGGAGTTTCCTGTAGTACTATAAGAAGTCCTGAAAATGTACAGGAAATAAATTCCGGTTGAAAAATCATGATGCACGCTTGTTTTGGGTTGAAAAAGAAGGACATTGACTTCACCTCATCTCAACCAACACCATTTCATGACCTTGTCACCCTCTGTGTCCATCAAGAAATCCACTTAGAAGAAAAAAAATATAAAAAAAAGAAAAAGGAAAAATAAAAAGAGAGGAAACAAAGAAAAATCAAAGGGACACACCACCAGTAGCCTACCTCACCTACCACTCCATGGCCACACCTTCCACTCCCTTCAATATCTATTCACCCTCCAAGCAAAAGAAAGACCACATAAATAAAAAAAAGGCAGCTACAAGATTTCCTGCAGTACTACAGGAAACCCTGTAGCAGCCTATTTTGAAGCAATAGTAGTCTCCATGCTCAACCTTTAGCACCCATGCATTGGAAGAGGAGAAACACACCTGAAGGAACTATGGCACCTATCCAAAGCTCAACATCAATAGAAGAAGACAACACCTGCACATCACAACAAGAAAACAAACTATCAGCAGAATAAAATCAACAAAAAAAGAGTAGAAGAGAAGATGTACCTGAACCATAAGCAGCACAAAAAATCCACCCTTCGCATGCATCAACAAAGAAAAGGAAGCCACATGTATGTCACCTCATCCACACTCTCTCCTAAGTACGAATATGATAAAAAATGTAGGAATATGAAAATTTTGGTTTTATAAGCTGAAGGTGGCAAGTTAAGTTGGCCACCCTCCACTCGATAACAAAAAGTTAAAGTGCTAGTAAACTGAACATGTGGCAAGGTCACATCAAAGGGAATAAATCAGATAGGTGGTCAAGTTATGTTGTGCAAGAGTGGGTGATGATTACGAGAAAGGGTTGCATGATAACGAATAGTGGGCCAATGGTCCAAAAGGAGAAATTACGTACTCAGCCAGCCAAAACATCGCTCAATGAAATCGACCATAAATAGAAACATTCCCTAACTTTCATGCAAGACATCGTTCATGCCAATATTCTGAGAGTTGGGATTGCCTGGAGGAGCCATCGAAGGGAAAATCATGACCCTAGGAGAAGGAACCGGGACAGGAAAGATCTGAACCTCACCTGCCGAGGTAATCTCCCCTAGCATCACGAAACTCACCTGCCGAGGTAATCTACCCAAGCATTAACTCATCACAAACCCAGGCCCTATGAAGAATCATCTTCCCTAAAACCAGACACTTGAAGCCCTGTTGAGGATCGAACAATCAATATTCTTCGTTTCGCCACTGCAGGGGGAGATCTTTGAACCTGAGGTACTGATAATTGGCCATGATTCATTGAGGTCCATCAGGGTGTGTAGCACGCTCGACTAATAAGGAGAGGGGCTCGACTGATAAGGAGAGGAAAAGGGTACGATTGGTTAGGAAGGGAAGGGGAGGCGATCAAACCCGCTTGTGGGCCCCTTTCTCAATGGGGGGGCGCTAACGTCACTACACGCAACCTTCGATGGTACGATTAGACGTCCTTTTACGGCACGCGTCTGGTCATCGGATGACCTCCCACGCTTCGGGACATGCATGAACTGTCTCCAGCCATGGATTCAGTTTCTCGAGGCATTGCCTCGAAGTCTCCGGATAGGCCTGCTATAGCTCGGCTCGATGTCCAATCTTCGACCTAACCTGACAGGATTCATAGGCTCGCCGATTTTCTTGCAAGGGTGAGTGATGGGCTTGACCAACCCTCTTTGGTCCATTAGGCCCCTCCTAGTCTCAGCCATCCTACAATGAGCACCTATAGGAAACATAGGAAAACTACAGGAAATAGTGAGGAAATCTAGTCTCGGCGATCCTACAGTGAGCACGTATAGGAAAACTAAAGGAAACAATGAGAATTGTCAAAAATTCTATGAGGGGGTGCCTAGGGCCTAACTATTCAAGAATTCTCCTCGACCTAGAACAACGAGGGACTATGCCTTTCCAAGACTATAGGAAGTTCATTGAGCTTTGTGACCAAAGCACCGTGGAGAACTGGGCCAAGATATCTGAATTCTACTTACATAACTTGGCCTTAATAGACTTGAATGTGTGGGACTCCAATCCAAAGCCGGGGGACTTACAAATGATGGCCTTGGCATCATGGATGAGTCATGAGGAGGCCAGGGATAAGGAAGTAAAAAGAGTTTTGGAAAGAGAAGAAACAGAGCCCCTTTACATCAGAGTAGAACATATCAACTCCATGGCTATCATTAGCACCCACAACCTCATTGCTGTTATAGACATTTTTGTGCCTTACAACATTAAGCATGAAATGTCCATAATCTAAGGGATCCAAAGTCCCAAACATGTTGTTCCTACCCCTAGAGTAACAAGGCTAACAAACCACAACAATTCACAGAAGTTCTCCACCAGAAATTGCTCAAAAACAAGTCAATTCAGGATCAATTCAGTGGCTCCACTAGCTGTTTGCGCTGAATGTCAAAGCCAACACTGGCTACCTGCGCTGAATGTCAAAGGAAACACTGGCTACCTACGCTGAGCGAGAGTTGACATGTGGCAAGTTCATTCCACAAGGTGTCAGAACCCAGGAAGCTTCCAAAATCTTCCTCAATGACACTTGCCTCAGGGAATTCGACTGGTGATGAGTAAGAGGTTCCAAATCTCCAAGTGGAAGCAAGAACCTCCAAGTGGAATCAAGAACTGACAGAGGGAGAGGACACTAGTCAGATCTCAAGTTGACTCATCCTCTCTCCAAACATCTATATATGGATCTCTCCTCCATGAGATCTAGAAGCTGGAATTTTGTTATTGCAAAGAATTGCTGTTGGTTTGAGATTGGAATCATTGGGTGCTTAATGCTTTGAAGGGGGTGAAGATAGGAATTCCATTTGCTGGGAAGGAGATGCTGGATTGGAGCCCTCTGGGTTGTATCTCTTCCTGAACCTTGTTATTCATCATTAAAGCTATCTTGGTTCCTCCTATATACTGATGTATCTTTGATGTATGATTGCATTAGTATGTTTAGTTTATTTCTAATCCTGAACTAGTTATGAATATGAATCCATGTCTTGTGTAGTGTTCTCTTCTTGTGATCTTGCAGAAACCTCTTGAAGCTGGGCGAGCGAGAAGACAAGTAGCTGGGAACTCTCAAAGAGAAGAGAAACCGGATCGAGGGACAAACGGAAGACACCGGTTAGTCCATCCATCTCTCTTCATTCTTAATTCATAAAGGAAGAATACTAGAATAGCTGTCTCTGTTTGTTGCTAAGGCACTGTCACACCTTAGGTGGATAGGATCGTCCTGCATTGGCATTTTTCCCCACAACAAATTGGCGACTCCGCTGGGGAGATTTGTTTAGTCATTTTATTTGTGTTTCCATCATTGTTTGTTTCATAGACTCAACAACAACAATCGAACTGCATCTGCTATTCTCAGATGAAAAGTAGACAGTTGCTGCCTTGATCCAACCACTGGATTTGTCTATGATCTGAACAATGGACTCACAAATGATTTGATGATCCTTTGTGATAGATCTTAGTACTCCCTCAAAGCATCCCTTTGATTGCACCTTGCTTGTTGCTTTGATTTGGCCTGAAACAGTAGATTAAATAGCAATCTGTGACCCAGAACCCAGTGAGAAACTCTCATTTCTCCTTCAGCGCGACAGTTGTGAAGAGGTTCTGCATTTCAACACAGGTCCCGTGAAGGCTACCTGCGCTGAATGTCAAAACCCCTGTGTTGAGGTTGCGCTGAACCAGTTTGGCCTTGTGCAGCTGGGGTTCTCTGCTCTGTTTTGCCTTGTTTTGATCTCTGATTTTTGCAGCCTGTAACCAGCATAGGTACTAGTCTGATAACTCCTTTTCTTTGCTTAAATTCCACCTCCTTTTGTACAAAAATACTGTGAGTGTTTTTATGTGTTTGTGGCATCATTCGCAGTTTTCTTTTGCATGAGTGAAATAATCACCCTGTAGCCCTTGATTCAGATCCGTTGATTGTGATCTTAGGAGAGAGTTGATTGGCTGTTTGCAGTTGATTATACATTTGCTTTTGCTTATTGGTTTGAGTTTGTCTCTTTTAAGTGTCGAAACAAGTATTCATTTCGGAAATTGTTAAGTGTTGTAATCTCTTCTACCCTCTCTGATTTCGGAAAAGTAAACTTGTTTGTATTTGTCATTTAAAAGCAAATTCAAAGTTGTACAAAAAGCTTTCTTTTGTAGGCATCAATACTAAGAAAGCGGAAAACAAACACCTGCATTGTGCATTTGCATCTTGATAGTTTGCATGTTTGATTTAGGAAAAGTGCATTAGAGTGTGCTGATTGCTCTTTGAGAAAAGATGGTGTCTTTCTTTTCCCTTAGTAGCTAGGATTTTCAAAGTTGAAAAGATATAAAGCTTGCTTATCATCTTTACACTGCATTTAGGAATTGTATCATACATCTCGTGGTGAACCTTGAAAGGCAAACTTCTAAAAAGATCAACCTAAAATAAATTGAATGAACTTAACAACGCTTTGCAACATAACGCACAACATAGAGGTCTAGGCTAGAGACGTGTTCCGGCGTCGTAAAGCCTGGTGACTGTCGATCTCGTTGATGGTGGGTGATTCCTCCTGAGGGACGATAGCGCCAGTACGGATTGTGCTCCCATGTATCATCGCGTATATTTTGGGAGACCCCTATAGGCATAAAACCTTTATCCTTAGGAAGCCGTGTCGGCCGCCCTACTGATCGCAATGCACTGAACACAGCATTCAGGAAGATCGACCGCCCGTACCCTAAAAAGTATTCTGCGGTTTTGCGAAAAGTTTGGCACACCCTCTGCCTAGAACTCCAGAGCAGTTTCTTTTGGCCTTTTTCAGACTCTATAACAGAAAAAGTCCACCCGAGCATTTGTCACTTCGGGCTCGTTAAAACATCGAAGGAGACTAGAGTCATCTTTAGCTTTTTCTCAACTCTTTAAAAGTGAAAAAGCAAGTTGTGTCTAAAGCGTTGTTAAAATTTATTTTAAACGGAACAATCACCCTTTATTCCTGCGTTGATCTTTAGGTTGAAAAAATGGAGCACACCAACCAAGGAATTCCCCTTGGTGGAAATCCTAGTCCCTTCTCCTCTTGGGGAGATGTTGGTGCGCCCCATATGGCCACATTGTCGCTTCCAGGATTGACAATTGGCCTACCGGTCTGGCTCTTTTCAACCAATGTCGTTCAGAACACTACTATTCCTGAACAGTCGAGTCAACAGTTAGACCAGACCAGAGTTGCCCACCAGCCTTCTACTTCATCCAATTCTTCCTCTCCTCCTTCCTCTTCGCTTGACGGAATTGGTAGAAAAAAAAACCAAGTTCCTAAGGAGAAGAAGGAAAAGAAGAAGAAAGAGAAGAAGAAGAAGGAGCCAAAAGCGACTGGGGGCAAACAAGTGTCGTCCGACAAAAATCCACACATAGCACTGACCAGGCCTAAATCGCCATGTGTCATATGCAAGGGAGACCACTTCCACAGAGATTGTCCCTGCATCCCTCGGATACTAAGGGACTGGTCTCCCCGTTTGCACAATTCGGTGGCTTCAACCTCTGATAGCCATGCTGACTGCTCACCGTCAACTAGTGAAAGTGAAGCCATAGGACAGAGAGGGAAAGCTAGATTTCCCTACAAACTGTGTGAAGGTGACCATGCCATCCACCGTTGTCCCTTCTTAGACGAGGCTAAAAGAGTTTTGGAAGATTGCCCGATTTTACGAACGCAACTTCCTCCTGGATATCAAAAACTCCTGCCAAGTCCTTCACTAGTTGAGAACCCGGCTGGCCCGCCCAGGTGGTCAGTCGAAGCACCTATCATTGAAGATGAACCGTCTGGATCCATGCCTGACGAAATTCAAAAGGTTGAGGCGGCAGTTGACCCGGTTGTGCCTTCAGAAGCTTTATCTTTGAATGATACCATCACATAAGAGAATAAAGACGACACCGTCCAAATTCTCTTCATCAACACAGACTCCGATGAACTAGGGGGCAATTTGCCCATTCCTTTATCGCAGGAAGGAACTTCGTTAGAGTCATACCCGGCCGTCTATTCGGTCCCACCACCAAGCAACCTAGTTGTGTCCTTCGACTGGAACCAACTAGGCAGACCCCGGGTGCCAACAAGCATACCATTCAGAATTATCGTTCAAATATACAAAATGGTAATGGCTGGCACTATCATTGATGAGGGGGCATCTGTGAGTATCCTTTCCTCTATTGCTTGGAAGGCGCTTGGTTCGCCAGCATTTTTGCCTGAAATGAGAAATCTATCAGGATTTGATAAAGGAACCAGTCGACCTTTAGGGATCCTCCCCAATGTGCCCATCACATTGAAAGGGAAGACCGTTCAAATGAACGTGATGGTCGTTCAAGGACCCTTGGATTATAACTTACTCCTTGGACGAGACTATATATATTGCATGGGAGCCATCGTCTCCTCACTCTTTAGAGTAATGTGTTTTCCGCATGAAGGAAGAGTGGTCAAGCTCGTGGACCAACTTTCATTTCCCGGATCACGCATCGCAAATAGTCATGTACCATCCCTAAATGGTCTCTTCACACAAGAGGTGTCTCAACCCATGGTCCGTCCTCCTGATGAGCGCGAGTAATCTAGGAAGATATGACTGGACCCCAGGGGGCATGCGTCCTGGTCTGCTTCGGCAGGAAAACTTTGGGTATAGGGTAGGTTCCCGCGGGAGAATATGACTAGTCCGTACCCCGTCCGTGGTTGGAAGAGGGGTTGTTCTAGAATAAGATTCTTTTGTCAAAGTTATGTGAGAGGGCAGGCGTTGTCACTCACCTTTGTTTATCTCGGTAGACACCGCCGAAGAAGTGTTTTGTTGAAAGAATAACAGAACAATCTTTGGGTAGCCTGAAAGAGGTAGGCCTCTCCCAGTAAAACAAATGTTTTATCTGCAAATTGAGGGGTAACCTTGAAATCGTACTTTATGCCTGGGGGCATGCAAACCTTTTAGAGTGCAAGCAAGGGGCGACTATTTATTTTTTAAATTTTTAGGTCCTCCCTTTAAACCTGTAGGTCTAACCCTTTAAACTCGTAGGATTAGTTGTTTCCGAACTTGCATAACGAAAGGATCCGGAGCAAAGCTTAGTGAGATGAAGCTCCATAAAAAATAGAATCTTGATGAGACACTCTTATCATATGACTGGGTTATCGAGCAGTTTTAGCACACAGTTCATGCTCGTTAAAAAATAAACGCAAGATCCAAGTAGTTTTAGCGCATAGTTCATGCTCGTTAAAAAATAAACATAAGATCAAGCAAATGTTTCCACCCGCGTTTAAGCTCGTTAAAAAATGAACTATCCCGGTAAATAACCACAGTGAATGTAATATCATCAGCCATTAAAGCCTTGGTCGTGTTTGCACCGTCACCTCCACTTTTCCATTGGCCGATTGTTCACCTCCATATGTTTGTTTACCCATTTTGAGGAATAGCTGCGAAGAGTGATTTCACTAGCCATCCTTGTGACACTGCCGTGATTGGAAAATTCCAACCTGTACCTGGAATCAGCTGCTAACCCGTTTTATCACTTGTTCCTCAAAAGACGAGTCTTCTTTAAGCTCTTTTCATCTGACTCGTAAAATATGAAAAGATTGCCGAGTCCTTGGCCTTCCAGCTCGTTAAAGGGACAGGAAGTGCTATCCCTCCTCTAGATTTTAATCTTTTTGGACCTGAGGGATTATTGCACAAAACGATCGAGCGCTTGTTTTGTTCGGCTCGTTAAAACTATCGAAAACTCATCCCTTCTGTATTGTTTTATACTTTTTCGGACTAAAGGGATTAGATGACGAAAAAAGGCTTTTGGAGTTAACTTTATGTACCTTTTCAGACTCTCTAAAAATGAAAAGGACCGAGTTATCCTTGTCGTTAGACTCGTTAAAATCATTAAATAGCGACAAACTTGTCTTTAGACGAGAACGAGTTTCACTATCGCTAAGCTCGTTAAAACATAGCGATGGGCTTGCCCGAAGGGCAGGTTATAGAACAAGCATATGTTATCCTCCTCAAGATTGACAAAAATAAAGAGGTACTGGTAACCAATGACTGGGGAAAAATTGGGAGAAACTCAAGAAAACTTTGATGGTAGCAAGTCGCTCTTGAACATGACACTTTTCCTCCGTACCACAATCGGGTTGGGTTGTTTCATTCACCGGTCACATCCATGGTCTCGCCATACCATCCATATTTGGGGTAATGCTACCAATCCATCGCATCAGTGTCGCCATATGTTCAAGAGAAGTTGTTCAGAAAAGTCAACCGTGTCCCATCCACTGCCGTACATTATCCTTCATCCTTTCATGACCGCCACCCTGAATCATATGTCACAGATCGTTTTCACCTCCATTAAAATCATTAGCTCCGTTCCATGTCACTGATGTGGGATTCATTAAGGCCCTCCTTTGACGGATCGCTTCTTGTCAACATCAGCTCATTATCCAAGAAGTTGATCTAGGAACAACCCCTTCAGTACTTTGAAGCTTGCATGCCTCAATGGCAAGTTTCTCACTTCCGGTGACGGGTATACATCAATGACCTTCGACCGAAAGATTTTGCGTGGTGTTCGACGCCAAGTCCTTCATTCACACCACGTGAATTGTACTGCAGTACCTTGAGGGTCATTATCATTATCGGTGATTCCTCTCGCGCTTGTTAACGGTTTACATCATTGACCGGTAATCAAGCGATGTCTTTCCATGTTCGACTTCAGAACATTTCTCACATGGATCGACTTGTACTTAGAGTGAAGATCGAACGAGTTTGAAGACCCCGGATCTAGTTTCATCCATCCGGGCTGCGATATATATTCGGGAAAGATAAAGACATTGACATGTACATCATTGCAGCAGATAATCATCCTACCCAAAGGATGATAATTTCATCAAAATTATCAGTCTACCACCAGACGATTGTCTGTTCTATGTACAGAAAAATGAATTTATAAAGCTGAGCATGGGAATGCCCGCCTCAGCTAGATCATGAAAGCAGTATGAAAAATAATGTATTGTATTGTATCTTATTACAGGTCTCCTCCCAGCATTGGATGAACTTCGGATCCCCCTGATAAAGCATTTCACCCGATAAACGACCTCATACTTTAGGGGGCAACTGTTATAGACATTTTGGTGCCTTACAGCATTAAGCATGAAATGTCCATAATCTAAGGGATCCAAAGTCCCTAAACATGTTGTTCCTACCCCTAGAGGAACAAGGCTAACAAACCACAACAATTCACAGAAGTTCTCCACCAGAAACTGCTCAAAAACAAGTCAATTCAGGATCAATTCAGTGGCTCCACTAGCTGTTTGCGCTGAATGTCAAAGCCAACACTGGCTACCTGCGCTGAATTTCAAAGGCAACACTGGCTACCTGCGCTGAGCGAGAGTTGACATGTGGCAAGTTCATTCCACAAGGTGTCAGAACCCAGGGAGCTTCCAAAATCTTCCTCAATGACACTTGCCTCAGGGAATTCGACTGGTGATGAGTAAGAGGTTCCAAATATCCAAGTCGAAGCAAGAACCTCCAAGTGGAATCAAGAACTGACAGAGGGAGAGGACACTAGTCAGATCTCAAGCTGACTCATCCTCTCTCCAAACATCTATGTATGGATCTCTCCTCCGTGAGATCTAGAAGCTGGAATTTTGTTATTGCAAAGAATTGCTGTTGGTTTGAGATTGGAATCATTGGGTGCTTAATGCTTTGAAGGGGGTGAAGATAGGAATTCCATTTGCTGGGAAGGAGATGCTGGATTGGAGCCCTCTGGGTTGTATCTCTTCCTGAACCTTGTTATTCATCAATAAAGCTATCTTGGTTCCTCCTATATACTGATGTATCTTTGATGTATGATTGCATTAGTATGTTTAGTTTATTTCTAATCCTGAACTAGTTATGAATATGAATCCACGACTTGTGTAGTGTTCTCTTCTTGTGATCTTGCAGAAACCTCTTGAAGCTGGGCGAGCGAGAAGACAAGTAGCTGGGAACTCTCAAAGAGAAGAGAAACCGGATCAAGGGACAAACGGAAGACACCGGTTAGTCCATCCATCTCTCTTCATTCTTAATTCATAAAGGAAGAATACTAGAATAGCTGTCTCTGTTTGTTGCTAAGGCACTGTCATACCTTAGGTGGATAGGATCGTCCTGCATAGGCATTTTTCCCCACAACAATTGCCAATGATCCCTAGATTGCACCAAGATACCTTGCTACACAAGAGAAAGAAATCACTCATTTTGAGGACACTTTGAGATTGATAGGAGATGAAATCCAGCAAGCATGCCCAAGTAGATGGATCACCTTACCCTATAACCTAAAGATCAGGGAGTATCATTCCCTTGAAAGAATGAGGGATGCACTAGAGAGGACCCCACTATATAAGAAGGCAATGCAGAGACTCAAAGTCAATGAGATTGGCTTGAAACTCAACCCACCATTTCTATTGGGTATGTTAGAAGGAAGAAAGGAAGAAGAAGAAAGAAAGCAGTGGGAGGAAATAGAGAAGCATGCAAGATTTTATCCACAAGAGGAGGATACTGGAACAGAAGCCTGGAATGTTAGGAGGCCACCAAAGGAATGAAATACATGGACATAGATTGAGTTTCTCAGAGGATGAGAAACACTTTCAACAGGGGGTGGTGATGAGGCTCATCAATGGGTAAATTTTATAGACCTTAATTCCACTCTCCAACTTATTAAAATAAAATTTTCACACATTTCCTTACATGTTTTGTTATATTTTTCTTAGTGAGAAGGGTAAAGATGAGATGCCATGTCTTGTGGTCTAATGTGCATTGCATTTAAGGTTTTGGAGAAAATTTTAGCTAATTAAAGTGCAGGAACTCGAATTAGACAAGCAAGAGGGATTTTAGGATATTGGATCTCCCTCCTTCACTCCTCACTCACTCGAAGATTCCTCCACCAGATCTCATTAGCTCGAAGTTACAAGCAGCCAAGCAATTAAGGTCATTGGCAGCCAAGCTAATGATAGTTGAAGACCAGTTGATATCGAGATGGGAGCCAAGCCTCCCTAAATTTAGGGAAGCTATTGGTAGCTTCAGTTGTGTTGTAGTGTTTTCTTCTCAATGATCTACGAAAAGAAACCACTTAAGATTGTGAATGAAAAACAATCTCAACAATATAAATGGCTGCTAAACATTTTAGATCTGCAACAATTGATAGAAACAAAACCTGCCAAAATTATGATCTATGCCACAATCATAGTTAAACAACAAAAGAAAGAGTAATAACTCCAATCATCCAATGGAAACCAGATATGTAAAGAATATTTTTATAATAACACATGTGAAGAGAATAGATAAATGTTGCCAATCCCCCTCTATTGGATGGGTTCTTGGCTATCCTTAAACATCTTCAGCTTGTGTAGAGTCTCTCTCCTCTATAATGCATAAACCTAGCAAAAATACGGTGTGCGACAATGAAAATAATTGGAGTTACAACAGTGAGTGCAACAATGAAAATTCTCAAAAGTGAATAATGAATGGAAAACCCTTCTATATATAACAAAATATTGAGTTATCCTCGAATAATGAGCAATAATAAAATTTTATTGATCCCATTCTTGGAATAACCACTTGGAATATTTTATTATATTTGTTTAGGAGGGAAAAAGTATTTAAACTTTTATTTAGAAATAATAAATAAATAAATGATTTATTTATTATCTCAAGGAATTAGTTAAGGAATAATAAACAAATAAGGATTTATTTAATTATTCCTGAGGGATTTAGTCAAATTTAATAAAGAATAATAATTAATTAGTGATTAATTAATTATTCTTAGAGAAAAATAAGATAAATAATGATTATCTGTTTATTTTTCATGATTGGGTCAAATTTGACAAGGAATAATAATAAAACATTGGTTTAACTAATTATTCCTAGAAGAAAATAAAATAAATCGTGATTTATTTAATTATTCTTCATGGGTTTAACTATAAATTACTTAACAAAGGTGGTTTATTAAGTAATTTCTCACAGTGAAAGCAATTTTACTATGGCAAAATTGGCTTTACATGGTGTACTTCGATCCATCTAGTAAAGTAGGCTAGATGATCAATTTTTTGGTGATAACAAATTTCCCCCCAACGTACGAGTGTTAGGATCAAAATATATGACCACAGTATGTTGTAAAGACATAATCACTTAGACAACGTTGGGGAGTCAAGGAGAGAGAGAGAGACCAATGAAGCTGAATTGAAAGAGGATAGGGACAGAGGGGGTGAGACTAATGCAAGTCTCCTTTTATGTTGTGGTACCAGACCTCAATGAGACGGGGGAGGCATACCCATACCTGCCGAGATAACTTAGTACACAAATAATGGTTCGCTTAGACACATAAAACGGAGCAATGAAGTACTTGCTAAATCGTATATGACATGCAGACATAACAGAGCCAGTAAATTTTGGCTTGTTGGGGCCTGACCCAAGTTCAGAGGTGATTTAGCCAAACAAATCCCGGTACTATTGGCCCTTTTAGCAACAGTCCGTAGAGTGCGGACTGAGGTCTCACCCGAAGTAGTATGGGAGGGTGCTAGAACCAGGTTTCCGCACCCTGGAGATGTATGATGATTTCAAGTACTCTGCAGTTCGACCCTGCACACACGGTGCTACGTGCACTTACCCGTACCTTGTAGCCTGAGATGCTGCCTTCACGCAGCCCTACTCAGGGGCTGAACGCTATTATTACCCAAATCTTTACTATTATCCCACTGTTAGTTGATTAACTTAGTTTATTTGTATGTGTTAAGTTATACTTAGCAATATAAACCACTCATACATGTGTGCAGTAAATAAACAATATATTTGTGATTTACATTAACCATGCATTAATCTAAGAATAGATATATGAATTGGTAAGAAACCTTTTCTTTATTAATATCTTCTTCAGTTACAAAATCGACTCCACCCTACGCACTCAGTTGTAGGGGTCCGTGCACTCAGCTGTAGACTACTAAGCCTTTGCGCACTCAGCTGCAGAGCCTTCTCCTACTCTACGACCCAAGACACACTTATAAACTTAGACTCTTACTCTTTGCTTCTACTTCCTTCATTGGTTCTCTTTTACACTTAGAGCCTCACTCTATTTATACAATCCCATGGTCCACGGACCATGGGTAGGCCGACATTACATTACAAGACTAGGGCGAACAAACCTGTGTCTCTATCATACATTTCGCGCTCCGCGCCCGTAATTTGCGGAGTCTTTACAACAATATTGGGTCAAAACTTGGTCTTTGAGCCCCAAAACATGTCTCAAGGGGATTCCATGCCCAACATAAATAATACAATGTGTCCCATATACATAATGCACCTGGAAAAAAAATGAAACATGATTGAACAATAATATATGAGTACATGAGATACAAAGCCCTTCCCTCAAAAAATGGGCGGGAGGGAGGGTAAAACAACCAAAGAAGACCTAATGAACAAGGAAGGGCTTTTCAATGTTGAATGGATCATCTGGAGGAGACATGCATGCTATGGACACTGTGACTGGTAGGGATTGAACCCATCAACTCTGCGGAATTGCATATGAGGTTGTAGCATAGTAGGTATGCATCCAGGGATGTGGGGGGATACCTGAGGGGCCAACCCTTTATGAGGTCTAAAAAATCTCACAAAAACCCAAGAATCACTAGTAAAATCTGCTGCATCATTGGACTGTCAAGTGTATGGATCACAAACATGAAATGACCAAGTCAAAGGGAAATAATGAGACCCTCTGCTCGATCCAAGGTGCCGAACAAGAATGGAAGCTGGAACCGAGATACACTACCCTCTAGGCCGTTCTTCTAGAATAAATGAGCCGATGTTGATAGAATAGGGCCCGCGATTGATGAGGCAATGGGGATCCTCAACTAAAGCATGAGGGAACATAGTAATGTGACTAATGGAATGATACTAAGGATACTAGGGAAATGGGATTGAGGGAAAGACATACGACTACCCTTATCAGAGAATAAAGTGTATGGTTGACCTGGCAGCAACTGACACAACTCCGGAGGGGATGGGGTCAGTATGACTAGAGTTCAAAATGGGCAACACAGGATGGACGATATGCAAATATGGATGGAATACTATGACATGAGATGATGGGACATGAAATAGACTCCAAGAATGTAAGGGTGACTCATCGTGGATGCTCTGAACAAGGGTGACTCGATGACGTTGCCACACAGACTAGGCCTAGTGGGGACCATGAAAACATGCGTAAATGATGGTTACTCACAATGAAAATCAACATATGGTACAACAAGTAATAAGGGGAGGTGTACCTCAAAGTACAAGTGTCACTTTATGATGAAAGTCGATTTGAGAGGTGACGAAGTGACCTTTCCTGGAAAAATGGTTTCCTAGTTAAGTGTCAAATCATCACAAAATGAGGAAGACCCATTTTAGAGCTCGGTGAGAGCTTTCCAATGGTGTTGACGGTTCATCAAACTGAGCTATGGTCTATTTGTAATGGGCGATAGAAAAATTAGGGATTTTTCTATGAAAGGACGTTTTCCCTCCAATTTGGATTCATTTTCTAAGTGAGCTGTGGTGAATTTGGAGAGGAGGAAAAGGCCCAAAATCTTGTGGAGATCGTAGCAGACAAACTAACTATCAGAATCAGGATCTGCGACTTTCAGTAGATGGCCTTACTCATCTCTTCAATTTCATTTGTTTATTTCCTGATTTTTGGTACCTGACATCTCCCTGAGAGACCCTTGCTGTTGCTCATCGCATCATACTTTTTTTGTCCAGAAGTGTGATCTGGCTCATAGGAAATAACTAGAAACCTGTGAGCTCACACTTTCGGGGCTAAAAACTGTGATTTTTGGTTGGAGGAAGAGTTGGTCTGCTAGCCTGGTGGGGGTTGTAGGTTGATCAATGTAGACCATTGTTTTCTTCTTTGTACTGACAAGACATATGGTGTTTTGCAGGCATGGCAGAGTTGAAAATCAATTGGCATGAACGAGACTTGGATACTCTTCGATCCGAGATCCAGGGGGATCAGGCAGTTTGAGGGGCATTAGCTCATTATGGGATTCTCAAGTTGGTAGTGAACCCACTAATGAGGGCAGGTGAACCCTTGCTATTGAGAATTGTGAGTTATTGGGATCCAGACCAGGAGGTCTTTCTCGTGTAGGGGCATAAGATCGAGCTCACATTACAAGACATTTACTTCTTGACTGGACTGCCTCCCCTCAGAGTGATGGGGGATATTCATCCGGTTTTACCTTGTGGGAGGAATATTACTGAGTTTGTGGAGCACCATTTTCGATGGGGTGTTTGTGTCAAGGGCACGACTATCCCTCTTGTTGATCTAGAGAGGCTAGAGACATAGGCTATTTCTACTGCTATGCTATGGGTCTTGGGAAACTAGGAATTCCACCACATCACTGGTGGGAAGATGATGTTAGTTAAGAATGTTTTGGCTGGTACCTACTATGGTTGGGCCCAGATGATGCTGTCGTTGGTGAAATGATAGTTGAGTCTTTGCAAGAGGCAAGGAAATCATGATTGTGCTTGTGGTACCATACTATGTGCGTTCTTCTTTGAGAAGACACCTATGACCCATCCTCATGTACAGATATGAGATGGGGGCCCAAAAGAGCCTAGGATGCATCATTGGGGGTAGCTACTGTGGAAAGGAGGAGGGGGAATCAGACGGGTGTTCCAACCTGAGCTTTTTGCACATTGGGATCAGATGCCCCTTTACATTAACAACTACCTTTATAATGGGATGAACTATTAAGGGGATCCTGACTTTCCACTTCCACCTGGGTGAGCGTGGGGACTAGACCGTAAGTGTTAAGTTGCTATGTTTTATGGTGCATTTTATATTTCTATCACATGTATATGGTATTGAGTGTGAAATATGTTATATGAAAGCATAGCACTGGTGAAGCCGATAGGATATGCATGCCGAGCCACAGTGCCTGGGGCTGCAGATTGGAGGACATCATTGTCACAGTAGGGTTCATAGGATACTGCGCTACTTGCTAATTTGCATCGTAGGTTTGATGTACTCTTGACCTAGGTTTTAGGGCATAGATGACACGACTTAGAGGATTGATATATAGATGAGTGCACCGGTTTTCCCTCAGAGTGGCGAGGTATCGTATGACGCGTGGTGATGGTAGGTCAGGTAGTACGTGATCTACGTGCAGGTGGATCAGAGCCTTTGGTGTGAGATCCAATGGACAGTGACTAGATGCAGGGACATGTGGGTCCCTTTGATTGCGATTTTTGTAACATGCTATGGGCATGTCAAATGTATTTAGAGATATGATTCCAAACACTTTTATGATACATAATATGATTATGAATTTTATATGATGAGGATGGTTCACCATTTTATTTATTTATGGTTATCTTCTATGGTATACATGTGATAAATGCCGGTCTAGAATGTTGTTTGCAATGGTATCTACATAGTGATTTTGGGCTCTAGGCACATGAATGAAAGTAATGGTTTCAAATTCGCGTACCAATAGCTTCACTCGTAGATATTTTCTAAATATGACCTGGTTATGCACATGATACACACCATTCAATTGCATGGCAAGTAGTAAGGAATCTAAACGAACATGAAGATGAAGGATGTGATGAGCAAGGGAATCGACTATCAAACCTATCATTGCATCATATTCGGGCTGATTATTGGTGGCAGATCCAATGCATATGCCATTTGAAAGGACTAACGTATGCAAGGGGGTAAAAATGGCCTAGGTTGCCATGGCTAGATTTTGGGAGAAGCAACTTGCACCGTCGGCATGACCAATATATGGTGTGGATGATGGATCCATCTGAAAGGTGCAAAATGCAACTGATGAGATGATGAAATATACCTAATTTTATGGCAGAAAAAAAGACACGCAAATCAAAGGGATGTGCTATGATAGAAATTTCTTAAGGTAGAGCACATTGGGATAATCAAGAAGGAAATGGTCTTCAAAATCCTCTGAAGAAATGCCCCCTTACTCAAGGGTAGGGGTAATCACGGGTAGACATAGCTTCCATGGTGTCCTCATCAGAATGGAAGATGGGTGGATGGGAGGGAGACTGACTACATGATGCGGCGGTGTTACCTAGTGCATCAACTTGAGAAAGAAGGTTCTCATATGCATCGTCTTAAATGGTAGATGACAGGCTGGTTGATGGAGGATCTACTGATGTTGAGACCTGGGATTCTATTGAAAGAGGTTCGACAGAAGCGCGCACAGAAACCTCACACCTATGAGGAACTCAAGGATGACGACAGGTAAAGAATGGGGCCTGTGGTGTCCGTCATCTTAACATTGGGGGGAGGGATCACAATAGTAGGGCCAAAGTCTCCTTATTTTGGTTGACTGGTGGTACCAGAATCCACAGGTAGAGGATTGAAGTTCCACTACGAGTGGCCTCATATTCATGAATCACCCCAAGGAGATCGCGAAATTCATCGAGACGAGGGCAACAATGGGAATAGTGACCATGAAGATCACATAGGGCACAAGGGTGGTTTGTGCAAAGTGATTTGAGTTTATTAGGTTGGACCGTTAAGGTAACATGGACTTCTAGAATATTTGACTCAGGGAACACTTCATGAACCAAAGGTTTAAGTTGAGGAAGTTTAGGAAAATTGTTGGTGGTGTGCCCAACAACTTGACACAAAGCTAACGGGGGTGTTGGCTTTGGGGCCTTAGGGGCTGGAGGAGGTTGGAAAGCCTTATCCTTCAAATCTTTCATTTTAGCTTTGCCCCCTTGGCAAGATGCCTTCACAATAGGAGCTGGTTCCTATTGAGGTTGCAATGGAACTTAAGCAGTGGCAGGGGTCATGGGGACCGGTTGAACTGGGGTGAAAGCATGATATGGTCTTGGCTGACCAAGTGGAATGTTTGTAGGGGGATCGATGTACCATAATGGGATCCCAAGAGTCATGTTAGGAAGGAGTAGTGAAGCCATGGTAGGTACAAAACAAATTCCTGGAGGGGGGAATAAGAAAGGTATCTGGCCGACAGGATAATATCCTGGCGGAATAGCTCCGAGATGGTTGAGACTTGGTGGAACAATTCCTGGTGGGAACATAGGAGAGGCACCCATGAATGGAAGAGGTCCCAAGGGAGTGGGTCTAGAGGGTTCAGCTGGAAGGGAAATAGCAAGGTGCTGAGGAGCTGGCTGTTGATTAGATGTATCGAACTGCTTAAGGGCAGCCCGTGACGCTTGTAACATGCAAACACTCATGGAAGTAGGTTATGAAATGGGAGGGGGAGGACAAGGGAAAGCACCCAACAATGAGGAATCCTTATAGACTCCGGGTGAGACACTGGTGCAAGGAGTTGAAGATCGGTTGTCGGACATTGATGAGATAATGGACTCGTGGGAGGTCACAGATGTTGGATCGTAGTAAGTCAGCTGATCAATGGTAACGATCTTCCCTTCATGGGGGAAGCACATCTTTCGGAACACTTCAAACGTGATAGATGACATGGCATATGTGTAACTATGACCTAAGATAATGTTGTAATCCAAAGGGGAATCACTGACTTTGATATTGACATGGACAGTCTTTCCCGCAAGGGTCACTGGACAGTTGTGGTACATGCCAAGGGGCTTGGAGGGGTGTCCATCCCAAGCACGTAAAGTGATGGTGGAGGGGGACAACTCAAGTGACTTAAGCTGTTTCCAAATAGTAGTGGACATCACGCAGGTGGATAAGCCTTCATCAATAATGCATCTGGAGATGATGGCATTACGAATTCTAACTGGTACTGGAAAGAATTAGATGAATGCAATGGGGGATGCTCTGATGTATCAACCAAGAAGAAAAGAGAACAATCATCGGAAGGATCCACTGCACCCAAGGCAGTTAGTAGAGCTTTCTTTTGGGATGGGCATGACTGGAGGACTTCTAACATCAACATGGAAATAGGTGATTGTGCCAAGTCGTCTACTATACTGTATGTATGGGCAGCTCTGTTAGAAGCCGCATTATGGCGTAATGGTCCCTTTGGGATCTTGGGAATGGCCTCAACTTTAGGTTGAGGGATCTGTAAAGGATCATTTGGTGTTGTAAGAGGCTCAATGGATACTTTGGTTTTGGACTTGGTAGCTGACGAAGTGGAGGGCTTGTCATATTGACGCAATCGAGTTTGTAGGTTGATATTGGAGGGGTTAACCTCATCAGAGTTCATCATAAGGATCTGGTAGTCACTGGGACCAAAAGGTTGGGGGAGGTGGGCTACTTGACTTGGCTAGGGTTGAGCAGCAAAAAATCCTTTCTGAGGGAAAGGATTTGTGAGCATTTCCAGTTGGGTTGGCGTAGGAATCTGAGGTGATTGTTGACCTCTAGAAGTTGCTTGAGCTTCCCACATTTGGTGCATATGGGGTAAGAGGGGACAATCATGTGTATAGTGGCCATGTACACCACAATATGCGCAAGGCTTATTCTTACGAATAGCCTTGTTCTTCTTGGGATGGCCGCCTTGTTGTTGGTTGTTAATGTTCGGCTGGTTCGCCTAGGGTTCACTAGGCTAGTTACCTTGATTACCCTGGTTACCCTTGTTACCCTTCCCCTCATTCTTTTTCTTTGAATTTTGGGGATTGGTAGTACTCTACTGTGAAAACACCTGACGCTGAGGGGGAAGTGGTTGCTAGGGCTGAGGATGCATGGGAGGTTGCGACACTAATGCTTGAGGGGCTAGAGTGCTCATCTATGCATAAGGAGGAGCAATAGTTTGATAAACGGGTTGGGGCCTTGGAAACATGTTGCTAGCAGGAGGGGCATAAGTGTTGGAGGAATTGGTCCCCCCTTGCGGGTAGCCATAACTCTGCTGAGTATATGGCAAAGATTGTGAAAGGAATCCAATGATACTATCAGTGGCATGACATGCCCCCGGTGCATTGGCACTTCTAGGACGAGGGATGTTTGGAATGACGGTATAGACATAACTAGATTGTGCATAAATCAGATCATATCTCAAAGCGGTCTGGAGAGCTTCTTCCTTTTTCTGAGGAAAATGGGATGTGACATCTTTCCCAATGGGGGATAAAAGGCTCTTAAGAAACTAATCTAGATAGACATGGTCTTCGAAAGGTGGGGCATGACATGTGCTCCTCTTTTGATTCCACTCTTGAACATGGTAAAAAAGGCGAGTGGCAGAGGATTGACGGAATGTGGTCAATATCCCAGTACTAGTGTCATACAAGAGAGGTAACTGGAAATATGAAAGGAACGCTTGAGCAAGTGTCACGAAAATGGAATGAGATGCGGAGGGTTGGTCTACATACCATTTTGCAGCGTCTCTAGTGAGCGTGCGTTGGAAGATTTGAAGACGAATGGAGTCATCGGTTATGGAGTTGGATGAACACCACATGTGGAAGGATTGAACATGGTTGGTAGGATCTTCTCCAGTAATACCCTCAAACTTTGGGATGTCTGAGGGAAGCTCAGTTGGCATAGAGGGCCAACCAACATCGTGGTGTATGGGGTTGTTTATCAACTAGTTAAGATCCGATAGAATTAACCCAACCATAAAGGGGAGCATGGGGGCTTCCAGAATGGTTCATGAGATTGTTCCGCTTGATGTGACCATCGGTATAGAACCAGAGCCAACACCAGGTTGGGTTCCTGCAATAGATGTGGGTCCAGACATGGTGACAATATGCAGTGAAGGAGGCTCAGAGTCAGATAAGGAATCAGAAGAACTAGTAGAAGAGTTGGTATGGGGACTCGAAGGGCTATGAACTCGAATCTGATAGGGAGGAGTAATACACCCATGCAGAAACTAGGGGTGAAGGCCTAATAGTCTTCGAGACACACACCTTGGTGGTACAATGATGATAGGACACACAGAACACATGAATGGTGAAGAGAGATTAGCAATATATCTTTGTCTCGAAGCGGGGAGATAAATGTATTATGTTAAGTCTTAGATTAGCGGTGTAAACCAAGTGCCCTTCACTTAAGATGTGCTTGTGTGTGTAAGTGTATTAGTTGATTAAACCCATATAGTTTTTGTAAAAAAGAAAAAAGCTTGCTGAAAATAAATTGAAATAAATAACAGAAAATGAACAACAAAATAATTAACTAAACCCTACCTAAATGGGGTTCGCAAACACTGTACTGCTTGGTGGCTAAATTGATGGTAAATACACTGACATGGTTAAGAGATTTCAATGTCGATGTGATTGGGATCAAGAGACACTAAGATGATGGAGAGTGGTGCAACAACAACAAAAAACCAGAGGGAAGATCACTGTAAAAAGATAGGGAGATGGGTGAAACACCTAGGGCAACCGATGGGACCCCAAGGAAAATGACCAAACAAGTTTAAAAGTGAAACTATGGATTGTAACAACCTATCTTAACATATTTTAAAAAAATATTGCAGATCTGGAAAATGTGGTTGAAAGCGTTGCAGAAACTTAGATTACTCACTCAGCTAAACTCCTCCTAAAATGGTGGAAGCGTACTAGAAGACCTAGGGGAGGATAAATTCGACTTCGAAAAGTAAACCATAGTGGATCAAGGCCTAAGCGGGATGAGACAAAGGTAAGACAACCTAGTAGATAAATCTCTGCAAAACCCAGAAACCCATCTAAGAAAAACCATAAAACCAAGAAATCACAGGTACTGACCTGTTTCTTTATATTGATCGCACTTTTCAGGCTGTTTAGTGTGTTTTGGCCTCCAAATTGCACTTTTTGGGCCAAAAAGTGCGATTTCTGCTCCGTCAATCCTGGTCGGCAAATCTCAGAAAAAAGTACCACCTTTGTCGCGGCTATTCCTGTGACTTGCGGAAACGACAAGAAAGCTTCTGAAAGTCATAAATTTATCAGATCTAGGGTTAAAAAACTAGGAAACATTAAGATAATTGAAAAAATAAGAAACCCTAAGCTGAAAAATAAAGGTCACCCACATTTCTGGATCTAAAGTATAAAAACCCAGTGGAGTCACCAATTTTGTTGTAGTGTTTTCTTCTCATTGATGTACGAAACTAACCCACTTAAGATTGTGGATGACAAACAATCTCAACAATATAAACGGCTACTAAACATTGTCGATATGCAACAACTGATAGAAACAAAACCTGCAAAAATTCTGATCTATGCCACAATCATAGTTAAACAACAAAATAAAGAGTAATATCTCCAATCATCCAATGGAAACCATATATGTAAAGAATAATTTTATAATAACACCTGTGAATAGAACAAATAAATGTTTCCAGTCCCCCTCTATGGGATGGGTTCTTGGCTATCTTCAAACATCTTCTGCTTGTGTAGATTCTCGCTCATCTATAATGCATAAACCCAACAAAAATACGGTGTGCGATAATGAAAATAATCAGAGTTACTACAGTGAGTGCAACAATGAAAATAATCAAAAGTGAATAATGAATGGAAAACCCTTCTATTTATAACAAAATATTGAGTTTTCCTCGAATAATGAGAAATAATAAAATATTATTGATCCCATTCTTGGAATAACCACTTGGAATATTTTATTATATCTGTTTAGTAGGGAAAAAATATTTAAACTTTTATTTAGAAATAATAAATAAATAAATGATTTATTTATTATCTCAAGGAATTAGTTAAGGAATAATAAACAAATAAGGATTTATTTAATTATTCCTAAGGGATTTAGTCAAATTTAACAAAGAATAATAATTAATTAGTGATTAATTAATTATTCTTAGAGAAAAATAAGATAAATAATGATTTATCTGTTTATTTTTCATGATTGGGTCAAATTTGACAAGGAATAATAATAAAACAATGGTTTGTTTATTTTTCATGATTGGGTAAAATTTGACAAGGAATAATAATAAAACAATGGTTTAATTAATTATTCCTAGAAGAAAATCAAATAAATAGTGATTTATTTAATTATTCTTCATGGCTTTAACTATAAATTACTTAACAAAGGTGGTTTATTAAGTAATTTCTCACAGTGAAAGCAATTTTGCTATGGTAAAATTGGCTTTACATGGTGTACTTCGATCCATCTAGTAAATTAGGCTAGATGATCAATTTTTTGGTGATAACAAGTTGTATAAATAAGAAGGCCTAGAGCCTCATTAGGATTCAATTTTTTTTTTTTTTTTTTGTACCCAAGAGGCATTTTCAAGCTAAGACATTGTGATTGATGACTCTTATGTATTTTTGATATTTTAAAGAAAATGAGAAGCATTCCCTTGATCTAGCACTGAGTTGACTTAGAGAGATGAAGATCTTGAATTAGAGCCCAACCCTAGTAGCAGAGGTTCCTCTTTTTTGTACATGTAGGCTTAGAATACATTCATAGTTAGCTGCTGAAGTGATTTTGGTTTTGTTAATCTTCAAGTAGTTGGGTGACTAATTAGTTTGCTTCCATTTGTGGTTATTTATATTAGTGGTATCATAGTGACAATAAAAACTTCATAAAATCTTGTGGGAGTGGCTTTCACCTCATATTCCTGGTAGGATCATGACTTGAGGGTTCCATTTACACAACCCAAAAATAAATTTATTGTTTGATTACTGCATAATCTAGGGTTTCTTGATGAATAGATCATTGTCTTTGAGTTTCTTAGGATTATTTGCAATTGTAATTTTGATCTCTTAAGTTTTTCTATGGTTTCAAAGCACTTCCATTCATGAACTTAGCCATTAGCTAATAATAACTTTGTTTTCCTCCATTCAATGAATATTTTCCATGTATAGATGAATTTATGCATAAATGAAGACAATAGTGTATGTTGTTGTAGGAGATTCTAATTTGCAGGGATACCTCTTCTCATTCGCCTCATGTAAGTCCTATCCATCCATGCTCCCAAGGTCCACTAAACCCTAAGTCCAAATTCTTGTTTTGTAAGCAAAGTTGTCATTTCCATTGAGAAAATCCAACCATCTTGAACCATCTGACTGAGCCTTGGATAGTGTTCACCTCCTCCATGACTTATTTCCCCATCAGACAACTTTACCACACTTCATTCTACCTTTCCTACCATCTCCTAAGCTTCCAGCCTATTTCCTATAGTAAAACAGGGCATCCTGTAGTAGAACTCAGACATCCTGTAGTAGTACTATAGAAAACCCTGTCGCAGCCTGTTTTAAGTCCGAATTTAGAAAAAATTGTCATCTAAGCTTAGATTAGGCCTCCACTTGGCTTCCATACCCTTGAGACTAGTCCATACCTTTTCCTCCATACCTGTCTCCCCTGCCAAAGAATAAGTGAAAATTAGCATTTTCATTCATAAACTAATTATCAAAAAAAGTTTTTTTTGCAATTTCTAAATTAGCACATGCATGCAGAAGACATAATACCTCTTAGATTAGATTCCATGCTCAGTTTAGATCATCACATGTTATAAAAAAGGTTAAGCTAGGTTTCTTTTGCAAGAAAAATGTGTAAATGTGTAGCTAGATGATTTCATGTCACTTTATAGCATCTTCCAATTCAGTCTTTCATTCCCTAGAGTAGGAAACATTCCTTTTCTTTCATTAAGGATAATTTTCCCTTTTCCATTTGGTAGTTAGACTCCCTCTAGTCAATAGAAGACTGGTTTGAAAAACCCTAGTGATCTATTGCCCCAGTTGAAAAGTGACAAGTGTTTACCATTGCATCTACTGTGTATACAACACTGTCACCTCAAAGTTTGTACGAACCCCAGTTGATGAAGTAAAGTTGGTAGCCCTAGGAGTTGCAATATTCCTTCTGCAATACTGATGCTCATCACTTGTTTGAAAATGAAACCAAACCCAAGAATAGTTTGTTTCCGTTTCAAGCTTGTGTAAAAATGAAACCAAATCCAAGCATAGTTTTTTCTCATGTTTCAGGCTTGTGAAAAAATGAAACCAACTTCAAGTATCCTCAAGCATATTTTCCCATGTTTCAAGCTTATGTAAAAATGAAACCATTCCCACTTTACCTCTCGTGATTGCCATCTTTATCAACCTATTTTTTTAGACGAGCCTTAGTTTTTTAATTCTATCATCACCATCTCTTTGATCGATCATACACTTTTAATTGGTTGTTTTACCTTTGCCTGAGGAACCTCTGTGATGAGTGGCCTTATTAGCTAGCCTCTTGACCTTTACATGTTTTGAGTAGTTCCATCATAACCGGAACCAGTTGCTATCCTTTTTATACCACTCGTTCCTCCAGGTGGAGTCATATTTTAGCTCTTTTCAGACTCTAAAAATATGAAAATATTGCTTAGTACTTGTCGTTTCGAACTCGTTAAACTAAATGAAATGACGTCTACTCAGTATAAGTTTAACCCTTTTCTAGACTGAGATAGAATATTGTACAGAAAAGGAATACCTTAGTCAAACATGGCTAAGAGGTTCACTTGAATATTGTTTTCTACCTTTTTAGATTCGAGAGACTATACGAAAAGGGACCTTTGGAGTTTCCTTTTTGCCTCTTTTTCAAACTCTCTAAACATGAAAAAGATGTCAAGTTACCACTTTTTCAGACTTGTAAAACTTAAACGACACAAGACTTGTCACCATGATGAGACCGAGTTACTCCTTACTAGGGCTTGTTAATCTTACTAGGATGGATTTGAAGGATGAACTTATACAACAAGCATATGGTATCCTTTTCAAACTTGTGATTAAAAATAAAGAGGTACTTGCTAGAAATAGTGGGGAAATGGAAGTAAATGTATCTTGTATTTTGCATGAAAGGTAGCATGTCTCTCTTGAACATGACATTCATCTGAATTTCTTGTCGGGTTTAGGATATCCTCATTTAGTCACTTGCTTTCCTGGGTTTGGGAAATCCATTTGCCTCCCATTTGATTGTTACCTATCGTCATCATGAAAATTGATCCCATTTTGAGTCAAATGCTTCCAAACTCCAAAATCGTGTCGTTGATATGTTCAAGAGAAGTTTCATATGCAAATTCAAACCTATTATACCCCATTTTAACTTATATGCTACAATCCTAAATCACTCTCACCAAATTTACAAAATCCATTGTTTTGTGTCAATGATGTGGGAAACATTATGGCCTTCCTTCGACGAATCACTTCCTCTCGACTCCAACTCATTATCCAGGAAGATGATCTAGAAACACCCTTTCAATACCTTGGAGTTTGCATGCCTCAATGGTAGGTTCTTCACATTCGACGATAGGTTCACATCATTGGCCTTCGATCAAATGATTTTGTGGGTGTTTGACTTCAACTTCCTTATTCACACTCGTGGATTGTGCGGTAGTACCTTGAGAGTCATTATCACTATTGGTGGTTCCTGTTGTACCTATTAACGATTTACATCATTAACCGGTAATTAGGTGGTTTCTACCATGTTCAACTCCAACACATTGATTCACATGGTTAGTGTCATGCGGAAAGAGTCAATTTTGCGGACAAAACCGACCTCCCTAGAAGCTAAGGCTTTCTAGTGACAAACAAGACAATTAAGAACTATCTTTCCCTAAATATGCATTTAGAAAACAATCAATCAGATGTTTATAACATACCTTTAGTCCAACGCTTTGTAGCAGTCCAGTCTCTCCGATCCAGATGAGCTCCTCCTTCTCTTCGAAACCTGCATTCACTAACAAGCAAACGATTACATAACACCTGAATAACTCATAAAATAAAACATATTCATCATAAAGACCAAGGAGTATATGAAACAAATTATGTATAACAACTTGTTGAGAAAAATGAACTTAATTGTATTAAGTGGAAACAAAAGAAACCATTACAACCAGTGCCTTGGTGTTGTGCAGGTCCCTCCCAGGGTCCAGCAAGAGTTCTCCTTTACTTTGATCAGCTCACCCACTTCCAAATGAAGCTAAGAAAGGATGGGAATCTCTCCTCTCAAGCTCTATAAGGGAGTCCTAATTTCAGCAGCATCTACCCTTAGGAATGTTCAGCTTTCAACCTCTCCTCCCTCTGGCCCAATGCCTGTATTTATAATGCTTTGGAGGAAGTTAATAAGGTCCACCATCAATGGGATAAGCCCCTCTTTGAATGGGATAGCTCCCCTCTTGATGGGATAAGTTCCTCTTTCATAGGGATACATGAACCATCTGGAGGCGCTCAATACACGTCAAACAAACTTCTAGAATGCTCTAGAATCGACCAAAAGTAACTTTTTTTGAAGTAAAACTCATGCCTTTTGACCTTTACAGGAGTACGCACCCACCCTTTTACAGACAGAGCGTACAAGTACGCAGGTATTGTGAACTTGAGGTGCGTACACGCAGGTAAGGCTAAGAGAAACTGCGTACGCAGAGATATAGATTTTTAAAGACTTTCTCTCTTTCTTGGAGTTTGACATGAAGAGCAGAGGTATAAGACTTGCCAAGGAGGATAGTATGAGAGTTGATGGAGCCATACTAACTACAAATAGTCATGGTGACAAATTTTAGTGTAACAGATTTCCCCCTAAAGTGCGAAGCCTGTAGTAGATTAGGGTTTCATATCATCTAGGAAGGGTGAAGTACTTTATCATTTCAAGGATTATCTTGTGGAGAGCCCAGTCGGAACCTGCAAATATTTAACACAAAATACATATATAAGATCATATCATCGCTGAGGTAGGCATTCCCATACTCAGATTGAAAACTTTAACTAACAAATTAACTGCTGCTCTGATATAGGAATGATTTCGCAGTACATCATAATCATAGACTCTTGTAGACACAGTATGGACGCAACCATCTGTTTATGATTAGTCTACTGTATAATGAATACAAAACTCCTCGCAGCCTGGATGGTGAAAACTAGATCTAGGGTCTTCATTTCTATTTCCCGAATTGGTATGATTCTATCCATGCGAATAAATGAGTTGATTTCGAACATGGTAGAAACCACTTGATTACCAGTCGATGATGTAAACTGTTAACAAGTGTGAGAGAGACCACCAGTGATGTCAATGGTTCTCAAAGTACCCAGTACAATCCATGAGAGGTGAATGAATGAGTTGATGTCGAACATTTCACGGAATCCTTCGATCGAAAGTCAATGATGTAAACCATTGTCAAAGGCGAGAAACCTGCCATTGATGCATGCAGATTTCAAGGTACTGACGATTTCTAGGTCATCTTTCTAGATAATGTGCTGATGTCAATAGAAAGCGACCCGTTGCAGGCAAGCCCACAACATGAAATCATAAATCAAGTTGAAGAAATGTAGCTGTAAGGACTGACTCAGGGATGGTCGAGATGGATGACAGGTATTTTGCAGATGAATGGTTTATTTGCAGTGACCTCTTGAACACATAACGACACGACAGGCAACTTGGTGACAATTGACCCAAAGTTAATACCCGGAACCGGTTGAAGATTTTCAATGTGGTTTGATCAACTGTTAGGCAAAGGATTTCCCAACCCAGGTGAATGAAAAGTGTCGTGTTCAAGAGTGGTGATAAGGTTTCTTCTGAGACAAAGGATAACAACTAGGCTCATTTTTCTCTCTTTTCCCCCACCATTTCTGGCAAGTACCTCTTTATTTTTTACAAGCTTGAGGAGGATAACATATGCTTGATTATAAGCTCATCCTTCGGATGAGTCCAACTTAGTTTAGATTTGAACCCTAAGAAGGAGTGGTCCGTTCCTGTTTGTAATCGAACAGGTCCTTTACTGTGAAATTTTAACGAGTCTAGTATAGGAGAAACTCAGCGTTTTTCAATTTTAGAGAGTCTGAAAAAACTTAAGAAGACTCCAGGGTTGAACTTTTTCGTAAATTTGTGTCTCCCAAGCCAGAAAAAGTATAAAATAATACTTGAGAGAAGCGCTTGATCTTTTAAGACCAAGGAGTACTTTCATAGTTAGTGTCTTTGACCTGAAAAGTAAAAAGCGATCAAGGACATGTCGTTTTATTTCCAGTATCGAATTTGAAACGAAAAAAATCCGGCAATCTTTTCCTGTTTTTACGGTCAGAAAAGGGCTATAAGGGGACCGTCTTTTAATTCCATTTTAACGAGTGTAAAAGAAATGCTCGGCAATCTTTTCATGTTTTAGGAGTCAGAAAAGGGCTTAAAAGATGACTCTGATGTTTTTGTTTGTGAAAAATGACAATTTTCCCTTAAAACCCTTTTATCCTGCACAAAAACCAACACATTACTCATACCTGTTTAAAGATAGATAAAAATACTTTGAAAAATACCTTTTCATGGTGAAAAATAAACAAATTTACCATTTATTTACCCAAAAAACCTATAAAAAGGGCTTTTACCATTTTACTGTTGAGGAGAGAAAAAGGGCTTTTGGCAAGAAACTTCCCGTGGACATTGCGGAGAATCCGACCGTCGAAATCGAACGCCATCTCATCAGGCATTCTAGAACATCCTCCTCTTCATTTCCATCCATTTAGAATTTGTTTTTAGGCCCTAGTTTCATTTTTTGGAGGCTTTGGGGTTTCAAGGTTCGCTTTTCGGGGTATGCAGGTGCTCCACTGGTGACCCGCGTACCCCGACATTTTCTCAATTGGGAAAATGCCGGGCGTACGCACCTTGCCTTAAGGGAACCTACGTACGCACGCCTTGTTCCTAAAGGCGGGGTGCGTACCCCGCAAAACAAATTTTTAAACCCCAATTTCTTCAAAATGGACCAAATTTTTTTGATTTCATTGATTCTAACAGATGTTTTTAGTGTGTAGATTTCCCACCATGCTTGATTGGCGCGAGAGAGAGCACGAAGATGTTGATTTGGCCGCCATTAATCATCAACCGTCCATTGATGCTTTGAAGGCATGCGGCCTTTACAAATACTGGGCCATACTTGGCATGAGGGCCCAGGTGCGCTTTCTAGAGTGGCTGGTAGAGAGATGGAACGTCCAGGACCAGTGCTTTTACATTGGAGGGCACTAGCTCGAGATAGAGCTCTTAGATATTTACTTTCTCACTGGTTTGCCCAAGAGGGGCGAACACTTGACTCTGTCCGAGACTAGGCCGGGTGGCCAGTCCATTGTTAGTCTCCGACTAGAGTGGTGCAACACGCAGAACCAGGAGAAGGGGATAGAGATCAAAACTATATCCCACCCTGAACTTATGGTCATTGCTTTTACAGTTACCAGACTTTGCGGGGCTGCCGCTTTGCACATTGCCATTGGATCCCAGATGCAGATGGCGATTGATTGCTATCGAGGCACCATTTTCAACTGGTGTGATGCTGTGTTGGCTAACGTAAAATGACAACTGACTAAAACCAAAAACGGACAGCTGAAGACCTTTGGTTATGGGGCCTTAGTTGTGAGTTTTGCTTTAGAGAGGGTTCCGATGCTGATCCCACAGCATCTCACTGTTGAGGCCGGGCTTCCCCGAGAGCCCAAATTGACGCGATGGGTTGCGGTTATGGCCCATCATCCTGACGAGGGCACGGAGGTTGTCCGATTTAGACCGGAGTATTTTCACTGGTTGGAGGACCAGATCTTTTCGATACAGGATTTTCCTTATGCCGGAGTTGATTTTCGTGGAGATCCGGAAATGGTTCTTCCACCGGGAGACAATGGGATGACACAGGTACTTCATTTTTCACAAGTTTTTAAATTATCTATTTTTTGTTTTTTTTATATCGTCTAAAAACTGACAGTAATAATTTGCAAAATGCAGATGTAGGCCCACGTCGTCCAGCCAATCTCTGGCCTTTCGAGAGGAGACAACCAGTTGCAGCGGCGCCAGCCCCACAGGACGAGGCCACAGAGACCTTAGCTGAGTTGGAACAAGACCAAGAGCATCTGACGGCAGATATACCAGAGACTACTATAGACGATATTCCTATCAGGCTTCAACGCTATGTAGTCGCAGTCCCAGGACCTTTTAGGAGGTTCTTGTGTAGGGTGGCGCGTGCAGTGGTGTCGTATAGAGAGCGTCACCAGTGATTGGATGGTTGTTTTTGTAGACACATGTGACATTTTGGTTTTTTGTACTTATCATTTTTGCCAATCATAAGGTGTTTTTCAACCTATGATCGAAGACGATGTATTTTTTGACACACTCTTATCTATATATATCATTATTACCGGCTTATCTTGTTAAACATGTGTGATTAAATGTTTTTAAATTTACATGTATGATTATCGTAAATGTCTGTTTAACATTCGAGAAGCAATTGCATCTGCTAATGTATTTAAAGACCTTGGAATATGCTGATATTCAATGTAATCAAATTCACGTTCCAAGAGACGCACTCTCAAAAATAACCTTAATAACACTGGATTTATAATGGCATGCACTCTATTAAGCTGTAATACAACGATTTCAGAATCTAACCTCACTATCAAACTCCGAATCCCAAATGAAATAGATTCAGACAATAACTCAATCACTGCACTGTATTCTGCAATGTTGTTTGTTGTTTGACCGAGGCTCACCCCATGCATAGAAACTAACTCGTCAGAGGGCGAATAGATAACCCAAGCTGCGGAAGAGATATTCCGTGTACTACGACAAGCACCATCAGCAAATCCAATGTATGTTTGGAGAGGCATCGACATCTGCAAACATCAAACGTAAAACCAAGATAAGCAGAATAACGACGAAAAGCACACTTTCTAAGCTAAGCACATTGTCTAAACTAACAAACACACCAGCTAGAAAGAAAAACCTAACCTAACTAAAATCTCCATACCCATCATTTAAGCATAATACCTCTTTAGGTAAAGTCCATTTCTGGGTTTACCCAAAGAGTCCCCGTCAAAGTCAACCAGCTCATAGGCCCCTTTTGCTAGCTTTCGCTTGAAAATATAGGGCCCATGCTACATAGGAACGAATTTTCCAACACCTAATTTATCGTTAGCTTGATCATATAATAGCACTAGGTCTCCTTCCGAAAAATTTCAAGGGGTCACATTTCGATCATACTGAGCTTTCATACGTTTTGCATGAGTCTTGATCGCCAATGCAGCATCACGTCGAGTCTCATCTAATTGAGCTAAGTATAATAAACTCTTCTCCTCTTCGGAAGTAGCTGGAAGTAATTCGACAGCCATTTGAAGTGACGGGATTTCGCATTCAATGGGCAGCACAGCTTCCAAACCATAAACTAGTTGAAAAGGAGTGAACCCTGTTGATGTTTTCACTGAGGTTCGGTACGCCCAAAGCGCGGAAAATAACATGTGGTGCCAATTTGACCGATGAATACCAATGATTCGTCGGATCATGATAACTAAAACTTTGTTGATGGACTCAACCAGACCGTTTGCTTGGGGATAATAAGGAGTTGAGCTATCATGACGCAAACCAAGCTGGCCTGTAAGTTCTGTCATCATAACGTTTCGAAAATGGTGCCCATGGTCAGTGATTATCGCTTGTGGGACACCAAACCTAGCAATAATGTGATTGAATACGAAAATTGTAGCTGTCTTGCCATCTGCCTCGAATGTAGGCATCGCCTCGGCCCACTTAGTAAAATAATCAACCGCAAGGATGATATACGCATGCCCCCCAGCCGAGTGAGGGTTACATGTAATAAAATCGATACCCCATTTGGCAAAAGGACCAACGACAATTATAGGGTGGAGAGGAGCAGGTGGTGCACGCATCTTGCGATCAAACACTTGACAGTTGTGGCATTTCCGTACCGCAATAATACAGTATTTAAACAAGGACGGCCAGAAGTAGCCAGCGCGCAATATCTTTTGGGCTGTGGCATACCCAGACATATGACTGCCACACGCTCCAGAGTGATAGTCATTCAGAACCCTTTCAGCTTCCTCGTGAGTTAAACAACGATGAAAAACCAAGTCTGCCCCACGACGATAAAGAGTATCTCCAATAATTTTGTACTGTTGGGACTGGAATCGAATTTTTCGACGTTCCGACTTTGAAACTTCGGGCCGAAAGGATTGGGTCTGGAGATAGACGATTATATCCCCATACCACGGATCTAAAGTGATGATGAGAAACAAAGATTCATCCGCAATGGGTTCCTCTGCCACAGTTTCTGTGTCAGCACGCGGGAAGTCACACATTAACTCGGCAAAAACTAAAGATTTCTTAGACTTAGATTTTTCAAACTCCAAGTCGAACTCTTGCAGGATAACGATCCATTTAGAGTACTTGCCCCCTAGCAATTTTTTAGTCAAAATGTAGATCATAGGGTTGCAATCCAAAATGACTGTAGTTTTACGGAGAAGAATTTAGTGACGAAAACGTTGGACAGCTTGAACGGCTGCCAAGGCCAATTTCTCCACATGTGAATATTTGAGCTCAGTTGGATTTAATGTCCGACTAAGGTAATATATCACATGTTCCGTTCCAAATTCATCTTCCTGAACTAAGACCATGCCAATGGTGGAATGAGCAGTGGCGAGGTACAAAAATTAATCCTGGTTGTAGTTGGGAGGATGCAGCAACGGTGCATGGGTCAACGCGTGCTTGAGTGCATCAAAAGATTTCTGAGCTATCTCATCCCAAGAGAATTGAGCGTTCTGTTTCAGCAATCGGGTAAAACCCTTTGTAATCTCGGCGTTAGGAATGAATCGGCGTAAAAAGTTTGCTTTCCCCTGCAAACTTTGGAGTTGGCAGAGACTCGAAGGAGGAGGCAAGTTGATGATAGCTTCTACCTTCGAGGGATCGACGCGGATGCTGGCTTTTGAAACTACAAATCCTAGCAATCGTCCCACTTCTATACAGAAGACACATTTGTGTGGGTTCAACCGAATACGATAATGCCTACACCTCATGAAGATTGCTCGTAAATGGATAAGGTGATCAGCTCGATGTAATGAATGAGCGGGCAAATCATCGAGATACGGTTGCACAATGTGTTTGATGTCATGAAACGCATAAGACATCGCCCTTTGAAAAGTGGCTCCGGCATTCTTAAGCCCAAAAGGTAATTTGAAATAAGAAAATGTCCCCCATGGACAAATGAAAGCCGTTTTTGGTTGGTCGGCAGGTAGAATATTGATTTGGTTGTAACCGGAAAAACCGTCCATAAAGGAAAATATTTCACTGCCGGCACAATCATCAATTATTTGATCGATATAGGGTGTTGGATAGTTGTCCTTGGGACAAGCTCGATTGATATCCCTTTAGTCGATACATATTCTTATTGTTCCCTGTTTTTGGTTAACCGGAACAATATTCGATACCCAATCCGTTAACGGGATCAGATAAATGAAACCTGCTTTCAACAGCTTCTCAACTTCTACTTTAATTGCAGCCTCTTTTCTTGGGTGAATCTGACGCAAACGTTGCCGGACGGGATTAGCGTCCGGGTAAGTCTTAATCTCATGGACAACAATCGCGGGATCAATTCCTGGCATTTCCTCATAGGACCAGGCAAACACGTCGCGGAATTCTTGAAATAGGGCCTTGTATGTCTGAATTTCGTCATCTGAACACGAGGCACCTATATGAATGTGCTCAACAATTCCGGGCTTGACTGAAATGTCAATGGGAATAGTGCGAGAAATGTTTCCCAAATTCAGCTCTGAATCAGGATGTTTCATGGGATTCTGAGCTTCCTTGACATATTCAGCTGTAAATATTGATGAGAAATCGTTTTCAAAACGATCATCCTCAGGTAAAAACAAAGATCTGTGATGGAGATCTTCCCATGGTAAATCGTCTACACACAGGACTTCACAAAGTTGTTCGTCAGATGACACAACTTCGGGAAATGTTATTAACTCCGAGGTTGAGGTGAAAAGTGATTCCTCACGGACCACATTCATTTGGTCGATTTTGGTTGAACTCGGGTCGGTAAAAGACTGCACGGCTTCATAGGCAATTTCATATGGACTCAAAGGCATAGCATCACCAAATGAGTCTATCTCAAATTCAGAAGGAACGATCCAAGGATCGTCATAAACAATAGTGTCTGAAGTAATCATATGAATGGATGCAAATGAAGACACGGCGTTGATTGGAGGAAAAGGAAAAGTTCCCAGTAAACCGGCATCTTTAACTAATCCTACTCCAACATCCTTATAAGGGATAGTCGTTTTACCGACATGCTGGATACTCTCTGAAGAGGCTGGGTCGGATGAAAAGTAAGCCAGCTGGTCTATGGTTATGATCTTGCCATTATGTGGAAACTTTATTACTCTGAAGATCGATGAAACGACCGCTGTCATAGCGTAAGACCAACTTCGACCCAAGAGAAGGTTGTAGTCTAGAGGGGCATCAACCACCTCCACATCTAGACTAACGGTTTTTCCTTCAACCCCTATAGGCAAATCCTGTAGAATGCCAAATGGATGGAACCCACGGCCATCGAAGGCCTTAAGAATTGTCGGGGATTGATTTAGTGAAGGAGAACCAAGCGATCTCCAGCACTGTATCGACATAATACACGTGGAATCTCCCTCATCAATTACAGTCCGATGAATAGGCCTGTTTTTGACTATCACTGGGATCTGGAAAGCCATTTGATGAGGTAAACGCGGTGTACTATTTTCTAGATCAAAGATTATTAGGTTCGGGTCCTGAACATCAACAGCTCCTATAGCCGACAAAAGTAATTTACGTTGTGCTGGGCATGATTGCAGCACTTCCAAAGCCAACATTGCTGAGGGTGAAACAGCTAAATCCTCAACGATGTTGTAATTCTGGGCCGCTCTCGCATGTGGATTGAAAGCAGACCTTCGAAGTACACCCTTGGTGGGTGGTTTGATCACTAAGTCCGGGTTAGGCTTCTCGATCTGTAGTGGATCGGAACCGGGAGCTGAGGTTGATGAATTAGAATGAGAAGATTCTGCTTCTTTGCCATCAACAGGACTTTTACTACCATAATCTTGCGATCGAGTCGCAATCCTTACATGAGACATCATCAATATGGGTTCTTCACTGGCACTCGAGGAAGAACCTATCATCTTAATCTCTTGCTTTGGAAATGGATCTTTCAAAACAGCAGGAGTTGGGGAACCCTTGACGATTTTCACAACCTCGGCCCGATGAGGGCAATCTCTTGTAAAATGATCCTCTCCACAAATAAGATAAGGATATCGAGGTTTGCGCTTTTCATCATTGGTTTCCGACTTTTCAATTTTCTCCTTTGGAGTTTTGTATGCTTTATTCTTCTTCTTACCTTTCTTTTTCCCACCGGATTTTGATTTCGCCGTAGATGACTCTACAGCGTGAATATCAGCGGAAACTTCAGCAGAAGATTCTCCTGTCGGGGAGTCTGGTAAGGTTATAATGGGCGAAGAATTCTTTGAAGACTTCTTCTTGCTTTTAGTGTTCACCGTACCAATCATGCCATCAGCGGCATGAGACCCCGAAGGAGCAACAGCGATTTGATTCGACTTAGGAAGATCTGGGATCTTTTCATGTATCGTACCTGACTGAGTGTTAGCTACCTATACCAATAGGTTTCATATTTCATGATTGGCACTGAAAAGGTCCAAATATGCTCTGCTTTGATGATGCAAAGATCACATATTTCCATGAGAATACAATCTGTGCTTATAGCTTGGTATGGACTCAAATTTTTATGGATGGTCCAACAGTCTAATCTGGATCATGTCATGTTTTAAATTTTCAGTTGTAGAATAGAGAAAGAAGTCTGTCCAAACTGTTTAATCTGGGCAGACAAGTAGTTCAGGTAGAGAAGAAAAGGCTCCCAACAGCTTAATCTGGGACCTTGGAAGAAATAAGGGTAGAAGTAGATAGAAAAACAAAAGAAAAAGCCAAAGAAAAGAAAAGGCAAGTAAGGGTCTGCAAGCCTAAGTGCACCCCCCAAGAAGAAACAAAAAATGCTAGGCAAAGTAGCTGGGTAAGTAGATGGGGTTGCAGAAGTGGTATTTATTTCAGATCTAACCTTGATGGTCAAGATGATAAAAGAAAAACAAAGAAGCATGTCTAAATTCCCAATTATCCCTTTTCCCACTCATTACTAACATCCCCTCATCAATTGAATTGCTTAGAAAAACTTGAGGTTTGATGGTGGTTTTATTCATTGAAAAGCCACATTTCTTGTCTAAAAATTCTTTTCATTTTGATCTACTCCCTAAACTAAGTAAGTTTCAAGTAAACTTAGTGATTTTCCCCCTCATTCACATTTTCCCCCATATTAACTCTAACTCTATTATGTAAATCCCCTATGGCACCCTTTCCCTAGTATTATTAACACCATGGTGTATAAACCCCCAAGCACTCTATAAATATCCTCCTTTAGCATTATAGCTAAATATGTCTGTCTAAGGGAGACTTTAGTCCACCTGGGACTATGCTCAACCCTGTCAAGGGATTACTCTAACCCCTGGTTAAGAGCAATAACCTCTCCATAAGCTCAAACCTCACCTCTGCTAAAAACCCTCCATAAACCCTTTTTCACAAATTAACCCAAAAACCCCAAAAACTCACGAAAACCCACAATCCTAAAGTTTTCCGCCGAAGGTATTTAATTGAATATTTAAATAAACCGGCGGGACCCCCCAACCTGCACGATCCGTCGGAAGGCCCGCCAGCCGTCGATCCTCTGCCACCCACGATCCAACGGTGGGCGGGCATTTACAGATCTCGATCTGCCGCCCTTTAGCGTCCGGGGAACAGCGGTATCAGGGCCCGTACCCAAGACGCGTGTCAAGCGCTGGGGTTGTTCGGAGCTCCCCTCCCCGATACCGCTTATCACCAAAGGCGATGCGGGGAGACTGCTTACCGCCTCCCCGTTACCGCCCATCCGGTGCACGTCACCCTCACGCCATCCTGACGTCATATCCCTTCCGCCCGCCCCCGCGCCCCGTGGCCCTCCACGCTGCCCTGCCGCCACATCCGCCTGCCACCTCGTCCAGGCATGCTGGCCTCCAGCTCAGCGTCCACGTCACCCGTACCCGGGCCTGCCATGACGTCATGCTGACGTCATCGGCGGAAAGGCACCAATTACTTATTTTTGCCAAATTGGTCGTTATAAACACCCAAAATAGCCGTTTTGTGTCATTTTCAAGCGAATTGCAAAGAACTCTTGTCGCTGCCTCACCACCAACTCGCTTCCGGACCTCCAAATTCGAAATTTCGACTGTGCCAACTCATCAAATCAACTACCACAAAGCCTTCACGGTTCGGCCCGCAGGCTTGTCGAGCGTTTTATCCAGGTATTCACCATATTTCCCCATTTCGCCCATGCATTCCATTTCTCTGTAAATTCACCATTGAACACTTGTCAAAATCCTAAATTCAACTCTGTCTGCTACCTGAAAGTCAGCTAAAGTAACCTACATTGCCTCTGCATTATAATTCGGCATTGAAACAGTCGACCCACGCACCTAGAACCATAAAATTGTCCTCAAGGTGCTCGGCATTGTTCCCTTTTGCCGAGTACAGGCCAGCTGCAAATTAACCAAAATAAATCCTGCACACCCTCTGCAAATCATTCCTAACAATTCACAACCCCTGTGAATTTACTAAAACCTGCAGAAACAAGCCGGCCTCTTTCACTGTGAAGAAGAGTTCAAGCATTGTCAACATTAAGGCTATCACTGAACTCTAAGGAGCCTTGCAAACCGCTGCAATTACATTATTCACAATCAGATTATACAATGGCTGCCCCTGCATCCACAGCTCTCAATGTTACTCCTTTAAATGCACCAAACAAAGACCTGGAGGCCTTGCCTCTTGTTGACAGGGACTCCCTTATTGAAGACTTTGTGGGTAACAGGGACTTCATGCAGACCTTCAGGCAGTTGAGAGAAGACTATTTGAATGGCAAGGACACCTATGGGATATGGGAGTCAAACCTACCATACTACTGCCTCCCCTCTGTCAATGTTTTCCCTCAGATTGTGCGCCTATGTGCTGAAAACTATGATGTACAGCAGAGAGCCATTAAGTCTCCATCTGGGAGCATCCTCTTTCACATCAATCCTGAATCCATTAATAAAATGCTCCACTTTGACCAGACTGAGCTGCTATTTCCCTTTTCCATGAATTATCTGCTGGATGCTGCTGCCAAAATGACTAGTGAGGAGATTCAGAATGTCACAAGGACATTCATGAAACCTGAATGCCAGCCTGCAGGGCCACCTCCCTATCTGGATGTCTCCTTTACAGAAACAGGCAGACTACTACTAGATATGATCTCTTATGTGCTGGGGTACAGAACCAGTGAGCATGTGGATGGAACAATGCTGGTTTTGTTATCTGTTTATAGTCTAGGCCAACCCCCTGCCCGCAAGTTTAACTTTGCTAAGTTCATAGCTAACAAAATTCATGATCAGTTGAGCAAAGTGGACAGACAGGGTGTCTTCAAGTACTCCTCTTACATCTACCATCTTTTCATGTATTATCAGTCCCAGGTTTTTTCATGCTACATCAAAAAGCTGGATTATAGAGGGGAAAGAAGATCTGTCATCTTCTGGACATCTGTCTATCACCTGGTCCAAAATTCACCCTATTCCTATTGTGAGTTTATTGACCAGTTTGTATACCCTGTCTCCTGCTTGTTGATGAGGGCTCCTCCTCCCAGAATATCAACTGAAATACAGAAAGCTTTGCAGCTTTCCAAGAAGTCCAAAATAGGTGATTGGTATCTATATGAGGATCATACAGTCATCAGAGTGTATGGCTGTGAGCTTTGTCCATTCAGGCTCCCAAAATATGTGCCTATGAGGATATTTGCCCTTGAGTATTATAGGCAGCTGATTCAGTCTGACCTTACCCACTTCCACAACTCCAAAAAGAAAGCCCACCTCAAGTTCAAACATCAGCTGGGCCCTTTCATCATGAATAAAAAGGAAGGTTGGGAACAGGCTGACCAGATCCTCAAAGACAAATACCAGCTGTCATATAGTTTTCGGTGGGTCCATTATGACCCTGAAGGCTTCATTTCTACTAGGAGAGTCAAGTACAGGCTAGTAGGCATTAAGCATTGTAGTTATCCCCATATTGAAAAATATGCCAACCAGCAGGAATGGCTACAGGATTCTATAGTTGACAAATTAACTGAAGAAGAAATGATGAAAAAGAATGTCAAGGAATTAGAAAAGACTCTTGACCTAGACTCTGTGCAGCAGGTACCCTTCAAACGGCCTCATTCAGCAGGAGAAGGGACCTCAACCTCAAGGACTGCACCAGCCACACAAGCATCTTCTACAGCAGCACCAGGCTTAGACAAAGGAAAAGGAATAATGGGTGCTGAAGAGGAAGCAGTGAAAGAGAAGGCTGCCCCTTCAACTGAGCAGCAAACTGAACAACAAAATGAGCTGCAGAGGGAGGAGCAAACAGAACAGCAGCAAGAGCAAACTCCTCCTCCACAAACTGAGCCACTAATAGCACCAATTTTGCAGACCCCAGCACATGAGGAGAGGGGTACTAAAAGAGGCAGAGAAGAGTCCACTCCTATTAGTAAATCCTCCCATCAGCCAGAGACCAAAAGGCAAAGGGCTGACTCCCCAGAAGTTGAAGACATCACTGAGAAATTCCTTGACAGTTCAAGGAAAGATAGGGAAGCAAGCCAGCACACAGGTACCAGCTCATTCCAACAGGAGCAAGGCTTGCAACTTGGTTTGGAGGTGTCATCCTCTTCTCAGCAAAGCAAGAAGCCTAAAAGCACTAAGGCTTCTTTTAAGAAAATCAAGGCAGAGAATGATTTGCTAAGAGTGGAGGTGTACAAACAATTTATGAATGCTACACCAGCCCAGCAAGAAAGATTAATGTCTGTATATGACATTAAAGAAGAAAAAATGATATTAAGTCATTTCAGGCCTACAGTACCGCAGCCGAGTTCAGCGGTAGATTTTATGAAGACAAGGGTGGAGGTAAGGGCAAAGGACATCCACCCCATGGACCAAATTGAACTCCACAAACAGACTGGAGAAATGGTCTATGCGACCTTGGTGGAGAAGGCAACCATGGCCCATGAACTGAAGGAGTCACTCAAAAATACCAACACTCAGTTGGATTTTGAGAGAATGTCCTCCCTGGCCAAAGATAATAGAATAAAATCTTTGGAGGACATTATCATAGACCTAGGACATGATCCTAAGGATCCAAAGGGTGTAAGGGCCCTTATGAAGAAAAAGGAGGATGACCTCAATGCACTAAAGAAGAGGTTAAGACTGCTGCCCACAGAACACCCTCAGACAGCAGAGCTACAAAAGGAAAAGCAGGTTGATGAACAACTGGACCTCATCATGCAGCTAAATCAGAAGGTCCTCAATCTGGAGAAAGAGCTAGAAGGAGCACTACAAGATAAACAGGGAGAATCCACATCCCAAGCTCCTCCAACAACTTCAACAACAGCAACAACTACAGGGGCAGCAGTGGCCCCCACATCAGAAGCAGCAGGAACAACAACGGCCCCAGATGCCAGTGCAAGCATAGAAGAATTAACTAATGCCATCAAGGAAATGGAGCTCCAGGCAAATGAGATAAAGAAGGCCAAGGAAAAATTGGCAGAACTGGATGCCAAGTATGACAAATCAAAGGTAACTGTAGCAGAACAGGGCAGAGAAATAAGGGCCCTAAAGGACAAAATAAAGGCCTTGGAGAAGGAGCTAAATCTGGAAAGTGCCATGGCCGACATAAAAAGAATTTTATGGGGTAAGATTGGCCAAACTATCACCAAACAATGGAAATCCATCAAAACAATCCATGAGCAAATGGATTTGATTGGCCAAGCACAGACAGAAATCCAGAGGGCCAAAACAGTGCTGGGAAACAGACCTGAGCAGGCAAACATACTGATAGATTTTTTGAACGGGCAAGACAAAGAGGAGCTGGAAGCCATTGGCATCAACAACAGAACAGAGGCCATCCTCACAGCTAAAAAGGTGCTAACTCTCATAAATTATGTGCAAACTGTGGAGAGAAAATGCTATGAAATACAGGCTGAGGTGGAGGAGTATAAACTCAAAATGGGGATGCTGCAAGCAAAGGGACTGCCCAGCCTACTAAGCAGCACAGGAAGATTGATCACCAGAGACCAATTTACCAACAGGATGGCTACTTATATTGAAAATCAAATCCCTGCATCTGGCAGTACTCCTGAGCAAACAGGGCCTCCAACAGGACAGAGCTTGTACACTAAACTTGAAGGCCTATTTTTCATTGAAAATGAGGCAAACCATCTGTTTGAAACTCCTCCTAACTTTTGGCGGTATACAGAGGCCGATGAGACCTTAATAAAAATTCAGAGACATCAAATGCCTAAGGAGGATTGGTGGCAGGCAATGCTCCAGATTTTGCCACGGTAGCTTCAGTCATTCGGCCACTGCCAGCTCCAGGTCACTAGAAGACAAACAGTAGAAAAGGGTTAGCATTTAAAAGCAGCTAAAAAGTGACTCATCACATAGACGATGACAGCTAGCCAAGTTTTGAACAACGCATCTCCAACCGACTCTAACAGCCATAAAGTCCAAATATCTTCTGACTATTTTGACAGCTGAAGCATTAAGGAATTACTGCAGCATTCACTCCTTCAGCTACTGCATTCCGGAGATTAGCATATGATAAATGAGATATTAACTCATTCGTTGATATTTTTGATGTAAATTTTGTATATAAACTCCCCTGAGTAACTCATAAGGGGTTGGTAATTTTCTCTATGAGACAAATGTATCTGACACTTTCAGAATTATCTAAATACAAAGGGCTGGAAGAGCTCAGTGATTTCCTGAAACATCTGATGTCATATTGATGCCATGCGTACTGGTGCAGAATTCCTTTGCTGTCTGATGGAACAATAAGTCTTTCTCAAACTCTGTTTTGTCTTCTTATGTTTATCAATACACACTCATGTTTTACTGAACTAGCAGTATAGTAAAAGAATAGTACTGGACATGTTTTGATGACACCTAGTGCTCAATCTTTACTGTTGTATATGTTTTCTTCAGAATTAGCCATGAACATGAATTCTTAATTGCTCATGTTTCGCTGATTCCATAAATATGAATGTTATTTAGAAATTCTTTACTGCTTCTAGATTAACATTTTCACTGTTTTCTCCATGATCATTTAAGCAAAAGATTCTTAACTGCCTTTCCTTACCTGAAACACATCACATCTAATTACAGTATCACATCATTATTTCTCAGACACTAAACTGGCTCTGCAACATTACAATTGTATCAAAGCAGCATATCAAAGAACTAAAGGACCACTGACTCCATTGCCCAATGGACTAGAACACCCTGGAAATTGCATAAGTATCTTGACTAAAATTATCATCCAACAAAGACCTTAAACAAACCTGAACTCATAGCTAGCCTAAAATTATTCCAAAACAGAGACAAATCATAAAGAGAGAGCCCTCTCTGATTACACTTTGGCTAGAAAAAGTGGTCCAAAGATTGGTTAGTGGTTACCCCGGCCGTATTCCCTTAGAGTCAAAGGGAACAACCTGGGTGTTAACATAATTGGCGACTCCACTGGGGAACTTCTTAGGATTTTCCAATTTATATACATCTCTCAAAGCTACAGATCAAGCCTGAAATCAGTCAGGAGGCCTGCAAAGCTGTTTCTGTGTCACATTGACAGCTTTAGGGAAGAGCTTTTTCAGTGAGTCTTCATCTCAGCTTTGAAATATATATAGCCATTCCAAAATCTTTATCCAGTCCTTGAAGATATAAAAATTTCCTATAAAATCCTAAAAAACAGTTAGAAGCTGGCTCCCAAGAAAAATCCACGACACACTAGGGCAAATCCTGACCCTAATCCACCCATCATTGTTGATAATCCAAACACCATCCCTAGAAACATTAGGAGGCAGCAAAGGCAGGAGCAGCCTGCTGATCTAACCTCAGATTCAGATCATCCCAGCCTTATCTCTACTCCATGCAAGGTCCTTTTCTGGTCTACCCCTAGTTCCCCTAGTTCACCATCCACATCTCAAAGTCCTCCTCTCACATCTTCATCCACTGCACATATCCCCTTGACCAACACTCTAGGTTCACCCTTACCTATTACCCCTGTGGTACCCACTGTTCCTATTATCCCAGCTGCCCCTGTTAATCCTCTAAACCCTGTAAATATGGCTAACAGATATGCACCCTTGCAGATACCAGCTAATGCTGCAGCTCTACCTCAAGATTACCAAACCAAAATCTCATATTTTGACTCCAATGGCCCTCTGACAGCTGTCCAGCATGCTAAGAGGATGCAAGACCATTTTGAGACCTGTCGTGGCGGAAAAAGTCGTTTGTGCAGACACAACTGACCTCCCTAGGAGTCTAAACTCTCTAGCGACAAACAAGACAAAATGGAGTGATCTTTCTCTAAATATACCTTTTAAAACATGAAAACTACAAGTGTTTAGGCTTACCTTATTCCAAAACGCGGTTGTGTAGTCCGTCCTTGCCGATCCGGATGAGCTCCTCCTTCAAGTCAATTCCCGCAACCACAAACAATCAAACAATTACCAAGCACTTGCATTTCATATAATAAAACATATATTCAACATGCAGACCAAGGAACACATGAAATAACTCATTAACACAAGCTATTGAGAAAAATAAACCAGTTTGTATTAATAACGAAACAAAGAAACTCTTACAACCTGGCCTTGGTGTTGTGCAAGTTCCTCCCAGGGTCCATCAAGGGTTTTCCTCTACTTTGACAAAGCTCACCCACTTCCAAGTAGAATCAAGCAAAGACAATCTCTCCTCACAAGGTTCTAAATGGGAGTCCTAATTCCTGCAGCATTTACCCAAAGAAAATGTATAGCTCCAACCTCTCCTCCCTCTGGCTCAATGTCTTTATTTATAGTGCTGTAAAGAGGTTATTCAGGTCCACCATCAATGGGATAATCCCCCTCTTTGGGTGGGATAGCTCCCTTATTGATGGGATAAGTTCCCCCTTAATAGAGATACATGAACCAACTGGAGGCGCATCCAATTCATCAAACCGACCTCTAGAAAGTTCTAGAAGTAACCACAAGTAACTTTTTTAAGATGAAACTCGCGCATTTTGCCTTTTACAGAAGGACGCACCTGTCCCTTAACATACAGAGCGTCCAAGGACGCACCTTTTGTGAACATGGTCAGCGTCCCCGCAGGTAAGGCTAGAGAGAACCTGCGACCCCAGAGATAAACATATTTTTTACAAGACTTTCTCTCTTCTTTGAGTTTGAGATGGATAACAGAGGCATAAGACTTGCCTAAGAGGGTAGCATGACTGTTGATTTGAGCCATACTAACTGTAAGTAGTCAAGGTGACATTTTTTAGTGTAACAGATTGCCCCCTAAAGTGCGAAGCCTGGAATAGATTTAGGGTTTTGTAATTCTAGGAAGGGTGAAGCGCTTTATCATTTCAAGGATTGTCTTGTGGATGACCTGGTTGGAACCTGCAATTTTCAACACAAAATACATGTATAAGATTATATCATCACTGAGGTAGGCATTCCCATACTCAGATTCAAAACTTTAACTAATGGACTAACTATTCTGATACAGGAATGATCTTGCAGTACATCATTTTTTATAGACTTTTGTAGACACAGTATGGACGCAGCCATCTGTTTATGATTAGTCTACATAGATAATGAATACAAAACTCCTCGCAGCCTGGATGGTAGAAACTAGATCCAGGGTCTTCACTTCTACTTCCCGAATTGGTACGATTCTAGCCATGTGATTAAATGATTCGATGTCGAACATGTTAGAAACCACTTGATTACCAGTCGATGATGCAAACTGTTAACAAGCGTGAGAGAAACCACCAGTAATGTCAATGGTTCTCAAAGTACCAAGCACAACCCGTGAAATGTGAATAGATGTTTTGATGTCGAACACTTCACGGAATCCTTTGATCGAAAGTCAATGATGTAAACTGACGTCAAAGGCGAGAAACCTGCCATTGATGCATGCAGACTTCAAGGTGCTGTCGATTCCTAAGTCATCTTTCTAGATAATGTGTCGATGTCGATAGAAAGCGACCCGTTGCAGGCAAGCCCGCAACACGAAATCATTGTTCAAGTTGAAGAAATGTTGCTGTAAGGACTGACTCAGGGATGGTCAAATGGATGACAAGTATTTTGCAGATGAAAGTTTTTGCTTGCAGACCTCTTGAACACATAACGACACGACAGATGGCTTGGTGACGAATAACTCAAAGTTAATCCCCGAACCCAGTTAAAGACTTTCAAAGTGGTTTGGTCAACTGTGAGGTAAAAGATTTCCCAACCCAGGTGAATGAAAAAGTGTCGTGTTCAAGAGTGGTAATAAAGTTTCTTTTGAGACAAAAGGTAACAAACAGGTTCATTCTTCTCTCTTTTCCCCCACCATTTCTGGCAAGTACCTCTTTATTTTTAACAAGCTTGAGGAGGATAACATATGCTTGATTATAAGCTCATCCTTCGGACAGTCCAACCTAGTTTAAATTCGAACCCTAGGAAGGAGTGGTTCGTTCCTGTTTGTAATTGAACAGGTCCTTTACTGTAAAAGTTTAACGAGCCCAGTATAGGAGAAACTCGGCGTTTTTCATTTTTAGAGAGTCTGAAAAAACAAAAGGAGACTCCACGTTGAACTTTTTCGTATATTTGTGTCCCTCAAGCCCGAAAAAGTATAAAATAATACCTGGGGGAACCGCTTGATCTTGCGACCAAGGAGTACTTTCATAATAGTGTCGTTGACCTGAAAAGTAAAAAGCGATCAAGGACACGTCGTTTTATTTCCTTATCGAGTTCGAAACGACAAAAACCCGGCAATCTTTTCCTGATTTTACGGTCAGAAAAGAGCTAAAAGGGGACCGTCTTTTAATTCCGTTTTAACGAGTGTAAAAGAAACGCTCGGCGATCTTTTCATTTTTTAGGAGTCAGAAAAGGGCTTAAAAGATGACTCTGATATTTTATTTGTGAAAAAATTACAATTTCCCTCGAAATCCCTTTGTCCTGCACAAAAGCGACACATTACTCATACCTGTTTAAAATAGGCAAAAATACATCGAAAAACATCTTTTCATGGTAAAAAATGAACTAATTCATCCAAAAAACCTATAAAAAGACCTTTTACCATGTCATTTTTACCGTTTGACTTTGAGGTTGAAAAAGGAGCTTTTGACAAGAAACTTCCCGTGGTCGCTGCGGAAAATCTGACCGTCGGAATCGAACGCCGTCTCATCCAGGTATTTTACACATCCTACTCTGCATTTCTATCCGTTTAGAATTAATTTTTAGGTCTTAGTTTCATTTTTTGGGGGGGTTTTGGTTTTGGAATGCGCCTCTCGGCGGACGCAGGTGCCCTTCGGGTGACCTGCGTCCCCCGACTTTTTCTCATACGGGAAAACGGTCGGAAGACGCAGCCCGCCTTCAGGCCAGCTGCGTCCGGGCGCCCTGTGCTACAAAGCCGGGGTGCGTCTTCCGAGAAGTGCGCATTTCAAAACCCCAACTCTCTCAAAAAACCACCAAAAATTCCCAAATCAATTTCTAATTGCTATTTTTGATATGCAGGGCATTAATCATGTTAGACTGGAGAGAAAGAGAGCATGTAGAGGAAGATGAAGCTGCAATAAATCATCAACCTTCTCTGGATGCCCTAAGAGCATGCGGATTATACAAATATTGGACCATACCGGGCATGAGGGGCCAGGTAAGATTCTTGGAATGGCTGGTTGAGCGATGGAACGTTCAAGAACAATGCTTTTACATAGGAGGGCACCAGCTCGAGATAGAGCCCTCGGATGTATACTTTCTCACTGGCTTGCCAAACAGAGGTGAGCAACTCAATCTTGCGGGGACTAGGCCGGGTGGCCAATCCCTTGATAGTCTCCGCGAGGATTGGTGCACACGTGGGGCTCACCATTCAAAAGGCATAGAGATAAAACACATCACTCTACCGGAACTCAAAGTCATAGCGTTCACGGTTACCAGAATTTGCGGCGCGGCCGCTTTACACATTGCTTCCGGATCCCAAATGCGGATGGCAATTGACTGTTACCAAGGCACCATTTTCAACTGGTGTGAAGCTGTGTCGGCTCATATGAAGAGCCAACTGACCAAGGCAAAGAACGGACGACTAAAGACTTTTGGATATGGGCCTATAGTCGTGAGCTTTGCCTTGGAGAGAGTTCCAATGCTGATCCCTCAGCAACTCACTGTTGATATCTTGGGTCCTCGGGAGCCAAAGCTGATACGATGGGTTGCGGTGATGGCCCGGCATCCTGACGAGGGTGCGGCAGTGGTTCGATTCTCAGATAGTTACTTTCACTGGTTAGAGGACCAGGTTTTTTCGATACAGGACTTTCCGTATGCCGGAATGGATTTCAGAGGTGATCCGGACATGGTTCTTCCACAGGGAGAACAATGGGACGACAGAGGTACTTTTATTTTCACAAGTTTTCTAATTATGTATTTTTTATTTTTCATATATATCGTCTCAAAACTAATAGTAAAATTTTCAAAATGCAGATGTTGGTCCACAGCGTCCAGCCAACCTCCGGCCTTTTGATAGACTACATCCAGCTGCACCGGTACCGGCCCCACAGGACGCGGCTGCAGAAGTACTAGCTGAGTTGGAGCATGATCTAGAGCGTCTCACGGCAGATATACCTGAGACTACTATGGACGACATTCCTATCAGGCTTCAGCGCTTCGTAGTCGCGGTCCCTGGACCGTTTAGGAGATTTTTGCGTAAGGTAGCCCGCGCAGTGGTGTCATACAGAGAGCACCACCAGTGATTGACTAGTCACTTTTGTAGTCACATGTGACATTTTGACTTTTTGTACTATCATTTTGCCGATCATAAGGTGTTTTCAACCTATGATCGAAGACGATGTATATATTTTTTGACACACTTCTATCTATATATATCACTATTACCGGCTTATCTTGTTTAACATATGTGATGAAATGTTTTTAAATTTACTTGCATGATTATCGTAAATGTCTGTCCAACATTCGAGAAGCAATTGCATCTGCTAATGTATTCAAAGACCTTGGAATATGTTGATATTCAATGTAATCAAATTCACGTTCCAAGAGACGCACTCTCAAAAACAACCTTAATAACACAGGATTCCTAATGGCATAAACTCTATTAAGCTGTAATACAACAAGTTCAGAATCTAACCTCACTATCAAACGTCGAATTCCAAATGAAATAGATTCGGATAATAATTCAATCACTGCACTGTATTCTGCAATGTTGTTCGTTGTTTGACCGAGGCTTACCCCATGCATAGAAACTAACTCGTCAGAGGGCGAATAGATAACCCAAGCTGCGGAAGAGATGTTCCGTGTACTACGACAAGCACCATCAGCAAATCCAATGTATGTTTGGAGAGGCGTCGACATCTGCAATATCAAGAGTAAAACCAAGATAAGCCAGAATAACGACGAAAAACCACACTCTCTAAGCTAAGCACACTGACTAAACTAACACACTTGCTAGCTAGAAAGAAAATCTAACCTATCTAAAAATTTCTCCATTCCCATCATTTAAGCATAATACCTCTTTAGGTAAAGTCCATTTCTGGGTTTACCCAAAGAGTCCCCATCAAAGTCAACTAGCTCATAAGCCCCTTTTGCTAGCTTTCGCTTTACAATGTAGGGCCCATGCCACATGGGAACGAATTTTCCGGCACCTAGCTTATCGTTAGCTTGATCATATAATAGTACTAGGTCTCCTTCCGAAAAACTTCGAGGGGTTACATTTCTATCATACTGAGCTTTCATTCGTTTCGCGTGAGTCTCGATTGCCAATGTAGCGTCACGTCGAGTCTCATCTAATTTAGCCAAGTACAATAAACGTTTCTCCTCTTCGGAAGTAGCTGGAAGTAATTCGACAGCCATTTGAAGTGATGGGATTTCGCATTCAATGGGTAACACAGCTTCTAAGCCATAAACTAGCTGGAAAGGAGTGAACCCTGTTGAATTTTTCACTGAGGTTCGGTATGCCCATAGCGCTGAAAATAACATGTTATGCCAATTCGACCGATGAACACCAATGGTTCGTCGGATCATGATAACTAGAACTTTGTTGATAGACTCAACCAAACCGTTGGCTTGCGGATAATAAGGAGTAGAGCTATCGTGGCGCAAACCAAGCTGGCTTGTAAGCTCAGTCATCATGACATTTCGAAAATGGCTCCCATGGTCAGTAATGATTGCTTGTGGGACACCAAACCTAGTTATGATATGATTGAATACGAAAACTGCAGCTGTTTTGCCGCTTGCGTCGAATGTAGGCATCGCCTCGGCCCACTTAGTAAAATAATCAACCGCAAGGATGATATACGCATGCCCCCCGGCCGAGTGAGGGTTACAAGTAATAAAGTCGATACCCCATTTGGCGAATGGACCAACGGCAATTATAGGGTGGAGAGGAGCAGGTGGAGCGCGCATCTTGCGATCAAACACTTGACAGTTGTGGCATTTCCTGACTGCAATGATACAATCTTTAAACATAGACGGCCAGAAATAACCAGCGCGCAACACCTTCTGAGCTGTGGCATACCCAGACATATGACCGCCACATGCTCCAGAGTGACAATCATTCAAAACTCTCTCAGCCTCTTCGTGAGTTAAACAACGTCGAAAAACTAAGTCTGCCCCCCGGCGATAAAGTGTATCTCCAATAATTTTGTATGGCTGGGATTGAAACCGAATTTTTCGACGTTCCGCTTTGGAAGCTTCAGGCCGAAAGGTTTGGGTTTGGAGATAAATGATTATATCCCCGTACCACGGATCTACAGTACTGATAAGAAACAAAGATTCGTCCGCAATGGACTCCTCTGCCACAGTCTCTGTGTCAGCACTCGGGAAATCACACATCAATTCCGCAAAAACTAAGGATTTCTTAGACTTGGACTTCTCGAACTCCAAGTCGAACTCTTGCAGGATAACAATCCATTTAGAGTACTTGCCCCCTAGCAGTTGTTTTGTCAAAATATAAATCATAGGGTTGCAATCCGAAATAACTGTAGTTTTGCGGAGAAGAATGTAGTGACGGAAACGCTGGACAGCTTGAACGGCTGCCAGGGCCAATTTCTCCACATGCGAATATTTTAGCTCAGTTGGATTCAAGGTCCTACTAAGATAATATATCACATGCTCCGCTCCGAATTCATCTTCTTGAACTAACACCATTCCAATGCGAAGCTGCGAGGTATAAGAAGTAGTCTTGGTTGTAGTTGGGAGGATGCAATAACGGTGCATGGGTCAACGCGTGTTTAAGTGCATCAAAAGATTGTTGGGCAATCTCGTCCCAAAAGAATTGTGCATTCTGTTTCAACAACCGTGTAAAACCTTTAGTGACCTCGGCGTAGTTTGGGATGAATCGGCGTAAAAAGTTCGCTTTCCCTTGCAAACTTTGGAGTTGGCGCAAACTCGAAGGAGGAGGCAATTTGATGATAGCCTCGACTTTCGAGGGATCGACGCGAATGCCGGCTTTTGAAACAACAAATCCCAGCAATCGACCTGTTTCTATACAGAAAACACACTTGTGGGGATTCAACCGAATTCGATAATGCCTACACCTCATAAAGATTGCTCGTAGGTGGACAAGGTGATCAGCTCGATGTAAAGAATGAGCAGGCAAATCATCGAGATAGGGTTGCACAATGTGCTTGATGTCATGAAATGCATAAGACATCGCCCGTTGAAAAGTGGCCCCGGCATTCTTAAGCCCAAAAGGTAACTTGCAATAAGCAAATGTCCCCCATGGACAAATGAATGCCGTTTTTGGTTGGTCGGCAGGTAGAATATTGATTTGATTATAGCCCGAAAAACCATCCATGAAGGAAAACATTTCACTTCCGGCACAATCATCAATAATTTGATCGATATAAGGCGTAGGATAGTTGTCTTTTGGACAAGCTCGATTTATATCCCTATAGTCGATACAGATTCTTATTGTTCCTTGTTTCTTGTTGACCGGAACAATATTCGATACCCAATCCGTTAACGGGATCGGATAAATGAAACCTGCTTTCAACAGCTTTTCGACTTCTGCTTTAATCGCAGCCGCTTTTCGAGGGTGAATTTGACGCAACCGTTGCCGGACGGGTTTAGCATCCGGGTAGGTCTTTATTTCATGAACAACAATGGCAGGATCAATTCCCGCATTTCCTCGTAAGACCAGGCAAACACGTCGCGGAATTCTTGGAATAGGGCCTTGTAAGTTTGGATTTCTTCTTCAGTACATGCGGCACCTATATGAATGTTTTCCTCGATTCCGGGCTTCACTGAAATATCAATGGGAATAGTACGAGAAATATTCCCTAAATTCAACTCTGAATCAGAATGTTTCGTTGGATCCTGAGCGTCTTTGACATATTCAGCGGTAAAGATAGATGAAAAATCATTTTCAAATGCATCATCCTTAGGTAAAAACGAAGATCTGTGATGGAGATCTTCCCATGGTAGATCGTCTACACTTAGGATTTCGCGAAGTTGTTCGTCAGATGACACGACTTCGGGAAACGTTATCCGTTCTAAGGGTGAGGTGAAAAGTGACTCTTCACTGACCACATTCATTTGGTCGACTTCGGTTGAATGAAAGTCAGTAAAAGACATGAGAGCTTCATAAGCAATTTCATATGGACTCAAAGGCATAACATCACCGAGTGAGTCTATCTCAGAGTCAGATGGGACGAACCAAGGATCATCATAAATAATGTTTTCTGATGTAATCATATGAATGGTTGCAAATGAAGGATCTGCGTTGAGTGGAGGGAGAGGAAAAGTTCCCAGTAAACCGGAATCCTTAACTAAACCTACACCAACGTCCCTATAAGGGATTGTCGTTTTACCAACATGCTGGATACTCTCTGAAGAGGCTGGGTCGGATGAAAAGTATGTCAGCTGATCAATAGTCACGATCTTACCGTTATGTGGAAACTTAATTACTCTGAAGACCGATGAAACGACCGCTGTCATAGCATATGACCAACTTCGACCCAAAAGAAGGTTGTAGTCTAGAGGGGCATCAACCACTTCCACATCCAGACTAACGGTTTTACCTTCAACCCCTATAGGCAATTCTTGTAGAATACCAAACGGACGGAACCCACGGCCATCAAAGGCCTTAAGGATGGTGGGGGATTGGTTCAACGAAGGAGAACCAAGCGATCTCCAACATTGAATCGACATAATACACGTAGAAGCTCCCTCATCAATCACAGTCCGATGAATAGGCCTGTTTTTGACTATCACTGGAATTTGGAAAGCCATTTGATGGGGGAGACGTGGTGTACTATTTTCTAGATCAAAGATCATTAGGTTCGGGTCCTGAACATCGACAGCTCCGATAGCCGACAAAAGCAATTTCCGTTGTGCTGGGCATGATTGCAGCACTTCGAGTGCCGACATTGCTGAAGGTGAAACAGCTAAGTCCTCAACAATGTTGTAATTCTGGGCTGCTCTCGCATGTGGATTGAAAGCAGACCTTCGAAGTACACCCTTGGCGGGCGGCTTAATCACTAAGTCTGGGTTAGGTTTTTCGATCTGTAGTGGATCGGAACCAGGAGCTGAGGTTGATGGGTTAGAGTGAGAAGATTCTGCTTCCTTGCCATCAACAGGAGCCTTACTACCATAATCTTGCGATCGAGTCGCAATCCTCACATGAGACATCATCAAAATGGGTTCTTCACTGGCATTCGAAGAAGAACCTATCATCTTATTCTCCTGCTCTGGAAATGGATTCTTTAACACAGCAGGAGTGGGAGAACCTTTGACTATTTTTACAACCTCGGCCCGATGAGGGCAATCTCTCGTAAAATGATCCTCTTCACAAATAAGACAAGGATATCGAGGTTTGCGTTTTTCGTCATTGGTTTCCGACTTTTCAGTTTTCTCCTTTGGAGCCTTGTCTGCTTTAGCCTTCTTCTTTCCTTTCTTCTTTCCACCGTTTTTTGATTTGGCCGTAGATGACTCTACAGCGTGAATGTCGGCGGTAAGTTCAGGAGGAGAAGACTCTCCTGTCGGAGAATCAGGCAAAGTGATAATTGGAGTATTGGAGGCCTTGGAAGACTTCTTCTTACTCTTCGTAGTCACGATACCAATCATACCATCAGCGGCATGAGATCCCGAAGGAGCAGCAGCGATTTGATTCGACTTTGGAAGATCCGGAATCTTCTCGTGTAACGTACCCGACTGAGTGTAAACTAAGTCAAGGTATTGTGCCTGAGCAATGACTTGCTCCTCAGTAACTACTCCGGCCTTAGCGACATCTTCAGTAATCTTCGGTAATAATGATTTGACAAACCATTCAGCTAAGATTTGGTCCGGGATAAAAACTTTCACTAATCTCCTTCGACGTCTCCACTCATGAATGTGATCAGAAATATACGTGGACGTCGATTGTTTTAGTGAAGTTAATAACTCCGTGCCGTTATCGTATCTGACCGGCAACTGAAAGTGAGTTAAGAACGAGGTAGCTAACTGGCTAAAGTTGTAAAAAGAGGCCCGTGGTAACTCAATGTACCACTTGGCCGCGAGACCAATGAGTGTACGCTGGAAAAGACGTAAGCGGATGGAATCATCTGAGATAGAATTCGAAGCACACCAGAGGTGGTAAGTCATCACATGATTGGACGGATCCTCTCCAGACTTACCTTCGAACTTGGGTATATCACTGGGCAACTTATTTGGCATTGGCGGCCAGAACTGAAGATATTGAATTGGATCGTTCGTTAGGCGCGTCAAGTCGGGTAAATCCAAAGTTGCAATAAACGGTAACTGCCGGTTAGGATCTCTAAAACTCTGGGTCACAATACCAGCCCCAGGAGGAGGATATCCAGGATAACTAGGAACAGGAGTCGCATTTGGGATATTATATCCTCCTGGAAAACCAGGATTAACCGGACCGTACTGGGGTTGTTGAGGTTGTTGATAAGTGTACCCAGGATACGGTTGATACTGGTAAACCGGTTGTTGGACAGCTTGCCCAGGTTGGTACTGTCCCTGGTACGGAGGTTGAACAAATTGAGGTTGAGTAGTCACAACCGTACTTATACCAGGCTGACCTACAGGCATCTGGACCGTGGTTTGAATCGTAGATCCAGACAACGGTAAAGATGTCTGAGGTGTGGTAACAGGGACAGTAGAAACTGGAGCCGTCGATACTCCAGAAGTAAGTATGGTAGATGTAGCGATAGTTGCAGCAGCCGTTTGAGATGGAGTACTAGGTGCAATTGACGGCTGAGTAACTACCGAAGCTACAGAAGTTTGAACATTTGGCTGGACAGGTTGCGGTTGCTGGGTTGGACCAGAAACTACGGGTTGTCCAGCTTGAGGAAGCATCTGTACACTTGGCTGCAACACCTGTTGACCCTGTGAGGGATCCCACACTAACATTCCAGGGTACTGACCCGTAACAGGTTGAGGGTACTGAGATCCATAACCAGATTGAGGGTAGGATTGATAATTGTAAGGTGCAGTTCCCATACTTGGAACATATGACTGACCTTGAGGCGGTTGATAACCTTGACTTGAGTATTGACCTTGAGGTTGATAACCTTGAGGTAAATACTGATACTGGGGTTGACCTTGACCTTGAGGTTGGTACCCTTGAGGTTGATAACTTTGGGGTTGATACCCTTGAGGTTGCCATCCTTGAGGTTGCCATCCTTGAGGTTGATATTGATACTGAGGTTGACCTTGGGGTACATATTGAGGCTGAGGTTGACCTTGAGGTAAGTATTGCACCATAGGTACATACTGACTTTGAGGTTGCCCCCCAGACACGATTTGTGTACCTTGAGGTTGCCCCCCAGGCGTTAACTGCGGTTGCCCCCCAGGCGGTAATTGGCCACCTTGAGGTTGGGAAACGGGAACTGAACCTGACATCATGTAAATGTCTCCTACACCCAATGGTATATTACCACTGTTTCCAGCAAATAACCCATGATCAATGGGTTGAGGAGATGCCCCCGCAAAGGTACCAGAAAGTGACTGATACCCAGTGGGAACAGAAGGACCGCCGTGTAAAAAAGATTCAGGACTTTGTGTAAACACGGACGACTGACCAGACATATTTACAGGAGTATGAATACCTCCAGGTGGAAAAGGAGTACGAGGTGTGGAAAAACCGACTGAGTTGTCTAAAAAATTGGTTAACGCAAGGTACCAAGAAGTACTTCTAGGAGGACTGTAAAAGATGGATTCACGCTCCCTTAGATCAATAGTTAGTTGACCTTCAAGGTGAGAGACACCTATATCTTCTTCTGGAGCAAGTTCTTCTATAGCAATCAAACCAGAAGGTAGATTTTCGGTGATAATTCTTTCTATTCTCGGTGAATCAGGACACTAGAAGTTGGAGTAACAGGTTCGGAAATTTCAGGTTCTTCGCCTGTTTCACTGGCAGATGAAAAACTACCAGCAAGCTCGGAAACTGTAACAGTTTCGGGATTGTAACCTGTTTCTAAACTTTGGTAATCTGGATGGACTACCAAGGAAGATTCTCCTTCTTCAGGTGAACCTACTCTACTGTCACTAGGAGGAGTTACAAGGACCTTTAACCCTTCTAAATTACCCGGGTCGTCTCGAGGAGGGGATCCCCTAAGTCTACGGGATCTTCTCAACAATTCGGCCACAGAAACAACTTCAGGAGACTGGCCCCGAAGTCTACGGGACTGTCTCGGTAATTCCGCCACAATTAAAGATTTTTAACTACAACACACGAAAACAAAGTAAAAATTTCAAATCAAACCACCTAAAGTCTTCTAAAGAAGCAAACAAATTTGAAGCACACGCCTAAATAATCTAGAGCGTCAAACCACACACAAACAGTAGTCTTCCGGACCAAAAGCGCTAGTTGGTGATTAGGCCCAACCTCGCAGGATTCAGTACAGAAATGGCGGGTGGAACAGTTACCCCGGCAACCTGCTTAATGAATAGACCGGCACAAGTTCCTCCACTTTAACCGTCTCGAAGTGAAGTGAACCCCCCGGAAAATCCAAGTGAGTATAACCGACGTCTGCTCCAGGTACAGTGGGACCTTCCCTCCACCGTCACCTCGGTAGAACCCTAAAGATTATGGTCACTAAAGTTACCAATCACAACAATTACACCTGGGGGAACAGTCTAAACTCCGACAGCACGCAAGGGCAGAGTAACAAGCTCAATCCCCTTACCGGCTCCTTGACAATAATCCAAGGTTTACCGATAAGTGACCCCTGGCTCCTCGACAATGGTTAATCCGAGGTTTACCGTTTGTAATACGTACTGTCTGGCGTCGTTCCCAACGAGGGAGGAATGATCCCCTCACTGGTTCGGACACGAGCTCGTGCTTCTCCTTTAAGAGGAGCTTTCCCAGAGTATAACTGAAACAATTGGATTTAATCTACTCAAGATAAACTATCTGTTTGGTTTTGTAGTCTTGGAGAGTTAAGTACTCACCTACTCCAAGACCCTAGCCTAAGCTATGTTGGTGTTTCAGAGCCCTAGAAAAATAAAAATTACTAGATTGATTTTAATTTAAGCGTTACTTTTAAGGTTGTTTCTTAAGTCAAAAGGTGATGGAAGTGAAACCAGTGGTGTGTTGACTCGACTCGAAACCACTACAAAATGCACCTAGGATGATTTACCCACTACTTTACTTTTTCGATGAATTGCTTAACTAAAAAGTTGAGAGAATGCAATCTTTATAAAAGCAACTTCTTAATTGAAGACAATCAAAGAAACAATTCGTTTGTCTTTTCCAAGCATAAAAACATGACCGCTCTTTACATGCACGAAAAAACTCTTTTTCTCTTTCAAAAACAAAAAGCTACTTGAAACAAGACTTTTAAAGAAGATGTTTTTGTATTTTTCTTTTAATAAAGCAAATAAATCTAATATAACCAAAAATCAATCTTAACAACTATTAAAATCTATGAAAATGCACTCATAAGCAAACTAAAAGGTAAATTTACTCTAAGCAATCTTAACGAGGCCAAAACCAACAATGATTATTCTAAGGTGTTTTACTTGATCACAATCAAATCAAGGACTAGCTTATTGCAGAACCAAAAATAGTCAAAACAAAACTCTAATCTTTTTGTTCTTTTGTAAAATGGAAATCAACACTTTATAAACAAGTAATTCGAAATTTGACCCAAAACAACTTAAATGGCAAGCTGCTCACACAAGGAGACTTTACGACAGGCCCGACTTCTAAGAAGGCTGACTAACCAGAGAGATCTAAGGCTGGACAACTTTCTACCGTCAAAGTCACTACAGGACCTATTGAAAAATCAAACCCTAGGCCTAAACTTCGTTGAAATCCACTAAAACACTCAAAGCTCACAAAACAAGTTCAGGTGAAAATTCTTGACAGGGTACTAAAGGATCTGGGTAGAAAACACTAAGAAAAATCAAAATCTAAAAGCAATTAAAGCAAAAAATGGAATTTTCCTAAATTTTACAGGAAGACGCAGGCAACCCGTTATAACAGGTGCGGGCCCGCTCTGTGCAAACGGCAACAGCGCGTCCAAAGACGCACTGTGCAGTACTCAGAGGGTGCGTCCTTCTGGAAAAGTTGAGAAAAACCAAATCTAACTAAATCTAAAGCTAAGCCACCCAAATACTAATTCTCACAGTCAAAAACCAGAAAATAAAAGTGATTTTCACAGAGCAAAGTTCACACAAAGGAAAAGACTCTCTCATTAATGGATTCCCCAGCGGAGTCGCCAATTTGTCGTGGCGGAAAAAGTCGTTTGTGCGGACACAACTGACCTCCCTAGGAGTCTAAACTCTCTAGCGACAAACAAGACAAAATGGAGTGATCTTTCTCTAAATATACCTTTTAAAACATGAAAACTACAAGTGTTTAGGCTTACCTTATTCCAAAACGCGGTTGTTGTAGTCCGTCCTTGCCGATCCGGATGAGCTCCTCCTTCAAGTCAATTCCTGCAACCACAAACAATCAAACAATTACCAAGCACTTGCATTTCATATAATAAAACATATATTCAACATGCAGACCAAGGAACACATGAAATAACTCATTAACACAAGCTATTGAGAAAAATAAACCAGTTTGTATTAATAACGAAACAAAGAAACTCTTACAACCTGGCCTTGGTGTTGTGCAAGTTCCTCCCAGGGTCCATCAAGGGTTTTCCTCTACTTTGACAAAGCTCACCCACTTCCAAGTAGAATCAAGCAAAGACAATCTCTCCTCACAAGGTTCTAAATGGGAGTCCTAATTCCTGCAGCATTTACCCAAAGAAAATGTATAGCTCCAACCTCTCCTCCCTCTGGCTCAATGTCTTTATTTATAGTGCTGTAAAGAGGTTATTCAGGTCCACCATCAATGGGATAATCCCCCTCTTTGGGTGGGATAGCTCCCTTATTGATGGGATAAGTTCCCCCTTAATAGAGATACATGAACCAACTGGAGGCGCATCCAATTCATCAAACCGACCTCTAGAAAGTTCTAGAAGTAACCACAAGTAACTTTTTTAAGATGAAACTCGTGCATTTTGCCTTTTACAGAAGGACGCACCTGTCCCTTAACATACAGAGCGTCCAAGGACGCACCTTTTGTGAACATGGTCAGCGTCCCCGCAGGTAAGGCTAGAGAGAACCTGCGACCCCAGAGATAAACATATTTTTTACAAGACTTTCTCTCTTCTTTGAGTTTGAGATGGATAACAGAGGCATAAGACTTGCCTAAGAGGGTAGCATGACTGTTGATTTGAGCCATACTAACTGTAAGTAGTCAAGGTGACATTTTTTAGTGTAACAAGACCTATGAAATAGATGATGACAGTGTCAGAATGAGGATGTTTGTTCAAAGCCTAACTGGGGATGTAAGAACTTGGTTTAGATCCCTGAATGCAAATTCCATCACAACTCCTGATGAACTGTATCAAGCCTTTACTAGCAGATGGGAGAAGAAGAAGGATCCTCTGCACATACTGGGGGAATATGACACCATCAAAAGAGGTCCCCAAGAGACTGTTTTGGAGTATTGTGCAAGATTCAACAATGTATATAACGCAATCCCACAAAATTTAAGACCCCCTCCTGATTTAGCTTTGTACAAATTCCCTGATGGTTTTGACCCTGACATGGCCTATCAGTTGAAGGAAAGAGATCCTCAATCCCTTGCAGAAGCCCAAAGGGTTGCTGTCACAGTGGAAGCCAACTTGATTGCCAAAAGAAACAGAGCAAGGTTGGAAAAAAGGACTATTTTCAAAGAGGAACCCTCTGCCTTCGATCAAAAACTGGATGCAATACTCAATGGAATGAAAAGATTGGGTGATAGAGTGGAATCGGTTGAGAGAAAATCATCATGGGAAGCACCACAAAACAACCCTCCTAGGAATCCAAATTTTAGGAGAACTCAAAACCCAGGCATTGGGAAGCCTAGTACTGACCAAGACATAAGACCCCCTTTTCAAGAAAATTATGCAGAAACTTCCACATCAACAGAGCCCAATGAAGATCCCGAGATTAATTTAATGGGTCTAGATGGTGAAAGTCAAGTTTTCTTAACACAAGAAGATCATGAGGATGATGAAATCAGACTGTTCCAAACTAAATCAGGTGAATCCTTTGACTTCAAACAAGGCTATGACACTGCTGTTTATGAAGTCCATATACAATACAAGCTGAGGAGCAGAACTGTGAATGTAAACCAGCCTGAAAAGATAAAGGATAATCAGCAGCCTGAAAGAGTCATAGTCACAGAGCCTAATGACAAAACAAATTCGTCTGCAGAAGAAGTGATTGTTGAAGAGATCACTGAACCACTGCCCTTAAAACAGCAGCCTATGGCCACTTCACCTTCTCAACCTAATTTAAGTGTTACTCCCCAAGAGATGAGTAAAAGAGGCAAGTCCCAAAGTCAAAATAAAAATCAAGAAGAAGATTTAATAAACAAGGAAAGGACTGTTATCCATAACCCCAAGACCCAATCTGAAAAACCCTTTGACCTAGAGACTGAAATTGGCAAACTAAAGATAGCTATTCCTCTCTCAGAACTAGCCAAGCATGACATCTATAAACTACAGATCAAGAAGTCCCTTCAACTCACTAGCAACAAAGATGATGTCAATGTGCTGGATGACACCCCAGAACTCCTGTTTGGCCCAGAAGTGGATGGAAAAACGGTAGTCACAGGGGTATTACCTTTCTATGTCAGTTTACATATTCATGATAAAATATTACATAATGCAATGTTTGACTCAGGTGCTTCTCACAATCTCATGCCAAAAGCAGTCATGGAGAGATTGAATCTAGACATAACAAGACCATACAAGGACCTGTTTTCCTTTGACTCCAGCCAAGTCAAGTGTTTAGGTCTCATAAAAGACTTATGTGTGTCTCTGGTTCAATACCCAAACAAAACAATCCTAATGGATGTGGTAGTTGCTGATATCCCACCTAAGTATGGGATGCTGTTATCAAGATCATGGGGAGCTAAACTCCAAGGTTCCCTACAATTAGACATGTCATATGCCACCATCTCTGTTTTTGGGCAACCAAAAAGACTGTACAGAGAAACACTCATGAAATATATGGTCAGCAGTGAAGAAAAGCCTCAAAACTTTCCCATATATGCTGTCCATTCAGACATAGACTCATACATCCTCTTCAATGACAGCACAACTCCCTCAAAAGGTGAGGTTGAAACCAAGATACTCATACAGGAGGAAGACTCAAATGAAAGAATTACCACCCATGAAACAACAGTCAATCAAACACTAGATACTGCTGCTGTTTTAAATATCAAGCATACCCAATCAAATGATGAAACTGTCCTAGAAGACAAGCTAGATGAAAAACCACAACTTCTACTCACATTGCCAGCCCATGAACAGATCATTAAATCTCCTTCCCAACAGGATATTCTATGGTTCCTTGAATTTGATGGCTCAGTCAACAAGTTAGGGGCAGGAGCTGGAGTTTGGGTACACAATAAAGAAAATAGTCATGCAGAAGGCAGAGCCTATAGATTGAACTTCAGATGTACCAATAACATGGCAGAATATGAAGCTCTTTTACTAGGCCTCAAGCTAGTAAAGTTCTTACAAGCTGCCAGGGTTTCAATCATGGGTGATTCAGATTTAGTTATTCAACAAGTGAAGGGAAACTTTGTCACCAATGACAAAAGACTAAGGACTTATAGGTCTGCTGTTGCTGAGGTACTAAACTTTTTCTCTGAATTCCAAATCACTAAAATTCCTAGAACCCACAATCTGCATGCTCATAGTTTAGCCACCTTTGCAAGTACCTGCAAGCTGCCTTTTGAGTCCCATCATTGCTTTACAGCTGAGGTAAAACACAGACCCTCTATTCCAAACAATGTTAATGATTGGCAAGTATTTGAGGATGACAAGCAAATAAACCATTTTTTAACTCTGCAACAAGAATTTGCAGGATTAAATATTGACACTGATACAGCAAGTCAATCACAAATATTTGATACAGCAAGTCAATCACAAATACTTGATACAGCAAGTCAATCACAAATACAGTTTCAAAAAACTACTCACCTAATGTCACCTAGAACAGCAAAACAAATGCTAAATCCAACTATTTTCGACAAGGACAACATTCAGCAAATTCAATCAATCAATGATGAGGAAGTGGCTAATGCTGAAACTGAAATCATAGAGCTGAAAGACAATTTTCTACCAACAGGCCTAACTCCACTAGAAGACATCTTTGACTCAAATGATCTCCCCAGAAAACCAAAAATGCAGCCCTTAAATGCAGCCATTGAAGAATGCAACATAGGTACAACTGACAAACCCAAAATAATTAAATTGTCTGCTTCTTTACCTCCTGACCAAAAGCCTAAATACATTGACCTCTTTAAAGAGTTCCAGGATGTCTTTGCATGGAGTTATGAGGACCTAAAGTCCTATGACACCTCTGTAATCCAGCACACTATCCCTCTCAAGCCTGATCAAAAACCCTTTAAACAAAAACTGAGGAGAATCAATCCAATGCTCCTCCCAGCAATGGAACAAGAGGTACAGAAAATGTTCAAGGCTGGCATCATAGCACCAATCAGATTCTCTGAATGGATCTCCAACTTAGTCCCTACAAGAAAGAAAACTGGTGAAATAAGGCTGTGTGTGGACCTAAGGAATCTGAACCAAGTATCCCTCAAAGACAACTATCCCTTACCCAAGATGGATCACATTCTCCAAAGAGTGGTAGGGGCCTCAAGGATCTCATTACTGGATGGATTTTCAGGCTTCAATCAAATCCTGGTGCACCCTGATGATCAAGACAAAACGACATTCACTACCCCATGGGGAACTTTCAAATATGTAAAGATGCCTTTTGGATTAAAAAATGCAGGGGCAACTTTTCAAAGAGCCATGGATATTGCTTTTGCCAAGGAGATTCATGACTTTTTAGTCATTTACCTAGATGACCTTACACCTTTCTCAAAATCAGACCAAGAACATATAAAACATTTGAGACAGATCTTCCTAAAATGCAAAAAATATGGAATTTCCTTGAATCCCAAGAAATCCCTGTTTGGTTTGGAGGAAGGTAAGCTATTGGATCACATCATTTCTAAAAATGGCATTAGAATTGACCCAGATAGGATACAGGCTATCCTACAAATTCCCCACCCAAGAAATGTCAAAGAGTTGCAAGGATTCTTGGGAAAAATCAATTTCTTGAGAAGGTTTATCCCAAACTTAGCAGAACTAATCAGATTATTAAATAACATGCTAAAGAAAGATTCAAAAGTCAAATGGACTGTTGAAGCCAATCAAGCCTTCGAAGGTATAAAACTGGCCCTTACCCAAACCCCAGTGTTGACCAATCCTCAGTTTGACAGAGAATTTATCATTTTCTCTTTTGCCTCCCAGCATACTATTGCTGCTGTTTTATTGCAAAAAGATGACCAAGGAAATGAGAAGCCAATTGCTTTCTTTAGCAAAGCTCTTAGAGATGCACCTTTAAACTATCAAATCATGGAAAAGCAAGCTTATGCTTTGGTCAAAGCCATTAAAGACTTTAGGATTTATATCCTTTATTCCCATGTTATAGCATATGTGCCAAGTCCTATTGTCAAAGACATTCTCACCCAAGAAAATTTAGAGGGCAGAAGAGGAAAGTGGATTGCCAACATCTTGGAATTTGATATTGAGATAAAACCTACAAAACTAATAAAAGGGCAAGGCTTGGCCAAATTAATGACAGAAGCAAATTTCCAAGCCTTGGACATCAACCAGCTGGACAGTGAACCGGAGCTGGCGACTCCAAAGATCAATGTAGCCTTTGAACAATCCCTTTGGTACTCTGATATATGTTATGTATTGCAAAACCTGTGTGCTCCCCCAGGATTGTCCAGAACTAAATGTAGGTTCCTAAAAATGAAAGCTTCTAAATTCTGTGTTATGGATGGAAATTTATTGTGGAAAAACCATGAAGGAATATTGCTAAACTGCCTAATTGAGAATGAAACTGACAATATCATAAAGGAATTTCATGCAGGTGACTGTGGTGGACACTTGTACTGGAAGTCCACTGTGGATAAAATACTAAGGGCTGGGTACTACTGGCCCAGCATGTTCTCTGATGTCAAGAAATTCACCACCTCATGTCATAAATGTCAAGTGTTTGAGGGAAAGAGACAGTTGCTGCCACTTCCCTTAAGGCCTATTGCAACGGAGAGACCTTTTCAACAATGGGGCTTGGATTTCATTGGGGAAATTCATCCCTCATCCTCAGGCCAACATAGATGGATCTTAACAGCCACAGACTACTTCACCAAGTGGATTGAAGCTGTTCCATGCAGACAAGCAAATGATTCCACTATCATTCAGTTCTTGGAGAACAACATATTGGCTAGATTTGGCTGTCCTGACAAAATAATAACAGACAATGCTGCTGCTTTCAGATCCAAGAAAATGGTGAACTTCTGCCATAAGTTTCACATCACCTTGGGCCATTCTACTGCATACTATCCCCAAGGAAATGGCCTTGCTGAGTCATCAAATAAAAGTTTGGTAAACATCATAAAGAAAGTACTAGAAGAGAACAAAAAGAATTGGCATAAGAAGCTTGTGAACGCCCTATGGGCAGATAGACTAACAACCAAAAGATCAATTGGGACCAGCCCATATGAGTTGGTTTATGGATTAGAGGCCAAATTTCCTTCATCACTAGGAGTGCCTGTTATGAAACTTCTTCAAGAAAGCCAAGCTGAACCAAATGATATGCAAAGAAGAATCAATCAAATCATATGTTTACAGCAAACTAGAGACCAAGTTTTCAGCAGAGTTCAAATTCTACAAGAAAAATTAAAGAAGGCTTTTGATAGAAGAACTAAGGCAGAAGATTTCAACATTGGTGACAAAGTCCTCAAGTGGGATTCAAGAAGAGAGGATAAGGGAAAACATGGAAAATTTGATTCCCTTTGGAGAGGACCATTTGCTGTCCAAGCAGTACAAGGAAACAATACTTATTTCCTTAAGAGTCTTAATGAAACTGATTTGGATGAAGGTCCTGTGAATGGCAGGATGCTTAAGCACTATTTTGAATATCACCCATAAGTGCAGCCTGAGTTTTCCCTTGTACATATCCAGATGTATAGATTATTTTCTGTCAACATGTAAAAATGCAATTTCTCAAAGTTTTCTTAAACTGCCAGCACAAGGTGAATAGAATCAGAGGTCTACCAAGAAGAGAAGCACACAATTTTGGCATTTCAAAGCAGCAAACTTCAAGATTGGCAAGAGCAGTCAAGGAGCAAGGCAATCTGACCTGCTATTCTTGGTCTTTCAAATGAAACACCATCCCCATGTGGAGCCACTGTTAGCTACCTATACCAATAGGTTTCATATTTCATGATTGGCACTGAAAAGGTCCAAATATGCTCTGCTTTGATGATGCAAAGATCACATATTTCCATGAGAATACAATCTGTGCTTATAGCTTGGTATGGACTCAAATTTTTATGGATGGTCCAACAGTCTAATCTGGATCATGTCATGTTTTAAATTTTCAGTTGTAGAATAGAGAAAGAAGTCTGTCCAAACTGTTTAATCTGGGCAGACAAGTAGTTCAGGTAGAGAAGAAAAGGCTCCCAACAGCTTAATCTGGGACCTTGGAAGAAATAAGGGTAGAAGTAGATAGAAAAACAAAAGAAAAAGCCAAAGAAAAGAAAAGGCAAGTAAGGGTCTGCAAGCCTAAGTGCACCCCCCAAGAAGAAACAAAAAATGCTAGGCAAAGTAGCTGGGTAAGTAGATGGGGTTGCAGAAGTGGTATTTATTTCAGATCTAACCTTGATGGTCAAGATGATAAAAGAAAAACAAAGAAGCATGTCTAAATTCCCAATTATCCCTTTTCCCACTCATTACTAACATCCCCTCATCAATTGAATTGCTTAGAAAAACTTGAGGTTTGATGGTGGTTTTATTCATTGAAAAGCCACATTTCTTGTCTAAAAATTCTTTTCATTTTGATCTACTCCCTAAACTAAGTAAGTTTCAAGTAAACTTAGTGATTTTCCCCCTCATTCACATTTTCCCCCATATTAACTCTAACTCTATTATGTAAATCCCCTATGGCACCCTTTCCCTAGTATTATTAACACCATGGTGTATAAACCCCCAAGCACTCTATAAATATCCTCCTTTAGCATTATAGCTAAATATGTCTGTCTAAGGGAGACTTTAGTCCACCTGGGACTATGCTCAACCCTGTCAAGGGATTACTCTAACCCCTGGTTAAGAGCAATAACCTCTCCATAAGCTCAAACCTCACCTCTGCTAAAAACCCTCCATAAACCCTTTTTCACAAATTAACCCAAAAACCCCAAAAACTCACGAAAACCCACAATCCTAAAGTTTTCCGCCGAAGGTATTTAATTGAATATTTAAATAAACCGGCGGGACCCCCCAACCTGCGCTATCCGTCGGAAGGCCCGCCAGCCGTCGATCCTCTGCCACCCACGATCCAACGGTGGGCGGGCATTTACAGATCTCGATCTGCCGCCCTTTAGCATCCGGGGAACAGCGGTATTAGGGCCCGTACCCAAGACGCGTGTCAAGCGCTGGGGTTGTTCGGAGCCCCCCTCCCCGATACCGCTTATCACCAAAGGCGATGCGGGGAGACCGCTTACTGCCTCCCCGTTACCGCCCATCCGGTGCACGTCACCCTCACGCCATCCTGACGTCATATCCCTTCCGCCCGCCCCCGCGCCCCGTGGCCCTCCACGCTGCCCTGCCGCCACATCCGCCTGCCACCTCGTCCAGGCACGCTGGCCTCCAGCTCAGCGTCCACGTCACCCGTACCCGGGCCCGCCATGACGTCATGCTGACGTCATCGGCGGAAAGGCGCCAATTACTTATTTTTTCCAAATTGGTCGTTATAAACACCCAAAATAGCCGTTTTGTGTCATTTTCAAGCAAATTGCAAAGAACTCTTGTCGCTGCCTCACCACCAACTCGCTTCCGGACCTCCAAATTCGAAATTTCGACCGTGCCAACTCATCAAATCAACTACCACAAAGCCTTCACGGTTCGGCCCGCAGGCTTGTCGAGCGTTTTATCCAGGTATTCACCATATTTCCCCATTTCGCCCATGCATTCCATTTCTCTGTAAATTCACCATTGAACACTTGTCAAAATCCTAAATTCAACTTTGTCTGCTACCTGAAAGTCAGCTAAAGTAACCTACATTGCCTCTGCATTATAATTCGGCATTGAAACAGTCGACCCACGCACCTAGAACCATAAAATTGTCCTCAAGGTGCTCGGCATTGTTCCCTTTTGCCGAGTACAGGCCAGCTGCAAATTAACCAAAATAAATCCTGCACACCCTCTGCAAATCATTCCTAACAATTCACAGCCCCTGTGAATTTACTAAAACCTGCAGAAACAAGCCAACCTCTTTCACTGTGAAGAAGAGTTCAAGCATTGTCAACATTAAGGCTATCACTGAACTCTGAGGAGCCTTGCAAACCACTGCAATTACATTATTCACAATCAGATTATACAATGGCTGCCCCTGCACCCACAGCTCTCAATGTTACTCCTTTAAATGCACCAAACAAAGACCTGGAGGCCTTGCCTCTTGTTGACAGGGACTCCCTTATTGAAGACTTTGTGGGTAACAGGGACTTCATGCAGACCTTCAGGCAGTTGAGAGAAGACTATTTGAATGGCAAGGACACCTATGGGATATGGGAGTCAAACCTACCATACTACTGCCTCCCCTCTGTCAATGTTTTCCCTCAGATTGTGCGCCTATGTGCTGAAAACTATGATGTACAGCAGAGAGCCATTAAGTCTCCATCTAGGAGCATCCTCTTTCACATCAATCCTGAATCCATTAATAAAATGCTCCACTTTGACCAGACTGAGTTGCTATTTCCCTTTTCCATGAATTATCTGCTGGATGCTGCTGCCAAAATGACTAGTGAGGAGATTCAGAATGTCACCAGGACATTCATGAAACCTGAATGCCAGCCTGCAGGGCCACCTCCCTATCTGGATGTCTCCTTTACAGAAACAGGCAGACTACTACTAGATATGATCTCTTATGTGCTGGGGTACAGAACCAGTGAGCATGTGGATGGAACAATGCTGGTTTTGTTATCTGTTTATAGTCCAGGCCAGTCCCCTGCCCGCAAGTTTAACTTTGCTAAGTTCATAGCTAACAAAATTCATGATCAGTTGAGCAAAGTGGACAGACAGGGTGTCTTCAAGTACTCCTCTTACATCTACCATCTTTTCATGTATTATCAGTCCCAGGTTTTTTCATGCTACATCAAAAAGCTGGATTATAGAGGGGAAAGAAGATCTGTCATCTTCTGGACATCTGTCTATCACCTGGTCCAAAATTCACCCTATTCCTATTGTGAGTTTATTGACCAGTTTGTATACCCTGTCTCCTGCTTGTTGATGAGGGCTCCTCCTCCCAGAATATCAACTGAAATACAGAAAGCTTTGCAGCTTTCCAAGAAGTCCAAAATAGGTGATTGGTATCTATATGAGGATCATACAGTCATCAGAGTGTATGGCTGTGAGCTTTGTCCATTCAGGCTCCCAAAATATGTGCCTATGAGGATATTTGCCCTTGAGTATTATAGGCAGCTGATTCAGTCTGACCTTACCCACTTCCACAGCTCCAAAAAGAAAGCCCACCTCAAGTTCAAACATCAGCTGGGCCCTTTCATCATGAATAAAAAGGAAGGTTGGGAACAGGCTGACCAGATCCTCAAAGACAAATACCAACTGTCATATAGTTTTCGGTGGGTCCATTATGACCCTGAAGGCTTCATTTCTACTAGGAGAGTCAAGTACAGGCTAGTAGGCATTAAGCATTGCAGTTATCCCCATATTGAAAAATATGCCAACCAGCAGGAATGGCTACAGGATTCTATAGTTGACAAATTAACTGAAGAAGAAATGATGAAAAAGAATGTCAAGGAATTAGAAAAGACTCTTGACCTAGACTCTGTGCAGCAGGTACCCTTCAAACGGCCTCATTCAGCAGGAGAAGGGACCTCGACCTCAAGGACTGCACCAGCCACACAAGCATCTTCTACAGCAGCACCAGGCTTAGACAAAGGAAAAGGAATAATGGGTGCTGAAGAGGAAGCAGTGAAAGAGAAGGCTGCCCCTTCAACTGAGCAGCAAACTGAACAACAAAATGAGCTGCAGAGGGAGGAGCAAACAGAACAGCAACAAGAGCAAACTCCTCCTCCACAAACTGAGCCACTAATAGCACCAATTTTGCAGACCCCAGCACATGAGGAGAGGGGTACTAAAAGAGGCAGAGAAGAGTCCACTCCTATTAGTGGATCCTCCCATCAGCCAGAGACCAAAAGGCAAAGGGCTAACTCCCCAGAAGTTGAAGACATCACTGAGGAATTCCTTGACAGTTCAAGGAAAGACAGGGAAGCAAGCCAGCACATAGGTACCAGCTCATTCCAACAGGAGCAAGGCTTGCAACTTGGTTTGGAGGTGTCATCCTCTTCTCAGCAAAGCAAGAAGCCTAAAAGCACTAAGGCTTCTTTTAAGAAAATCAAGGCAGAGAATGATTTGCTAAGAGTGGAGGTGTACAAACAATTTATGAATGCTACACCAGCCCAGCAAGAAAGATTAATGTCTGTATATGACATTAAAGAAGAAAAAATGATATTAAGTCATTTCAGGCCTACAGTACTGCAGCCGAGTTCAGCTGCAGATTTTATGAAGACAAGGGTGGAGGTAAGGGCAAAGGACATCCACCCCATGGACCAAATTGAACTCCACAAACAGACTGGAGAAATGGTCTATGCGACCTTGGTGGAGAAGGCAACCATGGCCCATGAACTGAAGGAGTCACTCAAAAATACCAACACTCAGTTGGATTTTGAGAGAATGTCCTCCCTGGCCAAAGATAACAGAATAAAATCTTTGGAGGACATTATCATAGACCTAGGACATGATCCTAAGGATCCAAAGGGTGTAAGGGCCCTTATGAAGAAAAAGGAGGATGACCTCAATGCACTAAAGAAGAGGTTAAGACTGCTGCCCACAGAACACCCTCAGACAGCAGAGCTACAAAAGGAAAAGCAGGTTGATGAACAACTGGACCTCATCATGCAGCTGAATCAGAAGGTCCTCAATCTGGAGAAAGAGCTAGAAGAAGCACTACAAGATAAACAGGGAGAATCCACATCCCAAGCTCCTCCAACAACTTCAACAACAGCAACAACTACAGGGGCAGCAGTGGCCCCCACATCAGAAGCAGCAGGAACAACAACGGCCCCAGATGCCAGTGCAAGCATAGAAGAATTAACTAATGCCATCAAGGAAATGGAGCTCCAGGCAAATGAGATAAAGAAGGCCAAGGAAAAATTGGCAGAACTGGATGCCAAGTATGACAAATCAAAGGTAACTGTAGCAGAACAGGGCAGAGAAATAAAGGCCCTAAAGGACAAAATAAAGGCCCTGGAGAAGGAGCTAAATCTGGAAAGTGCCATGGCCGACATAAAAAGAATTTTATGGGGTAAGATTGGCCAAAATATCACCAAACAATGGAAATCCATCAAAACAATCCATGAGCAAATGGATTTGATTGGCCAAGCACAGACAGAAATCCAGAGGGCCAAAACAGTGCTGGGAAACAGACCTGAGCAGGCAAACAGACTGATAGATTTTTTGAATGGGCAAGACAAAGAGGAGCTCGTAGCCATTGGCATCAACAACAGAACAGAGGCCATCCTCACAGCTAAAAAGGTGCTAACTCTAAGAAATTATGTGCAAACTGTGGAGAGAAAATGCTATGAAATACAGGCTGAGGTGGAGGAGTATAAACTCAAAATGGGGATGCTGCAAGCAAAGGGACTGCCCAGCCTACTAAGCAGCACAGGAAGATTGATCACCAGAGACCAATTTACCAACAGGATGGCTACTTATATTGAAAATCAAATCACTGCATCTGGCAGTACTCCTGAGCAAACAGGGCCTCCAACAGGACAGAGCTTGTACACTAAACTTGAAGGCCTATTTTTCATTGAAAATGAGGCAAACCATCTATTTGAAACTCCTCCTAACTTTTGGCGGTATACAGAGGCCGATGAGACCTTTATAAAAATTCGGAGACATCAAATGCCTAAGGAGGATTGGTGGCAGGCAATGCTCCAGATTTTGCCACGGTAGCTTCAGTCATTCGGCCACTGCCAGCTCCAGGTCACTAGAAGACAAACAGCAGAAAAGGGTTAGCATTTAAAAGCAGCTAAAAAGTGACTCATCACATAGACGATGACAGCTAGCCAAGTTTTGAACAGCGCATCTCCAACCAACTCTAACAGCCATAAAGTCCAAATATCTTCTGACTATTTTGACAGCTGAAGCATTAAGGAATTACTGCAGCATTCACTCCTTCAGCTACTGCATTCCGGAGATTAGCATATCATAAATGAGATATTAACTCATTCGTTGATATTTTTGATGTAAATTTTGTATATAAACTCCCCTGAGTAACTCATAAGGGGTTGGTAATTTTCTCTATGAGACAAATGTATCTGACACTTTCAGAATTATCTAAATACAAAGGGCTGGAAGAGCTCAGTGATTTCCTGAAACATCTGATGTCATATTGATGCCATGCGTACTGGTGCAAAATTCCTTTGTTGTCTGATGGAATAATAAGTCTTTCTCAAACTCTGTTTTGTCTTCTTATGTTTATCAATACACACTCATGTTTTACTGAACTAGCAGTATAGTAAAAGAATAGTACTGGACATGTTTTGATGACACCTAGTGCTCAATCTTTACTGTTGTATATGTTTTCTTCAGAATTAGCCATGAACATGAATTCTTAATTGCTCATGTTTCGCTGATTCCATAAATATGAATGTTATTTAGAAATTCTTTACTGCTTCTAGATTAACATTTTCACTGTTTTCTCCATGATCATTTAAGCGAAAGATTCTTAACTGCCTTTCCTTACCTGAAACACATCACATCTAATTACAGTATCACATCATTATTTCTCAGACACTAAATTGGCTCTGCAGCATTACCACTGTATCAAAGCAGCATATCAAAGAACTAAAGGACCACTGACTCCATTGCCCAATGGACTAGAACACCCTGGAAATTGCATAAGTATCTTGACTAAAATTATCATCCCACAAAGACCTTAAACAAACCTGAACTCATAGCTAGCCTAAAATTATTCCAAAACAGAGACAAATCATAAAGAGAGAGCCCTCTCTGATTACAGTTTGGCTAGAAACTGTGGTCCAAAGATTGGTTAGTGGTTACCCCGGTCGTATTCCCTTAGAGTCAAAGGGAACAACCTGGGTGTTAACACTGAGTCTAAACTAAGTCAAGGCACTGCGCTTGAGCAATCACTTGCTCCTCAGTAACTACTCCGGCCTTAGCTACGTCTTCAGTAATCTTCGGTAATAATGATTTAACAAACCATTCAGCTAAGATTTGGTCCGGGATAAAAACTTTCACTAATCGCCTTCGACGTCTCCATTCATGAATATGATCGGAAATATAAGTGGACGTCGATTGTTCTAATGAAGTTAGTAACTCCGTGCCATTATCATATCTAACCGGCAACTGAAAATGAGTTAACAACGAGGTAGCTAACTGGCTAAAATTATAAAAAGAGGCCCGTGGTAACTCAATGTACCACTTGGCCGCGAGACCAATGAGAGTACGCTGGAAAAGACGTAAGCGGATCGAATCATCCGAGATGGAATTAGAGGCACACCAGAGGTGGTAAGTCATCACATGATTTGACGGGTCCTCTCCAGACTTACCTTCGAACTTGGGTATGTCACTGGGCAACTTATTTGGCATTGGCGGCCAAAACGGAAGATAATTTATTGGATCATTCGTTAGGCGCGACAAGTCTGGTAAATCCAAAGTTGTGATAAATGGTAATTGCCGATTAAGATCCCTAAAACTCTGGGTCACAAGACCAGTCCCAGGAGGAGGATATCCGGGATAACTTGGAATAGGAATCGCATTCGGGATATTGTATCCTCCCGGAAAACCAGGATTAACCAGATCGTACTGGGGTTGTTGAGGTTGTTGATAAGTGTACCCAGGATACAGTTGATACTGGTAAACTGGCTGCTGGACAGCAGGCCCGTATTGGTACTGTCCCTGGTACGGTTGATAAGTGAATTGTGGTTGACTAGTGACAACCGTACTTAAACCAGGTTGTCCTACAGGCATCTGAATTGTAGTTTGAATCGTGGATCCAGACAATGGTAAAGATGTCTGAGGAGTAGTTATAGAGACAGTAGAAACCAGAGCTGTCGATACTCCAGAAGTAAGTGTGGTAGACTGAACAGATGTTGCGATAGTTGCAACAGTCGTTTGAGATGGAGTACTAGGGGCAATAGGCCCAGACTGAGAAACTACCGAAGGTACAGAAGTTTGAACATTAGACTGGACTGGTTGCTGGGGTGAACCAGAAACTAAGGGTTGTCCAGCTTGAGATGACAACTGTACACTTGGCTGCAATACCTGTTGAACTTGCGATGGATCCCACACTATGTTCATTCCGGGGTATTGACCCATGACAGGTTGAGGATATTGAGATCCATAACCGGATTGAGGGTAGGATTGATAACTGAAAGGTACATTTCCCGTACCTTGAATATAAGATTGACCTTGGGGTGGTTGATAACCTTGACTCGAGTACTGACCTTGGGGTAGATATCCTTGAGGTAAGTACCAATACTGGGGTTGACCTTGAGGTATAAATTGATACTGAGGTTGACCTTGGGGTACATATTGAGGCTAGGGTTGACCTTGAGGAATGTATTGCACCACAGGTACATACTGTCCTTGAGGTTGCCCCCCAGACACAATTTGTGTACCTTGAGGTTGCCCCCCAGGCGGTAACTGGCCACCTTGAGGTTGAGAACTGGGAATTGAACCTGACATCATGTAAATGTCTCCTACACCCAACGGTTTATTACCATTGTGTCCAGTTAATGACCCATGTTCAATGGGTTGAGGAGATGCTCCCGCAAAAGTACCAGAAAGTGACTGATACCCAGAGGGAACAAAAGGACCGCCGTACAAGAAAGATTTAGGAGATTGAGTAAACATAGACGACTGACCTGACATATTTACAGGAGTATAAATACCTCTAGGTGGATAAGGAGTACGAGGTGGAGAAAAACTTGACCCTGAGTTGTCCAAATAATCAGTTAACGAAAGATACCAAGTAGTACTTCTGGGTGGACTGTAAAAAATGGATTCACACTCCCTTAGATCAATAGTAGGTTGATTTTCAGGGATAGGGACGCCTATTTCTTCTTCTGGAGCAAGTTCTTCAATAGCTATCAAACCAGAAGGAAGATTTTCGGTGATGACTCTTTCTATCCTAGGTGAATCGGGAGCACTAGAAGTTGGAGTAACAGGTTCAGATATCTCAGGTTCTTCGCCTATATCACTAGTAGATGAAAAAATACCAGCAAGCTCGGAAACTGCAATAGCTTCGGGATTATAACCTGTTTCTAGACTTTGGTAATCAGGATGAACTACCAACGAAGACTCTCCTTCTTCAGGTGAACCTACTTTACTGTCGCTAGGAGTTACAAGGACTTTCAAACCTTCGTAATGACTCGGGACGTCTTCAGCAGGTTGGCCCCGAAGTCTACGGGACTTCCTCAACAAATCGGCCACGGTTACAATCTCAGGTGACTGGCCCCGAAGTCTACGGGACTGTCTCGGTAATTCAGCCACAGTTAAAAACTTTTAACTATTGCACACGCAAACAAAGTAAAATCTCAAAGCAAACAGCCTAAAGTCTCTAAAGAACCAAACAAATTCGAATCACACGCCTAAAGAATCTAGGGCGTCAAACCATACACAAACAGTAGCCTTCTGGACCGAAAACACTAGTTGGTGATGAAGCCCAACATCGTCGAATTCAGTATAGAAGTGGCGGGTGGAACAGTTACCCCGACAACCTGCTTAATGAATAGACCGGCACAAGTTCCTCCACTTTAACCGTCTCGAGTGAAGTGAACCCCCGGAAAATCCAAGTGAGTCTAGCCGACGTCTGCTCCAGGTACAGTGGGATCTTCCCTCCATCGTCACCTTGGGTAGAACCCTAAAGATAATGGTCACTAAGGTCACCAATAGCAACAAATACACCTGGGGGAACAGTCTACGATCCGATAGCACTCAAGGGCAGAGTATCAAGCTCAATCCCCTTTCCGGCTCCTTGACAATAATCCAAGGTTTACCGACAAGTGACCCCAGGCTCCTCGACAATAATCCGAGGTTTACCGTTTGTAGTACGTGCGTATCTGGCGTCGTTCCCAATGAAGGAGGATTGATCCCCTCACTGGTTCGGACACGATCTCGTGCTTCTCCTTTAAGAGGAGCTTTCCCAGAGCATAAATGTAACAGTTGGATTTATCCTACCACAAGTTGAGCTACTTGTTTGGTTTTGCTGTCTTGGAGAGTTAATTACTCTCCTACTCCAAGACACTAGCCTGATCTATATTGGTGTTTCAGAGCCCTAGTAAATAAAAAGTTACTAAGTTAATTTTACTTTAAGTGTTAATTTTTATGGTTTTTCTTTAGGACAAAAGGTAGTGGAGATGAAACTGATGGTGTGTAGACTCGACTCAAATCCACTAAAAAGATGCACCTAGGATGATTTATACTATTTTTCTTTTTCCAATGAATTCCCTAGCTAAGAGAGTTGGAGAATGCAAAATTGATATAAAGACAACTTTCTTGGCAACGAAAATCAAAGAAACAATCTCTTTATCTTTTCCAAAGCATACAACACATGACCACTAATTATTTCACGAAAATTCCTTTCTCTTCTCAAAGACTTCAAATACTACTAAAACAAACTTTTCTTCAAAAGATATTTTTTGTATATATTTTTTATATTAACAAAGCATGTAAAAATACTTAACAAAAATCAATTTAAAAAATCTATGACAATCAAATCAATTTAACCTAAAAGCAAATCTAAGAGAAATTCACCTAAAAGCAAATCTAATGAGGCAAAATCCTACCAAGTATAATTCCAGGATGTTTTACTCAGTTACAATTCAACCAAGGACTCGTTCATGCAGAATCATAAACCAGTCAAAAACAAAAATCAAAATCTTTTGTTCTTTTTCTTAAGAATGAAATTCACAACTTTAACCAACAAGCTTTCTCGAAATTCCGCCAAGAGACAACACAAAGGTAGGTTTCTCACACAGGTGGATTTTATGAAAGGTCCGACTCCTAAGAAAACTGAAAAGACCAGGGAGATCCAAGGTTTTACAACTTCTAAAGCCAAAGTCACTACAGGACCAATGCAAAAATCAAACCCTAGGGCTAGAACTTCTATGAATTTCACTAAAACCCTTGACACTAATGAAACAAGCTTAGATGAGGACTTCTGACAGGTAACCAGTGGATCTGGGCAGCAAAAACAACTTATAAACAAAATCTAAGAGGCAAAAAGGAAAAAATTGAAATTTTCTCAACTTTTGACAGGGTACGCAGGCAGCCTGTTTGCACAGGTGCGTGTACACTCTGTGTACAAATTTGCAGTGCGTACAAGTACGCACTGTGCTTAACGCAGAGGCTGCGTACTTCTAGCAAAACCAAGAAAAGTAAAATCTAACTTAATCCTATGCTATTCCACCCAAATTCACAGTCAATCAGCCAAAAACCAGAAAGAAAATGACTTTTCTCAAATCAAAGTATCAATCAAAAGAGAAATCAATCAAATCCATGGATTCCCCAGTGGAGTCGCCATTTTGTCATGCGGAAAGAGTCAATTTTGCGGACAAAACCGACCTCCCTAGAAGCTAAGGCTTTCTAGTGACAAACAAGACAATTAAGAACTATCTTTCCCTAAATATTCATTTAGAAAACAAGCAATCAGATGTTTATAACATACCTTTAGTCCAACGCTTTGTAGCAGTCTAGTCTCTCTGATCCAGATGAGCTCCTCCTTCTCTTCAAAACCTGCATTCACTAACAAGCAAACGATTACATAACACCTGAATAACTCATAAAATAAAACATATTCATCATAAAGACCATGGAGTATATGAAAAAAATCATGTATAACAACTTGTTGAGAAAAATGAACTTAATTGTATTAAGTGGAAACAAAAGAAACCATTACAACCAGTGCCTTGGTGTTGTGCAGGTCCCTCCCAGGGTTCAACAAGAGTTCTCCTTTACTTTGATCAGCTCACCCACTTCCAAATGAAGCTAAGAAAGGATGGGTATCTCTCCTCTCAAGCTCTATAAGGGACTCCTAATTTCAGCAACATCTACCCTTAGGAATGTTCAGCTTTCAACCTCTCCTCCCTCTGGCCCAATGCCTGTATTTATAATGCTTTGGAGGAAGTTAATCAGGTCCACCATCAATGGGATAAGCCCCTCTTTGAATGGGATAGCTCCCCTCTTGATGGGATAAGTTCCTCTTTCATAGGGATACATGAACCATCTGGAGGCGCTCAATACACGTCAAACTTCTAGAATGCTCTAGAATCGACCACAAGTAACTTTTTTTGAAGTAAAACTCACGCCTTTTGACCTTTACAGGAGTACACACCCACCCTTTTACAGACAAGGCGTACAAGTACGCAGGTATTGTGAACTTGAGGTGTGTACACGCAGGTAAGGCTAAGAGAAACTGCGTACCCAGAGTTATATAGATTTTTAAAGACTTTCTCTCTTTCTTGGAGTTTGACATGAAGAGCAGAGGTATAAGACTTGCCAAGGAGGATAGTATGACAGTTGATGGAGCCATACTAACTGCAAATAGTCATGGTGACAAATTTTAGTGTAACAGTTAGATTCATACTTTGGTTGGATCGAGACAGAGATGAAGACCCTGGATTTTGTCTAATAAATCTAGACTACCTGGAGTTATTTAGTATTCATGATTGTATACATGATCCTTTCTAGTCGGATGGCTACGTCCATGCTGTGGATGCATACATATGATCCTTTCTAGTCAGATGGTTGTATCCATACTGTGGATCCATACACATGATCCTTTCATGTTGGATGGATGCATCCATGTTGTGGATCCATACACATGATCCTTTCTAGTCGGATGGATGTGCCCATGACATGGATTTGTGTATTATTAAATGCCTACTTAGAGAAGTCATATATGTTGTATTATGTTTGATTTTCAGGTCTCCTTACCATAGTTCTTCAAAGTCCTTGCCTTGAATTGTAAATAAATTCAACCATCACTTCCTATTCTGAATTCATGCTTTAGGGGGCATCTATTATACAATAATTTGTCACACTCCCTGTATCATACCTTGAGTTGTCTAAATTTTCACAAAATGTCGTAAAGTGACAAAATATGTCAATGAATTCACCATGAAAAACATTGATTAGAGCATCCCTAAAGAAAAGAAGAAGAAACGCCTTGAAGTAATTCTGGAAAAGCTTGTCAAAAAACCCTATTTGCAAGCCCAACACTACTTTTAGCAGTGAAACTTGTGCTGGTACCCTTTGGTCTAACTAGTGAGTAGTGCCAACTTTGGATAGGAAAATCCACGCTGATCCTCTTCCAGCAGTATCTCCAAAAATAGAGCAGAAGCTTCTCTTACTAGAAGCCTTGAGAATGATGAGATGATTATTTTTGAATAAGGATATGGTCAATTTCTCCCATTTTGAGTCCTTGATCCTACCTTTAGGGATATTCCCCTTAATATGTGGACCTTCTTCCCCCTTTTGTGGATCCCTAACTCCCTCTTCTTCCCTATAAATACATTCCATTATACCCTCAAATGGTTGGTTAGACTAGATTGGTCATGCTATTGCTAAGTTCTGTCTAATTGCTGCCAATTTGTGAAGGAGAAAGTAGAGATTGAGAAGTATTGGTTTGGACTTGGAAACCCATCTCGAAGGAGGCTTCCAACATCAAGGCAGTAGTTGTATTCTTCCCGCTTGTGTTTATTATTAATACAATGCATGTTTACTTCCAGAAGCATGTAAATGATTACTTTCTTAGTATGATGCTCCTTGATATGTCATATGGTTTACATTAGAATGCATATGCTATGTTTTTCCATTGTTGTCTTTGTTTGAGCTCTCTTGCAGATATTCATTCACAGTAGAATAGTGAGGATCAAGCTTGGAAGTGAGGAGATCGAGATCGACATCGAAAAGAGAAAGCATAGGAATGAGGTAGGCCATTTGTACTCTCTCATGCCATTCTGATTTAAACTAGGAGAGTTTTGCATGTATTTGTTTTGGTTGTTACCAGATCCACTCATTGAACTAGAGTGATCACTTCTATCTGTAGAAGGGATTTCCTAGATAATAGTGGGTTATCACAAACAACTTGATGTGATTTATTAGGAGCTTAAATACCTATGTCAATATGTGTATGGTGTTCAAATTGATGGATTGTGTGCTCATATGAATGGTTTACATTATTGTACATATATTGTATTAAGAATTCTCACATAAGTAATTGAGAAGAATGAAAGAAAGTAAAGAATTGAGTTGAATTGTTTTAAAATATCACTAATTTACAAATTGGAAGCTCAAATTTTCCACAGTCATTTTGTAGGAATGTCTACATTTCGGGTCCAAAAGTGGATCCATCATCAAGACAAAACATTCCTAAGGAAATAGTGTTGAGAGAACAACAATATTTATATAATAAATGAGAATAACAAAAACACAAATGGAGAAATTATGGTTCTTTCCAATACACAAATTTCCTTCCATTTGTCCCCTCTGTATAGGGAAAAATTAATGATTACTAATTCACCCCCCTTCTCAGTAATTCCTTATTCCAAGATACTCATTGTAGCTAAGGAAAACCTTTGAGTTATGGTGGCTGGGCAGATACTATAGATGGGGCTCCTACTCCAAATGGTGTGAGGTATAATTTGGACTTCACCTCTGGGAGACCCCCTTAGTTGACGAATTTCCAACACCGTCAACAACATGATATCTACAAATAGATCTTCCCTCACTCTTTCAATCAACAACTATACAAGAGCATATTCATTATTTAACATTCTCATCCCTATATCAAACATATATATCCTCTAAAACAATATAAATCTAATTATTTTTTTAACCCCTATAATCAATATTAACATCACAACACTGTTATTAAAAGAACCATCAATTTCAGATCCAATAAATTTCGCACAAAAATCATCTCAACACATTATTATGCTACATGCATTTACTTAGCTCCATATACTATCACATGCTTCTGTACACAGTCCCATCATTCACCATTTATTTAAATAATTTTTTCTACAGGTGACATCACACTCTGCCATGCGCACTTGAAAAGATTCAAACATTGTTACTTTAATCACACATGATATATGTTAGCTTTAGGTGCACAATATGTCCTTAAATTTGATCCAAGTTCTCATCACATGATCAAACCTGAGAGCTCTACCATCACTCCACTACATAATCCTTGATCATATCTAAAATCAATTTGTCTCCTCATCGATCTATTGATCCACATGCACATCGCTTCTAACTCCTTGATCTCTAATATCAAATATTATCTTAGAAATGCATATATTACCCTGACATTAGTGTGCATAGGTTCTTCCTTTATTCTAGGTCAATATGCACTTTATCTCACCCTACAATAATATTTATTCACATTACATGCTTAACTTTGTCATAATAAATCAACAAATGCATATGGAATCAATCAACAAATTCTAATTACATGCTACAGGTAAATGCTTTTTCCACTAGTTGCATTTTCGTCAACCTCTAAAAACTGGTCAAAACAAAAAAATAAAAAAACTAAAATAATTAGTGGCAGATCCAAGATCAAAGATCAAACGTCGACAATAACGAAGACCCATTGAGATCTACACAACTTTAGTAACTCACATATTTTAATCATACTTGTACATAGAAAAATTAAAAAATTATGCAATGATTGTTGGTCCAAGAGAGGAGAAGTAGATTTGTCAAATACACACACCAAATGATTGATATCCTTGAATATTTATAGTTTCTTCACCTTATGATCACCATAGGAAAATCTAATGATTTGTTGAGGGATTTTGTTGACCAGATCAGATAGATGAAAAAAATCCTTCAATCACATCATTACCTTGGGAAATTTTATGGTTTGACCCATGGATTTTAATTTGGTCACCTATAAGCATCATCATTGGGAGAATCCTGGCGCCCATAGAATATCATCATGGGGCTAGGTGGAGCTTCCCAGCAAAGATAGTTTAACTTGAGAAAAATTCTAGATGCTCTTTCCAGAAATATACAATATTGCTTCATCATTTTTCTAGACACCTCTAGATATTTTCAAACCTTTGCATCACCTATGCATCCTCCCGCAACTCCTATCAAACATCAAATCATCATGAACTTGTTCAAGCAAACCTATACATACTGCTACAATTTTGTTGCCAATCACCAAGAGTATCATATGACCACGATCCATGTTGATATCAAGGATAAAAACTAGCCATAATGCCAATAATCTCCCCTTTGGCGTTGATTCCAACCTCCTACAAAACATCAAGTCTTCAAGTAATTCTCTTCCCCTTAAAAATCAATGAAAAAGGTTGGCTAGTCTCACGGAAAATTCTGTGTTGTCACCACTGAATAGCCCAGATCAACTAACAAGATGTGCACAAAAATACGAAAAATCCATTAGTTATATGCAAGCTATACATTCTCCCCATAAACATGTGGGGCTACATATATCATGAACCTCCTACTTCCATATATTATTTCTTGTTACATATAATATACCACTAGATGTTATGACTCAAGGAAAACCCACATAGCCTATGTAGTTTAGAAACAAACATCCATGTACAAAGCTATATGTAGGGCAAACATAAGTGATTTACATGATGACTATATTAAAGTATGAAATGAAGTTTTATTAGATTCATACATTATCGAATCCTATAATAAGATAATGTCTGATAATACATGGAAGTGCATGAAAATATACTTCCCTTTTCTTCCAACAAAAGAGCATATGGAAAACAAAGGATAGTTGAGATACTAGAGGCATATGAGACGTTTCCCCCAAAATTGTACCAACCCTTTTGAAATCATTCATAACCTCAATAGATGTAAAATTAGTATCCCACATCTTGTAGAATGTAATCAAAATGATAGGCATCATAAAATTAGTCAATGCAATATGTTTCCACTAACAAATAACAAACTCTAGGTGCATACATAATTTAACCACTGAAAAATCACAATGATCTAATAACACATGAAGAGTGAACATGCATAAGGGTTATATGCATGGATTCCATATCATCATTAGGGTTTCAATTTTTTTTTTTGGAAAGATCCAAGACTAAAAATAATCATACAAGGATGAACCAATGGAAATAACACACATGATTAACATGTAAACCTTCTTTTCCATGCACTGTTGCTCCTAAACTCATGCACCTCTTTCCAAAGAGAAATATGATCCTTTAGACCTTATTGTAATTGAATTCTTATGCTGATGTCATGCGATTCCCTTGAGGCTATGCACTTCTCATTTGTTAATCTAGGTTGTCATTGATGTCATTAGTTGATTAATGATATAGTAGTAACTATATGACAAATATTATTGAGATGCTACAATGTCATTGATGAAGATGTCAAGTCACTAATGAAGAAGTGCCAAGTGCCATTCATGTACCTTGATGAACTAGGAGTGTTACAAAAAAATATCGTCACCATGATTATTTGCAGTCAGTATGTGTTATCATCACTTGTACTGTCCTCCTAAGCAAGTCTCAGACCTCAGCTCTTCAAATCAAGCTTTGGAAATGAGAGAAAGACATTAAAAATCAATGTAACTCTGGTTCCACACTTTCTCTCATGGTCACCTGCGGTCCTGCACCTTCTGTGTACAAAAACTGCGGACCTGCCCGCTCTTTCCCTAACGGTGTAGGTGCGGACCCCTGTGAAAGTAAAAAGGCGCAAGTTTTATCTTAAAAAACTCACTTTGGGTTAATTCTAGAGGTTTCTAGAAGGAATTTTGACGTGGATTGTTCGCTCTGAGGTGGTTCATGCATCCCAAAAGAGAAGGAGCTAATCCCTTGATGAGAGGAGCTATCCCTTTGAAAGAGGGCTTTATCCCTTTGAAGGAGGACCTAGTAATCTCCCTCCATTGCACTATAAATATAGGCATTGGGATGGTTGCTAGAGAGGTTAGAAGCTGAACATTTTTGAGGGTAAATGCTGGTGAAATCAAGACTTCCTAGTTGAACCAAAGAGGAGAGATCACACATCTTTTTGGCTTCATTGGGGAGTGAGTGAAACTTGTCAAAGTAGAGGAGACTTCTTGCTGGACCCTGGGAGGAGCTTGTACAGCGTCAAGGCAAAGGTTGTAAAGTTCTTCTTCTTTTGAATTAATACAATCAAACTCATTTTTCTCAACAAGCATCTTATGTTATTTGTTTCATGGACTCCTTGACTTTCATGTTAAATATGTTTTATGCAATTGGCTTTTCAGGTGCTATTTAATTTGTTTGCCTTGTTTGTGTTTGTAGATTCGCGAAAAGGAGCTCATTTGGATCAAAGGAGCGAGGGCATCCACAAGCTTGCGTTGGACCTAAGGTAGGCCCTAAAAGCACTTGTTTGCTATTGTCTATTAAAGCATATTTAGAGAAAGACAGTGTCTGGTTGGTTTGCTTGTCATTAGGTCTTCTTTAGATTCTAGGAAGGTCTATCTTGTCTGCAAGATCGACTTATTCCGTGTGACAAAATGGCGACTCCACTGGGGATACTTCGAAAGTCAGCTTTCAATCCACATGCGAGAGCGGCTCAGAATTATAACATTGTTGAGGATTTAGCTGTTTCACCTTCAGCAATGTCGGCTTTGGAAGTGCTACAATCATGCCCAACACAATGTAAATTACTTTTGTCGGCTATAGGAGTTGTTGATGTTCAGGACCTGAACCTAATAATTTTCGATCTAGAAAATAGTACACCACATTTGCCTCATCAAATGGCTTTCCAGATTCCAGTGATAGTCAAAAACAGGCCTATTCATCAGACTGTAATTGATGAGGGAGCCTCAATGTGTATTATGTCGATACAGTGTTGGAGATCGCTTGGTTCTCCTTCGCTAAATCAATCCCCGACAATTCTAAAGGCCTTTGATGGTCGTGGGTTTCATCCTTTTGGCATTCTACAAGATTTGCCTATAGGGGTTGAAGGAAAAACCATTAGTCTAGATGTGGAGGTGGTTGATGCCCCTCTAGATTACAACCTTCTCTTGGGTCGAAGTTGGTCTTACGCTATGACAGCGGTCGTTTCATTGGTCTTTCGAGTAATAAAGTTTCCAGACAATGGAAAGATCGTAACAATAGACCAGCTGGCTTACTTTTCATCTGACCCAACCTCTTCGGAGAGTATTCAGCATGTTGGTAAAACGACTATCCCATATAAGGATGTTGGAGTAGGATTAGTTAAAGATGCCGATTTACTGGGAACTTTTCCTTTTCCTCCAATCAACGCATCATCTTCATTTGCAACCATTCATATGATTACATCAGACACCATTATTTATGATGATCCTTGGATCATTCCTTCTGAATCTGAGATAGACTCATTTGGTAATTTCATGCCTTTGATTCCATATGAAATTGCCTATGAAGCCATGCAGTCTTTTTCCGACCCGTGTTCAACCAAAAATGAATTAATGAATGTGGTTCGTGAGGAATCACTTTTCACATCAACCTCAGATTTAACTACGTTTTCTGAACTTGTTCACTCTGATGAGAAAATTCGTGAAATACTATGTGTAGATGATTTACCATGGGAAGATCTCCATCACAGATCTTCGTTTTTACCTGAGGATGATTGTTTTGAAAATGATTTCTCATCAATTTTTACAACTGAATATGTCAAGGAACCTCAGAATCCAATGAAACATCCCGATTCAAAGTTAAATTTGGGAAACATCTCTCAAACTATTCCTATTGACATTTCGGTTAAGCCCGGAATTGTTGAGAACATTCATATAGGTGCCTCGTGTACAAATGATGAAATTCAATTATATAAGGCCCTATTTCAAGAATTCCGCGACGTGTTTGCCTGGTACTATGAGGAAATGCCAGGAATTGATCCCGCGATTGTTGTTCATGAGATCAACTTACCTAGACGCTAAACCCGTCCGACAACGTTTGCGTCAGATTCACCCACGAAAAGCTGCTGCAATTAAAGCAGAAGTTGAAAAATTGTTGAAAGCAGGTTTCATTTATCTGATCCCGTTAACGGATTGGGTATCGAATATTGTTCCAGTTAACAAAAAGTAGGGAACAATAAGAATATGCATCGATTATAAGAACATTAATTGAGCCTGTCCAAAGGACAATTACCCAACCCCCTATATCAATCAAATCATTGATGATTGTGCTAGCAACGAAATATTTTCCTTTATGGATGGTTTTTCCGGATACAATCAAATCAATATTCTACCTGTCGATCAACCAAAAACGACTTTCATTTGTCCATGGGGGACATTTGCTTATTGCAAATTACCTTTTGGGCTTAAGAATGCCAGAGCATCTTTTCAAAGGGCGCTGTCTTATGCGTTTCATGACATCAAGCACATTGTGCAACCGTATCTCGATGATTTGCCTGCTCATTCATTACATCGAGCTGATCACCTCGTCCATTTACGAGCAATCTTTATGAGGTGTAGGCATTGTCGTATCCGGTTAAACCCACACAAATGTGTCTTCTGTATAGAAATAGGTCGATTACTGGGGTTTGTAGTTTCGAAAGCCGGCATTTGCGTCGAGCCCTCGAAGGTCGAAGCTATCATCAAATTGCCTCCTCCTTCGAGTCTTTGCCAACTCCAAAGTTTGCAAGGGAAAGCAAACTTTTTATGACGATTCATTCCTAACTACGCCGAGGTTACAAAGGGTTTTACCCGGTTGTTGAAGCAGAACACTCCATTCTATTGGGATGAGATAGCTCATAAATCTTTTGATGCACTCAAGCACGCGTTGACCCATGCACCGTTGTTGCATCCTCCCAATTACAACCAGGATTACTTCCTGTATCTCACCGCCTCTCATTCCACCATTGGAATGGTCTTAGTTCAGGAAGATGAATTCGGAACGGAACATGTGATATATTACCTCAGTCGAACCTTAAATCCAACTGAGCTAAAATACTCACATGTGGAGAAATTGGCATTGGCAGTCGTTCAAGCTGTCCAACATTTTCGTCACTACATTTTACTACGCAAAACTACGGTAATTTCGGATTGCAACCCTATGATCTACATTTTGACCAAGCAATTGCTAGGGGGAAAGTACTCTAAATGGATCGTTATCCTGCAAGAGTTCGACTTGGAATTTGAGAAATCTAAGTCTAAGAAATCTTTAGTTTTTGCGGAGTTAATGTGTGACTTCCCGCGTGCTGACAAGGAAACTGTGGCGGAGGAGCCCATTGCGGACGAATCCTTGTTTCTAATAAGCACTTTAGATCTGTGGTATGGGGATATCATTGTTTATCTCCAGACCCAATCCTTTCGGCCAGAAATTTCAAGGTCAGAACGTCGAAAAATTCGATTCCAGTCCCAACAATTCAGAATTATTGGAGATACTCTTTATCGCCGCGGGGCGGATTCTGTTTTTCGACGTTGCTTAACTCACGAGGAAGCTGAGAGGGTTCTAAATGACTGTCACTCTGGAGCGTGTGGCGGTCATATGTCTGGGTTTACCAAAACCCAAAAGATATTGCGCACTGGCTACTTCTGGCCGTCTTTATTTAAATATTGTATTACGGCGGTCCGAAAATGCCACAACTGCCAGATTTTTGATCGTAAGATGCGCGCTCCACTTGCTCCTCTCCACCCTATAATTTCCGTTGGTCCTTTTTCCAAATGGGGTATCGATTTTATTACATGTAACCCTCACTTGGCCGGGGGGCATGCGTATATCATCCTTGCGGTAGATTATTTTACTAAGTGGGCCGAGGCGATGCCTACATTCGAGGCAGACGGAAAGACAACTGCAATTTTCGTGTTCAATCATATATTTGCTAGGTTTGGTGTCCCGTAAGTGATAATCACTGATCATGGGCGTCATTTTTGAAACGTTATGATGACCGAACTTACAGGCCAGCTTGGTTTAAGTCACGATAGTTCAACCCCTTATTATGCACAAGTGAATGGTCTGGTTGAATCCATCAACAAAGTTTTAGTTATCATGATCCGACGAATCATTGGGATTCATCGGTCGAATTGGCACAACATGCTATTTTCAGCGCTTTGGGCATACCGAACTTCAGTAAAAACATCAACAGGGTTCACTCCTTTCCAACTAGTCTATGGTTCGGAAGCCGTGTTACCCATTGAATGCGAAATCCCGTCACTGCAAATGGCCATTGAATTACTTCCAGCCACTTCCGAAGAGGAAAAGCGTTTGTTATACTTGGCTCAATTAGATGAGAATTGACGTGATGCTGCATTGGCGATCGAGACTCACGCAAAACGCATGAAAGCTTAGTATGATCGAAATGTGACCCCTCGAAATTTTTCAGAAGGAGATCTAGTCTTAGTTTATGATCAAGCTAATGATAAATTAGGTGCTGGAAAATTTGTTCCTATGTGGCATGGTCCCTATGTTGTCAAGCGAAAGCTAGCCAAAGGGGCTTATGAATTGGTAGACTTTGATGGGGACTCTTTGGGTAAACCCAGAAATGGCCTTTACTTGAAGAGGTATTATGCTTAAAAGAATGGGTATGGAGATTTTTAGTTAGGATAGTTTTTTCTTTCTAGCTGGTGTGTTTTAGTTTAAACAGTGTGCTTAGCTTAGAGAGTGTTTTTTCGTCATTATTCCTGCTTATCTTGGTTTTACTCTTGATATTGCAGATATCGATGCCTCTCCAAACATACATTGGTTTCGCTGATGGTGCTTGTCGTAATACACGGAACATCTCTTCCGTAGCTTGGGTTATCTATTCACCCTCTGACGAGTTAGTATCTATGCATGGGGTAAGCCTCAGTCAAACAACGAGCAACATTGCCGAGTACAGTGCAGTGATTGAGTTATTATCTGAATCTATTTCATTTGGGATTCAGAGTTTGATAGTGAGGTTACATTCTGAACTCATTGTATTACAGCTTAATAGAGTGTATGCCATTAGAAATTCGGTGTTATTAAGATTATTTTTGAGAGTGCATCTCTTGGAATGTGAATTTGATTACATTGAATATCAGCATATTCCAAGATCTTTAAATACATTAGCAGATGCAATTGCTTCTCGAATGTTAAATATACATTTGCAATAATCATACATGTGAATTTAAAACCATTCCATAACATGATTTACAAGATAAGCCGGTAATAGTGATATATATATATATATATATATATATATATATATATATATATATATATATATATATATATATAGGAGTGTGTCAAAAAATACATCGTCTTCGATCATAGGTTGAAAAACACCTTATGATCGGCAAAAATGATAAGTACAAAAGACAAAGATGTCACATGTGCCCACAATAGGCGATCATCCTATCACTGGTGATGATCTCTATAAGAAACCACTGCACGGGCCACCTTGCAAAGGAACCTCCTAAAAGGTCCCGGGACTCCAATCACATAGCGCTGAAGTCGACGAGGAATGTCGTCTATAGTGGTCTCAGGAATATCTCCTGTCAAGCGCTCGAGATGACCCTCCAACTCGGCCAAAACCTCTGCTGATTCATCCTGCGGGGCTGGCACGGGTGCAACTGGTTGCCTCCTCTCGAAAGGCCGGAGAGCGGCTGGTCGCTGTGGACCCACATCTGCATTTTAAAATTTTTACTATCAGTTTTGAGACTATGGAAAAATAAAAAAAATTAAAATGTTGAAAAGGATTTTACCTGACTCGTCCCACTGCTCTCCTGGTGGAAGAACCATGTCTGGGTCACCATGAAAATCTATCCCAGCGTAAGGGAAGTCCTGAATAGAAAAGACCTGGTTTTCCAACCGTTGGAAATACTCAGGTTTGCACCGAGCAACCTCTATCCTCTCGTCCGGGTGACGGGCCATGACTGCGACCCATCACATCAGTTTGGGCTCTCGAGGAAGCCCAACTCCAACAGTAAGGTGCTATGGGATCAGCATAGGAACCCTCTCCAGGCCAAAACTCACGACTAAAGCCCCATAACCAAAGGTCTTTAGTCGTCCGTTCTTGGCCTTGGTTAGTTGGCCTTTCACATTGGCCAACACGGCATCGCACTAGTTGAAGATGGTGCCTCGAAAGCAATCAACTGCCATACGCATCTGGGATCTGGTGGCAATATGTAATGCGGCAGCTCCGCAAAGTCTGGTGACAGTGAATGCAATCACCATGAGCTCAGGATGGGATATCCTCTTTATGTCTATCCCTTTGTCTCTAGCCTGGCTGTTGCAGTACTCTAGTCGGAGGCTATCGACAGACTGGCCACCTGGCCTAGTCCCGTGCAGAGTCAAGTCTTTGCCTCTCTTAGGCAAACCAATCAAGAAATATATGTCTGTCGGCTCGATTTCGAGCTGGTGGCCGCCAATGAAGAAGCACTGGTCCTGTATGCTCCATCTGTCAACCAACCATTGTAAGAAATCCACCTGAGCCCTCATGCCAGGAATGGCCCAGAATTTGTACAATCCGCACGGCCTTTAAGCATCAAGTGAAGGCTGATGATTCCATGCGGCAGCATCCACATCCTCATGCACTCGTTCACGCCAACCTAGCATGATGTACTCTCTGCATCAAGTATAAAGGCAAATTAAAATGCTAGAAAATATTTTGTGTGGTCCTTTTTTGAGAATTTTTGGGTTCAAAACCCTTGCGGTGGGGTACACACCCTCTGGGTTAGACACAGTACGTGGGACCGCACTTTGTCTACATGGAAGGTGCGGACCCCGAGCTTTTTCCCAATGGAGAAAAAGTCGGGGTCCGCAGGCCCGCAATGGTAAACCTGCGGGCCCCCGCGTGCGGGTTTTGCGCCTAAAAACCCTCCCAAAAATGAAATCAAAGGACTAAAACAAAAAACTAAACGGTTAAAAATGAAGAGTGGGATGATTTGGATTACCTGGAGAAGACGGCGCTCGATTTCGACGGTTGGATTTCCCGCAATCTTCACGGGAAGTTTTCTGAGCAAAAGCACTATTTTCTCACCCAAACTCAAATGGTAAAAATGAATTGACAAAGGCCCTTTTTATAAGTTTTTTGAGTAAATAAATTGCAAATTTGTTTATGTTTCACTTTGAAAAGGTATTTTGTGACGTTTTTATCCATTTCAAATAGGTATGAGTAATGTTTGTGTTTTTGTGCAGAATAAAGGATTATTCAGGCGAAATCTATCATTTTCGACGAAAAAACATGTAGAGTCATCTTTAAGCTCTTTTCTGACTCCTAAAACATGAAAAGATTTCCGAGTGTTTCTTTTAGACTCGTTAAAACGGAATTAGAAGACGGTCCACTTACAACTCTTTTCCGACCGTAAAAACATGAAAAGATTGCCGGATTTTTGTCGTTTCAAATTCGATATTGGTTATAAAACGACGTGTCATTGATCGCTTTTTTACTTTTTCGGGTCAAGGGCACTAATGACGAAAAGTAATCCTTGGTCGTAAAAGATCAAGCAGTTCTCTCAAGTATTATTTTATACTTTTTCGGGCTTGGGAGACACAAATTTACGAAAAAGGTCAACCCTGGAGTTTTCTTAAGTTTTTTCAGACTCTCTAAAATTGAAAAATGCCGAGTTTCTCCTATACTGGACTCGTTAAAATTTCACAGTAAAGGACCTGTTCAATTACAAACAGGAACGAACCACTCCTTCTTAGGGTTCGAATTTAAACTAAGTTTGACTCATCCGAAGGATGAGCTTATAATCAAGCAAATGTTATCCTCCTCAAGCTTGTCAAAAATAAAGAGGTACTTGCCAGAAATGGTGGGGGAAAAGAGAGAAAAATGAGCCTGTTTGTCATACTTTGTAACCACTCTTGAACACGACACTTTTATTCACCTGGGTTGGGAAATCATTTGCCTAACAGTTGATCAAACCACATTGAAAGTCTTTAGCCGGTTTCTGGGTATTAACTTTGGGTCAATTGTCACCAAACCATCTGTCGTGTCGTTATGTGCTCAAGAGGTCACTGCCAATAAGCCATTCATTTGCAAAATATCTGTCATCCATCTTGACCATCCCTGAGTCAGTCCTTGCAACTAAATTTCTTCAACTTGATCTATGATTTCGTGTTGTGGGCTTGCCTACGACGGATCGCTTTCTATCGACATCAGCTCATTATCTAGTAAGATGATCTAGAAATCGTCAGTACCTTGAGATCTGCATGCCTCAATGGCAGGTTTCTCGCCTTTGACGATAGTTTACATCATTGACTTTTGATCAAAGGATTCCATGACATGCTCAACATCAACACATTTATTCGCATCTCATGGATTGTACTGGGTACTTTGAGAGCCATTGACATCACTGGTGGTTTCTCTGACACTTGTTAACAATTTACATCATTGACTGGTATCAAGTGGTTTCTACCATATTCGACATCAACACATTTGTTTGCATGGATAGAATTGTACTATTTTGGGGAGTAGAAATGAAGACCCTGGATCTAGTTTCCATAATCCAGGCTGCAAGGAATTTTGTATTCATTATATAATGGACTATTCATAAACAGATGGCTGCGTCCATACTATGTCCACATGAGTCTATACTTGTGATGTTTTACAAGATCATTCCTGTATCAGAGCAGTAGTTAGTTTCTAGTCAGTTTTTATCTGAGTATGGGAATGCCTACCTCAGCGATGATATGATCTCATATATATATTTTGCATTGAATGTTTTTACAGGTTCCAACCGGGTTCTCCACAAGATGATCCTCAAAATGATAAAGTACTTCACTCTTCCTAAATGATAAGAAATCCTCATCTACTACAGACTTCGCACTTTAGGAGGAAATCTGTTACACAAAAATATCGTCACCATGATTATTTGCAGTCAGTATGGGTCTATCATCACTTGTACTGTCCTCCTAAGCAAGTCTCAGACCTCAGCTCTTCAAATCAAGCTTTGGAAATGAGAGAAAGACATTAAAAATCAATGTAACTCTGGTTCCACACTTTCTCTCATGGTCACCTACAGTCCCGCACCTTCTGTGTACAAAAACTGCGGACCTGCCCGCTCTGTCCCTAATGGTGTAGGTACGGACCCCTGTGAAAGTCAAAAGGCGCAAGTTTTATCTTAAAAACTCACTTTGGGTTAATTCTAGTGGTTTCTAGAAGGAATTTTGACGTGGATTGTTTGCTCTGAGGTGGTTCATGCATCCCAAAAGAGAAGGAGCTAATCCCTTGATGAGAGGAGCTATCCCTTTGAAACAAAGCTTTATCCCTTTGAAGGAGGACCTAGTAACCTCCCTCCATTGCACTATAAATATAGGCATTGGGCTGGTTGCTAGAGAGGTTAGAAGCTGAACATTTTTGAGGGTAAATGCTGGTGAAATCAAGACTTCCTAGTTGAGCCTAAGAGGAGAGATCACACATCTTTTTGGCTTCATTGGGGAGTGGGTGAAACTTGTCAAAGTAGAGGACACTTCTTGCTGGACCCTGGAGGAGCTTGTACAATGTCAAGGCAAAGGTTGTAAAGTTCTTCTTCTTTTGAATTAATACAATCAAACTCATTTTTCTCAACAAGTATCTTATGTTATTTGTTTCATGGACTCCTTGAATTTCATGTTAAATATGTTTTATGCAATTGGCTTTTCAGGTGATATTTAATTTGTTTGCCTTGTTTGTGTTTGCAGATTCGTGAAAAGGAGCTCATTTGGATCAAAGGAGCAAGGGCATCCACAAGCTTGCGTTGGACCTAAGGTAGGCCCTAAAAACACTTGTTTGCTATTGTCTATTAAAGCATATTTAGAGAAAGATAGTGTATGGTTGGTTTGCTTGTCATTAGGTCTTCTTTAGATTCTAGGAAGGTCTATCTTGTCCGCAAGATTGACTTATTCCGTGTGACAAGGATCCTTGATGAAGAAACCAAACAAAAGTAAGCTCATCCATGAGAAGCCCATCCATGAAAAAATGTTACTGTCCTGTATTTCGGCACTAAATAATGACTAGTCACATTAAAAATTATTTTTAACCTCCTTAGAGGGAGAAATCATCATGAGACCTTCACCATCTTGAAGAGCATAATTTTTCCTTTCCAATGAACTATTATACAGCCCGAAACTCCTAGCGGTTTGAAAGTTATGAATTTTTGAAGTTAAATTATTAAATCTGGACATGGAGTCGACCTGAGTAGCCTACATAAGTCAGCCTCCAAATAAGGAAGTGTCCTTTCATTTTTCTGTATGAAATCCACTATTTATAAGGTTTCAGAGCTCATTCTTTTGTCATCAATTTGGTGCAAATTTCAGAGAACATTTTTGATCGAGGAAGAAGATAGATGCACAATTTGAAGAGTGTTTTTATTTCTTGTTTTGGGTCAAGTAAAGAAGGAAAAACTTGTAGATCTATGGAAGGAATCAAACTAGGATACAGAAAGCACTCATCTTAGCTCAGAACTGCAGTTTAGACCTGTTCCTAGAATTTCAGATATGTGCCTAAAATTTCGGAACTGTTCCTAAAATTTCAGAATTGTGCCATCTAAATGCTTGGACCTGTGGTAGAGGATTTGTGACATGTAAACCTTGAAACAATGACAAATTCAGATTTGTGTGAAGTGACAAATTAGCTTGTGCTTGTAAAAAGACTTCTAGCAGCTTTTTAAGCATTGTTTGAAGCAACCTAGTGATAGATCTGAAGGAGCCTTTTGGTTGTTTTTGGCATCATTTGAGGACAACGTTGGAGCAAAAATAAAAGTATCGAAGCGTAGATCTAGAGGAGTCGTTGATCCATTTGTAGGGTTGTTGAAGAAGACATTTTGGAGCATTATAGTGACATATTTTGAAACAATCCTACAATCAGTTTAGAGCAGCGTAAAGACATCTTTTGGAGCAGCCCACTGATATCTTTAGAGCAGACTAAAGAAATTTTTTGGAGCAATCTAAATACATTTGTTGAAGACATCTTACAACAGTGTTGAATTCATATTATGGACCTGTTTTAAAGGCACCTTGTGAAGAAATCATTGAAGAATTTTTGTGTTGACTTGAAGACTGTGTTGGAGAAGATTTGTTGAAAACTTATTAAGTTGATATAGAGAAGGCATCTTTGTCCACATTTGGAACAATATTGGAGACAATCTTGAAAGCATTATTGGAGTTAATTTGGAAGCAACTTGGAGCATTAGTAAAGGGTGTTTTGGAAGAACTATGGAAGATATCCTTGGAGTCAATCTCTTGGACTTTAGAGCATTCTTAAATACTTGGAGACACTGTTGGAGACCATGATGCAGTAGCCATCATGAGGTGACATTAGAGAAATTGTTTGGGTACAATGAAGAGAAATTGTGACACCTTCTAAGAGAACAAGGTTGTCATTGATGACGAGACGTGGAGACTAAAGTGAAGGCATTGCTGAAGATTGACAGGGCTCGTTGAAAAAGATATTGGGAGCTATGAAGTATAACCAAATAAATACCTTGACAAAGTGAAGCAATAGGGTTGGTGCCCTTGGGGTTGGTGCCTCAGAATTGACAAGGTTGGTGCCTTGGAAAGTCCAAGTTGGTGCTTGGAAAATATAGGATTGGTGTCCTTGGAGTTGGTGCTCCTAAACTCAAGGTTGGTGCCTTGGATAAGATAGATTTGGATCCCTAGAGGATCGAAGTCCTCAAGAAACCAGGTCGGAACCTGTACCAAAGAAGGGTTGGTGCCCTAGGGGTTGGAGCCTCTTAATGCAAGGTCGATGCCTTGAGAACATGGGGTTGGTGCCCTAGAGGTCGAAGCCTCAAAAAAGTCTGAGTTGGTGCTTGGCAATAGGTTGGAGCCTAGGAGATTGATGATCAATGTATTCATCTACGGTTGGAGCCCTATATATATTGTACTTGATTCATTGTAAAGATGATATTAATAAAGAATTTATTCCTATTTTTCATTTTTTGTTCTAATTATAAGTGATTTAACTGGTAAAAGTAATAATTGAAAAGGAATACTAATTCAACCCCCCTCTCAATATTTCCAACAATTGGTGTTAGAGCTAGTACCTTCACTTAAAGCCTAAAAACTTGAAGGTTGATCATTAGAACACAAATGGCGAAGCCAAGGGAGAAAGTCTTCAATCCTCCTAAAGAGGTGTCTCCCTTAACCACCGAAATTGAAGTCAATCAATTTGTGAAGGCTTCATTGTTCAATGGAAACTTTGATATATGGGAAGCAAGAATGAGGAATTTCTTAAAGACTCAAGGTATTGAAGTTTGGAAATTGGTGATTGTTGATAGCATCATAGATGGAGAATCCAAGGAACATAATACAAGAGCAATGAAAGTGATCTTGAATGGGCTACCTGATTCTATGAAGGCCAATTTTGAAAAATGTTCGTCAACAAAAGGAATATGGGATAAACTTCATGATCTTCACTCAAAAGGAGCATTTACAATGATCTCTAGTCAAGAAAATGATGGAAAACAAGAAGGAAATCCAAATCCCATCAAGGAAGGTGAAGATAAGAGTGATAACATCAAGGCTAAAGAATACCTAGAAGATGAAGAGAATGAAAAAGATTTTGAAGAATATCTCCTCACTAAACTTATGGCTACCATGGAAGAGATTAACAATTTGAACAAGGAAAATGAGAAACTTAAGAAGAAAGCACAAGTTGGTGACCAAGACAAGACAAGGAAGGAAGTTGACCTTGTCAAGCTTCAAGTACAAGAAAGAGATGAGGAGCTCACCAAGATTAAGGAAGAATTTCATCAAAACAAGAGAAAGCATCATGAAGAGGTCATATCCATGACAAATCAATTGGATAAAGCAAAGAAACAGGAATATACCTTGTCAATCCACCTTGAACAAAGGCACAAAAGCTTGAACAAACTTGAAACAAAGATTGGTCAATACAAGGAAGAGGTCTCCTCGCTTAGATATCAACTAGAAGAAGGAAGGAAACACACACAAGGAGTTGAGAAGGTCATGGAAGCATTGGAAATCATAGAAGGATAGGTTGATGAAGTAGAAAAGGAGAGAAACACCATGATATGCCAACTAGAAGAAAAGGATGATGACATCATCAAGTTAAAATCAGAAATCACTTCCCTTAAGACCCAATCATGTGAAGCAAGCAAGATGAAGGAAGAAATGGAAATCATTCTATAGAAGAAGGATGAATAATGCAAGAAAATGAAGGAAGAAATTATCTTTCTTAAAATGAAATTGACTTGCTGAATAAGAACTTGAAAAGTTCTCAAACCCTAGATGACATCCTAAGTCATCAAAAGTATCCCCTTGATAAATCAGGTCTTGGCTATGCACGTGAATCCTCAAGCAAGAACGATGTGAAACCCAATGCTTCAAACAAAAAGGATGTGAGGAAGCATGGAAGAAATGTTGATGCTCCTAGTTCCAGCAAAGGCAAGGAGAAGAGTCAAGACAACTATGGAGGAAACCCTCCTCCAAGAAGAAATGCAAATGGTGTCAAGGATTCAAGAAGAAATGGTTATCATCAAAGGATCCCAAGGCAAAAAGAATTCAAAAGTAAATCAAGGAAACCTTCTTTTCCCAGGTACCAAAGTATATTTCTTGGTTATTGTTATGCTTGTACAAACTTTGGACACGTGGCAAAAGACTGTAGGGCATATCACAAAGATAAATTTTATGGTCCTTGTCAATCTTCGAGAAGAAATTTTGCAAGAAATCATGAATTCTTATTCATGAACAACATAGAATGCTTCAAGTGTCATAAAATTGGTCATATGGCACGTAATTTTAACTTGAATTGGGCTCCTACACAAGCTAGAACCATGCTAGAGAAGAAAGTTACACAAGTATGGAGAAGGAAGCAAATACAATATGAAAATATCTTGAACTCTCCGGCCAACAACACATGTTGTTGACCTGATCTTCGAAAATCTAGACATTTGATGGGGAGACTCTACCAAAAGTAAGACCATGCATACAATTAGGGGGAGCATATGATGATTAAGAATTCTTGCAGAAGCTATCCATATCCTTGATGAGTCACATGGACAATCATCCCTTGATAGATCGTCTATTGGGAGCAATTCCATTGAAGAACATGACCCCTTATTCATCCATGAACCATTATTAAAGATTTTTTTCCACTTGATCACTAAGCAGGTAATATTTCATGAGCTAGTGAAGGTCGTGTAGACAGGGGGAGTTGGTTCATCACATGAATGAATGTAAGCACATCTATCATGGACCACATTGCCAAAAAGAAGAGCACCATGATAGGAGGAGTAACGTACCTATGAAGAACTACTATTCATGAAGAAAAAAAGCATCTCGATAGGGGGAGTTCTTGGACACCCCGTTTTCCATTGATGTCAAAGGGTAGAGAATATTTGAAAGTGCAATAATATTGCCATCAATGACAAAGGGGGATATTGTTAATCTAGGTTGTCATTGATGTCAATAGTTGATCAATGATATAGTAGTAATTGTATGACAAATATTCTTGAGATGCTACAATGTCATTGATGAATATGTCAAGTCACTAATGAAGAAGTTCCAAGTGCCATTCATGTACCTTGATGAACTAGGAGCCTTTATGAAGAAACCAAACAAAATTAAGCTCATCCATGAGAAGCCCATCCATGAAAAAATGTTGTTGTCCTATATTTCTGCACTAAATAACGACCAATCATATTAAAAATTATTTTTCACCTCCTTAGAGGAAGAATCTCATCATGAGACCTTCACCATCTTGAAGAGCATAATTTTTCCTTTCCAATGAGCTATTACAAAGCCCGAAACTCCAAGCGGTTTGAAAGTTATGATTTTTTGAAGTTAAATTATTAAATCTGGACATGGAGCCGACCTGAGCAACCTACAAAAGTCAACCTCCAAAGAAGGACGTGTCCTTTCATTTTGCTGTATGAAAACCACTATTTATAAGGTTTCAGAGCTCATTCTTTTGTCATCAATTCGGTGCAAATTTTAGAGAACATTTTTGACTGAGGAAGAAGATAGATGCACCGTTTGAAGAGTATTTTTATTTATGTTTTGGATCAAGTAAAGAAGGAAAAACTTGCAGATCTGTGGAAGGAATCAAACTAGGATACAGAAAGCACTCATCTCAGCTTAGACCTGTGGTTTAGACCTGTTCCTATAATTTCGGACATGTGCCTAAAATTTCAAAACTGTTCCTAAAATTTTGGGCTTGTGCCATCTAAATGCTTGGACCTGTGGTAGAGGATCTGTGACATGTAAACCTTGAAACAATGACAAATTCAGACGTGTGTGAAGTGACAAATCAGCTTGTGCTTGTAAACAGACTTCTAGAATCTTTTTAAGAATTGTTTGAAGCAACCTAGTGATAGATCTGAAGGAGCCTTTTGGCTGTTTTTGGCATCTTTTGAGGACAACGTTGGAGGAGAACTAAAATTATCGAAGAGAGGATCTAGAGGAGTTGTTGATCCATTTGTATGGTTGTTGAAGACGACATTTTGGAGCATTATAGTGACATATTTTGAAATAGTCCTACAATCAGTTTAGAGCATCCTAACGACATATTTTGGAGTAGCCCACTAACATTTTTAGAGTAGACTAAAGACATTTTTTTGAGAAATCTAAAGAAATTTGCTGAAGACATCTTACAACAGTGTTGAATTCATATTATGGACCTATTTTAAAGGCATCTTGTGAAGAAATCATTGAATAATTTTTGTGTTGACTTGAAGACTGTGTCAGAGTAGATTTGTTGAAAACTTATTGAGCTGATATAGTGCATGCATGTTTGTCCACATTTGGAACAATATTGGAGATAGTCTTGTAAGCATTATTGGAGTTAATCTGGAAGCAAATTGGAGCATTAGTAAAGGGTGTTTTGGAAGAACTATCGAAGATATCCTTGGAGTCAATCTCTTGGACTTTTGAGCATTCTTAAATACTTGGAGACACCCTTGGAGACCATGATGCACTAGCCATCATGAGGTGACCTTGGAGAAATTGTTGGGTACGATGAAGAGAAATTATGACACCTTCTAAGAGAATAAGGTTGTCATTGATGATGAGACGTGGAGACTAAAGTGAAGGCATTGCTGAAGATTGATAGGGCTCGTTGAAGAAGATATTGGGAGCTGTGAAGTATAACCAAATACATACCTTGACAAAGTGAAGCGATAGGGTTGGAGCCCTTGGGGTTGGTGCCTTGGAAAGTCCAAGTTGGTGCTTGGAAAATATAGGATTGGTGTCCTTGGAGTTGGTGCTCCTAAACTCAAGGTTGGTGCCTTGGATAAGATAGGGTTGGAGCCCTAGAGGATCAAAGTCCTCAAGAAACTAGGTCGAAACCTGTACCAAAGAAGGGTTGGTGCCCTAGGGGTTGGATCCTTTAAATGCAAGGTCGGTGCCTTGAGAAGATAGGGTTGGTGCCCTAGAGGTTGGAGCCTCACAAAAGTCCGAGTTGGTGCTTGGAAATAGGTTGGAACCTGGGAGATTGACGATGAGTGTCTTCATCTAGGGTTGGAGCCCTATATATATTGTACTCGATTCATTGTAAAGATTATATTAATAAAAGAATTATTCCTATTGTTCATTATGTGTTCTAAATATAAGTGATTAAACTGGTAAAAGTAACAATTGAAAAGGAATATTGATTTACCCCCCTCTCAGTATTTCCAACATCATTAACTTCTACAATCCTTTTATAAATATGCATCAGGTTCAATAGACTATAGTGTGTATTGTCTTTCCATACTCTGAATTTGAAGAGGAGGATATTGCCTTCTATTCCTTATTTCTACTTGGATTATTCTTCAACACATATACCTTATTTTCATTTATGATCCCTTTTTCTATAAAATTTACAGTGTCTTCTTCTATAAATTTTCATCCTCTTGAGGTAAATATAACTACATGTCCTCTATCAGTCATTTGACCCACACTCAGAATGTTCTACTTTATACATTCAACCAATAATACATTAGCTGCTTCTATATTTTTAACATCAAGACCAACTCTACCTATTCCTGGAACCTTTGCCGGTGCACTGTTTCTAAGAATAATGTCACCATGTTTGGTTTCCTTGAGAGAGATAAATATGCTCTTATCACCAGACATGTGATGAGAGCATACACTATCTATGTACTGGTGATTTATTTTTTTTCTTCTAGTGTGCATAGAGTAAGGCCACACTTCTCTTGCTACTTTTTCTTTTTGTTGCAAGTTTTCGTATGAGGATTGATGATGGAGGTGTCTTCTTCCATGATTTTGTTAAATGTATTTTTTTTTTTCATTTGCATGTCTCGTTGTCTAAATGAATTCATTGAATTTCTCTTGCATTGTTTTTCCGCATTCCTAAATTTATTGCATGTATAACACCTTATGTGACTAGATAATGAGACAAAAGAGTCATGGTAATTTTTCTTCATGTTACTTTCATTTTTATATGATCTACAATATATATCCATATGATAAATAAGTTGCATGTAAAACAATAGCCTTAAAAGAAACTTGAATACCTGGGAATCGATGATCTTCTTGAATACCCGAGAACCAATTTTTCAAAGCATCAAGCATTCAATAATAAATATACAAACATGAAGATGTATTACTAAATCTTAAGCATAACTATGCTTGGTTAAGCCATAAATATCTAAAACCTGCAAAGTTCATATAAAAATATATACAAGATACACAACCTCCTGCAATATAGGTTCCCATGAACACATATGCAACATACAATCATACTTTAATAGTACAAAGATTCTCTCAACTTGTTAGAATATTAGTGCAATGCCAAATAACTCTACCCAAATACCAACTTCATATAACCAATCTCTATCTACAATATCAACACACTTTGAATATCAAGCACTTCTCTGTAAAAAGTGCTTATGACAATCAATAGTGTACATCTTTTCTCATTTTCATTTGATACATCAATTGAGACAACAACATACATAACTATACACACCATACCCAATCATAACATACAAACCTCATGATGCATACTATCAATGTACATAACATGACCAACAACTTGACAAACCTTCACTACAATGATGGAATAACTATTACATGGCTATAACATAGTTTACATGACATATACAAATAGATATTCCCTCACACTTTCAATCAACAACTCTGCAAGAGCTTCATCTTTGAACATTTTGTTGGAAATTGCCTCAACATTGAGAGGGGGCGGGGGGAATCAATAGTGACTGTACTTATATAAATTTTATCTCTTTTTATCAAAAAATAACCCATCAACAAAACTTATGAAATCAACAACAATTGATAGGAGCATGTAAAATCAAAATAAAGCACCATAACCAATATCAATGCATGCACATAAGAGAACACAATTTATTTTGTTGGAAAACTCTCTACAGGGAAAAAAACCACTCGCTGTTGATGCTACTCAAATAATCTATTATGCTGAACAAATTTTACATAGAGGAGCTACCGCTCAGTAGCTGGAAGACTCGACTACTAAGATAGTCTGCTAGAAACATAAAAGTTAAAGACTCTTCTCACATGAATCTATGAACTACCATTCGCTGGAAGCCACCACGACCAATGAGCCTTGCTCAATGCTACTATACTCTCGATAAATCTGCTTCCTGTTCTAATCTGTCTATTAGAAGGCACCCACCTTATCTACACACTATCTACTATGAGTCTCAATGCCTTCAACACATCCATTCGAACCTTGTTTCATGCATTTTCAAACTAGGATCTCAAACCTGATCAACATGATAAAACCAACAAGCTATCTTTGATATGAATATGAAAATGGTAAACTGATACACACATAGAACTCAACACAACGACAAATGTATAATTATCTATGAAAAAGTACTATAGCACTCATTCACTCCATCCATACTCTCACAATCAATCCACACCATACTCCTGCATAAAATATTGGATGAATCATACTTTTACTGCTATCTCCTACCGATGTGAACTAGTGAAGATTTTCTACAAAATTCCCTACATAACTTGCACACACCACTCTTCTTCACACACTCTTCAAGCTCACACAACCATCATATTTTACTCTCAAGACCAACCAATAACCTCATGATATCCATCTATTTTTAATCTTCTGTAATGGTTAAATCAATAGTTGCAGTTCTATAGTGGAGCTCTGTTCATATGTTGGAAGTGGTTTGATTCATTGCTTTTTGGCTCAGTCTAGCCATTAACTTCACTTACCAATGAATATTCTATTTTAACCATCTTCCAGAAGTTCAATATAATTGTTTTACCTTTACATGATGAGTCCCAAACAAGACAAGCCAGAAAAAAATAAACACCCGATGTACGTGAGGAATGCAGAGTAAATTTCATGTTTTCTTTTGGTAGCACGCACAATCTTATGAGAATTAGATTGTAATCTCTCCCATAACACTTCCAGCTTGTCACTGAAAATTTCCAGTCACTACCATAAGCTTCCATCCATGCGAATGGCGCAAAGAATGACCAAAAGAAAATTTCCTTAGCTCAAAATCTATCCAAACTTGCTCCACCACTTAAAAACCTTTTGCAAGAACTTCAGGAACCCATTGGAGCCATTGTAACTGATCATACAAGATTAAAAACATCCACACACATGCCAAGTATCATAAACATAACTTGATAGTCTCAATCACTGTAAACTAGGTGCAGAAGCTCCACACTCTTCTAAGGCATCAACATACAGGCCAAATACATGCATCAACATCTACAACCTCTGAACTAAGTTTTGAACCCAATGCACAAACCAAGTACCTTTGCATCAAATGGAACCAACAACTCATGCCATCAGGTTGAAATCAATGCCAACCATCAACACTGCATCACAACATCAATGCCAACGATCTCCCCCTTTGGCATTGATGGAAACCCCAACTGAAGCATCCAAACAACCTCTGAAAAACTGAACAAAAATCTTCACTTTCTCCCCCTTTGACATCAATGGAAAAGGGAAAAATTCAAACCATCAACACTCTACAGAGAAACCAAAGGCTACATAGTTGATCAAGAAACAAACACTCTCACTCCTTTATGAGTGCATGAAAAAAGCCAACAACAATAACTCTCTTTCTCTTGAAGCAACAACAACAATCTCAAGGAATAGCTCCATCTAGATCAATAATAATGTCAAGGAAAAAATAACAAAAATAGACTATGGATATCAGCAAAACAATATAGAGTAAACAACAACAGTAAAATCCCCATCAATATCACTCTCAACCAAGGCAATGAAAACATGAACATCAACATGAGAAACACTCTTTCCACCATCATCACTAGCAACACCAACAAAACAAATTTGATCACCATCATAAAGCAAGACTAGACTACATCCATCAGTAATAACATAGTGTGGGAAATAGTAGTAACATCCTCCCATGCAACAACATACCATAACCGAAAACAATAGAAGCAAGGAACATGATGACCATCATCAACAATATAGTGTGAGAAACAACACATCATAAACCATATATGATCAACAATAGAATGCTGGACATGCTCCCCTTGAGCCTCATCATCATCCTGTAACCAATGCCTTCTAGTTGAAGGCTACACCTAAAGGATCAAGGGACTGACAATACAATATGACTGAAACAACACCCATCAACCTGCATGAATGGATGTTCATCCCTCATCAATAGATACTAGACATCAAAGCTCTCTCTCTAACATGCCCATTACGAATGATATGCAATACAATGTAGTACATGGTTGTATAATGAGATACAAGGCTAAAAAAATGACCAAGACATGATATGTTGGTGTTATGATACAAGTGTTGTCCTTGATGGAAACTCACTGAGGTCAGTTTGAATTTGATAAAAGGAAACTCACATTGTAACAAGTCAATTAAGAGGTAACAGGACATCGGTACAGAAGAACAGGAAGTTGGAACAAGGGTATACTTATTAGAATCAAGAAGTTGAAGGAAAAGGATGTTGTAAACTATATACGTAGGTTCACTTTGACAAAGAAGCATATACATGCGCATTAACATAACAAAAAGAGCGTATACGTATACACATACTTTCACAAGAGGAAAAGCACGTATAGGTTGGAAAATCAAGGAAATTCAAGATTAAAGAATACCAAGTGTCAATAACATGGTATTAGCCCACAATATTGAGTGAAGTAATGGTTATTTGACCTCGTAAGAATACCTCAAGCTCTAAGTGTTGTTTTGGTCCGAGGTATTAAGGAAGGCCAAAACTATATGAGGAGGAGAAGATCAAAGGACCAAGTGTGCAAGTGAAAGGGTTTCTCAGGAATACTTCTATTTGAAGTATATTTTATGTTGCAGGGGCTATGATTATGATATGATCTGAAATATTTTGTGCACCTTGGATACAATGTTGGATCAGGATCATGAGACTTGAAATGACTTATCATTGTATGATCTGATATTGGTTGGGATAGATCTAATTCCTTACGAATGTTTTATTATTTAAATGTCATGATCTGGGTATGTCTGAAGTTTGGAATAACAACAAAGTTGTAAGTTAATATTTTCAGATCTATACACTGGCTTGCCTTGGTAAAGGTGCATATACATGCAAGTTTGACTCTTCCAAGTAGCGTATACAAGATAAAATCATATTGTTCAAAGATGACTGATCTATCTGATCAATGCTACTGTTTTGCTGTTGTCTATCAATGATGTCTTCTTAGATGTGAAAGTAGAATTGAATGCATAAGGAGATTGAGACTGATTGATTGGTTGATTAAGTGAGAAGGGTGATATTTGCTGCTGTCTATTTATATATCTATAATTTGACAGTAGACCTTCAGATTGTTACTGGTTGGAATAGTTTTGATTTAGAGGTTTTTATGATTCAGTAATTTTGGAGGTATACGTAGGATTGGTCAAAGGAAGTTCCATTTACATGCAAGTTGGGTTCAGTAAAGTAGCGTATGCATTTTGATGTACAATTTTTGAGGTTGCAGTTGGTTTTGAATGATGATGCAAGTTTTTGGGTTCAGTATAGTGTTCTGGTGACAGTGATCTAACCGTTCAGATTCACTGATTGTTGGTTGATTCAGTTTGAGTTTCAAAGTTTCTAATGGGTCTAGTGTGAAAATTTGATGAAACATGGCCTTCATATTGTGTTTTTGCATACCAGGAGTATCTAGTTTGAAAATTTATGAAACGTGGTCCCTGGAGGAAGAGAGAAGGTCATAGCCTTCTGTAGGCGACACCTACATACTAGTAAACATATCGATTAGTACAAGAGCTAGGGGATTGTAGCTCCCTTATAGTAAAAGATAGAGAATGAGAGAAGGTTGTAGCCTTCTGCAGGTGGGTGCCTGCATACTGGTATGAGTCTGCACTGGTACAAGATTGTAAACTGATTTTCTTTATATTAAGAAGACAAAGATGACAACAACAAGTGGTTTTTCTCCCGCATTGGGGTTCCACCTTAAATCTTGGTGTTCATGTGTGTTTATTATGTGTGATGGTTTATTCTATTATTACTACACATATTTACTGTATAAGAAGATACTGATCCACTGATTAAAGATCAACGCATGATAAATTAACTAAAGCATTAGTTCTCTGGGTATACACTGGTTTCTTTAGTTACAGTAGCGTGCACATGCAAGTTCACTTCACTGAAGTAGCGTATATAGATCTGATTGGGAAATGAAAGATTATTGAATTGTAAATACTGATTCACCCCCCCCTCTCAATATTATTTCCAACATGATATACAACAACCCAATGGTGGCTGCAACAAATCATGACAACACCAACTTGTCATGACTCATAACCTTCCTATCACCAACTCATGACAACATGAACTCAATGACTTGAACACTTGATTACATGGATTCATAAACATGATACATGACTACAACTAATGAAGTACAATATGAAGCATGTGGTTGTTACATAATACTCAAAATTTTCAAAACATGATCAAAACTCATGCCTCTCTCCAAGACATACTCAAACAAGCTCCTTGACCAACACTACAAACATTTAGGCCAATCAACAAGATGATGAATAATCAACAATATATAAATCTCATCATACATACAACCATCCATGTGCACAAGATATATCCATCTATATCAAGGCACCATCTTCTAGTAGAAAATGAAGTGATGGAAGCAGTAACCAATCATCATGAGATATGAAATAATCAACAACAATATCATATAACCATGAACATCAACTGAGCATTATAAAACTCTAAATTTTAGCAGCAACATAAATATGGCTCATGAACTTGCAACAACAACATATAACCATCATCTCACATCATCCATAATTTACCAACCAACTCATCTATATGATAGCAACAATAAACATGTCAAAAAAATGTGCACCATTTACAACAAGAGGCAACCATCCACTCAAGGTAGCAAAAATCAAATCAACACATCTCACATCATAATATAAGTCTCAAACTATTATGGAAGCAAAACATGGATCCATGAAACAATAAATAGGATAAGAAAAACCTCCAACTAGTACCAGCATATCATGTCACTCATAACCACCAAGCCATATATGCATAATGCCAACAATTAAGCAACAACAAATAATCTTCAACTTTGAGCAACACTAAACTTGTAGAAACAATGAACCATAAAGAGATATACTAAATGCAACATAGGCAGAGTAGCAACCAATCTCCTCAATGGTGACAATGAAAATAGGTGAGATATCATGTGATCAATAAACCAATATCTGATGGCAATGACATCACATCATATGTAATAAAAACCAACAACAATAGAGAATCCAAACGCATGCATATGGAGCATAAACACCATTAAAATATTTGAATCAAAATTATCTCATCTGTAAGTTTACCATGGCTTCTAATCACTGGAACCAATGCATGTCAATACTTCTTACTAATAACATACAAAACCTGTTCATATAAAGGAAATTTTGCATGAATGATCAAAACAACCATCAATCTAAAAATAATCATTTGCATACTAATTGATACAAGACTATGGAGAATCATATAATTCATACAACCTCAAAAAAATTCTCCTCAACCTCTAATAGCTCTTGCAATGGCCAATGTTAGATAAATGTATAATCATGAGAAACATAGAAACCTCCTCCAAAAAATATCATGGACCATGGTGCCATCAATAAACCACTAGAAATTGAAAGCATGTGAGATGCTCCCCCTACACATGTGTCATCTCTAAATAATCTCTTGCAACAACAATTGTTAGTGCTACAAAATCATGACAACCAACTGCAACTTAATTCTCATTAGATTTCTCTAACGTGGAAACACTTTTAATCATCTGCATGCAATCCATAATGCAACCATATGCTCCCCGTCAGGTCATGCAAGCCTCAATTTTTAGTGGGAGTGATTTGCTACTCCTTTCTTCTCCAAATTTGGCATGCAAATTTTTATTTGGATTCTTGACTGATTGGATTTGCATAACATTCTTCCTTTGATTTGATTGCTTGAAACACAATGGAAGCTTGCAATCCTTGGCCTTATAGCCCAAATTATCACAAACATATCATCTAATGTGCCCATGAAACATCGAAAACTGTTCAGATATTTTTCTGATATGATTTCTACTCCTTTCTCCATAGGTCCTACAATCAACACCTTTATGACCAAAATCATTACATAAGAAATAATACCCATAAAAGAAATTTTTATACCTGGAAACTGATGGGACTGATCTTTGAGGATGCTCCTTCTTTGGCTGCTTATTTTTCTTGAAATGATTTATCTTATTGTTCCTGCAATTGGCTAAAATGTGCCCAAATTTTTTATAGCTAAAACACTTAACATTTCTCATATATTTCCTTGGCACATTTTTGGGCTCTTGACTTGGCACTTGATTTTGATGGTGGTTTCCTTTATTGTTGCTTGAGATTTCTTCTTTGGTATCCTCAATTTATACCTCATTTAATGCTCTTTTCTAATTCTAATTATAGTTTCTCACAGTGGTTGATTTGATTTTTGAGCTGGCTTCTAATCTTCTCTTTAATTCTCCTTGCTTTCCCCAACTAATTTTTTAGATAAGAATTCTATTCTTTGAAAGTATGCTCTCTCTATTCAAGAATATGAAGAAGTTTCTTTAGATCTTTGTTCTCAATCTTAAGTTCTTCTATTAACCTTGCTTGAGCTTTATTTTTGGCTTCAAGGGTTACTATTATTTTAATCTCTTCGCCTTTAGATTCCTGTATTGGAAATACACCTTCCTTACTTCTTGAGGAATCAAATTCGAAAATTTGATAATCAACTTCTTCAATAACCCCAAAATCATCATCACTATATTGGAAAGGAAAATGTCCATGGCTGAAAATACTATTGGCCATACCTTTTACCATCAGAAGAGGTTCTTAGGGTTTTGCAACATTATTGGATGTTTTGCAACTCTTCTTCTCATGAGATTGTTTCCTCTTGTTTTTCGCCATAATCCCACAATCTACTTTCCAAGCGGTCAAGTTTTATTGAAGAGCACTTGATCTGATACCAATTGTTGGAAATGGCCTGAATACTAGGGGGGGTGAAACAATAGTAACTATAATTATACAAATTTTATCTCTTTTTACAAAAACAATAAACCATCAACAAAACTTATGAAATCAACAATAAATCAATTTATAGGCGCATGAAAAATAAACATAAAGCACCATAAACAATATTAATGCATGCACATAGACAACACAATTGATTCTGATGGAAAACCCTCTCCAGGGAAACCACCCATTGCTGCTACTGCTCAAATCATCTATTATGATGAGCTTTTTTTTTTTTATATAGAGGAACTACCACCATTAGATGGAAGAATCGACTACTAAGATAGTGTGCTTGCAACATCAAACATAAAGACTCTTCTCGCATGACTCTATGAACACCCATTCGCTGGAAGCCACCACGACCAACGAGCCTCGCCCAACACTACTGGACTATAGAGAAATAGGCTTCCCATTCTAATCTGTCTACTAGAAGGCACCCACCTTATCTACAGAATCTCTAATATGAGTCTCAACGCCCTCAACACCTCCATGCAAACCCCGTTTCATGCATTTTCAAACTAAGATCTCAAACTTGCTCAACATGAGAAACCCAACAACTTATCCCTGATATGAATATGGAAATTATAAAATAATGTACACACACAAATAAACACATCTACATATGAATAATTATCTATGCAAAATTACTGTAGCACTCACTCACTCCATCCATAATCACATAATCAATCCACACCATATTGCTGCATAAAATATTGGATGAATCATACTTCTACTGGTATCTCCTACAATTGTGAACTACTGAAGATTTTCTGCACAATTCCTTGCACAACTTGCACAAACCACTCATCTTCACACACTCTTCAAGCTCACATAACCATCAAATTTTCTTCTCAAGTGAACCTACCAATAACCTCATGATCTCCATCTATTTGTAATCTTTTGTAATGGTTAAATCAATAATTGCAATTCTATAGTGGATCTCTATTCATATGTTGGGAGTGGTTTAGATCATTTCTTTTTAACTCAATCTAGCCACTAAATTCACTTACCAATGGATTTTATCTTTTAACCATCTTCTAGAAGTCAAATATCCTTTTTTCTGACATTTACATGATGAGTCCTGAACAAGACAATCTGAGAAAACAAATAAAGACTTGATGTGTGCGAGGTGTTGGCTTGTTGGGGCCTGACCCAGGTTCAGAGTTAATTAGCCAAACAAATCCCTGTACTACTGGCCCTTTCGAAAATAGTCTGCGGAGCGCGGACTGATGTCTCACCGGAAGTAGTATGGGAGGGGTGTTGGAACCAGGTTTCCACACCCTTGAGATGTTTGAGGGGTTGATTTGGTCCAACTGTGAGTCTCTTCGCATAGGTTACTTCACACACTTCCCTAGCCTTCACACCTTGATATATTCACCTTCGCGCAGCCCTAACTAGGGGCTAAGGGGCTTCTGCGCTGCTGGATCAACAATCTATATTAATTCCCTAAGTCACACCTGAGATCTTACTTATCTTCTTACACCAGTTAGTTATCTTTACGTAACCGGATGCCTTATGTTATATTTACTTATTCAACACATTCATATGAGTTCACGTAGTAAATAAACAGTAAACTTGCAATTCATACACAATAATACAAAATACAGGAAAAGATACACTAAAATTTGGTAAAACTCCTATTTTATTAATGCTTCCAATGGTTACAGACTCGACTTGCCCTGCGCACTTAGCTATAGGGGTCCACACACTCAGCTGTGAACTACTAGGCCTTTGTGCACTCAGCTGCAGAGCCTTCTCCTACTCTACGACCCAAAGACATGACTTACACTTCAACTCAATGCTTCTATTCTTTCTTCTATTCCTGGATGTCTCTCTTACACTTAGAACCTCACTTTATTTGTACAATCCCATGGTCCACGGACCATGGGTAGATCTTTTAAATCAACATTATATTACAAAAACAAGGGTGGACAACCCTGTGACTCTATTATGACTTCGTGCTCCACGCCCATAAATTGTGGAGTCTTAGAATGGAATTAGTCAAAACTTGGGCTTTAAGCCCAAAAACATGCCTTGGGGGGATTCCATGCCCAATAGCCCAACACAAACATCATGACTCACCCTCGAGTCACTCTGTCAGTGTGGAGATCTTCACGCAGAGACCCTCCAACTCTGTTTGAATGACTGCAAGGTTGGCAACACAATGAGCGATTGCCTGCTGGATCTCCTGTACACGTTGTTCCGAGGCCGCGGTGTCAGAACTGGTTCCCTAGATATGTTCTTGCGTCCCCTACATTTGCGCGAGCTTGCCTTCAATTATTGTTGTAATAACGAAGGCCTCGTCAATCCAAGGCTGAATGCGTACCTTCAAAACTGCTTCTCTGTGCCATGCTGCATCCACTTTCTCTTTTACCACTTTGGCCTGTTGCATTCACGTGAGCCTCTGGGTGAGGGCCACCATCTGTGCGGTCCCTTTGACACTGCCGTACTGCTACTGGAGCTCATGTGCCTCTGTCTCTTAGTGCTGGATGTTAGGGTCCTCCTGTAGATTGGTGAGGACCTTGAATGAATCTTCCAACATCTTGGTGCAGTCCCTTACTGCACTACTAATCTCTTCCATCCCTGATGTAATAGCACTAGCACGCTGTTCTCTTGCTTTTGGAGGGGTGGATGACTGCGCCTTCAACCGCAGCTCTGCTATTTGAAGGTTTAGCTCCAGCTGAACCTTGGCCATTTCTTCTCATGCCTCACTCACCCCTGCTACTAGTCTTTGGATGCACGCCTCTGCTGGTGCTTCTACTGGGATGGCCAACTCAGGGACCATCTGGCAGGCTTCTTCCAGTCCCTGTACCATCTGCCTTTTTTGCGACACGATCTTGTCACGCTGCAAGCTAAATTGCTCCATGTTGATCTTCTGCTCGCTCAGCGTCTGCAATGTGTGGCTCTCCATAGCCGACAGTTCTGTAGTAATCCCATCCTGCAGAACATAGAGCGTCTCCCACGAGAGCACATTCATGTTGATTCCAATGCCTTTCAGTGCACTAACAATAGGCCTGTTGGCCTCATTTGTTGTAACCAATGCCCCTTTTGGCAACACTATCATGTTGGTTGTCCGAGTGCATAGCATTTGCTTGGCTGTAACTGTACCTATGGCGAGGCTAGTCAAAAGAGTACCGACATGAGGAGTGCACACCTACAACTCCTGAATCTATGCTCGAAAGGCCCCCAACACAATTTGATGCTCCTACACAAAGTATTGGAGAGCCTTGGTGGCAATGTTGCTCACCGTCTCGCCTATGTCGTGCAGATCCCCCTCTGTAAGGGTGATTGGGTTGACAAACAGTTTAGATGATTTGACCTTCTTGCGCGGCCCCGTCCACTCGCTCAGGCACTGGTGCTTCAGTTGTGTTGACACTGTTTGTGGGTCCGTGCCACCCTCTTCTTCCTCTATTTCCATATCTTTCTGTAGAAATTCCCACTGTAGATCAATAGATTATGCAATGTACTAAGGCAAAATACACGATCTACTTCTACAATAAACTTTGCGGAAGCTTAATCAAATTGAGCATGATCAATGAGAACGCATATAATTGAGAATGAGAAATCAATCACAAATAACACAGAATAAATAACCCGGGGAAAGCCTCACCCTAAAACCCCAATCTCTGTATTATCATACAGGTGGAAATCTTGTTCAATTTACAAAAAGAATAAGCTCTTAAGCTATCCTTCTCTCTCTGTAATCAAATAATATAGCTCACAGACTGAATAGACACTATATATGTCCTCCTCAAGCCCTCCAAGCCTCCTATTTCCTTGCACAATTTTTCTTAGGGTCCAGTCATGACACATGTGTGAATTGGTCTCATCACACTCACAAAACCTGAAGAAGTAACTGCACAATCCTCAAGGAAAGAATTCCTTCTGCATGCAAGGGACATTCATAATGGAATATTCTAGCAACTGATAGTACACTGCCCCTCCATCTGATCTCAACTAGGTCTCTGTCTGAACTGACATGCATGAGTTATTTATGAGAGAATATTCAGTTATCTGAAGTGCAGTGGTTACATGCATGCATGCATTAACTTACTGAACTCATAATTAATTCAACAAACTGTTTGAATTAATATAACTGGACTTGACTCAGTTAACTGAGCCAACTAATTACAACTCAATATTACAACTCATCCTTATCTCTTTAATTGAAGGATAAATTCCTCAATTAATGGAGAAACTATTGCATGTCCCCACATAGACTTCATGTTTAATTTTCTACAACTAATTAACTCATGGTGAATTAATTAATTATTTTACAAACAGCTGCTAAGATCAAATTTGAATTTTACTTCACTATTTTAGTTTAGGGAATGACTAAAATAGAAAGGTATCCTGAAATGTTATTTATAGCAATAATAAATTTAGCACTTCTATATTTAGCATTTCTTGTTGCTATTTTCAACACTCCCTCTCAACAAGAAAGGGATTATCAATAAACCCAATCCAGTATCTGTGGAACTAAAACTTTCATTTTGACGATGCCTTTGTCAAAATACCTGCATCTTGTTCCTCGGTCGAAACATACCGCAACAACATGATCCTCTTGACCACATAGTCTTGAAGATGGTGATATCGGATATCAATGTGCTTGGACCTGTCATGAAAAACTGGATTCTCAGAGAGTTTGATGCAACTCTGATTATCACAGTAGATCACTGTAGGATCCATCCTCTGACCAAATAATCCCACTAGAATCTTCTGCATCCAAATGGCCTCACATGCAACTTGACTAGCAACCATGTATTTAGCCTCTGTTGAGCTAAGTGAAACTGACCTCTGTTTCCTACTGTACCAAGAAACTGTAGCTGAACCAACGTTGAAGATTCCTCCAGAAGTGGTCTTCCTGTCTGATGGACTCCCTGCCCAATCCGCATCTATGAAGCCATGAAGCTTCATTCCCTCTATCCGTCTGTACCACAATCCATACTGAGATGTGCCTCTGAGGTATCTCAGCACATGCTTTGCTGCCTTCCAAAACAACTTGGTAGGCTGAACCATAGCTTGACTTAGCTGGTTCACCGCAAAGCACAAGTCAGGTTGCGTGTTCACCAGATACATAAGTGAACCCATTAGCTACCGATAAACAGTAGCAACCACTACCTCACCTGAAGTAGCATCCTCCTTCCTCTAGTTCCCAGCTAGAGAAGTCTGCATGGGCTTGTACTTCTCCATGTGAAAGCGCCTAAGTATCTCATTGGCATACTTGTCTTGAGATGCAAATACTTCACCATCTTTCTGCCACACCTCCATGCCTAGAAAGTAGTGCATAAGACCCATGTATTTCATTTCGAACTCTCTTGCAAGGTCCTCCTTGCAAGACTATATCAGCTGATCATCGCCCGTCAAAATTAGATCATCAACATAAAGAACAATGATCAATGGTTTACCTTCTACCATGATGTGGTAAAGGTTCACATATGCTTCACTCTTGGTGAAGCCCAACTCGCTGAAATAGCTGTCGATCCTGTGTACCAAGCACGGGGTGCTTGCTTCAGCCCATACAAAGCCCTCTTGAGTTGGCACACATTCGAGTCACGATCAAAGGTCTCGAAACCCTCTGGCTACTCAATGTACACCTCCTCCTCAATCGTCTCATTGAGGAATGTTGTCTTCACGTCCATCCGGTGGATCTTCCACCCCATCTGAGCCAATAGTTCCAACATCGATCTAATCAATGAGTACCTTGCTATGGGAGAAAAAGTCTCCTCATAGTAGATCCCCTCGACTTGTTAGAAACCCCAAGCAACAAACCTTGCCTTGTGTTTCTCAACATTGCCATCATTTACCTACTTTACCTTGTAAAGCCGTCTAGAACTCACCACTGACTTACCCTGAGGTCTAGGGACAACATCCCACACACTGTTCCAAATGATAGAGTCATACTCCTCTACCATTGCATTAACCTAGACTGGTTGCTGCACTGCCTCCTCGAATGAAGAAGGTTCGGTATCTACACACTCCCCAACTAGGACCATGTACCTAGTGTACCACTCAGGCGAACTCCTTTTTCTGCACTGAGAAGATGGCCGTTCCACATTCTCCTGTGCATCCAGCATCAAATTTTCAGCTTCCCTTGAGCATTTCCACCCATCTCTGGAAGTATCAACATGAGTGGATGTCTCCACTCCCGGATCCTCTGCATGCGACTGCTCCACATGAATCTGAGGCTCCTCCTCCTTACGAACTGAAAGTTCCTCCTCTGCATGCAACTTGAGCTCCCTCTCAAGTGATAATCGCATGGATTTCTGCTCATCAAACTTTAGATCCCTGCGTACCACATTCCTCTGAGTGGAAGGTAGGTACACCCGATAGTTGTGGGGTGCATCCGTGTACCCCACAAGTATTCCCAATTCAACTGTTGGGTCTAGCTTCTTCCTGGAATCTTTGGTCACATAACATTAAATTGATGATCTAAAGATTCAGAAGTGACTTACATCAGGTCACTTCCCGGAAAAGGCCTCCATAGTTTTATTCATCCCTAGTATACGGTGCAGGCTTCTGTTCTGCAAGTATACTTGTTACACAATAATTTGTCACTGTCCTCATCTCAGTCCCTCTGCTGTGTCATACATCAAATAAACATGTCCATATCTTCCCACTCATGCAAGAAGATTAAGAAAATGCTCTCTAATGTTGAAGATTGACCCTTTTTGACTAAGTTCTTGCATCGTAGCTAGTAAACCCTTAAAATGTGCGATGGTTCTTTGTCATGCACTATATCATTGCGACGTCATCGCTAGTCCCCAGTTCATGACCCGCAACGATCCAGATTTGGTGAATTAGTTCAAACAGTTGACCTTCTGGATGTTTCTAGAGTTTGTTGTTGGGTTAGTTTGGGTTGCCTTTCCACCTCTGGGATGGTGGTTCTGCCTCTTGTGCAACCTCCCTTGAGGATAAGCTCCCTCTCCCTCGTTTCATGGAGGCTCCTCCTCAAATAAAAGCACTTACCATTGCTATGATCAGCTAGTTACTAGTTCTTTTAGTTGGGCATTGTTGCTGGGTCTTTTGAGTTTATTAGATAGCTTTGGTGTGAGTGTGACAAGTGTGGGATTGCTAATAGTTTTGGGAGAGGTTGTGGAGTGCCTTAACCTTGTATTAAAGCTTGTGAGTGAGAGAGAGATATTGTCTATTTGGGAGACCCATTCTTGAGAGTGAATGCTTGAAGAAACATACTGGCTTGACCCTTTGAGAAGGCTTGCAACGTCAAGACTTGGTTGTAAGATTTTCTCTTGATTCATTTTAATACAATCAATGATGATTTCCTATATCTTGTGCACAATTTACTTGATAGCTTATGATTTCTTGACTTTATAAGTAAATAGATCATTGTTGTTCTCGGTTACGTGCTCTGTTGTTTTCTTGTGGTGTTTCAGGTTGATTGTTCATTGAGGAGAAGGAAATGGAATTTGGAGCAATGCAATGGAACATCATTAACCACCAGTTTGAGGTAGGCCTCCAACGATGACTATTTAAGGGAATCAATTGTTGTTTTGTCTTTGCTGTGACTAGACTCACTCTAGGGCTAGAGGGGTTGCCTCTGTCCGCAGAGGGAACACTTTCCTACTTCACAAGTTGGCGACTTAGCTGGGGAGTCATTTGTATGTTTTCTTCTTGTTCACCCTTGATTTGTTTTTTGTTTTAGTGTCTCTTGAATTTCGGGGTTAAACCATCAGTTTTTGGGTTACCTGGGTCAATCTGGGAATTCCCCTTACTGCTTGGAAATATTATCTGGTGTCATTTAGGTGATTTTACTTTGTCTTTTTCTTAAGTAAGATCTTCATTGAAGATAGCCTAACAGTTACGACGACATCGCTGATGTTCTAGCTTTGTACTTGCGACTAGTTGGCTTTCGTCTTGGGTTGCCAGTTTAATTCTCGCGACTACTACTGAAATAGGACCGTCTCTGAAATAGGTGTACTTTAGCTACTAGTATCTAGTTGTCAGTGTAACACCTGCGACGACGTATCTAGTTGACAGTGTAACACCTGCGACAACATCTCTAGTTGTCAGTGTAACACCTGCGATGAATCCTGTAAAGTTGTTTTTACAACTTTACCTCCTGAATCCACTAGTATTGTTTATCCCCTATTGTTTCCTCTCTCCCATCAGCTTGTTTTGATTGCTTATGGTTAAGGTACAGTCTATTTGGTTTCATTGAGTGAGTCTTGTGTTTTTAGACCGTGTGACCTAGCTCTTTAGAGGTTTCTCCAAGAAACCATTTGCTTGGGTTACTAGTCTGTCCAAGGTTCATCCACAACCATCTTATTGATTTCCTTGAGGCTTTTTCATTGCTTGTTTTCTTGATGGTTGATTTTTAGTGTCGATTATTGAACCAATTTTTGATATTGATTTGATTTATTCATTACCAAGCATAGATCACAATTGTTTGGATCGATCAGTTCACACTTTCTTGTTTGTCTCTTTAAATTCAAAACCAAAAAACATTAAGGGATTGCATTCATTTGATATACGAAAGTGAAAGTACATGTGCATTTCAAATTTTCATGTTTGAGAACTTGAAAAGCGAACGCTAAATCTTTCATCAGTAGTATTGATGCATCGTGAGATTAGTGTATTGATTCATTGTGTTTCTTAGTGTTTACATTCGCTTGTGAATGAGCTTTTTACCCTCCTTTAAGTAGGTATTCATCGAAACGATTGATGCTTCACTCATTGTAGCTGCATCCTAAGAATTGTTGAGATACATTCGATAGGGCCTGAAAACTGAAACTTTATTCAAGATCAACTCTAAAATTAACTGAATGAACTTAAAAACGCATTGGAACTTAACACGCATTATTTAGAGGTCTAGGCGAGAGACATGCTTTGACGTCATTAAACCTAGTCACTATTGCTTTCGCTTAAGGTTGGGTGGTTCCTCCTTCTGTGAGTCAATAGCTGCCTAGTATGGACTTGTGCTCCCAGTACCGTCGAGTATATATTGGGAGACCCCCACTAGGTTATCATCCTATATCCGTAGGAAGCCGTGTTTGCCACCTTACAAACCGTAACGCATTGAACACAGCATTCGAGAAGAGTGATTGCCGTACTGAAAGTCCTTGGTCATTTCTCTTTCATTTGATCACCAAGGTGTATATGTAGTTTTAAGGTTTGTCTGGTAAACCTTTTACCTAGTTCTCCAGAGTAAACACTTTCATTCCTTTTTGAATCCTTAAAAGAAAAGGTCCATATGAGCACTTTTCCTTTCAAGCTCATTAAACCTCGAAAGAGGTAGAGTCACCTTTTCGTCCTTTTCTTGAATCTTGAAACATGAAAAGGTCAAGTTTTGTTCCTGTGTCATAAAATTTACTGCCCACGAAATATTCCTGGTAACAGTTCGAGTTCTTGATTATAGTGAAAGTGTTTTTTAGGCTCATTCTCAATGGAAACCTTCCCTGAGACTGTTGGCCAAGGTCTTCCCCCAGACGGAACTCCTGGTCCGTTTCCTCCATTTGGAAATGCTGGTGCTCCATATATGGCACCATTGTCTTTGACTAGGTTAACCAGTGGTTTGCCTGTGTGGTTGTTTTCAACCTCGATGGTCCCAAGCATCATGACCCCTGTTCCCTCATCTCCTTCATTTGAATCATGACATGATGATTCCAAGGTTGAGCCTTCGCCTTCTTCCCTTATTTCTTCATCCTCCTCTCCTCCTTTGCCTGGTGGAAGTTCCATATCCAGTAACCAGGTGGCTAAGAAGAAGAAGAGGAAGATAAAGAAGAAGAAGAAGTTCGATAAGCGCGAGGCCACCCGTGCAACTATTTCCCCGAGTACATCTTAGGTTGGAACACCTTCTGCTCCTTCGTGGAAGGTTAAGTTTCCTTGTAAATTGTGCAAGGGTGACCATCTTCTTTATGAGTGTCCTGGCATTCCTAGGATCTTAGAAGTATGGTCTCACGATCTGGCTTGTCCCTCATCGTCCTCTGAAGCTCATGTCGATGTTAAATCCTCAATTGGCAGTGGTAAGAAGAAAGGGAAGATTCGATTCCCCTGTAGGCTATGTGAAGGAAACCATCCCCTTCACCTTTGTCTGCTCATGGATAAAGCTTCAGCTGTTTTGGAAAGTCTTATAGCCTCTTTACCTCCACTTCTAGTTGGTTATCAGAGGCTCTCTTCAGACCCTCTCCCGATTGACAAAGAGATTAGCTTAGATTCTTCTCTTGTTTGCCCTTCTCTTCCCGAGCCTAGCTGTGCTAAGCCTGTTCCAAACCAACCATTGGTCAGAGATAGTGTCGACTTGGGTTCACCACCCATTGATCACCTTGTTCCAAAAGAGCATCATGATTATACTGCTCATGTTCTTCTCGTCTCGTCAGATTCCCCTGAGTCCGAGAATGACCCTCTTATCCCATCTAGTTCAAAGGGTCCTTCTTCGGTTCTTGTAGAGCATGGGGGCCATCATATGATACCCCCACCAAGTAGTTCGATCATTTCCTTTGACTGGAGTCACTTGACTGCTTTCCGCCTGCCATCCTATGTGCCTTTCCAGATTACAGTACATGCCTATGATAAGGCAGTACCTGGCACTATCTTGGATGAGGGTGCGTCGGTTAGCCTCATGCCTTTCACTACTTGGAAAGATTTGGGCTCCCTACAGCTTGTGTCGGTCACTCAGAGTTTGTTGGCATTTGATGGAGGAACTAGTCAACCTTTAGGGATCCTTCTGAAGTTCCCTGTTACTCTGGGAGGAAGACCTCCGATCCCTTGGTACTAAAATGCTGCTGCATTCTGGAGTCGTGTCGCTGATATGTTAAAGAGTATAATCCTTCTGTAGTTCACACCGTTACTTCCTCCTCTAATGCTCCGTTTCACCATCTACCACTTGTTCCTTATCTCGCGTCGTTGATGGTGGAAACATTATGGCCCTCCTGCGACAGATCGTCTCCTGTCGACACCAGCTCATTATCCAGGAGATTGATCTAGAGATTCCTTTTCGGTACCTTGGAGCTTGCATGCCTCAAAGGCAATTTCTTCGCGCCTGACGATAGAATTTCATCATTGGTCTTCGATTAGGTGATTCCACGAGTGTTCGACTTCAGCCCATTCTTCACACTTAGTGGATTGTATTGGCCGTACCTTGAGATCCATTGTCATTATTGGTGGTTTCTCTTGTGCTTGTTAATGGTTTTCATTATTGACCGGTAATCAAGCGACTTTCTATCATGCTTGAATTCAATACATTTGTTCGCATGCTAGAATTTGTACTAAGATCGGTTAGGGTTTCAAGATCCCGGACAAAGATTACATATGTTCGGGCTGCGTGGATTGGTTCGTGATTATATGCATGACTCTTTGATTGGCTGGATATGACCATACCTGAGTCTTCATGGATGGCTGCGACCATACCTTTGTCATTATATATGGTCTTATCAACTTGGTGGCTGCGACCATACCACAGACCAATGTTCATATGTCTTTTGGATGGCTGCGCCCATGCCTAGACTACATGTATTTCACTATTAGAGATATCAATTGTACTTGCGCCTACAGGTTCTTCAAGGTGGTGTTCCATTTTGGTCATGGTTTCGTAAAGCATTTCACCCCTCCCACTATCTTGGGCTTCATGCTTTAGGGGGCATCTGTTACACAGTAATTTGTCACTGTCCTCATCTCAGTCACTCTGCTATGTCATACATCAAATAAACATGTCCATATCTTCCCACTCGTGCAAGAAGATTAAGCAAATGCTCTCTAATCTTGAAGATTGACCCTTTTTGACTAAGTTCCTGCATCATCACTAGTAAACCCTTAAAATGCATGACGGTTCTCTGTCATGCACTGTATCATTGCGACTTCGTCGCTAGTCCCCAGTTCATGACCTGTGATGATCCAGATTTGTCGAAATAGTTCAAACAGTCGGCCTTCTGGATTTTTCTAGAGTTGGTTGTTGGGTTATTTTGGGTCGCCTTTCCACCACTGGGATGGTGGTTTGACCTCTTGTGCAACCTCCCTTTAGGATAAGCTGCCTCTCCCTCGTTTCATGGAGGCTCCTCCTCTTATAAAAGCACTCACCATTGCTATGATCAGCTAGTTACTAGTACTTTTAGTTGGGCAGCGCTGCTGGTTCTTTTGAGTTTAGTAGATAGCTTTGGTGTGAGTGTGACAAGTGTGGGATTGCTAATAGTTTGGAGAGAGGTTGTGGAGTGCCTTAACCTTGTATTACAGCTTGTGAGTGAGAAAGAGATATTGTCTATTTGGGGTACCCATTCTTGAGAGTGAATGCTTGAAGAAACATACTGGCTGGTGTTGTTGGGAAAAGTATCCAATTCGGAATGCCCCTATCCCACTCTAAGAGGTGATAGTGCCTTAGCAACAAACGAAGTAAACTAATTGAGTATTCTTCTTTATGAGATGTAAATGAGGAAGAAGGATGTAACTAACCGGTGTCTTCCGCTAGTTTGTTGATCCAATCACTCCTCTTCTTCAGTAGCTCCCAGCTCCTTGCTCCTTCACCGGCCCAGCTTCACCGAATTCCTGCAAAATCACAAGAGAGAGAAACTACAAGAAGATACAGATATACATTCATAAAAAGCTCAAGATTAGATTAAGCTAAACATGTAAGCATAACAAAACATCATTGGTACACAGCATGTAGGAGAAACTCAAATAGTTTATTGATAGAGTAATAAAGTCCAAGAGGAGATACAACCAAGTGAGGCCCTATCCAGCATCTACCTCCCAGCAAAGGAATCCCTTTCTCTCCTCAAACAAAGCATAAATCACCCAATGTACTAATCTCAATCTCAAACCAACAGCAATTCTCTGCAAAGTACAAAATTCCCGCCTCCTGAACCTCTGGGTGAGAGATCCATACATAGATGTAAGCAGAGAGGATGAGTCAGCTTATGTTTTGACTTGTGGCTTCTCTCTGTCAGTTCTTGCTTCCACTTGGAGGTTGAGAACCTCTTACTCATCATTAGTCGAATTCATTGAGGCAAGTGTCATTGGAGAAGATTCTGGAAGCTTCCAGGGTCTTTCCACCTCGTTGAATGAGCTTGCCATTTGTCATTTCCCGCTCAGCGCACCCTGGTAGTGCTTCCACCTGCGTTGCAGTGCAACTAGCCAGTGTAAACTCTGCATTTCAACGCAGGCAGCTAGTGGAGCCTCTGAATTGATCCTGAATTGACTATTTCTGAGTGGTTTTTGGTGGAGAACTTCTGGGAGAAGCTGTCATTGGTTGACCTTGTTCCTTTAGGAGCTGTAACAACATCTTTAGGGACTTTGGATCCCTTGAATTATGGACATTTCATGCTTATAGCTGTAAGGCACAAAAATGTCTATAACAGCTGGACCCTCTGAGAAGGCTTGTGATGTCAAGACTTGGTTGTAAGCTTTGCTCTTGATTCATTTTAATACAATCAATGATGATTTCCTATATCTTGTGCACAATTTACTTGACATCTTATGATTTCTTGACTTTATAAGTAAATAGATCATTGTTGTTCTTGGTTATGTGCTCTGTTGTTTTCTTGTGGTGTTTTAGGTTGATTATTCATTGAGGAGAAGGAAACGAAAGCTGGAGTAGTGCAACGGAACGTCATCAACCACCGGTTTGAGGTAGGCCTCCAACGATGACTATTTAAGGGAATCAATTTTTGTTTTTTCTATGCTGTGACTAGACCCACTCTAGGGCTATAGGGGTTGCCTCTCTCCACAGAGGGAACACTTTCCTACTTCACAATACTACTGTATTGCATGCCTTAGCCCAAAAATGCAGTGGTAGGCTTTGGTCATGCAACATCGTTCGATCTACTCCCACATTCGATCTATTATTCCTTTTGGCCACCCCATTCTGCTATGGGTTATGGGGTGCCGTCAATTCTCGTTTAATTCCTTCTGTGGCGTAGAAGTCTTTAAACTGTTGGGAGACATACACTCCACCATTGTTGCTACGCAAGGCTTTTATTTTCTTTCCAGATTATTTCTCTACAAAGGCTTTAAACTCACAAAACCTCAAGAAGGTCTGATCCTTCTTTTTCATAAAGTAGATCTAGCATCTACGAGAAAAATCATCAATAAAAATAACATAGTACCTTTGTTTAGCAGTGAAGGCTATAGAGAATGGTCCACAAACATCTGAGTGAACTCGCTCCAGGATTGCTCCAGCTCTACTGTCTCGATCTGGAAAGGAAGATCCAAGGTACAACCTTTACATGTAGTCGTCTGCTCAAGTTTTCCCTTGGGTAATCCGGTAGAAATCTGCTGCATGATCTTCAGGGCTCCATGGTGCAAGTGGCCCAGTCTTCTATGCCATAGCTCGCCAACATCTTGGCTCTGCACCATCTCGGCTTTGGAACTCAATGCAACACAGTCATCTACCTCCAGCTTGTAGAGATTCTTAACTTGAATCCCAATTCGCTTTGTCTGTCCAATACTGATATACCTCAGGAATACCTTTCCTTTACTAAAGGCTACATCATAGCCTTTATCTTCTAGCATAGCGACAGACACAAGATTCTTCTTCAATCCTGGTACATACTTTACATCAGTCAGGGTGAGGGGAGCTCCATGCTCCCTCTGAACCACAATCGTACCTTCACCTGAAACACGGTACTTTCCATCATCACCCATCTTGATTTGTATCTGGAGATCCTTCTCCTCCAAGGTATTGAAAAGATTCTTGCCATTTGACATGTGGAATGAAGCTCCACTGTCCAGGTACCACACACATCCCACCATGGATGAAACCATGCATGCGATAAGCAAGAAATCAAACTCAAACTGTGAGGCCAGTGCCTCACCATCAGATCCCTTCGAGGAACCCTTCTTGTATTTCTTCAGTGGACAATTCTTAGCATAATGCCCCACTTCATGACAATGAAAGCATCACACTTTCAATTTGTCAATCTTATTCCCACCATGGGAAGAACCAGATTTGGGATGGGATGCATTCCCTTTCCCTTTCCTCACCTTACTCGCTAAGGCTAAATTTTCCTCATCATTTTGCTTCAATGAGGATCCATCTCTAGTGCTTCTTCTTATTTCCCCCTGCATCAGATCCGACCAAAGTCGTTCCCAATCTGGCAATTTTTCTCTTCCATTAACCGAGTCTTGGTAGCTATGATAGCTCTTAGGAAGACCGAGGAGTGCAAGACTCACCATGTCATCATCAGCTCATGATCCCTACACTTCCAAGCTCATCCCTGCAAGTGGTGAGCTTGTTTAGATATGTAGAGATTGTGTCACCCTTTTCACACTTGATCTTACGAAGCTTGTCTTTCAGCATTAGCTTCCTCTGATCACTGCTGTTCTGATATAGATATTTCAATGTTTTCCACATCAAAAATGGTGTCTCCTTCCCATGGAGGCTTGAGACAATGTGGTCTCAAACTTCCTCCAGGAGGATTCTCCTTGTTCTAGCCACACATTTCTTCCATTTCGCCAATTGAGTAGCATCAGTCGGCCTGGGGACTTGTTGATCAATGAAGTCCTTTAGACCATTATCCTCTAATACTGCTTCCATGCGATCCTTCCAGGCTATATAATTCGAGTTTCCATTAAGGGCATACTTGAGTCTAAACCACTGAAATCCATTGGTGAAATTGAGATGTGATAAGAACTCGATTTCTATATTCAGGAACCACAACCTTCAAACTTCTCCCTTCTCATATATTGTTCTTCTCCTTTGATCACCTTTGCTCTGATACTATTTAGAAATTCCCATTGTAGATCAACAGATTATGCAATGTACTAAGGCAAAATACAAGATCTACTTCTACAATAAAGTTTGCGAAAGCTTAATCAAATTGAGCACGATCAATGAGAACACATATAACTAAGAATGGGAAATCAATCACACGTAACACAGAAGAAATAACCTGGGAAAGCCTCAGCCTAAAACCCCAATCTCTGTATTATCATACAAGTGGAAATCTTGTTCAAGTTACAAAAAGAATCAGCTCTCAAGCTATCCTGCTGTCTCTGCAATCAAACAATATAGCTCACAGACTGAATAGACATTGTATATGTCCTCCTCAAGCCCTCCAAGCCTCCTATTTCTTTGCGCAGTTTTTCTTGGGGTCCAATGATGCCACATGTGTGAATTGGCCTCATCACACTCACAAAACCTGAAGATGTAACTGCGGGATCCTCAAGGAAAGAATTCCTTCTGCATGCAAGGGATATTCACAATGGAATATTCTAGCAACTGATAGTACACTGCCCCTCCATCTGATCTCAACTAGGTCTCCGTTTGAACTGACATGCATGAGTTATTTATAAGAGAATATTTAGTTATATGAAGTGCAGTAGTTACATGCATGCATGCATTAACTTACTGAACTCACAATTAATTCAACAAATTGTTTGAATTAATCTAACTGGACTTGACTCAGTTAACTGAGACAACTAATTACAACTCAATATTACAACTCATCCTTATCTCTTTAACTGAAGGATAAATTCCTCAATTAATGGAGAACTGTTGCATGTCGCCACATAGACTTCATGTTTGATTTTCTACAACTAATTAACTCATGGTGAATTAATTAATTATTTTACAAACAACTCCTAAGATCAAATTCGAATTTTACTTCACTATTTTAGTTTAGGGACTAACTAAAATAGGAAGGTATCCCGAAATGCTATTTATAGAAGTACTAAATTTAGCATTTCTATATTTAACATTTCTTGTTGCTATTTTCAACACATTCTCCTATTCATGTGAAGGCGACTTCTGGCCCTCGCGCACCTTCTCGACTACCTCCTGTGCTCCTACTGCTGTGGCCTTTTTCTGTTCTGCTACTGCCTACATAACTTCTCGTGCTTCCTGCGCTTTTGCTGCTGCTACTTCTTGCCTTCTCTTTTCTTCCAACTATGCCATGCACAGTTTGGCTTCCTCTCTCTTCTTTTGCACAACAGACTTCTCCATCACAATGATTTCTGGGGCACGCCACTCTGGCAGCCATGTATCCAGTACATCGAAAATCACATCATCGATGGCTATGAAGGGTAGCTTGCTCCATTTCTTGGACGGGTCCTTCCGCACTCTGAGATATATGCTATGGAAGTCTTCTTTAAATTCTATAAAACTTTACAGGTTGTTGTAGACAGTGGGTGATAACCGCAGCTTGCGGTTAACCCCCATTTTGATGTTCATCTCCATGAACAACAAAAATATCTTACTGTCACAGATCTGGCTCATGTCCTTAGTGGCCCATAGCAAAGCATACTTCGCGGCCTCTAGCATATCCCTTGCAATTGTGGGGAACTAGATGTCCTCTGGCAATTCTCCCGCCACCAGCACTATGGACAATAGAAGCCATGCATAGTAGAACATTTTTCTTTGTTCTTGTGCCTCGTGGCAATACTCCAATAACTCTTTGCATAAGAACTCGGACCAGTTAAACTGGACCCCTTCCGCACACTACTCAAAAAGTGCCACCACCGGCGCCGGTACCTCATTTGCGCAGCACTTCCTCATGACCTTACCCGCTAGTATCTAAGTTTCCACCCTGACTTTTTTGTTGTTGATATTAGAGATTGCATAGCCCCTCTTCTTCTTTTCTAGCTTGTATTTCTTTTTCATGGCCTCCATGATGGCCAAATCACTGCTCTTCCCTTTCAAAATATCTATGGGGTCCTCTCCTTTACATGGGAGCCGGGTAATGCGATGGATTAAGTGGTTCGTGATGGGGATCGGCTCCTCGAGCCACAAACACCCACCATGCACTAGGCAGAGCAGTTATCTGATGACAAATATCGTTACTGGGGCACGATGGAAATGCGGCACCCAGAGCAGGTTTAATAACCCCGCCTTTTCCACTCCACATAACCACTTTCGTGGCTCCAATTCTATAACCCCTGTCGCAATGTTCTGCTTGGGCTTCAAGAGTTGCGCTGTCTCTAGGTGAGGGAATTTCTCGTGGTCAGTGAGATCCCAATCTTTGAACTTCAAGTTTGGCACCCATCCCAGGTGCTTGCCCTCAAAGATGATGTGGTTCGGGAGGAGTGGAGTTTGGAGAGAGCTCTTGCTCTCGTCGACGTCCTTGGGCAGTTTTGCCTTCCCCTTCTGCAAAGGGATATACGCGGGCAACTTTGTTGGAGGGTGTGTTGGCTTAGTTTCTTCCTCCATGCCCTCATCCTCATCTTCTTGAATTATTAGGTCCTCTAAGTCTTCCTCCTCCTTGTCGGTTTCCAAGTTAACTACTTTACCTATCTCCTCCATCGTTAATCTGGTGCGTAGCGGGTTTCAAGGGGAAACACGCACCAGAATCATCGGCTGTTTGTCCTTATTTGACCTTGATGTGTGCGTGATTTAGGGATTTCTGCCACAATCCCGCCACCTTCAGGGGCATCTTCGATAGTCAGGGCCTTTACATCCTCTTCGGTGGTCATCTCTGCAATTTGCCTAGCTTCTTCAGAGGCTGCCATCTTGCTTGTCCAGAAATCTCTCAATCGCTCAATCAAGGGCTCAATCAATGCTCTACATAGGCTAACCAGGTCTCGGCTTAGAATACATGAGGCATACAACAATTCAATTCGCAAATGACTAAGTGTTGTTTGCTAGGTAGCCCTTTGTAATTTATAGCGTCTTTTGAATCTGAATTCAACCATTCCCCACAAATCTGGTTCATTAATGCTCCCTTGGTGGCAGATTTTCCCAAATCTTGCCCATAAAGCATGTCTTAAATGCCTACCACTCGCTCCATTTGGTCTCAAGTCAAGCATCAGGTCGTGAATAATGACTACAATGGTCACTTTCCAACCAACCCGCGTGGCAGCGCAGCCCCTCTTTTGCAGTTGCGGACCTTCTGACACTTTGCTCCTGCGCGCAAATCCAACATCGTGCAGCTTCGGGGCAGAGTAGTTTATAGTCCCGTGCCTCCTTTCAACTACCTAGAGCACTAAGGCTAGACTTCCCATGGCTAGTCAAGTGGCCGCACCACCTGTATAAGGTCACAACTAGTTATTCATCACTTTTCCTGGAAAACATCCACCTTTTATTGTTACTGGCTATGTCGTGCACTTTATCATCTGCAACGTGCCACCATGGGTGATCCATTTAGTAATATGTGTTCCAATCCAAGGTGTCAGCCTGATCAACTCTCGACGGTAGTCCCCAAATTCGTCAACGTGATCATGCACACCCTGTTTTATCACCCTAGTTTCCTTATCGAGAAAATCATTCTTTATTTCGTCCTCAAGCTTCTTGACTTCCGCTTCCACCCAAGCACTTTTCAACCTTAATCACAACCTTTCATTCATAATTTCTTGGAGCCTAAGATCACTCTGTCAGATTTCTTCCTCAGGTCCCAAGCGTTCTTCTTCATTCAGATGCTCGACCCCTTCTTCCAAGGCTCCGTGAGCCATCATATCTACCAACGCTGCTATGCACAGACTAGGCATTTTATAGTCTATGGGGATTACAACATTCGCTCCATACTCCAGCCTTGGAGATGTCTGCTCCGTCAGTTTATTGCACATTGTCCTATAAGCCCACAAAACCGTTGGTACGCACAGGTCCCAATTAGCCCGCTGCGCATCATATACCTTGTTCAGCGCTTTGCATACTTTGTTAAAGGCTTTTGTGTGGATAAATTTCTACCCACTCGTTCTTTTCATACTCCGTTGTTCCAACCTGAGGGGTCATTCTTGCCATTGCCTTGCCCGCATATGCTTACTGACCGTGTCTCTTATCATGAAGTTTGTGTGCATCCGTGTAGGTTTTATAACATATGCCTCTATCCATCTGGACAAGTCTGCGCATGGATCGTTCTGTCAGCAATTTTGTCCATTAATCACATATGAGGCTTCCAAAACTGTATGCAGATAATCCTCCTACATTCGTGCTAGTCCTCAAAGCTTCCTTGGTGCATACCCCACCATCTTGCAGGCATAGTGCACAGTATCCATTTCAAAGCCTCGAAATGATGCTATTTCGGCACCTCTCTTTCGAATCTTTTCAAGAACTCATCTACCTCACTTAACCCATCATACGTAAGTAGATCCCTTACCTCTGTTGATACGTAGCACAAAAATCTCGTCATCATGTTATAGTTCAGTGTGGTTACCTTGTGTAACAAGTTCTGCCATTGCTCTATCTCCTCGTCAGAATCTAATGTACAAGAGCTTTCGCGCTCCCATGAGATTCGTCCATTTGCGGTGGGATTTACCCAATCTTTCTCTCACGTGGTTATCTTGTAGATGTAGTCCAAGTCTTCGTTGCTTTCATAGTCATGCACTGGCTTCGTGTAGTGTGATCCTTCTGTAGGGTCCAAAGGTACAAATACACGCAAAGACTTTTTCTCAAAAATAATCTTGCGCTTCTTTAGATTTATCACCCCAATCATGTCAGTGGCCCAATCTATCCCTAATAGCACAAGGTAGGGATTGATGTCGTCAACAATCTTTATCACTTCAAAATCTTCCAACGCACTTTCCCCTTCGATATTTACGGTGATTCCTTGCAATCTTCCCATCAGTAGGATCTTTTGCTGGTTTTCCATTTGCAGTTAGATAGGAGACCATTGCAGCATAGGCCTCCCCATGTGCTCCCATGTCTGCTTTGGTAGAACATTTGCGTTTGATCCTAGGTCTAGAATCACTTGGTCCATCTCATATTCTCCAATTTGCATGGTTAATCTCATCTCTCTTCCCGTCCTCGTCGCACAATTTCCAATCTTCAGGACTACGCGCAGTTCTCCTAGTGCAGTCCCAAAACATCTATTTATGAGTTCCTGCAATCCCTTTATAGCCTTGCTGTCACATAGTAGCTTCATGCATGTTACCAGGAACGTTGTGAGCATTGATGGGTCCATTTCCAGCTTCGATCTGTCTTTGCTTCCTGAAGTGGAGGCATCAATGAAGCTCTTCCTTGCTTCCATGAAGGTTTCCTTAGCGCGCTCCAAATCAAACTCTGGTTCTTTCATTGGAGCCTTGCCAACCCAAGTACTATCTTCAGGCTGCTTTCTTTTGTCATCCCTTGCTGTAATTCCACTTCAGAGCATAATATTTACGTTAGGGTCTTCCTCGTGCGGTTCAGACCTCATCATTTGCAGTATCTGAGTCGGGGGAGGTTGGAGCGCTCCTTTGTCACACAGCCACGTTATCAGTGTGGGACAATCCTCTGTCTCATGATCAAATAATGTATAATACAAGCATGATGGATGCATTGGATTCATACAATCACAGGCATAATGTCCCGACCCTCGACAATTGTAACATACCAGCTCTCCGCGACCTCTTCCAGGTCCTCCTCCAACTCGGCCTCGTCCGCGCCCCTAAAATCTGGTTCACACCATCCCTATGTTCTAGTCAAGGGGTTGTGTTTCGTCCTGTACTCATGTCCCACTGATCTACAAAAATTACAGAACAACTATTGTGAATTATACGTGTACTTCTGCAACAGATGGCAGCTGTCCATAACATGCTTTCCTCCTATTTGACAAATTACGCACCAAAACACAAGCATCATGCTAGGTCCTGCTTGTGCCTCTGGTCTCAACGACATTGGTCCTCCTCCCACGAGGTAATTCACAAACACTGGGCAGTGATCCTTGTCATGACCCTGACCCTTACATTTAACACACCATACCTCGTCGCACACTTCTAGGCGAGCTGTCTTGTCCTGTTTCAGACTCTGCATCTCAAGGCACAAGTTTTTCAACTACACGTGGATTTGCTGAACTCCCAGGTTAGGATCTTGTATCAAGGTATCATATAGTCTCATCACCATCTCCAAGGCCTCGGCCTAAGTTGTTAGCCTCTGTTGTGCAGTAGCGTTCCTTAAATGCGGCGTTAGCGATGTTACAAACCATTCGCGGCGTTGTCCATCCGTCAAAGTCATGTTAGCTTCGCGAATTGTGCACTTCTGTCTCTGATCCAACTCCCAAGGGGTCTCGCCTGGTAGCATTGTGATCTCCTTGAACCCAATGATTGATTTTGCCTTCGACTTCGACCTACTAAATTCTCTATTCAACGTAGTTTGGATATCTGCGATTCCCGCATTCAAATTGTCATTAGAATACTTAATGTACCAGGTCAGCGCGTGATCCTGTAGAGTGCTGACCAACATTTCTTTCTTTATATTTTCATCCGTGACTCCTTTCACTTCCCATACAACTTTTATCACGAACCAAAACTGGTCCGGATCTTCATTTCCTACTCCCTTGAACACTGGCAATTTTATCGCACTTTCCGTATTGACTTGCGATGGTGGCGGAGGTGGTATGGGTGAAGATGGGGGTGAAGACGGTGAAACTAGCGGTGGCGTGGGTGGGGGTGGTATGCACAAAATCCTGTGCTTGATCAAATTGATCGTACTTCTTGGTGAGACCTTCACAATATCTTCTTCATTCCCTCGTGGAGGTGAAATCAAGGGGCTAGTTTCTAGCTTTGCACTAACTTCGTTTCTGTAAATTCTCCCACTTTGCATAGCCCCAAACATCAATGTATTCGCATAACCCACTTTTCACATAGTAGAATTTTAATCCAAGTGTTCAAAGACTTAACGTACTTACCTCGTGGTCCTTTGAGGAAGTGTCATTCTACCTCGCTATAGCTGACTGAAGTATCTACCACGAACTCAGTGATGAATCCTCCTATAATTCGATCGAGCCAGTGATCAACAGTGTGCACGAACTTATCCTCTGATGCTTCTAATCTGCGCACCAATTTAGGAGTCCACACAATAGGTCCGTTGAGCTTGCACCTTCCTTGGCTATCTGCTAGCTTCGTGATCCACTTGTATAGCTCAGTAGGGAAAGATGCGAAGAAAATTTCATGGATCTCTATGTACAAGTAGCAGTGTAACCACTCTTCTTTTGATAGTCGCAGATTCCTGTTCTCCTATGCTACAAACTCGTGAATCTTCCTATCCAACCAATCCTCAATTCCTTTCTTAGTTGGATTCTAGTGATACGACATCAGACATCTCTATGTAGATGTCGAACCCAACAACAGAACCATTTTTTGGCTTGTTGGGGCCTAACCCAGGTTTGGAGTTAATTAGCTAAACAAATCCTTGTACTACTGGCCCTTTTGGCAACATTCCATAGAGCGCAGATTGAGGTCTCACCCAAAGTAGTATGGGGGGAGGTCTCACTTGAAGTAGTATGGGGGGGTGCTGGAACCAAGTTTCCACACCCTTGAGATATCTGAGGGGTTGATTTGGTACAACTGTGAGTCTCTTCACATAGGTTACTTTGCGCACTTCCCTGGCCTTTGTACCTTGATATATTTTCCTTCACACAACCCTAACTATGGGTTGAGGGGCTTCTGTGCTCCTGGAGCAGCAATCTGTATTAATTCGCTAAGTCACACCCGAGATCTTACTTATCTTCTTACACTAGTTAGTTATCTTCACGTAACTGGATGCCTTATGTTATGTTTACTTATTCAACACATTCATATGAGTTCACGTAGTAAATAAAAAATAAACTTGCAATTCATACCCAATAATACATAAGACAGGAAAAAATACACATAAATTTGGTAAAAATCCTCTTTTATTAATGCTTCCAACGATTATATACTCGACTTGCCCTGCACACTCAGCTACAGGGGTCTGCGCACTCAGCTGCGGACTACTAGGCCTCTGCGCAATCAACTGCAGAGCCTTCTCCTACTCTATGACCCAAAGACACGACTTACACATCGACTCAATGCTTCTATTCTTTCTTCTATTCCTGGATGTCTCTCTTACACTTAGAGCCTCACTTTATTTATACAATCCCATGGTCCGTGGACCATGGGTAGATATTTCAAACCGACACTACATTACAAAAACAAGGGTGGACAACCCTGTGACTCTATTATGACTTCGCGCTTCGCGCCCATAAATTTCGGAGTCTTACAATGGACTTAGTCAAAACTTGGGCTTTAAGCCCCAAAACATGCCTTGGGGGGATTCCATGCCCAACACAAGGAATGCAAAGTAAATTTCGTGTTTTCTTTTAGTTGCATGCACAAGCCTTGTTATAGAAATTTTTGGGCACTGAAACCCCAAGCATAAAATGTCCATAAACCAAGGACTCCTGAGTCCCTAAAAGTGTTTTTCCAACCCCTAAAGGAATAAGGTCAACTGATTACAGCTTCTCCCAGAAGTTCTCCATGAAAAACTACTCAGAACTGGTCAAAACAGGATCATTTCACCTGCTCCATAGGCAAAGTGCATTGCATCTCACCTAGGTACACTCAGTGGGTGCGTTACATTTCAAAAAGCCCTTCTATGGGATGCGATGGGCGAGAAGAGACAAATGGCAGTGTCAATCCGCGAGGTGGACAAGCATGGAATCTTCCAGAAACTTCTCCTGTGACACTTGCCTTTCTGAATTCGACCAAGGATGAGTAAAAGATCATCAATCTTCAAGTGGAAGCAAGAACTATTAGAGGGAAGACACTAATCAAATCACAAGCTGACTCATCTCCCTTACAGATATCTATATATGGATCCCTCATCCTAGAGATCCGGAGGCTGGAATTTTGCATCTTGTAAGGAATTGCTGTTGGTTTCTTGAGGCAACATCATAGTGTTGGGTGATCTAAGCTTTGCATGAGGTGAAGAAGGGCTTACTTGCTGAGAGGATGATGCTGGGTCAGAACAACTGGTTGTAACTCTCTTGGCTCTTTCTTGATTATCAATAAAGCTATTCAAGTTTTCCTCCATACTCTTGTGTCATTTATGTTTCATGCATTTGTATGGTCAATTTACATCTGATCCTAGATTGTTTATGATAATAGATCCATGTTCTTGTATAGTGTTATGCTGCTTTGATTCTACAGGTACTCTGTAAAGCTGGGTATACGAGGAAGCAAGTAGCAAAGGACTATTGGAAGAGAGAGGAATCGAGCAAGGAACCAAGCGCAAGACAGAGGTTGGTCTCCTTTATTCTTCTCTCATCTATCTTTCATAAAGGAAAATGAAAGTAGTTTTACTTTGTTTGTTTCTAAGGTAGCTACCACACCTTAGTGGGATTAGCATTTCTGCATAGACACTTTTCCCTGTAACAAAATGGTGACTCCACTGGGGAGCGACTAGGTTGTTTGTTTATCTACATTTGTTTACTTTATAAACTTATAGACGGAGCCTGAAGTTGAGCCAGGTAGCTTTCGAACTGCATTTGCTATGCAAATGCGAAGTAGATAAATGCCGCTTCAGTCAATCTCCGAGTTTTGTTTATGAATTAAACAACTAATTTACAAACTCTCTAATTGCCCTTGTGGTGGCTCTAGTAACCTCTTTAGATCTACCCCTGTTGTTGATTTACTGATTACCACTTTCTCGGCCAAAATCCCTGAACTGAACTGTAAAATGTGATCCGGAACCCAAGCAAGGTCTTGTCCCTGGCCCAACGCACTCTCTGTTTTGTGAATCTGAAATTTAGCGCACTTCCCGAGTGTAGTAGGTGCGCTGCATTTCAAATTCACTGTGTTACAGGTGTGCTGATCAGACTAGGCATTGTTCATGAATTTTGGTTTCTGTTCACTCTTTTCAGATCTATTCAAGAATTTTGCTGCCTATAGTCAGTACACCTCTATTTGAAACCCCTTTCCTTGCTGATATTCCACCTCCATTGTGCAAAGAACTGTAAATGTTTTTGTGTATTTGTTGAGTCATTTTCAGTTCTCCTTTGCAAAAAAGTAACGTAATTGTACTGTCGTTTCTTGATTTGAAAGTGTTGCAAGTGTCGTTTTCAGTCATAGAAGAGAGTCTGATTGCTCTTGATAGTCGATTACCCTGTTACTATTGTATTTGATCTGAATTAGTAGTTTTTCTAGTGTCGAAAGCAAGTCTTCATTTCCAAATCGCAAAGTGTTGTCATTGTCTTCATTTTGATTTTGAAAAGAAACTTGTTAGTAATTGTCGCTTGAAAAGTAATTCAGATTTGCGCATTAGCTTTCTTTTTATCATTCACATATTAAGAAGGCTGAAAACAAATACATGCATGTGCATTTGCATTTAGACTGTTTGATTGGTTTGATTTAGGAAAATGCATATAGTGTGTGCTCTTTGCTCTTTGTTGAAAGAATTCTGTCTTTCTTTCCTTAGTAGCTAGGATTTTCATTGCACAAAGAAGATAAAAGACTGTTTATCATCTTAGATTGCATTTTAGGAATTGTACATCTACATCACGCGGTGAACCTAAAAGGCAAATTTCTTAAGCAAGATCAACTATAAAATAAATTTAATGAATCTAACAACGCTTTGGAACATAACGCACAACATCTAGAAGTCTAGGCTAGAGACGTATTCCAGCGTCGTAAAGCCTGGTAACTGTTGTTCTCATTGTTGGTTGGGTGATTCCTCCACTTTGAGACGATAAGTGCTAGTACGGACTTGTGCTCCCATGTACCATCGAGTATATTTTGGGAGACCACAATAGGCTTAATCCTTTATCCATAGGAAGCCATGTCTGCCGCCCTATCGATCGCAATGCACTGAACACAGCATTTGGGAAGATTGACTGCCATACCATAAAAAGTATTCTGCAGTTTTACGATTGGTTTGGTAATCCCTCTGCCTATATTTCCAGAGCAGTCCCTTTCATTCCTTTTCAGACTCCTTAATGGAAAAGGTCCATCTGAGCACTTGTCACTTCAGGCTCATTAAAAATCGAAGGTGACTAGAGTCATCTTTTGTTTTTTCTCGACTCTTTAAAATTGAAAAAACAAGTTGTGCCAAAGTGTCTAAAATTTATTTTAAATGGAATAATCATCACCTTTCCTACGCTGGTCTTAGGTTGAGAAAATGGAGTCTACCAACCAAGGAGTTCCCCTTGGAGGAAATCCTAGTCCCTTCTCCTCTTGGGGATATGTTGGTGCACCCCACATGGCCACATTTTCACTTCCAGGATTGACGATTGGCTTGCCCGTATGGCTTTTCTCAACCTCTGTCATTCAGAACACCGCGATTCCTGAATAATCGAGTCAGCAACTAGACAATTCTAGAGTTACCCCCCAACCCTCTACTTCGTCTAATTCTTCCTCTCCTCCTTCCTCTTCGTTTGATGGGTCTAGTAAAACCAAAAATCAAGTATCTGAGAAGAAGAAGGAAAAGAAGAAGAAAGAGAAGAAGAAGAAGGAGCCAAAGGCGAAAGGGGGCAACCAAGCATCGTTTAGCGAAAATCCACACACTGCACCGACCAGGCCTAAATCGCCATGTGTCATTTGCAAAGGAGACCACTATCATAGAGATTGTCCCTGCATCCCTCGGATCTTAAGGGACTGGTCTCCTCGTTTGCACAACCCGGTGTCGTCAACCTCTGATGATCATGTTGAAAACACACCGTCGACTAGTGAAAGTGAAGTCCCTGGACAAAAAGGAAAGTGCAAATTTCCTTGTAAACTGTGTGAAGGTGATCACGCCATCCACCATTGTCCCTTCTTAGACGAGGCTAAAAGAGTTTTGGATGATCGTCCGGTTTCACCGTTACGACTTCCTCCTGGATATAAGAAACTCTTGCCGAGTCCGTCGCTAGTTGAAAATCCGGCTGACCCACCCAGGTGGTCGGCCGAAGCATCTATCATTGAAGATAAACCATCTAAACCCATACCAGATGAAAGTCAAAAGGTCGAGGTGGCAGTTGACCCAGTCTTGCCTTCAGAGGTTCTATCTTCAGATGATACAGTCACCGAAGAGAACAAGGATGACACCGTCCAAATTCTTTTCGTAAGCACAGATTCCGATGAACATGGGGGCAATTTACCCATTCCTTTACCATAGGAAGGAAGTTCATCAGAGTCGTACCCGTCCATCTATTCAGTCCCACCTCCAAGCAACCTAGTTGTTTCCTTCGACTGGAATCAGCTAGGCAAACCCCGTTTACCAGCTAGTATACCATTATGAATCATTGCTCAAGTATATAGAATGGTTTTGGCCGTTACCATCATAGATGAAGGGGCTTCTGTGAGTATCCTTTCCTCGACTGCTTGGAAAGCGATTGGTTCACCATCGCTTTTGCCTGAGATGAGAAATCTAACAGGCTTTGACAAAGGAACTAGTCGACCATTAGGGATCCTTCCCAATGTGCCCATAACATTGAGAGGGAAAACTGTTCACATGAACGTAATGGTAGTCCAAGGACCCCTGGATTATAATCTACTCCTTGGACAAGACTATATTTATTGAATGGGAGCCATTGTCTCATCACTCTTTAGAGTAATGTGTTTTCCGCACGAAGGAAGAGTGGTCAAGCTCGTAGACCAGCTTTCATTCCTTGGTTCACGCATAGCAAATAGTCATATACCATCCCTGAATGGTATTTTCACACAAGGAATGTCTCATCAATCCCCAATTCGTCCACCTAATGAGCGTGAGTGATTCAGGGGACATGAATGAAACCCAGGGGGCATGCACCCTGGTCTGCTTTGGCAGAAAATTTTCAGATATAGGATAGGTTTTCGCGAGAGATATATGACTAGTCTGACACTTCCATCCATGATTGGAAAAGGGGGTTGGACTGGAATAAGATTCCCTTGTCAAATTTATGTGGGTGGAGGCATCTGCGCCACCCGCCTTTGTCTATTTCGGTAGGCATCGCCGAAGAAGTGTTTTGTTTGTGGTGCAGATAAAACAATCTTTGGTAACCTGAAAGAGGTAGACCTTTCCTGATAAAACGAATGTCTTGTCGGTAGAATAAAAGGTGACCTTGAAACTCTATTTTATACTAGGGGGCATGCAAACCTTTTGGCATGCAAGCGAAGAGTGACCATTTATTTTTTAAATTTGTAGGTCCTCTAACCATTTAAACTCGTAGGATTGGTCGTTTCCTAACTTGCATAAAGAAAGGATGTGGGGCAAAGATTTGAAAAATTGCCGTTTTAATATATGAGACATTCTTATTATACGACTGGATTAATTGAGCAGTTTTAATGCGGACTTCATGCTCGTTAAAAAATAAATATAAGCAATGAGCAAATGTTTCCCCCAGCGTTTAAGATCAATAAAAAATGAACCAATTCCCGGTAAATAATCATCATGAAGGTAGTACTTCAGCCTTTAAAGCCTTGGTCGTGTTCCCATCATCACCTCCACTCTGTATTGGCAGATCATTCACCTCCATTTGATTGTTTACCCCTTTTGAGGAACAGCTATGAAGAGTGATCCTATTAGCCATCCTTGTAACACTGCCGTGATTGGAAAATTCCAAACCTTACCTGGAATCAGCTGCTACCCAATTTTATCACGCGTTCCTCAAAGACGAGTCTCCTTTAAGCTCTTTTCAACTGACTCGTAAAATATGAAAAGATTGCCGAGCCATTAGCCTCTCTAGCTCGTTAAAGGGACCGGAAGTGCTATCCCTCCTTTAGATTTTAATATTTTTGGACCTGAGGGATTATTACACAAAAAGATCGAGCGCTTGTTTTGTTCGGCTCATTAAAAGTATCGAAAATTCATCCCTTCTGTATTGTTTTATACTTTTTCGGACTTAAGGGATTAGATGACAAAAAAGGATTTTTGGAGTTTCCTTTACGTCCCTTTTCAAACTCTCTAAAATTGAAAAGGACCGAGTTATCTTTGTCGTTAAACTCGTTAAAACCTAATAGCGACAAAACTTGTCCATAGTAGACAAGAACAAGTTTCACTACTGCTAGGCTCGTTAAAACACAGCGATGGGTTTGCCCGAAGGGAAAATTATAGAACACGCATATGTTATCCTCCTCAAGCTTGACAAAAATAAAGAGGTACTGGTCAGTAATGACTGGGGAAAAATTGGGAAGAAAACTTGAAGAAACTTTGTTGGTAGCAAGTCGCTCTTGAACATGACACTTTCACTCCGCATCCAAGTCGGGTTGGGTTGTTTCATCCATCGGTCACATCACCATGGTCACATCACACCATCCACATTTGGGGTTATTGCTACCAATCCATCATGTCAGTGTCGCCGATATGTTCAAGAGAAGTCACTCAGAGAATTCACCTGTGTCTCACCCGCTACAATACATTTACGCTCCATTCTTTCATGACCGCCACCCTGAACCTTATATCACCAGACCATTTTCATCTCCATTAAAATCATTTGCCCCGTTCCGTGTCATTAATGTGGGATTCATTAAGGCCCTCCTATGACAGATCGCTTCTTGTCAACATCAACTCATTATCCAAGAAGCCGATCTAGGGACACCCCTTTCAGTACTTTGAAGCTTGCATGCCTCAATGGCAAGTTTCTCACTTCCAGCGAGAGGTTTACATCAATGGCCTTTAACCGAAATATTTTTCGTGGTGTTCGATGCCAAGTCCTTTATTCACACCATGTGAATTGTATAGCAGTACCTTGAGGGTCATTATCATTATCGGTGATTCCTCTCGCGCCTGTTAACAACTTACATCATTGGCTGGTAATCAGGCAATGTCTTTCCATGTTCGACTCCAGAACATCTCTCACATGGATCGACTTGTACTTTGAGTGAAGATCGAATGAGATTGAAGACCCCGGATCTAGTTTCATCCATCCAGGCTGCGATATATATTCAGGAAAATAAATACATCAAATGTACATCATTGTGGGACAGATAATCATCCAATCTATGGGATGATGGCTCTACCAGAATCATCAGTCTACACTCAGATGATTCTCTGTCCTATGTACATGAAAATGAATTTATAAAGCTGAGCATGGGAATACCCGCCTCAGCTAGATCATGAAAATATTATGAAGATAATGTATTGTATTGTATCTTATTACAGGTCTCCTCCCAGCTTGAAAGAACTTCGGATCCTCATGATAAAGCATTTCACCCGACATCAAAAAAGATTAACGACATCATGCTTTAGGGGGAAACTGTTATAGACATTTTTGGGCATTGCAACCCCAAGGATAAAATTTCCATAAACCAAGGGCTCCTAAGTCCCTAAAAGTGTTGTTCCAACCCCTAAAGGAACTTACAGCTTCTCCTAGAAGTTCTCCATGAAAAACTACTCAGAACTGGTCAAAACAGGATCATTTCACTTGCTCCATAGGCAAAGTGCGTTGCATCTCACCTAAGTACACTCAGTGGGTGCGTTGCATTTCAAAAAGCCCTTCTATGGGGTGCGATGGGCGAGAAGAGACAAATGGCAATGTCAATCCGCGAGGTGGAGAAGCATGGAATCTTCCAGAAACTTCTCCTGTGACACTTGCCTTTCTGAATTCGACCAAGGATGAGTAAGATATCATCAATCTCCAAGTGGAAGCAAGAACTATTAGAGGGAAGACACTAATCAAATCACAAGCTGACTCATCTCCCTTACAGATATCTATATATGGATCCCTCGTCCCAGAGATCTGGAGGCTGGAATTTTGCATCTTGTAAGGAATTTGTTAAGTTATGGTATGTTCTATGCTTATAATAGTTTACTTCTTTTTCTTATTATATTCCACCGATTAGCAATCACATGTACATAAAGCAAAGTGCAGATAGAACATTAAACGATTGACAGAAAACAAGCCAAGACAAGAGACACAAGATGTGGCGGCTAGCCAGGGACAAACCCCACAATGTGTGGGGAAACCCTTTGATCAAATCTTCTTTTATCTTCAATAATTCATCAGAGAGAAATAGTACAATAAATCTGATTCATATCAGCAGTAGCAAACCCTAGATCAGTAGCATCAGCATTAGCGGCTTCATTATCAAACTAGGGCAGACCATATCTCACAAACCGACAGTCGGATTGACTTCATTCCACCACCAAAAGTTTCGGCTTCCAGAGGAGGTTCAAATGAACCTACAACGCAGTTCAGATGAGGAGATCTTCTAGGCCACGCAAGTCAATCTTTACTTCTGCAGTTGCAGCTTCAGTTTCAGCAGTTTCCGGCTTCAAACTAGGGCAGTCGATATCTTGCAAACCGTTCGTCAGATTGACTTCATTCCACCACCAAAAGTTGCGGCTTTCAAAGGAGGTTCAGATGAACCTACAGTGCAGTTCCAAAGAGGAGATCTTCTAGGCCACGCAAGTCAATCTTTACTTCTGCGGTTGCAGCTTCAGTTTCAACAGTTTCCGGCTTCAAACTAGGGCAGTCGATATCTTGCAAACCGTTCGTCGGATTGACTTCATTCCACCACCAAAAGTTACGGCTTTCAAAGGAGGTTCAGATGAACCTACAAAGCAGTTCCAAAGAGGAGATCTTCTAGTCCATGCAAGTCAATCTTTACTTCTGCAGTTGTAGCTTCAAATTCAACAGCTTCCGGCTTCACATGTGTGAGAGAGAGAGACCCATTTCAGCGCAGTAGAGAAGAGACTCATATCTGCGCAGTAGAGAGAGAGAGAGATGTGATGAGATGAGTGAGTCCAAATGAGGAAAAGTCCTCTTATATTTATACACAACGTTGGTGGGGATGCGACTGTTGGGCTTCTGAGCCTACATGAGTTGTAGGTCGGCTTGATAATAATTCCATAATCAAAATAAATTCATATCTCCATGAATACTTATCGGAATTGGATGATCTTTATATCAATCCTACACCTCTCGACGAGAGGAATCTAATAAAAATATTATTAGCCATGAATAAGATGACCCACATGAAGTTTTGCCTTGGTTGCCAATTTTAACACTCCCTCTTAACCATGGAGAACTTCATCTGCAATCTGCCTATCGATCGTTACTATTCATCCATCAAATGCACTACCTTGTACATCCTGACCCTTGCCCTGCTCTGCTCTATTTTTCCTGTTCTGCTTTGTCTTGTTCTGCCCTGCACTGATCTGTACTGTTTTGTTCTGTTCTGCTCTGCTCTTGCATTGTTCTGTTCTACTCTGCTTTTGTCCGAATTATGAAGAAGAAGAAATGATTGAGGATGTATCATACTGACTCAAAGTCAGTCTCAGAGTATGTACCACTGGTCCCAGACCAGTCTCAACCAACCCAAAGTCAGCGTCATAGTGAGTACAACTCCAATGGTCCCAGACCAATATCATCCTCCACTAACTCAAAGTCAGTCTCAGAGTATGTACCACTGATCCCAGACCAGTCTCAACCGACCCAAAGTCAGCGTCATAGTATGGTACAACTCCTACCACTGGTCCCAAACCAGTATCATTGATCCTAGATCAATGGAGGTCATCCTAGCGTAGGGAGTACGGTAGTTACAACGATGCGTCCATCAGTACTACTATGGTCCCTAACTTCATTTCCCTGCTCATTGATCAGATGAGAGGTACTTCCCATGAGTCCCAAACTGCATGGGTAGGATGCCTCGACAGGAGAAATAATCAATCCTGTCCTCACAGGAGAACACATCCATCCTGCTACAATTTCCATGGAGAACACATCAATCTAAGCCTCACAGGAGAACACATCAATCCTGCTACAATTGCCATGGAGAACACATCAATCCAGGCCTCACAGGAGAACACATAAATCCTGCTACAATTGCCATGGAGAACACATCAATCCAGGCCTCACAGGAGAACACATAAATCCTACTACACAAGAGAGCGAATCATCCTATTCCACAAGAGAGTGAATCATCTTGTCCCATAAGAGAGCGAATCATCTTGTTCCAGTGTGCACCACCAGGGGAGGGTGAGTCACCCTGTGGTCATATGTTGCTCCAGTAGGAACCACAAGCCCTCAGAGCTCCCAGAGATCAATGTATGCAACATGCAGGACCCTTGTACAAGGGTTTCTTGCCGACTCCAAGTCGTTTGGAAAAATCACAAGTTAGATCTTTCCTCGGGGCTTTGACAAGGTGTATCAACCTGTACATCATCTTAATGTGATGGAGCTTCCTTGCTCATCGACTTACCATATCCCAGATGATGTCTATCTGCTGGAGCAATTGACGAATACAGGATTCCTCAATAATCAAATCCCACCTCTGGTTGTTACATAGAATCACAGTGATATCCAATGTAAATCCAAACAGTTCACTGAAGAGCTTTCGCAACCAGACTGCCTCACATGAGGTTATGCTAGCAACAATATATCCTGCTTCGGCGGTGCTCAAAGCCACCGACTTCTGCTTCCTGCTCATCCAGGATATCGAAGCAGATCCCAAGGTGAAACAGTACCCGGAAGTGCTCTTACGGTCCACAACACTGCCAGCACAATCAACATTAGTATATCCAAGTAGTCTCACATCTCCAGCAGTGTATCTTAATCCATGAGAGATTGTGTCATGAAGACATCTCAGAAGATTCCTGGCATCAATCCAGTGAGGCTCAACCAAATATGAGCTCACAATGCTAACTGCAAAACATATGTTCGGACGGAGGTTCACGAAGAACATCAATGCGAATGAGTTTTTGAAACTCAGAGGCATTTCCCAAGTCTGGTCCGACATCACTACCATATAAATTCTAAAAGTTAAGATCCTCGAGGTAGTCATAGGCTTGCAGTCCATCATACCAAATCTTTCCAATATCTTTACCACATATTTTCCTTGAGATAGGAAAATTTCCCTTGGCTTCTGCCATACTTCAAGTCCTTGGTCCTTCATTTCAAATTCAGAAGCCATCTCCCTCTTACATTTTTGAATGAGAGGGTTTGCACTTGTTAGAAAGAGGTCATCCACATACAACACTAGTATGAGAGGCTTGTCATCTTCAACCTTAAAGTAAAGGTTAGGATCAGCTTCACTCCTAGTGAATCCTAGCTTCATCAAGTAGCTATCAATCCGCTCATACCATGCTCGGGGTGCCTGCTTCAGCCCATAGAGAGCCTTCTTCAACCTGCATACATGAGTTTTTCAATCATAAATCTCAAATCCTTCAGGTTGCTCCACATAGACCTCTTCTTTGATAGAACCATGTAAGAACGCGATCTTGACATCCATCTGATGTAGGTTCCATCCTTGTGAAGCCACAAGGGCTATGATCAAGCGGATGGTTGTATATCTGGCAATAGGTGCAAATATCATAGTCTATACCTCCCTTCTGGGATAAACCACGAGCAACAAAATGAACCTTATACTTTTCCATACTTCCATTTGCTGCATGCTTTATCTTGTAAATCCATTTTGAAGTAACAATTGTCTTGTCCAGGGTCTGGGAACTACTTCCCAGACATCATTCTCCATAATAGACCCATATTCTATGGTCATAGCATCCTTCCATAGTTAATGCTTAATGACATCTGAGAATGATGAAGGTTCATTTTGTATGATCGTGCTCATGATGGTCAGGTATCCCTGATACCTGTTAAGTTTCTTACTTTGATGGAAGGTTCCTTAGGGTGCAGCATGTCCTTCAGCATCATCAAGTATCCCCCTAAGCCATGAAGGCCTCTTCCTAGAAGAGGAAGGCTCATGTGGATGAGGATCAATCGGATCCATGGGTTCTTCTACATCAGGCATTGATTCATCATCCTTTTCTTTCGGTTCCTTGGTGTCGGCTTCTAGAGAGCTACTCAAAGTCAGCAGATTGTCCACCTTGCTAAGGGCCATATCTTTGTCAAAGGTGACATCATGACTAATCACGACTTCCCTTTGACCGATGGTGAACATTTCTTTAGGAGTTTAGGAACCTAATGCTTGATGAGGGCATCGATTTTGTATATATACAATGGTGATTGTAGTTTCAGCCCATAGAGACTTTGGAAGTCTTTGATCATGTAGCATGGCCGGACAACTTCCATCATCGTGCAGTTCTTCTTCTCACCACACCATTCTGCTCAGGAGTATGTGGTGTAGTAGTCTCCCTCTTAATTCCAACCTCAGGTATGCCCGAGTGAACCAATTGTAATATATCAGAGGTCTTGCTTTGGCTTGAGGGGAATGGTCCCCTTTTGAGCTTTCCTTCGGCACATTCTGGACATACACCTTCTTTCTCTACTCAGAATTCGGGCATCCCTGTCACCATCTGTCTTACATCGGGTAGAGCTTTGTAATGAAGGTCGGCAAACCTCCAATGCCAAAGTTCGGACTAAATAGTTGTGTCACAAGACATGACACCTAGCGGACTTCCATCGACCTGATATAATGAATCAACACTAAACCCAAGAGTAAAGGCATCTTTAACATTATTTTTCCATATACATACCTTGCCATCGCTGAAGGTTACCTTGTAGCCTTTGTCTTCCATTTCCGAGATGGACACTAGGTTCTTTTTGAGGTCAGGTGCATTTAATACATCTTGGAATTTCTAGCCTTCTTGAATGCTTGTCCTCTTCCTTGATTCTCAACTCTCCTCTTACCTTTGCTGTTGAATTTCTCATTCCTTTGATTGCCATCAGAGGGATTTCAAGTTGCACCACTGCATACTGTACCATGCTTCTCTAATCATGATTATCATCATGCTGCCCATGTCCATGATTTTATCCATCATAATGCTGCTCAAACTAGTGTGCATCATCATCATGCTATCCTATATGTCCATGATCTCATGTTGCCCTTTATGTCCATGATCTCATTCATCATGATGCTCATGATCTCATACATAGTGACTTACTTTATCGCAAAAGTAACATCGTCATTTTCTTCTAGCCTTAGGTCCAACCTTTCCTTTTGATTTAGTCCCGGAATTGCATGAGAAGAAAAGGCAGCAGGAGGACCTTTAGGAATGGGCATTTCTTGCACTTCTTCCCTTGTTTCTTCTTGAATGCATCTAGCCATTAATTCCTCGAAACCAGGAATTACATTATAGTTCAAAAGAGTAGTCCTGAACACATACCATTCAAATGGCAATCCTCCAAGAGTTGTGAGTGCCATTTCTCTGTCAGTAATAGTTTCCCCAATAGATAGGAGATCGTTCTTGATCTCGGTGATTCTTAAGAAGTATGCTTGCATACTTTCATCTTTATCCTTCTTGATTTCCCTCAGCTTATTTCTAAGAAACAAAACTTGATTTGCATCATTAAATTTAAATAAACTCACCAGTCTATCGTAGATTTCCTTGGAGGTGTCCAGTTCAGAGATGTAGGCCACCAAGTGCTTGTCGATAGAGTCCCGTATGATCTTCTATTGTTTTGACTTCTCCATTTTTTCATTTGTTCCAGGCAGCAGCGGATGCATTTGATGGAGGCTCAACAATATTGCCTCTAACATGATCCAACACTCCTTGATCTTCAAGGGTTAGATCGATAGACATCTTCCATCCGTGATAGTCAACTTTCTCACGGAGCTTGTCTTTGGCAGGAAAGGGTGTTGAGGACCCCATAGTTCTTTTAGGATAGCCTTGCCAATCTTCTATTCAATGATTGCTCTTGCTCTTGCTCGGGCTTTGTCTTCACCTCAGCTCCGATACCATGTTAAGTTATGGTATGTTCTATGCTTATAACAGTTTACTTCTTTTTCTTATTATATTCCACCGATTAGACATCACATGTACATAAAGTAAAGTGCAGATATAACATTAAACGATTGACAGAAAACAAGCCAAGACAAGAGACACAAGATGTGGCGGCTAGCCAGGGACAAACCCCACAATGTGTGGGGAAACCCTTTGATCAAATCTTCTTTTATCTTCAATAATTCAGCAGGAGAAATAGTACAATAAATCTGATTCATATTAGCAGTAGCAAACCCTAGATCAGTAGCATCAGCATTAGCGGCTTCATTATCAAACTAGGGCAGACCATATCTCACAAACCGACAGTCGGATTGACTTCATTCCACCACCAAAAGTTTCGGCTTCCAGAGGAGGTTCAGATGAACCTACAATGTAGTTCAGATGAGGAGATCTTCTAGGCCACGCAAGTCAATCTTTACTTCTACAGTTGCAGCTTCAATTTCAGCAGTTTCCGGCTTCAAACTAGGGCAGTTGATATCTTGCAAACCGTTCGTCGAATTGACTTCATTCCACCACCAAAAGTTGTGGCTTTCAAAGGAGGTTCAGATGAACCTATAGAGTAGTTCCAAAGAGGAGATCTTCTAGGCCATGCAAGTCAACCTTTACTTCTGTAGTTGCAGCTTCAATTTCAGCAGTTTTCGGCTTCAAACTAGGGCAGTCGATATCTTGCAAACCGTTCGTCGGATTGACTTCATTCCACCACCAAAAGTTGCAGCTTTCAAAGGAGTTTCAGATGAACCTACAGTGCAGTTCCAAAGAGGAGATCTTCTAGGCCACACAAGTCAATCTTTACTTCTGCAGTTGTAGCTTCAAATTCAACAGCTTCCGGTTTCACATGTGAGAGAGAGAGAGACCCATTTCAGCGCAGTAGAGAAGAGACTCATATCTGCGCAGTAGAGAGAGAGAGATGTGATGAGATGAGTGAGTCCAAATGAGGAAAAGTCCTCTTATATTTATACACAACATTGGTGGGTGAATAGATGCGACTGTTGGGCTTCTGAGCCTACATGAGTTGTAGGTCGGCTTGATAATAATTCCATAATCAAAATAAATTCATATCTCCATGAATACTTATCGGAATTGGATGATCTTTATATCAATCCTACACCTCTTGACGAGAGGAATCTAATAAAAATATTATTAGCCATGAATAAGATGACCCACATGAAGTTTTGCCCTGGTTGCCAATTTTAACAGAATTGTTGTTGGTTTCTTGAGGCAACATCATAGTGTTGGGTGATCTAAGCTTTGCATGAGGTGAAGAAGGGCTTACTTGCTGAGAGGATGATGCTGGGTCAGAAAAATTGGTTATAAATCTCTTGTCTCTTTCTTGATTATCAATAAAGCTATTCAAGTTTTCCTCCATACGCTTGTGTCATTTATGTTTCATGCATTTGTATGGTCAATTTACATCTGATCCTAGATTGTTTATGATAATAGATCCATGTTCTTGTATAGTGTTATGCTGCTTTGATTCTATAGGTACTCTGTAAAGCTGGGTATACGAGGAAGCAAGTAGCAAAGGACTATCGAAAGAGAGAGGAATCGAGCAAGGAACCAAGCGCAAGACAGAGGTTGGTCTCCTTTATTCTTCTCTCATCTATCTTTCATTAAGGAAAACGAAAGTAGTTTTACTTTGTTTGTTTCTAAGGTAGCTACCACACCTTAGTGGGATTAGCAGTTCTGCATAGACACTTTTCCCTGTAACAAGCCTGTGGGAATTAGACTCCAGTCACTCCCATAACACTACCATCCAGTGACTAAAATCTTTTAGTCACTCCCATAATATTCTATCCATGCGACTGGGGAAGAGGATGGCCAAAAACAAATTTCCTTAGCTCAAAATCTGCCCAAACTTTCTCCACTGCTTAAAACTGTTGGGCCGCTAGTTTTTCATTATTATTATCACTTTTTAACAACTATTTCACCCATTTTACCCTTCTTTATCACGTCATTTATCATGATTTATCATATAATTCCATTTTATCATTATTTATGCTCTTATGGATAAATATTATTTCTTCTCCTTTATTCTTAATAAATTGATGATTATTATGCATGATTTTACCAATCATGGTTTATTAATAAATTTTATGTAACACCACTCACCATTTTAGCCTCCAAGATATTTTCCATATTGCAGATTTGATCTCCAGCTCATCATTAAGTGTGCTAACCCATAAATTCGCTAGAATAAGAAGTGACAATTTTGTATTGGACGTTTCGGGAAAATGGAGAAGAATCTAGAAAATCCAAAACATGGGTTTTGTTCAGAACGAAACAAATTAGTTTTGTGATGACCAGTTTTCCCAAATTCGGTCCATATTAATAGAAATGGAAGGTTCTCTGAAGACATTTTTCTCAGATTCGCTGTTGCGGCGAGTTTCCAAATTATCCCAGTTGCAATACCAAATTGGACCTGTTCCTATTGAATGCTGATGGAAAGATATTTTAGATATGATCTTGTTGATCAATTTGTTGTGAACAATCCAATTTTGTAATGGGAATCATATTGTAATCATCTCGGTTGTAACTTCTCTTTTCTCTCTGTGTATTTAAATCAGAACAAAGATCAAAGATGGGGGGAGATTATTATAGGGATTATTAGAGACAGGATAGGATAGGATAGGATAGGAGGAAAGGGGATGGATCTCTGTTATTTCAAATTGTAAATTTAATTTACATATTAGTGCTGTCAAGAGAACTCGATCATATTGTAATGTTACTCAAGTTCAATGAATAATATCTAATTTGAGGTTGCTGTTCATTCACCTTATCTGAAGTAGATCAGCAGCATTCGCTGGCGGCTAAGGGCCCGACCTCTAGTGGATTAAACTGATTCTCTGTATCATATCTTTCTAATTTTTGCAAGTTTGATTAATTTGTTAATTTTCCCATCTTATGCGCTTTTTACTGTTTTCTTGTATTGAAAGAATATCTTTTCTTTATATGATTTACAACACTGTCGTTTGATTCAGTTTATATTCGTTGCAGAATAAGTTACTTAGATAATTATTCAGATTGATTTAATCAACTGTAAGAGTTTGGTTATCACTATTGAACTCTCAGATTGATATCATTTCCATTTTGATTGCTTTGCAGAGATTGAGTATAATTTAGATTGAATCAGCCAAGAAGAGATGAGTTATTTCTACTGTACTCTCGGCTGATGCTATTGTTAATTGAATTGCTTGTGTGAGATTTGATTTCAGTAGAGGATTGAGTTTTGAAGCTTAGATGTCATATTTCCTTTAATAATTGCAATTTGAGTTTATTAGATGTATCCGTTTACTCTTGTATCAAAGATCTATACTACATTTTAAGAAACATTACTCTCTGGATTTATAGCATGCACATATTGTGTACACTCTTGAAACAAAAGGACTTACCCAGGTTGATAATTAATGTGAGGCAATTAGGAGTTTTAAAAGACATCTTTTAGCACCCAACATTTTGGTGCCATTACTGAGGAGAGTGTTGCCATTTCACAGAGAGTGATGTATGTTTGATATTTTCTACTGGGAAAGAATTGGGTATTAAAAACGGAAGGTAAGAACCTATGTAACGATCAAGTAAAATGCTTGCTCCTCTGCCCGCTTTTCAGCACAATTGCATAGAAGTTGAAGTAGGTGTTTGATTTTTGTCTGCTGTGAAAGAATTGGGTAATAAAAATGGAAGGTAAGAACCCGCGTAAGAAGCAAGTAAAGTGCTTGCTCCTCCGCCTGCTTTTCAGCATAATCTCGTAGGGATTGAAGTACGAATTTTAGAGGTAGAATTTTTGAAAAAAATCTCATGATTTCACTCGAGTGGTGATGTAAGCACCACCCATTTCACTAACCAATTAATAGGAACATTTGAAGGAGGAGCCTCAAAGAAACACATGAAGAACATCTTCTATTACGGTAAGAAATGGTTCACATTGCAACTTTTGAATTCCCTATCAAAGATTTAGGAGTGACACAATTGCACATAATTCCCCCATCTTCTCTACCAAATTTTCATGGTTTGACAAATGAAGACCCAGATACATTTTTATTTGAGTTTGAAATACTTTGTAGAGGATATGATTATTGTACTAAGGATCAAAGGTTGAAAGTGTTTCCTCTTACTTTAAAAGGAGCAGCTCTCTGATGGTTCATGAGCCTAGGTGGGAACAACATCCAAACATGGGAGGACATGAAGAACATATTCTTGAAGAAGTACCAGGACTATTGCAAGGAAAATGAAGATATTTTCATTATGATACAAGGGGAAGATGAAAGCTTGGAGGACTATGTGGAGTGATTTCGATACAACCTTCAAAAATCAAAGTATAAGTATTTAGAAAAAGAGATCTTAAAAACACTCCTACTCAAAGGAATCAAAGATGAATTTTTAGAACTCTTAAATCTGATAGGAAAAGGTGATGTTTTTCAGTTATCATATGATGATGTTTGTGAATTGTGCATAAGGTATTCAAGAGGAATCTCCAAGGCTGGTAAGAATTCTAGAGATTTTTCTTCTTTCTTTTCCAAATCTGCTACAAGAACAAGAGACATAAGAGCTGAAATCAATGTTTTATTTGAAAATTTTAAAGTTGATTTTATTAGCTCTCTAAATTCAAAATTGGATGTTTTGCAGGTTCAGAAAAATCAAGAAATTGAAGAAGTGTTTTTCCCTCATTACCGAAAGGAGCATCCCATAGATAGTTGTTCTTCCTTATCTAGGATGGAAGTAGCATATCAAAGAGATGAGGAAGCTGCAACAAGGTCAAAAACATGGAAATCATGGCCTACAGGTATGGTTCAAAACACTTCCTCTCCATCTTCTTACTTGCATAATCCATTATGGAATACTCATGTGTTAGGGCAACCATGTCAATCTCAATATAACCCCCACAAATCTTGTCTACAAGTTTGGCATGGTTCATCTTATGATTGCATGACTACTCTCTCTCATCTTGTAGCAAAAAAACATCCTCCATATTCTTCACCAGTTCTTCCACAACATCTTGCTTGCCTGTCAAAATCATCCACTCAACCCAATCGACTACATCATCAAAATGCTCCATTCTGTACACAATTTCCTGCTCAACTCATTCCATAGCCTCACCATAATAAACCAGTACAACATGCTTACAGTGTTGAACTACAAAATTTACCCACCCTTCCCACCCATTATATCTCACATGCACCATTGGAAAAAACTTATATTGAGATTCAAAATGTTTCAAATTCAAAAATTGTAGAAGTTATGGAAGAAAATGAGGTTTCTTCTAGTTTGCATCAGCAAGTCGTTTTAAAAGCTCAAGAATTTCATGATATGATGGCTAGGGAAATCAAGAAAGTAAAGGATATATTGAAGATTGGTTTCACTCCATCATGTTCTTGCAGCATTACTCCATACTTCAACAATTTTTGACACCAACTTTTCAAGGGAAGTTGGCTTGTCATACCCTGATATTTATTAACATGCATTTTTCAAATTTGGGTATGTACATACTTGAAGCCTTATTTCAAAAATGGTTCCAATAGAAGTATTCCTATACGTAAGAATATTCATTTTTCAAAGCAGAGTAGGTTAGTGTAAAAAATAAAATAAATAAGTACATAAATAAATACATTTTGTTTTTATGTAAAAATAGTTGTGTTTGTTGCAACACGTTGTGGAAATCAACATCGGTGATAAATTTTTTAATTCATTTGTGTATGTAGATGAATTATAATGGAAATAACAGTTCTACAAACACTCATATTCATTTTTATTACCGATTTGAAAAAATGCTTGAATATCATATTTTTTTGGCTTGTGGGCTTGATGAAATTTCTGAAAACACAGTCGGGACAGTCATGTTTTGAGGGACCAAAACAGAATATTTTTAAAACTTGTTTCTATACTAAGTTTCCCTTGATGTATACTGGCCAAACCAATTTGAATCACTCAATTTGGATTTGAAACGAAAACGTTATAACCAAAACATTGAACCCATTGGAGCCACTAAAAGTGATCATATAAGATAAAAACCATCCACATACACACCAAGTATCATAGACATAACTTGGCAGTCTCCATCACTATCAACTAGGTGTAGCAACTCCACATTCTGCTAAGGTATCAACATACAGGTCAAATACATGCACCAACATCTGCAACCACTGAACTAAGGTCTGCAACCAATGCGCAAACCAAGTATCTCTGCATCACCTAGTACCCGAAACTCATGCCATCGGGTTGACATAAATTTGAACCATCAACATTGCAACACAAAATCAATGGAAACCATTTCTCAACCCGATATCAAACATAAAAATCCTCTAAAATAATAGAAATCTAGTTATTCATTTAATCCCTACAAACTTTATTGGCTTCACAACACTGTTAGTTAAAGAACCATAGATCTCAGATCCAACAAATGTCACACAAAAAATTATCTCAACACACTTTTATGATATAGGCATTCACATAGTTCCATATACTATCATTTGCTTCGGTCCACACTCCCATCATTCACCATTTAATTAAAGAAGCTCTACTACAAATTACATCACACTCTGCCATGCACGCTTGAAATGATTCAAACATTGTCACTTAAATCACACATGATATATGTTAGATTTAGGTGCACAATCTATCCTTAAAATTGATCCAATCTCTCATCGCTCAATCAAACCTTAGAACTTTGCCATTGATCCACTACATAATCCTTGATCATTTCCAAAATCACTTTGTCTCCTCATCAACCTATTGATCCATGTGCAGACCAGTTCTAACTCCTTGATATATGCTCTTAAATATTGTCTCAAAAATGCTTATACTACCCTAACATTAGTGCCCATATGTTCTTTATTTTTTCTAGGTCAATATGTACTTTATCTCACCCTACAATGGAATTTATTTGCATTACATTCTCAATTCTTTCTCAATCAATCAACAAATGCACATATTCTCGATCAACAAATGCCAATTGCATTCTGTAGGTGTGTAATTTTTCCACTAGTCATATTTGCCTCAACCTCTAAACACTCGCCAAAACAAAATAATAAAAAACCAAAAGAACCAGTGGTAGAGCCAAGATCAAATGTGGACAATAAGGGAGAGCCAAATAGATATACATACCTTCAACATCTCACATAGCTCGACCATACTTGTACTGGAGAAAATAAAAAATTTATGCAATGATTGTTAGGGCCAAAGACAAGCAATATATTTCTAAAATACACACATCAAATGATTGATCTCCTTAACGATTTATAGTTTCTACACCTTATGATTACCATAGGAAAATTAGTTGGTTTATTGGTGGATTTTTTTGATTGGATAAGAAAGATGTTAAAACTCCTTCAGTTGCATCATTACCTTGGGAAATTTGATGGTTTGACCAATGGTTTTTTAATTTTTTTCACCTAGGGGAGTCATTGTGGGGATAAGCCTAGGCCCCTGGGAATATCATCACAGGGACAGAGTGGAGCACCCAATGAAGATACTGAATCATTTCTCTATGCTAGTTAGCTTCCCAACAATGATAGGCTAACTTGAGAATACTACTAGATGCTCTACCTAGAACTTTTACATACTACTTCATCACTTTTCCAGGCATCTCTAGAGCTTGTCAAACCTCTGTAGCACTTCTGCATCCTCCTGCAACTCCTCTCAGACATCATATCATCATGAACCTATTCATGCCAACCTTTGCATACTGCTGAAATTTTGCTTCCAAGCATCAAGAGTGTGATAAGACCACAATCCAGGTTGACATCAAGGCCAACAAACTAACGATAATTCCAACAATATCCCCCTTTATAATTGATATCAATCTCCTATAAAAAACATAGTCATCACATCATTATATCCCCCTTTAACATCAAGGAAAAAGGTGGGCTAGTCTCACTAAAAATGCATTTCTATCACTACTTAATACACTAGATTAACTACTAAGATGTGCACAAAAGGTATGAAAATCCATTAGCTTTCTGCAAGATAAACATGATCCCCCTAAACATGCGGGGCTACAAATATACTGAACCTCCTATTTCCATACATTGTTTCTTGTTACATACAAGAGACCACTAGATGTTATGACTAAAGGACAATCCACACAAGTTATGTAGTTTAGAAACAAACTGCCATGTACAATGTTGTATGTAGGGCACACAAAAGTTCTTTACATGATGACTTACTTGAAGTGTCAAATGAAATGTTGACTATATGCATACATAGATCCCCCTGAGCACATTAGTTGGTTACAACTCATACATCAAGTTGTTCTTTTATGGTACAAATAGTATAGAAGTCCCAGGTGGATATCTCAGCATATGTGAGTCGACAAAGTATGTATGTATATGGAATCCTATAATAAGATAACGTCAGACAACACATGGCAAGGCATGGCGGAATCCTTCCCCTTTCTTCCAGGAAAAGAGAATAATTCTAAAAATGAATAGTTGAGATAGTAGAGGCATATGAGATGTTTCCCCTAGACTCATACCAACCCTTCATCACCACAACTTACAATCATTCATAACCTCAACAGATGTAACATTAGTAGCCTACATCTTGTAACATGCAATCAAAATGATAAACATCATAAACTTAGGTAATGCAATATGTTTCCACCAACATATAAAAAACCCTAGATACATATATCATTCAACCACTGAAAAATCACAGTGATCTAACAACACATCAAGAGTTAACATGCATAAGGGTTATATGCATGGATGCCATATCATCATTAGGGTTTAAACAAAACAACTTTTTTACAAAGATACAAGACTAAAAATAATCATACAAGGCTAAACCAATGGACATAACACATATGATTAACATGTAAACCTCCTTTTCCATGCATCACTCCCTCTAAGCTCATGCAACTCTTTCCATAGAGCAAGTTGTTTCTACAGACCTAATTTCCATAAAGTTCCTATGCTATTTTCATGTGCTTCCCTTGAGGCTAGGCACTTCTCATTCACTTATATAAATATTTGATAAATATGCATTAGGTTTAATAGACTGCAGCGGGGACTATCTTTCTCTACTCTGAATATGAAGAGGATGATATTGACTTCAATATCTTATTTCTACCCGAATTATTCTTCAACACATATACCTTTTCTACATTTTTGATCCATTTTTTCTATAACCTCTTCAACATATTCTTATATAATTTTGCATCCTCTTGAGGTAAATATAACTACATGACATCTATCAGTAATTTGACCCACATTCAGAATGTTTTGTGTTAGCCCTTCAACCACTAATACATTAGATGCTTCTGTATTTTTAACATAAATATCAGCTCTACCTTTTCATAACACCTTCATCGGTGCATTGTTTCTAGGAATAACGTCACCATTCTTGGTTTATTGAGAGAGATAAATATTCTCTTATCTCCAGACATGTGATGAGAGAATACATTATCTATGTACCAATGATTTTCTTGTTATAGTGCACACAAATAAAGGCCACACTTCTCTCGCTACTCTTTCCTTTTGTTCCAATTTTTAATATGAGGATTGCTCATGGAGGTGTCTTCTTCTGGGATTTTTTTTAATGTATCTTTTTCATTTGCATGTCATGTTGCAAAAACGAATTCACTAGCTTGCTCCTTCATTATTTTTCCACATGTTTGAATTTATTGCATGTATACCACCTTATGTGACTAGAGAACAAGACAAAGGATTCATAATACTTCTGCTTCATGTTCCTTTAATTTTTATATGATCTACAATCTATAGACTTATGATAAAATAATTTTCATGTAAAACAATATCCTTGAAAGAAACTTGAATATCTAGGAACTAATGATCTTCTTGTGGAGAGATTATTTTCTTGAGGTCTGAATAATCTGCTTCTGCAATCAACTACAATGTGTCCAAAGTTATGACAGATAAAACACTCAATATCATCAATCAAGGGAGAGAATAAATTATTGTTCCTTCTTGGGATTTCGACATTTTTTCAATACTCATTCCTATGAGTAAATGATTTTCTTTGAAGATTGACTTTCATTAGTTGTTGATTTTGCTACCTAATGAATTCTTTATCGGGGTTTTCAGAATTTGCTTTGTTGTCTATAAGACTTCCTACACATGCCTATGAGCTGGATTCTCCATTTTCCTGTTTTGCTAATTTACTTCTTCATGAGATTACCTCTATTTCTAATTTCTCACATTCATTCCGTTTTTCTTTTAGATGGTTGCTTATTTATTCTACAATTTTTCCTGCTTCTTCCAGCTAGGATCTTAACTCGATAATTTCCTCTTTAAGCCCATTTTCTTATTTTTCAAATGTCTAAAGTAGCTCCTTATTCTATTCATTTGAATTTTTTAGATCAATATTTAGAGAGATGATCTCAGCTTCAAGTCATTCATAATGTATTTTCCTTTCGTTAAGCTATTTAGTCACTACTATAGTGTCCTCTGATTTATTCACATTATGATCCTTGTTTTTGTATACTTGCAACTTTTCTTTGAGACTTTCAATATTTTTCAAAGAAAAGACAATTTTTCTTCTAAGATTAAATTCGTCATCTAACCTTTCTTCTTCTGAATATGTAACTCAATCTGATATGTTGGAAGTTTTTTAATGGTCACATCTATCTTTTAATAGGCTACAAGTTTCTTCTTCATATACATTGAATGTTTTCAAAGAAAGATTACCTATCATCTTACCTGATGAATAAACTTATTTCTTAACCATGTTACTATTATACTTGAAAATACCTCATCATCAACTTAGAAGAGATTACGATGTTTTTGTTTGAAATACACCCCTTTTTCTAGTCCATTTAAAACTATAACGCAAGCTATGTACCATGAGGACAATGTTATCCTAGTCTATAAAGATTTGTCTGTTCATATAACTTGTGTTACAAAATTCTCACTCAATCACAAGGAAAAAAGCCCAAGTTAACTCACTATGGCACTCTTGTTCATTTAAGGAAACTCTCAAATGGTGGAATGTCATTTCTTTTACCTCATCTGCAACTTTTTCCTAAAGAAATAAAGTACTTAAAAGAAAATAAAAGTTGTAACGACCCTAGTTAAAAATTCATGTAAAAGAAATATATAAGACCAATGTCATGGGACACATATTCCAAGCTGAATGGTAGGAAAAACATCCTAGCGAGTGTTCATTTCGGTTATTATGGCTAAAGGAAAATGGAAAAGACAATGGAAAAGGCTTTGGAAAGGCATGCGGCATTAATTAGAATTTTATTTATGAAAATAAAGGAAATTAGGAGAAAAGGAAAGTTAAAGATCACAGGTTACATGTGAGGAGAAAATGAAGGAAAATAATGGAAATCGAAGAAAATGGAGGTCACATTGATAAAAAGTCTTATGATGATTAGTTGGTAGCTTTTCTCAATGTTAAATTTTTGTCAGTTCAATTTTGGAGCTCTCTCTATTCTCTCTCGCTCTCAAACTTTTGGAAACTTAGAGTTTTCTTGGAGCACTCTTGGAGGAGTGTGGCATACTTGGTATTTGGAGAAAGGAGGCAAAGGAAAGCAGGAAAGTGAACGAGGACATCGGGATCAACAACTACAACGGATTTTTCTTGTAGGTACTGAGTTGCATGTATGGTTTCCTTGCTATTTTTGACATGCATGTCATATGCATGTGGTTTATTGGTTATGATATGTCATTGGCATGGAGGAATGCCTAGATTGATGGTGGATTTGTTTAAAATTTCCATTTCCTGGATAACCATGGTGTTGTGGGTTTTATCTTTGTTTTCTAGTTGGTGCTCATGTTCCTTTGGTTGTGGGCTGAGTTATTAGTTCTTGAAAGCCTTGGTTGGAAAAATGATCTAGAAGATCTATAACAACTTGGGTTGAGTTACTAGTCCTAGAGCCTTGGTCGGAAAAATGATCTAGAGCCCTTGGTGGGTTGAGTTACTAGTACTGGAGCCTTGTTTGGACAAACGATCTAGATTCTGACAACTACTATGGGTTGAGTTACTAGTCCTGGAAGCCTTGGTTGGAACAAACACTCTGGAGCCTTGGAAAACTTGGGTGGATACCAATCTGTTGATGCTTAGTGATGTTTGACCATGAGGTGGAATCACTAGTTGAGGGTTGAAGTGGTTTGGACTCTAGAAGCCCTGGTTTGGTTTTGTTGGATGTGTTTCATGAGATCCCACATTCATTCTTGGAGTATGGCATAGGGGCGACTCACTGAAAGAGATATTTGGTCCACCCTATTCTATGGTCAAGTGGTTTGTGGAAGTCCTAGACTTGGTTGAATTTTTCATATGTTAATAAGATATTCTTTCCTATTGTATTTGATGGGTAAATATACTTGTTTGTATGTGGTATTTATTGCTATTATATCCTTGTTATTTCTATTGTTATATGCTAGATATGAGCATGTGTTATGAAAATGATGATGTATGGCTCTCATCATGTTTTGATTTGTAAATGAATGAATAATGAATATATGACCTAATAGATGATAATGTAGCTAATGTGATAATGTGTCAATGCTTCTTAGCAATTATCAGATAAGTATGAGATCCCTATGCTCATATTTGTTGTTATGACCTATAGAATGCATATTTGTGACATGTTTGACGAAATGCCTGTCATGGCTAGTAGTGGTCCAGTCAAGTATTTGCATTAATATCATTGTTTCAATGTTAATTTTAATTTATGGAAGGTTTCATGGAGTTTTGGGCAGTGGCCTAAGTCTTGGTTGTGAAAAAGTGACACAAAATCCGGGGTCGCAGGCTTAGAACTAGCTGAAAAAGCCCCCGTTGCTTGCATGCCCTTGCTATGAGAGCGAATAGAAGGTCCTAGTTGCATGAATTCCCATGTTATAGGAGTGATTGAGGTTCTAGGTTAGTAAAATGTTAAGTTTCCTCAAGGGTTGGTCACCTGGAAGGGATGGTTGGCTGCTAGAGGTTCTGTAGCATGTGTGGAAGGTTAGTTTCGTTTTGTTTTTCTAGTTCCACTTCCTTAACTGTACATGGGGAGTTGAATAATATCATAGTAGCCTCTCGTGACATGTTTACTCCAAGGAACCATTTAACTTTGGTAAATGTGGGAGGAGGGTGTTACAAAGTGGTATAAGAGCCAGGTTCACCACTTGGACTGGATGGACAGAATGTGTTTAATGAATGCATGTGGGTTGTATATGTGCTTTCTATGTATGCATGGTAGTGGTCATTGTTATAATTGTGTTTCCATGTAGAAGTTGGTTATGTTGTTGTTGGGATGTGTTTTTCATGAATTCATGTCAGATGTATATGCATTTGTTATGCATGTCAGTTTATGTATGTTGTTATGCATGCATTTTCATGTTTATAGTTATGCATGTATAGTAGGCTAGAGATGCATTGTGATGGTCATTGTTGTGGTCTTGTGTCTTCATGATGATATTAGTAGTTATGATGCTAATGTGTTGGATGAGATAGAGCAGGAGATGTAGATCATCAAGCGAGGTTGCAACACTGGTGAGTATGTTATATGTTAACTTGTTGTTGTGATATGATATTTAAATTAATGATTATCTTATATTTTGTTGATGAGTATGTTATATGTTAACTTGCTATTGTTATATGTTAGTTAACTTGATGATTAGGGTTATTGCTTGAAGATCTTGATGTTATATGTATCATGTTGATTTTGATTGGTCTGTCTAGATGGTTATGGTCATGACATTCAGGTATAGGATGATATAATTGTGATATTGTGTCGCACTAATTTGGATTGACTTGTGCATATGTGACAGCCTCCCCCAAGATACATTGAGGTATGAGTTTGATTATGTCATCTATTTCATGGTTGAGTGTTTGATTATGTAATCTAGTTTATTTATTTAACATGGTATGTTTGCAAGTTGTTTGAATATTTGATTAATTGCATGATATGAGTATGTGTATGAAAGGTTGCACAAATGAATGGCCTTGTTTTAAGATGGTTGTACTAACACATTATCTGCTGAGACAACTAATACGTACTTGAGTGTAATTGTGTGTTAGTTGTACTATTGTTGGCTTATTGGGGCCTGACCCAAGTTCAGAGTTATTTTAGCTAAACAAATCCTGGTACTACTGGTCCTTTCGGTCACAGTTCATAGAGTGCACACTGAGGTCTCACCGGAAGTAGTATGGGAGGGTGCTAGAACCTGGTTTCCGCACCCTGGAGATGTCTGATGAGTTCAAATGGTTCACGGTTTGACCCTGCGTGCAGGTGGCTTCGCGCACTTTACCCTACCTCGCAACTTGACATACTGCCTTCGCGTGGCCCTACTCAGGGGTTGAACACTACGCTTCTGTGTTAGTACCCAAAACCTTACTGGTATTCCAATGTTAGTTGATCATTTTAGCCTACTTGTGTGCTTTAAGTTATACTTAACAACATAAACCATTGATACAGGTGCGCGTAGTAAATAAATAGTATATTTGCAATTTATATCAAAATGCATTAAGCCAAGAATAGATAAATAGGATTATGATAAAACTTCTCTTTATTAACTCCTTCCTTGGTTACAGAATCGACTCACCATGCGCACTCAACTCTAGGGGCCCGCGCACTCAGCTACGGACTACTAGGCCTCTGCGCACTCAGCGGCAGAGCCTTCTCCTACTCTATGACCCAAAGACACACTTTACACCTCGACTTAGTCACTTAGACTTCTCATTCTCATCTTCTATTCTTAGTTATCTTATACACTTAGAGCATCACTCTATTTATACAATCCCATGGTTTGTGGACCATGGGTAGGTCTATCCAGCCGACATTACATTACAAAACTAGGGTGAACAACCCTGTGACTCTATTATGACTTCGCGCTCCACGCCTGCAATTTGCAGAGCTTTACAACAAGATTCGGTCAAAACTTAGGCTTTAAGCCCCAAAACATGCCTTCAAGGGGATTCCATGCCCAAAAGGCCCCCAACAGAAACATCGTGACTCGCCCTCGAGTCACTCTGTCAGCATGGTGATCTTGGCGCGAAGTCCCTCCAATTGTTCTCGAACGACATGGAGGTCAGCAGCGCACTGAGCTGCTGCTTGCTGGATCTGCTACACACACTGTTCCGAGACCTCTGTGTCCAAACTAATTCTCTACATCTGTACTGGTATCTACTGCATATGTTTATAGTCCCACGCCTTTGTCCGGATCCTTGGAGCGTGAAGACTGTGCTTCTGCCGGCGAGTCAGATATCTAGCCCACCCGTTTAGGGCTTCAAGTGGCTGCCATTCACTTTACGTGGGAAAGGTTCTCCATTTAGTTTGATAAGCTAGACTGCACCTCCGTCTGTGACCTCCTTAACCATGTATGGTCCCAGCCAATACATTTTGAACTTTCCTGAGAATTTTTCAAACTTACTGTCATATAGGAGCACTAATATGGGGATCGCGCTAGGCCTTTTCACGCTGCTTTTGTACCTGCTGATGAAAACCAGCCAAGAACCGTTCCTCCTCAAGTTCTTCCAATTGCGCGAGCCTTTCTTCCAGAGCTTCGCAGTCTGTCATACTTGTGAGTGCTACGATGCGTAGACCAGGTACAATATACTCTATTGGCATGACAACTTCCAGCCATAAACTAACCAGAAAGGTGTTTGTCCCATCAATTTCTTGCACGTTGTCCTATAAGCCCATAGTACTGTAGGTATGCGCATGTCCTAATCACTTTGCTACGCGTTGCACACTTTGGTTAGCGTAGTCTCAAGTATTTTGTTGAAGGCTTCTACTGTTCCATTGGCTTGTAGGTGATACAGTGTGCTTTTTGATGATACACTTGGAACTCTTCTATGAGTGCACTGATGGTATTGTTAAGGAAATGTGTACCACGATCACTCATTAAGATTTTCGGACAGCCAAATCGGGTCAACACGTGTTTAAACAAAAACTTCAAAGCCGTAGCGGCCGTGCAGTCTTTGATCGGCTATGCTTCCGCCCAGCGCGTTAGGTTCTCCGTCGTGGTGATGATGTATCATGTGCCCATTTTTCCCTGGGGTTTGATAGGTCCCACAAAGTCGATTGACCATTTTTCAAAGGGCTGCAACATCATTTGCGGTTCAGAGGCATCTCATCCCTTAACCAGTCCATTGACATATATCGTAGGTCTTACAGTGTGCTTTTGAATCCTGATGAAGGGTTGGCCACCACAACCCTGCGCAAAGAATATTTTGTGTGGTTTCTCATCCTGTATAGTGTCCTCCTATAGTGCCCCCATGTGCTTCCGCAAGGATCTGTCTTTGTTCAAATTTAGGTACGTACATTTGCAATATCTCATCATTTTCCATTTTGTATAGGTGCCCCCCGCTGACAGAAAAATTTGCCGCGCACACCACCAATTCCTTCCTCTGTTGTACGAAGTATTCCTTCGATGCCTTCCCTATTGTCAGAAAGTGGATTATATCTTTGAAGTGTCTGTTTGCGACGCGCACAAAAAGGAGCTGTGCGTCAGGTATTCCTTCCTCCAAACTAGTAGGTTCCTTGCCCATCTCAATATGCAACAAGTGATCCGGTCCTACGTTTAGGCGTCCAGGTTTTACCACGACCTCAAAGTCATATTCTTAGAACAATAAGAGCCACCTACATATGCGCCCCCCCAACATAGGCTTATTAACCAAGTACTTTAGCATGGAATGGTCTGTATACATCTTGAAATGTCCTCCTAGCAAATAGTGCTGGTATTTTTGGAGCGCGTACACCATAGCCAATCCCTCGTTCTCGGTTGTGGAATAGTTCTTTTCGGCTTTGGACAATCTATGACTTGCAAATATGATAGGGTGATCCAAGCCCTCTCCACCCTCTTGTGTGAGCACTGCTCCCAACATGATACATGACGCATCAACATGGACATGAAACTCCACATCCCATTTTGGGAAGACCAAGATTGTAGCAGAGGCCAATTTCCCTTTTAGGACATCTAGGCTCTTCATGCAATCATCATTCTAGTAGAATGTGACATCCTTTTTCAATAAGTTCTCCATCGGTGCAGTGATCTGAGCATAGCTTTTAATGAACTTCTTGTAGTACCCTGTGTGTCCCAACATAGCGCGCAACTGTTTAACACTTCGCGGTGCTTCCAAATTCAGAATTACTGCAAGTGCAATTTGGTGTCATCGGCAAGTATCCAAAATCAAGCATAAGCTTGCTACATGGTGCTTAACCAATCCAAAGACAATCCAATCATCTAGATAGACCTCCAGGAATTTGTGGATATATTCTTTGAAGGCGGCAACAACTATGCGCAAAAAGATGGCTGGCGCATTTTTTAACCCAAATGGCATAACGGTATATAGAAAGCAGCCCCATTCAATGGTGAAGCCAGTCTTGCTCCTGTCTTCCAGCACGATTTTGATCTGGTGGTATCTTGAGGACCCATCGGTGAAATAATATGCTTCTTGCCCGTCGACATTTTCTAATACTTCATTTGTGAACGAGGTTGGGAATGGGTCATGTACATGGGCATCATTCAACTTCCTGAGGTCCACACATATTCTTATCTTTCCCTTCTGATTTTTCTCCTATACTACCGTAGGGCTTACCCAGTCAGATTCTTCCACCGACTCAATAATTCCGGCTGTGAGCATTTTGTCTAGTTCTACGTGGACCTTTTCCTTGTACTTTAGATTCAAGCGGTAAGGCCTCTGCTTAACTGGCTTCATGTCAGGTTTTAGGGTGATCTTCATCATCCCTAAATCGCCAACGATCCCATTTAAGTCCGTAATCTTGGTCGGGAATAAGTCTTGGTACTCACGGAGAGCGAGTTGCTCAATGACATTATCCACCGTGGCATCATCCCAATGGTCACCGAGTGTTGCATACTTCGGTTCAACCTCCATCCTAATGTTTACTAGCTTCATTTTTAGTGGCGCGATGATGTCAGGATCTTATATCAATTGTCCTTGAACCTCGCGATAGCCTTTAGTTTCTGGAATATTAATTGTTCATGGATATTCATCATACTCCTCAATGTTTACATTGTAACACTCCAGCATGCAACTCAGCTGGGTCGCCCATTCCGGCTGAAGCACTTCAATTGGCTCGTGGGGTATTATGAAGATAGTTGCTTTTATTGCTTGTAGTGCATCATCAACAGTATCCCACCAACGATCCTCAAACGTGAAGGTCAACAAGAATCCTTTGTGCAAGATATCCCATTCGATCGTGCCATGGCAGAGGTCCGTCTCAGTATACCAATTCATGGGTATGATATCCAAGGTATGATAGAACAGGTGCACCCACTCAAGTTGTGGCTCTTTCTCGTAGACCTTGGTCCATTTCGCGAGGTGTGCACGTGGATCATCCTGTCCATCATACTTGCTGATGAGCCCCGAATTTGGTAACATTTTGGGCTCATTTGGCCTACTTACCCTTGCTCAACCCTTCATTTTTCATCACTTATGCATCATTTTTTGGTATATTCATGTTATTTGTACGAAGGAGGGCAGTCACTATTCCTAGGTGGCTAACACATGTTTATTTTAGGTTTTTTTGACATTAAATGGAGCAAAACCACGCAGATGAAGGCTAGGAGACAGCCAAGGTGGCATTGAGGTTTTGTAGGAAGGTTGTCCATGCCATTGAATGGTCTTCCTCGTGATCTCCACCCACAACTCCGAGCTCCAACAACTATCACCACCGAGCTAGAAGGCAGCCAACGGATTCTAAGGGAACAACAGTTTACTTTTAGTTGGTCAGCCAAGCCCCACTAATTTAGGAGGCCAGCTTGGCCATCATAATGTATAAATATTGAGGCTGTAGCCTTCGATGGGAACTTTTGAAACTTTGTTGTTTATTCTGGACTACGAGCTGATAGCTCTGTTTTGCTTTTTGTAAGCCATTTTTGGCATGTTATGAGACTGATGACTATTATCTTTTAATAAAAGGCAGGCAGATTTGAGTTCAATTCTGAGTTCTTAGAGGAGCTATAGCTCTCAGGGTTGGGCCCAACCTGAGAGCAATAGACCTCCTTTCTTTGTATTGTTACTTTTCTTTCAGCATTGTATTTCTTTCCCTTTACATGCATTTGGAAACACAGTTTGCTGAGTTGAATTTCTTGATGTGATCAAGTAGGTTAGTTTTATGGATAAAGTTGCTTTCAGTAGTTTAGATTAGAGTAAGGAGATTAGAGTTAATCAGAGCTCCAAAAAAGGGTTGATTGCACACTCACTTCCACCTCTGTTTAGAGATTGGGAGTGCAGACCGTGCCAACTACCAAATACACAGTTTTACATGTTCATGCAAGCTTTAACGTAATATCTCCATCTGTAGAAGTGTCCATGCATTTAGATCTTGAGCAATAACTCTTTGTTTCAGCACCATGCACGATTTTCCCTTAAAAACGACATTTCTGTTCTTTGGTTTCTAATAAAACAGTTAGACTAGGTTGATGACATTTCGGTTATACGCAAGACAGGGGTGATTTGTTTCATTTACACTGCGTAGCACCACTCCATCGTTTCCTTATCCTTCTAATCCGTGCCTAAGCCATCTACTTATCTCACAGTTAGATCATTCGCCTCCCAACTCTTCTATTATCCACGTTGTTTTATCTTTTCAGCCTTCCATTGCCTCTACCCTCCTCTAGACCAACTAGCTTTACACACCCCCTCTCCATCTCATCTCTCTGTCCATAAGCCATCACAAGCTCCCCTCCTACCTCCCTATCCACCCATACAGCTCATTCACTCATCCATCACCCAAAACTCCGATTGCAGAACATCCTGTAGAAATTACAGGACTTCCTGTAGAAATCCTGAACTTCCTGTAGAACCCCCTGCAGACATCCTGTAGAAGCTTGCAAACACGGTTGCCAGGCATCTGAACTTTGTGAACTTCTGTGGAATGATGTTAGGGATCCCTTGGACCCTCTTAGAGTCCTCCTGATCTCTTCCAAGCCTTCCTCCCCTTGATCTACCCCTGCACAGTCAAGACCCAGTAAGAAGCACAGTCATAATAACTCCAACCACTTGAGCAATAATACCAAAAACATGTTCTCTTCAGATGAAAGTAATTTAGACACATGCACCTCATCTCAATAGAAGTAATGGCATCACTTTTAGAAGTTGCATTCCCACCATTGCATCATAAGGATTAAGCTGGTAGAACTAGGGTTTCCATGTTTTGTTGGCTTTCAGTTCATTCTTGCAAAAGGTTAATTTCCTTTGAGATAGCTTTCGTTCATCACTTAAAAAGCTTCTTCTGAGAACATATAGAAGTTGGCTTGAGCCCTAGCGGACTTGTGCCAGCTGACCAAGTGACAGCTGCGACAAGAGCTAGTACTTGTGCATACAGCACCGTCACTTCCAAGTTTGTTACGAACTACCGGGTTGATAAAATTAGAGAAGGAAGCTCCAGGAGTTGTAGCATTATTGCTACAATACTGGAGCCCACCATCTTTTTGGCACCGTTGCCGGGGAAGCGACAGAGTATTAGTAATTGTTGCTTTTCTTCTATTTTCCTACTCTCACCTTCTGCCAAGTAGTTTATTTCATTTCCATTCTGCAAAAGTAGCATAGACATTTCCTGCTTTCATAGATTAACATTTCAATTCCGCAATTTCATTTTTGCAAACATAGATTAGCATTTCAATTTTGCAAGCGTAGACTAGCATTTCCATTCCTGCAATTTCATTTGAGCAAAGTAGATTAGTTCTTTCCTGCTTTCATTTCAATTCTACATTTTCATTTCAGCAAGATAGTTAGTTGTAGATCAATCTATTTCAGTTTTTGCAGGTACCAGAGAAAAAACAAAAGCAATCAAAAGTCTTTCCATTTCATGCCTCGTAGGAATCGAGATAAAACAGGCAAATTCTTACCCAACACCCCCACCACATCACTGAGTCACCCTTCTCTCTTCTTCGGTGACAGTGATCCAGAAGAACCTATAGGTGAACCTCCTGAGATATACGAAGATCCTATAGCAGAAGAAGAATTAGAGACCATTCCATCTGAAGATATGGTTGACAATAGAGGAGAAGATGAGAGAATAGAAGGTGCCTTCCCCATCCGAGAGACCAATGGAGACATGAAAATGAAGAACATTAGCCCCTCCACTTTACCTCACTTCCATGGACTGACTACTGAAGATCCTGATACCTTCCTATTTGAGTTTGCTGTCCTTTGTCGAACCTATGACTATACTGAAGATGAGTAGAAGCTGAAACTCTTCCCTTCAACCCTTAAGGATGCAGCATTACGCTGCTTCATGGGCTTACCTGGGAACAATATCACCACTTGGGCTCAAATGCAGCAAGCTTTCAACACTAAATACCGGGACTACTGTAGGTCCAAGGAAACCAAGGGAGAAATCTTTCGGATGACCATGGGAAATGATGAGTCCTTAGAGGATTATGAGGAAAGGTTCCAACTTAGCTATAAACGGGCCAGGTGCACACTTGACCCTGAATCCCTCAAGTTGGTCCTGCTCCGAGGAGTCCCTGAAGACCTCTTAGATACCCTTCACATGTTAGCTGGAGGAGATATTTACCAACTGCCTTATGAGGACATAAAGACTGTGTTTAGAAACCACTCTAGGGCAGCCCGGAAATGAGGTAGAGGAAACCTCCTCTCAGCTGGTATTCCTTTCTCCAAACATGAATTTGCAAATCAATTAGAGGATCTCAAAATTGAGGTGAGACAGACCATTGCCATGCAACTTGATACATTCAGGATCCAGCAGAAGAAGGAAGAAGCTGAGAGGGCCTTGGCTATCTTCTGCCCTAGATGTACAAGGAGACACCCTAAGAACGAATGCCCATTACATTCGGTTGAAGTATGTTTCGTTTGTGAGGAGGACCACCCCACAAATCAGTGTCCAACCTTACCTGGGCTTAAAGCCATGTATCAAGGGACAGAAGCCCCCACCGAACCTCTCTATTTCCTCAACCAAAGGAGGCCACAAGGACCTTACCAGCAGGGGATGCAAGGGGCACCCCAAGCTTATTACAGCCCCAACAAATCTACTCCTATGCCTTCCTGGGGCCCCCCTGCTCATCCTTCCTGGTCTATGCCTCCTCCATGGTCTTACCCACCTCAGTGCCATACTCAACCCACTACTCATTCGTATCACTCACAGGCCCAGCCACAACCTCAGTGGAATGCACCTCAATCGGGGTGGAGGCCCCAGTACAACACTCCTCCCGCCATTTTGCCTCCACTACCAGTTCAACCTCAACCATTACCTCCTGCTCCTCCAAGGAAACCTCAAATGCCTGCTCAACCGAACCCGAACCCTAACAATAGACAGGCCCAACAGGTATACACTGGGGAAACATCATGCCCTACCTATGCTGTGGAGATCCAGGAGATCAATCTGCGATCTGGAAAGACTCTTCCGGATCGCCCACCTCCTCCCCCAGAGGACGAGGAAGACAAACAGGAAAGTGAACCAAAGGCTATTCCACCCTTTCCTGAGAGACTAACAGCCACCACACAACCCAACCCATAGGAGGATGAGCTTATGGGAGAGCTCAAGCAGTTGTGTGTGAAAATACCACTTCTCCAAGCCATCAAGGATGTGCCGATATACAACAAACTGGTCAAGGAAAAGTGTTTCAGACACCCAAGTAGGTGAAAGAGAGATGCTTCAACCATCAATGTCTTAGGACAACTGTCTGACCTTATGTTGGGACAAGTCATCTGCCCAAAGTACCTAGATCCTGGGAGTCCTGTAGTAGATGTCCACATCAATGGCACCATCATACCTCACACCTTGATTGATCTGGGGGCTGCCATTGATGTGATGACCAGGGATACCATGCTCAAACTCAACCTTCAGGGTTCCTTGAGGAAAACCTAAACAGTCCTGCAACTAGCAGATCGCTCCACCGTGACTCCCGAAGGGATTGTGGAGGATGTCTTGGTCTCTGTTGACTCTTGGGAATACCCTGCAGATTTCTTGGTGCTGCAACCAAAGGCAAAGCTCACTGGATATCCTCTTATTTTGGGAAGGCCTTGGTTAGCCACTGCAGATGCTTACATAAGTTGCCGTGCAGGAAACATGACCATCAAAAATGGTCCTATGTCCAAGCAGCTAGTCCTATACCCTCCTGCCCAACCCTCCTTAGAGCATGACTTACCACTTTGGTTGGAGGAAGGAGAAGAGGATGAGGTGTACTCAGCACCTTTGTGCACCCTAGACACCACTAGAAGAGACCCCCCAACCGAGGATGACTTGATTGAGACCGTGATCCAGAATCCACCTCCCAGTGCATTATCCTTAGAGAAATTGGTGGAGGATGCCCAAGCCAGCGCCCTAGTGGATCTTTGTGCGACCAACCATGTCACTCCCAGAATAAAAAATGTGGAGTTCGACCCTGAGAGAATGTTAAAGATCAGCTCCTCCCTGTCTCCTTCCCAGGAAAAGGAGCTGTGTAGCCTGTTGGCCAGTCATCTAGATGCTTTTGCTTGGAGCTATAAGGAGATGAAAGGAGTCCATCCTTCGGTCTGTACCCATCACATATACATCAAAGAGGACTGTAAACCGGTTAGGGAACCCCAGAGGAGAATGAATCCAGCCCTTAAGGACATTGTCAAGGAAGAACTGCAAAAACTGTTGGATGCCGGATTCATCTACCCCATCTCGGATAGCGAATGGGTGTCCCCTCTGGTGTTGGTTCCCAAGAAAAATGGGAACTGGAGAATCTGTGTGGACTACCGAGAACTGAACAAAGCTACCAAGAAAGACCATTTTCCTCTACCTTTCATAGATCAAGTGTTGGATGGACTGGCAGGAAAGAAGTTCTTCTCTTTCCTAGATGGGTTTAGCGGGTACAAACAAATCCAAATAAGCCCGGAAGACCAAGATAAGACCACCTTCACTTGTCCTTGGGGTACCTTTGCCTACCGAGTTCTTCCCTTTGGGCTATGCAATGCTCCTGCTACCTTCCAGAGAGCTGTCTTGAGCATCTTCTCGGAGCTGGTCCATGATGCAGTGGAAATCTATATGGATGACTTCACTCCTTATGGGTCCAACTTCCAGGAAGCATTGTCCAACCTGGGAAAAGTCCTAACCAAATGCATTGAGATGAACCTGTCCCTTAGTCCTGAAAAATGTGAATTCCTGATGACTGAAGGGACCGTGCTAGGCCATACCATTTCTTGCCAAGGGTTACAGGTGGATCCTAACAAAATTGCTCTCATAAAGAAGGTTCCACCTCCTCAAAAGGTAAGGGATGTTCGGAGTTTCTTAGGATTAGCAGGGTATTACAGGAGATTCATTAAAGACTTCAGCAAGTTAGCCTCGCCATTGTTTGGCCTCTTGGCAAAGGATGTGGAGTTTAAATGGACTGACGATTGTCAGAGGGCTCTAAATGAATTAAAGGACAAGTTGGTGTCTGCCCCAATCTTGAGAGGTCCAAACTAGGCCCTACCTTTCCACATCCACACTGATGCCTCGAACAAAGCCATAGGGGCAGCTTTAGGACAAGTTGAACAAAAACTTCCATATGCCATTTACTTTGTTAGCAAAAACTTATCCAAAGCTGAACTGAATTACACTGTAACTGAGAAAGAATTCCTGGCCGTGGTCCATGCACTGAACAAGTTCCGACATTATATCACTGGCTATCAAACATTTGTACATACTGATCATGCTACAATTAGATATTTAATGAATAAACCAGATGTGAATGCTCGTATTATTAGATGGTTACTTTTGTTGCAGCAGTTTGATTTGACCATTGTTGACAAACCAGGTAAAGAAAATGTTGTTGCTGACTTTTTATCTAGATTGGACTTGTCTGCAGATGAGGATGGAACAGTGGATGACCAGATGCCCGATGAACATCTGTTTGCTATTTCAGTACTCTCTCCATGGTTTGCTGATATAGCGAACTACCTTGTTTCAGCACAGTTCCCTCCGCACCTATCTTCAAGAGAGAAGAGCAGAATCATCAGAAAAAGTGCCTCATTTACTTGGATCGGGGGCAACTTGTTCAAGCTTGGCCTTGATCAGATCTTAAGGTGTTGTGTAAGGGAGGAGGAAGTCTTTGATATCCTCCTCACCTATCATGATGGGCCTTGTGGAGGGCATTTTGCAGCAAAGAGGACTGCCTTCAAAATCCTGCAGGCAGGCTACTATTGGCCCACACTTCATCAAGATGTCAGAAGATATATCAGCCAATGTGACCGATGCCAAAGAATGGGGAAACCGACTCAAAGGGATGAGATGCCTCTCCAACCTCAAGTGACTCTTGAGCCATTTGAGAAGTGGGGTATGGACTTTGTGGGTCCAATCAACCCTCCTTCGAGGCAAAGGTCTTACATCATTGTGTGCACTAACTACCTGACAAAGTGGGCAGAAACTAAGGCAATCAAAGTAGCAACAGAAGAAAAGGTGGCTGAGTTCTTGAGAGAGAACATCTTCTACAAATTTGGCTACCCAAGAGAGCTAGTCACCGATCAAGGAAGCCAGTTCACATCCAACTTAATTGAAGACCTACTAGCTCATCATAAAATCAAGCATAGGACTTCCACCCCCTATCATCCTCAGGCAAATGGGCAAGTGGAAGTCACCAACAGAGCATTGGAAGGGATTTTGACTAAGGTGGTGAGCAGTAGTAGGAAATATTGGGCAGATCGCCTGGTTGAGGCCACATGGGCTTACAACACCACTTGGAAGACCACAACCGGCTTCACACCTTATGAGCTGGTCTATGGGAAGAGAGCTTTGCTGTCAATTGAATTTGAATACAACACTTTGAAGCTGGCAGCTCAGCTGGACCTAGATCTCAGCCATGCCCAACAAGAAAGGTTATTACAGCTGAATGGACTGGACGAGCACCGAATGCAGGCCCTCCTTCACTCAGAAGTGGTTCAACTTCAGAGAAAGGTGTGGCATGACCAACACCTCAATGACAAGCAATTCCAGCCAGGAGATTGGGCGCTGTTGTATGACTCCAGGCACAAAGATTTCAAGGGGAAGCTGAGAACCAGATGGCTGGGACCATATGCAATGGAAAAATGTCATGAAAATGGATCTGTTCTTATTTGGACCATTGATGAGGAGGCCATCTCCATGCTTGTCAATGGGCATCGACTGAAGATCTACAGGAAACCTCTCTCAAGACAAGAGTTCATCAAAACCATGGAGAAATCAGTGTTGGTCATAGAGACGGGTTCTGCCTCTGCTTTGGGCATACCCTGAGAGATCTAAAAAAAAAAAAAAAAACGAGAAAAAAAAAGAAAAAATAAAGATCCTTGGGTGAAAACCTTTCTGAGGCTCCCAAGGCAGGTGGTAGGGTGAAAACCTCATTGAGGCGCCCCTATTGTCTTTCAAAAAAAAAGGCATTTGAAAAAGATCCTTGAGTGAAAACCTCTCTGAGGCGCTTAAGGCAGATGGCAAGGGTGAAAACCTCATTGAGGTGCCCTTGCTATCTTTCAAAAAAAAGGAAAAGAAAAAAGAAAAAAAAACAATAAGCAAAAAAAGACAGGGACAACAAGTTCACAATGTGGCAATGCATGCAGGTTGCAGGTATTCTATGAAGGAGAGGAGGTCTCTCAACTCAAAGTCAAGGATCCTTATCATGCTGCCAGGAGACCTCACCAGCACCTCCTCCAAGAATACTCATCTTCTCCAAGGTATGGGCACGATTTCATCACAGCTTAGTCTTCTACAGGAAGGTGCAGACTTTCTATAGGAAGTTCTGTATTTCTACAGGAAACTTCCTGTAGAAGTTCGGGACGGCCCAGAATTCATTATGTGGGGAGATCTAACGACCAAGGTTCGACACGGAGGCATGCAAGCTACTATTTCCTCCATCACACACTGTTGTCACCTCCTGCTACCACCCCAGTTGACATGCAATAAAAGTACCTACACAATCAAAGCAGATCATTGAGTTATCAAGAGAAAGTAATTTTTAAATGAAAAAAGACGCTGAGATGCCATGCCATACCCATCCCAGCTATCTAAGAGCCCTGTGAGCGTGATCGTGAGGCCACTGTCTTCATCGTGCAGCATGCACCCGAGGAGGAAAAACTGCTATAGGACATCCTGCAGGAGTCCCGTAGCAGTCAAGCCAACTAGAGTGTACACCATTCCATCGCCTACAACATGCAAGGATAACGCAGGCAGATGCAGCCGAATCATAAGATTCATCGTCAGCGGCCTATGAAGAGGAACCTCCGGGCCTGTGCATTCAAGCAGCAACAAAAACATCTAGTCATTGTCGTCCAAAAGCCTGAAGAATCATGTCGCGGCCGCACAGGTAAGTGCCTCACCCTTTCTTCCATCGAATTGAATGAATTTTACTTTGAAATGTTTGCAAGTGTGAAGTGAATGGGTTGAGCGGTCGTATGGCCATTCGACTAGCCACGTTGACCAGTCAGATGGTCTAGTCGGATGTGTGAACGGTGGTCGTGGAAAAAGGAACGGGCAGTGCACACGTGAGAGCCATCCAGTCGGGGAGAAGCGCATTTTAACAGAAATGACGGCGGCGGATCTGCGGGGAATGATGCGGTAGTAAGGGAACTTGCAGAAGAATGAGTAGACGACGTCATCCAACGGTCCGGCAGGGACAGCTCACCCCCGCGCCACGGATTCCGCCGGATTCAAATCTAATCGGCTAGATTGCCACCCCACGCATTTATCATCAGCCGTTTGAAAGTCGAGTGAGCATCCGGATTCCTCTGAAGCTCGACACTCCAAGTCTTCGGCCGTTCGAACGCCTGTTAAGCAGCACAGAGAGCGCAGAAACACTGCAGTGTTCTCCAGAACCCGTGCGCTGCTTCTACAGGAAATTGGGTTCCTCACGTCAAAAGGTGGCAGATTAAAAAGGTAAGCCTGAACCTTCCATGCAATTGGTTTCGAGGGTGGCAGAGTCGACGTTCTACAGTCTGGTCGTAAAAAAATTGCAAGTATTGTCTGCCGTTTGCATGAATTGTCGTCCTACAGGATGTGAGTTATAATTAAGCCGTGTTAAGGCTCATCGGGAGATAAGTTTTCGTGAATTGTATGCGTGGCAGAGGCGTAATTCTATGCTCTGTCCCAGTAGGCCAATTTTCTTCCGCACTCGCCACCTCCAGCTAACGCAGCAGTTTTTCACCATGCCGGGTGGGTTCATCAGAAGGGAACCAACCGACTCAACAAAGCTAAGAGAGAATCCTGAGGTGGTGGAGCTGTTCACGCAAGCGCAATGGATGTCGTTCTGCGACAAATTGCAGGGCTATGACGATGAGGTGGCAGAGGATTTCTTGCAAGCGCTGAAGCCGAAATCCAAAACATTGGCCACCGTCAACTTCAAGGGTTTGAGCCTCAGACTCACCCCACAATTCATCAGCCGAGTTACTAAGCTCCTAATGGGATTACCATGGGATAAAGAAGAGAGGAAATTGGGCCAGAAGGCTAAGAAGGAATTCTTCCCCCCAGAGGAGGAATTCTCAGAAGATAAAAACGGGGTTCGTAGAACCAGCTTACTGCCACTTTGGAGTGAAGTTAGCCTCCAGATTATGAAGTACATCGCCTGCGAAGGTCGGTTTAGCATTGTATATGGGTACCATTTTCGGTTACTCACGGAATTAAGGCATCAGATGGACCTACCTGTAGAAAACAAACTAAGTATCCCCTACTTTCTACTACAGTCTATGATTGAATGTGCCACCAAGTTGAAAGAAGGCACACCAGACCAGGTAGCCCACCATGGACTCATTAAACTCCTTGTGGAGGATGCGCTCCACACATACAAGGTTCCTCTCTCATGGGAAGCCTTCAGAAATTTGACCAAGGATGGTGATATAAAGATGTTGACCGAAGAGCTCGGTTCATCTAGCAGTGAGGAGAAGGAGTCAGTGCCCGCAGGGAAGAAAGAAAAAGGCTAGAAGACCACGACCACGGAGCAGAAGAAAGAGCAAAAGAAGAAACAAGAGAAAAAGGGTGCCAAAGAGAAGGATGACACACCCATGTTGACGGCCAAAGAGAAAAGATTACAAAGTAGAGTGGACAAGACTGAGCAGGTCCACATCAGCAAAGGCACCTCGACAGCAGCCTCGACCAAGTCAAAAAGTAAAACACCCTCAGCAAAGCAACCTAAAGTGGTGCCACTTGTTCCTACAGGAAAACCGAAACCGACTTCTACAGGAAGCCAGAAATCAACTGAAAAGGGGTCTTCTACAGGAAGCCCTGAGAAAGCGAAACCCAAGGAGAAGAAAGCTGACATTCTTGCAAGGGAGGCAGCAGCCGTGCTGGCCGCCCTCAGTACACCTCCTAAGCCAAAGGAGAAGAGAAAGAGGGAGACCCCTCTATATTTTAAAGCTAGGAGAAGTGTGAGAATAAAGACGGGCAAGCCACAGCCTCCGTCCAGCAGCCCAATCACTATAGATGATGCCCCTACTTCGCCCAAGGAGAGGTCCCCCTCAAGAATATCAGTCACCTATGAGAGGGGGAGCCCGAAGAAAACTACTTGGAAAGAAAGGTTAGACCAATTGGCTTCAAAAGCTCGGCTACAGGATGCTGAGGATGCTCTATAGGAAACCTTAGCTCGGCTTAAGGAAACAGAGAGAATGGAAGGAGAAGCACCCTCATCACCACCAAGGGAGGGCGAAGTAGAGCCACCAAGAGAAGTAGAAAAAGAGCACATTCCAGAGCCTAGCCCTCAACCAAGTCTGAGTTCATATTACAACTTCTTAGAGGCTGGTAAAATTATACCACAAAAATTCACTGTGCCACTGTTCTTTGCATTGGAGGAAGAGAGAGTACGATCACACACGTGGATGAAAATAGCCAAATCAAAAGGTGTGGCGGACATAGGCCCCTTGGAAGAGAAACTTAAGGAGGCCAGAAGTGAATTATCCATGGCTAAACACGTGGCAAATTGCCAACGAGTGTTCCTACAGGAAGAAAATGAAAAGCTTAGATTGCAGCTACAGGAGCTGAGGACAGGAACAGGTACATCCTCCGGGGACACCACAACAGAACAACAAGGCAAAAAGGAACTGCAAACTGGTCTTGGGGAGCCAACCTTGCATCTACAGGAAGTAGAACAACAAGCACAAATTGAGGTGCAAGCTCTTAGAAAACAGGTGCAGCAGAAAGAGGCACAATTGGCCTGCATGGCCAGTTGGGCCATGGATGCTATACAATGCAGACAGCCAGCCAAATCCTATGGCTTGTACCTGAAAGACCAATGGCTGTAATTTCAAATCAATACCTTGGCACAAAGGGGTATCTCTCAGCTCCAAGACCCGCAGCCTTTCACTGAATTATGCAGTACCAGCTCATCAGAGGATAAGGCCAAATTAGCGGAGTTCTACCTCCATAATTTGGCCCTGCCTAATGTAATTTCATGGGATCCCAATACGGCCTTAGGAGATATGCAATTAATGGCATTTGCCTCATGGTTGAACCATGAGGACAAAAGAGCAGCAGAAGCCAAAGCGGTCATGAACCGAGAGCTGAATGAGCCATTGCTAATTAGAGCAGAACCAGGGGATCCAGTTGCACTAATCTCGGCACACCAACACTTGTCCACCGACCCTCAAGCTTCATTGAGATATATGGATCAGCAGGCCCAGGCCATAGTGCATTTCGAGGACATGGAGAGACTGTTAGGAGACAACTCTGTCCAAGCTTGCACCCGCCGATGGAATACATTGGCCCACAATCTGAAAATCAGAGAGTGTCATACCCCAACTCGGATGAGGGAAGCTCTAGTACGGGTGGCCCTCTATAAGAAATCCATGCAAAACCTCCAGGCCAACTGGATTGGCCTCAAGCTAATCCCACCACTGCTGCTAGGATTGATGGAAGGCAGCACAAAGAAAGATGATAATGAACAGTGGGAAGAGGTGAACAGAAAGGCTGGGTTCCATATCAGCAAGGAGGACACTACTACAGAGGCTTGGGATGTAAGGGTGGCAGTAAAGGCAATGAAGGATGAGGAACTGGATTAGTTGCTCAAGGATGAGCAAATATTTTAGCTGGGGGGTGATGATGAGCCCCAAATTTGGTAATATTTTGGGCTCATTTGGCCTACTTACCCTTGCTCAACCCTTCATTTTTCATCACTTATGCATCATTTTTTGGTATATTCATGTTATTTGTACGAAGGAGGGCAGTCACTATTCCTAGGTGGCTAACACATGTTTATTTCAGGTTTTTTTGACATTAAATGGAGCAAAACCACGCAGATGAAGGCTAGGAGACAACCAAGGTGGCATTGAGGTTTTGTAGGAAGGTTGTCCACGCCATTGAATGGCCTTCCTCGTGATCTCCACCCACAACTCCGAGCTCCAACAGCTATCACCACCGAGCTAGAAGGCAGCCAACGGATTCTAAGGGAACAACAATTTACTTTTAGTTGGTCAGCCAAGCCCCACTAATTTAGGAGGCCAGCTTGGCCCTCATAATGTATAAATATTGAGGCTGTAGCCTTCGATGGGAACTTTTGAAACTTTGTTGTTTATTCTGGACTACGAGCTGATAGCTCTGTTTTGCTTTTTGTAAGCCATTTTTGGCATGTTATGAGACTGATGACTATTATCTTTTAATAAAAGGCAGGCAGATTTGAGTTCAATTCTGAGTTCTTAGAGGAGCTATAGCTCTCAGGGTTGGGCCCAACCTGAGAGCAATAGACCTCCTTTCTTTGTATTGTTACTTTTCTTTCAACATTGTATTTCTTTCCCTTTACATGCATTTGGAAACACAGTTTGCTGAGTTGAATTTCTTGATGTGATCAAGTAGGTTAGTTTTATGGATAAAGTTGCTTTCAGTAGTTTAGATTAGAGTAAGGAGATTAGAGTTAATCAGAGCTCCAAAAAAGGGTTGATTGCACACTCACTTCCACCTCTGTTTAGAGATTGGGAGTGCAGACTGTGCCAACTACCAAAAACACAGTTTTACATGTTCATGCAAGCTTTAACGTAATATCTCCATCTGTAGAAGTGTCCATGCATTTAGATCTTGAGCAATAACTCTTTGTTTCAGCACCATGCACGATTTTCCCTTAAAAATGACATTGTTGTTCTTTGGTTTCTAATAAAACAGTTAGACTAGGTTGATGACATTTCGGTTATACGCAAGACATGGGTGACATGCCTAAGCCATCTACTTATCTCCCAGTTAGATCATTCGCCTCCCAACTCTTCTATTATCCACGTTGTTTTATCTTTTCGGCCTTCCATTGCCTCTACCCTCCTCTAGACCAACCAGCTTTACACACCCCCTCTCCATCTCATCTCTCTGTCCATAAGCCATCACAAGCTCCCCTCCTACCTCCCTATCCACCCATACAACTCATTCACTCATCCATCACCCAAAACTCCGATTGCAGAACATCCTGTAGAAATTACGGGACTTCCTGTAGAAATCCTGAACTTCCTGTAGAACCCCCTGCAGACATCCTGTAGAAGCTTGCAAACACGGTTGCCAGGCATCTGAAATTTGTGAACTTCTGTGGAATGATGTTAGGGATCCCTTGGACCCTCTCAGAGTCCTCCTGACCTCTTCCAAGCCTTCCTCCCCTTGATCTACCCCTGCACAGTCAAGACCCAGTAAGAAGCACAGTCATAATAACTCCAACCACTTGAGCAAAAATACCAAAAACATGTTCTCTTCAGATGAAAGTAGTTTAGACACATGCAACTCATATCAATAGAAGTAATGGCGTCACTTTTAGAAGTTGCATTCCCACCATTGCATCATAAGGATTAAGCTGGTAGAACTAGGGTTTACTAGGGTTTCCATGTTTTGTTGGCTTTCAGTTCATTCTTGCAAAGTAGGTTAATTTCCTTTGAGATAGCTTTCGTTCATCACTTAAAAAGCTTCTTCTAAGAACATATAGAAGTTTGCTTGAGCCCTAGCGGACTTGTGCCAGCTGACCAAGTGACAGCTACGACAAGAGCTAGTACTTGTGCATACAACACCGTCGCTTCCAAGTTTGTTACGAACTACAGGGTTGATAAAATTAGAGAAGGAATCTCCAGGAGTTGTAGCATTATTGCTACAATACTGGAGCCCACCACTTGCCTATTAGCTGCATTTGAGGCATCCCAAACTGCATGCGCATCATCCTTCTACATTCACACCAATCCTCAAAATTCTGCTGGTGTGTACACCACCACCTTGTGGGTGTAGCGCGTAGTACCCATTTTAGAGCATCGAAACGCTACTGTTCTGGTACTTCTCTTTCAAATTTGTTCAGTAAATCATCCACCTCACTTAATCCGTCATACATAGGTAGATCTCTTACCTCTATTGCCACGTAGTGCAGCGACCTTGTCATCATGTTACAGTTGAGCGTTGTTACCTCGTGTAACCGGTTCTGCCATCGTTCTATTTCCTCGTCCGAATGTGAGGTGTAGGAGCTTGCACACTCCCGCGAGAGTCTGCCATATGCTGTTGGATTCACCCAGTCCTTCTCCCGTGTAGTTATCTTGTAGATACAGTCTAGATCGTCATCATTATCGTAGTCGCACACTGGCTTTGTGTAGCGCGATCCTTCCACAGGGTCTAAAGGTACCACTACGTGCAATGAATTTTTCTTGAAAATCATCTTGCATTTCTTTAGATTTATCACTCCATTCATGTTAGTGGCCCAATCTATTCCTAGTAGTGCAGGATAGGGATTTTTGTCATCAATAATCTCTATCACTTCGAAATCTACAAGCGCGCTCACACCTTTGATGTCTACGATTATTCCCTACAATCTTCCCAAAGGTAGTATCTTTTGCTGGTTCACCATTTGCAATTGAATAGGAGACCATTGCAATGTAGGCCTGCCCATGCACTCCCATGTCTGCTTTGGCAGGACGTTCATGTCCGATCCTAGATCCAAAATCACTTGATCCATTTCATATTCCCTGATCTGCGTGGTCAATCTCATCTCTCTTCCTGTTCACATTGTGTGCTTTCTGAGCTTCCAGACTATGCGCGGTTCTCCTGGCGCGGTCCCAGCACATCTAGTTATGAGTTCTTGCAGCCCCTTCATAGCCTTGTTATCGCGTAGCAGCTTCATGCATGTCTCTAGGAATGTAGTGAGCATCGATGGGTCCATTTCTGGTTCCAGTCTGTCTTTACTTCCTGAAGTAGAGGCATCCGTGAAGCTCTTCTTAGTTTCCATGAATGTCTCTTTAGTGCGCTCTAGATCAAATTCAAGTTCCTTCATTGGAGCCTTGCGAACCCAGGTACTTTCTTCGGGCTACTTTCCCTTGTCATCCCCCATCGTAATACCGCTTCAGAGCACGATATTTACATTTGGGTCTTCATTGCGCGGTTCAGACCTCATCATTTGTAGGTTCTGAGTCAGGGGAGGTTGGAGTGCTCCTTTATCTCACAACCTCGTTATCAGCATGGGAAAATCCTCCATCTTGTGATCAAACAGGGTATAATACAAGCATGATGGTCTTGTTGGATTTGTACAATCGCAGGCATAATGCCTTGGTCCTCTGCAATTGTAACATATCAGTTATTTGCAACCTCTTCCTAGTTCCATTCCACCTTGACCTCATCCGCGCCCTTGAAATCTAGTGCGCGCCATCCCTAAATTTTGATCGAGGGCCCGTGTTTCGATCTAAACCCTGTAGGTAGGAGTCTGATCCATCATTAGTTCATAACATCTATAGGTACACTCATCGTGGCCTATTGATCTATAGAAATTATAGAAAAATTGCTGGGAATTTTGCATATACTTCTATAATAGATGGCAGTTATCTGTAGCATACTTCCATCCTATCTAACAAATCGTACACCATAATGTAGGCACCGTGCTCGGTCCTACTTGTGCCTTTGGTCTCAATGGCATTGGTCCTCCTCCCGCTAGGTAATTCGTGAAGACTAGACAATGGTCCTGGTCATGTCCCTGGCCTTTGCACTTTACGCATCATACCTCCTCACGCGCTTCTGGGTGAGCTGTCTTGTTAAGTTTCAAACTCTGCATCTCAAGGCATAGGTTTTTCTACTGCACGTGGATCTACTGAACTCCCTGGTTAGGATCTTGTATTGGGGTCTCGTGTAGTCTCATTGCAATCTCCAAGGCGTCGGCTTGAGTGGTTAGCTTCTGCTGTGACAACGCGTTCCTTAGATGCGGCGTTAGCGATGCTACAAACCATGCACGGTGTTGCCCATTCATCAAGTTCATATTAGCTTCACTAATTGTACACTTTAGTCTCTGATCCAGCTCCTAGGGGGTCTCGCCTAGAAGCATCACGATTTCCTTAAATCTAATGATTGATTGTGTCTCTGATTTTGGCTTGCTAAATTCCTTGTTTAGTGCAGCTTGGATATCCGCGATCCCTGCGTTCGGATTGTCATTGGAATGCTTAATGTACCAAGTCAGTGTGCGATCCTGGGGAGTACTGACCAGCGTCACTTTCTTTATATTGTCACCCGTGACCCCCTGTGCTTCCCATACAACCCTTACTACGAACCAAAACTGGTTCGGGTCTTCATTCCCTACTACTTTGAACATCGACAAATTTATCACACTTGCCATATTGAACTGTGTTGGTGGTAGAGGTGGTGTGGGAGAAGACGGGGGTGAAGATGGTGAAACTGGTGGTGGTGTAGGCGGGGGTGGTATGCGCGGAATTCGCTTATTTATCAAATTGATCGCACTTCTTGGTGAAACCTTCGCGAGCTCTTCCTCACTTTCTCGTGGAGGTGAAATCAAGGGGCTAGTTTCTAGTTTTGCGCTACCTTTGTTTCTATAGATCCTCCTACTTCATGTAGCCCCAAACATCAATTTACTCACATAACCTTCTTTTCACATAGTAGAATTTTAATCCAAGTGTTCAAATATTTGACGTACTTACCTCGCAGTCCTTTGAGTAAGCGTCGTTCTGCCTTGCTATAGCTGATTGAAGTGTCTACCATGAACTTGGTGATAAATCCTCCTATCATTCGATCGAGCCAGTGATCCATAGTGCGCGCGATCTTATCCTCTGATGCTTCTAGTCTACGCACCAACTCTGGAGTCCACACAATAGGTTTGTTGAGCCTACACCTTCCTTGATTGTCTGCTAGCTTCGCGATCCACTCGTACAACTCAGAGGGGAAGGATGCAAAGGCAATTTTGTGGATTTCTGTATATCAGTAGCAATCTAACCACTCTTCCTTTGATAATCACAGATTCTTGTTTTCTAGCACCACAAACTCGTGAATCTTTCTGTCCAACCACTCTTCAATTCCTTTCTTTGTCGGATTCCAGTGATACGACATCAAACATCTCTATGCAGATCCCGGTCCTGGCAACGAAACCATTTGTTGGATTATTGGGGCCTGACCTAGGTTTAGAGTTATTTTAGCCAAACAAATCCTGGTACTACTGGCCCTTTCAGCAATAGTTTGCAGAGTGCGGACTAAGGTCTCACTAGAAGTAGTATGGGAGGGTGCTAGAACTAGGTTTCCGCACCCTGGAGATGTCTAATGCATTCAAGTGGTCCACGGTTTGACCTTGTGCGCAGGTGGCTTCGTGTACTTTCCTGTACCTTGTAGCCTGATATACTGCCTGCGCGTGACCCTACTCAGGGGCTGAATGTCGCGCTTCTACATTATTACCCAATACCTTACCAGTATTCCAATGTTAGTTGATCATTTTAGCCTATTTGCATGGTTTAAGTTATACTTAACAACATAAATCATTCATATAGGTGTGAACAATAAATAAACAGTATATTTGCAAATCATATCAAACATGCATTAACCCAAGAATAGATACACAAGATTATGATAAAACTTCTCTTTATTGATTCCTTCCTTGGTTACAGACTCGACTCGCCCTGCGCACTCAGTTGCAGGGGTTAGTGCACTCAACTGAAGACTACTAGGCCTTTGCACACTCATCTGTAGAGCCTTCTCCTACTCTACAAACCAAAGACACACTTTACACCTCAACTTAGTCACTTAGACTTCTCATGCTCATCTTCTATTCTTAGTTATCTTATACACTTAGAGCCTCGCTCTAGTTATACAATCCCATGGTCCGCGGACCATGGGCAGGTCTATCCAGCCGACATTACATTACAAAACTAGGGCAGACAACCCTGTGACTCTATTATGACTTTGCGCTTTGTGCCCGTAATTTGCGGAGCTTTACAACAAGATTCAGTCAAAACTTAGGCTTTAAGCCCCAAAACATGCCTTCGGGTGGATTCCATGCCCAACAACTATTATGATTTTGGCTATTAGTTGATTAAGACATGGTTTTTAGTCTTGGAAAAGGTTGATTTCAATTAATATACATGATATTTTGATCCTTGGAACATGTGGATGACATGTGTAAATAGTTGCAAGGAAACATGATTGGTGTTAACATGACAAGGTAATAGTTTAATTTTTTATATAACTAATAGCGGGGTGATGTGACAATAAATAGTAAATCTTGATTGAAGCAAGGTAAAAAGTTAAAAGAAGGGATTTGAGTGAGGATTCCTTTGGCCATGTTTTCCAAAATCACAATTCCAAATGAATGAATGATTTGAATACATGAAGTCTTTTTAACTTAGATTTTTTCTAACATTATATGGATATATGTTATATGTATTTAATAGATATATTAGCTAGTTTCTAGTTATATTTGGATTTTTCGAGAAAATTGGAATCCCTTGAGGAATCATATGTGCAGGTGTACAATGTGGCAACATGCTTGGCACAACAAGGTAAGATAATTGGTATATTGTTATGTTTACTTATGCATTGAAAGTTGTGTGTTTATGGCAATATGATACCGGGAATTACATGGCAAAGAGACTGCCATGAAACCTTGGAGAAGGCTCAGGTTGAGCTTCCCTTTGGAAGTATTGGGAAGCCATGGGGATTGAGTCATGGTGTTTATTTATAGTGTTGTGCTTTTGGTCTTTTTATCACCCTAAAGGTTTTGTTTCTAAGCTTTGGAAAGTTTGCCTTGTTTTTAGTCATAGTCTTATAGGTTTTGAGTCATCTCATCTCAACAAGTGTCATTCTCTTTTCCAAAAAGTTTCATAGCCTCATTCCATGTCCTAAAAGCCTCACCATGTGCTTTGACATCAATTTTATTCCAAAGGATTCATGTTAGTCTTGGTCTAGTCTTTCCATGGTTTTTTTCGTGTCTAAGATCTATAAAAGAGTCTTGTTGGTATGGTCAAATAGGGTCAACACTCCGTTCTTGCCCATCACTGGTCCCACATCACCTAAAATTTGATGTGTCAAACATGTGTCAAGGTTTTCATAGTGAAAAAATCACTCTAGGTGTTTTCGTAGCGCAGACAGTGTAAAAAACCAGTTTTGCGCTACGAAATCACTGAACTAGGAGTTTTCGTAGCGCGCTACGAAACCCCTGAAGCAGCCTGTTTCAGCAGAAAAACTGTTTTTACTAGTTAACTTCCAGAAGGTTTCTTGAGTAGATGAGAACTCAATTTTGAAAAATGAAAGAGGATTTTCTTCCTAACATTATGAACTAAAAAAAACTCTTTCCGTTTCTTCAAATTTATTCTGAGGTGGGAGGAATTTATGGTTAAACTTGCGCTACGAAACTGCTGAAAGTCAAGCTTGGTCTTTTGGTTTTAGCAGTCTTTTTCAAGATCAGTTTCTGGTCACATGAAAAGGTATTTTGGAATTATGAAGGAGGTTTCTCTTCATAAAATCTCCAGCTAAAATAACCTATCTCACTTTCTTCATAAGTGTTTTCAGTTGGGAGATAATAAGCTTTCTTTGAAACCCAAAATTCAGAGAACGGATTTTTCCTGTTTGACACGTGTTTTTCAAGGATAGATTCGGGACAGCTGGAGAAGTATTTTAAAAAACCAAGAAAGGTTTTTGTTCTAGAAATCATGGAATACAAAAAATTCCTTCAGTTTCAAAAAATGTGTCATGTATGAGGAGATAAATTCTTTGTAACACGTGCCATTTTCAGGGATCCTAAACCTAAAAACAGGGAAACATGTTCCCTAATTTCTAGGGTTTGTCTTCAGCAGTCAGATGACCACGTGGGAGGCTTCATAAAATTCAACGTCTTGAGGTTGAAAGTTGTTAAATAATGCTTTAAATTCTTAGATAAGGTCACTAGCACTCCTAGTTGTATTAGGTCACTAGCACTCCTAGTTAACAACGAGTTCTAATTAATGGTTTGTTTTATGGTTAGAATAGGTGTCACTGATGGAAAATTCGAATTCTCTTGATGAGGGATGATGGAATCCTAATTGTAATTGCTTTATATATAGCAAGAGGTCGAATTAGCAAAGGGTTGGAGACTTTTTGGCTCAGCTGCTGCTCTATGTGCAGACTGTGTATATTTTTAACCTAATGCAGATTTCTACTTAGACAACTCAAGATTCATGAAGAGTTATTGTATGTTCTTGTTATGATGGCATCTTCCAATACTTACATTGTAGTGGTGTTTAGTTATGATACTCAGAACTCATCAATGATGCTCTGACTTCCTTAGATAAACTAACTATGTTTCACTGTTTTGTATTTTCATTTCTGCACTTGAACTCTATAATGCCTTGACTTCCATGCTAGGTAGAATGCTTTGGCTTCACTATTTAGGATTCAAAGAGAGTTTTTAATGTCATATTGTCTCATGGATTTCCTCTTTCACTTACTTGCAGTGGTATGAATACATGTTACTTAGAACTCATCAATCATGCTGTAACTTCCTTCATGTATTTATAAACTGTGTTTCCTTGCATTGTATCTTTGTTTTGTTGATGCATAAAAACTCTCTATGCCCTGACTTCAAGTTAAGCTGATCTTGATGTGGTACTGAAACATACTTTGACTCCATAGCCCAATGGTAGCCAGCCTTCATCTTTCAACCTATAAACATATACAATTACAAACCATAGAGTTAGCCATCTATTCATATCTTTAATCTAAATCATTAACCCTTTGAGAGAGCCCTCTCAGGCTGAGGAGGCTAAGCCTTAGCTAAAAGATTGGTTTAAAATAGTTACACCGAGATAGTCTGATCAACAGTCTATCAGGGTCCTATTTTGGCGATAACATTTTGGTGGGTCTGCCAGGAGCCTGAAGTCTATTCATTCCTAAAATTAAGGGGCTGAACTTCTAAAGGTAGCAGGAGCTCAGACATCTTTTTGAGGCTACAAAACTACCTTGGCGACTCCACACATTGAATAAGAAATTGGAAGGTGACTTCACTGCTAGAATATCAGTAGCTTGATGAAGTTTCAAGATGAGTTCCACTGCAAGAATGAATGCCAGATATGCTCCTATGAATCAGTCTCATATCCCTGGTTTTCCAAATCCTATGCCAAAGGTTGATTGGTTAGAGGATCTTCCGATATTCAAAGATGAAAAGAAAGACAATGCTGCTCTTTATTTGGTTAGGTTTCATATGCATGTACGCAATCTTAAGGTTCAATTTCCTGAATATTGTCTCATGAGGATGTTTATGACCACTTTAGAAGGAAAAGCATGGTCTTGGTATAAAAGTTTGGAAAATGGTTCAATATATTCGCTTGCTAATTTTCATGATGAATTCTATGAGATGTATAAAGGATGTCATCCTTCCTTATTGCTGCTCAAAGATTGCTGTAAACATTCTTTAAGTCTTATTCAGTATTTGGAGGATTGTTATGATGATGATGAATTTATGGATGAAGAAATTTTAGAGGCTCTTCATAACATTACATTTCAACACCAAGAAGAAAGTATAACATCCCATGAAATGTAGCATGAAGATCGGCAGGGGTTTACTTATGAAAATCATATTACATCCTCTGAGATTGATGTAGAGATGCAGTAGACTTGTCAGTCTTCGGATCATTATCAAGATGAACATGATTACAAACACCAAGAAGAAATGCTGGAAGAAACTTTTTATGACCCTCAGGCAGAGGAAAATGTTGTTCATTTTTGTAATTCCTTGTAGCAGCTTACACCAAAGAATGATGATAATAATGAGGAAAATTACATTGCTTGTTGGGATCATTCAGAAAAGCAGTTGGATAGCTTGTTAAATAAATGTTGTGTAGTTGAGGATCAGTTGTTTGAAGATATAGAATGTTATGGGAATCATCAAACTAACCGTGTATTTTTTAACCCTATAGCTGACTACATGGAAAAGATTTACTGTTCAGGCTTCCAGTTATATTTTCATCTTGAAGAAAAGTTACACCTCATGCTGCCTTGGTTATTTTAGTATCTTGCTTATTTTTGCTTCAAGCACAGTCGAGAGCAGTGTTGATAATATCGCCGATATCTCGGCGATATTCGTAAATATCGCGCGATTTTCTGCGAAACGAGATATCGGCAGGAAAATATCGCGCTATTTTCCCATTTTGAAAATCGCGCGAGAAATCCGATTTTTCGGCGATATTTTCCAAAAAATCGCGCGACGATGGTAAATATCGCGGCTGCGGTTAAAAAAATTCCGCGCGGGCTGTATAAATGAATTTTTGCGCTTTCTGTTTTGGTTGTTTGTGCATCATTTTGCAGGGATCCATATAGTCTTTTGGTGCCCTCCAAACTTTGCATAAATCATCTCTGAGGTCTCTGCCTATATGGTCTCTAAGGCCTGTATATTAGATATGGTTTTGGTTGCCATTCACGTGACAGTTCACGATAAACACACCAAGTGACCAAACATTAATGCTGGTAAGGTTTACTATTGTAGCACTCTGCTCCCCCTATGACTAATACCTTTCTCAAATGAAACCATAGCCTTTGCTAATTGCTTTTTCTTTGTATATCAGTAGGGCCTCAGTTATCTGCATACACTGTTTCTGGTAACATAATATATCGTAGAATAAAGCATAATCATATAAGTTGAGACTTGATGACTTGAGACTCAGCAGCCTGGGATATAGTGACTAACTGACTGTGGCCTGAGGAGATTGCGGTTGATGCTAAGGAACAGAACCATTGCATCATCAGTTTGGTGACTGATGCTCAGTCATGTGAAGTCCAGCAACTTGGAGACCTGGTTGACTGTAACTGGCATATCTGCATGTAACCACCATGGTGTAACTGTATTCTGAGCATATAAAATATATCATAAGTTATAACAGAGTCTTAAGTATCGGTGGTGAAGCTTTGAAATATGAATAGCTCTTATACCTAGCCCTCTAAGCCTTCGGGACATGTAGCACTAACTTTATTCCACATTATGAGTAACTATATGCACATATGCAATCTCTTAGAAATTGTTCTTAAATTGTCTGAAATATTCAGCCTACCTGAGGAACCTTTCGGCCTTTCATTGCTTGGCTAGGAACTGACCAACTGTGGATAGAGATAGGCACAGATGAACCTATGGTTGGATGGAAAAATGCACACCTTCAGTTGTAGGCATATCAATTAATAAAGCCTCGGCCCTCTACAACTGTTTATTAATTTGATGTTTTTTACCTGTAGAGGTAATTGAAGTAATTGCCTATTCTGATGATTACATGCTACGTTAAATATCAGTCCATAATACATATATTTGAGTTTGTAAGGTTTAGTTCACTGAGGAGTTTGAGTCCTTGATTGGACAATTATCAGGGATCAGCAGGATTTGGTATCGCCTTTGAAGTTTGATGTATCATTTCTATTTGACATCATATATATCAATGCCTTCTTCATATTTATGTGCCAATGTGTTTAGTTCATGTTGTTATTGCTTTATATGTTTAGAAATCTGAAAAAAATGAATATATTATGCATTTTTTATGCTTGCCGATATTTTGCCGATATTTTCGCCGATATTGCCGATAAGATATTTTTCGGACCCTCGCCGATATTTTCCCGATACCGATATTATCAACACTGGTCGAGAGATTCAAGTGTCAGATCAGATCGACGACGGGCTTCATTGGAAGTTTCATGCTCCTTGAGCTACAAGTGGAGATTGCAGCTGATAGGGTAGGTAGGAATGTGAAAATAAGCTCAAGGTAGGTTGATTGAGCATCTGTTTCAGTAGGTGCAATTTGAATTCTTCTTTCGGAAATCATTAAAGGCTTGAGGAGCAGATTGGGCAGAAGTTCAGAGTTTTATTCTAGAGGATGGATAGTGGCACTAGAGCTACAAGTTCTTATTATACCACAAGGGCACACTATCCCTAGTGGAGCCACTGTTATCACCCTAAAATTTTTGTTTCTAAGCTTTGGAAAGTTTGCCTTGTTTCTAGTCATAGTCTTATAGGTTTTGAGTCATCTCATCTCAACAAGTGTCATTCTCTTTTCCAAAAAGTTTCATAACCTCATTCCATGTCCTAAAAGCCTCACCATGTGCTTTGACATCAGTTTTATTCCAAAGGATTCATGTTAGTCTTGGTCTAGTCTTTCCATGGTTGTTTTTGTGTCTAAGATCTATAAAAGAGTCTTGTTGGTATGGTCAAATAGGGTCAACACGCCGTTCTTGCCCATCACTGGTCCCACATCACCTAAAATTCCATGTGTCAAACTTGTGTCAAGGTTTTCATAGTGAAAAAATCACTCTATGTGTTTTCGTAGTGCAGACAGTGTAAAAAACCAGTTTTGCATTACGAAATCACTGAACTAGGAGTTTTCGTAGCGCGCTACGAAACCCCTGGAGCAGCCTGTTTCAGCAGAAAAACTGTTTTTACTAGTTAACTTCCAGAAGGTTTCCTGAGCATCTGAGAACTCAATTTTGAAAACTGAAAGATTGTTTTCTTCCTAACATTCTAAAATACAAAAACCTCTTTCAGTTTCTTCAAATTCATTCTGAGGTGGGAGGAATTTATGGTTAAACTTGCACTACGAAACTGCTGAAAGTCAAGCTTGGTCTTTTGGTTTTAGCAGTCTTTTTCAAGATCAGTTTCTGGTCACATGAAAAGGTATTTTTGAATTATGAAGGAGGTTTCTCTTGATCAAATCTCTAGATAAAATAAATTATCTCACTTTCTTCATAAGTGTTTTCAGTTGGGAGATAATAAGCTTTCATTGTAACCCAAAACTCAGAGAACGGATTTTTCCTGTTTGACACATGTTTTTCAAGGATAGATTCGGGACAGCTGGAGAAGTATTTTAACAAAACAAGAAAGGGTTTTGTTCTAGACATCATGGAATACAAAAAAATACTTCAGTTTCGAAAAATGTGTCATGGATGAGGAGATAAAGGCTCTATCCCACGTGCCATTTTCAGGGATCCTAAACCTAAAAACAGGGAAACATGTTCCCTAATTTCTAGGGTTTGTCTTCAACAGTCAGATGACCACGTGGGAGGCTTCATCAAATTTGAATTCTTGAGGTTAAAAGTTGTCAAATAATTCTTTAAATGCTTAGATAAGGTTGTTGTAATCATGATAAGGAGTTACACTCCTAGTTGTATTAGGTCACTAGCACTCCTAGTTAATAGCTAGTTCTAATTAATGGTTTGTTTTATGGTTAGAATAGGTGTCACTGATGAAAAATTCGAATTCTCTTGATGAGGGATGATGGAATCCTAGTTGTAAATGCTTTATATAGAGCAATAGGTCGAATTAGCAAAGGTTTGGAGACTTTTTGGCTCAGCTGCTGCTCTATGTGCAGACTGTGTATATTTTTAACCTAATGCAGATTTCTCCTTAGACAACTAAAGATTCATGAAGAGTTCTTGTATGTTCTTGTTATGATGGCATATTCCAATACTTACATTGCAGTGGTGTTTAGTTATGATACTCAGAACTCATCAATGATGCTCTGACTTCCTTCATAGATAAACTAACTATGTTTCACTGTTTTGTATTTTCATTTCTACACTTGAACTCTATAATGCCTTGACTTCCATGCTAGGTAGAATGCTTTGGCTTCACTATTAAGGATTCAAAGAGAGTTTTTAATGTCATATTGTCTCATGGATTTCCTCTTTCACTTACTTGAAGTGGTATGAATACATGTTACTTAGAACTCATCAATCATGCTCTAACTTCTTTCATGTATTTATAAATTGTGTTTCCTTGCATTGTATCTTTGTTTTGTTGATGCATAAAAACTCTCTATGCCCTGACTTCATGTTAAGCTGATCTTGATGTGGTACTGAAACATACTTTGACTCCATAGCCCAATGGTAGCCAGCCTTCATCTTTCAACCTATAAACATATACAATTACAAACCATAGAGTTATCCATCTATTCATATCTTTAATCTAAATCATTAACCCTTTGAGAGAGCCCTCTCAGGCTGAGGAGGCTAAGCCTTAGCTAAAAGATTGGTTTGAAATAGTTACACCGAGATAGTCTGATTAGTAGCCTATCAGGGTCCTATTTTGGTGATAATAGGTCTTTTGTGGTTTGTCGTGCTTTATTTGAGGTTTTGATTTCATCTAGTGAATGCTCATGCCACTTTGTTTGTGGTGTCGTATTTTATTGGTTTTCATGGTTTCTTTGTTTGTATTTATTCTTGCTCATGTCTTTTATATTTTTGGGTCTTGGAAATTGGTTGGGAAGGAGGAATGTTTTTGGATCTCGAGAAGAGATGAATAAAATCCAATAGGTAGTGTAAGACTTGGATGGATCTCGGTACATGAATAAAGGGAAATTGAAGGCAAGAGTATGACAACCAGGTTGATTGGTTGGGTCCATTGGAATAAATGGATGGTGGCGGGACAATCATGAGAAAGGTAAAGTAAATAGGCTTGATGCATCATATGCCTTAGATATGTTGGGAACTATTGTTCTCAATGTTGTTCATGCGTTGCATAGATAAAATGAGTTCTCTTAACCTTGATCTTATGATATATGGTAATTATGTCGTGATCATGATTATGATGATGTCTCTATATGTATACATGTATGTATGTATGTCTTTGTCTGACAGGGTCATTAGTGATCATGATTGTTTTATGCTAATGGGTATATATATATATATATATGTATGTATGTATGCCATTTTTTTGACAGGGTTGTCAGGGATTAGTTTTGTCAAGGAATGATTACTTATGCAGGTGAATGGCATGAAGATGTTCCTAGTTTTATGTGGAATCCAGTGGGAAGAGTAGCCCTGACAGATGTATGAGTTTAGCATCATGTGGATATGAATTGATATTGTGTGACTATATTATGTATATGTTTATGTTATGACATGTAACTCTGAGGGATACATCAACTGAATAGAAGCAATATGATTGGTGGCATGCTGTAACATGCATGAATAGTGGAAAGACATTAGAGACAAGATTGCTTGGTAGAGACAATGTGGTTTTGGATGTGTAGTACTATTGTTGTGTATATGTTGTGAATATTGCATATTCAGTGTTGGGTATAGATGGTGCTATTGTACATGTTGGATATGCGAGGCTATGTACATATTGTAATGTGCACATGATGGATATGTGGTGTTGTGTACATGTTGGATATGCGGTGCTCTGTACATATAGTGTTGTATGCATGTTGTATGTGTGGTTCTATGTACATATGGTGATGTGTGCATGTTGGATATGAGATGTTGTGTACATATGGTGCTTCGTGCATGTTACATAGGTGCTATTTTGTACATATGGAATGATGTGCATGTTGTACACATGGTGCTATATACATGTGGTGTTGTGTGTATGATTGTACAATTGGTGCTGTGTGCATGTGGTGCCATGTACATGTTGTACATGGGGCGTTGTGTACAGGTGGTTCTGTCTACATGTCGTGAATGTGGTGCTGTATACATGTCATGCATGTGGTGTTGTGTACATGTGGTGTTGTATACATGTTGTGCAGGTGGTGCTATGTACATGTGGTGCTATGTACACGTTGTGCAGGTGGTGCTGTGTACATGTGGTGTTGTGTACATGTTGTGCAGGTGGTGTTGTGTAAATGTGGTACTGTGAAAATGTTGTACATGTGGTATTGTGTGCATGTCGTACATGTTGTGTTGTGCACATGTGGCATTGTGTATGTTGTACATGTTGTTTTGTGTACGTGTCGTATTGTGTATGTGCATTGTGTAGTCATGGTATCATGACATGTGTATTCATTGTGTTGTACTATGTGTATGTATATGTATTTCGTTGTGCTATACACTGGATATAGGTGTATGTATTGTGTTGTGTTGTACATCGGATGTAGGTGTATTTATTGTGTTGTGTTATACACCAGGTGTAGGTGTATGTGTTTTATATCAGGTGTAGGTGCATGTATTGTATGGTGTTGTATATCGTGTGCGGTTGTATGCATGTGATGTACACTATGTGTATGTTTATGTGGTTGAAGAGAAGGCACTGGGTGTTCATCGGGTGTGAAAACCGATCTAGTGTGCATATAGAAAGGATCCATTAAAGGATAAGTATCAATATTTTATTTCAATTTTAATTATGCATGTGATCTATGATTCTGGTTTATGATGATTACATGTGATCTATGATTTTGATTTATCATGGTTGATTTTTGAGCTAACCAGATGTGATATGTTTAATACATGATGATTTAATCAAACAACTAGTTTTACTTTTTTGTGACAACAAGTAAACATGATTACAAGTGTACGTTATTGACGAGCTACCAATGAGGTATGATGTGAATTTATTTCAATTTATTTTGAATATAATGGAAATTATGTGCTTGGCACAGGAAAACATGCAATTATTGGTTTGGGGTGGTTGAAACTGACTACAAGAATTAGTAGAAATGACAAAAGGAATTGGAATAGGCAACAATATGCTAGTAAAGGACTTCAGGAGCAGGGCTATTGTAGGACACTAGTACCCAATAGTGTCCATTGATTTCCATGAGCATGCTATGACCAATATGATGGTTTTGAGGCTGGGGTACACCTTGGTTTTTTAGACTATTGATGCGAGGGAACCTTACCAAGGGAGGGGTCGCCCAAGAGACTGTGTGGCAGAGAAGGGGATGCTCGCGGAACTTGGAAGGTGTGTGACTGCATGGAAGGGGGTGAATGGATTTCCCGAGGGACAGTGTAGTAGGGAAGGGAAGGTTGGGGAATGAATTTTTTTTGGTCATTAGCATTTCCAGATGGAATACTATGCACATTAGGAGTACGCCTTGGAACAATGAGCCGTCAACTGTTCACTTGGAGGAAAAATGGCGCAAGATTGTAGCGTTGGACATTGGATGCAACTTTAACTTTGGAAGTAGATTATGGACTTCCGAGGAAGAAGGTGAATCTTGGTATTACTTTGAGGGTGGAGGTGTCAGCCTCTGGATTCCTTTGTTGTGGATGCAGGCATCATATTCTTTTATTTGCTAGTTGAGAAAATGTGCATGTGTATATTATATTATTGTAAATACAGTATTGAGCTGGATTTATAAAGATCCATATACATTATGGTTATTTGCTGGTTGAAGAAAATGTGTATAAGAGTATATGTGGTTGTTATTGTAAATACCATAATGAGTTGAGTTATAAAGCTCCATGGGTAGTATGTTTTGGTTTTCAGTTGATGGTTATAGGTGTCATTGAACACCAAGGACGGTGTTCCCCCGAGGGGGAGGGTTCTATAATATCCCTGGTTAAAAATTCTTGTAAAAAAATATAAGACCAACGTCATGGGACACATATTCCAATTTGAATGGTCGGAAAAACATCCTAGCAGGTGTTCATTTCAGTAATTATGGTTAAAGGAAAATGGAAAAGGCAATGGAAAATGATTTGGAGAGGCATGAGGCATTAATTGGCATTTTATTTATGAAAATAAAGGAAATTAGAAGAAAAGGAAGGTGAAAGGTCACATGTTGCATGTGAGGAGGAAAATGAAGGAAAATAATCGAAATTGAAGAAAATAGAGGCCTCATTGATAAAAATTCTTTTGAGGATTAGTTGGAAGCTTTTGTCAGTTCAATTTTGGAGCTCTCTCTCTATTCTCTTTCTCTCATACTCTTGGACACTTAGAGTTTTCTTGGATAAATCTTGGCGGAGTGTGGAATACTTGGGCTTTGTAGCAAGATTGAAAAGGAAAAGTAGGAAAGTGCAAGAGCACATCAATATCAACAACTATAATGGATTTTGCTTACAAGTATCGAGTTGCATGTATGATATCCTTGCTAGTTTTGAGATGCATGGCATATGCATGTGGTTTATTGGTTATGATCTGTCATTGGCATGGAGGAATGACTGGATTGACGATGGATTTGCTTAGCCTTGCAATTTCCTGGATAACCATAGTGTTGTGGGTTTTATCTTTGTTTTCTGGTTGGTACTCATGTTCCTTTGGCTATGGGTTGAATTATTAGTTCTTGTAAGCCTTGGTTGGACAAATTATTTGAAATCCTTATAACATATTGGGTTGAGTTACTAGTCCTGGAAGCCTTGGTTGGAAAAACGCTCTCGAAACCTTGTAACAACTTGGGTTGAGTTATTAGTCCTAGAGCCTTGGTCGGAAAAATTTTCTAGAGCCCTTGGTGGGTTGAGTTACTAGTACTGGAGCCTTAGTTGGATAAATTATCTAGAGCTCGATAATAGTTGTGGGTTGATTTACTAGTCCTAGATGCCTTGGTTGGAACAAACACTTTGGAGCCCTGGAAAAATTGGGTGGAGACCAGTCTAGTGATGGTTAGTGATGTCCGACCGTGATGTGGGATCATTGGTTGAGGGTTGGGGTGGTTTGGCCTCTGGAAGCCACGGTTTTGTTTTATTGGATGTGTTTCATGAAATCCCACATTCATGCTTGGAATATGACATGGGGGTGACTAGCTGAAAGAGAGATTTGGTTCAGCCTAGTCTATGGATGGGTGGTTCATGGAAGTCCCACACCTGGTCGAATTTTTCATATGTTAATAAGAGCTTATTTCCTATTGTATTTGATAGGTAAATATACTTATTTATATGTGGTATTTATGGTTGTTATGTCCGTTTTATTTCTATTGGTTATGAGCATGTTTTATGACATTGATGATGTATGGCTCTCGTCATGTTTTGATTTGTAAATGAATGGACAATGAATATATGACCTAATAGATGATCATGCAGCTAATGTGATAAGTCATCAATGCTTCTTAGCAATTATAAGATAAGTATGAGACCCCTATGTTCAGATTTGTTGTTATGACATTTAGAATGCATATTTGCGACATGTTTGACGAAATGCTTGTCATGGCTAGTAGGGGTCTAGTTAAGTATTTGTTCAAGTATTTGCATTAGTATCATTGTTTATATGTTACTTTTCATTTTTGGAATGTTTCATGGAGTTTTGGGAAGTGGCCTAAGTTATGGGCCTAAAAAGGAGGCACAAAATATGGGGTCATAGGCTCAAAACAAGGTAAAAAAGACCCCAGTCACTTGCATGCCCTTGTTGTGAGAGGGACTGGAGGGCCCTAATCACATGCATGCCCATGTCATGAGAGCGACTAAAGCTATAGGTCAGTAAAATGTTAATTTTCCTCAGGGGTTGGTCACTTGGAAGGGTTGGTTGGATCCTGGAGGTTCTGTAGCATGTGTGGAAGGCTAGTTTGGTTTTGTTTTCCAATTCCACTTCCTTAACTGAAAATGGGGAGTTGAATCAGATCATAGTAGCATCTCATCACATGTTTACCTCGGCGTACTAGTTAACTTGGGTAAATGTGGGAGGAGGGTGTTAAAGTTAAAAATTCATGTAAAAAATAAATATAAGACCAACGTCATGGGACATGTATTCCAATCTAAATGGTGGGAAAAACATCCTAGTGGGTGTTCATTTTGATTAATATGACCTGTAGAATGCATATTTGTGACATGTTTGACAAAATTCCTGTCATGGCTAGTAGGGGTCTAGTCAAGTATTTGTTCAAATATTTGCATTACTGTCATTGTTTCGATGTTACTTTTCATTTTTGGAAGGTTTCATGGAGTTTTGGGCAGTGGCCTGAGTCCTGGGCCTAAAAAGGAGGCACAAAATTTGGGGTCATAGGCTTAGAACTAGCTGAAAAAGACCCTAGTCACTTGCATGCCCTTGCTGTGAGAGGGAATAGAGGGTCCTAGTCACATGCATGCCCATGTCATGAGAGCGACTGAGGCTCTAGGTCAGTAAAATGTTAAGTTACCTCAGGGGTTGGTCACCTGGAAGGGATGGTTGGCTCCTGGAGGTTTTGTAGCATGTGTGGAAGGCTAATTTGGTTTTGTTTTTTTGGTTCCACTTCCTTAAATGTACATGGGGAGTTGAATCAGATCATAGTAGCATCTCATCACATGTTTACACCAACGGACCAGTTAACTTGGGTAAATGTGGGAGGAAGGTGTTAAAATTAAAAATTCACGTAAAAAAAATATAAGACCAACATCATGGGACATGTATTCCAATTTGAATGGTCGGAAAAACATCCTAGTGGGTGTTCATTTCAATTATTATGGCTAAAGGAAATGGAAAAGACAATGGGCTTTAGATAGGCATGAGGCATTAATTGAAATTTTATTTATGAAAATAAAGGAAATTAGGAGAAAAATAAGGTGAACGATCACAGGTTGCATGTGAGGAGGAAAATGAAGGAAAGTAATGTAAATTGAAGAAAATAGAGGCTTCATTGAAAAAAAGGATTATTAGGATCAATTGGTAGCTTTTGTCAGTGTTAACCTTTTGTCAGTTCAGTTTTGGAGCTCTCTCTCTCTTTCTCATACTCTTGGACACTTAGAGTTTTCTTGGAGCACCCTTGGAGGAGTGTGGAATACTTGGGATTTTGGCAAGAAGGAAAAGGAAAAGAAGGAAAGCGCAAGAGGACGTAAAGATCAATAACTACAACAGATTTTGCTTGTAGGTACCCAATTGCATGTATGATTTCCTTGCTAGTTTTGGCATGTATGGCACATGCATGTGGTTTATTGGTTATGTTTTGTCATTGGCATGGAGGAATGCCTGGATTGCCGATGGATTTTCTTAGCCTTTCCATTTCCTGGATAGCCATGGTCTTGTGGGTTTTACTTTTGTTTTATTGTTGGTTCTCATATTCCTTTGGCTATGGATTGAGTTATTAGTTCCTGGAGCTCTGGTTGAACAAATGCTCTGGAGCTATGTAACAAATTGGGTCGAGTTATTAGTCCTGGAACCTTGGTTCGAAAAATGTTATGGAGCCCTTGGTGGGTTGAGTTACTAGTCTTGAAGACTTTTTGGATAAAAACTTTGGAGCCCGACAACAACTGTGGGTTGAGTTACTAGTCCTAGAAGCCTTGGTTGGGACAAACACTCTGGATCCTTAGACAACTTGGGTGGAGACCAATATGGTGATGGTTAGTGATGTCTAACCGTGAGGTGGAATCACTGGTTGAGGGTTGATGTTGTTTGGCCTCTGGAAGCCCTGGTTTGATTTTGTTGGATGTGTTTCATGAGATCCCACATTCATGCTTGGAAAATGGCTTGAGGGTGACCGACTGAAAGAGATATTTGGTTCAACCTAGTCTATGGTCGGGTGGTACATGGAAGTTCTAGAACTAGTTGCATTTTGCATATGTTATTAAGAGATTTTTTCCTCTTGTATTTGATGGGTAAATATACTTGTTCATATGTGTTTTTTATGGTTGTTATGCCCTTTTTATTTCTGTTGGTTATATGATAATTATGAGTATGTTTTATGACAATGATGATGTATGTCTCTCATCATGTTTTGATTAGTAAATGAATGTAAAATGAATATATGACCTAATAGATGATAATGAAACAAATGTGATGGGGAATTAATTATTATTAGTGATTCCCATATAAGTATGAGACCACTATGCTCAAATATGTTGTTATGACCTGTAGATTTCATATTTGTGATATGTTTGACGAAATGACTGTCATGGTTGGGCTTGGTTAGGTCAATTCCTTGATCAAGTTTTGAGTTATAAGCTTTGTCTTGGTGTCATTTATTATATCATAAATTCTCATTGAGTTCCAGGCAGTGGTTTGGAGACTAGCCCTGAAAAAATGGCTTAAATATCACAATATATAGCATAAAAATCGCTGAAAAGGACTATAGTATCTCCCTTGTAGACATTGTGGGAGCTGTTAGAGCCTAGATTGACCTCAGGCTGAATTGAAGCAATTCTAGGGTAACCACAAACCACGCTTAACCTGGTAGCTAGCCCTACTAGGTCGGGAGAGGGCTCTCTCCTTGTGAATCTCAGTCAAGATGACTGAATCAGATATGGATTTTAGGCTAGGTATAGTAGCTCTAGGGTTTTTGATTGATTTTGTTGGTTTTGTTGCTGGATCAAATGGAGCCAGGCAGTTTTGGGTCCGAGAAATTAAGTTAGGATGCAGGGTGTTCTATGGGGCGAGGTAGGTAGGTGCTTTGGCACTTGAAATTGAGTGAGATGAGAGGTCTAATACTGGTGAGGAGCTGAGGAGGGCATGCAAATATCATGTATCCTTCTCAAATAGTAGAAAACATAAAAAACTGAATGGTTTCCCAAGGCAGAGCACTGTAAACAATGAATTCTACCTATCTATCTTGATATCATTTAGCTAGAAGCAATGAATTAGATTGTGGCACACATAAAACATGAGAATAACTGATAACAGAAGAATAAACTATGAAAAAAAACTTTACCACAAGTATCCCATAAAAATAGCTGCAAATCCTGGTTTATTTCCTTGCCAAATTGCTGATAAGAATGTACAATGTAGCTCTGAGCATCCAAGAGAGTCTAACCTTTGCTAATGATAGAAAAAATACATAATATAGACATCAAACCACCTATGCTAGCCATCAGGGGTCTAAAACAAGAGAAAAGGATTTGTTACAACCATTTCCAAACAAGGAACAAGAATATAGGTAGTGGAACAACTTGCCTCTATAAGCATGGAAACTGATTCATTGACCCCAAAACCACCTCAAATTGATGAATCTACCCTCTAAGATGATTTCAATATTACATTTACATACCAAGGCATTAATTAAAATCATAAATTCATCCATGAAGAGAGAAAAAGTCAACTTACAATGAAAATAGGCGAAAACTGGATTTTCTGGCAAACTGGCTCAATGCGCAGCGCCGCTTCATACCCACTTCTGGAGGCCTTCCCCTTAGCCAAATTGAGCCCAAGATAGCTCATTGGAAAGGTATTTCTGTCTAGTTTATGGAACATCTTGAATTTGTGCATTTAGAGGTCATTCCCCCCTCAAAAGGGAAATATCCCAAGGCTACTTCTGTGTGTCCAAAAAGAGGCAGAGATGTCATGTTTTGGTAGGTTTTTGACCTTTTGGTGACCTAGTTTTGCTCCAAAATTGCTGAAATTTTCTAGGTTTGATGATATCATCATGCTGAATCTAAATATATAAGCCTTTCCTCCAACAATTTCTCCAGGGAAAAGCGCAGCGCCTCTAGGCCAATTTCCTATTTTCAAAATTTCAAAATTTTAAAAAGACAAAAAATCATCAAAACTTGCCCAAATTTGGCATGGGACACCACCATTAGTTTCTTTGATGGGCTAGTGAGGCTTCAGCCAATATTTTAAACTTATCTTTCTCCTTTTTTCTCTTTAAGGCCTTCCTTAACCTAGCCTTAAGCTTCCTCATCCTTATGTTGTAGATTTTGTTGCGGGTCATGTAGTGGTAGGCCATGTGGCGAAGCATCTTCTTGTCTTTGTTGGCCTTCTCAATCAGCCCCTCAAGGTGTATATTAACCATCTCAAGCCAAGTTTCCCTATCATTATCAATCTCTTTTTCAATCAAAGTCAACTTGACATTTGCCTCCTTGGCCTTTTGCCTGTTTTCCTTGATCATTTGCAGCTCCATGATGACTTGCTTGTCGCTCAATTGTTTGTTTTCTTGCTCTAAATATTTGATTATCCACTTAGCTCTCTCTAAGTTATATGAAAAGGATTGTATCTCAGCATCTTGTTCCTTTATGATCATGTCTTTGGTAGTCTTTGGATCCTGAGTTTCCAAGTCAATGACATCAATTCCTTGATGAGTGAAGTGCTGTCGTGTTTCCTCGTGATAAAAAAGGTTAAAATATTTTTCTTGCTCATTACTAAGATCCTTCTTTTGCATATTTTTCTTGCCCTTACCTTTGCCCTTGCTTTGCTGCTCAACCTGTACCTATTTTGCTGAAGAAGAAGGCAAAGCCCCTTCCACAACTTATGGAGATAGCATTTTCCTGTGGCTTGATGATGAAGGCGAGATCCCTTCCACACCTTGTGGAGATAATACTCGCCTAGCAGTTGCAAAAATTTTCCTAGTACCCATCTTATATGTCACAAACACTGGCACTCTAACAGTTTTAGTCTCCTTGAATTTTTAATGTCTTGAAGGTCCACCTTCTTCATGATGTACTGATGAAAAGATTTGTGTGCCTTTGAACATCTCATGAGAAATGAAAGTCTCCCATGGCAGTTAAGAAGGTTCAGCTGATGTAGAACAATGATTTTAATCAAAGAGTAATTGAAAATGCTATTCAACTACTGGGGGTATGGCTTCCTCTTTACAATATGTGCGATCTTCTCAATGTTTCTGAACATGAAATAAGGGATATTCATCATTCTTACTCTAGTGAAATGCATCAACAGTCTAATGTGGTAGGCATACAACCGGGAGACCTACCTTCATAAGTGAAGTACTTGATAATGATTTTCATCAATGGAGCAAACCTATCTTCCAAAAACTTGAAAGAGAATACTCTCTTCATCTTGTCTTTGTATCTAGTCTTGATGTAAGGCTCATAGTACTCCCTAACAATATCCTGACCTTTGTTCCAATTTTCACTCACATCTGGAATACCTGTAGCCTCTGAGATCATAGCTGGTGATATGGTGAATGTTATTCTGACAAGGGTTACTTCATTATTGTGCAAAAGTGTCACAAATAGCCTAGCCAACTCATGATGAAATTTGACTCTTTCTATCATCTCACAAAAATCAAAACATGCCTAGTGTTTAGAGCAAGAAATGGCAAGTGGACAGGCTTGCAACTCCCTCAAACTAGTGGGCTCCTCTCTGATAATCCTTCCTCCTTTATGAGGCTTCCTTTGTTGTATTTTTTTCTCCCTGGAACTATCACTAAGGGTGTCTTCTTCAAACTCATATTCACTGTCTCTTTCCATTGCTTTTTTGGCTATGAACCCTTGTGGTTATATTAGTGAATAATATAGTGAAACAGGGTGGAGGAATGGAATGAAGATGAGTGTGAAGAGATTTTTAGGGATGAGTAGGGTTTTAGGGAGAATGGGTAGGGTTTGGTGATGTGAATAGGGTTTTTAAGGTTTGGGGAGAGTGTAAGTGGGAATGTGGAAAATGCAGGAGGAGAGTGGGATTTAGGAAATATATAAATGGGAATGGGGTTTAGTTTAGGGAATAATGGAAAGGATAGGGTAAATAAAACAATGGAGAGATGAGGAAAACTAGAGTTTCACCCTAGAAGTGAGGGTTTTAATTTAAAAAAATGATAAATACCAAGCTTAGCAATCAAAACCCTAGATCATATGATATGATGATTGTACTTACTTGAAAGAAAGTGAATTGATGACTTTGAGGTAAATTTGGCAAGTGTAGAGCATTTTGAGTGATCTGGAGCTTGGCTGGGTAGATGCACAGTGCCTCACATAGGTGCGCAGTGCCTGTGCAATTTTACATTGGAAAACCCTGCCAGGTGCGTAGCGCCGACCTCAGATGCGCAGCACCGGCTAGAATTTCTCCAAAAACGTAGTGAATTCACTCTTTTGCTTAATGACACTTAAAAAATCGCTTCTTAGCTCTCCTTTGGCACTTTTACTTCAACATTAGCATAATGAAATGCTCAATAGAGGATGGGGTTTATATGGCTTTTATTTTTTGATTTTTGATGGTGAAAACCCACTTTTATAATGCCTATTTGCTTTTTCAAATACTCCGTTTTTGGATGCTTGATCTTTTTGCTTTGATAGGTGGATTGATGCTCAAATTCTTTGACTTTTGCAGTGGCAAGTACTTGCCAATATCACCAGGTGACCAGGGGTAGCATGGAACCATTTATTACATATGAGAACAATAAAATTATATGAAATTTAAAAATAATATACAAATTCTTTGTTTTCACCTCAAAACCAGTTTTGAGGTGAGAACTTTATTAAGCTTACAAATTAACAAATTAGGACTTTTCTGATCATTATTATCATCCTCATGTGTATGCTGACCATTATTAGCAATAATCACTGAATTTTGACCATGGTGAAAACCATAAGGCCTAATGAAACTAAAACCTTATGTCATTGATGAAATGAATTGAAAATAAGCATGAATCATTGACTGAAAGGTATGAAAGGAGGTCAACAGATATATATCATGAGGGAAAAGCTGAAATAAACTCTACCATCAGTAGATCCATGACCTGATGGAATGCAACTGATCAGAATAGGACTCCTATTATGAAATGCAAAAGAGTAAATTTTGATCACTGATGGCAGTGTTATGACACTGACACTAACAGGAGCAACTGGAGGGTCCCAGTCACATGCATGCCCATGTCATGGGAGCGACTAGGGGTTTGATTAATTAAAAGGCTAGTTTAACTTATTATCTGGGCATGTACAGTGGTGAATTAGCTGTTGAGGGTCCTGTAGCACCTGAGGGAGGTCTATGAAGTGTTGGTTCATTGGTTCCCTTCCTTAACTGCACTTAGGGAGTTGAATCATATCATAGTAAAATTTAGTCACATGTTTACCCCGATGGACTGGTTAGATTGGGTAAATGCGGTAGGAGGGTGTTATAGGGTGGTATCAGAGCGAGTTTCATTCTCTTTGGGTGTGTCAGGTTTCTGTTCTCTTTGTGTGATATCTATTACAACATAGTGGTATCAGAGCAAGGTTCATCCCTTGGACTAGAGGGGTAGTGTGTGCTAGTCATGCATTCATGTCGATTGCATATGTGTTCCTTATGCTTATGGTTTGTGTGCTTGTTTCATATGCATGGCGTTGGTCATAGTTGTAGTGGTGTCGCCATGTGAAAGTTTATGGTGTTGTTTATCGGGTGTGGTCATCATGAGTGTATGTCGGTTATGCATTTTTTATACATGTCAGTGTCTATAGGTTGTTGTGTATGCATTGTTATGGTTATGGTTATGCATGCATAATAGGCTAGATATGCATTGTGAGGTCTTTGTATGTAGTTATGTCATCATGACGTTGTTGATAAGATATGATGCCGATATGTTGGCTAAGATAAAGAAGGATATGTAGACTATTAGAGAAAGGTTGCAACACTAGAATTTGGGATAAGAGAAGACCGTCATACAAGTATTGTATGTTTGGAATGCATGAATGTTAGTTAATGGATTTTTATATGAATTAGGGTTATATACATGTTTTTCATTTTATTGTTTTTGCAGTTACATGCATGGTAGATGCTAGTGAATTAGTGTGGTCATATGCACGTGTTGAATAGTCATGAATGATAGTAATTTGTTGTTATATGCATTTTTGTTGTTGTTTTATGTTAGTTAACTTCATGATTATGTTATATGTTGTTGATAAGTATGTTATATGTTAACTTGTTGATTTTTATATGATAGTTAACTTGATGATTGTGTTATATGTTGTTGATGGGTGTGTTATATGTTAACTTGTATATGTTAGTTAACTTGATGATTAGGGTTATTGCATTAAGATCTTGATGTTATATGTATTGTGTTGATTTGGATTGGTATGTGTAGATAGTTATGGTTGTGACATTCAGGTATGAGATGATATACTTGTGATGTTGTGTCAAATTAATATGGACTGACTTGTGCAAAAGTAATAGCCTCCACCGAGATACATTGAGGTATGAGTTTGATTATGTCATCAATTTAGTTGATCTAGCATTGTATGTTTACAAGTTGATCGAATGTTTGATTAATTGCATGATATGAGTATGTGTCTATAAGATTGCATGAAGGAATGGTTTTGTTTTAATATGGTTGCACTAACACATTATATGCTCAGACAATTGATATGTAGTTGAGTGCAAGTGAGTGCTAGTTGTAGTGTTATGTTTTATGACTATGAGTTGACCGTTAATTATGACATTGTTGATAGTCTTGGTAAAGGTTAAATTCAATTATTAGATATGAAGTCTTGATCTTTGGAACATGTGACTAACATGTGTCACTAGTTGCAGGGAAACATGCTTGGAATTAGTGTGACAAGGTAATAGTTGATTTGTTTATATAACTAATAATTGGGTGATGTGACAATGCATGAATAAGTTACATCAAGGAAACGGTGAAAGAAAAGAATTGGGTGAAAATTGTTTTGGCTATGTTTGGAAACCACAATTCCAAATGAATGAGTGCTTTACAGGAAGTCTTCTTAACCTTTATTTTTAACATTATGTGGATATGTGTTATATTCCTAAACATGTATAACAACTAGTTTCCAGTTATGGCTGGATTCGTCAAGGGAATTGGAGTCCCTTGAGAGATGGCATGGACATGTTTAGTCACAAGGAAACGTGATTTACACATCAAAGCAAGGTAACCAATATATCGTTATATTTATTTATACACTGACAATTATGTGTTTACAATAATATGATGCAGGGAATTGCATGGAAAAGGAGACTGCTATGAAATATTGAAGAAGGCTTAGGTTGAGATTTCCCTTGGAAGAATTCAGAACCCATGGGGATTGATTCATGGTGTTTATTGCTAGTTTTATGATTTCGGTATTTTGTGATTTGTTTGTACTTGATTTTTAGTTTTGTGTATGACTGGTGCATGGCCTTGCCACTTTGTTTGTGGTGTCATGTTGCTATTGGTGTTTCATGGTTTTCTTCTTGTTTGTTTCTTGTTCTTTCCTTTTATGTTTTGAGGGTCTTAGGAATTGTTTTAGGAAAGAGGAAATTTAACAAAGATCAGGAAGGGATGAATGGAACCTGATAGGTAATGCAAGGCTCAGATGAAGCCCAGTGCATGTATAAGGGAATTTGAAGGCAATAGTATGACATCTGGTTGGACTGGTTAGGTCCATTGTGGTAAATGGATGGTGGTAGTACATACATGAGAGGGATAACCAGGGAGGTAAAGTAAATGGATTTGAGGCATCAGATGGCTTGGTTATGTTGGGAACTGTTATTATCAATGTTGTACATGCTGTGCATGGATAAAGGGCATTCTCTTAACATTGACCTTATTCTATTTGGTAATTATGTTGTGATCATGATTACGCCGATGTTTATATATGTATACATGTATGTATGTATGTATGTCATATCTGACAGGGTCATCATTGATCATTATTGTTTAATGATAATGTTTATATGTATATGTGTGTATGTATGTTGTTGTGTGATAGGCTCATAATTGTTTTATGCTAATGTTTATATATATATATGTATGTATGTCATTGTCTGACAAGGTCGTTAGGAATCATCCTTGTGGAGGAATGATTGATTATGCAGGTGAATGACATGAATAGGTTCCTGGTCTTATGAGGAATCAAGTGGGAAGAGTAGCCCTGAAAAATATATGTGGTCAATATCATGTGGATAATAATTGATATTATGTGATTATACTATGACTATGTTTTGGATAGGTAATGCTGAGAGATACATCAGTGGAATGAAAACAACGTGACCAGCGACATGCTAGGATACACATGAATAGTAGAGAGACACTGGAAGTAAGGTTTCCTAGTAGAGACAAAGTGGTTTTGGATGTGCAATGCTACTGTTGTATATATGTTGTGCATATTGTACATTCAACAATTGTACCTATGGTGTTGAGTGCCTGTTGTATATATGGTGTTGTGTGGATATTGCATATGCAGTGCTCGGTATAGATGGTGCTATGTACATGTTGGATACGTAGTGATGTGTACATATTTTACTATACGCATGATTGATATGCACTGTTGTGTGCATATGGTGTTGTGCACATGTTGGATACGCAGTGATGTGTACATATTGTACTCTACACATGATGGATATGCAGTGTTGTGTGCATATGTTGTTGTGCACATGTTGGACATGCGGTGTTGTGTACATATGATGCTATACATGTTGTATATGCAGTGCTATGTACATATGGTGTTATGTGCATGTTGTACATGTGGTGCTATGTACATATGGTGTTGTGTGCATGATTGTACATGTGGTGTTGTGTGCATGTGATGTTGTGTACATGTTGTACATGTGGTTTTGTGTGCAAGTGGTGCTGTGTACATGTAGTGCATGTGACACTATGTACATGTGGTGTCATGTACATGTCATGCATGTGGTGTTGTGTACATGTGGTATTGTGTACACATTGTACATGTGGTACGGTGTACATGTGGCACTGTGTACACCTTGTGCAGGTGGTACCATGCACATGTGATGCTATGCACACATTGTGTAGGTGGTGCTATGTACATGTGGTACTATGTACATGTTGTGCATATGGTACTGGTGTACATGTGGTATTGTGTGCATGTGTACATGCTGTGATGTGGGCATGCAGTACTATGTATGTGCATTGTGTAGTCATGGTATCATGACATGTGTATTCATTGTGTTGTACTTTGTGTACGTATATGTATTGTGTTGTACACCATATGTAGGTGTATGTGTTGTGTTGTACACTAGGTGTAGGTGTATGTGTTGTGTTGTACACTCAGTGTAGGTGTATGTGTCGTGTTCTGTGCGGGGTGTGGGTGTATGTATTGTATGGTGTTATACGCCATGTGTGGATGTACATGTTGTGATGTACATTATGTGTATGTGTACTTGATTGAAGAGAAGCAAAGGCACTGGGTGCTTGCGGGGTGTGGAAGCCATTACGGTGTGTGTACAGAAATAAAAAAGGTAGAAGTAAGAACTGATGAAGGATAAATATCGATATTTTATTTTAGTTTTATTATTCATATGATCTATGATTCTGGTTTATGATTTTTACATGTGATCTATGATTTTGATTGATGATGGCTTTTTTTTGAGCTAACCATATGTGATATGTTTAATACATGATGATTTGATCCAAAAACTAGTTTGACTTGTTGTGACAGGAAGTAAACAAGATTACAATGTACCTTATTAATGAGCTACCAATGAGGTATGAGGTGAATTTATTTCAATTTATTTTGAATCTAATAGAAATTATGTGTTTGGAATAGGAAAGCATGCAATGCTTGGTTTGGGGTGGTTGAAACTGACTGCAAGAATTAGCAGCAATAACAAAAGGAATTGGAATAGGCAACAATATGCTGGTAACACACTTCAAGAGAGGGGCCATTGTGGGACACTGGTACCCAATATTGTCCATTGATTTCCATGAGCATGTTATGACCAATATGATGATTATGAGGTAGGGATATGCCTTGTTTTTTTGGACTTCTGATGCGAGGAAACCTTAGCAAGGGAGGGGTCGCTTGAGGGATTGTGTATCAGAGAAGGGGATGCCTGCAAAACTTGGAATGTGTGTGACTGCATGAATGGGGGTGACCAGATTGATCGAGGGACTATGTATCAGAGAAGGGAAGGCTGGGGAATGTTTTTGTTTTGGTCATTATCATTTCCAATTAGAGTCAAATGCACATTAGGAGTGCACCTTGGAACAATGAGTCGGTAATTTTTCACTTAGAGGACAAGTGGCACAAGATTATAATGCTAGACATTATATGCAAATTTCACTTTGGTAGTGGATTCTAGACTTCCTAGGAAGGAGGTGAATCCTGGTATTATTTTGAGGGTGGAGGTGTGAGCCTCTGGATTCCATGTTGCAGATGTAGACATCGTATCCTTTTATTTCCTGGTTGAGAAAATGTGCATATGTGTATATTATTGTAAATATCGTATCGAGCTAGATTTATAAAGTTCCATAGACAATATGATTATTTGTTGGTTGAACCAAATGCATATAAGAGTATTTGTGGTTGTTATTGTATATACCGTAATGAGTTGTGTTATAAATATCTAGTAAACGATATGGTTGCCATGTTTTCAACAGGATGTCATTGTAAATACTGCAACAAGCTATGCTATAAATCTCCATGGGTAGTATGTTTTGGTTTTCAGTGGTCTTGCTAGTTATAGTTTTCATTGAACACTGAGGACAATGTTCCCCCAATGGGGAGGGTTCTGTAACAACCTTGGTTAAAAATTCATGTAAAAAAAATTATAAGACCAATGTCATGGGACACATATTCCAACATGAATGGTGGCAAAAAAATCCTGGCAGGTGTTCATTTTAGTTATTATGGCTAAAAGAAAATGGAAAAGGCTTTTGAAAGTAGTGATGCATTAATTGGAATTTTATTTATGAAAATAAAGAAAATTTGGAAAAAAGGAAGGTGAAAGGTCATAGGTTGCATGTGAGGAGGAAAATGAAGGAAAATAATGGAATTTGAAGAAAATAGAGGCCTTATTGATAAAAAGGCATATGAGGATCAATTGGTAGCTTTTATCAGTGTTAACCTTTTGTCAATTCATTTTTGGAGCTCTCTCTCTATTCTCTCTCCCTCTCATAATCTTGGACACTTAGAGTTTTTCTAAAGCACTCTTGGAGGAGTGTGGCATACTTTGGATTTGGAGCAAGAAGGCAAAGGAATCAACAACTACAATGGAGTTTTTTTGCAAGTACTGAGTTGCATGTATGATTTCCTTGCTAGTTTTGGTATTATGTCATATGCATGTGGTTTATTGGTTATGATTTGTAATTGGCATGGTGGAATGCTTGGATTTCCAGTGGATTTGCTTAGCCTTGCCATTTCCTAGATAACCATTAGGGGAGTTTTGAGGTCTAAAATGGGGCTCCTGAGGAAATTGTAAAATAATATTGGAGATAATAAAATAAGATTAGATTATGTCATCAAATTTTAGAGGAAAAAAAAAACTATTTTTTCAACTTGTATTTTCAACTTATCTCCCTATGGGTTTACTCAAATTTTGAGTGGAAACACTCGTTGGATGCAAAATTTGATTCCTCATCCAAGGAGTACCCATGTTTTATAATTTTGATGGACCTGTTACATGAAAATTGTGAAATACACATGAAATTACGTGTTTTCATGTATTTCTCATTTTTCTTATAGCAGGGTCTATCGAAAGTATGCAATATGGGTACTCTATGGACGAGGAATTAAATTTTGCATACAATGAGTACTCCTGCTCGAAATTTGAGTAAAACCTTATGGAGAGAAGTTTAAAATACAAGTTGAAAAGTAGTTTTATTATTTTATTATTTTTTAATCTTTTTACTTTTTTACTCCAAAAATGGTGAATCATCCCCCATGGTTTACATCATCATCTTGAATCCTATTGGTTCTTATAAAGTTTATTTTGGTTGTACATTTTTCTTAGGAGGCCCATTTTAGACCTCAAAATTCCCCTAATGCATGGCGTTGTGGGTTTTAATTTCGTTATCTAGTTGGTTCTCATATTCCTTTGGCTGTGGGTTGAGTTATTAGTTCCTAGATCCTTGGCTGGACAAACGATCTGGAGCCTTGTAACAATTCCAGTTGCGTTATTAGTCCTAGAGCCTTGGTTGGAAAAATGTTCTAGTGTCCTTAGTGGGTTTAGTTAATAGTCTTAGAGTCTTGGTTGGACAAAAGCTCTGGATCCCAACAACAACTGTGGGTTGAGCTACTAGTTCTGGAAGCATTAGGTGGAACAAATGCTCTGGAGCCCTCGACAACTTGGGTGGAGACCAATCTGGTGATGGTTAGATGTCTGACCATGAGGTGGAATCACTGGTTGGGGGTTGAAGTGGCTTGGCCTTTGGAAGCCCTGGTTTTGTTTTGTTAGATGTGTTTCATGAGATCCCACATTCATATTTGGAATATGGCATGGGGGTGATTGTCTGAAATAGATATTTGGTTCAGCCTAGTCTATGGTCAGGTGGTACATGGAATTAGTTCCATACCTAGTTGCATTTTTCATATGTTAATAAGGGCTTCTTTCCTCATGTATTTGATAGGTAAATATACTTGTTCATATGTGGTTTTTATGGCTGTTATATCCTTGTTATTTATGTTGGTTATATGCTGGTTATGGGTATGTTTTATGATAGTGATAATGTATGTCTCTCATCATTTTTTGATTAGTAAATGAATGTACAATAAATATATGACCTAATATATGATAATTCAGTAATGTGACAAGGCATCAATTCTTCTTAGTGATTCTCAGATAAGTATGAGACCCCTATGCTCAGATCTGTTGTTATGGCTTGTAGATTTCATATTTGTGATGTGTTTGACGAAAATAATGTCATGGTTGGGCTTGGTTAGGTCAATTCCTTGATTAAGTTTTATGTTAGAGGCTTTGTCTTAGAGTCATTTATTGTCTTGGAAAGTCTCATCAAGTTTCAGGCAGTGGTTTGGAGACTAGCTCTGAAAAAGTGGCTTAAATCTCACAGTCTCTAGCACATAAATGGCTGAAAAAGACTGTAGTCTATTCCTTGCAAGAATTGTGGGAGTGAATGGAGGGTCCCAGTCACATGCATGCCCATGCGGTGGGATAAAAAGGGGGTTTAATTCATTGAAAGGCTAGGTTAACTCAGGGGTTGGAACCTGGAGTGGTGGATTAGCTCCTGAGGGTCCTGTAGCACCCGAGGGAGGTCTGTGAAGTGTTGGTTCATCAGTTCCACTTCCTTAACTACACTTAGGAAGTTGTATCATATCATAGTAACTGTTCGTCACATGTTTACCCTGGTGGACTGGTTTTCTTGGGTAAATGTGAGAGGAGGGTGTTGAAATACACCCCTTTTTCTAGCCTATTTAAAACTATAACAAAAGTTGTGTACCATGAGGACAATGCTATCCTAGTCTATAATGCTTTGTCTCCTCATCTAACTTGTGTTACCAAATTCTCACCTAGTTACAAGGAAAAAAGTCCAAGTTAACTCATTATGACACTCTTGTTCATTTAAGTATACTCTCAAATGGTGGAATGTGATTGCTTTTACCTCATTTGTAGCTTTTTCCTAAAAAAATAAATTACTTGAAAGAAAATAAAAGCGTTGAAGCATGAGGAAGCTTTTTCCTAAATGAATAAAGAAACATAAAGCATTAAAGCAGGAGTCCAGTGCAAAGCTTTTTCCCAAATTACACTAGAGAGAAACTAATACTATTCATAGCCTCCATTTTTCCTATAAATTGAAGGCTTGGTCATTGAGAAAGGGATTGGAATTCATTACATTTTTATGTTGTCGACATCTTCTTTGAGAGAGAGAGTTTTGGAGCTAGGAGCTAGAGGAGGTGTTGCTACAAATTCATCTTTTGGTTGTAATATATTGTAGCTACTACAAACACCCTCCAATATTTTTCCTTCACTTTGATTTTGGATCCTACCTTTGTCTACAAGAACTGGTTTTTTCATTTTTAACTATTCCTCTTGGTTTCATTTACTTATCTTTCCATATGTGTTTCTTGTGTGACGTACTAACTATGTTTACTTGACAATGACTGAGTCTTGTTAATAACAGTTGAACAACTTCTAAAGACAATAAAAAGCCTTTCAAACACAAGCTAAGTCATGTCTTGATCTAGCAGTGATTGCTGGTCTTGCCTCTAGGAACTACACAATCTTCTATCACTGGAAACTGCCCAATTCCTTGAGTAATTGAACTATGCAATCATGTGAGACATGTAGTGATTGAACAAGAAAACTACACAGTCACTCACTGTGGAGAAAACTTGTGCAATCCATTGTCCCGGTGAACTGTGCAATCCCTTCACACTTGAAATTCCGCAGTCTTTTCTGCCAGTGGGTTGCATAGTCTTCTAGAATGGAAAATTATGCATCCTTAGAAAATAGGGATTACTCATTCCTATCTAATGGTGTGGTACAATTTTATATTTTAGATCTAAGGACAAGTGTCACTTTCTTCTTAATTTTAGGCGTGTGCGTCAGAAACCATAACTCTAATCTTGTGAGAGTAAATCTATATAATAAAGGATTGTAGAGCTCATTTTCACATCTGAAATTAGATATCTAGCCATTCTCATGAGTTTAAGGAGTTTTGGATTTGATTTGTAGCAATTTTCTAGGTAAGTTTTTCAAGTGTCACTTTTTGTTGCCTTTTTTTGTCGCTTTTTTCACTTTGTGTTTGCAAGTGTCATTTTTCCTGTTTCTTCTTATGGTTGTTGGTGCTTATGTTATTTTTAGCTTGTACAAGTGCCTACTTGCTAGATGGAGTATATACTTGTAATGAGTTACCTAGTTTGGATTAGAAATGGACACCTAAGGAACCTCCTATCCACATTTATTGTGCACTACAGGAAGAATGCAGCTACCGAGGAGTCTTTGAGAGACTTTTTGATTAGTTCTTCAATGTTTTATATTAGATGATCTTTGAAGAAAAGTCCCCTTGCATGTCTCGTGATGAAATGAACTTATTGATGGAAGTATTGGATTTGTTTTCCTCACCACATGGTACATACCTCAGAATCTTTGGTTGTAAGAAACCATCTCATCTCTTGCCGAGGTATGCCACATAAAAACTAGTCATGCAAGAGGTTTCCTATCATCTTGTCATAGGTTTATATGTAGTACTACAAAGGAAGAAGAAAGCATCTTGTCCTACTTTTCCCTTGCAGGTGGGATTTTATGAGATTGAGAACTTGAAGGTTGTGTGGTTATATCTTCCGGATCCATCGCATTTTGTTGTTTTATGCATCGACGTTTCAAACCATCCTCTGTGGTTCATCATCAGGATTTAGATTTGTGTAGATGCAGATGCAGATGCATAAGCTTAAGAATTGGAAAGTATTAAGTTCAGTATGATATATTTTCATTAGTATGATCCCAAAGGATTTTGCAAAAGACACTATGCTAAGTTGCATTTTGTCTAGCTATATGGGACCTTTGCCATACTTGAAGAAGAAAAGACAAACAATTTCTATAATGCCTCTCAATCACATGCACCAAGAAACAAGGCAGGCCCTTCTAGTGTGACTCGAAAACAAAGTGCTACCCAGGAAGGATAATGGCAAAAAAATTGCACCCCGGTGAGCATCAAGTACAAGAGGAAGGTTTCCCACAACCTAGGAGAGGATCAAAGTTGTAAGTTCAAAGATGATCCAACCACTTTAAAAGAATTTATGGTAGTGGAGAGGAAGATGAAGCAACGAGAAGAAAAGAGGAAGCAGGAGGAAGAGCGGATACAAAAGGAAGAGCAGGAAAGGAAAGAATAGGAGGAAATGAACACACAAGAAGAAATGAAGAGAAAGGAAGAATAATAAAGATTGAAGCAAGGAGAGGAGGAAATGAAAAAACAACTAGAAGAAGAGGAGAATCACCAAAAGAAAAATCAAGAGCTTGTAGAAGAAATTGAGGATCAAGTACTAGCCTAGGACATGGATGATAAATAATTGGAGTGGAACCAAGAGGTTGACATCATTCCCATTGTAGAAAACATTACTGGTCAATCTTCAACTCCCCACATAGATGACCACATCCCATATGGTGAAATGGGAATATCTCCTCAAGATGATGACATGATCATGGATATTTCTGACCTGACATGTAATCAACTCTAGAACAAAATAATATGGGAAAGGAAAAAAGTATTCCCTAATGATCTGGTTCATCCTTCTTTCACCCGCATTGAAAGGGTAATTTTTACCAACACTAGAAGGAATCCACAAACAATTGCTGCAACAAACTTAGCCTTTGCAGGAGCAACAAAATCAAATATAAATTTCTTGATGACATAAAATAAAAAAAATGGCTAAAGATTTGGATGTTGCAAGACAACAAGCAAAACATCTCCAAGCTGAGATGCAATGATTTTATTCCACAAATTCTTATTTGAAATAACTTTAAGCAGCAATATATGGTGAAATCTAGGAATTATGAGACACAATCGGGTTGCTTTATGAGAAGATGATCACCTTGTATGATGTAGTAGTTCCCTTGCATGATATGCATAAGAGGTCATGGGAAAATAAAAAATATCTGAAAGTAATCCATGCAACCATCAATGTGATCCAATAATGGGGTGTTAAGTTCATGGATGCACCTGCGGAGTTGCCTAGGATGACAAGGTAAGAAGCAGAATTGGATAAGGCCGAAGTCAGAATGCTCATTCAGAGTAACAAACAACTCAAAAATTTTGTAGCCAACACAATAGCTTCCTATGAACAGTTGTACAATGGTTTGGATTCTTTTTTTAGAACAAAAAATATCCCTTTAGTTGGACCATTTGCAGAGGAAAAGGGTAGAAAGATCATTAGTCAAGAAATCAAATGTAGAAAGTTTGAATAATTTAACACATATTCAATGGAGATTATCCTGATCATGTACTATTTCGGAAAACATACACAATACATAAGCTCCTCTACGTTGATCATCAATATAGCAACATCAATAACAATAAAACATCAAGAGCATTCACACATTAACACAATATGTATCCCGGGGAAAGCATCTCGCTAAAAACCCCAACTATCTGTATATTAATGATTGAGTCATGTAACATTACACAGCATAATACTTCTCACAAGTATCTCCACCTCTGTTACACACAATACAGCTCAGATCTGATCTCCAAATCTCTTCCACTGCTTGCCTGCCTCCACTGCTCAATACCTGCTCGAGAACTGATGAGAATGACTCACCAAACTCGTTTTTCACCTACAAAATAGTCACTCACTCTTTGTTGGACGTGAGAACAAGCTATAATGTGGGAAAATACGTGAGCAAACTCATTGGCATACTCAATCCCTTGATTTTGCAAGATCTGGTGCACAACTATAGTCACAACTGATAGCAATTTGATTCTCTACCACTTGTCCCTGTTGAACTGAACATGCACTGACATGCAACTGAGTTAACTAATGTATTCATTAGTTGTATTATGAGTTAATAACTTGTGAATTAATTAATAACTAATTCACCCAACTCATCTCTAGTCTATTTGCCAGTTAGACTAAATACAACCAGTTTAACAAAGCTAAACTGAACACAACTCCATCAACTCCACAATCAACTCCACCAAACTCAACTGATTGAGTTCTAACTGAAGTCATGCATGCATAAACTCAACTGACTCATAAGAAAAGCGTATTTCCTTCTGACAGCTACATGTGCCACCTCTGTAGCTCAAACTGAAGAGCTCCAAGAGAATAAGATTAAGTTTATAGTCCAAATATTATTGTGAGATAATAATATTTGACTTTTCTATTTTTGACAGCCAGTCTAAAAATAGACTTTGATCACTCACACTGTGATCACTCACACTTTCATAAAAAATAGAAGTCCATCTATTTTTTCCCAACTTGATCAATCATCCATAAACAGCAACCTGCAATCCATAGACATGATCCATATGTCTAAAAATAGACATAGTCTAAAAATAGACTTGCGCCAAAAATAGCCTGCGGGCCCACTTAGTGAAGGCGACTCTTTTCACTAAGCTCCATCATCTTGTTGCAATCTCAACACTCCCTCTCGACAAGATATGGATTATCAGCAACCCCTATCCTGCCTCGGTGGTACTCGAATTTGCTCCTGGTGAGAGCCTTCGTCAGAATATCAGCATCCTGATCCTCCGTTGGAATGTACGAAAGTAACATGATCCTTCGCTGCACACAATCTCTGATATGATGGTACCTGATGTCAATATGTTTAGATCTATCATGAAATACAGGATTAGTTGAGAGTTTAATGCAACTCTGGCTATCACAGTAAATCACAGTAGGATCCAAATGAGAACCGAACAAACCAACTAGGATCTTCCTCATCCATATAGCCTCGCATGCAGCCAAACTTGCTGCCATATACTCGGCCTCCGCTGAACTGAGTGCCACGGATCTCTGTTTCCTGCTGTACCAAGAAACTGCTGTCGATCTAATACTGAAGACCCCTCCTGGTGTGCTCTTTCTGTCTGTTGGTCTCCTTGCCCAATCTGCATCCGTGAAACCACATAGCTTCACCTCATCCTCCTGTCTGTACCACAAACCATATCCCGATGTGCCTCTCAAGTAGCGCAATACATGCTTGCCCGCCTTCCAGAAGAGCTTGGTAGGCTTAACCATAGCTTGTGAAAGCTGGTTAACTGCATAGCATATATCAGGTCGTGTATTGACCAAATACATCAGCGACCCCACCAACTGTCGATAAACAGTGGCATCCACTTCTTCTCCCGAAGTGGCATCCTCCTTCCTCCAATCTCCAGGAAGAGGAGTATCAACAGGCTTGCAGCCATGCATGTTGAACTTCTCCAGTATCTCCCGAGCATACTTGCCCTGAGAAACAAACAGTCCACCACTGCGCTGCCATATTTCCAATCCCAGGAAATAGTGAAGGAGGCCCAAATCCTTCATCTCAAACTCTGTAGCAAGATCCTTCTTGCATGACAGTATCAACAGATCATCACCCGTTAGAATCAAATCATCAACATACAGTACAATGATAAGCAACTTACCCTCCACCACAATCTGGTATAGGTTCGGATCCACCTCGCTCTTGGAGAATCCAAGTCCTGTGAAATAGCTGTCTATCCGTGTGTACCAAGCACGTGGTGCTTGCTTCAACCCATACAACGCTCTCTTGAGCCTGCACACATGCGACTCGCTGCTGAAGACTTCAAAGCCTTCGGGTTGCTCAATGTACACCTCCTCCTCAATGACTCCATTGAGGAACGCAGTCTTCACATCCATCTGATGAATGTGCCATCCCATCTGCGCTGAGAGAGCAAGAATCGTCCATATGGAAGAATACCTTGCGACAGGTGCAAAGGTCTCCTCATAATCGATCCCCTCAATATGTGAAAAGCCTCGGGCAACAAATCTTGCCTTGTACTTCTCCACACTCCCCTCAGCTGCCTGCTTAACTTTGTAGATCCATCTCGAACCCACCACTGATTTCCCTTCCGGTCTAGGAACAATCTCCCATGCACTGTTTCTGACAATAGAATCATACTCTTCCACCATGGCGTCTACCCATGCGGGATCCTCCACAGCTTCCTCGAAAGAGGATGGCTCAGTCACAACACACTTGCTCATAAGAGCCATGTATCCAGTGTACCGATCAGGTGACTGTCTCTGCCTGTGTTGGGCTGTAGGTGGTCCTACAACTTTCTCTGCATCTTGAGCCAGTCTCTCAGCTTCTGTCAAGCGCTTTCGCCCTCTGATGGTTGGCGCTGCATGAGTGGTCTCTTCCACTCCATGAACCTCGTCCTGTGGCTGATCCACGTCCTAAAGCTCATCCTTAGGAACTAATAGCTCCTCATATGCATGCAAGTGTAGCTCCCTCTCAAGCGAACACTTCATGGCTTTCTCCTCCTGAAATTTTATATCCCGTCGCACAACAGTTTTACCACTGTCTGGAAAATACACACGATAGTTGTGGGGCGTACCAGTGTACCCCACAAATATCCCAACCTCTGCGGTCGGCTCCAACTTCTTCCTGGCATCCTTCATCACATGCATGTAAACGTTAGCACCAAAAATCCTCAAATGAGAAAGATCAGGCTTCTTACTAGAATAAGTCTCCTAAGGTGTACTCATGCCAAGTATCCTATGAGGACAACGGTTCTGCACATAAACTGCTGTATTGCATGCTTCCACCCACAAGTGAAGGGGTAGGCCTTGATCATGCAACATTGCCCGTGCAGCACCCACAATCGTTTTGTTCTTCCGCTCAGCTACCCCGTTCTGCTGTGGGTTATGGGGAGCTATGAGCTCTCTACGAATCCCTTCTGTCTTGCAGAAATCCTTGAACTCGTCCGAGATGTATTCACCACCATTATCGCTCCTAAGAGCCTTCACCTTCTTCCTCGACTCCTTCTCGACCAGTGCTTTGAATTCACAGAACTTTGAATATGTCTCGCTCTTCTTCTGCATGAAGAAGATCCAACACTTACGATAGAAATCATCAACAAAAATCACAGAATACCTGTGTTTTGCTATCAAAGCAACTGAGAAAGGTCCACACACGTCTGTGTGAATTATCTCAAGGATCGTCGTGGCACGACTATCATTCTCGTGAAAGGTGGCTTTCACAAACTTCCCCAAAGTACACCCCTTGCACTGATCTGACTGCGCAAGTGTGCCTTTAGGAAGCCCTGTAGTGATCTGCTGCAGTATCTTCAAGGCTCCATGGTGAAGGTGACCCAATCTCCTATGCCACAACTCGCCATCATCCTGGCTCACCAATCCTTCTGCCTTGCCTGCCATTGCTGCGCATCCATCTACATGCAACTGATAAAGATTCCTCACTCGAACCCCTATCTTCCGGGTCTCACCAATTGTCTTGCTGCGCAGGAAGGCCTTCCCCTCGCTGAAAACAACATCATACCCCTTGTCTTCTAACATCGCCACTGAGATGAGATTCTTCTTCAATCCTGGAACATGCATGACTTCCTTCAATACAAAGGGTTTACCAGAATCCCTCTCAAAGGAAATGGTACCGATACTGGTCGCACTGTATCTACCATCATCGCCCATCTCGATGTGCACTCCAAGATCTTTGTCCTCCAGATCAGAGAACAAATCTCTATCTCCCGTCATGTGAAAAGACGCACCACTATCCAAGAACCACACTGATCCCATCACACTTGAAACCAAGCATGCGATCAATGAAAAATCAAGCTCAAACTGAGAAGCTAAGGCCTCTCCCCCTGCAGATCCAGCAGCTTGCTTGTTATTCTTCTTCTGCGGACAATTTTTGGCATAGTGTCCGTGCTGGTGACAGTGAAAACAATTCACCTTGGACATATTCTGCTTCTTGCCTTTCGCACTAGACTGAGAAGCTTTCTTGATCTTCCCTTTCTTTGCCTTGGCAGCCAAAGCACAGTTCTCTTCATCAGATACCTTTGATGAAGATCCATTCTCACCTTTATTGTTTCTGAGTTTATCCTTGAGCGCCAGGTCGCTCTTGCTTTGGAATAACATTTACAATCCGTTGAAAGACATTTTCAACAACACTGCTGCAAATTCGAATTTCCACCAGCTCCAACTCAATCGCTTCCGATCTAGAATTCGTGAGAACACAATATTTCTCGTACAGAGATTGACTGTATGGGCATTCACCGGATATCTCACCTTCCAAAGGAAGGATGAATCCAGAGGCAACCTGGCCCGATTACAGACTCTGCCTGAAGAAATAGAATGTAAACACTTCCTGAATAGTAGATCTGATGATCAACAGCTCCGATACCATGTAGAAACTTTTTCTACAATTATCTAGCTCGCTCTGATACTATGTAGAAAGTTTGAATAATTTAACACATATTCAATGGAGATTATCCTGATCATGTACTATTGCGGAAAACAGACACAATACGTAAGCTCCTCTACGTTGATCATCAATATAGCAGCATCAATAACAATAAAACATCAAGAGCATTCACACATTAACACAGTATGTATCCCGGGGAAAGCATCTCGCTAAAAACCCCAACTATCTGTATATTAATGATTGAGTCATGTAACATTACACAACATAATACTTCTCACAAGTATCTCCACCTCTGTTACACACAATACAGCTCAGATCTGATCTCCAAATCTCTTCCACTGCTTGCCTGCCTCCACTGCTCAATACCTGCTCGAGAACTGATGAGAATGGCTCACCAAACTCGTTTTTCACCTGCAAAATAGTCACTCACTCTTTGTTGGACGTGAGAACAAGCTATAATGTGGGAAAATACGTGAGAAAACTCATTGGCATACTCAATCCCTTGATTTTGCAAGATCTGGTGCACAACTATAGTCACAACTGATAGCAATCTGATTCTCTACCACTTGTCCCTGTTGAACTGAACATGCACTGACATGCAACTGACTTAACTGATGTATTCATTAGTTGTATTATGAGTTAATAACTTGTGAATTAATTAATAACTAATTCACCCAACTCATCTCTAGTCTATTTTCCAGTTAGAATAAATACAACCAGTTTAACAAAGCTAAACTGAACACAACTCCATCAACTCCACAATCAACTCCACCAAACTCAACTGATTGAGTTCTAACTGAAGTCATGCATGCAACAACTCAACTGACTCATAAGAAAAGCGTATTTCCTTCTGACAGCTGCATGTGCCACCTCTGTAGCTCAAATTGAAGTGCTCCAAGAGAATAAGATTAAGTTTATAGTCCAAATATTATTGTGAGATAATAATATTTGACTTTTCTATTTTTGACAGCCAGTCTAAAAATAGACTTTGATCACTCACACTGTGATCACTCACACTTTCATCAAAAATAGAAGTCCATCTATTTTTTCCCAACTTGATCAATCATCCATAAACAACAACCTGCAATCCATAGACATGATCCATATGTCTAAAAATAGACATAGTCTAAAAATAGACTTGCGCCAAAAATAGCCTGCGGGCCCACTTAGTGAAGGCGACTCTTTTCACTAAGCTCCATCATCTTGTTGCAATCTCAACATCAAATAGTTTTTGGACTATATGAGGTAGGTCACAACGAAGGAGGACTTGGACATCAATCGAAAGAACATGAAAATATATATATTTGGACATGCTAATATTAATATGAAGCCATTCTTGTTACATAATGAGGTACATACATGATCCAAAACTATTTATCTAGATGTTACGGAGGCTAAAGTTAGGTATCAACCTATCCTTCCGACAAAGTTTGAGGAAATAAATGCACAATACAAATATTGGCATCAATATGTTACTACGGAGTTACAAGTTGAAGTTGTTGAGCTAGAGTTTCCTTAAACTCAAGCTTAATGCATTTAGTCTGTCTTATTAGGATCTAGCCATTTTTTTCCTAATGGAGTTTTATCTTATTGTATTTGAAATTTAATGAAGTGTAATGTAAGTGGAAATCCAACATTTAAATGTGGAATATGAAGAGTCATTAGTAAAGAAAAGACAAAATAAGTCCAAGTATCACAAGGAAGTTCAAAGGTCATCAAGGGAGATGAAAGCCATCTCATTTGTTATAAATAAACCCTCATAACCCAAGAAAAGGGCTTGGAACCAGATATTTGGAGCCTTAGCTTCTCTAGTCTAGCATAGTAAGAGTATCATTCTTGGGAGAAACAAGTGTCGGATTCATGTTCCACTATTGGGGCTAGTGTTATATCAATGTAATTGTATGCTTGGAACTTTCACTTAAAACTAAGAAGCTCTCAGAGCCGAAATTCCTTCATGCATATGCCGTGAATGTAGTAATACTATTATTTATATGTTTGTGATGTACGTTGTTTCATTTATGCTAATTTTAATGAAATAATTTGTTTACTTTAGTATGTATCTTATTGAATGCATGTTGTTTATGTTATCACAATCATTGTTATCTTGTGAACTATTTTTCAAGTTAATTAACAATTCTTTGTATTGCTAGTGTGTCTCTTCTAAGATAGTACTATTACTTTCTACCAAGGGGCCCACTTATTTCCCTTTTATGTGAACGAACCTTTAACACATTACATTTGATATCTCACAAAGTTAATACACTTGCTATCACCAAAGTCATGTATATGTCATCTTATGTGTTTATTGCAGCCAAGGCATATCTTTGAGACCACCAACTTGGCAATCGACCATATTCTGGTTGGGGCTCCTACTCCAAATGGTGTGGGGTCTAATTGGGACTTCGCATTGGGGAGACATCCTTCCCTGTTGTCAACTTCCAGCATTGTCAACATGATTTTCGTGCTCAAAGGAGGGCTAGATGACAAGCTGAGCCCATGAAGTATGATTTCACCTTTTCATCCTGAATTTCTTCTTCCCATATCATAACCCTGACACACTTTTCTAAAGTTAAAAATATGAAACTACCCGCGTGCATAATTCATGACTTGTCAAATATGAAATTTTGATGGCGAGGGTGAAACAACCATTCTTGAGCATACCCTCCACTTTCTTGAATTTTGTGATTATTATGAAATTAATTGTGAGGATTTTTATTGCGAGTTTTTCATTCTCACATTCGAAGGACATGTTAAACAATGGTTCTTTACGTTACCGATTTCTTCTATTCATTCTTTCCAACAACTTGTCAAGGAGCTTCACCAAGCCTTTGACAACTATGATTATGAAAGTGTTTATAACAATATTATTCATCTTATAAAGAAATACAATGAATCCATTGAAGGATTTCATGATCGCTTTATTCAATTTTGTTATGAGTTTTCAAAGGACGACATAGATTGGAATTTCATGAAAGAAAAATTTCAATATCTTGTTCATATTTGTTTGAAGCCGCCTAAACCTGAATCCCTTTTAAGTATTCCAACAGTGCTTGGTCATGGAGCTGTAAAAATTCCAAAAGAAGAAACTTATTTTTCATGTGACTCTTCATCTTCTTCCAATTCTTCACCAAATCAAGTAGCTCCATACATCCAAGTCAAGGTTGGAGAACTTGAATATCAATTTGAAGATCCAATCCCATCTTCTCCTTCCCCTCATATTCAAGTTTTGAACTCAAATCTTAAATTTGAATCTAATTTAATCAATGATATTGTTTCTTCTTGATATGTTCCTTATTTGAGCCATCAATTATTTCTTCTGAACCTATTCAATATGATCCACTTAGTCAACATGTTATATTAGCTTCTGTTGAATCTCAAGAGGGTCAAGTCTAGGATGGAGTTAATGGAGATCAGGAGATTCAGGATATATTTCATAATGATTATGTTTGGGATTTCGATTATGAACAAGGATTTTATATTAAAGAAGATTCCTCACTTTATATTTCCATTTTCTCCTCCTTCACACAATGTCCTAACATATTCAATGACTGTGTCACAAATATCAAATTTATGGATGATTCCAGAGTCAAAGAAGATAAGGAGGAATCCACTCTTCATGATATGTTTCATTCCTCATCTTGTGGATATGAAGAAGCAGAGGATGTAGCTTCATGTTTTCAATCAATCCCTCTCTTGAATTCATTAAACCAAGAGGATTCCATTGCCTGAATGAGAAACAAAATCTTTATCATGACTTTCTTAATGTGTTAATTAACTCATCTACTCTTGACTGTGTATCTTCAACTGTCGATTTCTCTAAGCCACTGATTTTTGATGATGTACCTTTAGATATTTTATAACCTTGTCAAGAAGTTGAGACACTTCATCTTGCACCGATGGTTATGTCAAGATTTTGCAATATTGACTAGTGTTCTAATCATGATTAGACTAATACTCTTTCATGACAGAACCTTTATGAATTAACTCCACATATTGAAAATGAATCTATTTTCCAGCTTCATGATCCATCATTCAGTTATCAAGATCCCATTGCTAAATGGTTGGAGTAATCTTACTTGGAAATCCATATCACTAAGAATAAGATTTTATCTTTCTTGATGTTTGCTAAGATTGAAAATTGGAATGGACATTTTTATATGAAAGCCTGTTGTGATGTGTATCATAAGCTAGCAAAAAAATGTTTACTGCATGCCTTCTTGTCATACTTTTCTGCTGGCATTTTGTGCCTTTGATTTTCAGAGCATGTCACTATTTATATTTCTTTCCTCATGTTTTATTTGATGATATTTATTGTTTATTATTCCCTCACTGGTACCGATAGAGAATTACTTTGTTGGTTGCATTGGAAATTTCATTTCACGTGAGCCTAATCTATATTTCGTTAGGAGTAGGTTTAGACTAGTCTAGTTTATCTATTTTTCTTTGATGTCCTTTTGTTTTCATCTTATGCTTTTCTTTGAAAATAAGCCTTGCATGAAACTGGAATTTTGGTTCTGAATAAGCATGGAAGAGTATGCAAGGACATTATACAACTATCATTGTTTGGTTAACTACTTATTCCCTTCTTTACATGGGCCTTGTATCTTTAATTCTATGATGCTTAGACAAAAAATACTCTCTTTCTCGAAGAAAACCTTAGTGAATCTATGATGCTCGAATCTATAAATAAGATCTTCATATTCAATTGGATTTCTATGTTGGATTGGTTTTAACTTGTCAACCCAGTCAAGTGGAGAAAGGAGACTATGAATCTTAAATGAGCAGGACATTTTTCAAAGCTGTATATATTCTTCTCTGAAGGAGAAACCTCTTCTGCTCTCAATAAGTTGAGATACCTCTTTCACCCCAATGAAATATAGTGCCTAAGAATAGTTCTATAAATAAATAAATAAATAAATGGTGAAAGAAGAGAAAGGATTCCTGGGTAGAGAGGTGAAACAAGCAACTTTTCCGGGGTACTCTCTAGACTCGATAGTAGCGAAGGAATGCTTGTTTTCCTGAAGTGACTCCATTGGGGTACCATCCCAGCCTACTAGCAGTGGAGCAACAACAAAGATGAAAACTAAGACTGACATTCTTTTCACTCACATATTTATATACTCCTTACTCTTGATCAAAACAACCAAAGTTTGACTCACTTGTGTAAGTGTTTGACCGATAAAGAGAATGAAGGAAACTATGTCTTTAAATCGAGATAAGTAAGGAAGCTATGGTTCTCAATGAAATGAACAATACTTCTTGAAGAGCTAGAATTGGTATGAAGAGTTAGACCCATATAGAGAGTTGGAGTTCTACCAATGTGTCACCAAGTGTTGTAGCTACTACAACCACCTCCAAAATTTTGACTCCGCTTTGATTTTGGAGCCTACCTTTGTCTACAAGAACTGGATTTTTCATTGTCAACTATTGGTCTTGATTGCATTGACTTATCTTTCCATATGTGTTTCTTGTGTGATGTCTTGTTTATATTTTCTTGACAATGACTGAGTCTTGTCACTGGAAACGATCCAATTCCTTGAGGAAATGAAATGAAAAATCATGCGAGACAGATAATCATTGAGCAAACAAACTACACAATCACTCATTATGGAAAAAAACTACATAATCCACTGTGTCAGTGAACGACAGAATCCCTTGTCACTCGGAATTGCATAGTATTTTTTGTTAGTGAGCTGTGCATTTTTCCAAATTAGCCAATTATGTATCCCAAGAAAATAGGGATTTATCATTCCTTTCTAATGCTGTGGCACAAGTCTATATTTTAGATCTAATGATAAGTGTCACTTTGTCAAAGATTCTAATCACTTCATCAATGAGATCACACAGATAAAACTGGACCAACATGACATCTTGGTGAGTTTTGATGTGAAAACGCTTTACACTAACATTCCCATAGATGAATCCATGGAGGTCATCCAAAAAGTCACTGACCCGAACACATCTAAATTAGTAGAATTTTGTCTAAAATCGACCTTTTTTAGTTTTAAAGATGATATATATGAGCAAACTTGTTGTGTAGCCATGGGATCACCTCTATCTCCCATAATTGCTAATCTGTTTATGGAACATTTTGAAACCAAAGCCATTGAGTCTTCCCCATTAAAACCTAAACTTTGGAAAAGATTTTTCGATGATACTTATATCATTTGGCCTCATGGAAAGGAGAAATTAGACATTTTCTTGAAGCACCTTAACAGTCAATCTAACTCTATCAAATTTACAATGGAAGTGGAAGAGAATGGCACCCCTCCATTTCTTGACATCCTAATCAAGAGAAAACAAGATGGTTCTATATCTCACCAGGTCTATCGTAAGAAAACCCACACAGAACATTACCTTCATGCCAACTTTCACCATCATCCTACTCAGAAATTGGGGGTTCTCAACACTCTTGCTACTAGGGCTATTCACATTTCTGATCATGATAATTTCGAATAAGAAAAGAAAAATCTTATGGATGTTTTTGAAAAGAATGGATATAGAAGACACAAAGGAATGGAAGCTTTCAAGAAGGCCGAGAATCCTAAAAACAAACAACCTATGGAGGATTGTGCCAGTAAGGTCCACCTCCCCTACATATTAGGCACCACTGATAAAATTCTTATATTTTAAAGAAAAATAACATAAAAACCTCCTTCAAACCCATGAACGCCATCAACAAATGCTTAAAATCGGTAAAATATCCTATTGATCGTAAATGCCACAAAGGGGTTTATTTGGTTCCTTGTTCTTATGGAAAAATCTACATTGGAGAGACTGGTCGATCAACCTCAACAAGGATTCAAGAGCATGCTGTTGACATTAAGCATAATCGCTCCAAAACCTCAGCTTTGGCTAAGCACTCAAGTAAAATCAATCATTACATTTGTATTGAAAACTCTAGTGTTGTGGCCAAAATTGATCATTATCACCATAGGAAATTTAGAGAAGCTATAAAAATAGGTAAAAACCCTAACAACCTTAACCAGGATAATGGTTGGAAAATTAGTGATAATTGGATTCCCACTCTAACCTTTGATTCCACCTTCTCCTAGATGTGCCCTACCCACTTTTCGCTTGTTTTAGCCTCCATAATCTTCCTTTTAATAACCCTTCCCTATACTCAGTCAAACATTTTAACATAAAACCAATATAAAAAATAAATAATTTTTAATTCCCATAATATATATAGATATATATAAATCTAACTAAAATTGTAGTTAATTTAAAGGTCAATTACAATCCTGATATAAATAAATAAAAACTTCATCAATTAGTCAATAATAATTTATAACAATATATTAAAGCTTTTAGGCATTAATAATTTTAGAATCCTCAATTTGAAATAAAAATTCTATTTAATTTAAATCCTTATAATCAATTTGAAATTAATAATAAAAAGTAATTTATGATGCATAATAATAAATTAGTTTATAATTATCTTTAAACATTAGATATTAATTATTATACATTTTAATCATTCCATTATAATTAAATAAAGATAATTTTCATACCCTTATTGTATTTAAATCACCAACATTTATTTAAAATAAAAATTTAATTAATTATTTAATTAATAATCTTTAAAGGAAACTGCATATTAAATTAAAACTAAAAACTAAAAACTAAAATCATTAACAAATTAAAACATAAATATAAATAAATTATAACATGAATTATATCATCATCAAACTTGTCAGTTGTTTTCCCTTCCCAACCCTAACCTTTATTTATTAACCCTATTGAGTTTTGACTTATTCATTCATGGATCTAATCCTGATGATGAACCACAGAGGTTGGTTCGAAACGTCGATTCCGAAAAAACATGAATGCGATGACTCCAGAAGATAACACCACACAAAATACGGATTGCAGAAGCCTCAAATCAATAAGTGTCACTTTCTCCTTGATTTTAGGCATATGCATCAAAAACCCTAACCCTAATCCCATGAGAGTAAATCTATATAATAGAGGCTTGTATAACTCATTTTCACATCTGACATTGGAGCTCTAGCCATTCTCATGAGTTCAAGGAGATTTGGATTCAATTTGCAGTGCTTTTCTAGGTAAGTTTTTCAAGTGTTGGTTTTTTCTACTTTTTTTGTCACTTTTGTTACTTTTGTGTTTATAGCGTCATTTTTCCCATTTCTTGTGATTACTGGTGTTTATGTTATTATTAGCTTGTAGAAGTGTCATTTTAGTATTTTGAGTTATTTTTACTAGTGTTGCATCACTTTCTTGTCTTTTCAAATACCAACAGTTACTACTGCTGGGTCTAATTATGCACACATGTTATTCCTTTTGTATTATCTTATCTGGTCAATGTTAATGATTAATTTAATTGATTCTATGGCTAACCTACACCAGTTCCTTCCTCAATCCCATATTTGAAGTTTGCCTCCTGTTTGATTTGAACACCACTATTCTTAGAGCTTGCTGGCCTTCCCTACTGTGCATTGTGCAATTCTTAGCAACAAACCTCACCCTTTCCAGTTGAAACTGCGAAGTGTGTAGTTACCATGGGGGCTTTGCTAGGGGAGAAATACCATACCACATGGGTTCATATTGGGGGATATATATTGAGGAAAAAATGACATAATATATTGAGCATATAATAGGGGTAAGGGTTTTTAGATTAGTAGGTGTAAAAAATGGAGCTCAAAGTTAATGAAAAAATGGATACCTACAATATCTAGTGAAAGTAGGGGTTTTCTAAGTTGGGAATATGTATTGGGTTTGTATTGGTATGGTGTTAAATAATGTGAATTTTAGAGGTATTTTCCAATATGTAGCCAAATTAAGGGTATTGTTAGGTATGCCATGAATGCATGTGATATGCTAGAGGTTCATTAAGTGAAGCCCCCATGGCAGTTACTAGTCTTCTCCATCTACGCTTTGCACAATCCTAGCTAGCAATGGCCTTGCCTGCCCATTGAAACTTCACACTGCACAATCCTTATCTTTCTCTGCCAGTTGAGATTACACATTAGGTAGTTCCATTCCACAAGCCAGTCTCCTGTCAACTAGAACTACGCAATCCCTCTCTCTTGTTGTGCCTTGAACAATTCCAGAGCCTAGTCTACCTCTTTGCTGCTCAATATTGCGTAATATTTTCTCTTAGTGACTATGTTGCTACTTTAAAGTTGATTGTTGAACTGATATTTTAAGCTAACTTTTTATCGCCATGAGTGCATCTCTTGCAACATGTACCATAGGTCATGAACCTAATACTATTTCATCATCGGATAACACCATGCCTCCCAATAAGACAACATCAAACGAAGCCACGAAAATCAGTATCTAGGAAGCCATTAACAGTGCCTCAATATTAGTTCATATTTTTTCAAATACACAGTTGTATATTGAGAAGGATTCCATTGTCACTTGGCATATCGTCAAGGATGAATTCATTGTGAAATATTTAAAATAATATTTGGAGGATAGGTAGGTGTACATCAACATTCAATGATCAAGGTGCCAAAGGTTCTCTTTCGGATTCCCAGTTTTTCCATGTGCAGATGTTATTCATTATAGAAATTTTGAGGTCTAAAATGGGCCTCAAAACAAAAATGTATAACCAAAATCAACTTTGTAGGAACCAATATGATTCAAGATGATGATGTCAACCATGGGGGATGAATCACCATTTTTGGAGTAAAAAAGTAAAATTATTAGAATAGAAAAATAAAAACTACTTTTCAACTTGTATATTCAACTTGTCTTCCTATGATTTTACTCAAAATTTGAGTGGGGGCACTCTTTGGATGTATAATTTAATTCCTCATCCAAGGAGTACCTATGTTGCATACTTTCGATGGACCCTACTACAAAAAAAAAAAATTAAATGAAAAATGTGATTGCAATCACGTTTTTTCATGTATTTCTCATTTTTAGTGTAGCCACGTCCATCGAAAATATGCAACATGGGAACTCCCTGGATGAGTAATAAAATTCAACATCCAATGAGTGTTACCACTTGTAATTTAAGTAAAAGCATAAGGAGATAAGTTTAAAATACAAGTTGAACAAGTAGTTTTTTCTTTTTTCCCTCTAAAGATGATGTAATCTAATCTTATTTTATTATTTCCACTATTATTTTATAATATTGGTTGGGAGGCCCATTTTAGAGCTCGAAATTTCTCAAATGTAGATGAAATTTATAGGGCCTAGATACTAGGAGCATATTATTGAACAATGCTAGTGGTCAACAACTTGCCTCTTACTGAGCACATGACATCCACTCGATCTGGAAGTTGCTAAAGCTTGAGAAGCATATTGATTTAGAGTTTTATGGAGCCTCAAGCTATCTAATTATGAAGGAAGTAGTTAAGTCATGGTGGAAAGAACCAATAATTTTTTTCTAGACACTTAACAATGCTTACAAGACTAAGTCACTTAGAACGATGCTTTAGTACTTGATAGTTTTGTGCTACCGAGTCTACAAATACAAAAATGTTGAATCCTTCCCAGAAGGATGGGTCTACATGCTATATCAAATTGTTTTAGAAGAGAATATATTCAACTGGTCTCATCTAGTGGATCAAAAATTATGTTGGCAGTGATGGAAATCCGTCAACCAAAGGGGTCTCCATGATGTGAAGTCCCAATTAGACCTCACACTGTTTGGAATAGGAGACCCATCCAGAGTATCAACCCGGTTGCCATATATTATTATATATTTTCCTTAGCTTTAGTTGTTAGCAAGAGAGATAAGCGTGTATGTTCCTTTGTGAAAAGCAAGTAAGTGTGCCTGGTGAATGTTCGGTTGCAGGTGTATCAAGGTTCTTCTACTGCAGAGGGAGAAAAGATGATACTCTAAGAGAGAGGTAATAGTACCACCCTGGTAGAGGTGCACAAAAGCGAAACGAGAATCAACTAACATAAAGCAGAATAGTCCACATAGATGTGACGATTGTTATAAACATTACAACACTTTTTCAATTAGATAAGCACTAAAATAACAAAAATAGTTTAACAACTTTAGTACAGGTGAAATCAAACATGAATCATTAACATTCACAGAACAATACTACAAATATTCACAATCCATGCATGAAATGTGTTGGCCATCAAGCTTCAAGTATTAAGTAAAAGTCCTAAGATAAATGAATATAATGAACATCACTAGCTCCAATAGTAGAGCGTTGGAGCCATGACTTGCTCCATAAAAGCACTGACTCTGTCTCTCTGATGCCTTATGGGAGAAGCCAAGGTGAAACAATATTTTTCATGAATAATGAGGGTGTATATATAACAAATGGGATGATCCTTCACCTCCCTTATGACTCTTGGACTACCCTCATAACTATTTGATTTCCCATGACTTTTCGACTTCCTACATGACACTTCAAATTACATAGATGACTCTTGGACTTCCACTTTACATTATGTTTTCCAATATAGAATTACATTATCCATGAATGATGTGGCACATGATGGCTCATGACACGACATGACATGACACTAGTGACATGGACTACATGATGACATGGCAATGTCAAGTCACTTTTTTCTACTGTTTTCTTTGTGTCTTCTTAAAAAGATGGTGCATGTTCTTCTTCTTCCTCCTCCTTATGACATGAAGATAAGGAGTCTTCAATGTGGTATTTATCTTCCATCTTATGTTATAATCCAATGTTCCTTCATATTCTTACCCGATGATCATCTTATCTCCTCTGCTCCTAAGGTGTCTTCCGACATAGTCTCCTTCTCCATCTTCTTCTTAATCATATTGTCATAACATAATAGAATACCTACGACTATACTCCACCCATGAAAAGATGAAATTAGTTCGATAAACCCCTAGTCTAAGATGCTTAATGAAATCACTTGTTAGGGTTGGAACTAGTGACTAATTGAGTGAATAACTCAGGGATTGTGTAGTTCTAGAGGCCAAGGTTTGGGACTGAGGCTTGAGATTATGCAATGCACAATTTAGGATGGCCAGGATCAAAGGATTGCACAATTAAGGGACTTAAGGACTTAGGCTAGAGGCTTGAGCCTTGAGATTGCACAATGCATAGTTTTTGAGTCCTAGGCAAAGAGACTACACAGTTGAGGGATCCAAGGGCTCATCTTGGAGGCTTGAGGCTTGAGACTACGCAATGCACAGTTTTGAAGGCCTAGGATAAGTGACTGCGTAGTTTAGGGATTCAAGGAGCCAAGGTCAGGGATTGAGCACCGAGTTTTCCCAATGCACAATTACACAGTTTAGGAGCTTAAGGCTGAGGCTTGAGGATTGAGATTGCACAATGCACAATTCAGGCCTAACTGAAGGTAAAGATTGTGTAGTTCTAGAGCTCAAGGGTTGGGCTTGAGAATTTATATTGTGAAGTGTGTAGTTCTATGTGGAAGAAACTATGTATTTCACAATGCGAAGAGAAAATACTGCTGCTTGAGGGCTGATACTGTGCAATGTATAGTTAGGCTGGCTAAAGAAGGCTGAGTGGTACAGTCAGAGAGTTTCCCAATTTGACTAAGTGTAAGACAAGTGAGAGGACTATAGGAAAAAGCATGACTCTAAAAATGACCACATATTTAGATCACTTGATGACATGACATGGAAAAATCGTAACACACAAACAACATCCTTTCCTTAATGCAACAAATTTGCGATGACCTACACCAAGTGCGACACCAAAGATACACTTTGCGACGACCGTGAAAAAACTTGTACGATCGTGCTCGAAACTTTGGAAATGAGTGCGATACATGTTTACATGGTAAGACCAACTCATTTACACAAAGGTCACCCCCTGAAACCACCAAAACTAACTTTCATGCATTGTGCAACACTCCACATGCTAATAGATGACATTTACTAAATGAAGAGAAAAGTGCGAACGACACTTGCGACACACAAATGGAAGTGAAAGAGACACATGCTAGAGTGAAGATAACATACAAACAACACTAATTAAAGTGAAAGAAAGTGAAAGTGACATTCAAAAGCATGAAAACAACACTTTCAAAAGCAAAGGTGCGCAAAAGCAACAGTTTGAAAAAATCACCAAAATATAAGTACAAACATAGCCAAAAGTGAGGGATTGTCAATAACAATGTGCACTCACTATTGTTATGTGTTGAAAATTTCACAGGAGCTTTCTTGATGGACTGTCCTATGCTTGTTGAAGATGATGTAAGGATTAATGCATGGTGGTGGATAGAAAACCCTCTCAAGATTCCCAAAACCTAAGGCAAATAGAATCAAGGGACCTGCAAAAATTTTGAGATGCATGCAAGCATATCATGTTAATCTAGGAATTGAAAAAACAACAAAGAAAGATTACCTACTTATCCTTAACACAAATGGACTAGATTTTTTAGTGTGACATAGAAAGAATCCTCGGTTAGATCTTAGATCAGGACCTGCACATAGAAAGGACACCAAGTAATATTCACAACATATGAAGCTTTAGCAATCTAATACATCAACATATAACAACATATAAATTTAACATGAATAAATGATAAACATCAGTCTCACCACTAAATCAACATATATAGAAATAAGGTATCAATATCATGACATAGAAAAACAAGAGCACGTCTATATTTCCAGTTGTGAGAAGAATGAGTACAACCATGATTACTGTATCAAATCTTCCCTTAGCTCCTAGCTCCTCTCTCTCTCTCTCTCTCTCTCAATAACATCTTGAAAACATAACAATGCACAAGTTATGATCCCCATTACTATGGCCTAGCCTCCAAGTTATAGGCGATGGAGGCTCAGTCCTTTCCAATTTATTCACAAGTTTAGTTTGGGCAAAAGCTAGATGTTGCTTCTGCTTTATTGCTTTTTCCTTCATTTTATTATGTTAGGATCGATAATTTCCTTAGATAGGTATGAAGCGAATATTTCCAGTTTTTTGGAGTCAACATTGAGTGTAAGATGGGGTTTCAGTGAGTCAACTTGTGTTTTGACATTCATAAGCTTATGAAAATCTAATAATGTGGCTCTGTAGGCAAAACAGAGAATTCATCCCTAGGTTAACGTGTTTTGTTGGTTCATAGGCCACATTAACATGTTTTATGTATGTTTCTGTTGTGTGTTACCCCGAGAAATAGGCCTGTAACTTAGGTTTTCTTCCAGTCCAAGGTGTTCTCCTCCTCTAACTGATGAGGAGGTCATTTTCTGTATAACAGATGCCCCCTAAAGTGTGAGGTCAAAGAAGAAGATGGTGGCTGAAATACTTTACAAACTATAACTGAAGAAAGAGAGGAGTGGAGCTTTGAAACTGAAGGAGCCCTATAAAAAACAACATATGTCAAAAATATATAAACATGTCTTGAATTGGGCATTCCCATGATCAATAGAAAAAGCAAAGTGATTTACAGAGAAGGTATGACTGTCATGTCCACCAATAGGCGAAATGTGGAGGGATGTCCTAATTTGACCAATCTGATGAGATGTGTTCAGAAACAATAGTTGCAGTTTGGGAGAGGAAACAAGGCTGAGTGATGTAAGGCTCTACCCAAGGTCTTGGTCTCTGCTTTTGAAAATGACATATTTCTACACGTGAATAAAGGAGTTAAAGTTGAACATGTGAGAAATCATTTGATTACCAATCAATGATGAAAATCATTAATATAGGCGATGATGGCCATTGATAAAGATGATGGTCTCCAAGATGAATAGTACAATCTAGCGAGTGTGAATAAAATGTATTGACATCGAACACTTGTAGAATCATTCAATAGGGAGCCAATTGGTAAAACCCCCAATCAAATGCAGGGAATCTTACCACTAAGGATTGGAAGTTCCAGGGTACTGAGATGTTTCTTAATCTACTTCCTAGATAAGATGCTAAAGTAGATAGGAAGATACCTGTCAAAGGTAGGCAATGAGGTGTCCTACATCAATTGACGGGAAACAAGACAAGAATAATTGTTTTGGAGATAGTTTAGAGCAATAGGGAAAATAAACTTAGGGAAAATATGACAATGAGTGAATGGTTGATATAGGAAGTAGAGTGTAGGTTGATCACTTGAACAATAGTAGGCATGCCACCAGGATGAATAGGAAACTTAGACTTAAGAAAATTAAAGAGTGTTAGGATACAAGGATGTACAGACATTAGGGCATCAAGACTAAACTCATAAGATGGTAGGGATAAAATAGAAGCTAACGAAAGAAGAATATGCTAAGGGGGTTCCATGTTCAAGGGATTGACATGAATACTGATGCCAAAAATCCTTCAAAATATAGATAGTGTAGCCACTATTCTGTCCATTTTTTTACCAATTTGACTAGGTTTAACGAGTCCAGAAAGGGTAAAATTAGTTGTCTTTTCACATTTAGAGAGTTTGAAAGGAATGTAAAGATAACTCAAGGGGGTACCTTTGTCATGGTTGATGATCGAGTGCGATAAAGGGTTAATAATATACCTGAAAAATTTCCTTTTACGTAAGTTAGTCCATTGAGTCTGGATAAAGTGAGAAACTTGTGCTCAATAGATCTCTTCCTCATTTTGTTACGAGTACAAGGGGACAAAGTCGACTTGATAATATTCATAAAATTTATTAAATGAGTTAGTAGAAGAAAGCTCAAAGTATCTTTTTCATTTTAAAGAGCGAGAAAAAGAGAAAAATAATCGCTCAAATGTTCTTCGTAGGAGTTTTACGAGGCCAAAGGATGTAACTCAAGGGTTTTTCAGTTGATGAGTGAGAAAAATTCCCAGAAATGAATATGCTCATTCCAAGTCAATGGTGGGAAATTGTGCAGGAAAATCACTTAAAAAGATATTAGATCATATAAAAATATTAGCAGAATAGTTATCTGGTGAATTTAGAAACAAAGTGGGAAAGAACTACTCTTAAAATGACACTAGTTGATTTGAGTCATACATCCAGAGTGTTTATAAAAAGGAAATCAGGTCCTCATTTGCACCAGTTGGAGTTAGTGAGAGTACTCCTGAGAGAATAAGGAGAAATTTTTTTGCAAGAAATTGTGGGTACACTGGGCAACCATTCCACTTCCCATCAGTTACAAGTAAGAGAACTGATTGTCAACTAGCATTTGATTCCTTAATTTATGTTTTTAACCAATGATTTTGAACTTTGAGGCATGCCCTAGATGGCCTGGCTAATTAACATGGTCTCCTAGGCCAGGGCGCACGTTATCACTCTCTTCTAAAAAAGGAAGAGCATGTTAGCACTTTCTGTGGAGTGAAGGAGGCTGCATTAGCTGACCAGGTGCTAAGAAAAAGGTTTTTTCTCAATTTCTAGGGTAATGTTGCTGGAAAAGACTAATTGAGGGTTCTTGTGATGCATAAATTAGTTGATCAAAATGAGTGTTTAGAGAGAAAGATATAATGACTGAAAGGAATTAAAAATGTTAAATGATCTAGTATGTCTAGCCACTCTGAGACGATGTGGGCTTCTAAAGTATGCTATACTTGATCTGATTAAAGGTTAGGAGGATCCCTTGAGTGGGATAATACAATAGTGGGATGAACAACATGGATTGTTCAAAATTAGGGATCATGAGCTCTCTATTGAGTGAGATGAAATATATTTCCTCATTGGTTTATCTTGAAGAGGTGCACAAGTAAACTTCACAGGAGGGAGAGGAGATCCGAGGACCATTATGGATTTGATCTACACACATTGTATAATAGAAAGACGACCGATTAGTAATATAATTATAGTACTATGGGTGGCATCAAGACTAATGAAGTTTCTACTATGGATGGTAGTGCGAATGACATGGGCTAAGAGTCAACATGTGGCTACAAAAGCCCAGTTGTTACTGGCATTGGATTGCTTGCAGCCAAAAGTGTTCAACTGGTGTGATGGTGTTCTTTGTTAAGTGAAAGTAGAGTTCACAATGTGCAAGACTCAGGCCTAAAGGGAATTTGGGTAAGGTACACTAATTTTCTCCTTTATACTAGAGAGAGTGCCCGATATGAGGCCATGGGTGAGTCTGGACATAGCTGGTCCAAGGGAACCCAAACAAGATCAGTGGGCAACCTTAGTACCTCGGATAGGAGGCAGAATGATTAGGCACTACTTTGAGAATGAATTCTTTGTCTGGCTCCAAGGCTAGATTCCAATGATTAAGGAATTCACATATGTAGGGATGAACTATACAGGGGATCCAGAGTTGATTTTTCCACCTGAAACATAGTGGGGGCCACTAGGTAAGAAGATGAATAGGTGATAAAAGTATTTTTTATCTTTTGAAGTTTATGAATTTTTTTTTGTTAAGGGTGAAAATAATTTGACATGAGGCTTGGCTGGACATAGATGTGGCTTCTGTTCATCTTGCGGGTATGCCCCACCATGCAAGGTGTGGTGATCAACTACCGGGGTTGGAGTAGAAGTAGAGGCCGCGACAATTGTTGAAGATAGGGATGGCACACAAAGTTTGCATGAGGTTTCTAGGAACATCGAAGGGCTAAGAATGGGTGTGCTGACTCTTCCCATGAGATAGATACATGTCCATATGCAGAGGCACATAGTGGGTGTACCAGCTATTTTACATCCAAAAGATTCCCCAAAATTGGGTGTTTTATAAAAAATGGCTTCATTGAGCCTTGCATATATATATATATATTGGTGAGCTCCAGTATTGCAGCAATAATGATACAACTCCTGGGACTCCCTTCTTTAATTTTATCAACTCGGTAGTTCGTAACAAACTTGGAAGCGACAGTGCTGTATGCACAAGTACTAGCTCTTGCCACAGCTGTCACTTGGTCAGCTAGCACAAGTCTGCTAGGGACTCAAGCCAACTTCTATGAGCTCTGAGAAGAAGCTTTTTAACTGATGGATGAAAGCTACTTTGAAGAAGGCTGACCTACTTGCAGAAAGATAGTGAAAAGCTAAAAGGAAACGCAAACCCTAGCAAACCCTAATTCTACCAGCTAACCCTACTGATGCAAGGAAGAGGATGCAAGCTACTGAAAGAAATGCCATTGACTTCTAAGAAGGTAAATACATGTATCTAAGCTACTTCTATAGTAACATCTGAAAGAAACATCTTTTTGTATTTTTGAATAAGTTACCAGAGTTATTATACATATGATTTGACTGTTTTTGGGCTGTGCAGAGGTGGATGGGCAAGAGGAAATGTTTGGAGGAGGTCAAGAAGGTTCAGAGAGGGCCTAAGGGGTCCTTAACACCCTTCCCTAGAGTTTCACCGAGTTTGGCTATCAAGAAACCTCATGCGTGAGCCTCTACAGGAAGTCTGCATGGGTTCTACAGGATGTCTAGAATTTTCTACAGGATGTTCAGTAATGAGGTTTTTGGTGGAGGAATGGAGAGGGAAAGTTGAAGGAGTGAGTGTGGAGGTAGGGTGAGGTTTGGAGATGGTCTAGGACTCGGTGGATGGAGTTGTGAACAGGTGTGGATGGCTGTATTTGGTTCAAAGAAGACTAAAGCGATGTTACACACAAAACTAGGGTTGCGGGAGCAAATGGCGAACAGGAGGCAAGGATTCTAAGCAGAGGGTGGAGTGGATGGTACTGATGGAGAATGAACAGATGAAGGAGTGGTACAGGTGCTCTGCAAGGCGTTTCTTCCAACCGATCAAACGAAGACTTGGAATTTCAAAAACCTAATTACGATGACCTAATCTGCTAGCTGCCAGCAAAGAGAATGAATCAGAAGTGTGAACTGCAATGAAATTGTGTATTTTAGTTCATGCAACTAAGCAAATGAAAGTCTGAACTTGTAACCAACTTCTACACATGGAAATCAAACACTAGCGATTGCATGGCAAAGCAAAATCAGTGTTTTTGTGGGCAACAAAGTTATCTTGATCCCAGCTCCAGATCCTACTGAAGGAGAGGTGAAACCAGAGATATTTGATGGCCCTTTTCTTGAAGCTTTTTCCTATTAGCAACCTATCAACAAAATCTAAGCATTCAAAAGTCTATCTAACCATTTACAGTGACCTAGTTAATCAACAAACTTTAACCTACTTAACAGAAATGTTTTTGCAAATGCATAAAGAACAACTAACAATACATAGAGGAGGCCTTAGCACTCGGGTTGGGCCCAACCCCAAGAGCTGCAGGCTCCTATAAAGGACTCAGATCTGATACCAAGTAAAGCTGCTTATCATTATTCAAAAATAACCATCATAAGAAAGTTGTACAACAGTAGCTACAATAAAACAGGCTGAGCAAAATGACAACACTATAGTGCAAAAATAACAATAGTTCCAAAAGTAAACTACGAAGGCTGAGGCCTTCCTATTTGTACAATACGAGGGGGCTAGCAGCCCTCCTAGATTCAAGGGACTCGACTGTCCCAACTGCTAGTGAACAGTCACTCCTCCAAAATCTGCTTGGCTGCCTTTAAAACTTGTTTTGGTGGCCTATGGAGCTCGGTGTTGAGGGTGGAGATTTCGAGGAAGGCCATTTAATGCAGGAGACAACCTCCCTACGAATCCTCACCTCAAGCTTGGCTGTCAGCTAATCCATGATTGCTTGGTTTTGCTCCAAAATTTGTCCAAAAACCCTGAAATAACCACATATTAGCCTCCTAGGTAGAGTGACCACCCTTATTCGTTCAAATAACATAAACATACTAGGAAAACATGCATAATCTATGAAAAATGGAGGATTGAACAAGGAGAATTAGGAAAAATGAGCCCAATAGTTTACCCAATTTGGGGCGCATCATCACCCTCCTGCTGAATCGGCTGCTCATCCTCTGAGCAACTAGTGCAACTCATCATCTTTTATGGCTTTGATTGCCTCCCTCACGTCCCAAGCCTCTGCTGTGATATCCTCTTCCCAATCGTGGAATCCTGCCTTCCTCTCCACTTCCTCCAATTGTCTACTTTCCTCCTCTTCCTTCACTCCTTTTAGCAATCCCAGAAGTAAAGGAGGACTGAATTTCAAGCCAATCCAATTGGCCTGCAAGTTCTGGATCAACTGTTTGTAGAGAGGTACCCTTGCCAAGGCCTTCCTCATCCTAGTGGGAGAGTGGTATTCCCTTATCTTCAGGCTGTGAGGTAGTGTGTTCCACCGCCTTGTGCAGGCATGCATACAATTTTCTCCCAACAGTCTCTCCATGTCTTCAAAATGGGCAATGGCTTGAGCCTGTTGCTCAATGTATTCTGGTAGATCTTGAGGACTATTGGCCAAGTGCCGGTGGGCACTTATCACTGCTGATGGATCATCCGGCTCTGTTCTGATCATGAGATGCTCACTGAGCTCTCTGCCTATGATACTGCGGACCTCTGCTGCTCTCTTCTCCTCATGGCTCATCCAAGAGGCCATGGCCATAAGCTAGACATCTCCTATCACCATGTTGGGATCCCATGCGTTCATGTCCGGAAGGGTGAATTTGTGCAAGTAGAACTCTGCCAATTTGGCCCTATCCTCAGATGAACTGCCGCCACATAAAGCTGCAAACTGATGATCATTTTGGAAAGGGATGATGCCACTTTGAGCCAAGGTAATGATTTGAAACTGTAACCATTGGTCCTTGAGGTAAAGGGCATAGGATTTGGCAGGTTTCTTGCACTGCAGAGCTTCCATTGCCCAGCTGGACATGCAGACCAGTTGGGCCTCCTTTTCTTGCAGCTGCTGTTTTAGAGAATGTATCTGTAATTCTTGTTCCTGTAGTTGCTGGTTCAGTGCCTCAATTTCAGTCTATGTTCCTTCCTTTATTTGCTGTTCATAAGGGGTATCTGTGGCTGTTGTGGGCCCCTCTTGTTGCTCTTGTTCCCCCAAGATGTGAGGCCTGTCTTCCTTCCTCTGCCCCTGTGACTGTAGCTGTTGTTTGAGCTGCTCATTTTCTTCCTGTAGCCTGACCCGCTGGATGCTTTCCACATGTCGTACCATAGCCAATTCTCTTCTAGCCTCTTTGAGCTGCTCCTCCAGAGGACCTATATCTTTTACTCCCTTGGAATTAGCGATTTTCATTCAAGTGTGGGTCCTCACCCTCTCTTCCTCTAGTGTAAGGAAAAGTGGCACTTTGAATTTTTGAGGAATGATCTTTCCAGCCTCCAAGAAGTTATAATAGGAGCCCAAGCTAGGCTGGGGGATAGGTTCCATAATGTGCTCTACCTCTTCTTCCTTATGTGGTGATTTGGCTGCCTCACCTTCCATTTCTTCAGTCTCCTTCAGTCTAGCCAATGTTTCCTGTAGAATGGTTTTAGCATCCTGTAGAGAGGTTTTTGTGTCCAGCATTTTCATCCTCTCCCTCCAGGTGGATGTCTTTGGGCTTCCCCGCTCATAAGTGATGGATGCCTTGCAGGGGGACCTCTCCCTTGGTGTGGTAGGGGTGTCGACAATGGTGATTGGTTCTTTGGACGATGGTTGGGGTCTGCCGGTTCTAATTCTTACAATTCTTCTTACCTTAAAGTACAGGGGAGGCTCCCTCTTTCTCTTTCTCTTCTGCTTGGGGGACGTGCTTAGGGTGGCCAGCACAGCTGCTGCCTCCCTAGCTAAAATCTCGGCTGATTTCTCCTTCTGCTGCCCTTTCCCCAGACTTCCTGTAGAAAGTCCTGTAGTGGCCGTTTTCTGGCTTCCTGTAGAAGCAGTTTTCTGACTTCCTGTAGAAATAGTCTGCTGGCTTCCTGTAGAACCAGTTTTCCCTGATTTGGCTTGCTTGGCTGAGGGTGCCTTCTCTTTGACTTGTGCTGTGGTTTCCTTGGGTGTTGTTTGCACCCTTTCAGTCTTCTCTGCCCGAGTTTGCAACCGTTTCTCCCTTGGCGTTGGTGTTTTTACTTTACTCCCAGCTTTGGCCTCAGCAGCTTGTCCTTTTTCTTGCTTTTCCTTTTGTTTTTCTTGTGGCTTTTCCTGTGATGGCCTGTCCTGGGTTTTCTTACCCTTAGCTTCCTTACCCTTAGTTTTCTTCTCTGCCTCAATATGCTCCTTCTCCTCACTGCTGGATGAAGTGAGTTCTTCTGCCAGAGTCCGGATATCATCATTCTTGGTCATATTATGGAAAATCTCCCAGGAGATAGGGATGGTGTAAGTATGGAGGGAATCTTCTACGAGGAGCTTGATAAGCCCATGATGAGCCAGCTGGTCTGGTGTCCTCTCCTTCAGTTTTGTGCCACACTCAATCAATGACTGCAGGAGGAAGGATGGGATGCTCAATTTTTGTTCTAAGGGCAAATCCATCTTATGCCTAAGCTCAGTTAACAAGCAGAAGTGATAACCATACACAATACTAAATCGCCCCTCACAAGTAATATATTTCATAATTTGAAGGCTGACCTCACTCCAAAATGGCTGTAAGCTAGCTCTCTGGACCCCATTTTTATCCTCTAAAAACTGTTCTTCTGGTAGGAAGAATTCCTTTTTGGCTTTTTGGCCCAATTTCCTTTCCCCTTTATCCCAGGGCATCCCCAATGGAAAATCAGTGACCCAGCTAATGAGTTGTTGGGTGAGTTTCAAGGTCAATCCCCTGAAATTTACAGTTGCCAATGTTTTTGATTTGGGCTGCAAGGACTTTAGGAACTCCTTTGTTATTTCATCATCGCGACCCTGAATTTTATCACAGAAGGTCATCCACTTTGCACAGGTAAACAGGTCTACCACCTCAAGAGTTTCTCTCAACTTCTTGGAATCCGAGGCTTCCTTTCTGATAAACCCTCCTGGCATGGTGAAAATACCCTATTTTCGGCTTGAGCTCTCGTTAGAATGGAAATTTGGATATGGTTTTCCTCCTTGGTTCTCAGGACAGGGTTTCTCCGCTATTTGTATCTCCCCTTTCACCAATGCTCTGGTTAAAATACTGCTACCACCCAAAGCTTGACTTGTTGAGAGGAATGAAGCTCTCACAGACAGAGTGCAGAGAAAATTTTCATACCAATCATATAACAGTCACAAATTTTTTTTATACGTTCATAGGTGAGCCTTTCAGCGGTTTATCGTTCTAATGGAGAGAGTTTGTTAACAAGAAGCACGGGGGAGAATATGACGCAACACCATTCGAAAGAAATTCGGTGTATTGTATAAGCAAACCACCATTCTTGACCCACAGGCAGACTGGTTTCAATTTTTCCACTTTAAACAAGCTAATTCACCACCTTTCGAAAATTAAGCATGGGGATAGCATGTTCGGGCCTACCTCTCTTCGAGATTTCCAATTTCGACGCACAAACATGGGTTTCTTTGCTCCGGTAGCTTTCACTCTGCTTCCTGTAGAGCTCCTTCCTGTAGAGAGCTTCTGCTACTTTTGGAGGATGTCACGGCGCTGTGGAGCAAGTCTGGGACACGGGAAGAGTTTGAACTGGGCCGAGAAACTTGGGCTAACGAACTACAGAGGAGGAGGACGCTCACGTTGCTGAAAAACCAGTTGTGGTGTAAATGACAGTGGTTGATGTGTGTGCTCTAGCTGAATGATTTTGAAATACGGCGCAATTCATGGCGCGGGGGGTGAGGTGTCCAGGCCGAGCCGTTAGACAATGTCACGGTCATCATTCCTCGGCATGTTTCTGACCGCCAATATCTATCTCCACCATTACCCACCGTCATCCTTGTCAGTCCGCCAATTTCACTGCAAATCTGCTGATTTCCCCGACTGGACACTTCCCACGTGTCGGCTCCACGTCTTTTTGGTGGAATCGAGCGTAGACATGCTCGTTCGGATCCCATGAGAGAGTTCTACTGGCTGTGGGTGGCCAGTTGACTAACCATTGCATTTGTTCAATCCGCACATTCACAGACATGCAAGTTTCATAGTATAGTTCATGTTAATTTGATGAAATAAGGTTAAGCACTTACCTGGGGTGACCGTAGACGTGTTTCGCAGGTTTTTGGACGTGAAGCAATGGTTTTTCTCACTGCTGCTTCATGCAAAGGCGTCGTAATTCCCTCGTTCATTTGCTGATGCTAGATGCAAGGCTTGCAGGAACCGGTCTTATGGTGGTGAACATTGCATGCACGGCCCCGTCTGCTCTTAGCTGTTGAGGAGGTGTTCAGATTTACGCGGAGCTGGTTGCATGCCTCCTGTGCTGATTTCAACTGCTTCTGATGCCATAGTGTGTATTCTAGGCGGATCAGTTGCTACAGGATTCCTGTAGGACATCCTGTAGTTGCTTCTCCTCCTGGGCTGCATGCTGAAATGGGCATGGCTATAGTCACGGATGAAGGGTCCTCTTGGAGCTTTTGACAGGTATAGTGTGTGGGCCTTCATGTATTTGATTTATCCCTTGGAAGAAAATGGTGATCTGAGGAAAACATGACTTTTTTTTACATGACTGTGCATGATCCAGGTGGATATTGGTGGCCACCTGCCAGGTCCACCTGGACCCCCACCATTGTCTTTCTCAGCATTTTCAGTTTCCTTAATTGTAGCACAGTTTACTATTTTTAGCAGTTTTTCGGGTCCTGAACTTCCGGAGCCGTTTTGAGGCCCTAAACGACGTTTTTTTGGAATTCTGGGGCGATCGAGCCCTATGTTGCCTCCCAAAGTGGTAGTACTCGGATAGATCTTTCTAACGAGCTATCGTACGCGTCAAACGGAGATCGTATGCCAAAGTTACGACCCCGGGAAATTGATGTACCAATTTACCCAAACGGGGCCCACAATTTGGCGTTTCATCTTCTAGGGTTAGGTTTCGGTATGTGAAGGGTTTTCCATTGTTTCTCAACAATAAATAGGCCTTCGAGCCTCATTGTAATACAGTTCAGAACAGTTCAGAGGCATGTAGCCATCACATGTCTTCTCAGAGATAAGCTACCATCGCCCTAGCTAGTTTATTGCCATTTCTGTTTGTAAGCATATGTCAGTATTTTCCATTAATGAAATGAAGTATTATTTCCGCTGCATCTTTGTGTATATGGTTATCTCTGTAATTTGTTGCGTTCCTGCTTAAATCTGGATCAGTGGTATCAGAGCGGTCTGCTTTTTCTTTGTTTTTCTTTGCATGTCCCCAACAAGGTCGGGATATAAGGAGTTAGGGCTTGAACTGGTTGAACCTTTGCAAGACCAGCCTCGCAAATCCCGACAGCCTCCCATGGCGGACGAGAAGAAAGACGAGGGGGCAGGAGATCCCATCAAAATCTTGCTCGAAGAAGCGCTCGAGCGACAATGGAACGCGATGATGGACAACTTTGCGCAGATCCTTCAGCGGCTACCCAGAAGCGGCGCATCGGCTTCCAGCAGCTCCTCTGGAAACGCCACACCCTTTAAGGTACAAGTTAATTTTGAAATCCCCATATTCGAGGGTCAGATAGACGCCGATGCCGTAGATAAATGGTTAAATCTGCTAGAGGGTTATTTTTCTGTTCATGAATTTTCGAGTCGGGAAAAGATTGTTTTTGCTCTTCTCAAAGCAGCCCCCCACGTCAAGGACTGGTGGGAAACCTACTGCGAGCAGAAGGATGAAAGTACTGGCTCACTATTTTCAGCCGCACCCACCTGGGATTCGTTCCGGGATGCCATCAAGGAGCAGTACTACCCTGTCGGAAGCTATGAGGATGAATACATAAAGTGGACCACGCTGCGGCAGGGAAGGGACCAAGATGTGCCGGAGTTCACCAATCTTTTCCATACCCTTCGCACAAAGTTGGGTATCAAGGATTCGGAGCAACATTTGATACTCAAATACCGTGGCTGCCTGCACAAGTACATCCAGGAAGAAATACAGTTCCTAAACATCGCCTCGCTCGGCGCAGCATACCGGTATGCCGTCAAAGTCGAGCAGAAGTTTAAACAAAAGAAGCGAGACTTTGGATCTGCGAATCCAAAGCAGGGGAAAGGTGCCCCTAAACCACAGAACAAAGGACAAAGCCAAGGCGGGACAGCCCAAGACAACCAGCTGAAGCTGCAAGCAAAGAGCAATGCCGCGAAGCCGAGAAAGGACACTGGAAAATGGTGCGAGTTCCATAAGAGCTCCACTCACAACACAAGTGAGTGTCGGGCCAAACAGTCACTGGTGGCTGAGCTAAAGGTTTCAGAATCAGATGCATGTTCCGACTCTGAGTCAAAACCCGATAAGGGGTATGAAAAAGGGAAGCAGATCATTGATGCGGATCCCAGCGCCACTGTTGCTACCGCAAAGATCCAGAAAAATGAACCCGAAGATCCAGAGGAGGAGGAGCGTCTCTTCCACTCCCAGATGTGGGTCAAGGGCTCCCCGATACAGTTCATTGTTGATAGCGGGAGTCAAAAGAACCTCATTTCGGCAGAGGTCGTGAAGCGGTTGGGCTTACCGACCACAGCACATCCACAACCATACACCATTGGGTGGCTTTACCAAGGGCGAGATCTTCGCGTGAGCCAGCAGTGTCGCCTTCCATACAACATCAAGCCCTTCACGGATGAGGTATTGTGTGACATTGCTCCCCTTGAAGTTTGTGATGTATTACTAGGACAACCATACTTGTGGAAGCGACATGCTGTGTATGAATCAAGGCCCCGTGCTGTTATTATTACATTGGGAAATAAGTTGTTCAGGATACCAGAGGTACCACCACCTGCCGCCATCTCTTTGATTACTGCAAAACAATGCAGTAAGATCATTTCCAAAACCAGGAAATTTGTTTTCCTGATGATACGCCCTCAAGGGAAGAAGAAGACAGTGGCCGCGGCCTCCAAACGAGGTCCCTCTGCACGGCAGCTACAAATGGACAAGATTGTGGAGGAGTACAAAGACATCTTCACCTCCCCGACAGGGGTTCCTCTGCACTGTCAAGTCAAGCACTCCATTGATCTGACCCCAGGTGCGCCGCTACCCAATGGACCAATTTATCGGCGCTCCGTTCTGGAGAACAATGAAATCAAGAGGCAGATTCAGGAGCTCCTACAGAAAGGTCACATCCGTCCGAGTTCTTCGCCCTGTGGGAGCCCGATAGTGTTGGTACAGAAGAAGGATGGGACGTGGAGACTCTGTATTGACTATCGGGCGCTGAACAAGATCACTGTCCGTAATAGGTACCCGATCCCGCGGATTGATGACCTCCTAGACCAACTAAAGGGGGCGAAATATTTCAGCAAGATCGATCTGAAGTCAGGATATCACCAGGTACCAATTGAACCCTCAGATGTGTGGAAGACTGCCTTCAAATCCAAGGAGGGCCTCTTCGAATGGTTGGTCATGCCTTTCGGATTGACGAATGCTCCTGCAACCTTTATGAGGCTAATGGATGACATCTTGCGGCCATTCACCAACTCCTTTGTAGTAGTATACTTGGATGACATTCTGATCTTCAGCCAGAGTTGGGAAGAGCACCTCCACCACATCCGACAGGTTCTCCAAACACTGCGGCAACACAAGCTATGTGCCAATTTGGAGAAATGCACTTTTGGCATGACCGAGGTCCAGTATCTGGGATACATCATTGATGAACAGGGGGTGCATGTCGATCCAGCCAAGGTCCAAGTCATTCGGGATTGGCCCTCTCCAACCACTCTAACAGAGCTCCGCAGCTTTCTAGGTCTTGCCAACTTCTACCGCAGGTTTGTGTTGGGATTTTCTCATATTTCTTGGCCCTTGAGTCAAGTCACCAAGGGCGGGGCGAAAGCAAAATTCTTTTGGTCTGAATCTCAACAGAAGGCATTCAGGGAGTTGAAGGATCGCCTCTGCACGGCACCAGTGCTCGCGTTACCAGATTTACAACAACCATTTGAGGTCGAGACAGATGCCTCTGACTATGCTATTGGGGCAGTCCTTACTCAACATGGACATCCAGTGGCATATCACAGTGAAACACTTTCAGACACAGTCCGGAAGTACCCCACTTATGATAAAGAGATGTATTCCATTGTACAGACCTGCCGACAATGGAAGAATTACATTTTGGGGAAGGAAACGGTCATCCACACAGACCACCGACCTCTGCAATTCATACAGACCCAAGGGAAATTGCAGAATGATCGCCATCAGAAGTGGTCTACATACCTGCAACAGTTTCACTTGAATATCAAGTATAAAAAGGGCAGCACCAATAATGTTGCAGATTGCCTCAGTCGACCACCGATCATGGCGCTAACCACCGTGCTCAACTCTTGCGGGCACGAGACTTCTGATTGGCCACTTCTCTACAAAAGCGACCCAGAATTCGGCCACACATACCAGACACTCTTGGAGGGTCGGCAGGTTGCAGATTTTCACCTCCAGGATGCCCTATTATGCCACCTCGGTCACCTTTGTGTTCCTTCAAGCGAGCGTGCCAAGATGATTTGGGAAGCACACTACAGTCGGGCTGCTGGGCATTTCGGGGTCGAGAAAACAGTGGCAGTACTGCAAAACTATTTCTATTGGCCGAATCTTCGACAGGATGTTGGGAAGTACATCCGATCATGTACTGCCTGTGCCATTGCCAAACCGACCATTAAGAAGCAAGGCCTCTATACCCCGTTGCCTACCCCTAGTCGACCTTGGGAATCCATCTCCATGGATTACATGTCAGGCCTTCCTTCCACTAAGCATGGAAATGACTGTGTTTTTGTGGTCGTCGACAGGTTCTCAAAGATGGCCATTATGATGGCCTGCAAGAAGAATATCACAGCAGAAGCCACTGCTAAACTCTTCTTTGAACGAGTGTGGGTGCACTTTGGGATCCCACAGTCTATCATCTCAGATCGGGACAGTCGGTTTCTCAGCACATTTTGGTCCAGTCTCTGGTCAATGTTGGACACCAAACTCACGAAGTCCACAGCCTTCCATCCTCAAACTGATGGCCAGACAGAGGTTGTCAACAGGATGATTGTGCACATTCTGCGCATGTATAACTCAAAGCATCCACGCACATGGGACGAGAGCCTCCCCTATGTTCAGCACAGCTACAACCGAGCTCTTCACAGCTCCACTGGCCATAGCCCTTTTCAGGTGGGTTTAGGATTCCAGCCACTATGCCCCATTGATGTGGCCATGCCACTTGCAGCTACTCACATGAATTCAGCTCATGTCCAGTCCGAAACAGATAAGGCCACTAGCTTCATTGAGCGCATCCAACATATTCGCCAGCAGGTCCATGACATTCTTGAGAAATCAAATGCCAAGTACAAGCAGCGACATGATCAACACCAGGTGCCACACAAGTTTCAGGTGGGCGACAAAGTCTGGTTGCATTTGCAAAAGGAACGCCTTACTGGAGCCTATCGGAAATTGAGACCACTTCGATATGGTCCTTACACCATTACTAAGGCTATGGGAGACAATGCATTTGAGCTCAGCATTCCCCCATTCCTTGGCCTGCACCCAGTGTTCAATGTGGACCGCCTTCGGCCATACTTTCCACCATTGCTAGACACATCCGACATTGCAGAACAGCTCAAACCCACAGAATTAAATCCAGATTGCATGGAACAAGCTGCAACTGATCGGATCATGGACACACAGATCAAGAACACTCGCCAACAGCATATCCAACTGTATCGAGTTGTCAAAGCAGGCCAACTCCTTCAGCAGGGCAAGTGGCTCACCAGGGAACAAGTTCAGCAGAGGTTTCCTCATCTCATGGAGGAGCTCAACGCAATGGGGACCATTGCTTCCTAAGGGGGGAGGAATGATCCAGGTGGATATTGGTGGCCACCTGCCAGGTCCACCTGGACCCCCACCATTGTCTTTCTCAGCATTTTCAGTTTCCTTAATTGTAGCACAGTTTACTATTTTTAGCAGTTTTTCGGGTCCTGAACTTCCGGAGCCGTTTTGAGGCCCTAAACGACGTTTTTTTGGAATTCTGGGGCGATCGAGCCCTATGTCGCCTCCCAAAGTGGTAGTACTCGGATAGATCTTTCTAACGAGCTATCGTACGCGTCAAACAGAGATCGTATGCCAAATTTACGACCCCGGGAAATTGATGTACCAATTTACCCAAACGGGGCCCACAATTTGGCGTTTCATCTTCTAGGGTTAGGTTTCGGTATGTGAAGGGTTTTCCATTGTTTCTCAACAATAAATAGGCCTTCGAGCCTCATTGTAATACAGTTCAGAACAGTTCAGAGGCATGTAGCCATCACATCTCTTCTCAGAGATAAGCCACCATCGCCCTAGCTAGTTTATTTCCATTTCTGTTTGTAAGCATATGTCAGTATTTTCCATTAATGAAATGAAGTATTATTTCCGCTGCATCTTTGTGTATATGGTTATCTCTGTAATTTGTTGCGTTCCTGCTTAAATCTGGATCAGTGCAGGGGTACAGGACCAAATGGTGGTAATGGCAGTGGAAAGAGAGGAAACAGGTGATGGATGGGACAAAGGGGTGGCTGCAAGCCTCACCAACAAACCTCAAATCTTAAATCCTCCTCCAGAATCGATTTTGGCTCTTCCAAAGGTTCTACAGGATGTTTCCTGTAGAAATGCAGTACTTCTTGTAGAAAGCCCTGAAACTTCCTGTAGGAGGTTGAATCTTGACCCGAGATGTGTCCAAATCTTGGAAAAAATGTGTGGCCATGGAGGGAGTGTCAGAGAGGATGCCTGGTAGCTTGGGATGGACCCCTGTCCTTGGTTTGAACGACCCTATTTATCTGCATTATATGCCTGCAACCTGCAATAATTTCAAAGATCAGACCTGTTTTTTTCTTTTTTTTTTTTTTCTCTTTGTTTTTTATTTTTATTTTTATTTTTTTGAGAGACAGCAGGGGCACCTCTATGAGGTTTTCACCCTCACTGCCTGGCCTGGCCACCTCAGAGAGGTTTTCGTCTAGGGATATTTTTATTTTTTTATTTTTTATTTTTTGATGATCAAGGTGTGGCCATAACAGAGGCAGAACCCTGCTCTATTACCAGCACTGATTTTTCCACAGTTTCAATGAATTCCTACCTCGAGAGGGGTTTCTTGTAGATTTTCAGTCGATGTCCGTTGACAAGCATGGGGATGGCCTCTTCATCAATGGCCCTGATAAGGACTGAACCATTGTTGTTACATTTCTCCACTGTATATGGTCCTAACCATCTTGTCCTTAGCTTCCCTTTGAAATCCTTGTATCTTGAGTCATACAGTAGCGCTCAATCTCCCGGCTGGAATTGCTTTTCATTAAGGTGCCGCTCATGCCATATCTTCCTCTGGAGTTGAACTACTTCTGAGTGGAGGAGGGCCTACATTCTTTTTTCATCTAATCCATTCAGCTGCAATAATCTCTCACGTTGAGCATGGCTGAGATCTAGGTCCAACTAAGCTGCCACCCTCAATGTATTGTATTCGAACTCTATGGACAACAAATCTTTCTTCTCGTAGACCAGCTCATAAGGTGTGAAACCGGTTGTGGTCTTCCAAGTGGTTTTGTAGGCCCAGGTGGCCTCAACCAGGCGATCTTCCCAATCCTTTCTGCTGCTGCTCACAACCTTGGTCAAAATCCCTTCGAATGCTCGATTAATGACTTCCACCTACCCATTTGCTTGAGGATGATAGGGGTGGAAGTCTTGTGCTTGATCTTGTGATGAGCGAGCAAATCTTCAATCAGGTTGGAGGTGAACTGGCTTCCTTGATCTGTGACTAACTCTCTTGGGTAGCCAAACTTGTAGAAGAGATTTTCCCTCAGAAACTCAGCCACCTTTTCTTTTGTTGCTACTTTGATTGCCTTCGTTTCTGCCCACTTGGTCAGATAGTCGGTGCACACAATTATGTAAGACCGTTGCTTTGAAGGAGGGTTGATAGGACCCACAAAATCCATGCCCCACTTCTCAAATGGCTCGAAGGTCACTTGAGGTTGGAGAGGCATTTCATCTCTTGGAGTTGGTTTCCCCATCCTCTGACATCGGTCACACTGGCCGATGTATCTTCTGACATCCTGATGAAGAGTAGGCCAATAGTAGCCTGCTTGTAGAATTTTGAAGGCAATCCTTTTCGCTACAAAGTGGCCTCCACAAGGTCCATCGTGACAGGTTAGGAGGATGTCAAAGACTTCCTCCTCCCTAACACAACGCCTCAAGATCTGATCTGGGCCAAGTTTAAATAGGTTGCCCCCGATCCAAGTGAACGGGGCACTCTTCCTTACAATTCTTCTCTTCTCCTTTGAGGACAGATGCAGAGGGAACTGTGCTGAGACCAAGTAATTTGCTATATCAGCAAACCATGGAGAGAGTACTGAGATAGAACATAGATGTTCATCTGGCATCTGGTCATCGACTGTTCCTTCTTCACTTGCAGGCAAATCCAATCTAGACAAGAAGTCAACAACAACATTTTCCTTACCTGGCTTGTCGACAATCATCAAATCAAATTGCTGTAACAAAAGTAACCATCTAATAATACGAGCATTGACATCAGGCTTATTTATTAAATATCTAATTGTAGCATGATGAATGTGCACAAATGTTTGATAACCGGTGATGTAGTGTCTGAACCTGTTTAGGGAATGGACTACGGCCAGGAACTCTTTCTCGGTTACGGTATAGTTCATTTCTGCCTTGGATAGGTTTTTGCTAACACAGTATATGGCATATGGGATTTTCTCCTCAATTTGTCCTAAGGCTGCCCCTATGGCTTTTTTTGATGCATTAGTGTGGATGTGGAAAGGTAGAGCCTAGTTTGGACCTCTCAAGATCGGGGCGGACACCAGCTTTTCTTTCAACTCATCCAGTGCCCCTTGACAGTTGTCAGTCCATTTAAACTCAACATCTTTCCCTAAGAGTCCAAACAAAGGCGAGGCTAGCTTGCTGAAGTCTTTAATGAATCTTCGATAATATCCTACTAAGCCTAGGAAACTCTGAACATCTCTTACCTTTTGAGGAGGTGGGACCTTTTGGATGATAGCAATTTTATTAGGATCCACCTGTAATCCTTGGCGGGAAATGGTATGTCCTAGCACGGTCCCTTCAGTCATCAGAAATTCACATTTTTCAGGACTGATGGACAGATTCATCTCAATGCACTTGGTTAGAACTTTTCCCAGATTGGTCAATGCTTCTTGGAAGTTGGACCCATAAGGAGTGAAGTCATCCATGTAGATTTCTACCGAATCATGGACCAACTCAGAAAAGATTCTCAATACTACTCTCTGGAAAGTGGCAGGAGCGTTGCATAGCCCAAAAGGAAGGACTCGATAGGCAAAGGTACCCCAAGGACAGGTGAAGGTGGTTTTATCTTGGTCTTTTGGGCTGATTTGGATCTGGTTATACCCACTGAACCCATCTAGGAAAGAGAAGAACTTCTTCCCTGCCAATCCATCCAACACCTGATCTATGAAAGGCAAAGGGAAATGGTCTTTCTTAGTGGCTTTGTTAAGTTCTCGGTAATCTACACAGATTCTCCACTTCCCGTTCTTCTTGGGCACAAGCACTAGGGGCGAAACTCACTCACTATCGGAGATAGGATAGATGAATCCTGCATCCAACAATTTTTGCAATTATTCTTTGACAATGTCCTTAAGGACTGGATTCATTCTCCTCTGAGGTTGCCTGACTGGTTTACAATATTCTTTAATGTAGATGTGATGGGTACAGACGAAAGGATGGACTCCTTTCATCTCCTTATAGCTCCAGGTGAAAGCATCTAAATGTTTGTTTAGTAAGCTACACAGCTCCTTCTCCTGGGAAGAAGATATGGAGGAGGTAATCTTCAAAGTTCTCTCAGGGCCAAACTCCACATTCTTAACTCTGGGAGTGGTTGGATCAGTCACATAGAGGTCCACTAAGGTGCTGGCTTGGGTATCCTCCACCAATTCCTCTAAGGACAATGCACTGGGAGGTGGATTCTAAATCAAGGTCTCAATCAAATCATCCTCGGTTTGAGGACCTACCCTAGTGGTTTCTATGGTCTACAAGGGTGCAGAGTATACCTCATCCTCATATCCTTCTTCCAGCCAGAGCAATAAGTCATGTTCTAGCAGAGGTTGGGCAGGAGGGTATAGGACTAGCTGCTTGGACATAGAACCATTTTTGATGGTCATGTTTCCAGCTCGGCAACTGATGTAAGCATCCGCAGTGGCTAACCAAGGCCTTCCCAAAATGAGGGGGTATCCAGTAAGCTTTGCCTTTGGTTGAAGGACTAAGAAGTCCGTGGGATACTCCCAAGAGTCAACCAAGACCAAGACATCCTCCACAATCCCTTCGAGAGTCATGGTGGAGCGATCTGCCAACTGCAGGACTGTCGAAGTCTTCCTTAAGAAACCTTGAAGGTTGAGTTTAAGCATGGTGTCCCTAGTTATCACATTAATGGCAGCTCCTAGATCAATCAAGGTATGGGGGATAATGGTGCCATTGATGTGGACATCAACTACAGGACTCCCAGGGTCCAAATATTTTGGACAGATTACTTGCCCCAACATTAGATCAGACAGTTGTCCTGTGACATTGATAGTCGAGGCATCTCTCTTTCTCCTGCCTGGGTGCTTGAAACACTTCTCCTTAATCAATTTGTTGTATATCGGTACATCTTTGATGGCCTGGAGAAGGGGTATTCTCACACATAACTGTTTTAGTTCCCCCAGAAGTTCAGTCTCCTCTGGGTTTGCTTGTGTGGTTACTTTTAGTCGCTCAGGAAAGGGTGGAATGGCTTTGGGTTCACTTTCCTATTTCTCTTCCTCCTCCTCTGGGGAGGAGGTTGGCAATCTGGAAGGGTCTTTCCGGATTGCAGGTTGATCTCCTGGACGTCCACAACATAGGTAGGACATGTTGTTTCCCCAGTGTATACCTGCTGGGCCTGTCGGTTGTTGGGGTTCGGGTTCGGTTGGGCAGGCATCTAGGGTTGTCTTGGAGGAGCAGGAGGTAAGGATTGTGGTTGAGCCCGGGGTGGACGCAAAATGGCGGGAGGAGAGTTGTATTGCCACCTCCACCCCGGTTGAGGTGCATTCCACTGAGGCTGTGGCTAGACATGTGAGTGAAATGAATGAGCAGTGGGTTGAGAATGGTATTGAGGTGGATAAGACCACGGAGGAGGTGCAGACCAGAAAGGATGAGCAGGGGGACCCCAAGAAGGCATGCGAGTAGATTGGTTGGGGCTATAATAAGCTTGGGATGTCCCTTGCATCCCATGCTAGTAAGGTCTGGGTCCATGTGGTCTCCTTTCGTTGAGGAAGTAAAGAGGTTCAGTGGGTGCCTTAGTCCCTTGGTACATGGCTTTGAATCCGGGCAAGGTTGGGCATTCGTTTGTGGGGTGGTTCTCCTCACAAACGAAACATACCTCCACTGAGTGCAATGGACACTTGTTCTTAGGGTGCTTCCTCATACATCGGGGGACACAAAATGGCCAAAGCCCTCTCAGCTTCCTCCTTCTTTTGTTGGATTCAGAAAGTATCAAGTTGCATGGCAATGATCTGTCTCATCTCACTTTTGAGGTCTTCCATCTGATTAGAAAACTCATGCTTGGAGAAGGTAGTACTAGCTGAAAGAGGATTCCCCGTACCTCTTTTCCGGGCTGCCCTAGAGTGGTTTCTAAACACAGTCTTTATGTCCTCATAAGGTAGTTGGTAAATATTTCCTCCAACTAGCATGTGAAGGGTATCTAGAAGGTCTTCAGGGACTCCTTGGAGCAGAACCCGCTTTAGAGATTCAGGGTCAAGTGTGCACCTGGCCCATTTATAGCTAAGTTGGAACCTTTCCTCATAGTCCTCTAGAGACTCATCATTTCCCATGGTCATTCGAAAGATTTCCCCCTTGGTTTCCTTTGACCTACAGTAATCCCGGTATTTGTTGTTAAAGGCTTGCTGCATCTGAGCCCAAGTAGTGATACTATTTCCAGGTAACCCCATGAACCAGCGTAATGCTGCATCCTTGAGGTTAGAGGGAAAGAGTTTCAACTTTTGCTTGTCTTCGGTATAGTCATAAGTTCGACAAAGGACAACAAACTCAAACAGGAAGGTATCAGGGTCTTCAGTGGTCAATTCATGGAAATGAGGTAAGGTCGAGGGACTTATGTTCTTCATTTTCATGTCCCCGTTAGTCTTTCGGATGGGGAAGGTACCTTCTATTCTCTCATCATCATCTCTACCATTTCTGTTGTCAGCCATAGTCTCAAAAGGAATGTTTTCTTGCTCTTCTTTTGTTATAGGATCTTCGTATATCTCAGGAGGTTCACCTATAGGTTCCTTTGCATCACTGCCACCAAAGAAGAGAAAAGGGTGACTCAATGAAGTGGTGGGGGTGTTGGGTAGGAATTTTTTGGTATTATCTCTGTTCCTACGAGGCATGAAAGGACTTTTGGTTGTTTTGCTTTTTTTCTCTGCTTGTACCTGCAAAACTAAAACAGATGGAATTGCAACTATCTAAAATCTATCTTGTAGAAATGCAAATGCGGAATTGAAATGAAAGCAGGGAAAGACTAATCTATTTTGCTGAAGTCAAATTGCGAGAAGGAAATACTAGACTACACTTGCAAAATTGAAATTCTATTTTACGCTTGCAGAATTGAAATTCTATCTTACGCTTGTAGAATTGAAAGGTTAATCTATGAAAGCAAGAAATGTCTAATTTACTTTTGCAGAATGGAAATGAAATAAACTATTTAGCAGAAGGCGAGAGTAGGAAGATAGAAGAAAAGAAGTAATCACAAATACTCTGACGCTTCCTCGGCAACGGTGCCAAAAAGAGGTGGTGAGCTCTTGTATTGCAGCAATAATGCTACAACTCCTGGGACTCCCTTCTTTACTTTTATCAACCCGGTAGTTTGTAACAAACTTGGAAGCGACAGTGCTGTATGCACAAGTACTGGCTCTTCCCGCAGCTGTCACTTGGTCAACTGGCACAAATCCACTAGGGGCTCAAGCCAATTTCTATGAGCTCTGAGAAGAAGCTTTTTAACTGATGGATGAAAGCTACTTTGAAGAAGGCTGACGTACTTGCAGAAAGACAGTGAAAAGTTAAAAGGAAACGCAAACCCTAGCAAACCCTAATTCTACCAGCTAACCCTACTGGTGCAAGGAAGAGGATGCAAGCTACTGAAAGAAATGCCATTGACTTCTAGGAAGGTAAATACATGTATCTAAGCTACTTCTATAGTAACATCTGAAAGAAACATCTTTTTTATATTTTTGAATAAGTTACCAGAGTTATTATACATATGATTTGACTGATTTTGGGCTGTGCAAAGGTGGATGGGCAAGAGGAAATGTTTGGAGGAGGTCAAGAAGGTTTAGAGAGGGCCTAAGGGGTCCCTAAAACCCTTCCCTAGAGTTTCACCAAGTTTGGCTATCAAGAAACCTCATTCGTGAGCCTCTACAGGAAGTCTGCAGGGGTTCTACAGGATGTTTGCGATTTTCTATAGGATGTCTGGAATTTTCTACAGGATGTTCAGTAATGAGGTTTTTGGTGGATGAATGGAGAGGGAAAGGTGAAGGAGTGAGTGTGGAGGTAGGGTGAGGGTTGGAGATGGTCTAGGACTCGGTGGATGGAGTTGTGGACAGGTGTGGATGGCTGTATTTGGTTCAAAGAAGACTAAAGCGATGTTACACACAAAACTAGGGTTATGGGAGCAAATGGCGAACAAGAGGCAAGGATTCTAAGCAGAGGGTGGAGTGGATGGTGCTGATGGAGAATGAACAGATGAAGGAGTGGTACAGGTGCTCTGCAAGGCGTTTCTTCCAACCGATCAAACGAAGACTTGGAATTTCAAAAACCTAATTACGATGACCTAATCTGCTAGCTGCCAGCAAAGAGAATGAATCAGAAGTGTGACCTGCAATGAAACCGTGTATTTTAGCTCATGCAACTAAGCAAATGAAAGTTTGAACTTGTAACCAACTTCTACACATGGAAATCAAACACTAGCGATTGCATGGCAAATCAAATCAGTGTTTTTGTGGGTAGCAAAGTTATCCTGATCCCAGCTCCAGATCCTACTAAAGGAGAGGTGAAGCCAGAGATGTTTGATGGCCCTTTTCTTGAAGCTTTTTCCTATTAGAAACCTATCAACAAAATATGAGCATTCAAAAGTCTATCTAACCATTTACAGTGACCTACTTAATCAGCAAACTTTAACCTACTTAACAGAAATGTTTTTGCAAATGCATAAAGAACAACTAACAATACATAGAGGAGGCCTTAACACTCGATTTGAGTCCAACCCCAAGAGCTGAAGGCTCCTATAAAGGACTCAAATATGATACCAAGTAAAGCTGCTTATCATTATTCAAAAATAACCATCATAAGAAAGTTGTACAACAGTAGCTACAATAAAACAGGCTGAGCAAAATGACAACACTATAGTGCAAAAATAACAATAGTTCCAAAAGTAAACTATGAAGGCTGAGGCCTTCCTATTTGTACAGTATGATGGGGCTAGCAGCCCTCCTAGATTCAAGGGACTCGGCTATCCCAACTGCTAGTGAACAGTCGCTCCTCCAAAATCTGCTTGGCTGCCTTTAAAACTCGTTTTGGTGACCTGTGGAACTCGGTGTGGAGGGTGGAGATTTCGAGGAAGGCCATTTAATGCAAGAGACAACCTCCCTACGAATCCTCACCTCAATCTTTGTTGTAAGCTGACCCATGATTACTTGGTTTTGCTCCAAAATTTGTCCAAAAACCCTGAAATAACCACATATAGCCTCCTAGGTAGAGTGGCCACCCTTATTCATTCAAATAACATAAACATACTAGGAAAACATGCATAATCTATGAAAAATGGAGGATTTAACGAGGATAATTAGGAAAAATGAGCCCAATAGGTTACCCAATTTGGGGCTCATCATATATATGGCAATTTTTTGGTGTATTTGATGTTTTTTATGTAAATTTTATAATGAAAATGTACATTCATGCATGTGACTAAAAAGAACGTGATAGGTGCCAATCCAATACATAGTTTTCCAATGAACCAGCTAATGCATTATATTATCTTGGAATGTGTTCATAAGTAAGAAATTCATACTAACTTTCCAAAATCCTTACTCTTAAAAAGTGATGCAATAAGATGATATTACAAATATGATAGTGATTGTTAAAATTCATAACAACTAGCTAGGAGTCTAACCTAACCACTAAATTGGAGATGTCGAGAGATATAATGTCTATGAGGAGGTAAATGATGAAGATATACTCAACAGTATTCTTGGTGGCATAACCAAGGAAGACCCCGCCAGAACTAAGTAATTATGACTAAGGTGTGTAAAGGACCCAAACAATTGATTCAATGTGCCATGAGTCATGACTGGAACCATACACATATCTGATGTATGGCAAGAGTGAGTCAGTCATCTATGAAAAATAAGACATGTGCATGAGGAAAATAACCACCTAAAGCCAAAAATATCTAGACACACCAAAAAGAAACAAAACTTATATACATAAAATTACAAAGAATATTCTTAGTAGAACACTAGGAAAAATACTTTTTGAGATAGAGTCCATTGCGGGGCTCTGCGAGTGGGATTCCATCACAGTCCTGAAGTTCACAATATCCTTTGGAAAGAAACTTAGTGACAACAGAGGGACTGACCCATAATGCTTGAAGTGTTCCTGCCCCCAAGAGTTCATGTCTTTTATCGTAAAATAGGATGATATCACCCTCTTGGTAAGAACGAGGCTTGACATGTTTATCATATTGGTCTTTGACTCAACACTTGTGTACTTCAAGAGCTAGTGCAACATCTCAATGAGTCTCATGCAAATGATTAAGTGAGAGAAAGTGTTCCTCTTCAGTGGTGGTACCAAGTAGGAGTTTACCAATGAGTTTGAGTGATGGAATCTGATACATGATAGGTAGAACTTCTTCTAGGTTGTAAACAAGATGAAATGGCATGAAGTCTATATCAGTTTTTACTGACGTCAGGTATGCCCAAAGTGTAGAATATAACATTTTATACCACCGGGTTTTGCGATTTCCTATTAGATGATGGATCATGGTCTTGAATATGCAGTTAACAGCTTCAACCTGGCCATTAGCCTGTGGTTAGTAGGAAGAAGAATGATCTTGGTGAAAAACAAGCATAGAAGTTAAGTCAGAAATCATTTGATTCTGAAAGTGTGAACCATGGTTTGACATGATTGTGCGGGGCATGTCGAGGCGATAGATAACCAGATTGAACAGGAATAATGCACCAGTTTCCCCATCAGCCTGGAAAGTGGAAATGGCCTCAGCCCATTTCGTGAAGCAGTCTATGTCAACAATATTGTAGGTGTGACGTGTCTAATTAAGTGGGTTGAAAGTGATGAAGTCTATTCCCCATTTATAAAAGGGGTCGAAAAATAAAACTGGGTGTAGAGGGGCAGGGGGTGTAGGAATTTTCTTTATATAGACTTGACAAGGGTGACATTATTGGACTGTAGTAATGCAATATTTAAATAAGGTTGGCCAATAGTATCCTGCGCACAATATTTTTTGGGTAGTTGCCATGCCCAAAAGGTGACTTCCAATGCCCCAACATGGAGGTAATTATGAACTTGTTCCAATTCAACGAGGGAAGACAACGTCAAAGAACTAAGTCAACACCATGATGATACAAAGTATCGTTAAGCACTAAGTAGTGCTTAGCGTGGTGGCATATGGGATGATGGTCATATAACAATAGATCTGAGTGGAAACAATGGGTTTGGAGATAGAAAATGATGTCTCTATACCATGTTTTAGTAGAGTCTACAAGATAGCATAGGGTCATGGGCTACTTCATCCGAATCAACTCTAGGAAGGTCTGACAATAATTCTGCGAAGACTAAGGAATTTTTTGCCTTGATAGTGGAAAAGAGTAAATTAAATTGCCGAAGGATGACAATCCACTTAGAATAATTTCCTCCAATAAATTGACGAGAAAAAATGTGTCTCATGGGATTATCTAGGGCAATGACGGTAGTATTACGCAGAAGGATGTAATGTCGGAAGTGATTGACAACAGATACTACTACCAGTGATAGTTTCTCCAAATGTGAATACCGTAATTTAGGTTTGGGAAGAACTTTAGAGAGGTAGTAAACCACATGATCACTGTTATCATCATGTGTTTCTACCAAAAACATTCCTATGGACGAGCGTGATGCTTCTAGGTATAATATAAAGTCACGCTTATAGTCAGGAGGGCTTAGAAGTGGGGCTAAAGTTAGCGCATTTTTCAAGGTGTCAAATGATGATTGTACTTGATCGTCCCACAATAAGCGTACTCCTTTCTTTAGTAGGCACATGAATTTTTTTGTTAACTTGACATATTCGACGATGAAATGACGTAAGAAGTTTTCCTTCCTTTGCAAACTTTGGAGCTAAAGAATGGATTGTGGCATAGGACCTTAACCTTATCAAGATCAACTCATATCCCATGTTTTGAGACAATAAATCCAAACAGATGCCAAAAATCAATAAATAATATGAACTTATGTGTATTCATACAAATGTTATAGAACATACACCTAAGAAAAATAACTCATAGGTGAGCTAGGTGTTGGGCTCGTTTCTTGGAATGAGTAAGAAGGTCATCCAAGTATGCTTGGAAAATGTGTATGATATCATGAAAGGCGTAGTATAGCCCTTTGAAAGGTTGTGCCTGCATTCTTTAGACCGAATGGGAGATTATGATATGCAAAGGTGCCCCAAGAATAGATGAAGGAGATTTTGTGTTGGTCGACTGGTTTGATAGCAATCTGGTTATATCCCGAAAATCCATCCATAAAGGAAAAAGATTCACAAATGGTGCAATCGTCAATAATTTGGTCAAAGAACGAAGTAGGATAGTTGTCTTTGGGACAAGAGGAATTCAAATCAAGGTAGTCGATGCATACACGGATGGTACCTTATTTTTATCTATAGGGACCAGATTAGATACCCATTCTATTAAGGTAGCATGATAGATGAAGACAACACTCAATAGGTTTTCAACTTCAGTTTTGATGTCCACTATTTTGCGAGGGTGAAAAGGTCAAAGTATTTACTGGATAGGCCTGGCATTCTCAAAAAGCTTGATCTCATGCTTGATAATAGGCAATTCTATACTGGGAATTTACTCATAAGACCAAGCAAAGACATCACATAATTCCTTAAAGAGGTAGGTGAAGCTTGTGTAGGTTTCAACCCCGTACATAAATTACCTCCATACGAATTCTAAAAACAGAAATAAACAATGACGAGAGCATAAATCATAAAACATATATACATAGATATTTTCCCTTGGATCCCAAAACCGGGACTACTAGATTGATTTTTCAATATATTCCTTTCAATGTTAAAATACATATATATACATTCCGAAGCATCCAGAAACCCCAATCCATTAGCCCTGGATTAGAACATAACCATAGTTCCCTTGACCAGATCTACAAAATACCATGGATAGAAAACCATCATGCCCAAAACCATGTGCAAAATCCATGCACAAAACCATAGGTAGGTACACCCACCTAATATAGGGTTCAATTTTTTTTTTCTTGGGGTGCTGCCCTGGACCCCATGTAGGGGGGCTACTGCCCCCTTGCATACCCCCCAATAGGGGTGAAGTTGCTTCCTTGTGATGCCCCTGTTGTGCCCAGTGCAACATATAAGGGGGCTACCATCCCCCTGTGACCCCCTGCTGCACCTAGCACAATGTACAAGGGGGGATACCACCCCCCCTGTGACCCCCCTACATGTGGGTTAGTCGTGGAAAGAATATAACACACACCCAACAACTTGAAATTTCCTCTGGAGTGCATTCAACTCCAATATAAATATTTTTCTCGATACTTATTTTGACCAAGATATCGATGAGTAGATTTTTGGAAAGGTTACCCAAGTTACCTTCTGCATCCAACGTTTTTATAGTTGTATAGGAAAAAGGAATAATATTAGGTTGGTAAAAAGGTAGGATTTGTAAAGAGGTTGTGTTCGATTTATATGGGGTAGGGACTGAAGCGTGATGGTGAAAATTATCCGAGGGCCACTCCTCTAGAGACATGATTTTCTGGATAGCCTCATCAAAAGGAAAGACTTCATTAAGGAGATCAGTAGAGGGAAGGGTGAGGGGAGAGGAAGTGGTACGATCAGTGATGGACAAAGTAGTGAGAGAGTCATGTGTGGACTAGATAGCCTGATAATAAATTTTGACTGGTGACAATGACATGTTTCTCCATAGGAATAAATGGCAGAAGGGGCTGGGACAATCCAAGGATCGGTTGGGCCATTCAAAATGGTATAGGCCATTGTTACACAATATTTTTTCATTGTCCCTGTACTCCCCATTCCTCAATCCTGGAGGACCTCTACAATGACCCTCATGTGCTTTCCTACCATGAAGAAAATGTCCCTACATCCCTCTTCATCTGTAGAACATTTCCCTCTTACGCCATTTCCCAAGAATATTTCTTCAAACTCAGTTTTCAAGACCGGCGCTAACACTCAGTTTCTTCCCTGCACCGATTTGCAGAGTCTAACACTAGTGCCGAAAGGCCCTGGTAAGCCATTCATGACTCACACTAACCTTCTTTTGACAATATTTTAAGAACGGAGTCAAAGCTTCCAGGTCTAGAAGCTTTAGAACGAAAGTCTGGTAAATGGTTGAGCAAGATAGAGCCGAGAGAGACTCTTTGGGCTCCTTCCCCCTATTAAAATGGAACAAACCAAAAGGGATAAGGCCTCTCCCATCATAAGAGGATCCATTTCCCCTCTATCAAAGCTATATAAACTCTTCATTTTACAACCTCAACTAGCTAATGAAAGGGCTGGAATAATATGAAAATCTTGATAGCCATCTTGAGAACCTTAGCCTTCTAGTTTGTGTGTGAAGTGAGAATAAGCTTGTAGTTTTTGGTTTGGAGAAAAAAGGAAGAAGCCTTGAACTTCCATTGTTTTGATGGTGAATCATGAGATGCTAACAGTGGTGCTGGAACCTGGACATGTCGAAGGAAACCTACAATGCTAAGGTGAAGGTTGTAGTTTCCTTTTTGTCTTATCAATAAAACAACTGATATTTTGTTTCCTATATCAATTGCACATGTTAGTTGGTAGCTTTAGACTCCTTAGGCTCTTAATTAGATTGAATATTTTGTATGCTATCATGTGTGCTTTGGTTTCTTGTCTAATTGTTTCAGGTACTTGTTTGACACTAAGGAGCTGATCACTGGAGCAAAAGCACAAGGAATTCATTAGTCAAGGATTAGCGATAGAAGAGGTAGGATCTTAACAATCCTCAATCTAAGGGAAATTATATTAGATTTTCTTGTTTGTGGCTAGATTCTCTCCCCTGGGCTAGAGGGATTGTCTCTGTTCGTAGACAAAATCTTCCTACTCCAAAAGTTGGTGACCATACTGGGGATCCATTCCTCTCTTTGGATTTTTTTTCATTTCATGATTTGTGATAACTTTTCTGGTTTCACTCTTTATCTTTGGTAATCTGTACTTCAAGCCATCTACTACTTTGATTCTTGAATTTAGAGTGACAGGTCTGGTTCTGGTTTGTGATTTTTTTTTTTTTTTTCTTTGAATCCCTCGATTGATGCTGTTAATTTTATAACAGTCATGTCGATCAATGCAAGTTCCGTTTGAAGAGTCATGCCACAACCCCTTTTGGTGCTTGTTACTAGTTAGACAGTCACGCTGATGCCTATAGGTTAAAATCAGGGTTTCTCCTAAATCATTTCCAGTGTGTCTTGTCCTCATAAATTTTGTTTCTTGGCTTGTTTTCCTGTATTCTCCCTGGCTAGAATGTTTTGTTATCTTGATTGGTTTGAGATTGCCTTACTTGATTTTTTGAGTTTTTGGATGGTTTGTGTCCTTAGGGCATCTAGGTCATTGTCCATTCATTTGTTTGTCTGCTCATCAAGTTGAGTTGTTGGTTTGCTGTTTTGTGCAATTGTTTTTTAGTCCTTGCATCTATCTTGCTTTGGTTCCAATTGAACAAGTAAAAAAAAAGTTATATTTTCTCTTCTCTTGTTGAACGTCTCTTTTCCGAGCATAGATCACATTTCTCGGTTGGTTTCGGTTGAATCTTTGCATTTGATTTGAAAGGAGTTCTTCTTGTCGTGCTTTGCATTTGATTGATGTTTAGGTGTTTGGAAATATTCATTGAAATGTTTATGTGAAAGATTCATTTTAACATTCCATTGAAGAAAATACATCATTCTAGTTTGATTAATTAATATGTTGCATTGATTGGCATCATTTAAAGCTAGAATTACATCATCATGAGCGTGTGAAATCAAATGAACTTCTTTTACTGTTAAAAGGACTAGTTGAAATGCATATGATAGGAAGAGTAGGAAGTGGAAGTAATTTTCATTATTTTGTTTTGAAAAGCGAAGTAGTGAAGAATCATCTTATTTTCGATTGCTTGTTTGTTGCATTGATGGCTTTTTCTTCTCTCAATTAGTGTAAGCATTCATTGAATTGAAAGGGTATTGTATCATATAGCTTCATATAAGAGTTTTTCATGTGACATCGATAGGGATTAAAAACCAAGACTTAATTTCAAGATAAACTTCTAAAATATATTCAATTAACTTAAGGTGCATTTGAAACTAAACGCTCACATTTAGAGGTCTAGGCTAGAGATGTGTTCCGATGTCTTTAAACCTAGCAGCTGTTGTTCGCTTTGACATTAGACAACGCTAGTATGGACTTGTGCTCCCCGTACCATCCCGTATATAAAGGGAGACCCCACTAGGTTTGCAAAACTTTGTCTGTAGGAAGCCGAGTCTTCCACCTTGTAAACATGATACACTGAACACAACATTCGGGGAGATTGCCTGGCCGTACTTCTTGGTTCGCTGAGAGGTATTCTGTAGTTCAGGTTACCTGGTAATCCCTTTTGCCTAGATTATCCTGAGCAACCATTTTGGTCTTTTTGACTCTTTAAATTTAAAAAATCATTGAGTACTTTTCCTTTCGAGCTAGTTCAAACCGAAAGAGACTAGAGTCATCTTTGCCTTTTTCTCGACTCTTAAAACATGAAAATGCATCATTTTGCTTCAGCGTCTTAATTTTTTTTTCCCACAATCACATCACATTCTTAATAATCTTATTCTAGACCACATCGTGAGTATATCCCTAATATATTTTTAAAGCCTTGAAATTAATATCTCTTGTCTTTTGTTTGAGACAAATTCATCATGGCTAAACCATCAAGTCATCCATCTGGAAGGTCATCCATAGAAACTTTCCCTGAAATTTCGTAGTCACTTGAGGATCAAGGTGTTGAACTTGGAATTGTTCTGAGTATTCAACCTTTGTCTTCTCATCTGCCTCCATCAGATAGTGGGTCACCTTACGAATCTGGCCTGGAATCCCCTGATAATCTAATCCAGACTCCCAAGAGTCCCCAGACTCTTGATAGTCCACAAGGATTGGTGATAGACCCTTTTGTGGCATCTCTATAGCATCCTTATAGTCCGTATGATCAACCTTGTGTTCCATTGGAGATGTCTCCTTGTTCATCTTCGGCTCATCACTGGTTGTTTCCTATGGAGTCAGAAGGTGAAATTGTAGTCCCCTCTCTGAGTCAATCGGAAGTTTCTTCCACTCACACTCCTCAAGTGGGTGATGAGAAACCATATGAGTTCCCTTTGGAAGGTTTCCCTTACATAGGAGCCGTCCTGTTTAGCATTTATCTTGAGTTTAGTGAGCCTTTTTTGCTACATGGTTATAGCTCTCTAGCTCAGTTGTTTTCAAGTGCTCCAAGTGCCTTGTCATTATATCAGAATCCTATCTCGTCTTCTGGAAATATGCCTACATCAGGTTTGTTTGTCCAAAACATGACCTCTTGACCGATCGTATGAACTGCCGTCACTTCAGTTGTGGTTCAACCTACCATTCTGTCTCTTCTTGTTTCATTGTTTCAATCGAATCTTCCGATTCAACTAACGATCTTGGTAAGTAAGCTCTCGATAAGTTCTTCTACCCCTCCAATGAGTGAACAGAGGGTGCCACCACCTTGGGGCAAGATTCGAATATATCTATGATGTCAGGCCAAACCAATGTGAGTGGATCACAAACTCACATGGTTGGAATGAATGCACCTTTCTACGACACTATTCCTAACCCCGTTGATCCATCTGGGCTAGCTAATGTCCAATACCAACAACCATACGTGGCTCAAAGTCTGTTCCAACTGCCTTATGTTCCATATGGTTCACAAGCCTTGGTTACCCCACCTTACATTCCTCAAGATGGGTCTTATGTTCAGTCTGGCCAATTCGCTATGCCTGGTGGGTATGGCCAGATTCAATTCGAGAACTATCCAAGAACTGTTCAACTACCTTTGCAATAACAAGGGAAACTTTCATTGTAGTAAGGGAAAGAACTGCAACATAAAGGACAACTGCTACAATCGAAAGGGCAACCTTTGTGTAGAAATTTTGAATAATATAACACTTATTCACAGAGATTATCCTGATTATACACTATTTGCGGAATGCATGCATAATACATAACCTCCTCTAGGTTGATCATCAATTTTGCAGAATTAAAAATAATGAAACATCAATCACATGTGCACATTAACACAATATGTACTGGGGAAAGCATACAGCTGAAAACCCCCAACTATTTGTATATTATAATGATAGAGAACATGTAACAATACATAGTACAATACTCCTCTCAAGTACTCAGTACTATCTCTACCTGCTACACACAAACTAGCTTCGATCCGAACAAGTCACTGGTTCAAATCTCCTCCGTTGTTTACCTGCCTCTATTGTGCAATCCAAAGTGAGAATGATTACTTTCGAATCTCATTTTCCCTTGGCTTGTACTGCGCAATCCTCATTGGCAATCTCAATCATTGATTGTGCAAATCTCATGCACAGCTATAGTCACAAATGATAGTAGTCTCCACCTCTGACACTTGTCTCCACTGAACTGTCCATGCACTGAGTTAACTGATGTATTCTTTAGTTTCTTTATGAGTTAATAATTAGTGAATTAATTAATAATTAATTCACATCACTCATCACTAGTGTATTCTGCAGTTAGACTAAATACAACTAGTTCAACTAAGTCAAACTGAACACAACTCCATCAACTCCTCAATCAACTCCACCAAACTCAATCACTTGAGTTCTAACTAAAGTCCATCATGCAATAGCTCAACTAACCCATAAGAAAAGTGTATTTCCTTCTGGCAGTTGCATGTGCCACATCCGTAGCTCAAACTGAAGTGTTCCAAGAGGATAAGATAATTTTTATAGTCCAAATATTATTAAGAGCTAATAATATTCAACTATTCTATTTTTAGCCTGGTAGTCTAAAAATAGACTTCGCCCATATGTCTAAAAATAGAAGTCCATCTATTTTTACCAACATGACCAATCATCCAAAAATAGCATCCTGCAACTCATAGACCATGATCCATATGTCTAAAAATAGATAGTCTAAAAATAGACTTTGCGCCAAAAATAACCTACGGGCCCACTTAGTGAAGGCGACTTCTTTTCACTAAGCTCCATCATCTTGTTGCATTTTCAACACTCCCTCTCAACAAGATATGGATTATCTACAATCCCTATCCTGCCTCGGTGGTATTCGAATTTGCTCCTGGTGAGCGCCTTCGTCAAGATATCAGCATCCTGATCCTCCGTTGGAATGTATGAAAGTAACATGACTCTTCGCTGCACACAATCTCTGATATGATGGTACCTGATGTCGATGTGCTTGGATCTATCATGAAATACTGGATTAGCTAAGAGTTTAATGCAACTCTGGTTATCACAATAAATCACTGTAGGCTCCAAGTGTAAAATGAACAACCTGACCAGGATCTTCCTCATCCATATAGCCTCGCATGCAGCCAAACTTGCTGCCATATACTCGGCCTCTGCTGAACTGAGTGCCATGGATCTCTACTTCCTGCTGTACCAAGAAGCTACTGTTGACCCGATACTGAAGATCCCTCTAGATGTGCTCTTTCTGTTCGTTGGGCTTCCTACCCAATCTGCATCCGTGAAACCACATAGCTTCACCTCATCCTCCTGTCTGTACCACAATCCATATCCCGATGTGCCTCTGAGATAACGCAATACATGCTTGCCTGCCTTCCAGAAGAGCTTGGTTGGCTTAACCATAGCTTGTGAAATTTGGTTAACAACATAGCATATATCCGGTCGTGTATTGACCAGATACATAAGCAACCCCACCAACTGTCGATAAACAATGGCATCCACTACCTCCGCTGAAGTAGCATCCTCCTTCCTCCAACCTCCAGGAAGAGGAGTATCAACAGGCTTGCAGCCATGCATGTTGAACTTCTCCAGTATCTCCCGAGCATACTTACCCTGAGAAACAAATAGTCCATCATTGCGCTACCAAATTTCCAATCCCAGGAAATAATGAAGGAGGCCCAAGTCCTTCATCTCAAACTCCCTAGCAAGATCCTCCTTGCATGAAAGTATCAACAGCTCATCACCTGTCAAAATCAAATCATCTACATAAAGTACAATGATAAGCAACTTACCCTCCACCACAATTTGGTATAGGTTAGGATCTGCCTCACTCTTGGAGAATCCAAGTCCAGTGAAATAACTATCTATACGTGTTTACCAAGCACGTGGTGCTTGTTGCAACCCATACAACGCTCTCTTGAGCCTGCACACATGCGACTCACTGCTGAAGATCTCAAAACCTTCAGGCTGCTCTATGTATACCTCCTCCTCAATGACTCCGTTGAGGAACGCAATCTTCACATCCATCTGATGAATGTGCCACCCCATCTGTGCTGAGAGAGCAAGAATCGTCTGTATGGAAGAATACCTTGCGACAGGTGCAAAGGTCTCCTCATAATCGATCCCCTCTATCTATGAGAAGCCTCGGGAAACAAATCTTGCCGTGTACTTCTCCACACTCCCGTCAGCTGCCTGCTTCACTTTGTAGATCCATCTCGAACCCACCACTGATTTCCCTTCCGGTCTTGGGACAATCTCCCATGCACTGTTTCTGACAATTGAATCATACTCTTCCACCATGGCATCTACCCATGCGGGATCCTCCATAGCTTCCTCGAAAGAGGATGGCTCAATCACGACACATTTTCTCACAAGAGCCATGTATCCAGTGTACCGATTAGGTGATTGTCTCTGTCTACGTTGGCCTGTAGGTGGTCCTACAACCTTCTCTACATCGTGAGCCAGTCGCTCAGCTTCTGTAATGCGCTTTCTCCCTCTTATGGTTGGCGCTGCATGAGTGGTCTCTTCCACTCCATGAACTTCATCTTGTGGCTGATCCACGTCCTAAAGCTCACCCTTAGGAACTAATAGCTCCTCATCTGCATGCAAGTGTGTCTCCCTCTCAAGCAAACACTTCATGGCTTTCTCTTCCTGAAATTTGATATCCCGTCACACAACAGTCTTGCGACTGTCTGGCAAATACACATGATAGTTGTGGGGCATATCAGTGTACCCCACAAATATCCCAACCTTTGTGGTCAGCTCCAGCTTTTTCCTGGCATCCTTCGCCACATGCATGTAAACGTTAGAACCAAAAATCCTCAAATGGGAAATATCAAGCCTCTTACCAGAATAAGCCTCCTCGGGTGTACTTACGCCAAGTATCCTGTGAGGACAATGGTTCTGCACATATACTATAGTATTGCATGCCTCCACCCACAAGTGAAGGGGTAGGCCCTGATCATGCAACATCACCCGTGCAACACCCACGATCATTCTGTTCTTCTGCTTTGCAACCCCGTTCTGCTGTGGGTTATGGGGAGCTATGAGCTCTCTTCGAATCCCTTCTGTGCTGCAGAAATCCTTGAACTCGCCAGAGATGAATTCACCACCATTGTCACTTCTAAGAGCCTTCACCTTCTTCCCCGATTCCTTCTCAACCAGTGCTTTGAACTCACAGAACTTTGAGTATGTCTTGCTCTTCTTCTGCATGAAGAAGATCCAGCACTTTCGAGAGAAATCATCAACAAAGATCACATAGTACCTGTGCTTTGCTGTCGAAGCTACTGAGAAAGGTCCACACACATCTATGTCAATTCTCTCAAGGATCATCGTGGCGTGACTATCCCTCTCATGAAAGGTGGCTTTCACAAATTTTCCCAAAATACACCCCTTGCATTGATCTGACTGCGCAAGATTGCCTTTAGGAAGCCCAGTAGAAATCTGCTGCAGTATCTTCAAGGCTCCATGGTGAAGGTGGCCCAATCTCCTATGCCACAGCTCGTCATCATCCTGGCTCACCAATCCCTTTTCCTTGCATGCCATTGCTGTGCAATCATCTACATGTAATTGATAAATGTTCTTGACTTGAACCCCTATCTTCCGGGTTTCTCCAGTTGTCTTACTGCATAGGAAAGCCTTTCCCTCACTGAAAACAACATCATATCCCTTGTCTTCTAACATCACCACAGAGATAAGATTCTTCTTCAATCCTGGAACATGCATCACTTCCTTCAATACGAAGGGTTTACCAGACTCCCTCTCAAAGGAAATGGTACCGATACTGGTCGCACTGTATCTACCATCATCGCCCATCTCGATGTGCACTCCAAGATCTTTCTCATCTAGATCAGAAAACAAATCTCGATCTCTTGTCATGTGAAAAGACACACCACTGTCCAAGAACCATACCAATCCCATCACACTTGATACCAAGAATGAAATCAACGAAAAATCCAGCTCAAACTGCGAGGCTAAGGCCTCTCCCACTGCAGATCCAGCAGCTTGCTTATTTTTCTTCTTCTGCGGACAATTTGTGGCATAATGTTCGTGATGGTGACAGTGAAAGAACTTTACCTTGGACATGTCCTGCTTCTTGCCTTTCGCACTGGAATGAGAAGCTTTCTTGTTCTTCCCCTTCTTTTCTTTGGCAGCCAAAGTGCAATTTTCTTCATCAGATGCCTTTGATGAAGATCCATCCCTGGTATTCCGCCTGATCTCCTCCTGCACAAGATCTGACCAAACTCTCTCCCATCCTGGCAATTTCTCCTGACCATTGACAGAGTCCTCATAGGAATGCCAACTCTTCGAAAGACCAAGGAGAGCCAAGCTCACCAAGTCCTCATCATCGACAGTCACCCCCACACTTCCCAGCTCGTCCCAGCATTGGGTGAACTTCATGAGATACTTGGGCATACTGTTCTTTCTGACACTTGATGTTTCTGAGTTTATCCTTGAGTGCCAACTTCCTCTGGTCACTCTTTCTTTGGAATAAATCTGTCGATGCTTTCCACATCACGTATGGAGAAGCCTTTCCATGCAGGCTAGATACAATGTGATCCTTCACGCCCTCCAATAGAATCCTTCGACACTTTGCTGTCTTCTTTTGCCAAGCCTCAACCTGAGCAGCATCAGTAGGCTTTGGGACCTCAGCCTCTATGAAATCCTTCAACCCATTTTCATCCAACATTGCCTCCATCCTGTCTTTCCATGCAATATAATTCGAGCTGCCTTCAAGAGCATACTCCAATCGCAATCCGTTGAAAGACATTTCAACTTCGACACCAAGAAAACACTGCTGCAAATTCGAATTCCACTAGCTCAAAACTCAATCGCTTCTGATCTAAAATTCGTGAGAACAAAGTATTTATCATACAGAGAATGACTGTATGGGCATTCACCGGATATCTCACCTTCCAAAAGAAGGATGAATCCAGAGGCTACTTGGCTCGATTACAGACTCTGCCTGAAGAAATAAAATGTAAACACTTTCTGAATAATATATCTGATGATCAACTCTACTCCGATACCATGTAGAAATTTTGAATAATATAACACTTATTCACAGAGATTATCCCGATTATACACTTATAATTCTTAATCAAAAGGTTCAATTTACTTATTGGGTGGGGGGGCTTATGGTCGAGCCTACGTTGATCATCAATTTTGCGGAATTAAAAACAATGAAACATCAATCGCATGCGCACATTAACACAGTATGTACTGGGAAAGCATACAGCTGAAAACCCCCAACTATCTGTATATTATAATGATAGAGAACATGTAACAATACATAGTACAATACTCCTCACAAGTACTCAGTACTATCTCCACCTGCTACACAAAAACTAGCTCCGATTCAAACAAGTCACTGGTTCAAATATCCTTCGCTGTTTGCATGCTTCTACTGCACAATCCAAAGTGAGAATGATTACTTTCCAAGCTCGTTTTCCCTTGGCTTGTACTGCACAATCCTCATTGGCAATATCAATCATTGATTGTGCAAATCTCATGCACAACTATAGTCACAACTGATAGTAGTCTCCACCTCTAACACCTGTCTCCACTGAACTGTCCATGCACTGAGTTAACTGATGTATTCTTTAGTTGCTTTATGAGTTAATAATTAGTGAATTAATTAATAATTAATTCACATCACTCATCACTAGTGTATTCTGCAGTTAGACTAAATACAACTAGTTCAACTAAGTCAAACTGAACACAACTCCATCAACTCCTCAACCAACTCCACCAAACTCAATCACTTGAGTTCTAACTGAAGTCCATCATGCAATAGCTCAACTGATCCATAAGAAAAGTGTATTTCCTTATGGAAGTTGCATGTGCCACATCTGTAGCTCGAACTGAAGTGCTCCAAGAGGATAAGATAATGTTTATAGTCCAAATATTATTAAGAGCTAATAATATTCGACTGTTCTATTTTTAGCCCAGCAGTCTAAAAATAGACCCTGCCCATATATCTAAAAATAGAAGTCCATCTATTTTTACCAACATGACCAATCATCCACAAATAGCATCCTGCAACTCATAGACCATGATCCATATGTCTAAAAATATACATAGTCTAAAAATAGACTTTGCGCCAAAAATAGCCTGCGGGCCCACTTAGTGAAGGCGACTTATTTTCACCAAGCTCCATCATCTTGTTGCTTTTTCAACACTTTACAATAGTTACAATAACCTTTGCAGCTGCAGACACAGTTTTTTCAGCAATCCTCCCAACCTTTGTCTTTGCAAGGCCAGCCTTTGCAGCAGCAGGGGCAATCTTTGTAGCTTCCACAAGGTCAACCTGTGCAGCAGCAGAGCCAACCTTTGCAGCAGCCACAAGGTCAAACTTTGTAGCAACAGAGCTATCCTCTGCAACAACATGCCGTCTATGCATATCAGCAAGGTCAGCCCATTCAGGGCCAAGGTAAACCTTTGCAAGGGCAAGGTAAACTCCTGCAGCAGGAGGTTCAAAATCCTTATGTACAAGTGTATTAGGTTCAAAATCCTTATGTCCCAGGGTAGAAGGTACAAAATCCTTATGTCCAAGGGAAACAGGTTCAAAATCCTTATGTCCCGGGGCAACACGTGCAAAATTCGTATGTCCAGCAGTAGCTTCAAAATCCTTATGTCCAAGGTAAACAGGCTTAACAACCTGTTAACCCATATGCCTATCAACGGCCTATGACAAGATGTTATCATGTCTACCTAGGACAGAATCCTCCCTACGGGAAAGGTAACCTACAATGGGGGCAAAATCAGATTCCTTATGGAAAAAATCCTCCACTGTGGGGGAAAATCCTTACCAACAAGGAGGGATTCCGCAGTTCAGGTCTATTTAAAGGCCCCAGATTCCCTTTAATATGCAATTTCCATTCTTGGACATGTTGGAACTACCAGATGTTTCAAGGCTCACCATTGATCCTATCCTTCATTCACCTTAGTATCCTCTAGTTCCAATGAAAGTTTCGAGCAATTGTCTGAAATTTGAGGGAAAAGCGAAGGAGGATCCACGAGCCCACGTGATGACATATTACCTTTGGTGCTCCTCCAATTCGTACATTGATGGTTCTATCCACCTACGACTTTTTCAAAGAACTCTCACAGGGGCTGTAGGGAAATGGTACATCGAATTGCCTCAAGGTACCTATAGTGACTTCAACACTCTCACTATGGCTTTCCTCACTCATTTCCAGCTGCCGGTTCACTATGAAACTGGCACCTATCTGCTTACGTCACTTAAGCAAGACACTATGAACCATATCTCCAATCACATCCACGAAAGGAGATGTCAGAGTCACCTGATCAAGTTTGAAATTGCTTATCATTTATTGATAGAATGGTTCACAAAATGATTCGTCAGCAAAATTTCTAAGGACACAGCTATGGGTGGATGCATTACTGAGGAGCAAGCCATCGCTTGTGCTCAGTATTTAGACCTCGTCTACTTGCAATCTGGCACATTGTATGAGATGTTACCCAATGCTCCAAGACCATCATCCAATCTGACTGCATCAAATTATCTGGATACACCACCTGTTGATGGAGTGATTGGTTCCATGTCTCAGACCCCCACGAAATCTTATTCCAAGCAGAAATCGGTCTCAAACACTGGTTCCAATGATCCCTCTCGAATTCCACTTGGTCCTCATAAAACCTCTGAGGTTCATATTATTCAGTCTACCTCAGCGAATAAATCCTCTAAGGGTAAAAAGAAGGGCAAAGGTAAGCCAAAACTGATGCCCAGAAGTAGGGCCCTCCTAAGTTGTCTACCGGTGATGCTTCTCAAAGAAAGCCGAAGTATCCATGCCTCATTTATGAGGAGGATCATTACACCAAATATTATCTCCAATGATATGAAGTTAGTCGCTTGCATAAAGGGACCTCGACTATCTTAAAAGAACCCTTTCCATCCTAGTAGACCCAAATGGTAGACCAACCTCAGTCTTCTGCTCCCTCGGATTCCCAAGTGTTTATGATGAACACACCTATAAATGTGGCTACTAGATCTAAAGATTATCAAACCCCAACGACATAGAAAGAGAAAGAAAGTACCCCTTCCTCCTTTATCTCGTCGACCTCTGGTCGTCTCTGTATAGAGCGACCTAATCCTGATTTTGCTGTCCGACCACCCCCTTGAGGTGTGCTACGAAAGTCCTCATATAATCCAAAATCTTGAGCCGTTTAGCACTATAATATTGTTGAGGACTTGGCTCAATTGCCACCAGCTATGTCTACTCTCGAGGTCCTTCAAAACTGTCCCTCTCAGCGGAAAGCATTATTTTCGACCGTTGGAGGTGTTGATCCATCTGATTCCAATCTCATTTGCTTTGATCTAGAAAACCATGTTCCACACCTACCTCATCAAATTTCCTTTATCATTCAAGTGATCATTAATGAAAAGATAATTCAGAGGACCGTCATTTGATGAAGGTTCTTCTACTTGCATCATGTTTGTGTCTTGTTGGAAGGCAATTGGTTCTCCTACCCTAAACCAATCACCTAACATGTTGGAGGCCTTTGATGGACATGATTCTCGAGCATTGGGTGTCCTTCCTAATCTTGCCATTACCTTGGAAGGAAAGATAGTTAATGTCGAAGTAGAAATTGTTGATGCAAATATTAACTATAATCTTCTACTCGAGTGGAGTTGGACCCATGCCATGCATGCTGTAGCCTCTTCTTTGTTTCACATCCTCCGTTTTCCTCATTAAGGGAAAATAATCACGGTCGACTAGTTTTCTTTCTTTGCTTCTCCTTCCTCGGATGGAAATGTTCCTTACATGAAGCATACCGGTGCTCCATATGAGAGTGTGAGGGCTGCACTTTTCAAAGATCCTACCTTGATGGGTATTTTTCCTCTCCCACATCCGCAAGTTGCCTCCGTCAACATGATATTGGTTAAGTCTGATCCCTGGATCATTCCTCCTCCTAATCAAGTTGATGCATGGGGTGATGTCATGTCGTTAAGCCCTACCGAAATTAATTATGTGGAGATTGTTTCGGCTTCGTCCTCGGTATCTACTGATCATGCTTCTTTAGGTACATCTCTTGACGTGTATTCTCAACCCCCTTGGCTTGGTTTTGCGGAATCTTTTGATCCCTTAATTGAGACATTTCCTACTGAAGAAAGTATCATCGAAATTATGTCTCTTGAGGAAGCCCCTTGGAATGATACTCATCATCGTTCCTCATTCCTACCCGGCCAGGGAGCTATGTCTACCTGTCTTGAGAAGTTCTCTTCTTGTTTCCTGACCCAACCACTTTAGACACCGATCATGACCTATGAAGTTTGGTCGGAAGGGAACATGGATAATATTACCCAAATGATTCCTATTAACATTTATGTTAAGGCTTGTGTCATTCAAAACATTCGTATTGGGGTAACTTGTTCTCCTAATGCGATCAAGCTTTATACTCATCTTTTTCAAGAGTTTCGAGATGTTTTTGCATGGTTGTATGAAGAAATGCTCGACATTGACCCAAGTATATTCATGCATGAAATTGTGACTTATCCTGATGCGAATTCTAGTGCACCCTAGAAAAGCGGCTGCCATTAAGGGTGAAGTTGAAACAATTCTTAAAGATGGATTTGTTTATGGTATTCCTATGATAGATTGGGTGTCCAATATTGTACCTGTGACTAAGAAGCAAGGCACCATTCGGGTCTGTGTTGATTACCGTGACATTAATCATGCTTGTCCGAAGGACAATTATTCCACTCCTTTTATAGACTAGATTATAGATGAATGTGCTGAGAGTGATATTTTCTCCTTTATGGATGGTTTCTATGGTTATAACTAGATAAACATTGCACTGGCTGATCAACACAAGGCCGCCTTTATCTGTCCATGGGGGACTTTTTCATATAAAAAGCTCCCTTTTGGCCTTAAGAATGTTGGGGCTACTTTCCAACACACGATGCCTTATGCGTTTCATGACATTAAAAACATCGTTTAACCTTATTTGGATGGTCTTCTTGCTCATGCACATTGCCATGACCATCCTGATCACCTTCGACAAATCTTTCTTCGCTGTCGACACTATAACATTCGGTTTAATCTGCATAAGTGTGTCTTCTACGTTGAGTCCGGATGACTTTTCAGTTTTACTATTTCAAAGGATGGTATATGTCTTGATCCTCTCAAAATCAAGGCTATTGTTAATCTACCCCTCCCTCTTCATTTCATCAATTACAGATTCTGCAAGGGAAAGCGAATTTCCTTCGTCGCTTTGTGCCTAACTATGTTGAGCTAGCTTCAGGGTTCACTTGATTGCTTAAGAAAGGAACTCCATTTCGTTGGGATGAAATTTCCCAAAAGTCTTTTGATGAATTGAAAGCTATCCTCATTAATGCTCCTTTATTTCACCCTCCAAACTATCATCGTGATTATTACCTCTATCTAACTGTAGCTTCTAGCACTATTTCTATGGCTCTGGTACAAGACGATGACGAAGGTCATGAACATGTCGTTTATTACCTTAGTCACAATATCCTCGATGTTGAGACCCATTATTCTCATGTCGAGAAGTTGGATTTGGCTGCAGTTCAAGCTGTTCAAGGCTTTCGACATTATATTCTCCTCCACACTACAACCGTGATTTCTAATTGCAACCCCATGACTTATATTCTGACTCGTCAGTTGCTTGGGGGAAAATATTTCAAGTGGATTGTCATCCTCCAAGAATTGTATTTAGTTTTCACTACTTCCAAATTGAAGAAATCACTTGTATTTGCTGAGTTAATTTTCTCCATTCCCTTTGCCTCTCTCCCTACTGGTGTTGATGAGAAATTACCTGATGAGACTCTCTTTCTGATTAGAACTCTTGATCCTTGGTACAGTGATATCATCATGTATCTCCAAACTTCTACCTTCCAGTTTGCATTGTCCAAGGATGATCGTTGATGGATTCAGCATCAATCTCAACCTTACCACATAATTGGGGATACTTTATATCACATTGGTGTTGATTTGGTTCTTCGTCGATGTTTAGCTCTCGATGAGGCTAAAAGAGTCTTAAATGGCTACCATTCTAGCGCATGTGGTGGTCATCTGTCTGGCTATGCCATTGCTCAAAATATTCTTCGCGCTGGTTACTTTTTGCACTCCTTCTTTAAGGATTGCATTCTTGCTATCCGCAAATGCCACTAGTGCCAGATTTATCAATGGAAAATGCACACTCCACCTGCTCTCTTTCACCCCATTATTACCATTGGTCCCTTTGCCAAATTGGACATTTATTTTATGACATGTCACCCTCGTTCAGCATGGGGGAATGGTTATATTATCATTGCCGTGGATTACTTCACAAAATGGGCCGAAGTGATGCCTACATATTCAACTGACAGTAAAATGGTGGCGCAATTTCTATTCAATCATGCGATTTCTAGGTTTGGAGTGCCTCAAGCCATTGTCCCTAACCATCATTCCCATTTTTGTGATTATATGATGGCTGAGTTGACTTCGAAATTGGGCTTGCATCACGACAAATCAACTCCATATTACCCTCAGACCAACGGTCAAGTTGAAGGAATGAACAAAGTTTCAGTTACTATGCTTTAGTGCACCATTGGGGTGCACAAATCCAATTTGAATCTCATGCTTTTTTCAACTTTGTGGGCCTACCAAACCTCGACTAAAGACGCAACTGGATTCACACCTTTCCATCTCATCTATGGTGTGGAAGCTACTCTAGTGATTTAATGTGAAATTCCCTCACTCAAATTGGCTGTCGAACTACTCCCTGAAACCTCACCTCAAGAAGAGCATCTCCTATATTTGGAACGAATGGATGAAACCTGCCATCTCGCTTCTTTAGTCATTGAACAAAAAAAGTGAGTTAAATCCCATTTTGATCAGTCAACCTCTCCTTGTGCTTTTTTTGAAGGTGATTTGGTCTTACTGTATGACCAAGGTAACGATAAGCTGGGGGAAGGAAAATTCAAACCCATGTGGTATGGGCCCTATATTTTCAAGTGTGTATTGCAAAAAGGGGCCTATGAGCTAATTAATTATGAGGGTAACCCTTTGAGCAAGCCTTGCAATGGCTGCATCTCAAAGAGTATTATGTGTGAGTCATCTCACATGGTTACTTGTGTACATAAGTGTGTTATTAATTTTGTGCAATTTGGTTTGGTGTGTTTTTTTCAAACAACTTTGCTACTTATTATGTCTTCACTTGCTTTGTAGATGTGTGTGACTTCTTATGTCGGTTTCACTGATAGTGCTATCTGTAGTACCCAGAATCTATCCTCCATGACATGGTCTATTTATGCCCCTCACGGTGAGTTGATTGATATTCAAGGTATTTGTTTTGGTAAAAAAACTAATAACGTTGCTGAATATAACACAGTTATCAAACTCTTGTCAGAATCCATTACTCTTGACATTTGAGAAATGGTTGTTAACCTTGATTTGCAACTTGTTGTTCTTCAGATCAATGGGCAATATTTTGTCAGGAACCCTTAGATATTGAGAATGTATTTGCGTATTCGTCTATTGTAAAGAAATTTTGGTTATATCACATATCATCACATTCCTAGTCATATGAATACACTAACAAATGCATTGGCTAATTATGTTTTAGACATACATTTACGCAATATGTGAAAAAACATTGTATCATAATAAACATGAAATATATATATATATATATATATATATATATATATATATATATATATATATATATATGTCGATAATGTTTGAGTGTGATACATCAACATCCAAAAAATAATATATGTGTTCTGAATACATTCGTGGCTCGCAGGCCTCAAAAATGTAAATGCTAAGCTATGGATTACTCTGCGTGGTGATCATGATAACATGTTACTACTTGTACTACACGAGTTAATAATTGTCGAATCCGATCTGACACTCCCACTGTGTGCCTATGATAATGACGAGGAATGTCCTCGATCCGTGCATACTCTGGGATTCCTCTAGTCAGGCCCTCCAAATTTCGGGCAATCTCCTCTTTGTTGTCCACTCCTTCCTGATAAGGAGCGACCTCGAACTGTTGAGCCACGCGTCTAGCTATAGGAGACATCCCCGCTCTTCATTCCTGTCCAACATATGTAGTTAAAAAATCAAGATGTCACGAATACATATATGCAAAAAAAATAAAAAACCAAAAACCAAAATTGTTTTTCTCACCTCCATCATCAAAGTCTTCTCCCTCTGGGAGTGGCATGTCAGGATCACCGCAGAAGTCAGTCCCGTTGTATGGCCAATCCTCCACCATGATCAACTGTCATCTGAGCCACATGAAGAAGGCGGGCTTATACAACATGTGCTGGCCCTCTCCAGTCCTAGGCATCAGCTTGCCCTAACGGACGATCCGTGGATGTCGTGGCATCGGGGGGTTACCTCTGCTAGTTGATAGTGGAGTAGTGGGATCCATTCCAAGAAGAAAGTCAACAGAATCATATCTAAATTGCCTTAGGTTCCTTGCCTTGCATTTGGATAATTGGCATTTCGTGTTCACTTTCATGGCTTCCATCCAATTGAAGACAGTGGGCATCGTGCAGAGTACTGCATATTGGAACTTAGATTTGTTGGACTCATGTAGTGCTTGAGCCCTATCCACTCGGTTGATGATTAAGAGAAACACCTTCAATACAATATTATTTATCGACATGATATCGATCTTGCCGCTTGTAGACTTTAGAGCTCCCAGGAAATGTTCGGTAAGGAGCATGTTTACACTCACCCCGATGGGCCTGCCTCCATACAATTGGACTGGTTCCCCCCTGCGGGACAGTTCAACAATGAAGTAAATACCTAAAGTCTCTAGCTCCAGCTCTTGGCCATGGACCATAAATACCTCTCATCCAACGTCCCATAGACTGATAAGGTATTGTAGTAACTCAGGTTGAGCCTGTAGGCCCTGTGTAAGAAATAACTTGAGGAGCCCACAGTTCCTCAATGCATCCAGACAGTTTGGATCTTCCAATACCAATGCATCTATTCTTTCATGCTCACGTTCTTTCCACTCGATCACCATCTTTCTTGCTGTAATTTGCTTGTAAACACCCCACATTTAGCTTAACATCAGTCCTTGTAGGAGAAATTTCGGATTGGGCGAAAACTAAAAAATTTCAGTTCGCCGCATCGACGTGAATTTTTTTAAAACAGGTGTGCCGATGCCACAAGAGCCGTTGCTAAAATCCTCCGATTGACGTGGTCCCGTTCCTAGATCCTGTGCTGATCGAGGGTGATTTTTTTTGCAAAAATACCCTTAAAACCCCAAAAAAGATGGTTAAATGCACGAAAAACGTGCATCAATACAAAGAGTAGGGCCACGAATCTTACTTGCAAGAGATGGTTCGACGATCAGCCTTCTAGATCCATAGAAATCCACTCCTAAAGATTTAGGGCACAAGTGGGTAAACATTGCTCCAAATGAGGTAAATGGTAAAAATGTTTTAATTTTTTCCCTTTTTATAAGATTTTCACTCTGTTTTAGGGTTTTAAAAGGTATTTTTTGCCATTTTTTCCTTAGAAATGGATGATGCATTTGCCTCTTGTGTAGTGACAGGTGATGGTTTGCCGATGGTGTTACAAAACTGGAGTCGTATTTAAGCTCTTTTCCCGACTCATAAAGAACTGAAATGAAAATATTGCCGAGTATTTTTCCATTTTTGACTCATTAAAGAAAATAAAAATGGGGAGTCTACTTTAAGCTCTTTCCGACTTTCAAAACATGAAAAGATTGCCGAGTTCTTGTCATTTTGACCTCGTAAATGGTTTTGAAACGTCATTTGCCTAGTATACATTTACCCCTTTTTCGAGGTGGGATAAACTATTTACGAAAAAGGTACTCCTTGGCTGACATGGTCAAGAGGTTCTTTCGAGTATTGTTTTCTACCTTTTCGAGCTTGAGAGATAACTTTACGAAAAGGGACGTTTTGGATTTTTCTTTTCCATATCTTTTTCAAACTCTCTAAACATGAAAAATATATTGATTTTTCCCTTTGTCGAACTTGTTAAACTTTAAATGACATCAGATTCGTCACCATGATGGACACAAGATTCTCCTTCCTAGGGCTCATTAATCTTACTAGGTCGGATCTATCCAAAGGATGGACTTACACTACAAGCATATGCTATCCCCTTCAATCTTGTGATAAAAAATAATTGGGGTACTTGCCAGAAATGGTGGGGGAAAATGGAAATTTTTTACCAGTTGTGTCGGCAGCTTGTCACTCTTGAACATGACACTCTTCTGCTTTGTGTCGGGTTGGGATATCCCTACTTCATCGTTTCCCTTCCTGGGTTTGGGCCGCCACTTTTTTTCTTTCCATCTGATCTCTGCCATGTCATCATGACCTCTGATCCTATGGATCCAAAAGGTGCCAAGCTCGGTAGTCTTTCACCGATATGTTCAAGAGTTAATCCTTCTGTAGTTTACACTCATTTTTGATTCTCTGTATCATTCATAATCATTGCATCCCTAGTCTCGTGTCGATGATGTGGGATAGATCATAGCCCTCCTTTGACATGGTCACTTCCTTTTGACTTCAGATCATTATTCGAGAAGTTGGCCGAGAGACTCCCTTCCAATACCTTAGAGCTTGAATGCCCTAATGGAAAGTTATTTGCACTTGACGAAAAGTTCTCATTATTGGATTTCGATCGAGTGACTTCACGGGTGTTCGACTTTAGTTCCTTATTAACACTCGGTGAATTGTGCTACTGTTACCTTGAGATCCATTGTCACTATTGGTGGTTTCTATCATGCTTGTTAACAGTTCACATCATTGATTGGTAATCAAGCAATTTTTTAGCATGTTCGATGTCAACACATCTATTCACATGCTAGAATTTATACTTTGATCAGGTCGTGTTGGAGCACAAGACCTTGAGCTTAGATTACACAAGTCCAAGTTGCAAAGCAATGTGACATGATCATGCTTACATCCATGTATCTTTCAGATGGATGGTTGCAACCATACCATGAGTCTGTTATATGTGATCCTTCTCATTATTGGATGGTTGCGACCATACCTTGGGTTTGATATGAACCTTCTTACTAGATGGTTGCACCTATACCTTGGATCCATTTACATGATCTTCTTCTAGATGGCTGCATCGATACCACAATTTATGTATCAAAGATTTTAATGATGTATATGTATCTATGATTGCTTGCAGGTTTTCTCACGACAGTCTTTGGTTCGATGCATCTACTCGCAAAGCATTTCACCACTCACTCTTGTTTGGCTTTCATGCTTTAGGGGGCATCTGTTACACAACATTTTGTCACTATCCCTGTACTCCCTGTTCCTCTATCCTGTAGGACCTCTATAGTGACCATCATGTGCTTTCTTGCCATGAAGAACATGTCCCTACATCCCCCTATATCTGTAGAACATTTCCCTCTTACATCATTTCCCAGGAATATTCCGTCAAAATCAATTTTCAAGACCGACGCTAGAACTCAATTTATTCCTTGTGTTGATTTGTAGAGTCTAACTTTGGGCCTAGCGCCGAATAGTGCTGGTAAGCCATTCATGACCCACATCGAACCTCTTTTGGCAAGTTTTAAAAAATGGAGACAAAGCTTCCAGGTCTAGAAGCCTCGTGAACAGAAGTTTGGTAAATGGTTGAGAAAGATAGAGTTGAGAGAGACTGTTTGGGCTCCTACCCCCTATTAAAATGGAACAAACAAAAAGGGATAAGGACTCTTCCATCATAAAAGGATCCATTTACCTTCTATCAAAGCTATATAAAATCCTCATTTTACAACCTCAACTATCTAATGAAAGGGCTAGAATAATTTGCAAATATTGATAGCCATATTGAGAACCTTAGCCTTCTAGTTTGTGTGTGAAGGGAGAATAAGATTGTAGTGTTTGGTTTGAAGCAAAGAGGAAGAAGCCTTGAACTTTCGTTGTTTTGAGGGTGAATCACGATATGCTAACAGTGGTGCTGGAACCTGGACATGTTGAAGGAAACCTGTAACACTAAGGTGAAGGTTGTAATTTCATTTTTATCTTATTAATAAAACAACTGTTATTTTGTTTCCTATATCAATTGCATATGTTAGTTGGTAGCTTAAGACTCCTTAGCCTCTTAAGTAGATTGAATATTTCTTATGCTATCATGTGTGCTTTGGTTTCTTGTCTAATTGTTTCAGGTACTTGTTTGACACTATGGAAGTGATCGTTGGAGCAAAGGCACAAAGACTTCATCAAACAAGGATTAGTGATACAAGAGGTAGGATCTTAACAATCCTCAATCTAAGGGAACTTATATTAGATTGTCTTGTTTGTGACTAGACCCTCTCCCATGGGCTAGATGGATTGTCTCTGTCTGCAAAGAGAATCTTCCTACTCCACAAACATTGAGACGAGTCTATGGAACATATGGAAATGGGAGAGGAAAGAATCCTAAAAGCAAGGAGCCCTTCAGAAGATCAGTACCAATACTGACATAGGAGTCATGTATGCCACCTAATAAGTGTACGTTGTTATTGGGTAACAAGGAATAATTCGGGGTATAGAAGGAAAGCTGATCCTTTGTGACAATTTTCCCATCCAAAGGGAAGAGGATGAGTCAAAAGATTAAAGAAACAATGGAAGTCATGGCATAAGTCCAATTGTGCCCTAAGAGCAGATTGTAGTTAAGATGGAAACCTATGACTTTGATATCCACTATTACAGTTTTCCCACTTAGAGTGATGGGGTAGCTAGCAAGGTATCCTTTGGGGATGAAAGTGTGACCATCAAAATCTTTTAGGGAATTTTATGGTGGTGAGAAAGTGGGTGAACCCAAGACGAGCCAACATGAAGTAGAAATTACATAGGTCATTGCACCTTCATCAATGATGATGTGGTGAATGGCTTTGCCTTTAGTAATAAACTGCAATTGAAATGCAAGTTAATGGGAGAGGTGAGGCTTACTTTTTTCCATGTCCAAAATCGCTAGATTGGAATCTCGAGGATCAATTGCACCGATGGTTGAAAGAAAAGTTTTTTGTTGTGCTGGGAAGGTTTGTAATACTTGAGGGTAGACATAGTAGAGGGTGCATGGACAATATTTTCTACGATGCTGTAGTTTTTGGCAACATCTACAAAGGTATTTGTGTGTCGTTCGTTGAAGTGTCCCTTTAGGGGGATGAATCCCATGGTCAAAAATAGCCCTTTCGATATACAGATTGTTAGGTGGCAGTGGAATAGAGCTCAAGGCAGTGTCCGAAGTGTTAGGGACTAAATTTCCATTGTTCTTGGCTCATGTTTTTATATCAACTATTTCAAAGGTGTAAACAGTTGACGATCCTTCTCCAGGAGGAGGGGGGATGTGAACTGCCATTTCCCCCTTATGGAGGAGGTGTTGGGTTTGATACAATATGTTGCTACTGTTGAGTAGGAAAAGGGTTGCTAAGGACCATAGGGGTTTGTCTAGTGTCCTTTCGCAAAAGGATGTATGTGAAATCTTGAATACGAGGACATTTATAGGTCAAATGGTCCTCAACACATATCTTGCAAGGGAACTTGACCATTTTTTCTTTTCCTTTCTCATATTTAGTGGAGGCTTTCTGATTGGGATTGTTTTGGGTTTTGTGCTCCTCTTCAGAAGGAGCAGTATTTTTCTTATTCTTCTTGTTCTTATTGCTAGGTTTTTGTGTAGACTGCAGAGAGTTGATCATAGCAATTGGAGGAGCAACAAATTGGGTAGTAGGAGTGGTATCGATAGTAACATATAACTGGGAATCTTTCCCACTCAATTGTTTTACAACAGACCCATAGGTAACAATGACGATACCGTTAGCGTGTGCACCAAGTTGCTAAGTAGTGGGAGCATTGGAAGTTTGCGGGGTATCAGGGAGAAAATCATAAAGTGTGCTAGATTGTGAATATATCATATCTAAATGATGGGCATGATGAATAGATTGGTATTTAGTAATCACATCAGCCATGGAAACATCCTTTGCAATGGGGGGAAGAAGAGACATACACAACTAGTCTGGTAAGAGGTAATATAGAATGGGGGCCTTGAAAAGCCTTCATCTACATCTCCATTCATGGATGTGATCAATGATGTTGATGGAAGTGTCTTGGCATAAGGTAGTAAGGAGTTCCATTCTAGTTTCATAATGCCTAGGAATCTCGAATTTCTTTAGAAATTCTATAGCAAGGGAACCAAAAGTATTGAATGTCGTACATGGTAACTCAATGTACCACTTGGTGGCATTTCCAGTAAGGCTGCGAGGGAAAAGTCTGATCCGTATACTATCGTCAATCATGGAGTTCAATATAGACCATAGGTGGTAAGTGGTGATTTGTGTAGCTGTGTCATCTCCCTATTTTCCTTTGAACTTAGAAATATCTGCATGAATCTTATGCGGGATCAAAGTACAAAGTAATTTATGATTGATGGGGTCATTAGTCAACTTGTGTAGATTTGGGATATCTAAAGTTTCTAGGAAAGGAAAAGGTGTAGGTGCCTTTGAATCAGGCCAAGGAGGTGTTAGTTTTTGTAGCATCAAATGTGTTCTAGCCATGAAATTTGGTGGAGATGTTAGAATACATGAGATCTCCAAAACCCAAAATCGTTTCTGGAAATTCCACCTAGAAATGACTTAATTAGATTATTAACCAATTTTTAAATATTTCCTAAGTCTAAACTTAGGGAATATGGTTAATTAATCAGTATTAATTAATTCAAGGTGAGAATCATCTAGAAACTCACATGGATTGATCCAGAGATGATCTTAGCCATTGATTAAGTTTTAACCTTGGACGTTGGTGCTCCAACAGAGGATTATAAGAGGAGGTCGATGTGGTGATGGAGAAATCACTTGAGACACTTGAGCAGTTTGATTTCTTGGTAGATCGATTTCTAGAGAGCATCAATCAATGATTAGAGAGAGCTAGAGATTGAAGTAGAGTGTGAGGGGTAGAGACAATGAGGTTGCTGGAGGCATTCCGTATCCAACGAGTGCATTTGTAGAGAGGCAAAAGATCCACTAAGAGGATGATGCTGGGGTAGTGCAATAACTTCTAGAGGTAAGATTGATTTGCTGAGAGGGAGAGACATCTTGAGTTACAGAGGTCAGGAAGGAGTCCCATAGTGCTAGAGAAGCATCTTTCGAGTCAACAAAAGGCATAAGGACTTCATCTAGGACTAGTCTAAGGCTAGACGTCCAACAGGCTACGTAGAGGCTGACATAGAGGGTCAAAGGGTTGGGTTTTTGAAGGCAAGTTATGTCGGGGTTTGCTTGTGGGGTGAAGAAATTTCTCACTATTTTTTTGCCATTATTTTTCTGTGTAGGATTGCTTGATTTTTGACATCTAGTTATACTCAGAATTTCTCACTGCTGCATAATAATAAAACCCTCAACTTCTACATTGGTTTTCCTGCATTGGGTTTTTCTGGGGATTTTCTTCCAAAAATATTTGTGTTAATTTTACGTGTATGTGCTAGCATTTCTTAGCTTCCAACATTTTGTTTTTTTTGCAGGAATTTGTTTGTGAAGGTTGCAGTGTGTTTATTTCGATATTTTTCATAGCAGATAAATTGTTAATTAATTATAAATTAGGAGAAATAATACTAGTTGCTGCAATAGAATTTCAGTTTGGATTTTCACATGGTATCAAAGCGCAGTTGATTAGCTGGAGAGATAAAAAATGAAGGAAATGAATTTCGATGCTTAACAAGTTTAGTAGGCCAAAATTCCCAAGGGTAACACAATATTTTACTAGGAGGCCAAGTTACTTGAGGAAGTTCAATTTTTTTGAGCGAGGGGCAGAAAAATCGATTCTTCTAGATTGAGTGATTCCAGAGGTAGAGGGAAAAACTTAATGTTTTTTTTTGGTAGATCTCTAGCTGGACTCAGGGGTTTTGTAAAAGTTTTCTAGAGCAGATCCAATGTTGGGGTGGAAGAGAGAAGAGAACACACAGAGGGAAAATTTTCCTCAAGGAACTTCTAGTCTCAAGAATTTATTTTTACTTGCAGATTGATAGTAGTTGTGAGTAGATCTTCTCACTCCAGAGGAGAGTGCGAGTAGTAGAGTAGCAGTCGAGTAGAAGGTAAGAGGAAGTTTTTGATAGTTCGTTGAGATGGCCACTTCTAGGGGTTGTGAGAAGGATAGGTTAGATGGAGCTTCCAATTATGTCATCTGGAAGGAAAAGATGTCCTTCCTTCAAGATGAATATGGTCCGAAAGCCTATATTAATGCAATAGTGGAGCTTCCCATGGATGCATAACAACTCAAAGAATATAAGAAGGAGATGGCACGGGAAAAATGGCTGATCCTAGATGGAGTCCAAGATCATGTTGTTTCACATATAGCTGGCAAAGATACTACCAAGCAGATGTGGGATGCTCTCTCCACGTTGTACCAGGGTACTTTTGAGCAGCAGAAGATATACCTAAAGGATAAGCTGAGACTCATTTAGATGCATAATGGGGAAGGTGGTGGGCTCTAGTATTGTAGCAATAATGCTACAACTCCTGGAGCTTCCTATCTCTAATTTTATCAACCCGGTAGTTCGTACAAACTTGGAAGCGACGGTGCTGTATGCACAAGTACTAGCTCTTGTCGCAGCTATCACTTGGTTAGCTGGCACAAGTCCGCTAGGGATCAAGCCAACTTCTATATGCTCACAGAAGAAGCTTTATGAATGATGGACGAAAGCTAACTCAAAGGAGACTAATCTATCTGCAGAAAGAAACTGAAAGCCAACAAAGCATGAAAACCCTAGTAAACCCTAATTTGACTAGCTAGACCCTAACTATGTAAAAATGTGAATGAAACCACTACCAATAATGCCATTACTTGCAGTGAACTGAAATACATGCATCTAAGCTACTTGCATCTGAAAATACATGTTTTTGTATTTTTTCATTAAGTGGTTGGATTTATTGTGATGATGCTTTTGATTAGGGTTTGGTTGTGCAGGAGCGGTTTGAATGGAAGGAAAGCATGGGCAAGGTCAGGATGGCTAGGGGAGGTCCCTGAGGGTCTCTAGCATCAGTCCACAGAAGTCTACCACGTTCGGATGCTCAGCAACCGAGTTTGCAGGCTTCTACAGGAAGTCTGCAGGGGAGCCTACAGGAAACTCAGGGATTTCTACAGGAAGTCTGTGCAATTCTACAGGATGTTTGACCGTGGAAGTTTTCGGAGATGGTGAAGTGTTGGAGTGGTGTGGGAGGATAGGTGAGATGGAGATGGAGCTGGTGATGGCTCAGGAGCGGAGAAGTCAGATGGAGGAAGAGTGCATGCAGTGGTTTGATGGCTTGGAAGGATGGGATCAACGAAAGGTTAAGTAAATGAAGCTATGTGGCAATAGATGAGTTGGAGGATAAATGAGCTGGACAAAGGCCGAGTGGGTGACTTGAGGAGAGATCAAGAAGAAGAAGAAGGAAGTGGAATGATATGGAGCAGCGTAAATGAAACAAATGACTTATGCACTAAAAACGAGAATTCATTAACCTATGATAACTATGCCATGAAACCTATGAATAGCAATGGAAAACCAAGAAAGGAAACTCGTGCATGGAAGTGGAATGTAGAAGTATGGTTCAATATCAAAAGTGCATGGATGGATCTTCAACGAAAATGTCTATGTTGCAGCTTGCATGGAAGTGAGAAGAACTGCGTTTCTTTTTGGTGGTTGGTTATGGACTGCACCCCAATCCCTAAGCAGAGATGGCAGTGAGCTTTAACAACCTTTTTCTGGAGCTCCAATAAATTATAACTATCCTCCTATCGAATCTAAGCAACTGGAAGCAAATTCACCATAAACTAATCCTATTCAATCTCATGAAAAAGACTAAATTAACAGACTGTAAATTCGAATTGCATGTTAAAGTAAAAACTCAAAGTGCTGGAACGAAATGCAAACAACATTACAACACCGAGGAGATCTATTGCTCTCAGGTTGGGCCCTAACCTGAGAGCTATAGCTCCCTTAGAAACTCAGAATGAGATCAAAATCTACCTGCCTTTATTCATAAACGAAAATCTGATGTCATGCCAAAACTGGCTTACAAAAGGAACAAACACCGAGCTGTAGCTCGTACTTCCAAATTACAAGAGCAATACAAAAGTTCAAAAAGCTTCTATCCAAGGCTACGGCCTCAGTATTTATGCAAAATGATCATCCAACAGGTGTCCTTGATTTGTGGAGCTCGGCTGTCCAACTGAAGGTTAAACTGCTGATCCTGTAGAACAGTTATAACTGCTGTTCCTGTAGAACAGTTGGCTGCCTCTAAGCTCGGTGGGGAGATTGGTTGGAGCTCGGAGCTATGGTGGGAATCACGAGGAAGGTCCCCAAGATTGTGGACATCCTCTCCTAAAAACCAACAGTGCCACCTTATTGTCTCCTTGTCTCCTTTCTCGTGGTCTTTGCTCCCTTTTAATGCCAAAACCTGAAATCATCATGTATTAGTCACGTAGATAGAATGCCTACCCTTCTTCCTACAAACAACACGAATAAACCAAGAAATGAATGCATAAGCAATAAAAAAATGAATGGTTTGAGCAGAGCAAGTAGGCCAAATGATCCCAAATTGTACCAAAAATTGGGGCTCATCATCACCCCCCAGCTAAACTATTTGCTCATCCTTGAGCAACTTTTCCCTGGCTCCTCGTCTTTGGCCGAGAACTAGAGCCCGGAGCATGCTTTTCCTTTCCTGTTTTTGGCGGCCCTGCCTTTGCTGCCCCTGGTGGTGACGAAGGTGGTGCTTCTTCCTTTCCTGGTTTTGGCGGCCCTGCCTTTGTTGCCCCTGGTGGTGACGAAGGTGGTGCTTCTTACCCCTTTCCCATTTCCTTGAGCCGGGCTTCGGAAGGCGATTGGCCTATTTTTAGTGTCCAGGAAGTTATTTTTGGGCTTCCCTTCTCGGGGGCGGCTGATGTTTTAGAGGGGGTTCTTACACTGGGTGAAGTAGGGACATCCTCTAAAATTGTTTGGCTATTGGGTGGAGGCTGTGGCTTACCCGTGTTTATCCTCTTGCTTCTCCTGGCTTCAGATGGTAGAGGGGTCTCCCTCTCTCTCTTCTCCTTCGGCTTTGGAGGTGTACTGAGGGCGGCCAGCACCACTGCTGCCTCCTTTTCTAGAATACCAGCCTTCTCTTTCTTGCGTTTTGCTCTCTCAGAGCTCCTTGTAGAGGGCCCCTCCTTTTCAGATTTCGGGCTTCCTGTAGAAGACCCTGCTTTGCCCACTTCCGGGCCTCCTGTAGAAGATTCTTTCTTCCTTATCCCACGGCAAACCCATAGGAAGTTCTGTGATCCGGCTGATATGTTGCGGGGTGAGCTTGAGGCTCAGACCTCTGAAGTTCACTATGGCCAGTGTCTGGGATTTAGGCTTCAGAGCCTGCAAGAATTCTTCAGCTACTTCATCATCGTAACCCTGCAGCTTATCACAAAAAGGCATCCATTGTGCTCTGGTGAAGAGCTCTACCACTGCCGGGTTTTCCCTTAATTTGGTTGAATCAGTGGGTTCCCGTCTTATAAACCCACCCGGCATGATGAACACGGTTGTTTTAATTAAAGGTGGCAAATGCAAAAGAGATTTGGTCTATTAAGACAGAGCATACACATAATCCACAAAATTCAACACAGTCTACTTATACTGACATCCTGTAGAACGACAGCATAGGCACAGCAAACAACAATTCCAGCAATATCTTTATGACCAGACTGTGGACGATGGTCTTGCCACTTTTACTAACCAGTTGCATGAAGAGTTCAGGGTTACCTCTTTAATTGGCCACCTTTTTTCCGTGAGGCACCCGCTTCCCTGTAGAAGACTGCGTTCCTGTAGAGACTGCGTTCCTGTAGAACTGCATTCCTGTAGAACTGCGTTCCTGTAGAAACTGTGCGCAATTCTCGGGGAGGACTGTAGTTGGCCCGCGCTCGAGGTGTGCTTCACCGGCGTTCTGGTAGCCAACAGCTTGGCGTATCAAAGTGCAGAGGAGATCAGAATAGCCACCCGAGTTTGAAGTGGTGGTTGATAAATGCATGCGCATGATCTAGCCGATTAGATTTTGAATCGGCGCAATCCGTGGCGCGGGGGGTGAGCTGTCCCCGCCGGACCATTGGGCGACGTCATCCATCATTCGTCTGCGTATTCACTTGCTGCCGCGTCCATTCCCACAGATTTGCCGCCGCCTTTTCCTGTTAAACTCATGCTTCCGACGGGAGTGTTCTCACGTGCGTGCCGCTCATTCTCTTTGTCGTGGCCACCACCCAAACATCCAATTACACTTTAACTAGCTGACGTGGCCAGTCGACTGGCCATACGGCCGCTCAACCATTCACTTTTACGCTGTGCAAACAATTTCAAAGTAAAATTCATGCGATTTGATGGAAGGAAGGGTTGAGACACTTACCTGCGTGGCTGCACACGATTTTTCCAGTTCTTGGACGATGGTGAGTGGATCTACCTGCTGCATGCGACTTACACAGACCCGGAGGCTCGTGGTTACAGGCTGCCAACGATGGAGTGGATGCTTTGGTTGCATGTGCTCGCGTTTCGTTGCAGATGGCGGAGCTGTGAATGGCATCCACTCGAGCAGGTTGAACTATTACAGGATTCCCGCGAGGTGTCTCGTAACAGTTCTTCCTCCTTGGGTGCATGCTGCACGACAGAGGATCTGGCCTTTCAATCACGTTCCCGGAGCTTCTGATGCCTGTGGTATGAGATCTCAGCATTTGTTTATCTTCAAAAATGGCTTTTCCCACGAGAACTCATCGATCTTCTTTGTTGGTGCAGGGAACTTGGTCGCATGTCGACAAGGATGGTGGAGCAAGGTGACAGCAATGTGCAAGGGTGCCAACAGAGGCTTGCATGCATCCAAACCAATCCATAGTCGCTAAATCTCCTTTTAAGATGAATTCTGGGCCGTCCCAAACTCCTACAGGAAGTTTCCTGTAGAACACAGAGCTTCCTGTAGAAAGTTCGGCCTTCCTGTAGAAAGTCTGTACTTTCCTATAGACAATCCGCGCCTTCCTGTAGAAAGACTGCATCTTCCTGTAGAAAGACTGCATCTTCCTGTAGAAAGACTGCATCTTCCTGTAGAAGATTCAAACCATGATAAAATTGCACATACCTTGAAAAAACATGGGTACCCTTGGAGGAGGTGCTGGTGAGGTCTCTTGACAGCAACATAAGGACCCTTGGCTTTGAGTTGAAGGCTTCCTCTCCTCCATAGAACATCTGCAACCTGCATGCAATTTTACCATATTTTGCTTATTGTTTTTTCTCTTTTTTCTTTTTTTTTTTGAAAGATAACAGGGGCGCCTCAAAGAGGTTTTCACTCGTGCCATCTGCCCTGAGCGCCTCAGAGAGGTTTTCACTCAAGGATCTTTTTCAAACCTTTTCTCTTTTTTTTTGAAAGACAATAGGGGCGCGTCAATGAGGTTTTCACCCCTACCACCTGCCTTGGGCGCCTCAGAGAGGTTTTCACCCAAGGATCTTTATTATTATTATTATTATTATTATTTATTTTTTTTTTTTTATATCCCTCAGGGTATGCCAGAAGCAGAGGCAGAACCCCTCTCTAGGACCAATACAGATTTCTCCATAGTTTTGATGAACTCTTGTCTTGAGAGAGGTCTCCTGTAGATCTTCAATCGATGCCCATTGACAAGCATGGGAATGGGTTCCTCATCAATGGTTCGAATGAGGACAGATCCATTGTCGTGGCATTTCTCCACTGCATATGGTCCTAGCCATCTGGTTCTCAGCTTCCCCTTGAAATCTTTGTATCTGGAGTCATACAACAAAGCCCAATCTCCCGGCTGAAATTGCTTGTCATGGAGATGTTGGTCATGCCACACCTTTCTCTGAAGTTGAACCACTTCTGAGTGAAGGAGGGCCTGCATTCGGTGCTCATCCAGGCCATTCAGCTGCAGTAGCCTTTCTTGTTGTGCATGGCTGAGATCTAGGTCCAGCTGAGCTGCCATCCTCAAAGTGTTGTATTCAAACTCAATGGACAACAGAGCTTTCTTCCCATAGACCAGCTCATACGGTGTGAAGCCGGTGGTGGTCTTCCAAGTGGTGTTGTAAGCCCATGTGGCTTCAACCAGGTGATCTACCCAGTCCTTTCTGCTGCTGCTCACCACCTTAGTCAAGATCCCTTCTAATGCTCTATTGGTGACTTCCACCTGCCCATTTGCTTGAGGGTGATAAGGGGTGGAAGTCCTATGCTTGATCTTGTGATGAGCTAGGAGATCTTCAACCAGGTTGGAGGTGAACTGGCTCCCTTGATTGGTGACCAGCTCTCTTGGATAGCCAAACTTATAGAAGATGTTTTCTCTTAGGAACTCGGCCACCTTTTCTTCTGTTGCTACTTTGATTGCTTTGGTCTCTGCCCACTTTGTCAAATAGTCAGTACACACAATGATGTAAGTCCTTCGCCTCGAAGAGGGGTTGATTGGGCCCACAAAGTCCATGCCCCACTTCTCAAATGGCTCAAGAGTCACTTGAGGTTGGAGAGGCATCTCATCCCTTTGGGTCGGTTTCCCCATTCTTTGGCATTGGTCACATTGACTGACATATCTTCTGACATATTGATGAAGTGTGGGCCAATAGTAGCCTGCCTGCAGGATTTTGAAGGCAGTTCTCTTTGCTGCAAAATGTCCTCCACAAGGCCCATCATGACAAGTGAGGAGGATATCAAAGACTTCCTCCTCCCTTACACAACGCCTTAAGATCTGATCGGGGCCAAGCTTGAACAGATTGCCCCTGATCCAAGTAAATGAGGCACTTTTTCTGATGATTATGCTCTTCTCTCTGGAAGATAGGTGTGGAGGGAACTGTGCTGAAACAAGATAGTTTGCTATATCAGCAAACCATGGAGAGAGTACTGAAATAGCAAACAGATGTTCATCGGGCATCTGGTCATCCACTGTTCCATCCTCATCTGCAGACAAATCCAATCTAGATAAAAAGTCAGCAACAACATTTTCTCTACCTGGTTTGTCAACAATGGTCAAATCAAATTGCTGCAATAAAAGTAACCATCTAATAATACGAGCATTCACATCTGGTTTATTCATTAAATATCTGATTGCAGCATGGTCAGTATGTACAAAGGTCTGGTAACTAGTAATATAATGTCGGAACTTGTTCAGTGCATGGACCACAGCCAAGAATTCTTTCTCGGTTACAGTGTAATTCAGCTCAGCTTTGGACAAGTTTTTGCTAACAAAGTAAATGGCATATGGAAGTTTTTGCTCAACTTGTCCTAAAGCTACACCTATGGCTTTGTTCGAGGCATCAGTGTGGATGTGGAAAGGTAGGGCCCAGTTTGGACCTCTCAGGATTGGGGCTGACACCAACTTGTCCTTCAATTCATTTAAAGCCCTCTGACAATCGTCAGTCCAATTAAACTCCACATCTTTTTCCAACAGGCCAAACAATGGCGAGGCTAGCTTGCTGAAATCTTTAATGAATCTCCGGTAGTATCCTGCTAATCCCAAGAAACTCCGGACATCCCTTACCTTTTGAGGAGGTGGAACCCTCTTGATGAGAGCAATTTTGTTAGGATCCACCTGCAACCCTTGGCAAGAAATGGTATGGCCTAGCACGGTCCCTTCAGTCATTAGGAATTCACATTTTTCAGGACTAAGGGACAAGTTCATCTCGGTGCATTTGGTTAGGGCTTTTCCCAGGTTGGACAATGCTTCCTGGAAGTTGGCCCCATAAGGAGTAAAGTCATCCATATAGATTTCTACTGCATCATGGACCAGCTCCAAGAAGATGCTCAAGACAGCTCTCTGAAAGGTAGCAGGAGCATTGCATAGCCCAAAGGGAAGGACTCGATAGGCAAAGGTACCCCAAGGACAAGTGAAGGTGGTCTTATCTTGGTCTTCCGGGCTGATTTGGATTTGGTTGTACCCGCTAAACCCATCCAGGAAAGAGAAGAACTTCTTTCCTGCCAGTCCATCCAACACTTGATCTATGAAAGGTAGAGGGAAATGGTCCTTCTTGGTAGCTTTGTTCAGTTCTCGGTAGTCCACACAGATTCTCCATTTCCCATTTTTCTTGGGAACCAACACTAGAGGGGACACCGATTCACTATCTGAGATGGGGTAGATGAATCCGGCATCCAACAGTTTTTGCAATTCTTCCTTGACAATGTCCTTAAGGGCTGGATTCATTCTCCTCTGAGGTTGCCTAACCGGTTTACAATCCTCTTTGATGTATATATGATGGGTACAGACCGAAGGATGGACTCCTTTCATTTCCTTATAGCTCCAAGCAAAAGCATCTAGGTGGTTGGCCAACAGACTACACAGCTCCTTTTCCTGGGAAGGAGATAGGGAGGAGCTGATCTTCAATGCTTTCTCAGGGCTGAACTCCACATCCTTGACTCTGGGAGCAACATGGTTGGTTGTACAAAGATCCACTAAGGTGCTGGCTTGGGCATCCTCCACCAATTTCTCTAAGGGTAGTGCACTGGAAGGTGGATTCTGGATCAAGGTCTCGATCAAGTCATCCTCGGTTGAGGGGTCTCTTCTAGTGGTATCTGAGGTGCACAGAGGTGCTGAGGACCAACTTGAGGGATTCAGGGTCAAGTGTGCACCTGGCCCGCTTATAGCTTAATTGGAACCTCTCCTCATAATCCTCTAAGGACTCATCATTCCCCATGGTCATCCAAAAGATTTCCCCCTTTGTTTCCTTGGACCTACAGTAATCCCGGTACTTGGTATTGAAAGCTTGCTGCATCTGAGCCCAAGTGGTGATACTATTCCCAGGTAAGCCCATGAACCAACGTAATGCTGCATCCTTAAGAGTGGAAGGGAAAAGTTTCAGCTTTTGCTCATCTTCAGTATAGTCATAGGTTCTACAAAGGACAACAAACTCAAACAGGAAGGTATCCGGATCTTCAGTGGTCAGCCCATGGAAGTGAGGTAAGGCGGAGGGGCTAATGTTCATTTTCATCTCTCCATTGGTCTCTCGGATGGGGAAGGCACCTTCTATTCTCTCATCTTCTCTTCTATTGTCAGCCATAGCTTCAGATGGAGTGGTCTCTAACTCTTCTTCTACTATAGGATCTTTGTATATCTCAGGATGTTCACCTATAGGTTCCTCTGGGTCACTGTCACCAAAGAAGAGAGAAGGGTGACTCAGTGATGTGGTGGGGGTGTTTGGTAGGAATTTGCCTGATCTATCTCGGTTCCTACGAGGCATGAAATGGAAAAGACTTTCTTTTTCTTTTGATTGTTTTTTCTTTGCTTTTCTTTTGGTACCTGCAAAACTGAGACAGATTGATCTACAACTAACTATGAAAGATGTAGAATTAAACTGAAAGCAGGAAAGAACTAATCTACTTTGCTCAAATGAAATTGCAAGAATGGAAATGCTAGTCTACGCTTGCAGAAAGGAAATGCTAATCTATGAAAGCAGGAAATGCTAATCTATGAAAGCAGGAAATGTCTATGCTACTTTTGCAGAATGGAAATGAAGTAAACTACTTAGCAGAAGGCAAGAGTAAGAAAGTAGAAGAAAAGCAACAATTACTAATACTCTGACGCTTCCTCGACAACGGCGCCAAAAAGATGGTGGGCTCCAATATTGTAGCAATAATGCTACAACTCCTGGAGCTTCCTATCTCTAATTTTATCAACCCGGTAGTTCGTACAAACTTGGAAGCGACGGTGCTGTATGCACAAGTACTAGCTCTTGTCGTAGCTGTCACTTGGTCAGCTGGCACAAGTCCGCTAGGGCTCAAGCCAACTTCTATATGCTCACAGAAGAAGCTTTATGAATGATGGATGAAAGCTAACTCAAAGGAGACTAATCTATCTGCAGAAAGAAACTGAAAGCCAACAAAGCATGAAAACCCTAGTAAACCCTAATTTGACTAGCTAGACCCTAACTATGCAAAACTGTGAATGAAACCACTACCAATAATGCCATTACTTGCAGTGAGCTGAAATACATGCATCTAAGCTACTTGCATCTGAAAAGACATGTTTTTGTATTTTTTCATTAAGTGGTTGGATTTATTGTGATGATGCTTTTGATTAGGGTTTGGTTGTGCAGGAGCGGTTTGAATGGAAGGAAAGCATGGGCAAGGTCAGGATGGCTAGGGGAGGTCCCTGAGGGTCTCTAGTATTAGTCCATAGAAGTCTACCACGTTCGGATGCTCAGCAACCGAGTTTGCAGGCTTCTACAGGAAGTCTGCAGGGGATCCTACGGGAAACTCAGGGATTTCTACAGGAAGTCTGTGCAATTCTACAGGATGTTTGACCGTGGAAGTTTTCGGAGATGGTGAAGTGTTGGAGTGGTGTGGGAGGATAGGTGAGATGGAGATGGAGCTGGTGATGGCTCAGGAGCGGAGAAGTCAGATGGAGGAAGAGTGCATGCAGTGGTTTGATGGCTTGGAAGGATGGGATCAACGAAAGGTTAAGTAAATGAAGCTACGTGGAAATAGATGAGTTGGAGGATAAATGAGCTGGACAGAGGCCAAGTGGGTGACTTGAGGAGAGATCAAGAAGAAGAAGAAGGAAGTGTTATGATATGGAGCAGCGAAAATGAAACAAATGACTTATGCACCAAAAACGAGAATTCATTAACCTATGATAACTGTGCCATGAAACCTATGAACAACAATGGAAAACCAAGAAAGGAAACTCGTGCATGGAAGTGGAATGTAGAAGTATGGTTCAATATCGAAAGTGCATGGATGGATCTTCAACGAAAATGTCTATGTTGCAGCTTGCATGGAAGTGAGAAGAACTGCGTTTCTTTTTGGTGGTTGGTTATGGACTGCACCCCAATCCCTAAGCAGAGATGGCAGTGAGCTTTAACAACCTTTTTCTGGAGCTCCAATAAATTGTAACTATCCTCCTATCGAATCTAAGCAACTGGAAGCAAATTCACCATAAACTAATCCTATTCAATCTCATGAAAAAGACTAAATTAACAGACTGTAAATTCGAATTGCATGTTAAAGTAAAAACTCAAAGTGCTGGAACGAAATGCAAAAAACATTACAACACCGAGGAGATCTATTGCTCTCAGGTTGGGCCCTAACCTGAGAGCTATAGCTCCCTTAGAAACTCAGAATGAGATCAAAATCTGCCTGCCTTTATTCATAAACGAAAATCTGATGTCATGCCAAAACTGGCTTACAAAAGGAACAAACACCGAGCTGTAGCCCGTACTTCCAAATTACAAGAGCAATACAAAAGTTCAAAAAGCTTCTATCCAAGGCTACGGCCTCAGTATTTATGCAAAATGATCATCCAACAGGTGTCCTTGATTTGTGGAGCTCGGCTGTCCAATTGAAGGTTAAACTGCTGATCCTGTAGAACAGTTATAACTGCTGTTCCTGTAGAACAGTTGGCTGCCTCTAAGCTCGGTGGGGAGATTGGTTGGAGCTCGGAGCTATGGTGGGAATCACGAGGAAGGTCCCCAAGACTGTGGACATCCTCTCCTAAAAACTAGCAGTGCCACCTTATTGTCTCCTTGTCTCCTTTCTCGTGGTCTTTGCTCCCTTTTTATGCCAAAACCTGAAATCATCATGTATTAGTCACGTAGATAGAATGCCTACCCTTCTTCCTACAAACAACACGAATAAACCAAGAAATGAATGCATAAGCAATAAAAAAATGAATGGTTTGAGCAGAGCAAGTAGGCCAAATGAGCCCAAATTGTACCAAAAATTGGGGCTCATCAGAAGGCATAGACCCCTTCCTTACCAGGATTTAGGAGGTCTGAGACTAGTTGTCATCTATCGGGGCAACACCTTAAACCACAAATCTAGTGCAATTGACACTCAACACTATAAGGAGTAGCAGGTCTTTGTCCAAAGCATATTGGGAAGAGATAGGATGCTAGACTGGGACAGGATGTGGGCCAATTTACGATAGGAGGAGCTGAGACAATATATTTTAAAGAGTTGCATATGTGGTAGTAACATTAGATCAAAGTAGGTAAAGGAGGAGGAGAATGTGGCCCTCACATCAATGAATCCCAGTCCAGGAAGGGGAACAAATAAAGAAGAAGAAGGGCCTATCAAAGGTCAAGTGCTTCAAGTATGGTGAGATTGGTCACTACAATACCCAGTTTCCTCTCAGGAAGAAGGAAAATGAGGAGAAGCATGAGCAACTGGCAGGTTCAATAGAGATCGATAGGATTTCCTCAAGGCTAGAGGAATACTTCACTATGTTCATTGATATAAATCTAGGAGTGAATGGTGGTGACTTGGTCATGTAGCCACATAGTTCTACAGATGGGAAGGGTCCTTGAGGAATCCCCCTCTTGGATAAGGTCCTGGTCACAGGGGCCCAAAGTATTTGATAGAAGGATGGACCAATGGCAGTGGATGCAGTTAGAGACTAAGTAAAAGTTGCAGAGACAAGTAGTAGTCATATGTTGGGGAGAACAGTGCAGAGTTAGAAACAATGCAGTTGGCATAGTGCAGAGTTAGCAGCAACACAAATTCTTCAGCGACAATGCATATGCTAGTAGCAGTCAGAGAATTGGGAGACATATGCATCATACTGATCACAATTGATTCATTATTTTGGATTCTTTTTAATTGTAGATATTACAGTCGCAGTAGCAATAAATGAGAGGGAGTTGCAATGCAGATGCAGTGTTGGTAGCAGTATGACAGAGTCAACAACATCACAGATGCATAATATATCAGAGTTGCATAATGGTTGGTGGGAAGTGTGGCCATACATCAACAACGTGTCAGGAGATGATGGAGAGACAGGGTGTTGTGGTAGGAAGTTTAACAAAAGAAAACATTCCTTGCTAAGAGGGAGTGTTAGTTTTTGTAGCATCAGATGTGTTCTAGCCACGAAATTTGGTGGAGAGGCTAGAAAACACAAAAAATGTTTCTAGAAATTCCACCTAGAAATTACTTAAGTAGATTATTAACCAATTTTTCAATATTTCATGTCTAAACTTAGGGAATATGGTTAATTAATCAATATTAATTAAGTAAAGGAAAGAATCATCTAGAAGCTCACACAGATCGATCCAGAGAGGATCCTATCCATTGATTAAGTTTTAATTATTGTCGTTGGTTCTTCAACACAGGATTATAAGAGGAGGTCGATGTAGTGATGGATAAATCACTTGAGACACTTAAGCAATTTGATTTCTTGGTAGATTGATTTCCAGAGTAGCAACAACTAGTTTTAGGAGAGAGCCAGAGATCGAAGCAAAGTGTAAGGGGCATAGACAGTAAGGCTAGAGGAGGAATTCCAGATCTAGTGAGTGCATTTGTAGGGAGGCAGAAGAGCCACATAGAAGCTGACACTAGGGCAGCGTAATAATTTCTAGAGGTAAGATACATTTAATGAGAAGGAGATACGTCTTCAGTTACAAAGGTCGGGAAGGAGTCCCAGAGTGGTGGAGAAGAATATTTCCAATTAGAAGAAGGCATAATGACTTCATCAGAGACCATTCTGAGGCTATATGCCCAACATGCTATGTAGAGCAGCATAGTGGCTGACACAGAGGGTCAGAGGGTCGAGTTTCTGAAGGCAAGTTGTGCCAGGGTTTGCCTTTGGTGTGAGGAAATTCCTCACTAGTTTTTGCCAGTGTTTTCTTTGTAGGATTGCTAGATTTTTGGCATCTAGTTGTACTTAGAATTTCTCATTGTTGCATAATAATAAAACCCTCAGTTGTTGCACTGATTTTCTCGCATTGGGATTTTCTGGGGACTTTTGTCCAAAAATAATTGTGTTAATTTTATGTGTGTTTGCTAGCATTTGCTTCCAACATTTTATTTTTCCACATAATTTTATTTGTGAAGGTTGTAGTGTTTTTATTTTGTTATTTTCCATAGAAGATAAATTGTTAATTAATTAGCAATTAGGAGAAATAATACCAGTTGCTACAATAGGATTCCAGTTTGGATTTTTCACAGAAGGACCGGGAGGTCCTCCCATCAATTGGTTTCCAGTAGGATATGTGGTATGTAGTGGATAATAGTTTCCTGGGGGTGGAAGTGTAGTCATATAAAATGGCATACTAGGCTAGGTGACAAAAGGTCTGTTTCCCCGAGGATAGAGAATTCCCCCTTGACTAAATGGTGGTTGAGGAGGGGTGGTCCAAATAGATACAACATGACTGGGTTGAGGGATATTGATGGAAACATAAGTTGAAATAGGTGTGGGTCCGACACTATTAGAATGTCCACTGGGAGGAAACAAATATATCAATGAAGGACCAGGTTGTCCTATAGGTGGCATAGGGATATGTATCCCCAAAATAGGTATGTTCATGCTGGAAAACTTTCCCCCAAGATTTGATGCCTGAGGTTTGGAACTTAGCAATGGATTCCAAGCAAATGGATTGTTGAAGCTAGTCGTATTAATAACACCACTAGGGGTGATATCCAAAGGTCTAAGAAATGAGATGAAAGGGGTGGAAATAAGAAGGTACTATATTGGAAATCTTTGAGCACTACTTAGTGGGGGGGATTAGTAGTGTGATCTTCTTAACCATTTTTTACTTTAATTAATTTTTAATAAATCACACATATATGCACCAAGAAATCATTAGATTATCCATGCATATACCATATAAGAAGCTAAATCATAAACCATGTGAGCAACATAAACAATAGTCAACACATCAACAACGCATCCACACAAGAGACAAGATTTCTAGTGGAAACCCATCCAGGAGAAAAACCACCCTTGCTATTGTTGCTGCTACTATGAATTTCTATTACTCAAGCAATTGGCCTTTTACATAGTTTGATGACTCCCATCAGCACGGAGACTGGACCTCATATACATAATTCCAACATGGATCGGCTAGGAGACTCGATACTACTGATCAGCTTGAAAGACCATGTTCTCTACAGATCTCTATGGACAAAAATCTACTGAAGGCCATCACGATTAGTTGATCCTTGCCCAACTGCCATTGGACAATCCAACCACCACTCTGTTGAGAAACATTTTCCTTTCGCTGACTCTGCGCCATCATTGCTTCTCCCTTATGAAGTCACTACTCCTCATGACTAAGTAGACCTCCTTTCATGTATTTTCAAACTAGATCCAAGGACATTATGATCAACTAGAAATAAAATTTTCATACATGTTCTCAACAACAAGATCTCATCATCAAATAGAAATAAAAAATATGAAAAAAATATGTGCTCTCCAACAGAAAACTATTGCATCATGAAAATTAAATGCAATCAGATCCTCAGAATAATAAGTGTTACATAATACAAATTACATCATAAGAAGCATGGCTATGTGCTACATGCATCAATAACTCCTGCAAAACAAGGGTGAGAGGATAACCAACATATACTCCAACAACATACCAAACTCTCCAACCAATCTCTACACCAGTAGCTCCAATTCTGATCTATTCTACAACATGCTTAAGGTCTGCTCATTATTCAACCATTAACACTCATGGAATGAAGCAATGTAAGTTCTCCAATAGGTCTGAAGAATTAACACAATATTCAGCCTTCTCTCCACACATACACTCAACATCTAACTCCATCAACCATCACATATCTCCAAGATCAAGTATATAAAACATATAGGGCGAAATTGAGCTTGGGGCTAGGATCAAAGGTGCACAAATTGGAGAAAATCAATCCACTAAGGTCACGACTAGTGAGATAAATGCATTCTCATCATGAGAGGACATTTTCAAACAATTTATGACATTTTCAAACAATTCTGGAAGCCTCTAGGATTTTCCAAGATAATTTCCTTCCGAGCAACACGAGAAATGTGGAGGAAATGTCGTGAAAAACCTCAATCACACCCTTGAATCTATCTGAACTCAAATGGGGCTATAACCACTCCCATAAGCTGGCCTCCATGTGACTGGATCATTCCAACCGCTCCCATAGGCATTTGTGTAAGCCAGAAAATTTTAAGAACCCCCCTAAATTTATAAATATAATAAATGGGCGAATCTCCATGGTATATAGGCAAAATGGAAGGCGATTTTATCAATAATATAATATGTATATATAATTTTTTGGCGAATCTCTCACCAGGCATGGCGAATATTTTACTCAATTATAAAATCTTGTAAGATCTTGGCGAGTCTTTCACTAAATAATAAAACTTTGTAAAGTCCTAGTGAATCTTAGCGTAGGCTACATGCTGGTTTAATTCCCCATTTAAATAGGCTACATTCCAGGTGAATACCATGGGTCAATACCATGTGCCATTTTGGTGAATACCATTATTTTTATTAATTCTAATATTAGGGTTAATAATGGTTTTTTGCATGGTATTAACAACAATCTAGTCCATGGTATTTGTCCCATAGTATTTTGGCCATAGGTTTCACGTAAATATAACCCATTTTTTGAGTGTTCGTAAATATAAGGTGACTTATGGAGTAAATATAAAAAAAAAAGTTTTATTTGTTTACCATACCTCTCGTTTATTTATATTTTTTATTAATTTACCATACCTCTTTCACAAATATGGTATTTGGCCCATAGGATTCACTTAAATAAAACCTCTTTCTTGAGCCTTCATAAATAGAACGAGGGTTATGGACTAAATATAAAAAGAGGTTTTATTTATTTACGATACGTCTAGTTTATTTATATTTTTATTAATTTACCATACCTTTTGAGTAAGTATAAAAAGACGTTTTATTTATTTACCATACCTCCACTTTACTTATATTTTTATTTGTTTACACCCTTACATGTATATAAGGTGACTTATGGAGTAAATATAAAAAATGTTTTATTTATTTACCATACCTCTCACTTATTATATTTTTATTAATTTACCATACCTCTTTTATAAATATGGTATTTGGCCCATAGGATTCACTTAAATAAAACCTATTCTTGAAAATGGGTGAATGGAAGGTTGTAAGTCCTAATTTCAAGGGCTAAATTTACCTTTTTTACCCTCTCCCTTAAAATAAGGTGGGCTATTTGAGGTGATTTGTAAAAATGTACTATGATACAAAATATTCGCCCACTAAAAATTTAAAACCCCTTAATTTCGCCAAAGGGCGAACATTCGCCCCTAAAATTATCCTTGGTGTAAGCGACTAGGTATTGTATCACCTTCCCATGCATATGTACTAGCCTCTAGACCTCTTACATGGCCACTGACACATATACAAGTAGATCAAACATGCCTCACAAATATCACTTCCAAGTTGTCCTAAAAGGGCCAACAAACAAGGTTGGAAAGTGTGCCAACAAGTCCTCTACTCTCCATTAGACTTCACCACAAGCTGCAAAACATCTGTTAGACTTGAAAACATCCTTGTAGCACCTCTGCATCATCATCATCATCATCATCATCATGAATCTATCACACTGTAACAAGTCATTTCCATGAAGCATAAATATGAAGACCTAGATGAATACCTAGTTGAAAAATCAACTAGTGTGCCATCAATCATCAACATCTCATGTAGACCTTCTCATCATCCACTATGGCATCTATGATACCATGCCATAAAGTGTGTCATCAACAATAGGATAAATCATTAATTACAACATATAAAAACACACATAATGTTCCATCAATCTACATCATCATGATGTTGACATAAGTGCATGACTTTAAGAGTTGACATCAATTCCAACACAACCATCTCACTATCAATACGTGAATGGAAAACAATAGGAATACCAAGTTAGCAACCATCGAACATGCATAAGAAAAGTATGACCATGACCATGAATTTGTTGACATCAATTCCAACATAGTAATTCCAACAAATGCCCCCTTTGGCATTTATGTCAACCTCATCAACATGTGAGGCTGATCTCCATACACTCTATAAAAACTGAAGCTGCACTCTATCCATCCAAATCTCTCCAAAATCTCTCCCCCTTTGACATCAATGGAAAAGGTTAAACTATAAATTAATAAGGCAACAAAAATGTAGTACATAATAGAACAACACATGGATGAAAAATAATGCATATCAAGGTCATCCATGCTTCCATATAAGCAACAAATCACAGATATATGAAATCAACAACCAACAACTACTAGCAACAAGCAGCATGTGCCAACATAAGGCAACCATCATCAACATATGCACCATTATCATAATACACAATTATGAGTAGCATCAAGTAAAACATCAATATGCACACAAACATCAAACCATCACTCCTCCTCATAACAACATCATATGAGCATCACATAAAATAAAAAACATCCACGTGAGGCAACTGCACACAATCTCCGCCATTACTACATAGCAACAAATACCAAAATATCTCATCACATGAGACCAAGAACCCCACTATCATAAGATAGTATGAGGCATAACATGAACATCTCAAAGCAGACTATAAATCCAACAATGTATGGTTGAAGTAAATAGGAACAAATATTGCTCCCCCTTCACACGTGGCATCTCCAATTTGTATGGATACCAATTGTTGGGCTAAAATGACTGCTTCTGCAGCAAAAATTGCTTCCTTTGATAGATAGAAACACCATATGGGTTGTGACTCCACATGACCATGACTCAAGTGACATATACATGATAAATACATGGTTGTAGCAATGACACAAGACCTCAACATAACTTATATGACCATAACATGACCTTACGACTCATGAATAAATGACCCAAAATATAATACAACATAAGTACATGGATCCATGAGCATTTACATGAATACAATAATGAAATACATAACTGCTATGATGATCTCCTATGGACTAATGACTCAAATACATAATACATCATGAAAATTAAATCATCATTAGCCCATACAAATGACCGCAAAATGACCCTGTATGACTCCTCCATAACAAGCCTATCACCATGATGACTCGTCATACTATTGACTGGACTCAATACCAATAATAATGATGAAACAATAACAAGTACATGGATGTAGTAAGCATCATATAATAGCTTAGACATGGCTGGTCCATGTCACAGGTCATCTCAATACATCTTGAAATGATGAGCATAATCTATGCATGTATACACATATTTTTAACCAGTTGTTGTTGTAAACAAAAAAAACATACATGGCTGAAAAATGTTCTCTTATTTCTACTCATGAAAGACATATATAGCTGCTATAAACACATGAGTGGAAAATAATGAAAGATACAATATAAAACTTGAATCTCAATACCATGCATAGCTCCCCCTGAGCTCAATATTCCTCTAATAGATAAGCTAATCCTATGGACATGAATGTGCATGAGGCTGAAAGAAACTCATCGATTCCACTGAAAACTCCACCATATTCTCCCCCAGAGGTTATGCACCTCTCATGAATTCTGCAGTCCTCTATAAGTATTCATGAAATAACCATGGACTGCAGGAGGGAATTCTCTACACTAGTTGAAGAGATGAAGCTCCTTCTTCTTCCACACGGTCTTAGGCTGATTCTTATCCTCTTTGATCTTCATCGTCTCTTTCTTCTCTGGATTTGTAATAGATCCTCTTGGTTTTTGCTGCTTTTGATGATTTTTTCTTGAATAATGGTGCAAGAAACAATCTCTTTCCATATGGCCAAATCTATGGCAAATATATCACTCCACGTGGCTAAGAGGATCAAATCTTCTTCTACTCATGCTAGATCTAAACCTTGACTGAAATGTATCTCTCCTCCAATAATTAGACCTGTGATCTATTTCCTTATGGCCAAACAAGTGACATGAGTTACAATAACCATAAAAGTCACAAGTATACCAATTGGAATTGTTGGAACATCTGCTGATATGGTTTATACATTATGCTCCAACAATTTGCTGCAGCATGCCCAAACTTGTGACAACTGTAGCATTGTATCTCATGCATCAAACGGATAAAAGGACTTTTCTTCCTTTGAAATCCTAGAGATATGTTACGATTATCTCTAGGAGAAAAGAATCTTTTGAATGGAGGAGATCCTTGATATTTCCTTCTTTACTGCTGGTTTTGATGCTTGATTGGCTGCTTGTTCTACTGATGGTTCTTTTGTTTTCTTATTGGTTGTTGGACTTGTTTCTTATTTCCTTGGGTCTCGTTTTGCTGATGGAATTGTTTGAAATAGGTTTCTTAGGTTCTTCTTTGATGTTTTTACCTGCATGAAAACTAGACTCACCCTTTTTAAATCCAAGGTCATATTTATCCAATGGTGATCGTTGGAGCTCAAGCAAATTATCTAAGGCTACCATGATCTTCTCCATCTTTCACTTCTTTCTCAAGGAAACAAGTTCAACTTCTAATTTCTCAAATTCTTCAACCTTCACTTGATATTGTTTCCTCATACCTTCTTCAACCTTTCCAAATTCTGCCAATTTATATTTTAAGCTCACAATCTCTTCCTTGAGCTTGGCCTCCTTATCACCACAAATTTTCCATTATTTTTCTTGATCCTTGCATGTAGCTGTTAGTCTAGAAATCTCAGATATAAGAACCTTAATATCATTCTCATCTTCACTACATGCTTCAACATGATAAAAATATGAATCATAAAAATTATAATTTGACAGAAAATCATTACTATTTAAACCTTTGGCTTAAATATTTTTTGATTCCTTCTCATCATCTGCTGAATCATGTGCATTGGAAGAATGAGAATCTTGTGGCTGAGATTCTTTTTTTTGAGGTTGTTTTTCTTATTCTTCTTATTATTGCTCTTCTTCTCATTTTCCTTATTGTTGCTGGTGCCATCTCCAAAAATGGATTCTAGCTTGTCCCACATATCTTTGGCACATTTCAAACCCACTAGTCTCTTCATATCATCATTATGAAGATTCTTGTAGATTATGCATCGTGCTTGTGCATCTTGTTGCATAAATTTATTTGCAATTGGATCCTCGAAACAAACTTCACATACTACTCTCCAAATGCTATATCCACAAGATAATAATTGATATTTTATATTTTTATGCCTTACCTTATAATTTGCAGTACTGAGGACAATCATTCTGAAAAAATTTCAATATTCGCCAACAAAACCCTAGATCTACTCTCTAGCGATGAAATTACAACCAAGAACCCCACTCTGAGACCAGTTGTTGGGAACCTTTGAGCACTACTAAGAGGGGGTGGGGGAATCAATAGTGTGATCTTCTTAATAGTTTTTTCCTTTAATTACTTTTGATTTAATCACACATATATGCACCAACAATTCATTATATTATCCATGCATATAACATATAAAAAATTAAATCATAAACCATGTGAGTAACACAAACAATAATCAACACATCAACAACACATCCACACAAGTGACACAAGATTTTTGGAGGAAACCCTTATGAGAGAAAAACCACCCTTGCTTCTGCTACTCTACTATGAATTTCTATTAGTCAAGAAATTGGTCTTTTACATAGCTTGTTGACTCCCATCACCATGGAGACTTGACCTCATATACATAATTCCAACACTGATCAGGTAGGAGATTCGATATGATTGATCATATTAGAAGAATATTTTCTCTAGGGATCTCTATGGACTACCATCTACTGAAGGCCATCACGATCAATCGATCCTTGTCCAACTACCATTGGACTATCCAACCACCATTGGATTGAGAAACTTGTTATTTTCACCGAAGCTTCACCATCATTGCTTCTCTCTCATGAAGTCATTTCTCCTCACCACTATGCAAACCTCCTTTCATGTATTTTCAAATTGGATCCAAGGACACTATGAACAACTAGAGATAAGATCTATATACATGCTATCAGCAACAAGATCTCATCATCAAATAGAAATAAAACGAATTCACAAAATATGTTCTCTCCAATGGAAAACTGTGGCCACATAAAAGATGAATATAATCAGATCCTCACAAGAACAAGATGTTGCATAACAAAAGTAACATCATAGGACACATGGCTATGTGCTACATGCATCAAAAACTCCTGCAAAACAAGTGTGAGAGGTTCACCAACATATACTCCAGCAACATACCAAACTCTCCAACTAATCTCTACACCAACAACTCCAATTCTGATATATTCTGCAACATGCTTTAGAGCTACTCATTATTCAACCATTAAGACTCATCGATTGAAAAAATCTAAGCTCTCCAATAGGTCTGAAGAATCAACACACTATTCAACTTTCTGTCCACACACGCACTCAACATTTAACTCCATCAACCATCACATAGCCCCAAGATCAAGTATATAAAACATATAAGGCAAAATTGAGCTTGGGGCTAGGATCAAAGGTGAAAAAATTTGAGAAAATCAATCCACTAAGGTCACTACTAGTCCACTAAATGCATTGACATCATGAGAGGACCTTTTCAAACAATTTCTTACCTTTTCAAACAATTATGGAAGCCTCTAGGAATTTCCAAGGTAATTTCCTTCTGAACAACACAAGGAATGCAAAGGAAATGTCGTGAAAACCCTCAGTCACAACCTTGACACTATTTGAACTTGAATGGGGCTTTAACTTCTCCCATAAGCTAGTATCCATGCAACTGGAGAATTCCAACTGCTCCCATAAGCCTTTGTGCAAGCCAATAGGGCTTATGCTCAATAAAAACATCAATTATTTAGTCCAGAACCTCTGTCACCTATTGGATCACCTTCCCCTAGAAATGTACTAGCCTCCAAACCTCTGACATGTCCTATAACACATATGCAAGTAGATCAAACATTATTCCCAAGTGTCACTACCAATTTGACCTAGAAGTGCATACAAACAAGGTTGGAAAGTGTGCCAACAAGTCCTCCACTCTCCTTCAAATTCACCACAAGATGAAACACCTTTGTTAGACTTGAAAAAATCTCTGTAGTACCTATTCGACATCATCATTATTATCATGAAGCCATAACACTGCAACAAGTTATCTCCATGAAGCATAAGTATGAAGACCTAGATGAAGGCCTAGTTGACAACTCATCTAGTGTGCCATCAATCATCACCATGTTAGGCCCCTATACTACTAGTGTAACCGCTTATTGTTATTAGTACAACCCCCTTATTATATTGTTGTACCCATGTAGTCCCCATATTGTTATTATTGTGCCCCATAGAAGCCCACTATTGTTATTACTGTGCCCTTACATTATTATTGTTATGTTGGCTCTGATTATATTATGACCCCTTGGACTCCTATATATAGAAAGGAGGTCTTGTCATTTGTATCATCTAAAAATTGTTCATTTGTGTAATGTAAAGGAGGTTTCCCCCTCGAAGAGGCTAATTTCTAAGGCGTTGATCTATCTTTTCTATCTTTCTGTGAGCTGGTTTCATAACATTTGGTATCAGAGCTTTGGATTCTAGGGTTTCACTACTCCAAACAGGTCAGCATGGAATTTCCGCTATAAATTTCTTTCTATGAAATTTTAGAAGTGGAAAAAAAACCATTTGAGATGAACTTGCACTACACCTTAGGTCTGAATTTCAGAGTTTGTCTCGCTATATGTTCGGAGATATGGTTTGAGGAAGTTAGGGTTTTTGCAAGCTCTAGAATTTCAACTAAAACAGGTCATTGTGGGATTGTCACTATAACTCTTTCGCTACGAAGTTTTAGAAGCTAAAACAAAAACCCATTTGAGAAGAAATCAGTATGAACCTTGGTTCCAAATTTCAGATCTTGTATCGCTATATTTTAGGATATATGATCTGAGGAAGTTATGGTTTTTGTAGACTTCCAAATTACATCTTAAACAAGTGACCTTGGGAAAATCGTCATAACAGTCTCTCTGAGGATCAGATTGAAATTTCGTAAGAAGTTACAGAAAGAGGATAGACTATATTTTCTTTTGTATATTTTTCAGATCCAAAGGTCAAAATAGTGACACGAGGCACTTCATACACGTTCACTCTTTTGAAAAGGTATATAATCAGGTCATCTTGGGAGATTGTGGATAACTCTTTCTTGGAGAATCTAATTTTGATTAGACTATTGGCATTAGAAAGAGGAAACAGAGGGCTACTTCAAGTTTCAATTTTAGAACTGGAAGAGCCGAAATTACAGATTTATAGTCATTTCAATATCGAGCTCCTAAAATCAAGAAAAGACAATATGAGCAAGTTTGATGGCAAGGATCCGGTAAAGTGGATACGACAGATGGAGAAATATTTTGATCTAAATGAGGTGCAAATGTTACAAAAGGTACGTATTGCATCTTCATATTTAGAACTGGATCAACTTTTATGGTACAAAGGTCTTTGTTCTCGTAAACCACTTGTTACGTGGTCAATTTTCACGGAGGAAATGATAACACATTATGTGGATACAAAGAGAAACACCTTCTTTAGCCAATTGATAAATCTAAAAAAAAAGTGTTCAATGGCAGAGCACATTGAGGACTTTCAAAAATTGAATATAAGAGTAAACGATATTCCACAGAAGCAAAGGATTTATGTCTTCATAAGTACTTTAAAGGATAACATTCAACATCAGGTTCATCTTTGGGAACTTGATTCACTGGAGAAGGCATTCAGGTGGGCAAGAAAAATTGAAAGCAAAATTATGGAAACAAGGAATCCCACCACTCATGACTATAATTATGGAAGTGTTTGTTCTCCTAGCCTTCCACAACCTACAAGGTTTACACCACAACAATTGGAAGAAAAAAGAGAAAAAAGGCTTTGTTACAATTGTGATAGCAAATGCACTAAAGGTCATAAGTGTGCTGCGAAGAAATTATTTTACATAGAGTATGAAGCGGAGGAAGAAAAGGATAAAGAAACATCAAAAGAAGAGGATATACGGCAGGACCCAACCCCAAAGAAAGAAGAAATGAATCCGACCATATCTTGTAAAGTATTGGCAAGAATTACCAGTCCTCAAACTCTCAAGATAGAAGGACATATCAAGAAGAAAAAGGTTCAAGAAGTGAAAGATCACATTGAGAAGAAGAAATGAATCCAACCATATCTTGTAATGCATTGGCCGGAATTACCACTCCTCAAACTATCAAGATAGAAGGACATATCAAGAAGAAAAATGTTCAAGAAGTGAAAGATCACATCGAGCATCAAGAAATGAATCCGACCATATCTTATAAAGCATTGGAAGAAATTACCACTCCTCAAACTCTCAAGATAGAAGGACATATCAAGAAGAAAAAGGTTTAAGAAGTGAAAGATCACATCGAGCATCAACAACAAATTCTCCAACTTTTAAAGGATAATGCCACTTTGGTGCAGAATCGAATGAAACAACAGGTAGATCAACATCGCAATGAAATTTTTTTGATGTAGGTGATTGGGTATTTTTACGGCTACATCTCAAGCAAGATATTTACATGAAGGAAATGTTGGCAATAATACATGAACTTAAGAAATGGCGACCTTATCTAATGGGAAGACACTTCAAGGTAAAAATGGATCATGATAGTCTTAAACACTTTTTAGAAAAAATATTATCTTTAGAAGAACATAAAAAATGGGTCACAAATATGTTGGGTTATGACTTTGACATCATCTACAGAAAAGGGAAGAAATTTTTTGTTGCAGAAGCACTCTCAAGAAAGGATGAGGATGTGGAAGCATTGTTTTGTGCTATTTCTATTATCCAACCAGATTGGATAAAAGAAGCAAGGGATGAATTGAAGAAGTACAAAGAAGTGTGGCCACTCATTCAAAAGTTGTAGAATATCCCAATTCAAACAATATTGAGAGAACTTGAAGAGGAAGGAAAAATCATATTGGAACCCGACAGCTACGAAATTGATCAATTTCAGAGTATCTCATCAAGTGGAAGAACTTACCCGCTAAAGATTCCACATGGAAGGACAAGAACCTTATACAGAAGCATCAAGAACTACTCAAGCATTGAGGACAACAATTTTTGAAGGAGAGGGGCATGTTAGGCCCATATACTACTAGTGTAACCCCTTATTATTATTAGTGCAATCCCCTTATTATATTGTTGTACCCATGTAGTCCCCATATTGTTATTATTGTGCCCCATAGAAGCCCACTATTGTTATTATTGTGACCTTACATTATTATTGTTATGTTGGCTCTGATTATATTATGACCCCTTAGACTCCTATATATAGAAAGGAGTTATTGTCATTTGTATCATATAAGCATTGTTCATTTGTGTAATGTAAAGGAGGTTTCCCCCTCGAAGAGGCTTATTTCTAAGGCGTTGATCTATCTTTTCTATCTTTCTGTGAGCTCGTTTCATAACACACCATCACATGTAGACCTTCTCATCATCCACCATGCCATCTCTGATACCTACCATCAAGTGTGTCATCATGAATAGGATCAATCATCAATGCCAACACATAATGACACACACCATGGTCCATCAATCTACATCACCATGAGGTTGACATAAGTGATTGAACTCAAGAGTTGATATCAATGGAAACACAACCATCTCACTGTCAATACATCAATACCGACCAATAGGACTACCAAGTCAACAACCATAACACATGCATATGACAAGTATTACCATGACCATGACATTGTTGACATCAACAACAACATAATGATGCCAAAAAACTCCCCCTTTGGAATTTATTTCACCCTCATCAACATGTGAGGCTGATATCCATACACTCTCCAAAATTTGAAGCTACACTCTATCCATCCAATTCTCTCCAAAACATCTCCCCCTTTGAAATCAATGGAAAAGGGTGAACTCCAAATGAATAAGGCAACAAAAATAGAAGTACATACTAGAACAATACATGGCTAAAAGATAATGCATATCAAGGTCATCCATGCTTCCATATAATCAAAAATCATCATATATATCCAATCAAGATGCAAAGCATAATACCAAGCAACAACTACTAGTAACAAGCAACATATGCCAACATAAGGAAAACATCATCAACATATGCATCATTATCATAATATGCAACTATGAGCAGCATTAATGATCAGGAGCTCAGGACCAAGTGTCGTAAAATGGTCAAAAATGAAAGTGCTTAGAACTGATTAGAACCTAAACGACCAGATAGAGCTCGTCTTCCTGATTCCGGTGCCGCAAACGGTTCGAAAAACGGTCGTCGTATGAGAAAGTTATGCCAAAAATAAGAATTTCCTAATAACATTGGAATTTTGAATTTTTTCAAAAAAAATTAAAAAAAGAATATTCCACGGAATATTCCTTGGAATATTCCAGAGAATATCCCTTTTGGCCAGCGAATCAGAGGCTGCCACGTGGCAGGCCCGGAGGGCGCCACGTGGCCTAAGGTGACGTCAGCAAGGTATGTGCGCATGTTCAAAATTTTTGGTTGAAGCGTGGTTTGAACCCACAACCTCCTACGGGAGACTCCCACGCCTTACCGTTAGGCCACAGTAGCAGCTTTTGTCATATGGGCGAAAAAAAAGTTATATAAATTTTAAATTGATTTATGGGTGGGAAAGGAAAGGGGCCAGCCCCCATGCCATACGACCCAGCGCCCAAAACCATGGGCCGATCCACTGGGCACGAAATCCAATGCAAACCGCCAGCAGAGATTTTTGGTCACATGCGCAAAGTTAGCCGGCGGTTATGGCAGATTTAGCGGAGCTGTTGGCGGTGGCGCCAAATTTGGCGGTCGCTCCATATTTGGCGGGCCTATCTGGCCGTAACTAAAGTTAACTGGAGTTTTTTTAGGCCAAGCTGGCAGTTGGGAGTAAATGGCCATAACTTTGGCTAGGAAAGTATTTTCGACCTTCTGAAGCCATTGGCACAGGTTTCACAGCCATCTGAGGTCATTTGCAGGTGTTTTTGCTTCGTGGAAGTTCCAGGAGCCACCAGGGCCAAATCAGTTAGGGAGCTGCATTGGGAATTGTGCAGCTAGTGAATGTGGAACGAAGGTCATTCCTAAAGTTTTCCAGCCTTCTGAATCCATTTCTGCAGCTCGTTTTTCCTTTTGAGGCATTCTTTTCATTGTTTAGCTTCAGGGAAGCTTTCAGGGCCACCAGGGCCATTTCAGTGTTGGAGCTGTTTGGGGGCTATATTCATCCATTTTCGGTGATTCAAAAGCCTATGTCTGCTATTTTCGACCTTCTAAGTCTAATGGCAGAGGTTTCAAAACCAATTGAGGTCATCTTCACCTCGAAATTCTCCATGCAAGTTTAAAGGGCCACCAGGGCCAATTGGGGAAAGTACTGTATAAGGTACAAAATTCACTGTTTAGTGTTTGGGGAAAGAGCATGTTTGGCTAATTCCTATCTTCAGATTCTGTATTTACAGTCAGATCTGTCCTTTGAGACACCCATATTATTGTATTAGCCTTTGTAGCAATTTTAATACAAGAGGACAAGCCTAGTTGGAGAGGTTTGGTCCAGCAGATGTAGCCCAGAGGGAGGGTGAACTGCTTTATCATTTTGATGTCTTTAATTGCTGAAGATGATATGCTAAACAAAACTGATATAAAGTATTAAACAACAAATAAATATAACTTGCATACACACATAATCACCTGTTCATCTGCAGAAAGTTACTTGTCTTATTCCGCAAGATCTTAAACTTCAAGTATGTGTATGTCAGAGACTTCTAAGTGTTTACTTTGTTATTTCTTTAGGCAGAGCCTATAGAGGGCCAGGTAGCCTCTGGAACTCATCCTCTTTTTAGAGGTGACATGTCCGGTGAATGCCCCTACAGTCTATCTCTGTATAAGAAATAAGAAGTTTATACATTTTTAGAGGTCATTTGGAGTGTCTAGCTCACAGTTGAAATTATTGGAAATGGATACCTTGCATCCTTAAACAAGTACATTCCATTTACAGATCAATTAAGTAAAACATAAATATGCAGATAAGCATCAAACTGTCACTCCTCCTTATAGAAACATCATATGAGCATCACATAAAATGCAAAAGCATCCACATGAGACAACCACACACAATCTCCCCCGTGACTACATAGAAATAACTAGAAAAATATCTCATCACATGAGGCCAAGAACCCCACTGTCATAGCATAGTATGAGGCATAGCATCAACACCTCCAAGTAGACCATAAAGCCAATGATGTATGGCTGAAGTAAATAGGAACAAATAATTCTCCCCCTGAACACATGCCATCTCCAAGTTGTAGAGATGCTAATTGTTGGGCTCAAATGACTGCTTCTGCTTTAAATAATGATTTCTTTGACAGATAGAAACACCATATGGATTGTGACTCCACATGACCATGACTCAAGTGATATATACATGATTAATACATCTCTATAGCAGCGACATAAGACCTCATACATAACTCATATGACCATAACATGACCTCATGACTCATGACTAAATGAACCAAAAGATAGTACAACATAAGTACACGGCTTCATGAGAATTTACATGAATACATCAATGAAATACATAGCTGCTATGATAATCTCCTATGGACCAATGACTCAAATACATAGTACATCATGACAATTACATAATCATTAGCCCATATAAATGGCTACAAAATGAATCCATATGACTCCTCCATAACAAGCCTATCACCATGATGACTCATCATACTATTGACTGGACTCAATACCAATACATAATGATGAAACAATAGCAAGTACATGGATATATTAAGTAGCATACAACAACTCATACATGGTTGGTCCATGCCACAGGTCATCTCAATACATCCTGAAATGATGATCATAATCTATGCATGGCTGCACATATTTCAAAGAGTTGTTAGTGTATACCAAAAACATATACATGGCTGGAAAATGTGCTCTTATTTATACTCATGCAAGACATATAAATCTGCTATAAACACATGGGTGGAAAGGAATGAAAGAGGCAAGATAAAACTTGAATCTCAATACTATGCATAGCTCCCCCCTGAGCTCAATACACCTCCAATAGAAGAACTGATCCTATTGACTTGAATGTGCATGTGCCTGAAATGAATTCATCAATTACCTGAGGTTATGAACCTCTCATGAATTCTACAGTTCTCTTTAAGTATGCATGAAATAACCATGGAATGCAGGAGGGAATTCTCTTCATTAGTTGTAGAGTTGAAACTCCTTATTCTTATACATGGTCTTAGGCTGCTTCTTCTCCTGTTTAATCCACTTCTTCTCTTGATTCTTTTTATTTGTACTATATCTTCTTGGTTTTTGTTGATTTTGATATTTTTGTCTTGATTAATGGGGCAACAAACAATCTCTTGCCATATGGCCAAATATATGGAAAATATAACACTCCACATGGCTAAAAGGATCAAATCTTCTTTTGCTCATGCTAGATCTAAACCTTAACTGAAATGTATCTCTCTGCCAATGGTTAGACCTGTAATGTCTTGCCTTATGGCCAAACAAGTGACATGAGTTATAATAACCATAAAAGTCACAAGTATACCAGTTGGCCATTCTTCTTGGCCACTGGAATTGCTGGAATCTTTGCAGATATGGTCTATATGTTATGCTCCAACAATTTTCTATAACATGCCCAAACTTATGACAACTGTAGCATTGCATCTCATGTGTCAAAGGAATAAAAGGACTTTGCTTCCTTTGAAATCTTACAGATCTATCATGATTATCTCTAGGAGAAAAGGATCTTCTAAATGTAGGAGCTCAGTGAAATTTCCTTCCCTGCTGTTGTTTTGTTGCTTGATTGGCTTCTAGTTTTGCTTGCTTTTCTGCTACTAGTTCTTTTGTTTGTTCATTAGTTGCTAGATCTTCTTCTTATTTCCTTGGATCTCATTTTTTCTGTTGGAATTGTTTGCAAAAAGTTTCTTAGGTTCTTCTTTGATGTTTTTACCTGCATGCAAACTAGACTCATCCTTTTGAAATACAAGACCATATTTACCTAAAGGTGATCTTTGGATATTAAGGAAATTATCCAAGGCTACCATGCTATTGTCCATATTTCACTGCTTTCCCAAGGAAACAACTTCAACGTTTAATTTCTCAACTTCTTCAACCTTCACTTTATATTGTTTCCTCATACCTTCTTCAACCTTTTCAAATTTTGCCAATTTAACATTAAATCTCACAATCTCTTTCTTGAGCTTGGCCTCCTTATCATCACAAATCTATAATAATTTTTCTTGATCCTTGCATGCAATTGTTAGTCTAGAAATCTCAAATCTAAGAACCATAATATCATTCTCATGTTCACTATGTGCTTCAACATGATCAAAATATGAATCATCAAAATTATAACTCAACAAAAAATCATTAATATTTATACCTTTGGATTGAATATTTTATGATTCCTTTTCATTATCTATTGAATCATGTGCATTAGAAGAATGAGATTCTTATTTTTGGAGGCTCTTCTTCTTGTTCTTCTCATTATTGTCATTATTCTCATTTTCCTTATTGTTTCTGGTGCCATATCCAAAAATGTATTCTAGCTTGTTCCACATATCGCTGGCACATTTCAAACCCACTAGTCTCTTCATATCATCATTATGAAGATTCTTGTAGATTATGCATCGTGCTTGTGCATGTTGCTGCAAAAATTTATCTGCAACTGGATCCTTGCCAAAATCTTCATATACTACTCTCAAAATTTTAGATCCACAAGATAATAATTGATATTTTACATTTTTATGCCATACCTTGTAATTTGCAGTAGTGAGGATAGCCATTCTAAAAAAAATTCAATTTCTTCCAACAAAACCACAGAACTATTCTCTAGTGATCAAGATGCAACCAAGAGTCCCACTCGTATATAAATTATTGCAAACCTTTGAGCACTATTGAGAAGGGCGGGGGGTGTTGAAAATAGAAACAAGAAAATCCTAATTTAATTTTGTCTCTGAATTAAATTGTAATTCTAATTCTCATAGAAACTTGTAATGGTTAACTAAGTTAATTCAAGTTGGGATTCTATCTAGAGTCATATAGAGTGGTTTCTAAATTTTAGGGGCCCAGATTAAGTTCTTTTGAGTTGTAATTGTTTAATTCAGTTTAATTGAGTTAAATATAGTTAAACTAGTTCCAACTGATGGAGGAATTAGTGGGAGATCTAATAGTGGGGTGTAACTAGCACTGCTCAACTAGTAAAATGAAGATTCAATCATAATTAACTCATGCATGTGTAAGATCACAGATAAGGACCCAGTTGAGATTAAAGTTTGGGGAAAATGTACTATCAGTTGTAAAATCATCTAAATTAAACCAATGGTGCACGAAATAAAAAAATTCCTATTGATGGATTACATAGTATGGATGAGGAATTTCCCAATTAAATATGAGCTAATTCCCTAGGACAATGTGCAAAGAAATAGGAGCTTGGAAGGCAACATATTTGGCTAAGTATTGGCTAGAGCTTATTTGGGAAGTAGTGAGATATATTGTGATAGTGCAGAGTTTGCTCGGGCTTGAGAAAAGAATTGTAGTCTTCTCAAATTTTCTGAATAATGTAATATACAGATAGAAGGGGTTTTTAGCTATGGATTTCTCCAAAAAATTATTGTGTTATGTGTGATTGAATTCTTCCTTTTTTTCTTCGTGATTTGATTGATCAATTATTGTTTCCACTGATGAGTAGAGTATAATCAAGTCAATTGTTTTAGCATATTACAATATGTAGTTTGAATCTACAAGGAATTTCTACATGGTATCGGAGTTGAAATTACTATAGAACATGAGAATGCAAGTTTATATTTTGTAGGGGAAATAAAATTTGCTGCATCATACTTCAGATCCAACAGGATGTTGTTCTACAAGTTGAGGCTCGAATATGCCCTTGAGGGAAATTAAAAATATATTTCTTGGAAGGACAGGATGGAGGCAATGTTGGAAGAAAATGGGCTTAAGGAATTCATAGACAATGATATTACTAAGCCTCCAACAACTGATGCTCAATATTTGGCAGAGTAGATAAAGTGTGGCAAAGGCAAGAAGTATTATCCTAGAAGGAGTTCAAGATCATATTGTCTCAAACCTCTACGGTAAGGAAACTCCATTTGCAATGTGGAAGACCTTGATGGACCTGTTTCAAAACAATAGTGACCACAAGAAGCTGGCACTGAAGTACAAGCTCAGAAATTTCAAGATGGGGAAGGGTGATACAATATCGAAGTACTTGAAAAAGTTCACCCAATGTCAAGATAAGGTTGAAAGTGTCAATGTTAAAGTTTTTGAAGATGAATTGGTGAGCATAGCACTTCTAAGACTTCCCAAGAGTTGGAACAACTACCAGGAATCAATTATTGGGAGGGAGAAGCTACTAGTGTCAGAACGATTGTGGTCCAAATTTGTACAAGAAGAGATTCGTCGGAACACCAGGGATAGATCCTCATCAAAGCATGATGATGAGGAGAAATATGCCTTAGCTAGAAAGGTGAAGAAAGGGAAGGGGAAGTCATCCCATTCCAAATCAGGTTCCAGTCAGGGTGGCAAGAAGGACAAGTTGAAGATTAAATGCTTTCATTGTCACAAGATGGGAGACTATGCCACAAAGTGTCCGCACAAGAAGGCCGGTAAGAAGCGCTCAGGAGGAGTGATAGGTGAATATCTTGCTACACAATTCAAACTAGATTTCTCTCTCATCTCTTGCATGGTGATATTAGTGATTCATAGTTTTTGGTACCTAGATAGTGGATACTCATTCCATATAACTAGAAATAATGGTTTCTTCAATGACTTGGAGGAGAAGGACCTCCAGATGCACATTGAGATGGGAGATGATGGGAGGTATAGCACGACTGACATCGGTGTTGTTACCTTTCCATACATCTCTCACATTAAAATATGTCATGTACGTTCCAATTTTGAATAAGAGTTTGGTTTTAGTTGCCATGTTAGAGGACCATGGCTACGATGTGATATTTAATAAGAGAAAGGATTTCCTTCGTCACATAGCCTCAGGACAAGTTAAACATACCAGGGTTTGGGTGAAGAACCTCTACAAATTGGATGTAGAAGACCGCACTGAGAACTAAAGAAATGAAGGTGCAGAGCCAAGACATCAGTGAGTTGTGGCATAGAAGATTGGGTCACTTGCACCATTGAGCTTTGAAGATCATGCAAAAAATTTCTATAGGAATTTCCAAGGGCACACTAGAGAAAAGAGACACATAAAAAGGGTGTACATTGGGGGAGTACACCAAATTTTACTTTCATGATAAAGAAAATTGAGAGCAAGTGATCCTTGAACGCGTTCACTCAGATGTGTGTGGACCATTCTCGACAACATCCACGACCAAGCACATGTATTATGTAATATTTTTTGATGAGTTTTCCCATAAGTGCTGGATTTTCTTCATGCAGAATAAAGATAATACGTTCACTAAACTTTGTAAATTTAAAGCACTTGTTGAGGAATATACTAGCAGAAGAGTTAAATCTCTTAGAAGTGATAACAATGGAGAATATGTGTCGAATGAATTCAAGATTTTCTGTGCATCAACAGGCATTCAACAAGAGTTAATAACACATCATAACCCACAGAAGAATAGGGTGGCTGAAAGGAAGAACAAAACTATTGTGGGATCTTCACAATAAATGTTACATGATTAGGGCTTACTGTTACGCTTGTGGGATGAAGCATGCAACACAACTATTTATTTGAAAAACACAAGCCCTCGTCAAATTATTGAGATGAGTACACTAGAAGAAGCTTTTTTCTGGTAAGAAACTAGATGTGGAACACTTCAGGATCTTTGGTTCATTAGTCTACTCTCATGTCACCAAGGATGCATGAAAAAATCTAGAGGCAACAACGGAGTTGGGCATATTTGTGGGGTACACTGATACACCTCACAATTATCGGGTGTACCTTCCATCTAGAAGGATGACAATGGTTTATAGAGATGTGAAGTTCAATGAAGAGAAGGCCATGAGATGTTCCCTTGAGAGGGAGCTTCAGTTACATTCAGATGAGGATATTTTAGCTCCAAAGGAGGAACCTTAAGATGATGTGGAGTAGCTACATGCAGAGGAGTAGAGAGTGGAAACACCCACTCATACAGAGACTTCCAAAGATAGAAGGAAGTGCACCAGAGATGTTGATAGATTGATACATGATGCTAGATAAAATGTGGGAGCACCCACATCACAGCACAGGAAGAGGAGGTCACCAGATCGGTATATTGGCTACATGGATCTAATGAGCGAGAGTGTAGAGGTTGAGCCATCCTCATTTGAGGAAGCAATGCACCAACCAATATGGGTTGATTCCATGGTTGAGGATTATAACTCCATTATTAGAAACAATTTTTGGGAAGTAGTCCCAAGACCAGTAGACAAGTCAATGGTGAGTTGCATAAGGATTTACAAGGTAAAGAAAGTAGCAAATGGGAGTGTGGAGAAACACAAGGCCAAATTTGTGGCCAAAGGGTTCTCTTAGGTGGATGGAATTGATTATGATGAGACCTTTGCTCCAGTAGCAAGCTACTCATCAATCAGATCTATTCTAGCACTGTTAGCATAGATGGGATGGAAGATACATCACATGGATGTGAAGACAACATTCCTTAATGGCATGACTGAGTAAGAGGTTTATATTGAGCACTCGGAAGGATTTTAGACCTTCAACAGAGAGTCACATGCGTGTAAACTCAAGCAAGCGATGCATGGACTAAAACAAGCACCCCATACTTGGTACACAAACATTGACAACTATTTCATTGGGTTGGGCTTCATGAAGAGTGAAGTAGATGTGCACCTTTACCATATTTTGGTTTAAGGTAAATTTTTGATTATAGTATTATATCTTGATAATTTGATTCTAATAGGTGATGAGAAGCCGATAAAATATTGCAAAGAGGAACTTTCAAGAGAATTCGAGATGAAGGACCTGGGGCTCATGCATTACTTTCTTGGTATGGAAGTATGGAAAGGAGATGAGGAACTATTTGTCTATCATGGAAAGAATTCTAACAAGATACTCAAGAAGTTCCACATGGAGAGCAACAAAACCACAGAGACTCCTATAGCAGGTAACTGGAATACGAAGGATGCTACTTCAGGTGAAGTAGTGGAGGCTAGTATTTATAGAAAAATTGTGGGTTCACTTATGTATTTGATGAACACATGACCAAACATGTGTTTTGCAGTTAAATAACTTAGTCAAGCCATGGTTAAGCCAACTAAACTTTATGGGAAGGCAACTAAACATGTGTTGAGATACCTCATAGGAACCACTCTGTTTTGTATTCGGTATGAACATACAGAGGGAGTGAAGCTTCAAGGCTTCATAAATGAAAATTGAGAAGGGATTCTGTTTGATAGAAAGAGCACATCAAGGGGAATCTTCAGTATTGGGTCAACAATAGTTTCTTGGTACAACATGAAGCAGAGATCAGTTGCACCCAGTTCAGCAAAGTGAGAGTACATGACTGCTAGTCAAGCAACTTGCGAGGATATCTGGATGAGGACGATCCTTGTTGGGTTACTTGGTCAACAAGTGGATCTTACAGTGATTTACTGTGACAATTAGAGTTGTATCAAACTCTTTGAGAATCTAGTTTTTCATGATCGGTCCAATCATATTGACATTTGGTATCACCATCTACGAGATTGTTTGTAGAGGAGAATCATGTTTTTGGAGTACATTCCTATAGAGGAGTAGGATGCAGATATTTTGACAAAGGCATTGTCGAGATGAAAATTTGAATTTCACAAAGGCAAGATTGGAGTAGCAGATAATCCCTTTCTTGTTGAGAGGGATCGTTGAAAATAGCAACAAGAAAATCCTAATATAATTTTGTCCTTGAATTAAATTAGGAATTAAATTGGAATTCTAATTCTCATTGCAACTTGTAATAGTCAACTAAGTTAATTTGAATTAGTTGGCTTAGTTATTTCGATTTGGGAGTCTATCTAGAGTCATGTATAGTGGTTCCTAAGTTTTAGGGGCCCAGGTTGAGTTCTTTTGAGTTGTAATTATTTAATTCAGTTTAAATGAGTTAAATCAGTTAAACTAGTCCCGACTAATGAAGGAATTAATGGGAGATCTAGTAGTGGGGTGTAACCAACACTACTCAACTAGCAAACCAAAGATTCACTCATAATTAAATCATGCATGTCAGATTAGAGAAAGACCCACTTGAGATGAGAGTTCAAGGAAAATGTACTATCAGTTGTAAAATCATCTAAATTAAATTGATGGTGCATGCAAAAAAAAAAAAAGGCATATTGATGGATTTCACAGTTATGGATGAGGAATTTCTCAATTAAATATGGGCTAATTCCCTAGGAAACTGAGAAAGGAAATAAGAGTTTGGTAGGAAGGAGATTTGGCTAGAGCTTGTTTGTGAAGCAGTGAGATAGATTATGATAGTGCATTGTTTTCTTAGGCTTGAGCGAAGCTACTTGTAATCTTCTCAAATTGTCTGATTAATGCAATATACAGATAGTAGGGGTTTTTAGCTATGGATTTTCAGAAAAAGTTATTGTGTTATGTGTGATTGAATTCTTCCTTTTTCTTCTTCGTGATTTCATTGATCGATTATTGTTTCCACTAATGAGTAGAGTAGATTCAAGTAAATTGTTTTAGCATATTACAATCTGCAGTTTGAATCTACAAGGAATTTCTATGTGGGGGAATTAGTAGTGTGATATTATTAACATTTTTTTCCTTTAATTAATTTTTACTGAATCACACATATATGCACCAACAAATCATTAGATTATCCATGCATATAACATATAAGAAACTAAATCATAAACCATGTGAGAAACATAAACAATAATCAACACATCAACAACCTCTCTGGGTAAAAAACACCCTTTTTGTTGCTACTCTGCTATGAATTTGTATTATTTAATCAATTGGTCTTTTACATCGCTTGTTGACTCCTATTAGCATGGAGACTCAACCTCCTATAGATAATTCTAACACTGACCGGCTAGGAGAATCGATACTATTGATAAGATTGGAAGACCACATTCTCTACGGATCTCTACAGACTACCATACACTGAAGGCCACCATGATCAATTGATCCTCACCCAACTACCATTGGAATATCCAATCAGCATTGGATTGAGAAACTTTTTCCTTTCGCTAAAGCTTTGCCATCAATTCTCCTCTCTCATGAAGTCACTTCTCCTCACCACTATGTATACCTCATTTCATGTATTTTCAAACTGGATCCAAGGACACTATGCTCAACCAAAAATCAACTCTGCATACATTCTCTCAGTAGCAAGATATCATCATCAAATAGAAATAAAACAAATGCACAAAATATGTGCTCTCCAATAGAAAACTGTGGCCACATAAAAACTGAATATAATCAGATCCTCACAACAATAAGATGTTGCATGCTACAAATAACATCACAAGACACCTTTCTATGTGCTACATGCATCAAAAAATCTTGTAAAACAAGTGTGAGAGGATAACCAACATATACTCTAGCAGCATACCAAACTCTCCAACCAATCTCTACACCAGCCACTCCAATTCTGAACTATTTTGCAACATGATTTAGATCTTCTCATTATTCATCCATTAACACTCATGGACTGAAGCAATCTAAGCTCTCCAATAGTTCTGAAACATCAGCACACTATTCAACCTTCTCTCCACACATGCACTCAACATCTAACTCCATTAACCATCACATAGTTCAAAGATCAAGTATATAAAACATATAGGGAGAAATTGAGCTTGGGGCCATGATCAAAGGTGCACAAATTGGACCAAATCAATCCATTAAGGTTGCTACTAGTGCACTAAATGCATTCATAGCATGAGAGGACCTTTTCAAACAAAGTCTGAACTTTTCAAAAAATTCTGGAAGCCTTTGGGAATTTCCAAGCTAATTTCCTCCAAACAACGTGAGGAATGCAGAGGGAATGTCATGAAAAACCTTAGTCATACCCTTGACATTGTTTGAACTTGACTGGGGCTATAACCACTCCCATAATCTAGACTCCATGCTACTGGAGCATTCCAAGTGCTCCCATAGGCCTTTGTGCAAGCGAATGGGGCTTAGTCTCAGTAAAAACATTAGTTCGTTAGTCCATAACCTGTACACCTTGTTGGATCACCTTTCCCCACATCTGTACTAGACTCCAGACCTTTGACATGGCATATGACACATCTACAAGTAGATAAAACATGCCTCCCAAGTTTCAATTCCAAGCTTACCTAGAAGGGCCAACAAACAAGGTTGGCAATTGTGCCAACAAGTCCTCCACTCTCCATCAGTCTTCACCACAAGATGCAACACCTCCGTCAGAACTGCAAACATCATTGTAGCACCTCTACAACATCATCATCATCATCATCATGAATCCATCACACTACAACAAGTCATCTCAATGAAGCATAAGTATGGAGACCTAGATGAAGACCTAGTTGAAAACTCAACTAGTGTGCCATCAATCATCACCTTCACATGTAGACCTACTCATCATCCACCATTCCATCAAGTGTGTCATCATCAATAGGATCAATCATCAATTCCAACACATAATGACACACGCCATGGTCCATCAATCTACATCATCATGAGGTTGACATAAGTGCATGACGTCAAGAGTTGACATCAATGCCAACACAACCATCTCACTTTCAATACATCAATGCCAACCAACAGGACCACCAAGTCAACAACCATCACACATACATATGAAAAGTATGACCATGACCATGACCTTGTTGACATCAATGCCAACATACTAAAGTCCACTCATATCAGGCTAGTTGGGTTTCCCGAACCAGACATAATGTGAGTAGTAGGGTGACCAATCAATGGTGTTGGAATGACAATAGGTGGGGGAAGTGGAGGTGGAGAAAACATATCCACAAAACACCACAACCTACTAGTCACTATCAGAATATTGGATGTGGAGATTGATGAAGACATGATAGGCACATGTGCAACCTGAACCAAAACAAGTCCAAGAGGATCAGTGAGTGTAGGATTAAAGTGAGGTTTGACGCCTTCAGTAAAGAAGTCCTTAGGTAACAGAGTCTCTTGGGAAGTGTTATTTTATTCAATATTTGATGCTGATGACTGATATCCTTGTGAAGGAGAATTTGATTCACTGAAGCTTGATAGTTCCTTTAGAGTCAGTGAAGGAAGACCTCACTGTCGTCTAGATATATGATGAGGGCCAAATGTAGCCATTTTGAAAGATAGTTTTTATAAAATATTTTAAATGTGATATATGTTATAGTCTCAGTGTCAAAGAGAAAGCACTTGAAAATTGAAAAATAGTTAAAACGAAATTAGTAAGCATCCAAGGAATGTAACTATGTCTGATAGCCACAACTAGCTGGAGATGAAACTGAGTATCAAAGGGGATAAAAGAGAGAGCTGACCAAATGTACAATCACGATTACTCTCAAGCTTCGCTTGAACCTCGGTAAGAAGGGGCTAAGTACTCTCGTGAAGATGAGCACCTTCCCAATGAACCAAAGACATAGTAGGTTTGTTTATTTAGGTACTAGGGCAACCCACCCCAGTCACCTTGTGTTCATCCCTAAAAGGTATGACCACTAAAGTTACCTCAAACCACAAAAAACACCGGGGGGGTCATGGTCGTAGATAATACGCTGTGTGGGAAGGACACTTGAGTCCCCGAATTAGCTCCAATATCCTCGAGGGGATCCCTAGTACACAAAATACCCATAAAAATGCAATTGAAGGTGGGATATCTTCTCTTACCCTCTGATGTTTTCTCGCGATTAACTCCCTTGTAAGAGGAGTGGTCCCGGATGATGTGAGTCAAACATAATTTTATCCTCATGAATGACACTAGTCTCAGTTTTGAAGTCTTGGGCAGTTTACTCACAACAGCTTATCCCAAGACTCTAGCTTAAAATAATATGTGTGTATGCTAAAAAAATAGTTTCTAATTACTTTTATTACATGGTTGATTTTATTTGAACTTGATTAATGTCTTTAGAGGGGGATTTGACGTATGGATTTTAGTGCGACTTGGACTCAAACCATGCAAGAGAAATGCTTTTAAATTTCCATTCAATGAATAAGATTTCTTACAAGGAGAGAGTAAGGATACAACATTTTAGAAACCACAAGTCCTAATGCAATCCTAGCACATGCAAAGAAATGCAGACTTGCAATTCTCTTACAACAAACCCAATATAACAGAAAATAACCAGCTAAAAACAACATAAAATTAAAAAAAATTCACTTTTGTTTACTCCCAATCAAATGTAATTAAGCTATCCTTCAAAAAGAAAAATGAACATGCATACAACCAACCAAACAAATTTCACAAGTGCAAAACCCAAGATCAAACCATAAACAAACCTATAAAACTCTAGAATCCACATAATTGGGTGGATGTCAGGAGTTGGGGTTGATAATGCGGTCTAGTAAGGCACATAGGGCATTAGTAGCAGAGCTAATATGTTGTCCAAGAGGTAGGAAAGTGTTATAACACTATGGAAGGCACAAGAGGGTGCATTACAAAAGATTGGTTTGTAAAATAGGTTTAATCAGGGTCTGAGCAGAGGCTGTGAACAACAATACTTATTTCAAAGCACACAAAGTGACCCAAATCTATATTGGGAAGCAAAAAAAGAAGTGGAGAGAGATAGAGATCCAGGGACTAGGAGATCAAATCCGGGAACTAAGAATGTCCCCAACAGAGTTGCCAATTCTTTTGTAGGGATTAATGTAGGGGTGGTGGACAGAAAACCATCTTTGATTTTCTAGAACCTAAGGTGGATGTAATCAAGGGACTTGCAAGAGTTATAAGATGCATGAAATCATATCATGTTAATCTAGAATTTAACAAAGCAACAAATAAGGATTACCTTATTGTCCTTAGCACAAATTCATTAGAGTTTTTAGTGTGATGGAGAAAGAATCTTCGGCCAGCTCTTAGATCAGGACCTGCACATAGAAAGGACACCAAGTAATATTCAAAACATATGAAAATTTAACAATCCAATACATAAACATATAGAAACATATAAAGTTAACATACATCAATGATAAAAATCAATATAACCATTGAATCAACATATACAGAAATAAGGTATCAATATCATGACATATACAAAATAGGAGTAGATCTATATTATTAGTTAAGAGAAGAATGATTACAATGATGATTGATGTATCAAGTCTTCCCATAGCTCCTAGCTCCTCTTTCTCTCTCTCTCTCACACACAAAAACATCTCAAAAACATAACAATGCACGAATTCTTATCCCCATTACTATGGCCTAGCCTCCAATTTATAGGTAATGGGAGGCTTAGTCCTTGCCAATTTCTTCACGAGTTTCATTTTGGAAAAAGCTAGGTGTTGCCTCTACTTTATTTCTCTTTCCTTCTTCATTTTATTCTGTTAGGATCGACAATTTCCTTAGACAGGTATGAGGAGAATGTTTCTAGATTTTTGGAGTTGACATTGAGTGTAAGACGAAGTGTCAATGAGTCAATTTGCGTTTTGACCTTCAGAAGCTTATGAAAATCTAGTAATGCAACTTTGTAGGAAAAACAGAGCATTCATCCCTAGATTATGACATTTAGTTGGGTCATAGATCGTGTTATCATGCTTTATTTATATTTCTAGGGTGCGTTACCTTGGAAAATAGGGTTGTAACTTAGGTTTTCTTCCAGTCTAGGGTGTTCTCCTTTGAGCTGAGGAGGTGGTCATTTTATGTATAACACAAGCTTCTGTAAAAGAATGCACTCATGAACTTGTTGCGAACTGAGCATGTGTGAGAAAGTGACTATGACCGATCAAGAAGTGACCGCAGAAGAACCAATCACAAGATCCACAGTAGGCTCCAAATTTCAAGTGTAGGTAGAATTTTGGAGGGTGTTTGTCGTAGTGACAACATTTGGTGATACACTTGTAGAACTCGAGCTTCCTGCCCTTGGTCAATTATTTTATGCAGGGTCTAGTTCTTTAGGGAGTATTTATTCATCATTCATATTTCCATGGCTTCCCCACTTACCCCATGCATAAACATAGTCCCCTTAATTACTTTACTTGGTTAAACAAAAACACAAGATTAATGGCCACACAACGTTTCAAATCAGGAAAGGGTAATGAAGTTCACAAGCTTTAGATTTTCAGAGTATAGTTTTTCATCTTTGGTGTTGCTCAGCTGCTAGCAGGCCTAGACAATACCTTTACAAAGTCACTTCAAGGACACAAACATTGCTCCATTGCTAGTAGGCCTAGACAATACCCTGACAATGTTGCTTGCTTCACCTCTCTACATAGGAAGCCTTTCTCTTATTTCACATTTATTTATTTATTTTATATAGGAATGTGCTTCACCACTTATTTATTTCATGGGAAGAAGAGGGATCCTAGCTTAATGAGAGCACAAGAGGTTGTCCCTTCAAAGAAGCATATATAAGACCTTTGATACTAGTTTGCTCGTTTAGATTTTCCCCTTTTTCTTCTCTACTTGATTGGATTATCCTAAAAACACCGAAACATAAAGACCCAAGTGTAGGCATTAGGTTTCTAGAATAGACATGGATATCATGGTTTGACACAAGGATTTCCTTACACAAGGATTCTATTTTCCTTTGGAACATCAAGAACCTAAAGGTGTAACCAAGACAAGGAATAAGGACAAAGAGTTAGCCAAATGTTGTAGTGTCACAAAGTCCTTTTCTATTTTTCCACATTGTCTTTCAAGCCCAAATAGGACACCCTTCATGCAAAAATATCATTAAACAAATAAAAAAACACAAAACACAAAACACAACAACGAAACAAAACTAGGAGGAAATAAAGAAAAGGAGGCTAACCAAAAAGAGGGTACAAGACAAAAGTTAGAAAACACGAGAAAATATAGAAAATGAGTGTAGGATGAATGTGCAAAGGAAGCTAACATGTATCTAAACCTACTAACCCAAGCAACTAGAAGGTCGAGTTCAAGTATAATGAAATTTCCAATGAAGCCACCATAGTTTTTCCTGACCTACAATCACAATGATATGATCGATTAAAACTGATATAAAGTTGTGTGCAATAGAAAAGATAAGAGATTGAATAATTCACACAACAAATTGAAGATCTTGCATGTCAATAGAAATATATATCATAGGCACTACCTATAACCAACTTGCGTCCTTACCTTTTCAGTAAAAACAATAATTACACAAACCTTAGAAAATTCTTGTGAACATATCTTCATGCACACTGCACTTCTTAGTAAGCACGAAGAAAGATCAAATTTTTTTATTTATGATGAAGATTTCCAAGTAGGATTTCTCCAACCATTCAAATATTAGTTCATAAAATTTGAAACAGTCTTCTTGAAAACTTTGAAATATTTTAAGAGACAAATTTTCATTAAAGACACAGTATCAAGATGATAATATTGTGAGGGGAAATGAATCTGAACATATTCATAAGGCTTGTCAAAATAGTGAGGACCTAACATAACCATCAGTGAAGGTTGGAGTGCCTAAACTGCTTGACAAGTACTCAAATAGTGAGATATTAAACCATACAGATCAAATAATGTAGGACAAATGTCATCTAATTTGTTGATGGGAAAATGGTAAATTGAATGACAGTCATCATGATCAGATGGGCTGATTAAAGCATCAAATTCCCAATTAGTAGTTCGAGGAGATAAATGAATTTGAATATCTCTATGAATGATTTGAATGATATAACCAACTTCTTCATGTGACGAATGTGAAACCATTTTCCTGTAACTAGTGACAAACTATACAAGAATCGTAATCATAAAAATATTTTAAAAGGAATTCTAGCACAAAAAACACATGAGACCAGTCAAGACATAGTGAATGAAGAAGAATTTGATTAACACAAAACTCACACATTCACTAGCACTCAAGAGGATTTTAGGTGTGATGAAGAAACATATTAACCATATAATATCTGTAAGAAAAAATAGGAGCTGATTATTCTCAAATTAATTTTATAGACATGATCACTTTGGCCAAAGATTATTTTTGAAATGATTAATGTCATGGTTCCATGATTCTATGAGAGATACACATTCCAAACTTGAGTTTGATACAAGATATTTGCATGAAGATGAATCAACTAAAGAAGATTCATGAATCCGATCAGAAATAAAATATTGAAAGCTTGAAAGACTACATCTACAATACAAAAATATTTCAAGAAGGAATTTACATCCAGTGAAACTAGGCAAAGAGAAACATTTCGTGAGAGAAACCATATTTGACTTAGTTCAAGGACCTTACCAGAGTTGTGAAATCCTAACATAACCATAAAAAAAATTGAAGTGCATCGACTCTCTGACAAGTCCCGAAACTTTCAAGGATTGTAAAATCACATTTTGAAGATTGAACCGGATTGTTCATGGTGTGAGGATAACTGCTACCACTAATTTCAACAAGATCATTACTAACTGGATGAAATCCATCTCTGTCACTGATTTGATCATATTTTAAAACTTGAACAACCATATTAGTCAATTATAAAGATTATTGTGATTGGAAATTCGAAGATGAATGAATCTAGGAAATTTCCTGAGCAGATGATTTGAAGAATTGTCTTTATGAAAAACAAGAGATGATGAGGAACGGAAAGGATACTCGATGATTTGATTGTTTTCTATTTCATCACTGATATCTTCACAAAATTGTGCAAATTGAGAAGTTAAATCATCATATGAAGGAGTTGAAGAGCATGGAGTGTCTCCATCGCAAGTAAATGCATCACAAATAGTAGGGCACAAGGGATAGTGAGATGAAGAGGAGGTTTTGGTAAGAACATCTTCTTTGATTAGATCAGATTATAAATATAAATATTCCAAATTAAAATCTTCTTTAGGAACAAGAATACTAGTTGGTGCACTTGGGCATCCATCATCATATATATCGACAAAGTCATCCTCATCAGAATGATTGTTGCCCAAGACTTGAGATTTATTATGAAAACTGATTATATTTGATTGACTACCAGTATTACTAGATTCAATATCATCCAAGAATGAGGAAACACCATATTCACATGGATGATTTTGAAAAAGAGAAGAAATATTGAAAGAATCTTCACCTTCCTGCTCCTCTACCTGTGTAATGTGACTACCTTAAACCTGATCGCAATTTTGACCAACAACTTGAAAATCAAGAGAGTGTGAAAAAAAGGCTGGTGGAGTAGATTGATCAAGTGGATCACGATGTTGAAGAATATATGGCAATCAAAATTAATATATTCTTCTTAACATGATAAGAATTTGTGAAGTTCTTTTGCAATTTGATCTTAGCTTGATCTTCATATTATTATTAGTATGTGTTTACTTCATCAAACTGCTATCAAAACAAAAGAGATAAGAACACAAAGTATTTGGCTTTCTGCCAGGGCCAAAACATCTCCCTCTTGGAGAGGAAAACCCACACAAAAATTCTTCTTATAGAGATTCCAATTGACAAATACCAAGACCATGACCCTTCACACATTTTTCCACTCCAAGACCAAGACATCAATGCCTTTCTCTGTCATTGCTAAGATCATCATCATCACTGCTGATGCCATCACACTACTGCTGCACCTTACTGAGATCATCCTTACTACTCCTTCATCATATCAATGAGATCTCTTTTACTTATTGATATCTTCACTATGACCTTGGTTCTATCCATTAATCAATGCACCAAGAGCTTTATTAAACATAAAGATTACTGTTGTGCCATATATCCATCTGCTCTTGGATCATCACTATACCCTAGTTGAGATCATCACGTTGACAGTGAGCATGCGAGAATGTATTTCATGATGAGGCTGTGATTGTGGCTGTAGGATCATTGTGATCCTTCTTAAACTGAGGTAGTGAGACTATACAAAGACAGTGAGGGATCCAAAGTTCTTTCCATCACATATATATACATTGAATGCTAGGAAATAGATCCACTGAGATGCGATACTATTCTTCACTGTAATGAGATCCTTACTATATAATTTATGCTAAGACTATAATGGTTACTGTGACTCTTCATTATGTCGAAACTGTATCCTCCGAGATTGATCATCTTTATCACTATTTTTACTATGGCTTATCATTATGCCAAGACTGTGGTACTATCTGAGAGAGCAGAGAAAGTTTTATGCCGAGACTATCTATCCATCCGACGTCCTTTCTTCTCCTTCTATCCATCTGAGTTGTAGCTTTCTTACACCTTATCCCCATACGAGGTGCAATCAAGTCCTTAACTAATTACCTTCTCGTAATGTAGATCTACTCCTTTATATATATGCGGAATTTCAGAGAGAGAAAATGAGTTCTACCTATACCATTTGCACTGACCCTAGATGAGTATTTATAGTGATTTTTGCTCCTATTTTGAGCTAACTTAAACTTGTGAACCAACAGGTCTTTAATCCATGCCGACATGACTTCCACTTATATACTTAATTCAATATTGAAACCGACTTGATGAGTTTAGTATCGATTTGCTTGTAGACTTCTTGAGCTTGCCAATGGGGGATTGTTCTTGGTTTTGGAGGGATGTTTTGACTTGAATACATTTTACATAGGATCTTAAAGAGCTCCTTCATACATTAATTGACTCTTTGAATTTATTATTAAATTCTAAAGACATCAAGAAGAAGCCTTTTACCTAATGATGCTTCTTGCTCATGAAACCCATGTAGCAAGGCATACAAAAATAATTTATTCTCATTTATTACATTGTTTACAACGATCATGTCATTATGAAGACCCAACCTAGTTATACTTTCTTCAACACTCCCTCTTAACAAGGGAGGTATTCATAATGGTACTTGGTCATCTCAATCTAAATAATTTCTCACAAGAAGAATCAGTTTTGCAATCCATCTATTATAGCATCATTTCAACCAACATTGTTTTCATTTAGCAAAGGCCTTGACTAATACCTCTATCTCTCACTTATATCAAAGCACACAATGTTGGCGAGACCAATGACTGATAGACATGCATCATCATTGTTTGTCTTAGGGTCATACCAACTTGGGTGTTCTCCGAGTATTCCCTACTAGGAATATTCTTATCTTAGGTTCCCATCCCTCAAGAATATTGGTCCTCTTGGCCACTCTTGTCTTGGATGCCCTACCACATCCTCAAAAAGTTTTAGATGCCACATGATTACACAATCCTCCATTCTTTCTTCCAAACTGAAGACAAGAATGTTGTGTCTAACTCTCCCTCTTAACCAGGGATGAGTTCCAAGTTTCTTTTCACTCAAAAACTTATTGAGTTCCTTTACTCATAGGAACCTCCTAGAGCTCCCTCTTACTTAGGGACTCTATCATCAGTACTTTATAGGGTCTTATGGTTGAATGATGATCCAAGACTTTGATGTCATCAATTTCTTCACATGTAGGGTTCAATTATCCATCACTTTTCTCCATTATGTCATTCCTTCTTTTACAAAAAGTATCCTCCTTGGATTAACATCTAAGACTTTCTTCATAGGGCCATCTATCTTCACCTTTCTTTCAATGGTGATTGCTCTAGATCACAAGGTACATAGTTGTGACATCCTTCATAACTCTGCTTACCTTGGCCCTGCACACATACCCAGACTTTCTCCAAGAGGTCAGAAACAAAAAACAAATCACATATTACCTTTTTGGTGATGGTATTTTCCAGTGACATCTTCTTGTAGGTATCAACACCCTGCATACATGTTGACATATCTCCCAAAGATATATGTTGGCAAGGGCATTCATCTTTTCAGAGTCTCCATATCTTTCTGGGAGATTTCCTAGTCAAATATTCTTGTTCACATGGATGTTGATTGCCTTCATCATGGTTGCATATTTCACAATCTCTTCCATCCTCACATCTTCCATGCCCAGGAGGTTTCAATCAGAGTAATTAAATTATAGCCAAGCACCTCAAACTTCATATGAGGACATATTACGTTGATTTCATCTGATGTGAATTATGTCTTTCTGCATCCTTTCAGAGGAGGAGATCCTTTTCCTTTTGATCATGCTTGATCCATGTTACCTACAACCATATGACATGACATTACAATATTAAATACAAATACAAGCATACATACCTCATTTTTCCTTTAGGTTTCTTCCAGCAACTTCCTAGATTGACAATATCTTCAATCCCTTGATCTGCTTCATTTCTCATGTCATCATACCTTCATCTCATTAATTCCATAAGTTTGATTTCCTGATGAAACACTTGCTACCTTCCTAGATTAGTGGATCCTCTGCTGAGTTTTCTATCAAAGAATCTTCAGGATCTTGCATATCCCTATCTAGAAAATGTTTCCTTTGTCCTGGATGACTTCTTCCTTTCCTTTAATGTACAATAAGTTTCCCACGAGCTACATCCTTCATGTTAGACTGCCATGGATTATGCTCTTCATGATTCCCATGGTGATATCATGAACTCTTGTTTTAATGCATCCATGATGTCACGATGCATCTTATTATCATGGTCATATCTGCAAGGACTTATGATAGGACCCTTTTGTGAGAGACACAATCTCACTCATAGTAGAGGTTTGTTACTCCCTCTTTCCTTCGCCCTTTTCTTTAGCTTCCTTCACCCTTACCTTCCTTTCTGTAGATATTTGATTCCTTTCTCTATCTGGCATAGAGACCAAAAATTGTTGATTGAGGTAACCTTCTTGTTCATGGACATTTGTTACCTTCCATATTAATATCAATATCAATGATGATACCTTCTTCACTGCATTTCAGAGAGTATATCTTCTAGCATTTCATGTAGCTCTTTTATGTCTCCTCTCTTACTACATGGGAAAGAGAAAATATTAAGATTTCTTATGAATTCAAAGGAGACCATGATATGTTCAATGAATTCTCTTCTCTAGAAGGATTCTATCAAACCTTCTTATTCCATGCAAGGACGTTAGATAACCCATCTATCATATAGATCTCCCTGCAATCATGAATTCATTGAACCATACTTGATTATAGAATGAAAAGATACTTACTTGATATGTGAAGATGAAATCGTTACCCTGATCATGATGGCTATTGATGAGGTAGATGCATTGATGCTTCCATCGGATGAGATCCTTGATATGAAGTTTGCCTTCTTTGCCTTCAAGATGTCTCGATATACAAACTATTGATGTAATTGTACTTATGGAACCTTGTAGTATGCAACATTGTATTGAGGTTGCTTGTTCATCATATAGTATGGCTTATATATCGAGTACTGTCCATTCGAGCTCCTATATATGCACTCAAATATATATCATTAAGTTCTGAGAATCAAAGATTTTAGGACTGTGGTTTTATAGAAAAGAATAGTGGAATTCACTGGTATGTTGTAGACCGAGATTGTGGGAGGCATCAAAGCTGTTGGTATGTATCCTGAGATCTGAAGGTTTCATCTTTTGACTATAGATCTCCAAAACCCTTGCTGCTGTAGACTGTCATTGTAGACTGCCTTTTGGACTTCGACCTTCTTCGAGATGATGTAGTCTTTGATTTATTTGTGGACATATTGATGAAATTCTTGGTGGTCTGTTAGTGATGACCATGGAGACAAAATATCTTGATGTTGTAGATTATCTCCTTGATCGAATAGAAAACAACCCTTTTTACTATATATTGTTGTTGTAGGCTGACCCTTTGATCTAGAGTTTGATCAAGATGTAGATCTTTATTTTCTTCAATTTTATTAGATGTTTTAATTGAAACTTAATATTTGCATGTATCTTTTATTCCCTCTCTTTGACTTCTAAAACCATCGCTCTGATACCATGTTGAAGAATCTAGGGAAATCAAAAGTAATGTGATTCTTCTTCAAATGATAACAATTTGTGAAGTTCTTTTGCAATTTTATCTTAGCTTGATTTTCATATTATTATTAATATGTGGTTTGTTCATCAAACTACTGTAAAAATAAAAAGAGACAAGAACACAAAGTATTTGTCTTTCTGCCAGGGCTAAAACCTCTCCCTCTTGGAGAGGAAAACCCACACAAAAATTATTCTTATAGAGATTCCAATTGATTAATACTATGACCATGACCCTTGACACATTTTTCCACTCCAAGACCAAGACATAAATCCCTTTCTTTGTCATTGCTGAGATCATCATCATCACTGCTGATGCCATCACACTACTACTGCACCTTACTTAGATCATCCTTACTGCTCCTTCATCATGTCAATGAGATCCCTTGTCCTTATTGAGATCTTCATTGTGACCTTGGTGTTATCACCTGGATTGAACCTCAGGCTGAAGGAAGGCAATGCCAGGGTAACCACAAACCACGCTTAGCCAAGTAGCTAGCCCTATTAGGCCAGGAGAGGGCTCTCTCTGTAAGGATCTCAGCCAAATTGACTGGATCTAGAAACTGATATTAGGCTAGGTATAGTAGCACAAGGTTTGATTTGATTTTGAAGGGTTTTGCTGGATCAGGAGGAGCCAAACAGTTAGGGCAAGGAAATTAGGTCAAACTATAGGGTTGTTATAGACATTTTTGTGCCTTACAGCTATAAGCATGAAATGTCCATAATCCAAGGGATCCAAAGTCCCTAAATATGTTGTTATAGCTCCTAAAGGAACAAGGTCAACCAATGACAGCTTCTCCCAAAAGTTCTCCACCAAAAACCACTCAGAACTAGTCAAATCAGGATCAATTCAGAAGCTCCACTAGCTGCCTGCGTTGCAAAGCACCCAAATACACTGGCTAGGTGCGTTAAAACGCACTTGAATGCACTACCCAGGTGCGTTGAGCGGGAAATGACAAGTGGCAGAGTCATTCAACGAGGTGGAAAGACCATGGAAGCTTCCAGAATCTTCTCCAATGACACTTGCCTCACTGAATTCGACCAAGTGATGAGTAAGAGGCTCTCAATCTCCAAGTGGAAGCAAGAACTGACAGAGAGAAGCCATAAGTCAAAACATAAGCTGACTCATCCTCTCTGCTTACATCTATATATGGATCCCTCATCCCAGAGATCCAGAGGTTGGAATTTTGTACTTTGCAGAGAATTGCTGTTGGTTTGAGATCGAGATTAGTACATTGGGTGATTTATGCTTTGTTGGAGGAGAGGAAGGGATTCCTTTGCTGGGAGGTAGATGCTGGATCGGAACTCACTTGGTTGTATCTCCTCTTGGACTTTCTTATCATATCAATAAAATTATTTGAGTTTCTCCTACATGCTGTGTATCAATGATGTTTTTTTATATTTGCATGTTTAGCTTAATCTGATCCTGAGCTTTTTATGAATTTATATCTATATCTTCGTGTAGTTTCTCTCTCTTGTGATCTTGCAGGAATTCAGTGAAGCTGGGCCGGTAAGGGAGCAAGGAGCTGGGAGCTATTGAAGAGAGGAGCGATTGGATCAACAAACTAGCGAAAGGCACAGGTTAGTTACATCCTTTCTCCTCATTTACATCTCATAAAGAAGAATACTCAAGTAGTTTTCCTTGTTTGTTGCTAAGGCACTATCACACCTTAGAGTGGGATAGGGGCGTTATGAATAGATACTTTTCCCAACAACAAATTGGCGACTTTGCTGGGGAACGTATCTAGTTAGTTTATTTGTGTTTCTATTGTTGTTCTTCTCATAAACTTAGGAGTGGCGAATCGAACTGCATTTGCCATTTACAAATGCAAAGTAGAGATCTGCCACTCTAGTCCACTCACTGGGCCTGTTTATGATCTAAACAAGCTGATCCAAAAATGCTCTAACTGCCCTTTGTGATAGCTCTTAGTCCTCCTTTAAATCATCCTTCTAATTGTACCTTATTGATAGCTTTTATCCGGCCAAAAACCTCAGATCAAACTGCAAACCGTGACCCAGAACCCAGAGACAATTCTCATTTCTGCTTCAGCGCAGGCTCTGTGAAGAGACTCTGCATTTCAACGCAGGTCCTGAGAGGGCTACCTGCGCTGCAATTCAGTTTCTCTGTGCAACAGGTGCGCTGATCAGCCTTTGCCCTGTGCAGCTGTGGTTCTTTGCATCCTTGTGTTCAGTTTTATCTCTATTTTTTCTGCAGCCTGTTATCAGTGTGTGTACCTATCTGAAAACCCCTTTTCTCTGCCTTAATTCCACCTCAGTTGTATAAAAGAAACTGTATTTGTTTTTGTGTATTTGTTACATCATTTGCAGTTTCCCATTACAAAAGTTAACTAGTCATACTGTCGCCCTTAGATCTAGACCTGTCCTAAGTGTCGTTTTGATCTTAGGAGTAAATTTGTTTGCTGTTGACAGTTGATTGCGCTTTTACTTTTGTCTTTTGGTTTGAATTTGTGAATTTCTAGTGTCGAAACAAGTGTTTACTTCAAAATCATAAAGTGTCGTAATCGTCTTTTTGATTTCAAAAAGAAACTTATTTGTGTTTTCACTTGAAATCGAATTCAAATTTGTACAACAACTTTCTTTTTAGGCATCAATATTAAGAAAGTGAAAACAAATACATGCATTTGTGCATTTGCATATTGATAGTTTGTATGGTTTGATTTAGGAAAAGTGCATTTACAGTGTGCTATTTGCTCTTTGAGAAAAGATTGTGTCTTTCTTTTCCCCTTGTAGCTAGGATTTTCATTGTTGAAAAGAGATAAAAGCTTTCTTATCATCTTTAGACTGCATTTAGGAATTGTATCTACATCTCGTGGTGATCCAAAAAGGCAAACTTCTAAAAAAGATCAACCTAAAATAAATTGAATGAACTTAACAACGCTTTGTAACTTAACACACAACATAGAGGTCTAGGCTAGAGACGTGTTCCGGCGTCGTAAAACCTGGTGACTGTCGGCCTCATTGATGGTTGGGTGATTCCTCCTGAGAGACGATAAGCGCTAGTACGGATTGTGCTCCCACGTACCATCGAGTATATATTGGGAGACCCCTATAGGCATAAAACCTTTATCCATAGGAAGGCGTGTCGGCCGCCCTACTGATCGCAATGCACTGAACACAACATTCGGGAAGATTGACCGCCCGTACCTTAAAAAGTATTCTGCGGTTTTGCGAAAGGTTTGGCACACCCTCTACCTAGAACTCCAGAGCAGTCCCTTTCGTTCCTTTTCAGACTCCTTAACGGAAAAGGTCCATTTGAGCACTTGTCACTTCAGGCTCATTAAAAATCGAAGGAGACTAGAGTCATCTTTTGCTTTTTCTCGAATCTTTAAAATTGAAAAAGCAAGTTCTGTCCAAGCTTCGTTAGAATTTATTTTAAACGGAATATTCATACCCTTTTTCCTGCGTTGATCTTTAGGTTGAGAAAATGGAGCCTACCAACCAAGGAATTCCCCTTGGTGGAAATCCTAGTCCCTTCTCCTCTTGGGGAGATGTTGGTGCACCCCATATGGCCACATTGTCGCTTCCAGGATTGACAATTGGCTTGCCGGTCTGGCTCTTCTCAACCAATGTCGTTCAGAACACCACTATTCCTGAACAGTCGAATCAACAGTTAGACCAGTCCAGAGTTACCCACCAGCCTTCTACTTCCTCTAATTCTTCCTCTCCTCCTTCCTCTTCGCTTGACAGGACTGGTAAAGCTAAATACCAAGTTCCTAAGGAGAAGAAGGAAAAGAAGAAGAAAGAGAAGAAGAAGAAGGAGCGAAAAGCGACTGGGGGCAAACGAGTGTCGTCTAACGAAAATCCACACACTGCACTGACCAGGCCTAAATCACCATGTGTCATTTGCAAGGGAGAACACTTTCACAGAGATTGTCCCTGCATCCCTCAGATACTAAGGGACTGGTCTCCCCGTTTGCACAATCCGGTGGCGTCCACCTCTGATAGCCACGTTGAAAGCACACCGTCAACTAGCGAAAGTGAAGTCCCAGGACAAAAAGGGAGAGCTAGATCTCCCTGTAGACTGTGCGAAGGCAACCACGCCATCCACCGTTGTCCCTTCTTAGACGAAGCGAAAAGAGTTTTGGATGATCGTCTGGTTTCACCATTACGACTTCCTCCTGGATATAAAAAACTCTTGCCGAGTCCTTCGTTAGTTGAGAATCCAGCTAGCTCGCTCAAGTGGTCAGCTGAAGCGCCAGTCATTAAAGATGAACCAGCTGAATCCATGCCCGACGAAAGTCAAAAGGTCGAGGCGACAGTTGACCCGGTCTTGCCTTCAGAGGTTTTATCTTCAAATGATACAGTCACTGAGGAGAATAAGGATGACACCGTCCAAATTCTCTTCATCAACACAGACTCCGACGAAAACAGGGGCAATCCAACCATTCCTTTATTGCAGGAAGGAAGTTCGTCAAAGCGATACCCGACCGTTTACTCGGTCCCACCACCAAGCAACCTAGTTGTCTCCTTCGACTGGAACCAACTAGGCAGACCCCGTTTGCCAGCAAGCATACCATTCAGAATTATCGTCCAAATATACAGAATGGTCATGGCTGGCACCATCATTGATGAGGGGGCATCTGTGAGTATCCTTTCCTCTATTGCTTTGAAAGCACTTGGTTCACCATCGCTTTTTCCTGAAATGAGAAATCTGACAGGCTTTGATAAAGGAACCAGTCGACCATTATGGATCCTCCCCAATGTGCCCATAACATTGAAAGGGAAGATCGTTCAAATGAACGTGATGGTCATTCAAGGACCCTTGGATTATAACCTACTCCTTGGACGAGACTATATATATTGCATGGGAGCCATCGTCTCCTCACTCTTTAGAGTAATGTGTTTTCCGCATGAAGGAAGAGTGGTCAAGCTCGTGGACCAGCTTTCATTTCCCAGATCACGCATCGCAAATAGTCATATACCATCCCTAAATGGTCTCTTCGCGCAAGAAATGTCTCAACCCATGGTCCATCCTCCCGATGAGCGCGAGTAATTCGGAGGGATATGACTGGAACCCAGGGGGCATGCGTCTTGGTCTGCTTCGGCAGGAAAACTTCAGGTATAGGGTAGTTTTCCGCGGGAGAATAAGACTGGTCTGTACCCCGTCCGTGATTGAGATAGGGGTTATTCTAGAATAAGATTCTTTTGTCAAAGTCATGTGAGTTGGCGAGCATCGTCGCTCACCTTTGTTTATCTCGGTAGACATCGCCGAAGAAGTGTTTTGTTTGAAAGATTAATAGAACAATCTTTGGGTGACCTGAAAGAGGTAGGCCTCTCTCGGTAAAACAATTGTTTTGGCGGAAGTGAAGTAGAGGTAACCTTGAAACTTTGTTTTATACCTGGGGGCATGCAAACCTTTTGGAGTGCAAGCAAGGGGCAGCTATTTATTTTTTAAATTTTTAGGTCCTCCCTTTAAACCTGTAGGTCTAACCCTTTAAACTCGTAGGATTAGTCGTTTCCGAACTTGCATAATGAAAGGATGCGGGGCATAGCTTTGTAAGGCGCAAGCTCCATAAAAAATGGCATCTTACATGAGACATTCTTATCATATGACTGGATTATCGAGCAGTTTTAGCACATAGTTCATGCTCGTTAAAAAATAAACATAAGATCGAGCAAGTGTTTCAACCCGCGTTTAAGCTCGTTAAAAAATGAACTATCTTCCGGTAAATAACCACCGTGAATGTAATATTATCAGCCATGAAAGCCTTGGTCGTGTTTGCACTGTCACCTCCACTTTTCCATTGGCCGATCATTCACCTCCATATGATTATTTACCCATTTTGAGGAACAGCTGTGAAGAGTGATTTCACTAGCCATCCTTGTGACACTGCCGTGCTTGGAAAATTCCAACCCTTACCTGGAATCAGCTGCTACCCATTTTATCACTCATTCCTCAAAAGACGAGTCTTCTTTAAGCTATTTTCATTTGACTCGTAAAATATGAAAAGATTGCCGAGTTTTGGCCTTCCAGCTCGTTAAAGCGATAGGAAGAGCTATCCCTCCTCTAGATTTTAATCTTTTTGGACCTGAGGGATTATTGCACAAAAAGATCGAGCGCTTGTTTTGTTCGGCTCGTTAAAACTATCGAAAATTCATCCCTTCTGTATTGTTTTATACTTTTTCGGACCTAAGGGATTAGATGACAAAAAAGGACTTTTGGAGTTAACTTTACGTACCTTTTCAGACTCTCTAAAAATGAAAAGGACCGAGTTATCTTTGTCGTTAGACTCGTTAAAAAGATTAATAGCGACAAACTTGTCTTTAGACGAGAACGAGTTTCACTATCGCTAGGCTCGTTAAAACATAGCGATGGGTTTGCCCGAAGGGCAAATTATAGAACAAGCATATGTTATCCTCCTCAAGCTTGACAAAAATAAAGAGGTACTGGTCAGCAATGACTGGGGAAAAATTGGGAAGAAACTCAAAGAACCTTTATCGGTAGCAAGTCGTTCTTGAACATGACACTTCCACTCCGTGCCTGAGTTGGGTTGGGTTGTTTCATTCACCGGTCACATCACCATGGTCTCGCCATACCATCCACCTTTGGGGTAAATGCTACCAATCCATCATATAAGTGTCGCCGATATGTTCAAGAGAAGTCATCCAGAGAAGTCAACCGTGTCCCATCCACTACCATACATTATACTTCATCCTTTCATGACCGCCACCCTGAACCATATATCATCAGATCGTTTTCACCTCCATCAAAATCATTTGCTCCGTTCCATGTCATCGATGTGGGATTCATTAAGGCCCTCCTTTGACGGATCGCTTCTTTTCGACATCAGCTCATTATCCAAGAAGTTGATCTAGGAACACCCCCTTCAGTACTTTGAAGCTTGCATGCCTCAATGGCAAGTTTCTCACTTCCGGCGACAGGTATACATCAATGACCTTCGACCGAAAGATTTTGCGTGGTGTTCGACGCCAAGTCCTTTATTCACACCACGTGAATTGTACTGCAGTACCTTGAGGGTCATTATCATTATCGGTGATTCCTCTCGCGCTTGTTAACAGTTTACATCATTGACTGGTAATCAAGCGATGTCTTTCCATGTTCGACTTCAAAACATTTCTCACATGGATCGACTTGTACTTAGAGTGAAGATCGGACGAGATTGAAGACCCCGGATCTAGTTTCATCCATCCAGGCTGTGATATATATTCAAGAAAAATAAAGACATTGACATGTACAGCACTGCAGAACAGATAATCATCCTACCAAAAGGATGATGATTTCATCAGAATCATCAATCTACCATCAGACGATTGTCTGTCCTATGTACATAAAAATGAATTTATAAAGATGAGCATGGGAATGCTCGCCTCAGCTAGATCATGAAAACAGTATGAAAAATAATGTATTGTATTGTATCTTATTACAGGTCTCCTCCCAACATTGAAAGAACTTCGGATCCTCCTAATAAAGCATTTCACCCGATAAACGACCTCATACTTTAGGGGGCAACTGTTATAGACATTTTCGTGCCTTACAACTATAAGCATGAAATGTCCATAATCCAAGGGATCCAAAGTCCCTAAAGATGTTGTTACAGCTCCTAAAGGAACAAGGTCAACCAATGACAGCTTCTCCCAGAAGTTCTCCACCAAAAACCACTCAGAACTAGTCAAATCAGGATCAATTTAGAAGCTCGACTAGCTGCCTGCGTTGCAAAGCACCCAAATACACTAGCTAGGTGCGTGGCAACGCACTTGAATGCACTACCCAGGTGCGTTGAGCGGGAAATGACAAGTGGCAGAGTCATTCAACGAGGTGGAAAGACCATGGAAGCTTCCAGAATCTTCTCCAATGACACTTGCCTCACTGAATTCGACCAAGTGATGAGTAAGAGGCTCTCAGTCTCCAAGTGGAAGCAAGAACTGACAGAGAGAAGCCACAAGTCAAAACATAAGCTGACTCATCCTCTCTGCTTACATCTATATATGGATCCCTCATCCCAAAGATCCAGAGGCTGGAATTTTGTACTTTGCAGAGAATTGTTGTTGGTTTGAGATTGAGATTAGTACATTGGGTGATTTATGCTTTGTTGGAGGAGAGGAAGGGATTCCTTTGCTGGGAGGTAGATGCTGGATCAGAACTCACTTGGTTGTATCTCCTCTTGGACTTTCTTATCATATCAATAAAATTTTTTGAGTTTCTCCTACATGTTGTGTATCAATGATGTTTTGTTATATTTGCATGTTTAGCTTAATCTGATCCTGAGCTTTTTATGAATGTATAACTATATCTTCGTGTAGTTTCTCTCTCTTGTGATCTTTCAGGAATTTGATGAAGCTGGGCCGGTAAGGGAGCAGGGAGCTAGGATCTATTGAAGAGAGGAGAGATTGGATCAACAAACTAGCGAAAGACACAGGTTAGTTACATCCTTTCTCCTCATTTACATCTCATAAAGAAGAATACTCAAGTAGTTTTCCTTGTTTGTTGCTAAGGCACTATCACACCTTAGAGTGGGATAGGGGCGTTCTGAATAGATACTTTTCCCAACAACAAGGGTGTTCGATGGGGCAAGGTAGGCACAATGATAAGAACCCTAGGGTTTGATGGATGAGGTGGAAAAGCAGGTGAGGAGCTAGGAAGAGCATGTAAACCTCATGGATTCTTCCTAAACTGAAGAAAACAAAGACTGTGAAATGGCTAGCCAAAACAGAGCATAAAAGTTATGGATTCTACCTTTCAGACTTGTATACATTCACATAAAGGTATGAAATGATGAAATGGAGTCAAAAATACATTTTAACACATGAAAACATAAGAAAAACTGAACTCAGCATCATACCACATGGTTCCCAAAGAAATAGTTGTAAATTTTCATTAATCTCCTGTTGTAACTGATACAAAATGATATTTTATCAAAGCATAAGCATCCCACTGAGTCCAGCCATTATAATGATTGAGGAAAAGCATCATGTAGACCCCAAACAACTCATCCTAATCTTAGCGAGTCAAATCCATGAGAGGAGTAGTTATTTCTAACAAAATCTGAACTGTTAACAAGAAAATAGGGTGGTCCAAGTGACTCATCCCTAATCCAAACAAACTGATACATTACAACTTATGAACTTGATTTACCTACTGTATTTACCCTAGTAAGTACTAGAAACATGATATTACATTCAACTTATCATTTACATGGATAAAATCATGATTTTCCAAGGTGAAAGTGAAAACTGGGACGAAACAGTGAAAATATAGACAAACTATCAAACACGCAGCGCCAGTGCTAGGCGTGCAACGCTAATGCTAGGTGCGCAACACCAATGCTAGGCGTGCCCTTCATCTTCAGGTGGAATTTTGAGTGCCTTCTCGATGTCCAAATTGGGCCCAAAATAGCATGTTGGAAATCTCTTCAAGTCTAATTTCCAGAACAACTTGAAGTTTTGCATTTGGAGTTCATTTTCCCTATCAAAAGTCAATTCTCCCAAAACTACTCAGCGCGCAGTGCCCAGGCCAAAAAAAGGGCAGAAAGGTCATGTTTTGAGGGTTTTTTGCCCTTTTGGTCAACCAATTCTACTCCAAAATCTTAGCAGATGTATAGGGTGCATGTACTCATCATTGTGAATCCAAAAATTTTCACAATTTCCTCATTTGATGCGCCAAAAAAGAGCGCAATGCCTGAAGTGCTGCGTGTTTGCCTTCCATGACTGTGCAAAAAATGGATTGAAAAACACAGCAACTTCCTTCAAGCTCAAAAATGGTCCATCATGCCCAAAAATGTGTTTTTATGACTGATCAAAGGTTAGAGGCATGTAGGGATTCCTCAACAAGTAGGTCAAGTCTCCTCTTCTCCTCTTGCTTGGTCAATTTGTCAATTTTCTCATGAGCTCTTTTGAGCTTACTCCTTGCCACTTGGTTTCTCCTTGCATAGTACTTGGCCATCTTCCTTTGTAACTCAACATCTCTGTTTTCTTTTTCCAATAGGGTCTCCAAGTGTGTTTTCACCTTCTCAAGCCAAGACTCTCTGTTCTCAGCTATGTCCTTGACCAATTGCTCATTTAAAGTGAGCTGCTCCTCCAATTCTGCCTCCTTTTGCCTTTCAAGCTCTAAGGCTTTTTTCAATCCTCTTGTTCTTGGCCTTTTTCTTTGTCCCTATTCATCATCCGGCTCTCCATAATCTCCATAAGCCTCATCAAGCTAAAACTTGGCTTTCTCAGCCTCCCTCTTTGCCTTGATGTACTTGGATTGCATCAACTCCTGCTTAACCTCTAGATGCTTGTTCTCTTGCTCATAAAAGGAGATAACATATTGGGCTCTTTGTAAATTAACCTCAAGCTCCTTGATTTTGGCATCCTTTTCTCTCAAGGCAGCTTGAGAAGATTTGTTTCCTCCTCATCACTAGTGTCCACATCTGTTCTCAGCTATGTCCTTGATCAATTGCTCATTTAAAGTGAGCTGCTCCTCCAATTTTGCCTCCTTTTGCCTTTCAAGCTCTAAGGATTTTTTCAATCCTCTTGTTCTTGGACTTTTTATTTGTCCCTGTTCACCATCCGGCTCTCCATAATCTCCATAAGCCTCATCAAGCTGAAACTTGGCTTTCTCAGCCTCCCTCTTTGCCTTGATGTATTGGATTGCATCAACTCCTGCTTAACCTCTAGATGCTTGTTCTCTTTGCTCATAAAAGGAGATAAAATATTGGGTTCTTTGTAAATTAACCTCAAGCTCCCTGATTTTGGCATCCTTTTCTCTCAAGGCAGCTTGAGAAGATTTATTTCCCTCCTCATCACTAGTGTCCACAAGGAGAAACTCCTTGTTAATGTCATGTTCTTCCTGCTGCTATTCGACCTCTGCTTCCTCAACCATTTTCTCTTTTCCTTTAACCTGTAATGTTGATGACAAAGGAAAGGCCCCTCCCACTTTCCGTAGGGTAAACACCTACCTCTTTCCCCTCTGATAGCTGAAAGAAAATGGCTGCAAATCGTTCCTCTGTGGTACACTGCTCTGACCATGCTCAGTGTGTACATCATGTCCCTCACTGCCATCATGCTCATCACATTCCTCATCATTGTCATCATCTCTATTGGGTGAATGAGTGGCTAGATGGAATGGTGATGTAGATGGTGTGGAGGTGGTTGGTGAAGAATGATCTGTTGAGGATGAGTGATAGGTAAGCTATGGTGAATGAGAAGCAGTAAATGGATGAGTGGAGGATGATGGAGGAATGTAGGAAGCTCGCTGAGTAGGTGTTTCATTGAATATTTCATTAGCTATGAAGGTCTCCCAAGCAATGCCTAGTTAATCTAAGTGATGGAGGACTATCATTTTGATAAGAGAATGATGGAAAATAATATGCATCTGATGAGTTGCTGTTATAGCTCCAAATATCACCCTTGGTATTTGTGATGCTTGGTTTATGGCCTAGGGCAACCCCTCCTTCTAGACTTGGTCCAAATATTTTAAAAACAGTGTTTTACTCCCTGTATGCTACTTTTCCCTGTCATAAAAGCATGTACACACGAGTCAGTCTATACCCAACCCACGTATATGTGTTAAAACACTTAAAAAAATTAAATTTCCTTAATTATGGGCAGAGATCATGGGTTTTACCTGTTGATTACCTCCTAGTGCCCATGGCCCAACTATTCCCAACTATTTCCCAACTAAAAAACTAATTTGGGAGAAGTATAAAAAGACTTCAATGGGAAGGCCTTAAGGAGGGGAGAAATGATAGAATTACTATACTGAGATTATCCCTTGATCATGTCTGAAGTATCCCCATGCTTCAAGAACTTCCCCAAGTTCATGAAACCCTTGTTTCCTTGAGTGTTGATATTCTTTCACTTGTTGGAGATATCATGGTATTGGTTATGGAAGGAGGCTGTTGAAGACTAGGACTAGATAGACCTGGAGGACAGTTCCACTTGGAGTCGGAAGAGGAAGAATCAGGGGAACTCTTTCCATGTTTATTATAGTTTTCTATAATAAAAAGAAATGATGTCTTGTTCCCGAGATCGACTTTGTTTATGCATCAGATGTTATTGTTATGGTTTATATATGAATGACTATTTCAATGTATAACTAACCATCTACTTATATGATATAAAGTTGATTTCACTAAAATGCTTTATCTATATGCTACTATGTGTATTCGAATTGGTTGATTTGCAGGTTCGAAGATCATTAGGAGTTGCAGAGGGTTTGAACCCTGGTTGGAACTACCTAAACGAAGGACATCTGGGTATGTTCATCCTCTCATAGTTAGCTTGTTTAAGCATGTTGCCTGAGTTTTATGTGTGTTTCTTGCTATATATTACTCTTGCTCTGATAGGGTTTTGACCCAAAGCCCTAGGGGACTTATTCCCTTAATAGTTGGATCCCTTTTCTGAGCAATATATGTCATATTGTCAATACTTTTGAAAAGGTAATATGGAAAACTCAACATTCTTACCCTGGTAAAGTGCATGAGAAGCTTGAAATGATATGAGTATAGTCTAAAAAACCTACCCTCACATGTGAAATACCTCATGATGATCTTCATTAATGGCACATATTTGTCCAAAAGATAAGAGAAAGGGAAAATTATTTTCTTATCATTTTTGAACCTTGTCTTAAGATATGGCTCATAAAAACTATGATGTAGATTTCTTTGCTTGAACCATTTCTCTCCTGCATTTGGAATTCCAATGGCATGTGATATGATGGCAGGAGATATAGTGAATGTGACCCCGGCTAAAGTGACCTGGTTGTTTTGCAAATTGAGGATGAACTGCTTGGTTAACTGCTGATGAAAATTCATCCTTTCAACCCTTTGGAAAAACTCAAAACAACCCATGTACTTGAAACATGATACTACAAGTGGTGATGCCATAAGTTCTGTAGTATCAGTGGGTTCAAATCTGATAATTCTCCCTCCTTTCTTGGCTGGCCTCCTTGGCTGTCTTTCCCCTTCTTCTGAACTACTGTTTTCTGCCATGCTTTTTAGGTGAAAATTTGAGGGACTAATATATATGTCAAGGTGAGTGAAACAATGAGGAGGTGGAGTGAAATACAGTCAGGATGATTTGGAAGGTGACAAAGTGCTGTAACTCTGATCAAATAGGTGATTTTGGAAACATACAAGAGAGATTTTCTAGGGTTTCAAAATTTAGGGTGTCAATTTGCTTAATTGATGGAGAAAAAGAGATATTTGGCCACTTACTTGATGTATGCAGGTACTTGAAGCTTTTGTGGCTTGAGAAAATGAGGGAAATGGTGTTTTGGCACTCCTAGGGTTTGTCAGGCTCCTCTGGCCAAACACGTAGCACCAAGTGCCAGCGTGCAGTGTCGTCAGCAAACAAGCCCTTCAACGCACAGGCGCCAAGCGCCGTTGAAATCTACTCTGGCTTGGTCGGGCAAACGCGCCCTTCACTACAAAAGCATGTAGCAAATCTACCCAGCACACAACATCCTCAGCAAATGCGCCCTTCTGATTTCTTCAAACCTTCACTCAATTTCCTCTTTGCCAAGGAGAGCTTAGGGTGCAAAAAAGCTAATGAAGTTTTGAAAAATGCTTTTGAAATTTTATATAGAGGATGATTTTGATTTTTCTTTAGAAAAATCCACTTTATAATGTTTGTTTGGAACTTTTATTTTGTTTTCAAATCTCTTTTTGATGCTTCTCTTCCTTTTTCTTTTTTCAAGTGGATGATGCTTTGATTGAGCTAATTTCTTGAATGGCTCATTTCGTGCAGTGAGGAGAAATGCTTGGGCAGCTTATGGGAGTAATTATTACATAAAATGACTTGAATTACATTAAAAAAAAAAAACAAACTAAAATACTCTGTTTTCATCTCAAAAACATGTTTTTGAGATGAAAATTACATAAGTGAAATAAGAACTTTGTACAATAACCATGACTTGCTACCAATCACTCTTTGTTTATTGGTCTTCCTCATACCTTTGCTACCCTTTGTTTGCACTAAAACTATGCTTTGACCTTGGAAATGAAACCTAAGACCTAATGGAAACATGACTGCCTTGACTCTAAAAATAACATAACTGAAACCATATCTGAATGCAACATGGATATGGGTCAGCAAATGTACCTCATGAGGGAAAATTTGATTTTCTGAGAGAAGACAACCATCAGTGGACCATTTTGGCATGACCCTAGTGGAATGATTAAAAATTTCAGTATGAAGCACCTATAATGAAAATGCAAAGAGCAGATTTGATCCCTGATGGAAGTATGCATATACTCACACTAACACTTGGTTCTATCCATTAATCAATGCACTGAGAGCTTCATTAATCATCAAGATTATTGTTGCGCCATATCTCCATCTACTCTTAGATCATCACTGTACCCTAGCTGAGATCATCATGTTGACAGTGAGCATGCGAGAGTGTATTTCATGATGAGGTTGTGATCGTGACTAGAGGATCATTGTGATCTTTCTTAAACTGAGGCAATGAGACTATACAAAGATAGTGAGGGATCCGAAGTTCTTTCCATCATATATATATATATTGACTACTAGGAAATATATCCACCGAGATGTGATACTATTCTTTAATGCATTGAGATCCTTACCATCTCATTTATGCCAATATTGTAATGGTTATTGTGGCTCTTCATTAGGCCAAGACTGATCATCTTTGTCACTATTGATATTGCGGCTTATTATTATGCTAAGACTATGGTACTATTCAAGAGAGCAGAGACATTTTTATGCCGATACTATCTATCCATCTGAAGTCCTTTATGCTCCTTCTATCCATATGATGTGTAGCTTACCTGCACCTTATCCCCATCCGAGGTGCATTCAATCCCTTAACCAATTACCCTCTTGTAATGCGGGTCTTCTCCTTTATTTATATGCAGGATTTCAGAGAGAGAAAATGATTTCTTCTTCTACCATTTGCGCTGACCCTAGACAGGTATTTATAGTGGGTTGTGCTCCTATTTTGAGCCGAATTGAACTTGTGAACCAACATGTCTTTTAACCAAGCCGACATGACTTCCATTTATATATTTTAATTGAATATTGAAGCCGACTTGATGAGTTTTGTATCGATTTTCTTGCAGACTTCTTGAGCTTGCCAATGGGGGATTGTTATTGGTCTTGGAGGGCTGCTTTGACTTGAATACATTTTACATAGGATCTTAAAGATCTCCTTCATACTTGACTTGACTCTTTGAATTTATTAATAAATCCTAAAGACATCAGGAAGAAGTCTTTTACCTAATGACACTTCTTGCTCATGAAATCCATGTAGCAAGGCATACAAAAATAATTTATTCTCTTTTATTACATCATTTACAAAGATCATGTCATTATGAAGACCGAACCTTGTTATACTTTCTTCAACACACGGTAAAAAGAGTCATATCATGTAGATGATAGAGGAAAACAAAAATTCAAATCAGATTCAAGACTAGAGTTATGAGTGTTAATACCATCTTTAGGAATGGAAAAATTGGTTTTAACCATAGGATTCATGAGCCATTCTGGGATTTCCTGTATTTATTTTGAATCATGAAAGCAGAAAGAGGATGAGAATATGGATTAGGAATTTGATGTGCATATTTCCCAACTTTATTATCATCACAAGGAGGTGCCCTCATCAAAATTGGAAAAGGAGGAGGACAAGGAACAACAAGAGTAGTAAATTCCTCCTATGAAATTAGAGGGGTCTCATGATTTACAAGAGTAGAAACATGAGGGAGTTCAGGTTCATCATGTAAAGAGATATGAACCAAACGCTAAAAAATTTGTTTCAGGAAATCCCAATATGTATCTTCTTCAGGAAGTTCACAATAAAGGTGAAGGAATCGATTAAAGAAATTGTCAACTAATTCATTTGACTTCATTCTTAACTGACTAATTATTTTAAGAATGTTTCGGTAATAATACCTATCAAAGGATTGATAAATATCCTGGAGGAAATGATGAAAATAATGGATGGAAGAAGATGGTAAGGCATGACACCATCGATTAACATGACCTTCAAGGATGAGGAATAATGTCACATATGAAAAATATTCATCATTAATTTCATAATATTAATAAAATTTAAGAAAATAATACATGTGCTCGGTTATGGATGTTCCATCCTCACCATCAAACTTCAATTGGGACAAGTGATGAAGAGGCTCATCGGGGATTGAAATTTTACCAGGGGATAGGTTTGAAAAACACCTCGGGAGTATGATTTGAGTATGAGCCATTTAATATAAGAGATTCAAAACAGAATCAATGAGCACAACTGTCATTTGGCCCTCCTTCTAGCACCATTTGTTGATGGCATTGGAAATCCATCAACCAAGGGGGTCTTCCCGATGTGAATTCCCAATTAGATATCGCACCATTTAGAATAGGATCCCCATCCAGAGTATCGACTTAGTTTCCATATATTCTTATAGATTTTCCTTGGCTTTAGCTGTTAGCAAGAGAGAGAAGCGTGTATGTGCCTTTGCGAAAAGAAACTAAGTGTGCTTGGTGAATGTTTGGTTGTAGGTGTATCAAGGTTCTTCTACTACAAAGGGAGGAATGGTGAGCCTCTATGAGAGAGGTAATAGTACCACCCTATTAGAGTAACACACAATCAAAAAGAGAATCACTTAACATCAAGAAAAATAGTCCACATAGATGTGATGATTATTACAACTATTAAAACACATTTTCAATTAGATAAGCACTAAAATAACTGAAATAGTTCAACTACTTTAGTACAGGTGAAAGAAAACATGAATCATAAACCTTCACAAAATAATCTTGTTAGCTACCTATACCAATAGGTTTCATTTTTCATGATTGACATGGGAAGTGCCAATATGATCTACGTTGGGGATGCAAAGATCTCATATTCTGATGGAAGACACACATTTACATTTGGTTGATGCTGCCCTATCTCCCAATGGGTGATCCAACAGCTTAAGCTGGGTCAGGCCATGTTTCAATTTTTGTTATAGATTAGAGAAAGAAGTTTGTCCAAACAGTTCAATCTTGGCAGACAAAGTAGTTAGGTAGAGAAAGAAGGTTCCCAACTGTTTAATCTGGGGCCTTGGAAGCAATAAGGATAGCCTTAGATAGAAAATCAAAAGAAAAGCCAAAAGGAAAAGAAAAGGCACCTAAGGGTTTGCAAGCCCAAATGCACCCTCCTTGAAGTAACAAAAAATGCTAGGAAATAGGCAGGGTAGGCAGTGGAATGTTGCAGAAAGCTAAATCCAAGTACATTACTTGGAGTAAATCAAATTGGCCATCAACAGAAAAGGCAAGAGCAGTGGCCTAAGTGGCAGAGTGTTAAATTCGTCACTAACTTCCCTCATTCCCTTCAAAGTTTCTTACTAACCTCCCATGAGGACTACAGGATCTGCCTGACCAGTCCTCCTTGTGCTCTTCATTTATACAAATTTGATGTCATAAATGACTTCTTTCTTTGAAAAGAAGCCACATTTCTTGTCTAAAAATTCTTTTCATTTTGATCTACTCCCTGACTAAGTTTGATTCCCAAAAAAGCTTAGTAAACACCATTTCCCATTCTCATTCCCCCCAGTACTAACTACTGACTGTATCTACACTAAATCCCTTATGTTTTCCCTTCCCCCTACTATTATAACACCATGGTGTATAAACCCCTAAACATGTATAATATCCCCCCTTGTTAGCACTATAGCTAAATAAATTTGTTTAAGGGAGACATTAGTCCACCAGGGACTATGGTCAACCCTGTCATGGGATTACTCTAACCTCTGGTTAGAGTAATAACCTCCCCCTAATCCATCATCTCCCCTCTTTTCGAAAAATTTCACAAAAGGCCCCTTTCCCTCTGCTTAAACCCACTTTAAACCCTCTTTCCCCCCACAGATTAACCCATACCCCGAAAAAACCCACGAAAAACCCAAAACCTATAGTCCCGCGCCACAAATATTAAATCGAATATTTTAATAGTTGGGCGGGACCCAACCCGAAACTGCGCCTTTGATCAAGAATACCCGCCAACCGTTGATCGTCCGCCGCCCCCGATCCAACGGTGGGCGGTCAATCTCAGATCCCGACCCGTCGCCCTTTAACGTCCGGGGAATGGCGGTATTGGGGGCCGTACCCAGGACGCGTGGCAAGCGGCGGGGTTGTTCGGGGCCCCCCTCCCCGATACCGCCTTTGCGCAAAGGTGGTGCGGGGAGACCGCTTACCACCTCCCCGTTTACCACCTCCCCTGCTACGTCAACTACACGTCACCATGACGTTGCGCGACCTCCGCCCACCCGCGCGTCACGTGGCCCTCCACGTAGCCCTGCCACTGTTCTCCGCCCGCCACTGTGTCCAGCCACGCTGGCCTCCAGCTCAACGTCCACGTCACCCTCCGTACCTCGGGCCCGCCATGACGTCATGCTGACGTCATTGGCGGAAAAAGCGCCAATGACCCTTTTTGCCCAAATTTGTCGTTAAAAACAGCCAAACTAGCCGTTTGTTGTCATTTTCAAGCGAAAAGGACGCAGCCACTGTTAACCTGTTCACCGCGAAATTGCCTCCGAGCCATCAAATTCAAAGTTGCGGCTGCCATCACTTGTCAATCCAGCTGCAGTGAGCTCCCCCTGCTCGGCCCGAGGACGTTCAGTGCTATTTTTCCAGGTATTCACCGCAAGTTCCTTGTTTCGCCCCTATGCATGCCATTTCTATGCGAATTCTCCAATAAGCATCGCTCAAATCCTAAATTACACACTGTCTACTACTGAATTTGCAATTAAATCAACCCACATTGCCCCAGCTCCAAGAATTTGACATTCAAACGATAATTCACGGCTTGAAATTTACAAATTTAGCCCCGAGTTGCCCGGCATTGTTCCCTTTTGCCGGGTGGAGGCCCAAGTCTGCATGTCACCAAATTGAAGCCCGCACACCCTCTGCAATCATCCTCATCAATTCACAATCCCTGTGAAATTACCAAAAAACAGCAGAGACAAGTCTGCCAAGCCTGCTTATTCCACTTTGAAGATAATTTCAAGCATTATCTACAGTGAGCCAGTCACTTAAGCTTTGAGGAACCTTGCAAACCATTGCACTCACCTGGTTCAAATTCAGACTACACAATGGCTGCTCCTGCACCCACAGCCCTCAGTGTTGCTCCTATAAATGCACCAAATAAAGACCTAGAGTCCTTGCCTCTTGCTGACAGGGACTACCTCATCGAAGACTTTGTGGGTAACAGGGACTTTTTGCAGACCTTCAGGCAATTAAGAGATGACTACCTGAATGGCCAGGATACATATGGGATATGGGAGTCAAATCTGCCATACTATTGTCTCCCCTCTGTCAATGTTTTTCCTGAGATTATTCGCCTATGTGCTGAAAATTATGATGTGCAGCACAGAGCTATTAAGTCTCCATCTGGGAGCATCCTCTTTCACATTAATCCTGAATCCATCAATAAGATGCTCCACTTTGATCAAACTGAGCTGCTGTTCCCTTTTTCCATGAATTATCTGCTGGACACTGGTGCCAAGATGACCAGTGAGGATATTCAGAAGATCACCAAGACATTTATGAGACCTGAATGCCAGCCCACAGGGCCACCTCCCTACTTGGATGTTTATTTTACTGAGCTAGGCAGACTATTGCTGGACATGATTGCTTATGTGTTGGGATACAGAACCAGTGAGCATGTGGATGAAACAATGCTGGTATTGTTAGCTGCTTACAGCCCAGGCCAACCCCCTGCCCGCAAATATAACTTTGCCAAGTTCATAGCTAACAAGATTCATGATCAGTTGTGCAAAGTAGACAGACAGGGTGTCTTCAAGTACTCATCCTATATCTACCACCTTTTCATGTACTATCAGTCTGAAGTTTTTCCATGCTACATCAAAAAGCGGGATTATAAAGGGAAAAGAAGATCTGTTATCTTCTGGACATCTGTCTTTCACGAAGTCCAAAATTCACCCTATTCCTATTGTGAATTTATTGACCAATTTGTATACCCTGTCTCTTGCTTATTGATGAGGTCCCCTCCTCCCAGAATATCAATTGAAATACAGAAGGTCCTGCAGCTCTCCAAGAATTACAAAATAGGTGATTGGTACCTATATGAGGATCATACAGTCATCAGAGTCTATGGCTGTGAGCTCTGTCCATACAGGCTCCCAAAATATGTGCCTATGAGGATATTTGCCTTGGAGTATTATAGGCAGTTAATTCACTCTGACCTCACTCACTTTCACAGCTCCAAAAAGAAAGCCCATCTCAAGTTCAAGCACCACTTGGGCCCCTTCATCATGAATAAAAAAGAAGGATGGGAAGATGTTGACCTAATCCTCAAAGACAAATACAAGCTATCACACAGTTTCCGGTGGGTCCCTTACGACCCTGAAGGCTTCATTACTGCTAGAAGAGTCAAGTACAGGCTACTAGGTTATAAGCATTGCAAATATCCACACATTGAAAAATATGCCAACCAGCAAGAATGGCAGCAGGATACTTTAATTGAAAAATTAACTGAAGAAGAGATAATGCAAAAGAATGTCAAGGAATTGGAAAAGACTCTTGACCTAGATTCTGTGTAGTAGGTACCCTTCAAACGACCGCACTCAGCAGGAGAAGGGACCTCGGCCTCAAGAACTGCACCAGCCACACAGGCACCTTCTACAGCAGCACCAGGTACAGACAAAGGGAAAGGAATAATGGGTGCTGAAGAAGAAGCCGTGAAAGAAAAGCCTGCCCCTTCAAGTGAGCAGCAATAAGGGCAGCAACCAGGGCAGCAACCAGAGCAGCAACAAGAGCAGAATCCCCCTCCACAAACTGAGCCACCAACAACTCCAATTTTGCAGACTCTAGCACAGGAGGAGAGGGGTACGAAAAGAGATAAAGAAGAGTCCACTCCTGCTAGTGGATCCTCCCAACAACCCCAGACCAAAAGGCAAAGGGCTGACTCCCCAGAGGTAGAAGACATCACTAAAAAAGTCCTTGACAGTTCAAAGAAAGACAGGGAGGGCAGCCAACATACAGGTACAAGCTCCTTTCAGCAGGAGCAGGGATTACAACTTGGTTTGGAGGTGTCCTCCTCCTCTCAGCAGAGCAAGAAGACCAAAAGCACTAAGGCTTCTTTCAAGCAAATAAAGGCACATAATGACTTGTTGAGGGTGGAAGTCTATAAACAATTCCTAAATGCAACACCAGCCCAAAAGGAAAGGCTAATGTCTGTATATGACATTCAAGAGGAGAAAATGATCCTCAGCCATTTCAAACCTACAGTGCCCCATCCAAAATCAGCGGCAGATTATGTGAAGACAAGGGTGGAGGTCCTAGCCAAAGACATCCATCCCATGGACCAAATTGAACTCCACAAGCAAACTGGAGAGATGGTCTATGCAACCTTGGTGGACAGGGCAACCATGGCCCATGAACTAAAAGAGTCACTGAAAAATACCAACATTCAGTTGGATTTTGAAAGAATGTCCTCCCTAGCCAAGGACAACAGAATAAAATCACTTGAGGACATTATTATCGACCTGGGACATGATCCTAAGGATCCAAAGGGTGTAAGGGCCCTTATGAAGAAAAAGGAGGATGACCTCAATGCATTAAAGAAGAGGTTAAAGCTGCTACCCACAGAGCACCCTCAAACAGCAGAGTTACAAAAGGAAAAGCAGGTCGATGAGCAACTGGACCTCATAATGCAGCTAAACTAGAAGGTCCTCGATTTGGAGAAAGAGCTTGAAGGGGCATTACAAGATAAATAGGGAGAATCCACATCCCAAGCTCCTCCAACTACTTCAACCACTGCAACAACTACAGAGGCAGCAGTGGCTCCCACAACAGAAGCAGCAGCAACAACAACAGCTCCAGATTCCAGCACAAGCGTGGAAGAATTGACTAAGGGCGTTAAAGAAATGGAGCTCTAGGCAAATGAAATAAAACAGGCCAAGGAAAAATTGGCAGAATTAGATGCCAAATATGATAAATCAAAAATAACTGTGGCAGAACAAGGCTGAGAAATAAAGGCCCTAAAGGAAAGGATAAAAGCCTTGGAGAAAGAGCCGAATCTGGAAAGCACCATGGCTGAAATAAAAAGGATTCTATGGGCCAAAATTGACCAATCCATCACTAAGCAATGGAAGTCAATTAAAACTATACATGAGCAAATGGATTTAATTGGCCAGGCACAGACAGAGATTCAAAGGGCCAAGACAGCGCTGGGAAACAGGCCTGACCAGGCCAATAGAATGATAGACTTTTTGAACAGACAAGAAAAGGAGGAACTGGCAGCCATTGGCATAGTCAACAGAATAGAGGCTGTCCTCACAGCTAAAAAGGTAATCACTCTCAGGAATTATGTACAAACTGTGGAGAGGAAGTGCTATGAAATACAGGCTGAGGTGGATGAGTACCAACTCAAAATGGCAGCACTGCAAGCAAAAGGACTGCCCAGCCTACTAAGCGGTGCAGGAAGACTGATCTCCAGAGAGCAGTATACCAACAGGATGGCAACTTATATTGAAAATCAAATCACTGCATCTGGCAGTACTTCTGAGGAAACAGGGCCTCCAACAGGACAAAGCCTATACAATAAACTTGAAGGCCTGTTTTTATTGAAAATGAGGTAAATCACCTTTTTGAAATTCCTCCAAATTTTTACAGATATACAGAGGCTGATGAAACTTTAGTAAAAATTCGAAGACATCAGTTGCCCAAGGAGGATTGGTGGTAGGCAATGCTTCAAATTCTGCCATGATAGCTCCAGTTGTTCGGTCATTGCCAGCTCCAACTCACTAGAAGACAAACAGCAAAATAAAGTTAGCATTTAAGGCAGCTGAAAGGTGACTCAGCACATGGAGAACGACAGCTAGCCCAAAGGATAAGAAAATACGCAAATTTTGGACAGTGTACCCTCAGCCGACTCCAACAGCCACCAAGTCAACAGTTTCTGACTATTTTGGACAGCTAAAGCACTGAAGAGTTATTACAGCATTAACTTTCTCAGCTACAAGGCTCCAGGAGTTGGCATAACATTAATGATCCATTAAGTCATTTCCTTGATATTTTTCTCATGTAAATTTTGTATATATACCCCCCTTAGCAACGCATGAGGGGTTGGTGATTTTCACTCTGAGGCAAATGTATTGTACACTTTCAGATTATCTAATACAAAGGGCTGGACCAGCTCAGTGATTTCCTGAATATCTGATGTCTTGCTGATGACATGCGTGCTGTTACAGAATTCTTGTGCTGTCTGATGGAATAATAAGTTTTTCTCAATCTCTGTTTGTCTTCTTATGTTATTAAATCATGCTCATGTTTCACTAATCTAGCAATAGAGAAAAGGGATAGTGCAGGATATGTTTGGTTACACCTTGTGCTCAATCTTCTATTGCTGTAAATGTTTTCTTCAGAATTAACTATGGACATGAATTCTTAATTGCTCATGTTTTTTCATTAATTCTTTAAATATGAATGTTATCTAGAAATTCTTCACTGCTTCTAAATAATATTCTCACTTCTTTTGCATATCAGTTTATTGGAAGATTCTTAACTGCCTTTCATGAACTGGATACATCACACTTAATCACAATTTCAAAGCGTTGTTTCTCAGACAGTTATCCAGCTCTGCAGCATCACTACTGTATCAACATAGCACACCAAACAACTAAAGGACCACTGACTCCATGCCCAATGGCCTAGAACATTCTAGTGAGCACATATATATCTTGACTGAAGGCACCATCCAACCAAGTCCAAAAACAAACCTTGAGCATCATAGCTAGCCTAAAAAATTCTACACAAACAAAGCTAAAGCATAAAGAGAGAGCCCTCTCTGGTCATAGGTAGGCCAGAACCTGTGACCCAAAGATTGGTTAGTGGTTACCTCGGCCGTATTCCCTTGGGAGTCAAAGGGAACAACCTGAGAGTTAACATAATTGGCGACTCCACTGGGGACTCCTCAGGATATTCTAATTTCTGTATATTTCTTAAAGCTGCTTCAGTCAATTTTCATGCTAGCTTTAAGATATACACAGTCATTCCAAAATCTTATCTGGCCCTTGTAGACTAAAATATTCCAAAACATACTCAAAAACAAGTTTAGAAGCTGGCTCCCAAGAAGAATCCGCGATATACAAGGTCAAATCCTGACCCCAATCCACCAACTGTTTTTGAAAATCCTAATACAATCCATAAAATCATTAGGAAGCAGCAAGGACAGGAAACTCTTGCTGATTTAAGTCCTGAGACAGCTTATCCAAACCCTGTCCCAACTCCAATCAAGGTCCTATTTCGGTCTACCCTTGATTCCCCCAGTTCACCATCTACATCTCAAAGCCCTCCTTTCAAACCTCCATCCACTGCACATATTCCCTTGACCAACACTCTAGTTTCTACCGTTCCCACTACCCCTGTTGTACCCGTCGTTCATGTTATCCCAGTTATCCCTGTCAACCCTATAAATCCTGCAAACATGGCCAATAGATATGCACCCCTGCAGTTGCCTGCTAATGCTGCAGCTCTACCTTAGGACTACCAATCCAAGATCTCATATTTTGACTCCACTGGCCCTTTCACAGCAATTCAGCATGCCAAAAGGATGCAAAACCATTTTGAGAACTATGAAATAGATGATGACAGTGTGAGAATGAGAATCTTTGTTCAGAGCCTGACAGGGGATGTAAGAACTTGGTTTAGATCACTGGCTGTAAATACCATCACAACTCCTGATGAGGTTTATCAAGCCTTTACTAACAGATGGGAGAAAAAGAAAGATCCCCTGCACATACTTGGTGAATATGATACAATCAAACGAGGTCCTCAAGAGACTGTTTTGGAGTATTGTGCAAGATTCAACAATGTATATAACGCAATACCACAGAACTTAAGACCTCCTCCCGATTTAGCCTTGTACAAATTTCCTGATGGTTTTGACCCTGATATGCCATATCAACTGAAGGAAAGAGCCCTTGAAACCCTTGAAGATGCCCAAAAGGTTGCTGTCACAGTAGAGGCTAACCTGATTGCCAAAAGAAACAGGGCAAGATTGGAAAAGAGAACCACCTTCAAAGAAGAACCCTCAGCCTTTGATCAAAAACTGGATGCAATACTCACTGGTATGAAGAGATTGGGTGATAGAGTAGAATCAGTTGAGAGAAAGTCATCATGGGAAGCACCACAAAATAACCCTATTAGGAATCCCAATTTTAGGAGAAATCAAAACCCAAACGTTGGCAAGGCCGGTTCTGATCTAGACATAAGACCTCCTTTCCAGGAAAACTATACTGAGGCATCCACTTCAAATGAGCAAACAGATGACACCCACATTAACCTGATGGGCTTGAATGATGAACAGTCGGTTTTTCTGAGTCAAGAGGATCATAAGGATGATGACATTCAGCAATTCCAAACCAGGTCAGGTGAGTCATTTGACTTTAAACAAGGCTATGACATAGCTGTTTATGAAGTTCATAAGAAATATAAGCTAAGAAGTAGAACTATAAATGTAACACAACCTGAAAAAACAAAGGATAGCCAACAACCCAAAAGAGCCATAGTCACAGAACCAAATGACACAACTGATTCAGTTACAAATGAAATAACCGTTCAAGAAGTCACTGAACCATTGCCTTCAAAACAACAGCCTATGGCTACATCACCCTTGCAGCCCATTCCAAGTAACACTCCTCAAGAGATGAGTAAGAAGGACAAGCCTCAAGATCAAGATAAGAATCAAGAAGAAAACCTAGTGAACAAGGAAAAGGCTGTCACCCACAACACCAAGATCCAATCTGAAAGACCCTTTGACTTAGAAGCTGAAATTGGAAAATTGAAGGTAGCTATTCCTCTTGCGGAACTAGCTAAGAATGACATTTATAAACAACAAATCAAGAAGTCCCTACAACTTACTCATAATAAAGATAATGTCAATGTGTTGGATGACACCCCAGAATTTCTTTTCGGTCCAGAGGTTGATGGAAAGACAGCAGTTACAGGGATCTTACCTTTCTATGTCAGCCTGCATGTTCATGATAAGATACTGCACAATGCAATGTTTGACTCAGGTGCCTCTCACAACCTGATGCCTAAATCAGTCATGGAGAGATTGAATCTATATATTACAAGACCATATAAGGACCTATTCTCATTTGACTCCAGCCAAGTTAAGTGTTTAGGCTTGATAAAAGACTTGTGTGTGTCCCTTGTTCAGTACCCAAATAAAACAATTCTAATGGATGTTGTAGTTGCTGATATCCCACCCAAATATGGGATGCTCTTATCAAGATCATGGGGGGCTAAACTCCAAGGTTCCCTACAATTAGACATGTCATATGCCACCATCTCAGTCTTTGGTCAACCCAAGAGGTTATATAGAGAGTCACTTATGAAATACATGGTCAACAGTGAAGAAAAACCTCAAAACTTTCCCATATATGCTGTCCATTCTGACATAGACTCCTATATTCTCTTCAATGATAATACAGGTCCCACAAATGATGAAGACAACCAAATACTCAAACAAGATCAGCATATAAATGAAGAAACTGCTGTTCAAGAAATAATGATTGAGAAATCAATTAACAAAGCAGTTCAAGAAGGAAAACCAAATGTAAGCCAAGATTTCAAGTTGTTGATGCTAACTCCCATAACAGTTGACAATTCTTCCCTAAAACAAGATATCCTATGGTTCCTTGAATTTGATGGGTCAGTCAACAAGTTAGGGGCAGGAGCAGGGGTTTGGATACATAATAAACAAAATAGTCATGCAGAAGGCCGAGCCTATAGGTTAAACTTCAGGTGCACCAACAATATGGCAGAATATGAAGCTCTCTTACTAGGCCTCAAGCTAGTAAAATCCTTACAAGCCATAAAAGTTTCAATCCTAGGAGACTCAGACCTAGTTATCCAACAAGTAAAGGGTAATTTTGTCACCAATGGCAAAAGATTGAGATCTTACAGATCTGCTGCGGCTGAACTACTACAGTCCTTCACTGAATTTCAAATTACCAAAATTCCTAGAACCCATAACCTACATGCTCATAGTTTGGCTACATTTGCAAGCACTTGTAAACTTCCTTTTGAACCCCAACATTGCTTTACAGCCGAGGTAAAACACAAACCTTCAGTCCCAAACATTGTCAACGACTGGCAAGTGTTTGAGGATGATACCCATATAAATCAATTTTTGACTTTGCAGCAAGAATTTTCAGGGCTAAACATTGATATGGAGGCTGCAACTCATTCACAAACACCAGGGGAACAGCACCAAGCAAGTATTTCACCCAAAACAGCAAACCAAATGTTACATCCAACCATTTTTAACAAAGAAAATCTACAAGAACTTAAACAAATCAGTTGTGAGGAGATAGCTGATAATGAAGTTGAAATTATACAACTGAAAGACAACTTCCTCCCAACAGGCCTTACTCCCTTGGAAGACATTTTCGACTCAAATGATATTCTCAGGAAGCCAAAATTGCAGCCCCTCAATACTACCATAGAAGAGTATAACATTGGAACTGCAGAACAACCCAAGATAATTAAATTGTCTGCATCTTTACCACCTGATCAGAAGCCTAAATACATTGACCTCTTTAAAGAATTCCAAGATGTCTTTGCATGGAGTTATGAGGATTTAAAATCCTATGACACCTCTGTTATTCAACACACTATCCCTCTCAAGCCAAATCAAAAACCCTTTAAGCAAAAATTGAGGAGAATCAATCCTATGCTTCTCCCAGCAATGGAGCAAGAGGTACAAAAAATGTTTAAGGCTGGCATCATAGCACCAATCAGATTTTCTGATTGGGTTTCAAACTTGGTTCCTACCAGAAAGAAAACTGGTGAAATAAGGCTTTGTGTTGATCTAAGGAACTTGAATCAAGTGTCCTTGAAAGATAATTACCCCTTACCCAAGATGGATTACATCTTGCAAAGAGTAGTGGGGGCCTCAAGAATTTCTTTACTTGATGGATTCTCAGGTTTCAACCAGATCCTAGTTCACCCTAATTATCAGGACAAAACAGCATTTACAACCCCATGGGGAACCTTCAAATATGTAAAAATTCCTTTTGGATTGAGGAATGCAGGGGCTACATTTCAAAGAGCAATGGATATTGCTTTTGCTAAAGAGATTCATGACTTCCTTGTCATTTATTTAGATGATCTCACACCTTTCTCAAAATCTGACCAAGAACATTTGAAACATCTAAGGCAAATATTCATAACCTGTAGGAAGTATGGAATTTCTTTAAATCCCAAGAAATCCCTGTTTGGTTTAGAAGAAGGTAAGCTGTTAGGTCACATCATTTCAAAGGATGGCATTAGAATTGACCCAGATAGGATACAGGCTATCTTGCAAATGCCCCACCCTAGAAACATCAAAGAATTACAAGCCTTCTTGGGGAAGATTAACTTTTTAAGGAGGTTTATCCCAAACTTAGCAGAATTGATCAGATTACTGAATAACATGCTAAAGAAGGATTCAAAAGTGAAATGGACGATAGAAACAAATCAAGCTTTTGAAGGCATAAAGTTGGCCCTTACCCAAACACCAACCTTAACAAACCCTCAATTTGATAGAGAATTCATCATTTTCTCTTTTGCCTCCCAGCATACCATTGCTGTTGTATTATTACAGAAGGATGACCAAGGAAATGAGAAACCCATTGCTTTCTTTAGTAGAGCTCTTAGAGATTCACCTCTGAAATATCAAATCATGGAGAAGCAAGCTTATGCTTTGGTCAAAGCCATCAAAGACTTTAGGATTTACATCCTATATTCCCATGTTATAGCTTATGTACCAAGTCCCATTGTGAAAGACATACTTACTCAAGAGAACATAGAGGGCAGAGGAGGAAAATGGATTACCAACATCTTGGAATTTGATATTGAAATAAAACCTACAAAACTGATAAAAGGGCAAGGTTTGGCCAAACTAATGACAGAAGCAAACTTTCAAGCCTTAGACATTAACCAACTGGACAGCGAACCGGAGCTTGTCAGGTGGAAAGAGTCGATAGTGCGGACATAACCAACCTCCCTAGGAGCCTAAGACTCTCTAGTGACAAACAAGACAAACGAGAGCAATCCTTCTCTAAACATGCATTTACTATACGAGAAATCAGGTGTTTAGATCCTACCTGTAGTCCAACGCCGTTGTAGCAGTCCAGCCTCGCTGATCCGGATGAGCTCCTCCTTCACTTCGAAACCTGCATTCACTAACAATCAAACGATTAAATAGCACTTGATAATCTCATAAAATAAAACATATTTAACACATAGACCAAGGAGTACATGAAACAACTCATAAATAACAAGTTATTGAGAAGAATGGACTCATTTGCATTAATAGGAAACAAAAGGAACAATTACAACCTGAGCCTTGGTGTTGTGCAAGTCCCTCCTAGGGTCCATCAAGAGTTCTCCTTTACTTTGACAAAGCTCACCCACTTCCAAATAGAACAAGCAAAGATGGTAATCTCTCCTCACAAGCTTCTAAATGGGAGTCCTAATTCCAGCAGCATCTACCCTTAGAAATGTTTAGCTTCCAACCTCCCCTCCTTCTGGCCCAATGCCTGTATTTATAGTGCTCAAGAGGAAGTTAATCAGGTCCACCATCAATGGGATAAGCCCCTCTTTGGATGGGATAGCTCCCTTATTGATGGGATAAGTTCCTCTTTGGTAGGGGTACATGAACCATCTGGAGGCGCTTCATACACGTCAAACATACTTCTAGAAGCCTCTAGAAATGACCACAAGTAACTTTTTAAAGATGAAACTTGCGCATTTTGACCTTTACAGGGGTACGCACCTGCCCCTTTACATACAGAGCGTACAAGTATGCAGCTTTTGTGAACATTAGGTGCGTATCCACAGGTAAGGTTGAGAGAACCTGCGTACCCAGAGATAAATACATTTATAAAGACTTTCTCTCTTTTTGGAGTTTGACATGGAGAGCAGAGGCATAAGACTTGCCCAGGAGGATAGCATGACTGTTGGTAGAGCCATACTAACTGTAAATAGCCATGGTGGCATTTTTTAGTGTAACAGATTGCCCCCTAAAGTGCGAAGCCTGTAGTAGATTAGGGTTTTGTATTATCTAGGAAGGGTGAAGTGTTACACTAAAAAATGTCACCATGGCTATTTACAGTTAGTATGGCTCTATCAACAGTCATGCTATCCTCTTAGGCAAGTCTTATGCCTCTGCTCTCCATGTCAAACTCCAAAAAGAGAGAAAGTCTTTACAAATGTATTTATCTCTGGGTACGCAGGTTCTCTCAACCTTACCTGCGGGTACGCACCCAATGTTCACAAAAGTTGCGTCTTTGGACGCTCTGTATGTAAAGGGGCAGGTGCGTCCCCCTGTAAAGGTCAAAATGCGCAAGTTTCATCTTTAAAAAGTTACTTGTGGTCATTTCTAGAGCATTCTAGAAGGTTGTTCGACGTGTATTGAGCGCCTCCAGATGGTTCATGCACCCCTACCAAAGAGGAACTTATCCCATCAATAAGGGAGCTATCCCATCCAAAGAGGGGATTATCCCATTGATGGTGGACCTGATTAACTTCCTCTTGAGCACTATAAATACAGGCATTGGGCCAGAAGGAGGGGAGGTTGGAAGCTATACATTTCTATGGGTAGATGCTGCTGGAATTAGGACTCCCATTTAGAAGCTTGTGAGGAGAGATTGCCATCTTTGCTTGTTCTATTTGGAAGTGGGTGAGCTTTGTCAAAGTAAAGGAGAACTCTTGATGGACCCTGGGAGGGACTTGCACAACACCAAGGCTCAGGTTGTATTTGTTCCTTTTGTTACCTATTAATGCAAATGAGTCCATTCTTCTCAATAACTTGTTATTTATGAGTTGTTTCATGTACTCCTTGGTCTATGTGTTAAATATGTTTTATTCTATGAGATTATCAAGTGCTATTTAATCGTTTGATTGTTAGTGGATGCAGGTTTCAAAGTGAAGGAGGAGCTCATCTGGATCAGCAGAGCTGGACTGCTACAACAGCGTTGGATTACAGGTAGGATCTAAACACTTGATTTCTTATATAGTAAATGCATGTTTAGAGAAGGATTGCTCTTGTTTGTCTTGTTTGTCACTAGAGAGTCTTAGGCTCCTAGGGAGGTTGGTTGTGTCCGCACAATCGACTCTTTCCGCCTGACAAATTGGCGACTCCACTGGGGACTCCATTGATGTGAAAGTCTTTTCCTTTGTATGAACTTTTCTCTGAGAAAATTGGTTTATTTTTCTGGTTTTTGGCTCTGTGACTTTGTTTTTGGGTGGGTTAGCTTAGGGTTAGATTCATTTTAGTTTTCCCTCAATTTTCCAGTAGGACGCACCCTCTAAGTATTGCACAGTGCGTCCCTGGATGCACTGTCGCTGTGTGCACAGAGCGGGCCCGCACCTGTCTTAACGGGTTGCTTGCGTCCCCTGCTAAAATTTGAGAAAATTCCATTTTTTGCATTTTTTCTCTTAGATTTTGCTTTTTCTTAGTTTTTACTGCCCAGATTCATTAGTCTCTTGTCAAAGATCTTCACCTGAACTTGTTTCGATAGCATTGAGTGTTTTAGTGGATTTCATAGAAGTTTAAGCCCTAGGGTTTGATTTTTGAGTAGGTCTTGTAGTGACTTTGGCGGTAGAAGTTGTCAAGCCTTAGATCTCTCTGGTTTTGTCAGCATTCTTAGAAGTCAGACCTGTCATAAAGTCTACCTGTGAGAGCAACTTACCTTTGATTGTCTCTTGGGCAAATTTCGAAGTGCTTGTTGATTAAGTCTTGAATTCCATTTTACAAAAAGAACAAAAAGATTTGAGTTTTGTTTTGACTAGTCTTTTGATTCTGCATTAGCTGGTCCTTGATTTGATTTTGGTCAAGTAAAACAACCTAGAATCATCTTTGTAGGCTTTTGCCTCGTTAGGTTTGCTTAGAGTAATTTTCTTTTTGATTTGCTTGTGAGTCAAGTTTTCATAGATTTTATAGTTTTTGAGATTGATTTTCGTTAAAATAGATTTATATGCTTTATTAAAAAGAGAAAATACAAAAACATCTCCTTTGAAAAGTTTTGTTTCAAGTAGCTTTGAAGAGTTTTGAAAGAAAAAGAGTTTTTCGTGCACGTAAGGAGTGGTCATGTTTGTATGCTTGGAAAGATAAAGAGAATTGTTTCTTTGATTGTCTTTACTAAGAAAGTTGTTTTCTATAAAATTTGCATCTCTCAACTCTCTTAGTTAGGAATTTCATTAAAAAAAAAAAGGAAAGTAATGTAAATCATCTTAGGTGCATCTTTGTAGTGGTTTGAGTCGAGTCTACACACCATTGGTTTCACTTCCGCTACCTTTTGTCTTTAAGAAAACCATAAAATTAACGCTTAAAGTAAAATCAACGTAGTAACTTTTATTTACTAGGGCTCTGAAACACCAATTTAGATCAGGCTAGTGTCTTGGAGTAGGTGAGTAATTAACTCTCCAAGACAACAAAACCAAACAAGTAGCTTATCTTGTGATAGAATAAATCCAATTGTCTCATTTGTACTCTGGGAAAGCTCCTCTTAAAGGAGAAGCACGAGCTCGTGTCCGAACCAGTGAGGGGATCAATCCCCCCTCGTTGGGAACGACGCCAGACACGCACGTATTACAAACGGTAAACCTCGGATTAACCATTGTCGAGGAGCCAGGGGTCACTTGTCGGTAAACCTTGGATTATTGTCAAGGAACCGGCAAGGGGATTGAGCTTGATACTCTGCCCTTGCGTGCTGTCGGAGTGTAGACTGTTCCCCCAGGTGCATTTGTTGCGGTTGGTAACCTTAGTGACCATTATCTTTAGGATTCTACCGAGGTGACGGTGGAGGGAAGATCCCACTGTACCTGGAGCAGACGTCGGCTAGACTCACTTGGATTTTCCGGGGGTTCACTTCACTCGAGACGGTTAAAGTGGAGGAACTTGTGCCGGTCTATTCATTAAGCAGGTTGCCGGGGTAACTGTTCCACCCGCCACTTCTGTACTGAATCCGGCGATGTTGGGTTTCATCACCAACTAGCGCTTTCGGTCTGGAAGGCTACTGTTTGTGCTTGGTTTGACGCCCTAGATTCTTTAGGCGTGTGATTCAAATTTGTTTGGTTCTTTAGAGACTTTAGGTGGTTTGATTTGAGATTTTACTTTGTTTTCGTGTGTAGTAGTTAAAAGTTTTAGCTGTGGCGGAATTACCGAGACAGTCCCGTAGACTTCGGGGCCAGTCTCCTGAAGTTGTTTCTGTGGCCGAATTGTTGAGAAGATCCCGTAGACTTAGGGGATCACCTCCTCGAGACGACCCGGGTAATCTAGAAGGTTTAAAGGTCCTTGTAACTCCTCCTAGTGGCAGTAGAGTAGGTTCACCTGAAGAAGGAGAATCTTCCTTGGTAGTCCATTCAGATTACCAAGGCTTAGAGACAGGTTATAATCCCGAAGCTGTTACAGTTTCTGAGCTTGTTGGTAGTTTTTCGTCTGCTAGTGATACAGGCGAAGAACCTGAAATATCTGAACCTGTTACTCCAACTTCTAGTGTTCCAGATTCACCGAGAATAGAAAGAGTTATCACCGAAAATCTTCCTACTGGTTTGATTGCTATTGAAGAACTTGCTCCAGAGGAAGAAATAGGCGTCTCTAACCTTGAAGATCAACTTACTATTGATCTAAGGGAGCGTGAATCTATCTTTTACAGTCCTCCTAGAAGTACTACTTGGTACCTTTCGTTAACCAATTATTTAGACAACTCAGGGGTAGGTTTTTCTACACCTCGTACTCCTTTTCCACCTGGAGGTATTTATACTCCTGTAAATATGTCTGGTCAGTCGTCCGTGTTTACTCAAAGTCCTGAATCTTTCTTACACGGCGGTCCTTCTGTTCCCACCGGGTATCAATCACTTTCTGGTACCTTTGCGGGGGCATCTCCTCAACCCGTTGATCATGGGTTATTAGCTGGAAACAGTGGTAATATACCATTGGGTGTAGGAGACATTTACATGATGTCAGGTTCAGTTCCCGTTTCCCAACCTCAAGGTGGCCAATTACCGCCTGGGGGGCAACCTCAGTTAACGCCTGGGGGGCAACCTCAAGGTACACAAATCGTGTCTGGGGGGCAACCTCAAGGTCAGTATGCACCTATGGTGCAATACATGCCTCAAGGTCAACCCCAGCCTCAATATGTACCCCAGGGTCAACCTCAGTATCAATATCAACCTCAAGGATGGCAACCTCAAGGATGGCAACCCCAAGGGTATCAACCCCAAGGGTATCAACCTCAAGGGTACCAACCTCAAGGTCAAGGTCAACCCCAGTATCCGTATTTACCTCAAGGTTATCAACCTCAAGGTCAATACTCGAGTCAAGGTTATCAACCACCTCAAGGTCAGTCATATGTTCAAGTATGGGAACTGCACCTTACAATTATCAATCCTATCCTCAATCCGGTTATGGATCTCAGTATCCTCAACCTGTTACGGGTCAATACCCCGGAATGTTAGTGTGGGATCCATCACAGGGTCAACAGGTGTTGCAGCCAAGTATACAGTTGGTACCTCAAGCTGGACAACCCGTAGTTTCTGGTCCACCCCAGCAACCGCAACCTGTCCAGTCAAATGTTCAAACTTCTGTAACTTCGGTAGTTACTCAGCCGCCAATTGCACCTAGTACTCCATCTCAAACGGCTGCTGCAACTACCGCCACATCTACCATACTTACTTCTGGAGTATCGACGACTCCGGTTTCTACTGTCTCTGTAACCACTCCTCAGACATCTTTACCGTTGTCTGGATCTACGATTCAAACCACGGTCCAGATGCCTACAGGTCAGCCTGGTATAAGTACGGTTGTCACTACTCAACCTCAATTTGTTCACCAACCGTACCAGGGACAGTACCAACCTGGGCAAGCTGTCCAACAGCCGGTTTACCAGTATCAACCGTATCCTGGGTACACTTATCAACAACCTCAACAACCCCAGTACGGTCCGGTTAATCCTGGTTTTCCAGGAGGATATAATATCCCAAATGCGACTCCTGTTCCTAGTTATCCTGGATATCCTCCTCCTGGGACTGGTCTTGTGACCCAGAGTTTTAGAGATCCTAACCGGCAGTTACCGTTTATCGCAACTTTGGATTTACCAGACTTGACGCGCCTAACGAACGATCCAATTCAATATCTTCAGTTCTGGCCGCCAATGCCAAATAAGTTGCCCAGTGATATACCCAAGTTCGAAGGTAAGTCTGGAGAGGATCCGTCCAATCATGTGATGACTTACCACCTCTGGTGTGCTTCAAATTCTATCTCGGATGATTCGATCCGCTTACGTCTTTTCCAGCGTACACTCATTGGTCTCGCGGCCAAGTGGTACATTGAGTTACCACGGGCCTCTTTTTACAATTTTAGCCAGTTAGCTACCTCGTTCTTAACTCACTTTCAGTTGCCGGTCAGATACGATAACGGCACGGAGTTATTAACTTCACTAAAACAATCGACGTCCACGTATATTTCTGATCACATTCATGAGTGGAGACGTCGAAGAAGGTTAGTGAAAGTTTTTATCCCGGACCAAATCTTAGCTGAATGGTTTGTTAAATCATTATTACCGAAGATTACTGAAGATGTAGCTAAGGCCGGAGTAGTTACTGAGGAGCAAGTCATTGCTCAGGCGCAATACCTTGACTTAGTTTACACTCAGTCGGGTACGTTACACGAGAAGATTCCGATCTTCCAAAATCGAATCAAATCGCTGCTGCTCCTTCGGGATCTCATGCCGCTGATGGTATGATTGGTATCGTGAATACAAAGAGCAAGAAGAAGTCTTCCAAGGCTTCAACTACTCCTATAATCACTTTGCCTGATTCCCCGACAGGAGAGTCTTCTCCTGAACTTACCGCCGATATTCACGCTGTAGAGTCATCTACGGCCAAATCAAAAAACGGTGGAAAGAAGAAAGGAAAGAAGAAGGCTAAAGCAGACAAGGCTCCGAAGGAGAAAACGGAAAAGTCGGAAACCAATGACGAAAAGCGCAAACCTCGATATCCTTGTCTTATTTGTGAAGAGGATCATTTTACGAGAGATTGCCCTCATCGGGCCGAGGTTGTGAAAATAGTCAAAGGTTCTCCCACTCCTGCTGTGTTAAAAAATCCATTTCCGGAGCAGGAGAATAAGATGATAGGTTCTTCCTCGAATGCCAGTGAAGAACCCATTTTGATGATGTCTCATGTGAGGATTGCGACTCGATCGCAAGATTATGGTAGTAAGAATCCTGTTGATGGTAAGGAAGCAGAATCTTCTCACTCTAACCCATCAACCTCAGCTCCTGGTTCCGATCCACTACAGATCGAGAAACCTAACCCGGACTTAGTAATCAAACCGCCCGCCAAGGGTGTACTTCGAAGGTCTGCTTTCAATCCACATGCGAGAGCAGCCCAGAATTACAACATTGTTGAGGACTTAGCTGTTTCACCCTCAGCAATGTCGGCTTTAGAAGTGCTGCAATCATGCCCAGCACAACGAAAATTACTTTTGTCGGCTATCGGAGCTGTTGATGTTCAGGACCCGAACTTGATAATCTTCGATCTAGAAAATAGTACACCGCGTCTCCCCCATCAAATGGCTTTCCAAATTCCAGTGATAGTAAAAAACAGGCCTATTCATCGGACTGTGATTGATGAGGGAGCTTCTACGTGTATTATGTCGATTCAATGTTGGAGATCGCTTGGTTCTCCTTCGTTGAACCAATCCCCCACCATCCTTAAGGCCTTTGATGGCCGTGGGTTCCGTCCGTTTGGTATTCTACAGGAATTGCCTATAGGGGTAGAAGGTAAAACCGTTAGTCTGGATGTGGAGGTGGTTGATGCCCCTCTAGACTACAACCTTCTTTTGGGTCGAAGTTGGTCATATGCTATGACAGCGGTCGTTTCATCGGTCTTCAGAGTAATTAAGTTTCCATATAACGGTAAGATCGTGACTATTGATCAGCTGACATACTTTTCATCCGACCCAGCCTCTTCAGAGAGTATCCAGCATGTCGGTAAGACGACAATCCCTTATAGGGACGTTGGCGTAGGTTTAGTTAAAGATTCCGGTTTACTGGGAACTTTTCCTTTCCCTCCAATCAACGCAGACCCTTCATTTGCATCAATTCATATGATTACATCAGAAAACATTATTTATGATGATCCTTGGATTGTCCCATCTGAATCTGAGATAGACTCATTCGGTGATGCTATGCCTTTGAGTCCATATGAAATTGCTTATGAAGCTGTCATGTCTTTTACCGACTCGCGTTCAACCCAAATCGACCAAATGAATGTGGTCAGTGAAGAATCACTTTTCACCTCAACCTTAGAACGGATAGCGTTTCCCGAAGTCGTGTCATCTGACGAACAACTTCGCGAAATCCTAAGTGTAGACGATCTACCATGGGAAGATCTCCATCACAGATCTTCGTTTTTACCTAAGGATGATGCTTTTGAAAATGATTTTTCATCTATCTTTACCGCTGAATATGTCAAAGACGCTCAGGATCCAACGAAACATTCTGATTCAGAGTTGAATTTAGGGAATATTTCTCGTACTATTCCCATTGATATTTCAGTGAAGCCCGGAATTGAGGAGAACATTCATATAGGTGCCGCATGTACAGAAGATGAAATCCAAACTTACAAGGCCCTATTCCAAGAATTCCGCGATGTGTTTGCCTGGTCTTACGAGGAAATGCCGGGAATCGATCCTGCCATTGTTGTTCATGAAATAAAGACCTACCCGGATGCTAAACCCGTCCGGCAACGGTTGCGTCAGATTCACCCTCGAAAAGCGGCTGCGATTAAAGCAGAAGTCGAAAAGCTGTTGAAAGCAGGTTTCATTTATCCGATCCCGTTAACGGATTGGGTATCGAATATTGTTCCGGTCAACAAGAAACAAGGAACAATAAGAATCTGTATCGACTATAGGGATATAAATCGAGCTTGTCCAAAAGACAACTATCCTACGCCTTATATCGATCAAATTATTGATGATTGTGCCGGAAGTGAAATGTTTTCCTTTATGGATGGTTTTTCGGGCTATAATCAAATCAATATTCTACCTGCCGACCAACCAAAAACGGCATTCATTTGTCCATGGGGGACATTTGCTTATTGCAAATTACCTTTTGGGCTTAAGAATGCCGGGGCCACTTTTCAACGGGCGATGTCTTATGCATTTCATGACATCAAGCACATTGTGCAACCGTATCTCGATGATTTGCCTGCTCATTCTTTACATCGAGCTGATCACCTTGTCCACTTACGAGCAATCTTTATGAGGTGTAGGCATTATCGAATTCGGTTGAATCCCCACAAGTGTGTTTTCTGTATAGAAACAGGTCGATTGCTGGGATTTGTTGTTTCAAAAGCCGGCATTCGCGTCGATCCCTCGAAGGTCGAAGCTATCATCAAATTGCCTCCTCCTTCGAGTTTGCGCCAACTCCAAAGTTTGCAAGGGAAAGCGAACTTTTTACGCCGATTCATTCCAAACTACGCCGAGGTCACTAAAGGTTTTACACGGTTGTTGAAACAGAACGCTCAATTCTTTTGGGACGAGATTGCCCAACAATCTTTTGATGCACTTAAACACGCGTTGACCCATGCACCGTTGTTGCATCCTCCCAACTACAACCAGGACTACTTCTTATACCTCGCAGCTTCGCATTCCACCATTGGAATGGTGTTAGTTCAAGAAGATGAATTCGGAGCGGAACATGTGATATATTATCTTAGTAGGACCTTAAATCCCACTGAGCTAAAATATTCGCATGTGGAGAAATTGGCCCTGGCAGCCGTTCAAGCTGTCCAGCGTTTTCGTCACTACATTCTTCTCCGTAAAACTACAGTTATTTCGGATTGCAACCCTATGATTTATATTTTGACAAAACAACTGCTAGGGGGCAAGTACTCTAAATGGATCGTTATCCTGCAAGAGTTCGACTTGGAGTTCGAGAAGTCCAAGTCTAAGAAATCCTTAGTTTTTGCGGAATTGATGTGTGATTTCCCGCGTGCTGACACAGAAACTGTGGCAGAGGAGTCCATTGCGGACGAATCTTTGTTTCTTATCAGTACTTTAGATCCGTGGTACGGGGATATAATCATCTATCTCCAAACCCAAACCTTTCGGCCTGAAGCTTCAAAGTCGGAACGTCGAAAAATTCGGTTTCAATCCCAGCAATACAAATTATTGGAGATACACTTTATCGCCGGGGGGCAGACTTAGTTTTTCGACGTTGTTTAACTCACGAAGAGGCTGAGAGGGTTTTGAATGATTGTCACTCTGGAGCATGTGGCGGTCATATGTCTGGGTATGCCACAGCTCAGAAGGTGTTGCGCGCTGGCTATTTCTGGCCGTCTATGTTTAAAGATTGTATCATTGCAGTCCGGAAGTGCCACAACTGTCAAGTGTTTGATCGCAAGATGCGCGCACCACCTGCTCCTCTCCACCCTATAATTGCCGTTGGTCCATTCGCCAAATGGGGTATCGATTTTATTACTTGTAACCCTCACTCGGCCGGGGGGCATGCGTATATCATCCTCGCGGTTGATTATTTTACTAAATGGGCCGAGGCGATGCCTACATTCGACGCAAGCGGCAAAACAGCTGCAGTTTTCGTATTCAATCATATTATAACTAGGTTTGGTGTCCCACAAGCAATCATTACTGACCATGGGAGCCATTTTCGAAACATCATGATGACTGAGCTTACAAGCCAGCTTGGTTTGCGCCACGATAGCTCTACTCCTTATTATCCGCAAGCCAACGGTTTGGTTGAGTCTATCAACAAAGTTCTGGTTATCATGATCCGACGAACCATTGGTATTCATCGGTCGAATTGGCACAACATGTTATTTTCAGCGCTATGGGCATACCGAACCTCAGTGAAAACTTCAACAGGGTTCACTCCTTTCCAGCTAGTTTATGGCTTGGAAGCTGTGTTACCCATTGAATGCGAAATCCCATCACTTCAAATGGCTGTCGAATTACTTCCAGCTACTTCCGAAGAGGAGAAACGTTTATTGTACTTAGCTAAATTAGATGAGACTCGACGTGACGCTGCATTGGCAATCGAGACTCACGCGAAGCGAATGAAAGCTCAGTATGATAGAAATGTGACCCCTCGAAGTTTTTCGGAGGGAGACCTAGTGCTATTATATGATCAAGCTAACGATAAGCTAGGTGCTGGAAAATTCGTTCCTATGTGGCATGGACCCTACATTGTAAAGCGAAAGCTAGCAAAAGGGGCTTATGAGCTGGTAGATTTTGATGGGGACTCTTTGGGTAAACCCAGAAATGGACTTTACCTAAAGAGGTATTATGCTTAAATGGTGGGTATGGAGAATTTTTAGTTAGGTTAGGTTTTCTTTCTAGCTAGTATGTTTGTTAGTTTAGTCAGTGTGCTTAGCTTAGAGAGTGTGTTTTTCGTCGTTATTCTGGCTTATCTTGGTTTTACTCTTGATATTGCAGATGTCGACGCCTCTCCAAACATACATTGGATTTGCTGATGGTGCTTGTCGTAGTACACGGAATATCTCTTCCGCAGCTTGGGTTATCTATTCGCCCTCTGACGAGTTAGTTTCTATGCATGGGGTAAGCCTCGGTCAAACAACGAACAACATTGCAGAATACAGTGCAGTGGTTGAATTATTATCCGAATCTATTTCATTTGGAATTCGACGTTTGATAGTGAGGTTAGATTCTGAACTTGTTGTATTACAGCTTAATAGAGTATATGCCATTAGAAATCCTGTGTTATTAAGGTTGTTTTTGAGAGTGCGTCTCTTGGAACGTGAATTTGATTACATTGAATATCAGCATATTCCAAGGTCTTTAAATACATTAGCAGATGCAATTGCTTCTCGAATGTTGGACAGACATTTACGATAATCATGCAAGTAAATTTAAAAACATTTCATCACATATGTTAAACAAGATAAGCCGGTAATAGTGATATATATATAGATAGGAGTGTGTCAAAAAATATACATCGTCTTCGATCATAGGTTGAAAAACACCTTATGATCGGCAAAATGATAAGTACAAAAAGTCAAAAATGTCACATGTGTCTACAAAGTGACTAGCCAATCACTGGTGGTGCTCCCTATACGACACCACTGCACGGGCTACCTTACACAAAAATCTCCTAAACGGTCCAGGGACTGCGACTACATAGCGCTGAAGTCTGATAGGAATATCATCTATGGTAGTCTCAGGTATATCCACCGTCAGACGCTCTAGATCCTGCTCCAACTCAGCTAGTGACTCTGCAGCCGCGTCCTGTGGGGCTGGTACCGGTGCAACTGGATGTCTCCTCTCAAAAGGCCGGAGGTTGGCTGGGCGCTGTGGACCAACATCTGCATTTTGAAAATTTTTACTGTCAGTTTTGAGACGATATATATAAAAAACAAAAAAAAAATACATAATTTGAAAACTTGTGAAAAATAAAGTACCTCTGTCATCCCATTGTTCTCCCTGTGGAAGAACCATGTCCGGATCACCTCGAAAATCTACTCCGGCATACGGAAAGTCCTGGATCGAAAAAACCTGGTCCTCTAACCAGTGAAAATAACTATCAGAGAATCGAACAATCGCCGCGCCCTCGTCAGGATGCCGGGCCATCACCGTAACCCATCGTATCAGCTTTGGCTCCCGAGGACCCAAGATATCAACAGTGAGTTGCTGAGGGATCAGCATCGGAACTCTCTCTAAGGCAAAGCTCACAACTAGAGGCCCATATCCAAAGGTCTTCAGTTGTCCGTTCTTTGCCCTAGTCAGTTGGCTCTTCATATTAGCCGACACAGCATCACACCAGTTGAAAATGGTGCCTTGGAAACAGTCAATCGCCATCCGCATTTGGGACCCGGTGGCAATATGTAAAGCGGCTGCGCCGCAAATTCTGGTAACCGTGAAAGCTATAACTTTGAGTTCACGCAGAGAGATGTGTTTGATTTCTACGCCTTTCGCATGGTGTGCATTGGGTGTGCACCAATCTGCCCGGAGACTAGCAAGGGATTGGCCACCCGGCCTAGTCCCGGCTAGATTGAGTTGCTCGCCTCTATTTGGCAAGCCAGTGAGAAAGTATATGTCAGAGGGCTCTATCTCGAGCTGGTGCCCTCCGATGTAAAAGCATTGCTCATGAATGTTCCATCTCTCAACCAGCCATTCCAAGAATCTCACCTGAGCCCTCATGCCAGGTATGGCCCAGTATTTATATAGTCCGCATGCTTTTAGGGCATCAATGGAAGGTTGATGTTCAATTGCGGCTAAATCAACGTCCTCGTGCTCTCTTTCTCTCCAATCCAACATGGTGAGTGCCCTACACACCAAGAAACAAAGATTAGAATTGATTTGGGAAATTTTAAATGGTTGTTTGTGGAGTTTGGGGTTTCAAATTCCGCCTTTCGCGGGGGACGCACCCCGCGTTTAGGACACAGAGCGTCGGGACGCAGCTGGCCTGAAGGTGGGCTGCGTCCCCCGACCTTTTTCCTGTACAGGAAAAAGTCGGGGGACGCAGGTCACCCTAAGGGCACCTGCGTACCCCGCAGAGCGAATTTTGAAACCAAAACCCCCCAAAAATCAAAACTAAAACCTAAAACAAAATTTTAATCGGATGAAATTGAAGAGGAGGATGTTGTGAAATACCTGGAAGAGACGGCGTTCGATTCTGACGGTCGGATTCTCCGCAGCGACCACGGGAAGTTTCTTGCCAAAAGCCCTTTTTTCAACCTCAACAGTAAAATGGTAAAAATGACATGGTAAAAAGTCTTTTTATAGGTTTTTTGGATGAATTTGTTCATTTTTCACCATGGAAGGATATTTTTCAATGTATTTTTGCCTATCTTAAACAGGTATGAGTAATGTGTCGTTTTTGTGCAGACAAAGGGATTTAGAGGGAAAATTGTCATTTTTCACGAACCAAAATATCAGAGTCATCTTTTAAGCCCTTTTCTGACTCCTAAAAAATGAAAAGATTGCCGAGCGTTTCTTTTACACTCGTTAAAACGGAATTAAAAGACGGTCCCCTTATAGCTCTTTTCTGACCGTAAAATTAGGAAAAGATTGCTGGGTTTTTGTCGTTTCAAACTCGATACGGAAATAAAACGACGTGTCCTTGATCGCTTTTTACTTTTCAGGTCAGTGGCACTAATTATGAAAGTACTCCTTGGTCGCAAGATCAAGCGGTTCCCCCAGGTATTATTTTATACTTTTTCGGGCTTGAGGGACACAAATCTACGAAAAAGTTCAACTTGGAGTCTTCTTAAGTTTTTTAGACTCTCTAAAATTGAAAAACGCCGAGTTTCTCCTATACTGGGCTCGTTAAACATTTCACAGTAAAGGACCTGTTCAATTACAAACAGGAACGAACCACTCCTTCCTAGGGTTCGAATCAAAACTAGGTTGGACTCATCCGAAGGATGAGCTTATAATCAAGCATATGTTATCCTCCTCAAGCTTGTTAAAAATAAAGAGGTACTTGCCAGAAATGGTGGGGGAAAAGAGAGAAGAATGAGCCTATTTGTTATCTTTTGTCTCAGAAGAAACTTTATTACCACTCTTGGACACGACACTTTGCATTCACCTGGGTTGGGAAATCCTTTACCTCACAGTTGATCAAACCACATTGAAAGTCTTCAGCCGGGTTCCGGGGATTAACTTTGAGTCATTTATCACCAAGCCATCTGTCGTGTCGTTATGTGTTCAAGAGGTCTGCAAGCAAAACTTTCATCTGCAAAATACTTGTCATCCATTTGACCATCCCTGAGTCAGTCCTTACAGCAACATTTCTTGCCTGCAACGGGTCGCTTTCTATCGACATCAGCACATTATCTAGAGAGATGACTTAGAAATCGTCAGTACCTTGAAGTCTGCATGCATCAATGGCAGGTTTCTCGCCTTTGACGTCAGTTTACATCATTGACTTTCGATCGAAGGATTCCGTGAAATGTTCGACATCAACTCATTCATTCACATCTCATGGATTGTACTGGGTACTTTGAGGACCATTGACATTACTGGTGGTTTCTCCCACACTTGTTAACAGTTTACATCATCTACTGGTAATCAAGTGGTTTCTACCATGTTCGACATCAACTCATTTATTCGCATGGCTAGAATCGTACCAATTCGGGAAGTAGAAATGAAGACCCTGGATCTAGTTTCCACCATCCAGGCTGCGAGGAGTTTTGTATTCATTATCTAAGTAGACTAATCATAAACAGATGGCTGCGCCCATACTGTGTCTACAAAAGTCTATGATTATGATGTACTACAAGATCATTCCTGTATCATAGTAGTTAGTCTGTTAGTTAAAGTTTTGATCTGAGTATGGGAATGCCTACCTCAGTGATGATATAATCTTATACATGTATTTTGTGTTGAAAATTGCAGGTTCTGACCAGGCTCTCCACGAGATAATCCTTGAAATGATAAAGCGCTTCACCCTTCCTAGATAATACAAAACCCTAATCTATTACAGGCTTCGCACTTTAGGGGGCAATCTGTTAACTAAAAAATGTCACCATGGCTATTTACAGTTAGTATGGCTCTATCAACAGTCATGCTATCCTCTTAGGCAAGTCTTATGCCTCTGCTCTCCATTTCAAACTCCAAAAAGAGAGAAAGTCTTTACAAATGTATTTATCTCTGGGTACGCAGGTTCTCTCAACCTTACCTGCGGGTACGCACCCAATGTTCACAAAAGTTGCATCTTTGGACGCTCTGTATGTAAAGGGGCAGGTGCGTCCCCCTGTAAAGGTCAAAATGCGCAAGTTTCATCTTTAAAAAGTTACTTGTGGTCATTTCTAGAGCATTCTAGAAGGTTGTTTGATGTGTATTGAGCGCCTCCAGATGGTTCATGCACCCCTACCAAAGAGGAACTTATCCCATCAATAAGGGAGCTATCCCATCCAAAGAGGGGATTATCCCATTGATGGTGGACCTGATTAACTTCCTCTTGAGCACTATAAATACAGGCATTGGGCCAGAAGGAGGGGAGGTTGGAAGCTATACATTTCTATGGGTAGATGCTGCTGGAATTAGGACTCCCATTTAGAAGCTTGTGAGGAGAGATTGCCATCTTTGCTTGTTCTATTTGGAAGTGGGTGAGCTTTGTCAAAGTAAAGGAGAACTCTTGATGGACCCTGGGAGGGACTTGCACAACACCAAGGCTCAGGTTGTATTTGTTCCTTTTGTTACCTATTAATGCAAATGAGTCCATTCTTCTCAATAACTTGTTATTTATGAGTTGTTTCATGTACTCCTTGGTCTATGTGTTAAATATGTTTTATTCTATGAGATTATCAAGTGCTATTTAATCGTTTGATTGTTAGTGGATGCAGGTTTCAAAGTGAAGGAGGAGCTCATCCGGATCAGCGGAGCTGGACTGCTACAACAACATTGGATTACTGGTAGGATCTAAACACTTGATTTCTTATATAGTAAATGCATGTTTAGAGAAGGATTGCTCTTGTTTGTCTTGTTTGTCACTAGAGAGTCTTAGGCTCCTAGGGAGGTTGGTTGTGTCCGCACAATCGACTCTTTCCGCCTGACATGAAGTGCTTTATCATTTCAAGGATTATCTCGTGGAGAGCCTGGTCAGAACCTGCAATTTTCAACACAAAATACATGTATAAGATTATATCATCGTTGAGGTAGGCATTCCCATACTCAGATCAAAACTTTAACTAACAGACTAACTACTCTGATACAAGAATGATCTTGTAGTACATCATAATCATAGACTTTTTGTAGACACAGTATGGGCGCAGCCATCTGTTTATGATTAGTCTACTTAGATAATGAATACAAAATTCCTCGCAGCCTGGATGGTGGAAACTAGATCCAGGGTCTTCATTTCTACTTCCCGAATTGGTACGATTCTAGCCATGCGAATAAATGAGTTGATGTCGAACATGGTAGAAACCACTTGATTACCAGTCGATGATATAAACTGTTAACAAGTGTGAGAGAGACCACCAGTAATGTCAATGGTTCTCAAAGTACCCAGTACAATCCATGAGATGTGAATGAATGAGTTGATGTCGAACATTTCACGGAATCCTTCGATCGTAAGTCAATGATGTAAACTGACGTCAAAGGCGAGAAACCTGCCATTGATGCATGCAGACTTCAAGGTACTGACGATTTCTAAGTCATCTCTCTAGATAATGTGCTGATGTCGATAGAAAGCAACCCGTTGCAGGCAAGCCCACAACACGAAATCATTGTTCAAGTTGAAGAAATGTTGCTGTAAGGACTGACTCAGGGATGGTCAAATGGATGACAAGTATTTTGCAGATGAAAGTTTTGCTTGCAGACCTCTTGAACACATAATGACACAACAGATGGCTTGGTAATAAACGAATCAAAGTTAATCCCCGGAACCCGGCTGAAGACTTTCAATGTGGTTTGATCAACTATGAGGTAAAGGATTTCCCAACCCAGGTGAATGAAAAGTGTCGTGTCCAAGAGTGGTAATAAAGTTTCTTCTGAGACAAAAGATAACAAATAGGCTCATTCTTCTCTCTTTTCCCCCACCATTTCTGGCAAGTACCTCTTTATTTTTAACAAGCTTGAGGAGGATAACATATGCTTGATTATAAGCTCATCCTTCGGATGAGTCCAACCTAGTTTTGATTCGAACCCTAGGAAGGAGTGGTTCGTTCCTGTTTGTAATTGAACAGGTCCTTTACTGTGAAATTTTAACGAGCCCAGTATAGGAGAAACTCGGCGTTTTTCAATTTTAGAGAGTCTGAAAAACTTAAGAAGACTCCAGGTTGAACTTTTTCGTAAATTTGTGTCCCCCAAGCCCGAAAAAGTATAAAATAATACCTGGGAGAACCGCTTGATCTTGCGACCAAGGAGTACTTTCATGATTAGAGTCTCTGACCTGAAAAGTAAAAAGCGATCAAGGACACGTCGTTTTATTTCCATATCGAGTTTGAAACGACAAAAACCCGGCAATCTTTTCCTGTTTTTATGGTCAGAAAAGAGCTATAAGGGGACCGTCTTTTAATTCCGTTTTAACGAGTGTAAAAGAAACGCTCAACAATCTTTTCATGTTTTAGGAGTCAGAAAAGAGCTTAAAAGATGACTCTAACGTGAAAAATGATAATTTACCCTAAAGTCCCTCTGTCCTGCACAGAAACAACACATTACTCATACCTGTTTAAGATGGGCAAAAATACATCGAAAATATCCTTTTATGGTGAAAAATAAACAAAATTAGCATTCATTCATCCAAAAAACCTATAAAAAGACTTTTTACCATGTCATTTTTACCATTTTACTGTTGAGGTTGAGAAAAGGGCTTTTGACAAGAAACTTCTCGTGGAGATTGCGGAGAATCCGACTGTCAGAATCGAACGCCGTTTCACCAGGTATTCTACAACACCCCTCTCTTGATTTCCATCCGTTTAGAATTCATTTTTAAGATTTTATTTGATTTTTTGGGGGTCTTGGGGTTTCAAGATGCGCACTTCGGGGTCGCAGGTCATGCACTGCTGACCTGCATACCCCGATATTTTCCCAATGGGAAAAATACGGGGTGTACGCACCCGGCCTTAAGGGAAGCTGCGTCCGGGCGCTCTGTCCCTAAAGGCCGGGGTGCGTACCCCGCAAAACACAAATTGAAACCCTCATACCTCCAAAATAGACCAAATTTTTTAAATTTTATGGATCCTAACTGATGTTTTATGATGTGCAGGGGGCACACCATGCTTGATTGGCGTGAAAGAGAGCACGAGGACGTTGATTTGGCCGCGATAGGTCATCAACCTTCCATTGATGCATTAAAAGCATGTGGACTGTACAAATACTGGGCCATACCTGGCATGAGGGGCCAAGTGCCTTTTCTTGAGTGGCTGGTTGAAAGGTGGAATATTCAGGAGCAATGTTTCTATATCGGAGAGCACCAGCTCGAGATAGAGCCCTCCGACATATATTTTCTCACTGTCTTGCCTAACAGGGGCGAGCAACTTTCTCTATTCGGGACTAGGCCGGGTGGCCAATCCCTTGCTAGTCTCCGGCTAGAGTGGTGCAACAACCAAAACCATGAGAAGGGGATAGAAATCAAGTACATATCCCGACCTGAACTTATGGTGATAGCCTTTACTATTACCAGACTTTGCGGCACGGCCGCTTTGCACCAAGCCACCGGGTCCCAAATGCGGATGGCTATAGACTGCTTCCACGGCACCATTTTCAACTGGTGCGATGCTGTGTTGGCTAATTTGAAGGGCCAACTAACCAGGGCAAAGAGAGGACAACTGAAGACCTTTGGATATGGGCCTATAGTCGTGAGATTTTCCCTAGAGAGAGTTCCAATGCTGGTCCCCCAGCATCTTACAGTTCCAGTTGGGGCACCTCGGGAGCCTAAGTTGACGAGATGGGTTGCGGTAATGGCCCGGCATCCTGATGAGGGCGCAGCAGTTGTTCGATTTCTTGATGGTTACTTTCACTGGCTAGAGAGCCAGGTCTTTGCTATTCAGGACTTTCCTTATGCCGGAATGGATTTTCGGAATGATCTGGACATGGTTCTTCCACAGGGAGAACAGTGGGACGACAGAGGTATTTCATTTTTCATGAGTTTTCAAATTATGTATTTTTTTTTTTTTGTTTTTATATATCGCCTCAAAACTGACAGCACAAATTTTCAAAATGCAGATGTAGGTCCACGGCGTCCAGCCAACCTCCGGGCTTTTGAGAGGACAGTACCAGCTGTACCAGCACCAGCCCCACAGGATGCGGCTGCAGAGACCTTAGCCGAGCTGGAACAGGATCTAGAGCATCTGACGGCGGATATACCAGAGACCACCATAGATGACATTCCCATTTGACTTCAGTGCTATGTGGTCGCAGTCCCAGGACCTTTTAGGAGGTTCTTGTGTAGGGTAGCGCGGGCAGTGGTCTCGTATAGAGAGCACCACCAGTGATTGGCTAGTCACTTTTTGTAGACACATATGACATTTTGGTTTTTTGTACTTATCATTTTTGCCGATCATAAGGTGTTTTTCAACCTATGATCGAAGACGATGTATATTTTTTGACACACTCCTATCTATATATATATCATTATTACCGGCTCATTTTGTTTAACATATGTGATGAAATGTTTTTAAATTTACTTGCATGATTATCGTAAATGTCTGTCCAACATTCGAGAAGCAATTGCATCTGCTAATGTATTTAAAGACCTTGGAATATGCTGATATTCAATGTAATCAAATTCACGTTCCAAGAGACGCACTCTCAAAAACAACCTTAATAACACAGGATTTCTAATGGCATATACTCTATTAAGCTGTAATACAACAAGTTCAGAATCTAACCTCACTATCAAACGTCGAATTCCAAATGAAATAGATTCAGATAATAATTCAACCATTGCACTGTATTCTGCAATGTTGTTCGTCGTTTGACCGAGGCTTACCCCATGCATAGAAACTAACTCGTCAGAGGGCGAATAGATAACCCAAGCTGCGGAAGAGATATTCCATGTACTACGACAAGCACCATCAACAAATCCAATGTACGTTTGGAGAGGCGTCGACATCTGCAATATCAAGAGTAAAACCAAGATAAGCCAGAATAACGACGAAAACGCACTTTCTAAGCTAAGCACACTATCTAAACTAACAAACATACTAGCTAGAAAGAAAACCTAACCTAACTAACATTCTCCATACCCATCATTTAAGCATAATACCTCTTAAGGTAAAGTCCATTTCTGGGTTTACCCAAAGAGTCCCCATCAAAATCTACCAGCTCATAGGCCCCTTTTGCTAGCTTTCGCTTTACAATGTAGGGTCCATGCCACATAGGAACGAATTTTCCAGCAACTAGCTTATCGTTAGCTTGATCATATAATAGTACTAGGTCTCCCTCCGAAAAACTTCGAGGGGTCACATTTCTATCATACTGAGCTTTCATTCGCTTCGCGTGAGTCTCGATTGCTAATGCAGCGTCACGTCGAGTCTCATCTAACTGAGCTAAGTATAATAAACGTTTCTCCTCTTCGGAAGTAGCTGGGAGTAATTCGACAGCCATTTGAAGTGATGGGATTTCGCATTCAATGGGTAACACAGCTTCCAAGCCATAAACTAGCTGGAAAGGAGTGAACCCTGTTGAAGTTTTCACTAAGGTTCGGTATGCCCATAGCGCTGAAAATAACATGTTGTGCCAATTCGACCGATGAATACCAATGATTCGTCGGATCATGATAACCAGAACTTTGTTGATAGACTCAACCAAACCGTTAGCTTGCGGATAATAAGGAGTAGAGCTATCGTGGCGCAAACCAAGCTGGCTTGTAAGCTCCGTCATCATGATGTTTCGAAAATGGCTCCCATGGTCATTGATGATTGCTTGTGGGACACCAAACCTAGTTATAATGTGATTGAATACGAAAACTGCAGCTGTTTTTCCACTTGCGTCGAATGTAGGCATCGCCTCGGCCCATTTAGTAAAATAATCAACCGCGAGGATGATATACGCATGCCCCCCGGCCGAGTGAGGGTTACAAGTAATAAAATCGATACCCCATTTGGCGAAAGGACCAACGGCAATTATAGAGTGGAGAGGAGCAGGTGGTGTGCGCATCTTGCGATCAAACACTTGACAGTTGTGGAACTTTCGGACCGCAATGATACAATCTTTAAATATGGACGGCCAGAAATAGCCAGCGCACAACACCTTCTGAGCTGTGGCATACCCAGACATATGACCGCCACATGCTCCATAGTGACAATCATTCAAAACCCTCTCAGCCTCTTCGTGAGTTAAGCAACGTCGAAAAACTAAGTCTGCCCCCCGGCGATAAAGTGTATCTCCAATAATTTTGTATTGCTGGGATTGAAACCGAATTTTTCGACGTTCCGACTTTGAAGCTTCAGGCCGAAAGGTTTGGGTTTGGAGATAGATGATTATATCCCCGTACCACGGATCTAAAGTACTGATAAGAAACAAAGATTCGTCCGCAATGGACTCCTCTGCCACAGTTTCTGTGTCAGTACGCGGGAAATCACACATCAATTCCGCAAAAACTAAGGATTTCTTAGACTTGGACTTCTCAAACTCCAAGTCGAACTCTTGCAGGATAACGATCCATTTAGAGTACTTGCCCCCTAGCAGTTGTTTTGTCAAAATATAAATCATAGGGTTGCAATCCGAAATGACTGTAGTTTTACGGAGAAGAATGTAGTGACGAAAACGCTGGACAGCTTGAACGGCTGCCAGGGCCAATTTCTCCACATGTGAATATTTTAGCTCAGTGGAGTTTAATGTCCTACTAAGATAATATATCAAATGTTCCGTTCCGAATTCATCTTCTTGAACTAACACCATTCCAATAGTGGAGTGCGAAGCTGCAAGGTATAAGAAATAGTCTTGGTTGTAGTTGGGAGGATGCAACAACGATGCATGGGTCAACGCGTGCTTAAGTGCATCAAAAGATTGTTGGGAAATCTCATCCCAAAAGAATTGAGCGTTCTGTTTCAACAACCGTGTAAAACCTTTAGTGACCTCGGCGTAGTTTGGAATGAATCTGCGTAAAAAGTTTGCTTTCCCTTGCAAACTTTGGAGTTGGCGCAAACTCAAAGGAGGAGGCAATTTGATGATAGCTTCGACCTTCGAGGGATCGACATGGATGCCGGCTTTTGAAACAACAAATCCCAGCAATCGACCTGTCTCTATACAGAATACACACTTGTGGGGATTCAACCAAATTCGATAATGCCTACACCTCACAAAGATTGCTCGTAAGTGGACAAGGTGATCAGCTCGATGTAAAGAATGAGCAGGCAAATCATCGAGGTACGGTTGCACAAGGTGCTTGATGTCATGAAATGCGTAAGACATCGCCCGTTGAAAAGTGGCCCCGGCATTCTTAAGCCCAAAAGGTAATTTGCAATAAGCAAATGTCCCCCATGGACAAATGAATGCCGTTTTTGGTTGGTCGGCAGGTAGAATATTGATTTGATTATAGCCCAAAAAACCATCCATAAAGGAAAACATTTCACTTCCGGCACAATCATCAATTATTTGGTCGATATAAGGCGTTGGATAGTTGTCTTTTGGACAAGCTCGATTTATATCCCTATAGTCGATACAGATTCTTATTGTTCCTTGTTTCTTGTTGACCGGAACAATATTCGATACCCAATCCGTTAACGGGATTGGATAAATGAAACCTGCTTTCAACAGCTTCTTGACTTCTGCCTTAATCGCAGCCGCTTTCCGAGGGTGAATTTGACGCAACCGTTGCCGGATGGGTTTAGCGTCCGGGTAGGTCTTTATTTCATGAACAACAATGGCAGGATCGATTCCTGGCATTTCCTCGTAAGACCAGGCAAACACATCGCGAAATTCTTGGAATAGGGCCTTGTAAGTTTGAATTTCATCTTCTGTACATGAGGCACCTATATGAATGTTTTCCTCAATTCCGGGCTTCACTGAAATGTCAATGGGAATAGTGCGAGAAATATTCCCTAAATTCAACTCTGAATCAGAATGTTTCGTTGGATTCTGAGCGTCTTTGACATATTCAGCGGTAAAGATAGATGAAAAATCATTTTCAAAAGCATCATCCTTAGGTAAAAATGAAGATCTGTGATGAAGATCTTCCCATGGTAGATCGTCTACACTTAGGATTTCGCGAAGTTGCTCGTCAGATGACACGACTTCGGGAAATGCTATCCGTTCTAAGGTTGATGTGAAAAGTGATTCTTCACTGACCACATTCATTTGGTCGATTTGGGTTGAACGCGAGTCGGTAAAAGACATGACAACTTCATAAGCAATTTCATATGGACTCAAAGGCATAGCATCACCGAATGAGTCTATCTCAGATTCAGATGGGACAATCCAAGGATCATCATAAATAATGTTGTCTGATGTAATCATATGAATTGATGCAAATGAAGGGTCTGCGTTGATTGGAGGGAAAGGAAAAGTTCCCAGTAAACCGGAATCTTTAACTAAACCTACGCCAACGTCCCTATAAGGGATTGTCGTCTTACCGACATGCTGAATACTCTCTGAAGAGGCTGGGTCGGATGAAAAGTATGTCATCTGATCAATTGTCACGATCTTACCGTTATGTGGAAATTTTATTACTCTGAAGATCGATGAAACGACCGCTGTCATAGCATATGACCAACTTCGACCCAAAAGAAGGTTGTAGTCTAGAGGGGCATCAACCACTTCCACATCCAGACTAACGGTTTTACCTTCTACCCCTATAGGCAATTCTTGTAGAATACCAAACGGACGGAACCCACGGCTATCAAAGGCCTTAAGGATGGTCGGGGATTGGTTCAACGAAGGAGAACCAAGCGACCTCCAACACTGTATCGACATAATACACGTGGAAGCTCCCTCATCAATTACAGTCCGATGGATAGGCCTATTTTTGACTATCACTGGAATCTGGAAAGCCATTTGATGGGGAAGGCATGGTGTACTATTTTCTAGATCGAAGATTATCAGATTCGGGTCCTGAACATCAACAGCTCCGATAGCCGACAAAAGTAATTTTCGCTGTGCTGGACATGATTGCAGCACTTCTAAAGCCGACATTGCTGAGGGTGAAACAGCTAAGTCCTCAACAATGTTGTAATTCTGGGCTTCTCTCGCATGTGGATTAAAAGCAGACCTTCGAAGTACACCCTTGGCGGGCGGTTTGATTACTAAGTCCGGGTTAGTTTTTTCGATCTGTAGTGGATCGGAACCAGGAGCTGAGGTTGATGGATTAGAATGAGAAGATTCTGCTTCCTTACCATCAACAGGATTCTTACTACCATAATCTTGCGACCGAGTCGCAATCCTCACATGAGACATCATCAAAATGGGTTCTTCACTGGCACTCGAGGAAGAACCTATCATCTTACTCTCCTGCTTTGGAAATGGATTTTTTAACACAGCAGGAGTGGGAGAACCTTTGACTATTTTCAAAACCTCGGCCCGATGAGGGCAATCTCTTGTAAAATGATCCTCTTCACAAATAAGACAAGGATATCGAGGTTTGCGCTTTTCGTCATTGGTTTCCGATTTTTCTGTTTTCTCCTTCGGAGCCTTGTCTGCTTTAGCCTTCTTCTTTCCTTTCTTCTTTCCACCGTTTTTTGATTTGGCCGTAGATGATTCTACAGTGTGAATATCGGTGGAAAGTTCAGGAGAAGACTCTCCTGTCGGGGAATCAGGCAAAGTGATTATAGGAGTAGTAGAAGTCTTGGAAGATTTCTTCTTGCTCTTTGTATTCACGATGCCAATCATACCATCAGCGGCATGAGATCCCGAAGGAGCAGCAGCGATTTGATTCGATTTTGGAAGATCTGGAATCTTCTCGTGTAACGTACCTGACTGAGTATAAACTAAGTCAAGGTACTGCGCCTGAGCAATGACTTGCTCCTCAGTAACTACTAGGGCCTTAGCTACATCTTCAGTAATCTTCGGTAATAATGATTTAACAAACCATTCAGCTAAGATTTGGTCCGGAATAAAAACTTTCACTAACCTTCTTCGACGTCTCCACTCATGAATGTGATCAGAAATATATGTGGACGTCGATTGTTTTAGTGAAGTTAATAACTCCGTGCCGTTATCGTATCTGACCGGCAACTGAAAGTGAGTTAAGAACGAGGTAGCTAACTGGCTGAAATTGTAAAAAGAGGCCCGTGGTAACTCAATGTACCACTTGGCCGCGAGACCAATGAGTGTACGCTGGAAAAGACGTAAGCGGATCGAATCATCCGAGATAGAATTTGAAGCACACCAGAGGTGGTAAGTCATCACATGATTGGACGGATCCTCTCCAGACTTACCTTCGAACTTGGGTATATCACTGGGCAACTTATTTGGCATTGGCGGCCAGAACGGAAGATATTGAATTGGATCGTTCGTTAGGCGCGTCAAGTCTGGTAAATCCAAAGTTGCGATAAACGGTAATTGCCGGTTAGGATCTCTAAAACTCTGGGTCACAAGACCAGTCCCAGGAGGAGGATATCCAGGATAACTAGGAACAGGAGTCGCATTAGGGATATTATATCCTCCTGGAAAACCAGGATTAACCGGACCGTACTGGGGTTGTTGAGGTTGTTGATAAGTGTACCCAGGATATGGTTGATACTGGTAAACCGGCTGTTGGACAGCTTGCCCATGTTGGTACTGTCCCTGGTACGGTTGATGAACAAATTGAGGTTGAGTAGTGACAACTGTACTTATACCAGGCTGACCTATAGGCATCTGGACCGTGGTTTGAATCGTAGATCCAGACAACGGTAAAGATGTCTGAGGAGTGGTTGCAGAGACAGTAGAAACCGGAGCTGTCGATACTCCAGAAGTAAGTGCAGAAGATGTAGAGGTAGTTGCAGCAGCCGTTTGAGATGGAGTACTAGGTGCAATTGGCGGCTGAGTAACTACCGAAGTTACAGAAGTTTGAACATTTGACTAGACAGGTTGCGGTTGCTGGGGTGGACCAGAAACTACGGGTTGTCCAGCTTGAGGTACCAACTGTATACTTGGCTACAACACCTGTTGACCCTGTGATGGATCCCACACTATCATTCCGGGGTATTGACCTGTAACAGGTTGAGGATACTGAGATCCATAACCGGATTGAGGATAGGATTGATAATTGAAAGGTACAGTTCCCATACCTTGAACATATGATTGACCTTGAGGTGGTTGATAACCTTGACTCGAGTTTTGACCTTGAGGTTGATAACCTTGAGGTAAATACGGATACTGGGGTTGACCTTGACCTTGAGGTTGATACCCTTGAGGTTGATACCCTTGGGGTTGATACCCTTGAGGTAAATATTGATACTGAGGTTGACCCTGGGGTACATATTGAGGCTGGGGTTGACCTTGAGGCATGTATTGCACCATAGGTACATACTGACCTTGAGGCTGCCCCCCAGACACAATTTGCGTACCTTGAGGTTGCCCCCCAGGGGTTAATTGAGGCTGCCCCCCAGGTGGTAATTGGCCACCTTGAGGTTGAGAAACGGGAACTGAACCTGACATCATGTAAATGTCTCCTACACCCAATGGTATATTACCATTGTTTCCAGCTAATAACCCATGATCAATGGGTTGAGGAGATGCCCCCGCAAAGGTACCAGAAAGTGATTGATACCCGGCAGGAACAGAAGGACCGCCGTGTAAGAAAGATTTAGGAGTTTGAGTAAACACGGACGACTGACCAGACATATTTACAGGAGTATAAATACCTCCAGGTGGAAAAGGAGTACGAGGTGTAGAAAAACCTACCCCTGAGTTGTCTAAATAATTGGTTAACGAAAGGTACCAAGTGGTACTTCTAGGAGGACTGTAAAAAATAGATTCACGCTCCCTGAGCTCAATAGTAAGTTGATCTTCAAGGTTAGAGACGCCTATTTCTTCCTCTGGAGCAAGTTCTTCAATAGCAATCAGACCAGTAGGAAGATTTTCGGTGATAACTCGTTCTACTCTTGGTGAATCTGGAACACTAGAAGTCGGAGTAACAGGTTCAGATATTTCAGGTTCTTCGCCTGTATCACTAATAGACGAAAAACTACCAGCAAGCTCAGAAACTGTAACAGCTTCAGGATTATAACCTGTCTCTAGACTTTGGTAGTCTGGATGGACTACCAAGGAAGATTCTCCTTCTTCAGGTGAACCTACTCTACTGCCACTAGGAGGAGTTACAAGGACCTTCAAACCTTCTAGATTACTCGGGTCGTCTCGAGGAGGCTCACCCTGAAGTCTACTAGACCTTCTCAACAATTCGGCCACAGAAACAACTTCAGGAGACTGGCCCCGAAGTCTACGGGACTGTCTCGGTAATTCCGCCACAGCTAAAAACTTTTAACTACTACACACGAAAACAAAGTAAAATCTCAAATCAAACCACCTAAAGTCGCTAAAGAACCAAACAAATTTGAATCACATGCCTAAAGAATCTAGGGCGTCAAACCAAGCACAAACAGTAGCCTTCCAGATCGAAAACGCTAGTTGGAGATGAAACCCAACATCGCCGGATTCAGTACAGAACTGGCGGGCGGAACAGTTACCCCGGCAACCTGCTTAATGAATAGACCGGCACAAGTTCCTCCACTTTAACCGTCTCGAGTGAAGTGAACCCCCCGGAAAATCCAAGTGAGTCTAGCCGACGTCTGCTCCAAGTACAGTGGGATCTTCCCTCCACCGTCACCTCGGTAGAATCCTAAAGATAATGGTCACTAAGGCTACCAACCGCAACAAATGCACCTGGGGGAACAGTCTACACTCCGACAGCACGCAAGGGTAGAGTATCAAGCTCAATCCCCTTGCCGGTTCCTTGACAATAATCCAAGGTTTACCGACAAGTGACCCCTGGCTCCTCGACAATGGTTAATCCGAGGTTTACCGTTTGTAATACGTGCGTGTCTGGCGTCTTTCCCAACGAGGGAGGATTGATCCCCTCACTGGTTCGGACACGAGCTCGTGCTTCTCCTTTAAGAGGAGCTTTCCCAGAGTACAAATGAGACAATTGGATTTATTCTATCACAAGATAAGCTACTTGTTTGGTTTTGTTGTCTTGGAGAGTTAATTACTCTCCTACTCCAAGACACTAGCCTGATCTAAATTGGTGTTTCAGAGCCCTAGTAAATAAAAGTTACTACGTTGATTTTACTTTAAGCGTTAATTTTACTTTAAGCGTTAATTTTATGGTTTTTCTTAAAGACAAAAGGTAGCGGAAATGAAACCAATGGTGTGTAGACTCGACTCAAACCACTACAAAGATGCACCTAAGATGATTTACGCTACTTTTCTCTTTCAATGAAATTCCTAACTAAGAGAGTTGGAAAATGCAAATCTTATAGAAAACAACTTTCTTAGTAAAGACAATCAAAGAAACAATTCTCTTTATCTTTCCAAGCATACAAACATGACCACTCCTTACGTGCACGAAAAATTCTTTTTCTTTCAAAATCCCTCAAAGCTACTTGAAACAAAACTTTTCAAAGGAGATGTTTTTGTATTTTCTCTTATTTAATAAAGCATATAAATCTATTTTAACGAAAATCAATCTCAAAAGCTATAAAATCTATGAAAAAATTGACTCACAAGCAAATCAAAAAGAAATTTACTCTAAAGCAAACCTAACGAGGCAAAATCCTACAAGGATGATTCTAGGTTGTTTTACTTGACCACAATCAAGCCAAGGACCAGCTAATGCAGAATCAAAAGACCAGTCAAAACAAAACTCAAATCTTTTTGTTCTTTTTGTAAAATGGAATTCAATACTCAATCAACAAGCACTTCGAAATTTGCCAAAGAGACAACTCAAAGGTAAGTTGCTCTCACAGGTAGACTTTATGACAGGTCCGACTCCTAAGAAGGCTGACAAAACCAGAGAGATCTAAGGCTTGACAACTTCTACCGTCAAAGTCACTACAGGACCTACTCGAAAATCAAACCCTAGGGCTTAAATTTCTATGAAATCCACTAAAACACTCAATGCTATCGAAACAAGTTCAGTTGAAGATCTTTGATAAGAGACTAATGGATCTGGGTAGTAAAGACTAAGAAAAAGCAAAATCTAAGAGGAAAAATGCAAAAAATGGAAATTTCTTAATTTTTAGCAGGGTACACAGGCAACCTGTTAAGACAGGTGCGGGCCCGCTCTGTGCACACAGCAACAGTGCGTACAGGTACGCACTGTGCAATACTCAGAGGGTGCGTACAACTGAAAAAACCAAGAAAAACTAAATTCAATCTAACCCTAAGCTAACCCACCCAAATACAAAGTCACAGAGCCAAAAAACAGAAAATAAATGACTTTTCTCAGATCAAAGTTGCATACAAAGGAAAAGACTTTCACATCAATGGAGTCCCCAGTATGGTCGCCAATTTGTCAGGCGGAAAGAGTCGATAGTGCGGACACAACCAACCTCCCTAGGAACCTAAGACTCTCTAGTGACAAACAAGACAAACGAGAGCAATCCTTCTCTAAACATGCATTTACTATACGAGAAATCAAGTGTTTAGATCCTACCTGTAGTCCAACGCCGTTGTAGCAGTCCAGCCTCGCTGATCCGGATGAGCTCCTCCTTCACTTTGAACCCTGCATTCACTAACAATAAAACGATTAAATAGTACTTGATAATCTCCTAAAATAAAACATATTTAACACATAGACCAAGGAGTACATGAAACAACTCATAAATAACAAGTTATTGAGAAGAATGGACTCATTTGCATTAATAGGAAACAAAAGGAACAATTACAACATGAGCCTTGGTGTTGTGCAAGTCCCTCCCAGGGTCCATCAAGAGTTCTCCTTTACTTTGACAAAGCTCACCCACTTCCAAATAGAACAAGCAAAGATGGTAATCTCTCCTCACAAGCTTCTAAATGGGAGTCCTAATTCCAGCAGCATCTACCCTTAGAAATGTTTAGCTTCCAACCTCCCCTCCTTCTGGCCCAATGCCTATATTTATAGTGCTCAAGAGGAAGTTAATCAGGTCCACCATCAATGGGATAAGCCCCTCTTTGGATGGGATAGCTCCCTTATTGATGGGATAAGTTCCTCTTTGGTAGGGGTACATGAACCATCTGGAGGCGCTTCATACACGTCAAACATACTTCTAGAAGCCTCTAGAAATGACCACAAGTAACTTTTTAAAGATGAAACTTGCGCATTTTGACCTTTACAGGGGTACGCACCTGCCCCTTTACATACAGAGCGTACAAGTACGCAGCTTTTGTGAACATTAGGTGCGTATCCGCAGGTAAGGTTGAGAGAACCTGCGTACCCAGAGATAAATACATTTATAAAGACTTTCTCTCTTTTTGGAGTTTGACATGGAGAGCAGAGCCATAAGACTTGCCCAGGAGGATAGCATGACTGTTGATAGAGCCATACTAACTGTAAATAGCCATGGTGACATTTTTTAGTGTAACAGAGCTGGCGACTCCAAAGATCAACGTAGCCTTTGAACAATCCCCTTGGTATTCTGATATATGTTATGTGTTACAAAACCTGTGTGCTCCCCCAGGATTGTCCAGAACTAAATGTAGGTTCCTAAAAATGAAAGCTTCAAAATTTTGTGTCATGGGTGGAAACTTGCTTTGGAAGAACCATGAGGGTATATTGCTAAACTGCTTAATTGAGAGTGAGACTAACAAAATCATGGAAGAATTTCATGCAGGTGATTGTGGTGGACACTTGTATTGGAAATCCACTGTGGATAAAATACTGAGGGCTGGTTACTATTGGCCCACCTTGTTCTCTGATGTTAAAAGGTTTTCTACCTCATGCCACAAATGTCAAATATTTGAGGGAAAGAGAAAGTTACTGCCACTCCCTTTAAGGCCTATTGCAACAGAGAGACCGTTTCAGAAATGGGGCTTGGATTTCATTGGGGAAATTCATCCCTCATCTTCAGGCCAACACAGATGGATCCTCACAGCCACAGACTACTTCACCAAATGGATTGAAGCCATCCCATGTAGACAGGAAAATGATTCAACAATCATTCAGTTTTTGGAGAATAACATATTGTCTAGATTTGGCTGCCCCAACAAGATAATAACAGACAATGCTGCTGCTTTTAGATCCAAGAAGATGGTGAACTTCTGCTACAAATTTCATATTACTTTGGGCCACTCCACTGCATACTACCCTCAAGGGAATGGCCTAGCTGAATCATCAAATAAAAGCCTTGTGAACATCATAAAGAAGGTGTTGGAAGAAAATAAGAAGAATTGGCATAAGAAGCTTGTGAATGCCTTATGGGCAGATAGACTAACAACCAATAGGTCCATTGGGGTCAACCCATATGAGTTAGTTTATGGATTAGAAGCCAAATTTCCTTCATCACTAGGGGTACCTGTCATGAAGTTACTCCAAGAAAGTCAAGCTGAGCCAAATGACATGCAGAGAAGGATCAATCAGATAATATGTCTGCAGCAAACCAGAGATCAAGTGTATAGCAGAGTTCAAATCCTACAAGAAAAGCTGAAGAAAGCCTTTGACATAAGAACTAAGGCTGAAGATTTCTTCATAGGGGACAAAGTGCTTAAGTGGGATTCAAGAAGAGAAGACAAGGGTAAGCATGGCAAATTTGACTCCCTTTGGAGAGGGCCTTTTGTCATACAAGCACTACAGGGAAATAACACTTATTTTTTGGAAAATTTGGATGGCACTGACTTAGGTGAAGGTCCTGTAAACGGCAGGATGTTGAAGCACTATTTCAACTACTTTCCATGTAAATAACAGAGTTTCCCCTTCTGTACATAATCAGTTGTATATATTTTCTTTCAGCACATAAATAGTTCAGTTTGAGAAGCCACTACAAATAAGTAGAAAGGGGCTTTATATGCCAGAAATTCCATAGAGGTAATAGCCTCCAGTTTTGAAGTACAAAGAGAGAATTGTCAAATTTTGGTAAGAACAGATCAAGAGCCAAGGCATTCTGACCTGCTGTTCTTGGTCTTTCAAGAAGAAAAACCATCCCCAAGTGGAGCCACTGTTAGCTACCTATACCAATAGGTTTCATTTTTCATGATTGACATGGGAAGTGCCAATATGATCTACTTTGGGGATGCAAAGATCTCATATTATGATGGAAGACACACATTTACATTTGGTTGATGCTGCCCTATCTCCCAATGGGTGATCCAACAGCTTAAGCTGGGTCAGGCCATGTTTCAATTTTTGTTATAGATTAGAGAAAGAAGTCTGTCCAAACAGTTCAATCTTGGCAGACAAAAGTAGTTAGGTAGAGGAAGAAGGTTCCCAACTGTTTAATCTGGGGCCTTGGAAGCAATAAGGATAGCCTTAGATAGAAAATCAAAAGAAAAGCAAAAAGGAAAAGAAAAGGCACCTAAGGGTTTGCAAGCCCAAATGCACCCTCCTTGAAGTAACAAAAAATGCTAGGAAATAGGCAGGGTAGGCAGTGGAATGTTGCAGAAAGCTAAATCCAAGTACATCACTTGGAGTAAATCAAATTGGCCATCAGCAGAAAAGGCAAGAGCAGTGGCCTAAGTGGCAGAGTGTTAAAGTCATCACTAACTTCCCTCATTCCCTTCAAAGTTTCTTACTAACCTCCCATGAGGACTGCAGGATCTGCCTGACCAGTCCTCCTTGTGCTCTTCATTTACACAAATTTGATGTCATAAATGACTTCTTTCTTTGAAAAGAAGCCACATTTCTTGTCTAAAAATTCTTTTCATTTTGATCTACTCCCTGACTAAGTTTGATTCCCAAAAAATCTTAGTAAACACCATTTCCCATTCTCATTCCCCCCAGTACTAACTACTGACTGTATCTACACTAAATCCATTATGTTTTCCCTTCCCCCTACTATTATAACACCATGGTGTATAAACCCCTAAACATGTATAATATCCCCCCTTGTTAGCACTATAGCTAAATAAATTTGTTTAAGGGAGACATTAGTCCACCAGGGACTATGGTCAACCCTGTCATGGGATTACTCTAGCCTCTGGTTAGAGTAATAACCTCCCCTTAATCCCTCATCTCCCCTCCTTTCAAAAAATTTCACAAAAGGCCCCTTTCCCTCTGCTTAAACCCACTTTAAACCCTCTTTCCCCCCACAGATTAACCCATACCCCGAAAAAACCCACGAAAAACCCAAAACCTATAGTCCCACGCCACAAATATTAAATCGAATATTTTAATAGTTGGGCGGGACCCAACCCGAAACTGCGCCTTTGATCAAGAATACCCACCAACCATTGATCGTCCACTACCCCCGATCCAACGGTGGGTGGTCAATCTCGGATCCCAACCCGTCGCCCTTTAACGTCCGGGGATTGGTGGTATTGGGGGCCGTACCCAGGACGCGTGGCAAGCGGCGGGGTTGTTCGGGGCCCCCCTCCCCGATACCGCCTTTGTGCAAAGGTGGTGCGGGGAGACCGCTTACCACCTCCCCTGCTACGTCAACTACACGTCACCATGACGTTGCGCGACCTCCGCCCACCCCCGCACCGCGTGGCCCTCCACGTAGCCCTGCCACTATTCTCCGCCCGCCACCGTGTCCAGCCACGCTGGCCTCCAGCTCAGCGTCCGCATCACCCTCCGTACCTCGGGCCCGCCATGATGTCATGCTGATGTCATTGGCGGAAAAAGCGCCAATGACCCTTTTTGCCCAAATTTGTCATTAAAAACAGCCAAACTAGCCGTTTGTTGTCATTTTCAAGCGAAAAGGACGCAGCCACTGTTAACCTGTTCACCGCGAAATTGCCTCCGAGCCATCAAATTCAAAGTTGCGGCTACCATCACTTGTCAATCCAGCTGCAGTGAGCTCCCCCTGCTCAGCCCGAGGACGTTCAGTGCTATTTTTCCAGGTATTCAAAACAAGTTCCTTGTTTCGCCCCTATGCATGCCATTTCTATGCGAATTCTCCAATAAGCATCGCTCAAATCCTAAATTACACACTGTCTACTACTGAATTTGCAATTAAATCAACCCACATTGCCCCAGCTCCAAGAATTTGACATTCAAACGATAATTCACGGCTTGAAATTTACAAATTTAGCCCCGAGTTGCCCGACATTGTTCCCTTTTGCCGGGTGGAGGCCCGAGTCTGCATGTCACCAAATTGAAGCCCGCACACCCTCTGCAATCATCCTCATCAATTCACAATCCCTGTGAAATTACCAAAAACAAGCAGAGACGAGTCTGCCAAGCCTGCTTATTCCACTTTGAAGATAATTTCAAGCATTATCTACAGTGAGCCAGTCACTTAAGCTTTGAGGAACCTTGCAAACCATTGCACTCACCTGGTTCAAATTCAGACTACACAATGGCTGCTCCTGCACCCACAGCCCTCAGTGTTGCTCCTATAAATGCACCAAATAAAGACCTGGAGTCCTTGCCTCTTGCTGACAGGGACTACCTCATCGAAGACTTTGTGGGTAACAGGGACTTTTTGCAGACCTTCAGGCAATTAAGAGATGACTACCTGAATGGCCAGGATACATATGGGATATGGGAGTCAAATCTGCCATACTACTGTCTCCCCTCTGTCAATGTTTTTCCTGAGATTATTCGCCTATGTGCTGAAAATTATGATGTGCAGCACAGAGCTATTAAGTCTCCATCTGGGAGCATCCTCTTTCACATTAATCCTGAATCCATCAATAAGATGCTCCACTTTGATCAAACTGAGCTGCTGTTCCCTTTTTCCATGAATTATCTGTTGGACACTGGTGCCAAGATAACCAGTGAGGATATTCAGAAGATCACCAAGACATTTATGAGACCTGAATGCCAGCCCACAGGGCCACCTCCCTACTTGGATGTCTATTTTACTGAGGTAGGCAGACTATTGCTGGACATGATTGCTTATGTGTTGGGATACAGAACCAGTGAGCATGTGGATGAAACAATGCTGGTATTGTTAGCTGCTTACAGCCCAGGCCAACCCCCTGCCCGCAAATATAACTTTTCCAAGTTCACAGCTAACAAGATTCATGATCAGTTGTGCAAAGTAGACAGACAGGGTGTCTTCAAGTACTCATCCTATATCTACCACCTTTTCATGTACTATCAGTCCGAAGTTTTTCCATGCTACATCAAAAAGCGGGATTATAAAGGGGAAAGAAGATCTGTTATCTTCTGGACATCTGTCTTTCACGAAGTCCAAAATTCACCCTATTCCTATTGTGAATTTATTGACCAATTTGTATACCCTGTCTCTTGCTTATTGATGAGGTCCCCTCCTCCCAGAATATCAATTGAAATACAGAAGGTCCTGTAGCTCTCCAAGAATTACAAAATAGGTGATTGGTACCTATATGAGGATCATACAGTCATCAGAGTCTATGGCTGTGAGCTCTGTCCATACAGGTTCCCAAAATATGTGCTTATGAGGATATTTGCCTTGGAGTATTATAGGCAGTTAATTCACTCTAACCTCACTCACTTTCACAGCTCCAAAAAGAAAGCCCATCTCAATTTCAAGCACCACTTGGGCCCCTTCATCATGAATAAAAAAGAAGGATGGGAAGATGCTGACCTAATCCTCAAAGACAAATACAAGCTATCACACAGTTTCCGGTGGGTCCCTTACGACCCTGAAGGCTTCATTACTGCTAGAAGAGTCAAGTACAGGCTACTAGGTTATAATCATTGAAAATATCCACACATTGAAAAATATGCCAACCAACAAGAATGGCAGCAAGATACTTTAATTGAAAAATTAACTGAAGAAGAGATAATGCAAAAGAATGTCAAGGAATTGGAAAAGACTCTTGACCTAGATTCTGTGCAGCAGGTACCCTTGACACGACCGCACTCAGCAGGAGAAGGGACCTCGGCCTCAAGAACTGCACCAGCCACACAGGAACCTTCTATAGCAGCACCAGGTACAGACAAAGGGAAAGGAATAATGGGTGCTGAAGAAGAAACCGTGAAAGAAAAGCCTGCCCCTTCAAGTGAGCAGCAACAAGGGCAGCAACCAGGGCAGCAACCAGAGCAGCAACAAGAGCAGACTCCCCCTCCACAAACTGAGCCACCAACAGCTCCAATTTTGCAGACCCCAGCACAGGAGGAGAGGGGTACGAAAAGAGATAGAGAAGAGTCCACTCCTGCTAGTGGATCCTCCCAACAACCCCAGACCAAAAGGCAAAGGGTTGACTCCCCAGAGGTAGAAGACATCACTGAAGAAGTCCTTGACAGTTCAAGGAAAGACAGGGAGGGTAACCAACATACAGGTACAAGCTCCTTTCAGCAGGAGCAGGGATTACAACTTGGTTTGGAGGTGTCCTCCTCCTCTCAGCAGAGCAAGAAGCCCAAAAGCACTAAGGCTTCTTTCAAGCAAATAAAGGCACAGAATGACTTGTTGAGGGTGGAAGTCTATAAACAATTCCTAAATGCAACACCAGCCCAAAAGGAAAGGCTAATGTCTGTATATGACATTCAAGAGGAGAAAATGATCCTCAGCCATTTCAAACCTACAGTGCCCCATCCAAAATCAGCGGCAGATTATGTGAAGACAAGGGTGGAGGTCCTAGCCAAAGACATCCATCCCATGGACCAAATTGAACTCCACAAGCAAACTGGAGAGATGGTCTATGCAACCTTGGTGGACAGGGCAACCATGGCCCATGAACTAAAAGAGTCACTGAAAAATACCAACATTCAGTTGGATTTTGAAAGAATGTCCTCCCTAGCCAAGGACAACAGAATAAAATCACTTGAGGACATTATTATCGACCTGGGACATGATCCTAAGGATCCAAAGGGTGTAAGGGCCCTTATGAAGAAAAAGGAGGATGACCTCAATGCATTAAAGAATAGGTTAAAGCCGCTGCCCACAGAGCACCCTCAAACAACAGAGTTACAAAAGGAAAAGATGGTCGATGAGCAACTTGACCTCATAATGCAGCTAAACCAGAAGGTCCTCGATTTGGAGAAAGAGCTTGAAGGGGCATTACAAGATAAACAGGGAGAATCCACATCCCAAGCTCCTCCAACTACTTCAACCACTGCAACAACTACAGAGGCAGCAGTGGCTCCCACAACAGAAGCAGCAGCAACAACAACAGCTCCAGATTCCAGCACAAGCGTGGAAGAATTGACTAAGGCCGTTAAAGAAATGGAGCTCCAGGCAAATGAAATAAAACAGGCCAAGGAAAAATTGGCAGAATTAAATGCCAAATATGATAAATCAAAAATAACTGTGGCAGAACAAGGTTGAGAAATAAAGGCCCTAAAGGAAAGGATAAAAGCCTTGGAGAAAGAGCTGAATCTGGAAAGCACCATCGCTGAAATAAAAAGGATTCTATGGGCCAAAATTGACCAATCCATCACTAAGCAATGGAAGTCAATTAAAACTATACATGAGCAAATGGATTTAATTGGCCAGGCACAGACAGAGATTCAGAGGGCCAAGACAGCGCTGGGAAACAAGCCTGACCAGGCCAATAGAATGATAGACTTTTTGAACAGACAAGAAAAGGAGGAACTGGCGGCCATTGGCATAGTCAACAGAACAGAGGCTGTCCTCACAGCTAAAAAGGTAATCACTCTCAGGAATTATGTACAAACTGTGGAGAGGAAGTGCTATGAAATACAGGCTGAGGTGGATGAGTACCAACTCAAAATGGCAGCACTGCAAGCAAAAGGACTGCACAGCCTACTAAGCGGTGCAGGAAGACTGATCTCCAGAGAGCAATATACCAACAGGATGGCAACTTATATTGAAAATCAAATCACTGCATCTGGCAGTACTTCTGAGGAAACAAGGCCTCCAACAGGACAGAGCCTATACAATAAACTTGAAGGCCTGTTTTTTATTGAAAATGAGGTAAATCACCTTTTTGAAATTCCTCCAAATTTTTACAGATATACAGAGGCCGATGAAACTTTAGTAAAAATTCGAAGACATCAGTTGCCCAAGGAGGATTGGTGGCAGGAAATGCTTCAAATTCTGCCACGATAGCTCCAGTTGTTCGGTCATTGCCAGCTCCAACTCACTAGAAGACAAACAACAAAATAAAGTTAGCATTTAAGGCAGCTGAAAGGTGACTCAGCACATGGAGAACGACGGCTAGCCCAAAGGATAAGAAAATACGCAAATTTTGGACAACGTACCCTCAGCCGACTCTAACAGCCACCAAGTCAACAATTTCTGACTATTTTGGACAGCTAAAGCACTGAAGAGTTATTACAGCATTAACTTTCTCAGCTACAAGGCTCCAGGAGTTGGCATAACATTAATGAGCCATTAAGTCATTTCCTTGATATTTTTCTCATGTAAATTTTGTATATATACCCCCCTTAGCAACGCATGAGGGGTTGGTGATTTTCACTCTGAGGCAAATGTATTGTACACTTTCAGATTATCTAATACAAAGGGCTGGACCAACTTAGTGATTTCCTGAATATCTGATGTCTTGCTGATGACATGCGTGCTGTTACAAAATTCTTGTGCTGTCTGATGGAATAATAAGTTTTTCTCAATCTCTGTTTGTCTTCTTATGTTATTAAATCATGCTCATGTTTCACTAATCTAGCAATAGAGAAAAGGGATAGTGCAGGATATGTTTGGTTACACCTTGTGCTCAATCTTCTATTGCTGTAAATGTTTTCTTCAGAATTAACTATGGACATGAATTCTTAATTGCTCATGTTTTTTCATTAATTCTTTAAATATGAATGTTATCTAGAAATTCTTCACTACTTCTAAATAATATTCTCACTTCTTTTGCATATCAGTTTATTGGAAGATTCTTAACTACCTTTCATGAACTGGATACATCACACCTAATCACAATTTCAAAGCATTGTTTCTCAGACAGTTATCCAGCTCTGCAACATCACTACTGTATCAACATAGCACACCAAACAGCTAAAGGACCACTGACTCCATGCCCAATGGCCTAGAACATTCTAGTGAGCACATATATATCTTGACTGAAAGCACCATCCAACCAAGTCCAAAAACAAACCTTGAGCATCATAGCTAGCCTAAAAAATTCTACACAAACAAAGCTAAAGCATAAAGAGAGAGCCCTCTCTGGTCATAGGTAGGCTAGAACCTATGACCCAAAGATTGGTTAGTGGTTACCTCGGTCGTATTCCCTTGGGAGTCAAACGGAACAACCTGAGAGTTAACAAATCTTACAAATATTCATAATCCATGCATGAAAATGTGTTGGCCATCAGGCTTCAAGTATTAAGTAAAATTCTCAATATACATGAATACAACAAACATCACTAGCTCGGAGCCATGACTTGCTCCCCAAAAGTACTTACTCTATCTCTATGATGCCTATTGGGAGAATCCAAGGTGAAAAATATTTTTCATGAACAATGAGGGTGCATATATAACAAACGGGGTGATCCTTCACCTCCCTTATGACTCTTGGACTACCCTCATGACTGTTTAACTTCTCATGAATTTCTGATTTCCTACATGACTCTTCAGATTACATAGATGACACTTGGAATTCCACTTTACATTACATTTTACAATATAGAATTACATAATCCATGAATGATGTGGTACATGATGGCTTATGACACAACATGACATGACACTAGTGACATGGACTGCATGATGACATGGAAATATCAAGTTAATTTTTGTTGATGCTTTCTTTGTGTCTTCTTGAAAAGATGGTGCATGTTCTTCTTCTTACTTCTCCTTATGAATTGAGGATAAGGAGTCTTCAATGTGGTCATGATCTTCCATCTTCTGTTATAATCCACTATTCCTTTATTTTATTTCATGATGATCATCTTATCTCCTCAACTCTTTAGGTGTCTTCTAACATGGTCTCCTTCTCCATCTCCTTCATCATCATATTATCATGACATAGTAGAATACCTACGATTGTAATGCACCCATGAAAAGACGACATTAGTCTAATAAACCCCTAGCCTAATATGCTTCATGAAATCACTTGTTAGGGAGGAACTAACAAGTGATTTCATGAGAGACATGAAAAGACGACATCAGTCTAATAAACCCCTAGCCTAATAATCTTAAAATTTTTTGATATTATTATCATTATATATATTAGTATCTAGATAATTATATTATTTTAAGATTATTTTAAAATGTTTAGTTTAAAGATTTTGTTTTAAGTTACTAATTAAATAAGATTAATTTATTAAAATTAAAATCAATAAATAAAATTAAAATTAAAATTAAAATTAAAATTAAAATTAAAATTAAAATTAAAATTAAAATTAAAATTAAAATTAAAATTAAAATTAAAATTAAAATTAAAATTAGGTTTCATTATTTATTTCCAGCCGACCTGTGCTTTGCCTCTATTATTCTGCCCTCATGAGTATTTATTTCCTCCATCTGTCTCTTCTTTTATCATCTTTCTCTTCATCTTTCTCTTTTCCCTGATGATGGATCCCATTTGGGATTCGAAACGTTGGTGTAAAAACTCCATTACTGTGGGTTCTCTGGTCAGAAATTCAAACTAGAGATTGGTTGAGTGATTGACTCAGTGATTACATAGTTCCAGAGGATAAGGTCTAGGACTGAGGCTTGAGACTACACAATGTGAAGTTCAAGATGGCCAGGGTTAAAGGATTGCGTAATTGAGGGAATCAAGGACTGAGACTAGAGGCTTGAGCCTTGAGACTCCACAATGCACAGTTTTAGAGGCCTGGTTAGAGGGACTACATATTTGAGGGACTCAAGGGCTCAAGCTGGAGGCTTGAGGCTTAAGACTACACAAAGCACAATATTGAAGGTCTGGATCGAGTCACTGCGCAAATGAGGGATTCAAGCAGCTAGGTTGAGATCTTGAGAAATGAGTTTTCCCACTGCACAGTGCTGGAAGGATAGGGAGGCTAGGTGATTACACAATTGTGTAGTTGAAGAGCTCAAGGCTAAGGTTTGAGGACTAAAGCTTCACAATGTGCACTTTAGGCCTGGCTCGAGGGAAATATTGTGCAGTTCTAGAGCTCAGGGACTAGGCTTGAGCACTCATATTGCATAGTTCATAGTTATAGGAGCCATAAAATGTGAATTATGTAGTGCTAGAGGATAAGGCTACTACTTGCGGGCTGATACTATGTAATGCACAGTTCAGGATAGCTAAAGGAGGCTAAGTGGTCCGGTTAGAGATTTTTCCCAATTTGACTAAGTGTCGGATCAATGAGAGGAAGATAAGAAAAATCATGACTTTGAACATGACCACACACTTAGATCGCTTGATGACACAACATGTAACACCCATAACACATGAACACTATCCTTTCCTTAATGCAACAACTTTGTGCTGACCTACACCAAGTGCAATACCAAAGATACACTTTGCGACGATCATGAAGACACTTGTGCGACAATGCTTGAAACTTTGGAAATGAGTGTGATACATGTTTACATTGTAATACCAAATCATTTACACAAAATTTACCCCTTGAAACCACAAAAGCCAGCTTTTATGCATTGTGCAACACTCCACATGCTAAAAGATGACATTTACTATATGAAGCGAAAATTGCGAATGACACTTGCGATACATGAACGAGAATGAAAGAGAGACATGATAGAGAAAAGTTAACATGAAAAAGACACTAATTAAAGTGAAATAAAGTGAAATATATAGTCAAAATCATGAAAATGACACTCATGAAAGTGAAGGTGCACAAAAGCGACAATTTTAAAAACTCAACAAAATAGAAGTACAAATGTAGCCAAAAGTGAGGGATTGTCAATGAAAGACACTATATTAATGTAATGTTGTGTGCTTGCTAAAGCTTTCATAAAATAATGCACTCATGAAGTTGTTGTGAAATGAGCATGTGTGAGCAAGTGACTTCGATTGATCAAGAAGTGACCATGGAATGATTGATCATAAGATCCACAATAGGCTCAAAAATTCAAGTGTAGGTAGAATTTTGGAGGGTTCTTTTCATAGCGAAAATAAGGTACATATTAATGTGAATAAGGTGAATAACACACCATAGGGAAAGTAACATCAATTATACATATCTAACTACTTTATAGACATAGTATGTGCTCATAATAAGTTCCCTAGTTTGGATTGGAAATGGACACCTAAGGAGCCCCTTATCCATATTTATTGCAAGCTACCGAAATAATGCAACTACCAAGGAGTCTTTGAGAGACTTTCTGATCAGTTCTTCAAGGTCTTATATCATATGATATTTGAAGAAGAGGCCCCTTGTATATCTCGTGAGGTAATGAACTCAGTGATGGAAGTAGTGGATTGGTTTTCCTCACTAGTTGGTACACACCTCAAAGTGTTTGGCTATTAGAAACCATCTCATCTCTTACCGAGGCATGCCATAGATAAAGTAATCATGCAAGAGGTTTCCTATCATCTTGTCATAGGTCTACCTGATGTACTGTAAAGGAAGAAGAAGGAACCTTGGCCTAATTTTACCTTGTAGGTGGGATCTTATGGGATTAAGAACTTGAAGGTTGTAGATGATGAAGCTCAAGGATTGGAAAAAATTAAGTTTAGTACAATATGTTTTCATCAATATGATCCCAAAGGAGTTTAAAAAGGACATTGTGACTAGTTTCATTTTGTTTGTTCATGTGGGACCTATCCCAGGATGGAAGAAGAAAATATCAAGAATTTCTATAATGTCTCTCAGTCACATGCACTAGGCAGTGAGGTAGGCCCTTCTAGTGTGATTCCAAAAACAAGTGTTACCTAGGAAGCACAACAACCAAAAGAGTGCACCCTAGTGAGAATCAAGTATAAGAGGAAGGTTTCCCACAACTCAGGAGAAGTGTTGAGTTGTAAGTTCAAAGTTGATCCAACCATTCTAAAAGTGACTATGGTAGCGGAGGGGAAAAGGAAGTAGAGAGAATTAGAGAGGAAGAAAGAGGTAGAGAATATACAAAATGAAGAGAAGGACATTAAATAATAGGAGGAAGTGTAGGCACAGGAAGAATTGAAGAGAAAGGAAGAAGAATAAATACTGAAGCAAGTAGAGGAGGAAATGGAGAAACAAACAGAAGAAGAGGAGAACTTACAAAAGCAGGATGAAGAGGCTGTAGAAGAAAATTAGGAGAAAATAATGGCCTAGGACATAGATGTTGACATCATACCCATTATATAAAATATTACCAGTCAACCTTCAACTCCCCACATAGATGGCCACATCCCAGATGGTGAAATGTGCATCTCTCCTCAAGATGATTGTTACTGTCACTAGAAGGAATCCACAAATAATTGTTGTAGTAAAATTATCCTTTGTAGGATTTGCAAAAGCAAATACATATTTATTGATGATAAAAAATCGACAAATAAATAAATATTTGGATGCTACAAGACAACAAGCAGAACATCTCCTAGCTAATATCCAACGATTTTCTTTCGTAAATTCTTATTTGAAAGAACTTCAAGTAGTAATATATGGTGAAATCTAGGCATTGTGAGACACAATAAGGTCACTTGAAGAGGAGATGATCACCTTGCATAAGGAGGTAGGGGCCCTACATGATATGAAAAAGAGTTCATGAGAAAATGAAAAAGCTATGAAAGTAATCCATGCAACCCTCAACGCGATCCAAAAATGGGGTGGTAAGTATAGGGATGAACCTATGGATTTGGCTTGGAAGACAAGACAAGAAGAAAAATTGGATAAGGCCAAAGTCAGAATGCTCATTTAGAGTAATAAATAACTCGACTCTTTTTTGTCCAACATAATAGCTTCCTATGCACAATTGCACAATGGTTTGGATTCTTTGGTTATAACATACAAGATCTCTTTAGTTGGACCATTTGTAAAGGAAAAGGGCAGAAACATCATTAGGCATGAAATCAAAGAGTTTTTGGACAATTTGAAGCAGATCACAACCAAGGAGGACTTGGAGATCAATAGGCATAACATGTAGAGGTATATAGATGGACCTCCTAAGGTTAATATGAAGTTATTCTTATTGTGGAATGAGGTACAAACATGATCCAAAACCATTTATCCAGATGATATGGAGGCCAGAGTCAGGTATTGTCCTAACCTTCCAACATAGTTTGAGGAAATAACTACACAATACAAAGCTTGGCATCAATATGTTACTACATAGTTACAAGTTGAAGTTGTTGAGCTAGAGTTTCCTCAAACTCAAGCTTAATGCATTTAGTTTTTCTTATTAGGTTCTATCCATTTTTGTCCTACATGGAGTTTTGTCTTATTGTATTTGAAATATAATAAAGTGTAAATGTAAGTGGAAGTCCAAGAGTTAAATGTGGAATATGAAGAGTCATTAGTATAGAAAAGAGAAAATAAGTCCAAGTGTCATGGGGAAGTTCAAAGGTCGTCAAGGGAGATGAAGAGTAATCTCATTTGTTATAAATAAACCATCATAACTCAAGCAAAAGAATTGGAACTAGATATTTGGAGCCTTGGCTTCTCTAGTCTAACATAAGAAGAGTATCATTCTTTGGAGAAGAAAGTGTTGGGTTCATGTTCCACTATTGGGGCTAGTGTCATATCAATGTAATTGTATGCTCAAAACTTTCACTTAAATGGTAAGAAGCTCTCAGAGTTGGCACACATTCATGCACATGTTATGAAAGTAGTAATAATATTGTTTATATTTTTGTGATGTATGTTGTTTCATTTACGTTAATGTTAATGAAATATTTCGTTTGGTTTAGTAGGGATATGTTTGAATGTGTGTTGTTTATGTTATCACGATCATTGTTATCTTGTGAACTATTTTGCAGGTTAACCAATGATTCCTTATATTGCTTGTGTGTCTCTTCTAAGATAGTACTATTAATTTCTTCCAAGGGGCCCACTTATTTCGCTTTGATGTGAACAAACCTTTCATACATTGCATTTGATATCTCACAAAGTTCATACACTTGCTATCACCAAATTCATGTATATGTCATCCTATGTGTTTATTTCAACCAAGGAATGTCTTTCAACCCACCAAATTGTCAACCAAATGTATTCTGGTTGGGGCTCCTACTCCAAATGGTGTGGGGTCTAATTGGGACTTCACATCGGGTAGACTCCTTCCGTATTGTCAGCTTCTAGCGCCATCAACATAATATCCTTCCTGTTGATTAGTAATAGAGATTGATTGTTATTCCTTCCTAATTTCTATTCATTGGTTACTTCTTGTGTTTAAGTAATGATTTCTTGGAAGTTTGGTTTGTAGAAATTTATTTAGTGATGTTTAGATGTTCATTTCTTATAGTTGTGAAGACTGATTTGTTTTCCTTTCTATTGATGATTAGATTTTGGAGCTAGCTGGGAGTGCTTCTTAATTACATTGATGACTCTAACTAATCTACACAAAAATCCATGCTAGTTATTCTCCTACTTTTATTTGTCAATCATCTGCTTTAGTTCTTGCATTCTTGAAAGAGTTAAGCCTTAGAACAATCTATCCCTTACCCTGTATGTCTCTAATTTTGAGGAAAACTTGAGAGTGTGTTTTCTTGTCCAGTTGAGCACAATGCCCTAAAATAGAATTCGAGACTCCACTAGGGAGAATTCTACTTCCCAGTTTGTTTTTCCCTCTCCTAAATTCCATCTCTTTGATCTTGTCTTTGCTTGAATTCCTTTCATTTGTTTGCATGCATAGTAGTCCAATGGATTTGAGCACTTTTCTTTGACCTAAACCTTATTTTTGCGAGAAAATTTCCTATAAAATTTTTCTTATGTGGGCACATAGTGTTATAATGTAGGTTCTGCCTTATATCTAGTGCATTAACTCTACCTATAAAGCATTGTGTTGGCCTACTTACCTACATTACTGCCTTAAATCCTCCGTTGTCTTGTACTATGATTACTATTGTTGCACTCATGTTTTATTTTGAATGTTAGTTTAGATTTCAATGATTTCGTCCTAAAGGAAACAGGAAAAAAATCATATTTTTTGCTTATTTTGTGGCTTTATTGTTTAGTTCAATAGTGTGCATGATACTTGAGTATCACTGTCTGCATTTCATAAAAGTGTGTTGGAATTTTCATCTTGTTTGTTTACTCTCGGAAATGAATTATGACACTCTCGTCTTGTAGAGATACTCTTCATCAAAAGTAAATATAAGAGCATGATATCCATGGTTTAAGTCAATAGTCTCATAAAATTCATATGCCAAAACCCCTTTCGAAGACATTAAGAAAGTACATGTGAAAGAAATCACGTGATAAAATTTATCAGAATTCTTTTTCATAGGAAAAACACATCTTAGTTTAGGATAGTTTATTGGGTTAGGCTACGTAAGTCAACTCCCCAAGGCTGCAAAAACAAATTAGTGTCATTAAAGAGTGAAGATCTTGTTGCACTTTCATTGACTCAGACCACTCCTCTAACACAATATTTAAGTACGAGGAAACATCGAAGTGTATGAGAAGGTACCCTACTTTAGAGTGAATTTTGATGGACATTCTATGTACCAAGTTTTCCCTTAGAATTTTAGAGTTGAGTCAGAGACATAGGTATCCTGCCCACACAATGTGTTTCCCATGACCGTGACCTCCCCTGACTTCAATGACTGACTTCTAGAAACACTCCCTTAGTAGGTGGTACTCTTAATACTTTTTTTAATGTTAGTACCAACCTTTAGAAAGAATCCTTGCTATTGGGGTGTTCCTTTTACCCCCACAATGGGTTCCTATGACCATTTCTATGGTCTCAGCTATAACTATTGGATCTATAGATCTAGGGATCATCTCGACCCCTTCCACCTTCGAATCATATGGAGAACAGATGTCACTAACACTAGTAGAACTAGCTCATTGAGCTCTTCAGTCTACATTTGAATTTCCTCCTTCTTTGGTTAGGGCCCATGGTCCTATGGAATCTTCCATTATAGCTCTTTCTAATGATCTTCTTGACACTATCCTTGCATATGATGAGGATATTATGGTGATTAAGTCCCTAACTAAGTGACCTTGGGATGAGTTCCACCATCGTGTATCAGTCTCCTTTCCAACTAAATTGAACATGAACCATTTGAAAATCCTTCCACCTAATCAACCTGAGATCGTTCCTTCCTCTTTGACACCTATTCAAGAGTTATACTAGGAAGGAAACTTAGTTAATCTATTGGAATATGTCAAGCATTATTTTTATGGTATTTTTCTCACTTGTTAAACTAATAAAACCTCAAGTTTACTTCTTCGAGCTTGTTAAACTCCTATAAAGATGAACAAGCATTATTTTTATGGTCTTTTTCTTGCTCGTTAAACCAAAAAAACCTCGAGTTTACTTCTTAGGGCTCGTTAAAATCCTACGAATGAGAATGATAATTATTTTTATGGTCCTTTTCTCACTCATTAGTATGAAAAAGCCTCGATTTTACTTCTTCAGAATTGTTAAAATACCATGAAGAAGGTCAAGCCACAATTTTTCTTTCTTTTTCTCACTCGCCAATATGAAAAAGACACCAAGATTTTTCTTCATTTGACTCATCAAATGTTTACTTTGTTACACTCATACTCATAAAAAAATGAGGTGAACATCTATTGAGCATAGGTTCATCTCTTTATTCAGACTCAATAGATTAACTGTGGAAAATGAACTGTTCTGGGTATCCTATTCTATCTTTGTCACATTCAGTCATCAACCATGAAAACGACGCCTCATGGGATCTTCTTTAAGCTCTTTTTAGAATCTATAAATGTGAAATACCATTGATTTTACCCTTTCTGGAATCTTAAACCTAAGAAAAATAGGAAAAAATAGGAAGAAAGAACAAAGATACTATCTATATTAGTTAGAAGTTTTATGGCAACAACTCATTGTCCATCCGTTGAAAATGGAACTCATGGAGAATATTAACCTTTTTTAATATTCTCTTTGATCCCTACCTTCTTATGAGTTTTTCCTTGATACCTTGATGTCGATTCATCCTTGTATACTACTCTTTTTTGTGTTATTGAGTCTAAGCTAACCAATCTTCTTGGTGGCATGCCTTCCTCTGTTCAAGGGATTGTCTACTATCTATTGACCTTATCAACCACTTTATCATGTGTCTTTTTGACTTGAGTCATCTCATCCTATCATTATATATCATCTCCAAAATCAATCACTTTATTACCATTTTGTCTCGACCAATGTGGAACTCATCATTACCCACCTTCAATAGATCCTTTCCTATCAACCTCAACAAATTATCTGAGAAGTAGGTTGTGAAACATCACAATACCTAGCTTGCAATCAATAATGGTAGGTTTCCATACATTTTATAGCGGGTTTTCATTATTGATTCCCAATTAAGCGATTCTACGAGTGTTCAACTTCAACTCCTTCATTCACACTCAGTAGATTGTACTGACCTGATGTACTCCACTAGGGAGCATTCTGATTCTTGGTTTTCTCTCTCCTTCTCGTAAATTCTATCTCTTTGATATTTTATTTTATTGAATTCTTTTCATTTGTTTTCATGCATAATAGTCCAACCAGTATGAGCACTTTTCTTTGACCCAAACCTTCATTTTTTGAGAAAATCGCCTATAATTCTAGTCTTATGTGGAAACAAAGAATTATAATGCAGGTTCTTCCTTATATCTAGTGTGTTACCTCTTCCTATAACACATTGTGTTGGCCTGCTTACCTACGTTACTACCTTAAAGCCTTTGTTTGTCACTTTTCTATGATTTCCACTGCCCTCTTTTTGCTCGTTTTTGTCTTGAGGTCTCTATTTCCTTGGACTATGATTACTATTGTTACATTCATGTTTTATTTTGAAGGTTAGTTTAGCTTGCATTTCTTGCATCCTAAAAGAAAAGTTAAAAATAATTTCATTTTCTACTTATTTGTTTGATGTTTAGTTCATTAGTGCGCATGTAATTCAAGTATCATTGTTTGAATTTCTCAGGGTTACTAGAACTTGCATTATGCTTGCTTGCTTTGGAAAAATATGTATATTACTATTTCCTTGTAGAGCTATTTCTCATTGAAAGAAGTATGAAAATCATATATTTGCATGGGTTGAGTTATAGTCTCACGATTTCATACATCAAAACCCCTTCCAAAGACATTAAGAAAGAACATTTAAAAGAAATAGCATATTGAAATTGATCAAAAACTCCTTTCCATCAGAAAAACACATATTAGTTTAGGATAGGGCCTTGGGTTAGATTGTGTAAGTCAACTCTCCAAGGCTACAAAACCAAACTAGTGTCATTAATGCGTTAAAATCCTATTGCACTCTCATTAACTAGGACCTCTCCTCTCACACAAGAGTGAAGCAAGAGGAGACATCAGAGTGTATGAGAATATAGCTTGCCTTTAAGTGCATTTCAGTCGAAATTATGTGTACTGAGGATTACTTTTGGAATTTCAGAGATGAGTTAGGTACTCAGGTATCTTTCCCACATAGCATATTATCCACGACTGTGACCCCCTTTATGGTGATTTATAGGTAAAGAGTAGTTGCCAAAATATTAAGGAAACATACACAAGGTGGTTGGGGTAGGATTTCCTCGTACTTGATGACAGATGAACCTACTCTCTCTTTGGTTTGTTGGGAGGGTAGTTATCTTCATGAGAATGTTTGGCCCCTTCTTACTGAGGTTTAGGCAAAGCTCAGGAGTATTCATAATTGTCTCTTTCCAAACTAGCTTCTTCTTATAGTCCTTCGATAATGGATTCCATCACTAGCTAGTTGTGACTATTGGGAAAATTCTAGCTACTTGCTAATCTCATAGAGTTTTTTTCCTTTTAGGTGTGTGCCATTTTATTCCTGAGACTATATATATATCACTTAATTTAAAATTTGTAAAACATATATCATTCATCGTGGCCACTACATGACCTCGTTTTCAGTGTTGACGTCTATGAGTCTTTCCTTTACTTTCTGTGGAGGAATATATGAGTGAATCAGATTCCTCCATAGCTCAGGGGAGTCAGTATCTAGTTTTAGACCCTAAATCACATCGTATTGACCCAAATTCTATCTTACCAGAGGTCCCTTTTATTGAAGGTTTTCTATATTCTTATCATCCTCCACTTATTGATCCTCTTGGGTCCGTATTGATTTAGGAAACAACTTTTCCTATAGTATCTTCACCTATTTACCACCTAAACATTCTGATGATTATTGGTGAATTGCAGTCGTTTATGGACACCTTTGCTGCACCACCGCCCAACCCACCTGCATCAAGTTCCATACCTTTTGTTGTTTACCATACTATACAAACTATGGTCAATATAGGGACCCTAACTACACCTACTTTGGGTGGAGCTCAATAATTTGTTGCCTAAACTACCTCAACCCCTTTCGTGTTGGCTCTTATCCCCTCAAACTTCACCCCAATGGGTTTTATCACTTCGACAAACTTCAACAACCCTTTCAATTGGAATTTTTTGATTAGTTCTACTCCCCTCCCCTACAAAGTGGGGGCAAAGTTTCTAACACCTATCTTCTTGCTTGGGGCATCCCTACACCCATGCAATCTATGGTACAACAAAGTCCTTCATTTATTGATGCCTTTACTACTAGTGGTTATGCTTTCAATGATGGTCCTGTATCTAATGTGTCTTATGTGGCTAATGGAATTCCATTTCCCGGACCCAATGCATATCCATGGGGCCTCCCAACTCAATCATTAGTGCCTGTTGGGAGAAACCTCTATCTTGGGGGCAACTAGTTTGCTAGTAGCTTTCCTTAGGCTAGGGGCATGCCTTATGTCTAGTCACTCTACACAATCCCATTTCCACCATAAGGAAAATATTATCCTTCACAACCTATGTACCTTGCTGGAAACCCATTGATGGGTGGACCTCCTCATCCTTAAGGTCACCCTACTCTTCCCTAGTTATATTTGGTGGCACCCACTCCATTTCCATTTTTTGTTACTCTTGATATCCCATAGATATACAAATTGACTAATGACCCCATCAACCATAATATTCTTTGGCCTCCAACCCCACATAAGATTCCTGCAGAAATTCCTAAGTTCAAGGGAAAATAGGGAGATGATCCAACTACACACATCACTACATACCACCTCTGGTGTGTTTCTAATTCAATGATTAATAATAATATCTATATTAGAATCTTCCTATGCACCTTGACTGGAAACACAACCAAGTGGTATATTGAATTACCATGTGATTTTGCTATTAATTTCAATACCCTCTTTATGGAATTCTTAATGCACTTATAGCTACCATTTCATTACAAAACCAGGACAAATGTTTTGACTAGTTTGCACCAGAATACTTCCACCCACATCTTTGATCACATCGATGAATGGAGACATAGGAAGAGGTTGGTAAAGGCCCCCATTTAAGATTAACTATTAACTAATTTATTTTGCAAGTCTCTCTTGCCTCATATTGCGAAGGACATTTCAATGTCTAGAGCTATCACTGAAGACCAGTCCATCCGACATACCCAACACCTAGATCTATTTTATTCTCACTCTAGCACACTTTATGACCTGATCCCTAATGATCCTTAGACTTCAAATACTCCCATTGTTTAGTAAGTTGGTCCTCAAGCCGACAGTTCCATTGGTTCTACCACTAGGACTGCTGTCACCTAGTTGAGTGAGAAAAATACCCAGTTATCCATTACTACTACACCCGCCTCAACTCACCAACTCACCCTATTGCTCCTCGATGTTGGAAATAGCAACAAGAAATGCTAAAAATAACATTGCTATAAATAGCATTTTAAGTACCAATGTTAGACATAGCAACAAGGAATGAAAAAATGGAAATGCTAAAAATAACATTGCTATAAATAGTATTTTGGGATACCTTCCTATTTTAGTTAGTCTTTGAACTAAAATAGAGAAGTAAAAATTCGAATTTGATCTTAGCAACTATTTGTAAAATAATTAATTAATTCATCTTGAGTTAATTAGTTGTAGAAAATCAAACATGAAGTCCATGTGGGGACATGCAATAGTTTCTCTATTGATTGAGGAATTTAACCATCAATTAAAGAGATAAGGATGAGTTGTACTTAGTTGGCTCAGTTAATTGAGTCAAGTCTAGTTAGATTAGTTAAAATAGTTTGTTGAACTAATTGTTAGTTCAGTTAGTTAATGCATGCATGCATGTAAATGTTGCACTTCAGATAACTGAATATTCTCTCATAAATAACTCATGCATGTCAGTTCAGATAGAGACCCAATTGAGATCAGATGGAGGGATAGTGTATTATCAGTTGTAGGAATATTCCATTGTGAATATCTCTTGCATGTAGAAGGAATTCATTCCTTGGATATTACGCAGTTATTTCAGAGGTCAGAGTTGTGTGTGAGGTGAGAATCACACAGGTTGTAGTTGGAGGACCTAGGAGAAACTGCGCAAGGAAATAGGAGGCTTGGAGGACTGAAGGAAGACACAGGTGTTGTCTATTCTGTATATGAGCAGTAGTGAGGGATTGTACCAAGAGCTGGATAGCTTTGAGCTAATGCTTTGTGTAATCCTGAGATATTTCCACTTGTATGATAATACAGATAGCAGAGTTTTTAGCTGAGGCTTTCCCCAGAGTATTCTTCTGTGTTCATGTGCGATTGATTTCTCATTCTTTGTTATATGTGTTCTATTTGATCTTTCTCAAAATCGATTAAGCTTCTGCAAGTTTGTTTGTAGATGTAGATCAAGTATTTTGCTTTAGTATATTGCATTATCAGGTGATCTACAGTGGGAAATTCTACATGGTATCCGAGCTAGCTGATCTATAGAGAAAATTGTACATGGTATTAGAGCAAAGGTGATCAAAGCAGTGAACAATATACGAAGAAGAGAATTCAAAGTAAGAAAAAAAATTGAGCCGCGAGTTTGCAGAGAAGATATAATTTTTTTTGTGCAAAATTTTTAGAAACAAATAGCAGATCTGGATTCCTTGCGAAAAAATAGCCAAATTAAAAAAAAAATCGGCTGAATCAGAGTTCAGATGATGGAGATGTCGATGATTTAAAATCAACTCTTTTTCCAAAAAATTTCGTGATGGTGGGAAAGATGAAACATATTAGTGCGCTAGCCAAGAACCTATATGCTCTTGAGGTTCAAGATGCATGCAAATCCTTGAGGAGCAAGGCAAAGGTTAGAGACTTGGTGGTTGAGAGGGAGAGTAAATTACCTCTCAACATGCAGTGCCAGAAGAAGTCTCAGACAATTGTGGAGGAGCCACAATTAGTGAAGCAACTTCATGAGGTTGTGGAGTAGCCAAAAGTGGAGAAGCCGAGAGGAGACCGAGTGTAGGCATCCACTCATGCAAAGACCTCTAGTAGGGGGAAATTTCGAGCCAAGTGGGTAGAGGGATCATGTGCATCCATACCTCCAAGTAGGAGGTGGGGTGATGTGGAGTGACAGTCCCAGGAAGGCTAGAATAGGGGCAGGATCATTGAGGTACCCAACCTCTTTGATTAGACCTTGCTACGGGAGCCCCAATGAGGAGTAGTAGGACTAGCTGAGTGGGTAGAGACAGATGCGGATGGAGCATCAGAGGAAGCTTCAGCATCAGAGGATGTTTCTAGCTCAACAGGGAGGTTAGTGGGGAGATCAGTTACTTACTTCTCAGTAACTGAGTTGTAGTGCAGCAGTGGGTAGCATGATGCAACATGATGAGAGGAGGTGCATCGCAGATGCATACTGGGAGATAGGACCACCAACAGCATGGATGTAGTAGCAGGAATCAATGTGATTGATGTAGTTAGAGATCAAAGTGATAGAGGCTAGAGCAGTCAGATGCTGAAGAGCACAGAGGTGTAGAGTTTTCAGTCAACAAAGGTAATAGTAGTCAGAGACTTTGATGACAGAGGCATCATTCTGATTCAGGTTGGATATTTTTTTGTTTCTAGAGTAGCTGGAGCAACAACACTTGGGAGAAGTGTTGCATGCAGAACATTCCAAAGGTTCAAGATCGGGTTAGAGTTGAATGCCTTTCTTATTGAGAGGGAGTGTTGGAAATAGCAACAATAAATGCTAAAAATAGAAATGCTAAAAATAACATTATTATAAATAGCATTTTAGGTACTAGTGTTGGACATAGCAACAAGGAATGGAAAAATGGAAATGCTGAAAATAACATTGCTATAAATAGTATTTCGGGATATCTTCCTATTTTAGTTAGTCTTTGAACTAAAATAGAGAAGTAAAAATTCGAATTTGATCTTAGCAGCTGTTTGTAAAATAATTAATTAATTCATCTTGAGTTAATTAGTTGTAGAAAATCAAACATGAAGTCTATGTGGGGACATGCAACAATTTCTCCATTGATTGAGGAATTTATCCATCAGTTAAAGAGATAAGGATGAGTTGTAATTAGTTGGCTTAGTTAACTGAGTCAAGTCCAGTTAGATTAGTTCAAATAGTTTGTTGAACTAATTGTGAGTTCAGTTAGTTAATGCATGCATGCATGTAACTGTTGCACTTCAGATAACTGAAAATTATCTCATAAATAACTCATGCATGTCAGTTCAGACAGAGACCGAGTTGAGATCAGATGGAGGGATAGTGTACTATCAGTTGTAGGAATATTCGAATGTGTATACCTCTTGCCTGCAGAAGGAATTCATTCCTTGGAGATTGCGCAATTATTTCAGAGGTCAGAATTGTGTCTGAGGTGAGAATCACACAAGTTGTAGCTGGAGGACCCAGGAGAAAATGCCCAAGGAAATAGGAGGCTTGAAGGACTGAAGGAAGGCATAGGTTTTGTCTATTCTGTCTATGAGCAGCAGTGAGGGATTGTACTGAGAGCTGGATAGCTTGTGAGCTAAAGCTTTGTGTAATCTTGATATATTTCCACTTGTATGATAATACAGATAGCGGGGTTTTTAGTTGAGGCTTTCCCTAGAGTATTCTTTTGTGTTCATGTGTGATTGATTTCTCATTATCTGTTATATGTGTTCTATTTGATCTTTCTCAAAATCGATTAATCTTCCGCAAGTTTGTTTGTAGAAGTAGATCAAGTATTTTGCTTTAGTATATTGCATTATCAGGTGATCTACAGTGGAAAATTCTACACTCCATCAGCTCTGATTAATTCTATGATGTCTACACTGCAATATAGTGGAAAGAGGAAGATGACGAAGAAGAAGACCTCTCCTTCTGAGGAGCAGTAATATATTTACAACACCCAAACTCAAGTACCTGTTATTGCTAAATCTAATAAAGGGAAATAGAAAAATATCAAGTTTCCTTGAAAAATATACTCTAAGGACCATTTGACCTATAAATTTCCTTTCCTACAAGAGTGCATTGATTTCCTTACACAAAATGGTGCTACTCGGACTCCTATTGTCCTGACCAACCCTTTTCCTACCCAACAACAACAACAACAACAACAACATGTCATTGCAAACCCACCTCCACCGTTGCAAACAGGGGATGATTTTTCTCATTCTCCTCCTCTTGGTGAAGGATCATCTACCATCTATGCTTTTAAGGTGGTTGATTTAAAAACTTGAGCCAAAAGCTATGGGAACCCTATCCCAGATACTTTGGATACCCCATCAAAGTATACTCTACCTCCACCTAATGATCTCCATATTAAGAGACCTACTTCCTACTCTATGATTCTCCCTAAAAAAGGGGAACTTTGTTAAACTATGCACAACCCTACTTCCCGTGCTGCCTAAAACTATAGAATTGTAGAATATCTCATGCAAGCACCTTGTGCTATGTATGCCCTTGAAATATTACAGATTTTTCCAATGGAACATAAGGCTTTACTCTTGGATATATGTAGGGTTGACCCCCTGGATTCCAATCTAGTTGTCTTTGACATGGAGAAGAGTACACCTTGCCTCTCGCACCAACTAACCTTCCAAGTACAAGTTCATGCAGGAGGCAAAGCCATTAACTATACTGTCATTGATGAAGGTGCTTCTACCCATGTAATGGCTACTTCCTGCACTTACTCCACCATCTAACTCACTAAAAGATTTTGATGGCCATAATTTCATCCCTAAGGGATATCTCACTTCTTTTACCATCACTCTTGGTGGGAAAATGATTTTGATTTATATTGAAGTTGTTGATCATTCACTTGATTACAATTTTCTATTGGTCCTTTTTTGGACTTAAGCTATGAAAGCCATTGTCTCATCGATTTTCTGACTCTTATGATTTCCTCACCAAGAAGAAATCATGTCTCTGGACTAACTATCTTTCTGCACCTCAAACTTTTTACTACTGACCCCTAACAACATTCCTTTAGTGGGTCGTATGCTTGAACCTTGTTTTAGTGTTGGAAATGGGCTTTTGAAAGACTCCTCACTTCTAGGGTGTTTCTCTCTTTTGCCGCCTGAGGCCCCTTAGGTCCCAGTAGATATATGGATCCATGGATCATCCATGGATCATCCTGGACCCTTCCACTATTTAATCTATTGGAGAACAAATGTCTCGATCACAGGTGAAATTGACTTATCAAGCTATTCCATCTACATCTGCAACTCCTTGTTCTTTGGTTGGGGTCCATGATCCCATGAAATCTCCCATTGGAAGTCCCTCTACTGATATTCTCAACACTTTCATCTCCTCTAATGAGGTTATTATGAAGACCACGTCTATAGTTGAGTTGCCTTGGGATGAGTTCCACCATCATGTCTGAATATCTTTTCCATCAGCACTGAACACAAATCCTCTGAAAATCTTGTCACTTGATCTGCCTAAGATCATTTCATCCTCTTTAAAAACTATTCATGAGTAATACTGAAAAGGAAACTTAGGAAACCTCTTAGGGGTAGGAACCTTTCCACCCATCTAGCTTGGTCCTTATATTGTTGTTTGGGTCCTTTCTAAAAGGGCCTATGAACTTACGAACTATGATGAGGACCCACTCAAAAAGTACTACGCTTAGCATCCCGCTAACATATGCTTTGTAACTTTATGTACAAAGCTTTTTGTGTTTTGGTGTGCTACTTTCCCTCTTTCTTGTTTTGTTTTATCTTTAGCTCAAATAAAATTTATAGTACATCAAAAATCTCAAAAATTGGAAGTTTAGTTTGTTGCATCCAACAAAAAAAATAACATAATTTCCAAACACCAAAAAAATATTAGATGAGCATTCTTTGTATGGTCTTTTTCTTGCTTGTTAATCTGAACAAACCTTAAGTTTACTTCTTTGGGATCGTTAAAATCGTACGAAGAAGAAAGAAAATTATTTTTATGGGTTGTTTTATCACTAATTAATCTGAAAAAACCTCGAGTTTACTTATTTAGGTTCATTAAACTCCCACAAAGAATGTTGAGCCATTTTTTTTGTTTTTTGTTTTCTTCTCACTTGCCAATCTAAAAAAGATACCAAGATTTTTCTTCTTCTGACTCATCAAAATTTTTACAAATACTATCAATTTTACCTTTTTACCCTCGTAATCATAATAAAATGAGGGAAACAACTACTGAGCATAGGTTTATCTCTTTATCCAGACTTAATGGACTAACTACGAAAAAAGAACTGTGTCAGTTATACTATTCTATCTTTATCGCATCTGGTTATCAACCATCACAAATATGCCTCTTTGAGTTTTCTTTAATTTCTTTTAAAACTCTCTAAATGTGAAAATATCATATATTTTACCCTTTATGGACTCGTTAAAAAATTAGCAGAATGGGATTTTTTTTGAAGAAAGAACAATTTTACTATCTATATCAGTTAGAAGTTTTATAGCAGTAGTATAATATCCATCCCTTGAACATGGCACTCATCCAACATATTCCCCTTTTGTTAGCTTCTCTTTGAACCCTACCACATTATGATTCTTTTCTTGATACCCTGATGTCTCTGCATCCTCATATCCTAATCTAACCAGTGTGCTTGAGTCTAAGCTTCCTGGTCTCCTTGGTGTTGTGTGTTCTATTGTTTAAGGGATTGTCTACTATATGTTGACCTTATCAACCAATTTATCATGTGTTCTTTCACCCTGAGTTAGTTCATCTTGTTTTTCTATATATCTCCATAATTGATCACTTTGGTACTGTTTCATGTCGATTTATGTGGGACTCATTGTTTCCCACCTTCAACAGATCCCTCCCTATTGACTTCAACAAATTATCTAAGAAGAGGGTTGAGAAACATCACAACAACCTAGAGCTTGCAGTCCTCAATGGAAGATTTCTGTGTGTTTGATAGGGGGTCTCATTATTGACTCCCAATTGAGTGATTCTATGAGTGTTCAACTTCCACTACTTCATTCACACTTGCTAGAATGTATTGAGAATCTTGCAGACCATCATCCTTATTGGTGACCTTCCTTGCATCTGTTAACATTTTTCATTATTGAATGGTAATTAGACGAATTCTCACATGTTTGAAATCAACTCATTTATTCACATGTGTAGAATTATGCTATTTTTGGGATGACGATGAAGAACTTAGGAAGAGGCTTACATAACTCAACTTTGTTTCATCTCACAAGCTAAATATTTTGTTTATAGAGATAACTTATATTAGATTGCTTACATTGTGACCCAGATCCACATTGTACTTTCTAGTGAACATGATCTATTCATTTTCTACATGGATCCACAATGTACTATTTTACTTTAGATACTGAGCATTGGAATTCCTGACTCGAGACATGATTTATATTTGAAATATGTTTGATGTTTTTTGTAATCCTCCTTCCATTATAAGACCCTAATTACTCTCTCTCCCCAATATTTTTATAAAGTATTTCGGCCATTACCTTCTTAACTAAACTCACACTTTAGGGGGAATCTATTATACCTAAAAATACCTCTTCATCAGCTCATAGGAGATCACTATGCTTTTCGATGAAATGAAACCCTTGTTTTAGCCTATTTAATACTATAATGCACATTATGTACCATGAGGACAACATATCCTAGTCTCTAACACTTTGTCTCTTCATCTAACTTGTGTTACCAAATTCTCACTCAGCCATAAGGTAAAAAGCTAGAGTTAACTCACTATGACACTCTTGTGCACTTAAGGAAACTCTTAAAAGGTGGAATATGATTGATTTTTCCTCATCTGTAGTTTTTTCCTAAAGAAATAAAGCACTTAAAAATAAAGAAAATAATTAAAGCATGATGAAGATTTTTCCCAAATGAAAAAAGGAACATAAAGCATTGAAGCAGGAGGAAACATCATCCACCCCAAATATTTTTCCAAAATTACACTAGAGAGAAACTAATATTCTTCATAACCTCCATTGTGCCTATAAATTGAAGGCTTGACCATTGAGAAAGGGATTAGAATTATTGCATTGTCTTTATTGAGATCTTTCTTGAGAGAGAGAATTTTTGGAGCTAGGAGATAGAGGAGGTTATGCTACAACTACATTTGGTTGTAATATTCCCTCATTTCACTTAATATATAAATATACCGGTGTTTCTTCTAGATTATTGTTTGCTACATATACATCTTATGCTTATCAAACGATTTTCTGGAAGGTGGTCTCATATTGAAGTATAATTTATCATTTTCTAATGTTTTGGATGACAAGGTTGTTATGTTGTGAAGGTTGTGTTTGTTGTATTTATGTGTATGATTCGCCTTTGGAGTTAGCTGAGAATGCTTATCAACTTCACTAATTTCTCCAACTAATCTACACGGAAGGATAAGTAGGTTATTTTTCACCATTACTTTGTCAATTTTAGTTTATTTCTTGCATAGTCGAAGAAAAATGTTCCCTGACGAGGCTATTATAGAGATCATGTCCCTAACTGAGTGACCTTAGGACGAGTTCCACCATCGTGTCTCAGTATCCTTTTCAACTAAAATGCAAACAATGTTAATTTATGAAACTAGGGTCAAATTTCACCTTGGATATATCATATGAAGAATATTATGATTGCATTGAATTCATCTTTTCAAAAGGACCAAAATCAACCTAAATATCACCTCATTTGGACAAGCAAAAGTTAGCTTTTGAATTTATGTACCCACACATGTACAATTGGAAAGGTCCACCTCAACACCAAATGGAACCCCATGGAATCTTATAAATAGAAGAAACCTCAAGCTCATTTGAACATCATCATCAAGCATCTTCTACTCTTCTTTTATTGTTTGGTTTGTACAGGTCTGACGGGGAAGCTCGTGTAAGGTCCGAAACTATAGGTCTGAGGCTCACACATGTTTAGGGTTTCTATTTTTTGGTTGCACACTTGCTGTAGGTCAGATCTGACTGCAGTCACATGCTTGGAGTACCTCATAGAGAGAATAGGAAGCTACAATCCCCCACATAACATATTTATGAGTATGATTGGGTTCCGAGCTAGGGTTTGACAACCAGGAAGTCACAATCGCTCGTTTACAGGTCTTTCTCACTTATAGTGTCTCAAAGAGAAACTGGGAAGCTACAACCACCCACATAACAAATTTATGAATGCGACTGGGTTCTAAGCTAGGGTTTGATAGTTAGGAATCCATAGTCACTCACTTACAATATCTCAGGGAGCGATCAGGAAGACACAATCACTCACAGAATAACTTGATGAGTGTGACTAGGGTTCTGAGCTAGGATTTGACATTTGTTGACTGCAGATGTTTGAAGGTTTCTCTCTATTGTACAAAAAATTTAGAAGTCTGCTTCTGATTTGTATTGGGTAAAACTTTGCTGTATGATTATGTATTGGATTCATTGTACTCTCTGCTGAAACATTTTATGACAATCTAATAAGAATAATATTTGAAATGGTTTTCCCCCATAGTGGGGCTTTTCCCTAGTCTTTGACCAATCGGGTGTCTCTTGTAGTTGTACTATTGTCTCCTTTATCATTTCATATATTGTTCTATCTTCAATTACTGTTTATGATTGGAAACATTGTTAATAATTGGATTCATTGCTAAATGAAGAATTGATTTGGGCTGAATTAATTGAAACAACTTGGAACAATCTAAAAAATTAACATGGAATTAGAGCTAAGGTGAAGGACAAGCCTAAAATGAGACATGCATTGAAGTCATTACCTTTGGAAATTTGAAGGAGATTATCTAATCAAAGTCAAGGTGTCTTCCTCTGCCTTCAAGGAGAATGGGAAGTTGTGTGACTCATCAAACTTTGTTGCATGGAAAGTCAAGTTGGAGATCATAGATGACAACAATGATGTGTTGGACTAAATTCAAGGAAGAATGCCCAAGCCTCCCAAAAATTCTTTCGCTTCTCTGAAAAATAGGTACAAGAAAGGTGAGTCAAAAGAAAAGAAAATTATAGTTGATGGTTTACAAGATCTTTTACTTGCATATGTTGGGAATTTGAGGAAGTCCAAAGAGATGTGTGACAAGATAAGTCACATGTATGAAATCAACAATTGGAATGAGATCATCACTTTAAAAGATCAACTCAAAGACACCAAGATGAACAAAGGAGAAGCTGTAAAATCCTATATCATGAGGATATCTCACCTTAGAGATCAATTTCAGAGAGTTAGAGAATCTGTTTGTGACAAGGAATTAGTGATTGTGACTCTTAGAGGTATCCCTCCTATTTGGGAAACCTTCATTACTAATACAAGAAACAACAATGTCCTCCCATCATTTGATGAAATTAATTGCAAGCTTATACAAGAAGAATCAAGGATGATATCAAGAGGAAGAATTCAAAAACATGAAGAAGGAGAGCCCATTGCATATATCACTCATGACAAAAAGAATAAGAAAGGTAAAGGAGGTACAACAAAAAAGCCTCCTCCTCAAAATGAAAAAATAAATAATGATAGAACATCGTCTCATATTGAATGATATAATTGTCATAAGAAGGGTCAATATGCATGATATTGTCCCAAGAAGAATAAAGGGCCATGTTACAACACTAGAAGAAACAACAACAAATACAATAATCAAAGAAGAAAAGTTAATCAAAGAAATGACTACAAGAAAAGATATGAAAGTAGAAGAATAGATACCTCAAGCGACCATGAAGAAGATCATGATCCTCAAAAGAAGTCAAGATTTCCCACATATGAAAGTAATGCTATAAATCAATCTAAATACATTCTTATTTCTGCACCTACTAGTTCTTCTCCTCCGGATTAATGGGATAGTTGACTAGTTGATAATGGGGCCACTCATTATTTATTTGGATATAAGGAAGTTCTCTCTAATCTAGTAGAGAGGGAGACTAATTTGACTATTATTCTTGGATACAACTCCACTCATCCCGTAAAAGGTTTTGGGTTCATCAAATTTAATTTAAATTCTAGGGAATCAGTTTTGGTGCACGATGTTATGTATGTGCCAGGATTAATGAAGAATTTGGTATCTATATCTGCTTTGGAAGATAAAGGGATGAGGGTTTCCTTCATTAAGGGAAAATTTTTGGCTTTGTTTTCTAGTTCACCTATGTTGGGTGTGTGTTATATTCTTTCCACGATTAGGCCCATGTGTGAAGATGGGGGGCGGAAATCCCACCCTTTCATTACATTAGGCATAGTAAGGGGGTCATGGGGGGGAGGTATCCCCCCTCTACAGGGTCTGTGGCAGCACCCCAGGAATTGTTTTTTTGGACCCTATATTAGGTGGGTAGACCTACTTATGGTTTTGTGCATGGGTTTCAGACAAGGCTTTGGGCATGATGGTTTTCTTCCCATGGTATTTTGTAGATTTGGTCAAGGGAACTACGATTATGTTCTAATCCAGGGTTAAAACCTACATTTGGTATCAGCGTTGTCTCAGCTTCAATCAGACACCTTTTCTGCTAAAGGGCTTTTCTCAGGCCTGTGGTAGACTCTGTTCAGTGGGAGATTTGCAGAATCGATTCTTGTGGTGAAGAAGATGGTGAGAAATGGAAAAATAGAGATCAAGAAATTTAGTGGTCAAATTTTTCAGTTGTGGAAAATCAAGATGGAGGATCTGTTGGTGGATAAAGATCAGTGGATTGCAGTAGATCTGGGTACTAAACCAACGACAATTTCAGATGAAGATTGGGGGAAGTTGGATCAGAAAGAAAAGAGCACAATACAGTTGTGTATCTCAGATTTAGTATTGTTGAATGTATCAAGGGAAGCTACGGTGAAGGTTTTGTGGGACAAGTTACAAACTTTGTACCAATCTAAGTCTTTTGTGAATAAAGTGTTCCTAAGGAAAAATCTGTATAACTTGAGGATGAAGGATGGAGACTCGATGACAAAGCATATGAACTCCTTTAATACTATGGTAAATCAGTTTTTATTTGTTGATATAAAAAATTTAGATGAAGATAAGTGCATCAGTTTGATGTGTTCTCTAACAGATTCATGGGATAGTTTAGTTATTACAATAGGTAGCAACATAACTACCTTGAAGTTTGATGAAATAGTCTCATCCTTGCTGTCAGAGGAAATTAGATGGAAAAATATGGAGGGATAGAATGGAGATGCCTTGTCTGTATGAGGATGGTCCCAGAATATAAATAAAAATAATTCCTTGAGTGGGAGATCTAAATATCCAGGAAAACCTGTAAAGGTGTGATGGAAATGTGGAAATGAAGGGCACTTCAAAAATGATTGTAGATCTAAAGCTTCTAAGAAAGGAAACGGATTAAATGATGCTCCTTCTACAGAGAAAAAAAAACCTCAAAGAGGTGGGGATGTCTGCTTGGCTTCTTCTTGTAGTACACATGTAGATAATGAGGCATGGTTGATTGACTCAGGTGCATCCTTTCACTTCACTCCCCACAAGGATTGTTCTGTGAATATGAGAAATATGATGTTGGTGAGGTATTCTTAGGGGATGATAGGAAGGCTAGAATTTTCGGTCATAAGAAGTCAAGTTGAAGTTGCAAGGTGGAAGGATTAGAACACTTCTGGGTGTTCTGCATATTCCTGCATTGGCTAGAAATCTGATTTTTGAAAGAAAGATGGATGATGCAGGTGCAAAAACATTGTTCGAGAAAGATACCTACAAGATGGTTCGAGAGCATTGGTATTGATGTGGGGAGTTCAGATTGGAACTCTGTACAAGATTCTGGGTAGCACTGTTAGTGATGGGTGCAACAGTTGTGTATTAGGTGGGAAGACCTACCTATGGTTTTGTGCATGGGTTTCACACATGGTTTTGGGCATGATGGTTTTCTACCCATGGTATTTTGTAGATCTGGTAAAGGAAACTATGGTTATGTTCTAATCCAGGGTTAAAACCTACAACCTATGAAAGATGTATTCACATTAGGATCAATACTTTAAGGACTCTATAGAGTCACTGGAAGACCACTTCTAACATTGTTTCATAATACTAATCACCTGAGCGAGTTATGGCACCAAATATTGGCTCATCTATATTATGATGCTCTTCCAAAATTAAGGAAATTAGTCTTCGGTATTCCTAATGTTCAAGCCCATCATGATGGAGTATGTCTAGGTTGTAAAAGTGGAAATAAGACTAGGGAACCATTCCCCTCTAGTGAGAGCAAGAAAACTAACATCCTCCATTTCATCCATTCCGATATATGTTGTCCAATGCCTACATAGTTTATTGATGTCCATCAATACTATATCACCTTCATTTATGACTTCTCTAAAAAGACATGGATATACTGTTTGAAGCACAAGGATGAAACCTTAAAAATATTCAAATATTTCAAAGCTTTGATTGAAAATAAAATAGGGAAAAGAATCAAAGTATTCAAGTTTGATAATGGTGGGGAATACATGTTAAATGAATTCATAGAATTTTGCAAGAAAGAACGAATCAAGAAGGAGAAAATTGTGCCATATACACCCAAACAAAATTGATTAGTGGAAAGAATGAATAAGTGTATATTAGAAGCTACCCATGCCATGCTCCATGATCAAAATTTGCCAAAGTTCCTTTGGGGAGAAGCAACGCATACTGCTGTATATGTTCAAAACAAGGTGCCTCATCAAGCACTAGGAAAAACAAACCCCCAAAGAAGTGTTCACAAGTGTCAAGCCTGACATTAGCCATCTTCACATCATTGGATGCCCCGTATATTTTCATGTGCTGAAGGATAAAAGGAACAAGTTGGAGGCTACAAAAAGAAAAGGGATATTCTATATGGTCCTTCCTGGCCCGAGTTCAAGACTGATATTATTGATGATCCCATGGAGCCTATGGATAACTTAGATCCTCCTCCAAGTGATCCTACTCACAATGATCCTCCTACTAGGAAGAGACTACTTTGGCTTCGTGACACTCTACAGGATGATGAGAGACATGTTCCCATTCAAAGATGATTTAGAGAAAGGAAGCATCCATGCAAGTACTAGGGATATTTTGCAGTGATGAGCACTATGATTCAAAATGAACCTTCCACATCCAAAGAAGCCGTAAAAGAACAAGTTTGGAAATATTTTATGGCCAAGGAGTATGAATCAAGTATGAAAAATGATGTATGGGATGTTGTACTGAGACCGAATGAGAAATATGTTGTGACTTCAAAATGGATATTCAAGATCAAGCATGGAATTGATGGTAGCATTGAGAAATACAATGCAAAGTTTGTGGCTCGAGGATTCTAACAGAAAGAGGGAGATGATTATGATGATATCTTTGCACCTGTGGCTTGATACACAACCATTCGTTCGATAATAGCCCTTGCCATAAGTCAAGGATGAACTCTTTATCAGATGGAACTAAAGACTACATTACTCCATGACATGTTAGAATAAGAAGTGTATGTTGAGAAGCCACATGGATTTGAAGTAGAGGATCGAAAGGCACATGCTTGCATGTTGAAGAAGGAATTTTATGAATTAAAGCAATCCCCGAGAGCATGGTACATCCACATAGAAAATTATTTAGTGAAGTTGGGATTCATAAGAAGCAATGTTGGTCCCAACCTCTACTTCAAGGTAGTCCAAGGTTTCCCTTGATTTTGGTTTTATATGTTGACAATCTATTATTGACATGTAGGGAGCCTCTGATGATTGAGTGCAAGAAGGAGCTAGCATCTAAATTTGAGATGAAGGACCTTGGACTCATGCACTACTTTCTAGGCCTTGAGGTGTGGCAAAGACCCGATGAGATTTTCCTTTCACAAGGAAGTATGTTGTGAAGTTGTTAGAGAGATTTGGAATGATAGAATGAAAGTCCATGGCCACATCAATGGAAATGACCTTCAAGAAGTAATGTGGAGAAGGTGTGGGACTCAATTTGGTGAATCCATCCGAGTATAGAAAATTGATTGGGGCTTTGATGTTCCTAGTGAACACCTGTCTCAACATATGATATGCAGTGAACACATTGAGTCAAATCATGATTGAGCCTCTTCGTGCACATTGGATTGTTGGAAAACACATCTTGAGATATTTCCATGGGACAATCACATTTGGTCTGAGATATTCTACTGGGTATGTTTGACTTCATGGATACACTGATGCTGACTGGGCAAGCAATGTTATCAACATGAAGAGTACATTTTGATGTTGTTTCAGTCTTGGATCTGCCATGATATCTTGGATGAGCAGGAAGTAGAAGTCCATAACATTGAGTTACGAGTACCATTGAGGCAGAGTATATTGCTGCTAGCATGGCTAGCTGTGAAGCATTTTAGTTAAGGAAGCTCTTTGGAGAGAAAATTGAGTAGGTCCTATATATTATATTGATATATTGTGACAACAAGAGTGGGATCTGTCTGGTAGAGAATCCCATATTTCATGACAAGTCCAAGCACAAATAGATCCCATATCACTTCATTCAAGACATGGTGCATAGAGGAGCCTTTAGGCTCCATCACATATCGACAGATAAGTAGCTTTAAGGTATTCTCACCAAATATTTTCCAAAAAGGGAATTTCTTGGTCTTCATGATTCTTGAGGGTCATTGATGGGATTATTAGAAGGAAATAGAATTGGGTTGAGGTTTTATCCCGTTTGTTTTTCTGGGTTGAGAATGATCTCCTCGATGTGATTCCAGGGTTGAGATGTGCTCCCTTGTGTGTCTGGATATCCTATTGATTGATATGGGGTTGATATATGTGAATCCACCATGAGATAAAGGGTGGAAGCTAATGATCCCTGACTCTTCTTCTTTTAGATTTGAGAATTTTTTAGCAAATGGAGTTGAGCAAAGATGGAAATGACATGACGACATTAAGACAAGATGATAAGATGATCAATGGAAAGATATTGGTAGGTGGAATTCTTCCTAGTTAAGAGGGAGTGTTAATTTATGAAAATAGGGTCACATTCCATCTTGGATAACTCATATGAAGAATATGATGATTTCATTGAATTCCTCTTTTCAAGAGGACCAAAATAGACCTAAAGATCACCTCATTTAAACAAGAAAAAGTTGGTTTTTGAATTTATGTACCCACTTATGTACAATTGGACAAGTCAACCTCAACACCAAATGGACCCCCATGGAAGCCTATAAATACAAGAGACCTCAAGCTCATTTGAACATCATCATCAAGAATATTTTTCTCTTCTTCTATTGTTTGGTTCAAACAGGTCTGAGAGAGGAATCTTGTTTGAGGTCCGAAACTACAGGTCTGAGGCTCACACATGTTTAGGGTTTCTGTTTTCTGGTCACATGCTTTCCCTAGGTCATATATGACTGCAATTGCACGCTTTCAATTCCTCAAACAGCGAATAGGAAGTTACAATTTACTACATAACATATTGATGAGTGCCACTAGGTTATGAGTTAGGGTTTGACAATGGGGAAGCCACAATCACTCGCTTATAGTCTCAGAGAGTGACTGTGAAGCTATAATCACCCGCATAATAGCTTGATGAGTGTGACTTGGTTCTGAGCTAGGGCTTGATAGTTAGGAAGCCATAATCACTTACTTATGGTATCTTAGGGAGTGACCAGGAAGACACAGTCACTTACAGGATAACTTGATGAGTGCAACTAGGGTTCTGAGCTTCGGTTTGATAGTTGTTGATTATAGATGTCTAAAGGATGGAAGGTTTCTCTCTACTTTATAATAATTCTAGAAGTCTTCTTCTTATTTGTATTGGGTAAATATTTTCTGGATGATTATGTATTAGGCTCATTGGACTCTCTTCTGAAACATTTTATGACAATCTAATAATAAGAATATTTGAAAGGGTTTTCCCCCATAGTGGGGTTTTTCCCTAGTCTTTGACCAATTTATTGTCTCTTGTGGTTGTGCTATTGTCTCCTTTTTCATTGCATATATTTTTATATCTTCAATTACTATTTATGGTTGGAAACGTTGTTAATAATTGGATGTGTTGCTAAATAAAGAATTGATTTGGGTTGAAGTAATTGAAACAACATATAACAATCTGAAAAATTAACACACGAACTGTCTGAAAATGCTTCCACCTAATCAACCTGAGATCATTCTTTCCTCTTTAACACATGTCCAGGAGTTATACTTGGAAGGAAACTTACATAATATATTGGAATAGGTTGAGAATTCTTTTTATGGTATTTTTCTCACTCATTAAACCAAAAAAACCTCATGTTTACTTCTTCGGGCTCCTTAAAATCCTACGAATACGAGCGCACATTCTTTTTGTGGTCTTTTTCTTTCTCATTAAACAAATAAAAACCTCGAGTTTACTTCTTTGGGCTCATTAAAATCCTACGAAGAAGAACAAGAATTCCCTTTCTGGTATTTTTCTCTCTTGTTAATATGAAAAAACCTTGATTTTACTTCTTTGGGATCACTAAACTCCCGTGAAGAAAGTCGAGCCATTATTTTTCTATCTTTTTCTCACTCTACAATCTAAAAAACATACCACGAGTTTTCTTTGACTCAATCATTGAAATTTTATGAACAATATCGAGTTTACTTTGTTCCTTTCATACTCGTAAGAAAGTGAGGCAAATGTCTATTGAGCATAGGTTTATTTATTTTAAATCTAGACTCAATGGAATAACTATGAAAAATGAACTGTGATGGGTATACTATTCTATCTTTATTGCACTTGATCATCAATGATGACAAATATTCCTCCTAGAGTCTTCTTTAAGCTATTTTCATACTCTCTAAATGTCAAAATACCGTCAATTTTACCATTTCTGGATTCGTTAAACCTAAGAAAAATGGGAACAAATTAGAAGAAAGTATAATGTGAAAGGGAAAAAATTGGAAGAAAGAATAATGTTACTATCTATATCAATTGGAAGTTTTATGGCAACAATTTAATATCCATCCCTTGAACATGGCACTCGTCCAACATATTCACCTTTTGTCAGCTTCTCTTTGAACCTTGCCATCTTATGAGTTTTCCCTTGATACCATGATGTCCTTGCATCCTACTCTTTTTGGTGTTCTTGAGTCTAAAATTCTCGATTTTCTAGGTGTCATGCCTTCCTCTATTCAAGGGATTGCCTATTATTTATTGACATTATCAACCACATTATCATATTACCTTTTAACTTGATTCGATTCATCTCGTTATTTTATATCATCCCAAAAATCAATCACTTTATTACCATTTCATGTCAACTGATGTGGGACTCATCACTACCCACTTTCGATAGATCCCTTCCCATCGACTTCAAAAAATTATCTAGGAAATGGGTTGAGAAACATCACAGTACTTGGGAGACAATAATCCTTAGTGGTAGGTTATCATGCATTTGATAGGGGGTTTTTGTTACTGACCCCTAATTGAGTGGTTCTATGAGTGATTGAATTCAACTCCTTCATTTACACTCACTAGATTGTACTAAGCATAATGGAGACCATGATCCTTATTGGTGGCCTTCCTCACATTTGTTAAAGGTTTTCATTATTCATTAATAATAAAACGAATTCTCACATGGTCAACATCAGCTGATTTATTCACGTGTAGAATTATGCTATTTTTGGGACGATGACAAAGACCTTGGGAAGAGGCTTACACCACTCAACCTCGGTTCTTCTCCTAAGATGCGTATTTTGTTTCTAGAGACAACTTCTATGAGATTGCTCACACTACAACCTAGATCCACATTATACTTGTTGGTGGAAATGATATATTCATTTCTACATGGATGTACAATGTATTATTTTGCGTTATATGCTAATAATGGGAATTCTCGACTCATAAAATGATTTAAATCTTACATATGCTTGTGTTTTGTATGCCTCCTTCCATTCCAACAGTTTGATTACTCTCTCTTGCCAAATGTTTTATAAAGTATTTCAACCATTTCCTTCTTCTCTAACCTCATACTTTAAGGGGCATCTGTTATACTTGAAAATACCTCCTCGTTGACACAGAGGAGATCACTACGATTTTGGTTGAAATAAACCCCTTTCTTTAGCCTATTTATGACTATAATGCAAGTTATGTATGACAAGGGCAATGTTATCCTAGTGTATAATGTTTTGTCTCTTCATCTAACTTATGTTACCAAATTCTCATTTAGTTAGAAGGAAAAATGCTTGAGTTGACTCATTATGAAAATATTTTTCACTTAAGGAAACTCTCATATGGTGGACTGCGACTTCTTTTACCTCATTTGCAAATTTTTCCTAAACAAATAAAGCACTTAAAAATAGATAAAAGCATTAAAGCACGATGGAGATTTTTCCTAAACAAACAAAGCAACATAAAGCACAAAAGTAGGAGGAAATATCATCCATACCAAATATTTTTTGCAATTTACAATGGAGAGAAACTAATAGTCTTCGTAGCCTCCATTTTTCTTATAAACTGAAGGCTTGTCCATGGATAAAGGGATTGGAATTCATTACATTGTTGCGACTGTTGACATCTTCTTTGAGAGAGAGAGTTTTGGAGCTAGGAGCTAGAGGAGGTGTTGTTGCTACTTCATCTATTGGTTATAATATCATTCCTATTGATTAATAATAGATATTGATTGTTCTTCCTTCCTAATTATTGTTCCTTGGTCACTTGTGTTTAACTAATAATTTCTTGGAATCTTGGCTTGTGGCTTCGTCAGATCCTATCAGAGTTTGGCTTTGAGCAGCAGCATCCAACCACACTTTGGTGTGATAATAAAAGTGCCATTCAGCTATGCAAAGATCCAGTCCAGCATCAGCGCAGCAAACACATTGAACTACACATGCACTTCATCAGAAAGCTCATTCATGACCATGTTCTTGAAGTGCAATATTGTTCAACAGATGATCAGGTTGCAGACATCTTCACAAAGGCTCTCACAGAGGCGAAGTTCACTAAACTACGATATATGCTTGGAGTTCAGGAAGTTGTCACTAAGGGGGGATAGGCTCTAGTGCCTCCTTCCTTCTCCTATTGTGTCATATTTGTAAATCCTTCAATCTTATCCCAAGTTGTTCTTAAGGGGGGATGTCAGGATATTCCGACACATAGGAAATAGTTAAGTTCAACTTGGTCTAGTATAGAGTTAGGTAAAGTGTGTTTCTTTACCGTTGTACATTTTGTAACTTACAATCTGACGGTCACGATATGTAGTGATCTGACGGTTCACTCTCTCCTTGGTATTACCGACACTTGATCCGTGGCTTGACACCCGATTGGTCCATGAGTTCTATTTAAAGCACATGGAGGGTCATTGTTCGGGTAATCCGTGCATGAGAGAAGCTTATGTAAATTTTCATTCTTTGATTAATAAATTGCCTGTAGTAGCCACGTTGACGCAGGCCGTGGACTGTTTCCCTCTTTGAGGGTTTTAACCACGTCAAAAATACTGGTGTATTGATCTGTGATCTGGTTGTGAGCGGTGTCCTTTTGGTGATCTTTCTGAGGAACTTACCCTGTAAATTCCTACATTAATTTCTTCTAGTATTTATTGATGATATTATTATGTTGTGAAGGTTTCTTTGTTTTCCTTTCTTTGCAGGATTAGCCTTTGGATCTAGCTAGGAGTGCTCCCCAATGATTCTGATGACTCCAACTGATATATATGGAAAGCCATGCAAGTTCTTCTCTAACCTTTCTTTGTCAATCTTTGCTTTGCTTCTTGCATTCCTAAAAGAGTTAAGCCTTAGAAAAATTTATCCCTTACCTTGTCTATCTCGAGTTTCTGAGAATACTTAAGAGGGAGTTTTCTTGTCCAATTAAGCACAATTCCCTAAAACAATTAATTTTTCTATTTTATCCTTCATGGATGGCCTACAAGTTATCACATACATATTTTGTAGATTCATAGTGCACAACTTTCTTAAGTTCTGAATCAAGTATGTCGTAATAGATCTCATGTATTGCTTGATGATTTTTTTACATTTCTTGACTAGATGGGGTAGTTTTAGTATAACCATTACATACTAAATTCTAGACATCAGATCAGAGAGATATCAACCTAGACTGCATCCTTTCTTTCCATTCATGATAATTTTCATCATTAAGAAAAAAATTGCCTTGATTATCTATGAATTTTTCCGTTACGGATTGCCCCTGATTGACTATTGCAGATACTGCCACTACATGTAATACATTGCTTGAATTTTCACCATTTTCCTAAATTTACTTCCTCCTTTGATTTGTCTTCTTCTTGTTTTTCCTTTCCATAATCCCTTATATCTCCTTCCAACTGTTAAAATAATTCCCAAAGGAGTTTCTCTAATACCAATTGTTAAAATACTAGGGGGAATGTTAATCAATATTTTGTGGTAATTCAACTTTTACTTAGTCATCAATCTTCTTTATATTGCTAACTTAATGATAATATATCTATATAAAATCATGTAACACATGTGAACCATGAGCATCATAAATTCAAGTGAAATATAAAAAGTTAGCATCATCATATTTATATAAGGACACTAGATATTAGGTGGAAAACCCAATTGGGAAAAACCATTATTGTTGTTGTCTTCATCTTATTTTATTAATATTTAAAAAATCATCTTTTACATCTCACGCTGGTGCAAAATTCTACTAGTGTGTAGGCTCCTACCTGTTGGAGGCTACCACTTGCTATTGTTTCTCCATCTACTACTGGAAGGAAGCCATCACTCCCTGGTCAAATTCTTCGGCCACCACAGGAAGGAAGCTACCACTCTCTCACTAAAGGCTCAAACCTTCAGACCCTTTTATAGACCTCGTTTCAAAATATTTCACATTGGATCCACTTGAAATAGACTCAAATCCTATAGGTCAAGTGTCATCCAATTTTTAAAATTGGACCCACACAAAATTTTATTCTCAATCACTACATATAAATTTGACCATACAATATCTTTTGCACAACTGAAAACAAACTCTTTCCGCAATAACCAAATCATCTAGTGGAAAAAAATAACTTCATGAATAAAAAACCATTCATTGTATCTACAAAGAGAAAACAATAACTCTCTGTTCTCATTAATAGAAAATTGCCATAACCCTAGTAGTATCAGATTCTCTACCCATACATTAGCAACATTACAAACCTAATCTTGACAACCATCAAGACAATCATCAACTAGGACTCATCAAACCTTTGCTCATAGTAATACCAAATATCTCTACCCATCAATAATGACAAACCTTAGCAACATACATTCAACCATATTGGCCTTCACATGACATTACCTAACAACATATGACAATACTTCTCTATTCAATAATAATTTAGGAACATTCTTATCAAGTGAGCCACAAAATTTTTGACTCAACCTCCTAATACTATGGTTGTAATTCTAAGAGACAACACCCAATCATTACATTATCTCATCATATCACAAGGCAATGCCAACTCCTATACAATCAACAACAAACCAAAAGCCAATAACATCAATACACCTTTCATAATTCAACTGGTATACAAAAGATATGTTTCATGATTCCAACAATAACATTAAAATAAGACTAGGATATGTCTAGTGAATCCTTTTTTGCAACCACAAATTGTTACCTTAGTCACTCAACTTCTATCACTACTTCTTTGCCCATAGATATCTGAAGTGATACTTTGATAGTTTATCATGGATTTTTAAAAGCATTAACCATTCAATGGACAATATAAAAATATGGAGATTTAATACTAAATATGAAGCATAACCATGTTCAACCAATCCAAAAATCTATAATCCCTGCAAAGTTCATATGGTGATCTCTACAAGATTAGTTATATAATGCAAAATTATACTTTCTATCCCATAGAACCTATATCCATCATCACATACGCAACCTCTTGCAATATAAATTCCGATGAACACATCTGCAACATATAATCATACTTTGATAATACACAACTTATCCCATTTAGTTAAAATATTAGTGCAATTCCAGATAACTCTACCCAAATACCAAATTCATATAACCAATATATATTTTCAATATTAGTCAACACACTCTACAAATCAAACACTTCTCTGCAATAAGTTCTCATGAAAATCAATAACATACATCTTTTCTCATTTTCAATCAACACATCAACTATGACATAAACATACGTAACTATACTCACCATACCCAATCATAACATACAAACCTCATGATGCATACTCTCAACAACACACTGATCATCATGCATACCATGGTCAATAACTTTTCAAACCTTCACTACAATGATTAAATAACTATTACAGGGCTATATGATAGTATACATGATATCTACAAACAAATATTCCCTCACACTTTCAATCAAAAACTCTGTAAGAGAATATTCATCAATGCACATTCTCAACCCTATATTAAACATATAGATCCTCTAAAACAATAGAAATTTGGTCATTCATTTAACCCCTGCAAACAATATTAACATCACAACTCTATTAGTCAAATAACCATTGATCTCAGATCTAGAAAATGTTGCACACAAAATGATCTCAACACACTGTTATGTTATAGGCATTCACATAGCTCCATATATTGTCATATGCTTCTGTCAATAGTCCCATTGTTCATCATTTAATTAAATAAGATCTGCTACAAATGACATCACACTTTTCCCTATGCACTTGAAAGGATTCAATCTTTTTTACTTCAATCACACATGGTATATGTTAGCTTTAGGTGCATAATCTGTCCTTAAACTTGATCTAAGTTCTCATTGCTTGAACAAACTCTTCCATCAATCAACTAAATAATCCTCAATCATATATAAAATCACTTTGTCCCCTCATCGATCTATTGATATATGTGCACATTGGTTCTAACTCTTTAATCTCTGCTCTAAAATATTGTCTCAGAAATGCATAAACTACCTTGACATTATTGCATACAAGTTTTTCCTTTATTCTAGATAAATACATACTTTATCTCACCCTAAAATGACATTTATTTTCATTGCATGCTCAAGCATGTCTCAATCGATAGAAAAATGCACATAGACTCGATCAACAAATGCCAATCACATTCTACATGTGTATACTTTTTCCATTACTTGCATTTTCCTCAGTCTCTAAACAATTCCCAAATAAAAAAATCCAAAACTATTAAAAGAACTAGTTACAGAGCCAAGATTAAATGGGCACAATAAGCGAGAGCCAACCATATCTACACACCCTCAATTTCTCACATAACGCGACCATACTTGTACCAGAATAAATAAACAATTTATGCAATGATTTCCGGTGCCAAAGAAAAGTAATAGATTTCTCAAATACACACACGAACTGTTTGATATCCTTGACCATTTATATTTTATCTTATTTATAATTACCACAGGAAAATCTATTGGTTTTTTTTATGGAATTTGTTGGCTAGATTAGATAGACATTAAAACTCCTTTGATTGCATCATTACCTTGGGAAATTCGATGGTTTGAATCGTGGTTTTTTAATTTTCTTCACCTACATGCATCATCACAAGGATAAACATAACTCCTATATAATATCATCATAGAGATAAAGTGTAGCACCTAATGAATATACTGAATCATCACTTTGTGTTAGTTAGCTTCCCAGCAAAGATAGTCAAACTTGAGAAAAATAGTAGATGCTTTACTGAAAACTCTTCCATACTGCTTCATCACTTTTCCAAGCACTTCTAGAGCTTGTCCAACCTTTGCATCACCTCTTTATCCTCTTGCAATTCCTCTCAAACATCAAATCATCATGAACCTGTTCAAATCCAACCTCTACATACACTTGTAATTTAGCTACCAATCACGAAGAGTGTGATAAGACCATGATCCAGGTTGACATCAAGGCCAACAAAATAACCATAATTCCAACATTTGGAGACTAAATAAATAGAGTCATCCTCAGATATGTCATACTATTTGAGGGATTTTAAGTCCTAAAGTTTCCTTCATCCATAGAAGAGTCATAAACTTTGAAAGGATATTCATAATCAATCCTAAATTCTGGTGGTAAGTGAAGGAACAACATCTGAGGCTTTGAAAAACATATAGAGGGAACCCCTTGAGAATTTTATCATAAATATAAGAGAATTCATCAGGTCTATAGTAAAAACCTCATTTGGGGTGCAAGAAAGACTCTGTAGAAGATAATGTTTTCTCTGATTAGCCAAATCTTGGAGCCAAGTGAGTCTTTTCACATCCACCTTTGAAAGAAAATGGACACCCTCTAAAATTACAAACTCATTAGTAGATTTAGAAAATACATTGAAATCAAACCCTCCATGAACATTTCCTTGTCCATAATCTTGTTGATCTCCAAAAACACCATCAACATAGGTGAGATCAAAGGTTCTACTGGGAGATCTAGGCTTGAATGGGACTATGGGAAAAACCATAGTGCCATATGCCAACTCAAATGAGACAATGAAGGGGATAGGTTTAGCCACAATGAAAACAACCGCATTAGTGTTATAGGCTGGCATAATCTAGTTCAACTTCATGTAGTTGTAGTTACAACCATGATAAAAGTATCTGACCCAGATTTATTTGCAGTTTTGTGCATAGGGTCCCCTTTGATGACTTTATTAGGATATTTTGTGATACCCACCATAAGGTAGTGGCCATATGCTTGTCCAACAATGCCAACATTGAAGGTTTTGATGATAATGACCTTCCAACCTATGAAGATACCCTATTTTTGGTTCCATGATGGCGTTGTTGTGACTTGAACCACAAAAAAACTCACTAAAGAAAAATACATCATTTATCTCTTCTCCAACAATGGATTGAATAATAATTATCATTAATGATTAAAAAAATTGAGACTAGATCCAAATTTAAAATCATAAGAAGAATTAAGAATATGGAATTTTTAATGGAAAATTCAGAAAATAATAACTTCAGAGAAAGAAAATGAGCTAAAATGGGGTAATCCAATGGAAGAGCATATTTATGAACCATTACCAAAAAAATAAATAAAAAATGAGGTTGTATCCCATTTTAAAATCACAAGAAGAATGAAGCATAATGAAATATGTGCATGAAAATTTGTTGAAAATGCCACCATCTTAATAACTCAAAATGAAATAGTAAAGGAAGTAATTGAGAAGGTGACAAGTAAAATAATTCATTGGGGACAAATTTCAAAGAATGTTTTTTGTATCAAATGAGAAAGTTGATGTATTCAGATAGATGACTCTTAATTAAAGGTTGAAAAAAATATAAATAGAGGTTGTTTTCTTAGATAAATTAGGAAGGCCCTACACATCCCACATTGGTATCATCATCAAAATATGATAAAGTTATTTTAGACATGGTAGTGTTACAATAAAAGGCTAATAACTCTGTAAAAGAGACTTATCATCATAAATATAACAATACAAATGTGGCAAATAATTTAGATAGCTTGCCATTGGAGGAAACGATTGAGTATCACAAGCAAACATTAGATTTATAGTGTCCACATACCAGCTAAAAGGAACAAAAAAATGCAATAACGCTAACAATATAAGTAAGCTTAAGAAGTAATTAAAGATATAAATGAGTTTAACAAATCTTGTTAGGTTACAATCAATGTTTTGGCACATAAATTAATTTCTTTAGGACATGATCTAAGATAAGTATTGATTTTTATCTTTGGTATAGGAAAAGGACAAAGAAATTAGTTCCTTGGTGGGAATATTAAGATTCCCACCATTAAGCATTCACAAACAAATAAATACTTGAGTTAGAAAAATAGAAAAAAACAATCATGACAATAAGTGAATATACTCTTAGAGGAAAAATTTAAGTTGATAAAAATCATTTATAAATTCAATAAAGAATAAAAATCCTTTATCAGCAAGCTTAAATTTTGAAGCCAAAATATTTGATGTTAAAATGATCAAAGAAGTATTAGAAGATAAGAAAATGCAAAATATTGAAAGAACTTGTCAATAGTTTAAAAATACTTAGACACTAGTGAAACTCATATTCAATGGAAGTCTTCATAAATCACAGAGTTATAGGAACAAAATAATAAAAGAAATACTATAATGAAAGAGTATCATTCTAATTTTTTTGTGAGTGATAGGATTATAATTTAAGTTAATCAAAATATTACAAAATTTAAGAAAATGTAGAAGAAGTTTGACACTAATATTTATGCAAAAATAATTGGGTTGGAGTAAAACATTTTATTTGGGATCAAATCAAGTTGATTTCTCAAAAACATGGAATTTGTTTGAATATGCTTCATGAAATATAAATTCTTGAAATATCAATGAATCTTGAAGTAAATAAAGTATAAGAACATCTAGGGGAAATTTTCAAAGAGCCAATTAAGGTATAAAAGTTTGAAACAATGTAACACATGTTGATTTGTAAATTGTAGGAATCAAAGATACAATGCAATTATATGAGCTGAGCCAAGTAGTGAACCAAATATATTAGTGAGTTGTAGAACCAATAGACTAGTGATAGAAAACTTCACTAGTATATATGTCATGTCTTCTTCATCAGTACCTAAGAAAGCGAGAATAAAGGGCGTTGATGTTATGTCACATCTAGAAGCAGCTGTAAAACCCAAAGCCCAACCACCGAAAGAGCCAAAATACAAACTGAATATAACATTTATTCCACCACTAGTAATACTAGAGGGAGACATGTTAGATACGGTGGAGATTTATGGCAATATGAGATAATTGATAACAATAACCACTTAATTTCTTGAATTATAGGGCTCTGAATCAACAACAAAGATCTAGAGCCCATTTTTGAAAAAAAATAAGAAGTTGGTGGCAAAAAATATAACATAAAAGTATTCCATGGTTTGTAGATCACATGGAGTGATGATCTCCACCATAGATGACAAGAATGTGAGGTTCACCACACAAATATTGGCTTACAAGTAACTAAGGAAATGTAGGAAATATCAATGTCCTCAAGTGTGGTAGCTACGATTGTAAAAATGTGTTGAGGGTGTCCAAATGAGTGAGTGAACTTCTTGCTCAATCAGTTCACATAGGATTATATTGAATCCCAAGACAAGAAAACATAGCTTCACTACTTATGGATCTTAATTTTGATAATGCTCATGACTTGGGAAAGTCTAAAAGGCACTCAGTTTCCATCACCAAAGATAAAAAAATTCATTGTGCTGAGGTTCCATTCTCTATGGCATACCATAGACAAATAACGACAAATGAATAACAATGTGGAATTCTACATGTGGAAGGAAGCCATCAACCATATCATTTGAAAGGTACATTCCATCTCTATTCAAATTGTTGAAGCTTACAAATATGTTTTGAGGTTTTTTGAATACCACACTCCATGTACATTCATGCTTGTGCAAACTTAGAGAAGCAATGGTTGTAGTACTAGTACACGCTCGATGAGCAGATTGTGTTACAGATCATGAATATGTGGCCACCAAAATGGAAAATTCCTACTACATCAATGACAGAGGTACAACATATAGAAAGTGGCGAAGAGGAACAACATGATAGGTTACTGCATAAATCCACGAAATGAGTAGAGGGAGAACATCAGGAACCACCGTAAGGATAATATGCTAAAGAAGAGATACTACCATTAGGCAGAAAAAGGTTGTAAAAGGATCAACCAATAGTTGGTGCACTATGTCAAAGAAAGAAGAGAAAGGCCACAAAGTCATATGATACTAAAATCTCACCTTTTTTAGAGGAGTACCTAGAAAGGATTTCTGAACAAATAAAAGAGGTAGCTGAAGAAGGGAATGCCCATCTTATCTCCACTATTCAGAAGGAAGTCTAGGAGAAAAAGGACTTGTGCATTAGAACATAGGAGCAATTAGAGAAATTTCAATAGATGATCAAGTCCACCAGATATATGATGCTACAACCATCATCAACACGCCCCACCATTTCCATAGAGGCAATAAGAAGATCCCAGGTCTTATCATTCTTATGCATTTGCAAGGTTTCATGCATTATCCATTCCACTAGTGGTAGTACATTTTCCAAATATTGTGGTCTAACGACGTGCATAGTTGTTTCCACATATTGATATCATTTTGTCACAACTTCAATTGTAGAGTTTGAATAAGATCCAATAAAGTATCACACAAGAGTTGTAGTTTGGTGTGCATGAAACGTAAATAAAATATAAACAAGAAGGTCATTGAACAAAATTAGGCCTTATTCTTAACATCAATGCTCGTTAAAGTAGCAAAAAAGAATATCTATCAGGCAAAGGAAACAAAAGCAATAGTGGTAACAACAAAGCAAATGTTTGAGCAGTTTTTGTCAAAGACCAAGTAGTTTCTCCCTTCACTTGTCATGCAATCATATGAGAGTGGATTGAGAGTGAGCCACAATTAGTGTTGGGGGCCTATTGGAGTAGAGGGTAACAAAAGGAAAAGTATGCATTTTTTTGAAATTTTGGCTAAGTATGGGAATTTTGGATAAGCAAGGGATGAAGGGAATTTTGGCTATGGGAAGATCATGAAGGATACCATGCATGTAAAGAATGATGAACACCACACACAACACCATGGTAAGAAAGGACATTGCATATATGTGTGATGGAGAGAAGAAGTACCACAATGGAAACAACAAAAATAAACTTCTAGGAAGTTACTTATAGCTCGCTGAATTATTGTTACACTCTCTTGACAAAGTTAGTTATTGATATTTGTCTGTTACACATAAATCAATGCCTTTAGTAGAAATTTGTTTTTGAGGTTTCAGTCGGATAAGTTGTAATAGAGGAGTAGTTATTTTTGTTATTGAAATGTTATTGTAGAAGTTGTTATGACTGTTGAGAATGAAGTTTGTTATTCTTTTAATGGAAGGGATGAACTGTAATGGTAATTGTAATTGTAAGAGAGAATGAGAGATTGATGAGAAAGAGAGGATGCATGTATGAGAAAGATTGTATTACTGTAGATTTGAAGATGAAGGATCTACATGTTGCTATACAATGAATATCTTGCTATGATGAATAAAATATGAATTAACTAATTTCTCATAAATATTGTTATCTATGTTAATGTGTGTGTAATGGGATGCTAATGAATAATATTAAAATGTGTTTCTTTGCTTTAATGTGTAATGTGTAACATTATGTCTCTGATTTTCTTTGACATAGTATATCTACCTTGCAATGAATATGAATATTTTTACTACGTAATTGGTTTTATATGCAATGTAATTTGAATCTTGGTGGTAAGAGGAAATAGTCTAATCCAAATCATGTATGTCTCCTCTTTTCTTGCAAAACACTTCAAAGGTTATTAACATTCCATCTTGATGCCACAAGTGAGGCATCACCTACTTACAGGTGTTGAAGATGACCAATGTTTGAAGGGCTTTTGTTGGCCAATTCCTAAACCCCGGGTCACCCTTGTGCACTAAAATAGTCTTTCAACACTTCCATCTGATGCATACTTAGTTCTATACACCCATTTACATCTAAATATTTTTATTCCTTTTATAATAGGGATGAGTTCCCATGTATTTTTTTTTACCATAAAGGAACAATATTCTTCATTCATTATTGTTCCTCAATTAAATGGATCAAATAAATTATGCAAATGTTTCTGGATCGCAAGTTTCTAAAACTTGAGCCAAAGGAGAGGAGGCTCATTGGAATTGTGAATGAGTACAAAGTTGATATGTAGGATCACCAACAAAATCACTAGTTAATGTTATTGTGTTCTCACAGGTTTGAATTGGAGATTTTTTAAATTCCTGCTTGGTAAAAAATATTTATATCGAAGTTTCAGGCTAAGTATCACAATCCCATCACAAGGAGATCTATGGAAGAACTTTATTTTTTATTTTTCTGATCAATATATGTAAATAAATAAATAGGAATCATATCATAAAAGCTAAAGTTGTAATGTTGGCAATTTGTTTGAATAATAAAGATAAAGATAATTATTTAGTGATTAATAATAAATTTTATTAATGTTATAATAATTAATAATAAGGATTAATTAATTAAATTTATTTATAATATAGTTAATTAATAATAAATAATAATAAGTTTGATTAAATATAATAATGTAAATACAATTTGAAAATCTAATTTACAATAATACATTATTATTACTAAAATAGATATGAAGTAATGTAATAGTTAGTTTTTTAATTTAATGTAATAAAAATGTAAATTAAATTAGATTATAATGAAATAATAGCTAGATTTTAAATTAATGTAATGATTAGATTTTATAAGAATTTAAAATCAATTTGATAGAAATGTAATAATTATATTTAGATAAAGTTTGATTTGATGTACATCAAATCAAACTTTATCTAAAATCTAATTATTACATTTCTATCTTTTTTTTTCCGAAGAAAAAGCGAACTTTTTATTAAGAAAAATAAAAAGTTACATTGCATATGCTGGGCATTTCCATGGGCTCGAGTGCTGACGCACCCCCCGCAGCGTTAGCAGACTAACGTGCACAAAGAATAAAGAAAAGAGAAAGAGAGAAGAGAGAGAGAAAGAAAAAACTGAATCCCGGCAGTGAGTAAAACTCACGCTTCAAGTTTTTCTCCCCTTTTTCTTTTCGACCTTGCGCCATTCTCCTTGAGTGGGCTCAATTGAAGCGATTACTAACTGTGTTTCTACATTTTGTGGACCTGGATCTTTGTCTGAGTCTGAAGTATCTGAATGGTGATGTCGTTTAATGCCTCCCATGCTTTGGTCCGCACTTGTCATCTCTGCCTGATTCTTCTCTGCCTGATTTGAGTGAATCTGTGAGTCCTTTGTGACTGATGTGGTACCCTTCTGAGTCTCTGTTTCTTGAGTAACCTCTGCATTCTCTGCAGTAGGCTCTTCCTCCTCTGCTTCTGATTCTTCGTCCTCTGAGTCTGGGGTGGCGAATTTCCATCCTTTCCTCTGCTTCCCTTTCTGCTTCTTCTTACTGTTTACTTTTTTGGCTTCTGGGCATGAGCTTTGTAGGTGTCCTGTCTGCCTACAGAGCCTACATCTGAAAGCTGTGTTTTCATAGTCTAGTGCCTGTAACCAATTCTGTTGTTTGTAAATCAGCCTTATGTTGTCCGGCAGCCCTTTGCTTAGATCTGCTTCCACACAAATGCGTGCGAAGGTGTAGATCCTTTCATCAATCCTTTCCAGATCTGTTTTGATATATTTCCCTATGCTGTTCCCAATACCTTCCAGGACTTGTTCACTCCAGAAGTGAAGAGGAAGGTTGTATAGGCGCACCCAAACCGGTACTATGGATACAGTCATTGTGTTTGGATCGAAATCTGGAAACCATGGGGTCATAAACAACCCTGCTGTTCCCCAAAACCACGACCCAGCTCTGATGACTGTATCTCTGACTTCCTTGGATGTGAATCTTACTATAAAAAACCCCTTGGAACATAGATGTATGTCACATTCCATGGTCCAATTGGTGAAGATCCAGTGGAATAGATCCATTGGTTTTGGCCAGAAACTGTTAAAGCGGCATATAATGGCCTGCGTTTCATAGGACCTGACGAAATCATCAAGCCCTGAAGAGTCAAAGTTCAGAGCTGGGGTTTGTCCCAATTGATCTACAATGTATGGCTTGGGTTTATTTCCTCCTTGGTCTGGCGAGGGCCCCGAGCCTCTGTTGCCCTGTAAAATGTTTTTGAAGGATAAGCCTCCTTTGGGTTGGTGCTGGAGTGCTGCTTTCCCCTTGACTCCCCCTGAATAGCTTGGCTGTCCCTGAGGCAGAGCCCCTCCTCTCAGCCTCAGGTTTAAAACAATGGTTGTTCCTGGGTTGATCTCATAGCTTTTCATCGTTCTACAGTCCTGGAGGGACCACCTACCACTCACCAGATGTTGGATTTGAACTGGATACCCCATCTCTGTCCATATCTGCTGTTTCAGCTGCAAGATGGTGCCAATTATTACATTTCTATCACATTGATTTAAAACTCTTTTAAAATCTAATCATAACCTTATTATTACATTAATTAAGAACCTTACTATTATTATGTCACTGCTTACGTAGTGACATCGATGAACAGTTCCAAGCTATTAGTTTGTCCATACTAGTGTAATTTTTTAATTTTCTATAATTAATATTAGGCTTTTGGTTGAAATTTTTGAGTGACGTCAGCCCGCCATCACCTCCCCGGCTCCAGATTTCGAGGGTCAACGTCATCCTATCATGCATTCTAGATCAGATTATACAGTGTAGGTATAGAAAAGGGAAATCCTTTGTACAACTAGGAGTTAACTTGGGTTGCTTTGAGCTCTGGTGGTGTTAATTTCATTTTAAGAGTGTTGGTGGAGAATTTATTATTATGGTTAATGGATTATCGAGAAGCGGATTTAGTTGTTTTTGGTGTTCAAAGTGGCTGTTTTATTTTTTTCTTGGTGTTGTGGCACTCATTGAGGTTGGATTTCCCATTTCTATGCCTGTGTTTCCTGTGTGGCACAACTCCTCATTGTCAGGTTTTTGTTGTTACCAAGTGAGTTTTTTTTTACTTTGGTGGATGCGAGAAGTAAAATATCCGTGCGGAATGCTGAAGGTGTTTGGTTATGTGGCAGGACGCAGGTTTTCCAACCTCCTCGACGATGATTTGACAGGTAAATGTATGAACATTATTTTCTGGTTTAATGGTTGTGGTGCATAATTTGGAGTTCTAATGCTTCGCTGTTTTGTAGAATTTGCAAGCGATATTTTAGAATTTAGAGCATAACAATTGTTCGGGTAAGCAAGTTGCTAGATTCTAGCGATGGAAAGCTGGTAAGTTTTTGATGTCTCTATGTGAAAAAACTCTGGTTTAATGGTTTAGAAGTGTTAAATACATTTTCGGCTCAAGTTTCGATGGTTTGGATGCAATGCTGTAGGAATAAACCAGTATTGGCTGACCACAACTAGGTCATAGGTTGCCCTATCTCTGCATTTGCGGAAGTCCTGTGGGCAATATGTCAACCTCGATTCCATATGTTCTGGTTTTAAATTGCGTGCCAACCCCAATTCCATAATATTTTGTAGCGGTTAAAATGAAGATTTCTTGGAATTTACTCTGAAACTTGTGAAGTCAGGAGTATAGGGATCTTTGCATTTTCAGAAGGCTTGTGAGTAAGGTGGCTACTCTGACTGCATATTGTGTTGTTTTACATAGTCGAGGTGCCAGAGTTCTATTGACATAAAAATCTATCTTGATAAGTAAATAACTCCGACCTTATTCGGGGCGACACATTTCAATGTCGGAAGTTGACGCATGTTTCCATTTTAGCAGACTCGTGTATGCAATTTTTCTCATGCCTTTTACATTCAATCCATTGCCATAGGGCACATCTATTCTATTTTTTTTTTCAAAACTAAATTTATTGAAATAAAAGTTATACTTTAAGCGATGGGAGATTACAACCTTATATAGTTTCCAACTAAAAGAATAAAAACATAAAAGAATCGACGACAAAATTCAAGTTCCAATGGTATTGGAGAACTTTTGAGAACAATGTTACCAGTATTTAGAGTTTCCAACGGTGGGATTTTTTAATGTACGTTCTTCCTAAATTTTATGCATAGAGGAACATGTTTTAGCCATAGTTTTGAGAGTACATTTAAAAAAACTAAAATTTAGAATAAGAGTATCTCTCTCCATTTTAGTTTTTTGGGTTTCTTTGGAGTCAAAGGAAACTTGTAGTTGAGGTCAGGACTGACTTCGTGGTTGGGAAGTCAGTGTGTCTTTGGAGAAGAAACATAAGGAAAAGGACAAACTTCGAGCCATCTTGGCAAAGGCCGAGCTTCAAGCAATCTTGAAGTTGCAACTCACGTTTAAGTTAGCTATTTTTGACATCTGTAATTTATGAACCATATTCAGATTGTTTTATTCTTTAGACAAGGGTTTATGGGTTCATAACTTTTAAAAATTTTAATCCTAATTTTTTTTTAAAATTGTACGTAGTTTTTGGAATTGTTATCTTAAACTTTTAGATAGAAAGATTAATAATATTTTTGTAAAATTGCTTTAAATAAATGTCTTATAAAAATAAGTTTTTTGAATTTATTTATTTGTTGATAAAAGAATAAAGTATTTTAAATTACATTTATTAAATAATATGTTATGTGAAAAAACAAAATAATAAATTATAGATACATATATTTGTTTTGTGGGCTTTCATAGAAGCAAGTTGGAGGTCAAATTGACTATGAGGTTGGAGCTGGCCATTGTAAACATGCATAACTATACACACATATTTCTTTTGTGGCTCCTACTAAAATCAAGTCGGAGGTTGGTCCTCACTATGAGATCAGAGGTCAACATTGTCGTTTGAATGGTCTCTCTAGACACTCCAGACTACTGACACTCCCAAACCAATTCTTCTCTAGCTTCAATACTCCATGCGAGCTAGTGCAAGGTCAGAAAAATTCAATGAAGGTTGTGATATTTGTTTTATTTAAATATTATTTTAATCAAAATTATTTCGTATACATTAATGTTGATATTTGGTAAGATTAAAGTATTATGTTGGTAATTTTTTTTATCTAATATAAATTGAAAATATAAATTTTGTCATTTTGTTTCTTAGAATATAGGTTCACTACTATTGTTATTATTATTTCTTATAAACATCTTAAATGAGGTCTATGGTTATATTTATCATGAGTTGATATGTTATAAATTAAACATTAAGTCTCTTATAAAAATAATTTGTTGAATTTATTTCTTTATTGATAAAAGAATAAAGTATTTTAAATTACATTTATTAAATAATATGTTATGTGAAGAAACAAAATAATAAATTATAGACACATATGCTTATTTCGTGGGTCTTCGTAGAAGCAAGTTAGAGGTCAGGTCGATTACGAGGTTACACATAACTATATACACATATTTATTTTGTGTCTCCTACTGAAACCAAGTCGTAGGTTAGCCCCCACTATGAGATCGAAGGTGGGTATTGTCATTTGAATGGTCTCTCTAGACACTCTCGATTACTAACATTCCCTGGCCAATTCAACTCCATATTTTCTATTTCATTTTTTTATTTAGAGAAGGGATAACATGTTCCCATATTTTAAAAATCTTGTCTTATAAGAATAATTTATTCAATTTATTTTTTTATTGATAAAAAGTAAAATATTTTAAATTATTTTTATTGAATAATATGTTATATGAAAAAAATAAAATAATAATTATAAAGAGACCAACTATACATATATGTTTATTTTGTGGGCTCTACCAGAAGGAAGTCGGTGGTCAGGTTGGCTATGAGATTGAAGGTCGACATCGTCTTTTGGATGATGCTATGACATTCTATGACCAATTGTGCTCCTTGTAAACACACCCAACTGTATGTACACATTTTTTTTTTGTGGTCCTTACTGAAAGCAAGTCAAAATACAGGTTTGACTATGAGGTCAGTAGTTGGTCTTATCATTTCAATGGTCTTTTTGGGCTCTCCCGACTATTGACAATCCCCTACCAAATCAGCTCCAGCTACAATACTGCATGAAAGCTCGTGCGAGCGATGAAAATTTGAATTAATGTTGCGATATGTGTTATGTTTAAATATTGTTTTAATCAAAATTATTCACACATACATTAATGTTGATATTAGGTGAGATTATAGTGCTTTTTTGTTTTACAAGGAAATGAGCAGTAATGGTCAAATTATCTTGCTTTATGTTTTTTATTGTCTGTGTTGAGATTTCAGAGTAATTATACCATTTATTTATTACTTGAAAATTGTAACTTATTCGATTGTGCATGCTTTATTTATGTTCTGATACATATTTGGCTTGTAATGTACTATTTTATTCAATATAGATTGAAAATATAATTTTTGGGTTTTGTTTTCTAGAATTTATTATTACTATTTTTTATAAATGACTTAAATGAGGTCTATCATCAGTTAAATATCTAGTAAAATTAGTTGTTATTCTACATTCAGGTCTACCAGGTATGTTATGAATTGAAATTTGAATATCTAGTAACATTAGTTGTTATTATTCATTTAGTGCTTGACATTTAGTGAAAAAATGGTTAATTTTTATTTATTTATTTTATTTTTTAAATATAAATAGGGAAGCAAATAGTTTTTATGTTTGAGTTTTTTTTCCTTTTCTAAATCATTTTTGTTTTAAATTTGAAAATTATTTATTTAAATTACAATTTTAGACAATGGATCCTACAACATTAAGTTTATTCACACACACACACACATATAATTTTGTGAAAAAAGTATACAATCAAATTAGTTTAAAATTATATAAATAATTAAACTCTTTTATACTTTCTAGCTATTTATCATTTTATATTTAAAATGCAAAGTACACACACACACACACACATATATATAATTTTGTGAAAAAAATATACAATCAAATTACTTTAAACTTATATAAAATAATTAAACTAAAATTATATAAAATAATTAACCTCTTTTATACTTTCTAGTTATTTATCAATTTATATTTAAAATAGAACTTTGTAGTATATTGAACTTTTGATTTATAGTACATTTTATATGAAGATCTTTTTTACTTTGTTTGTTCACCATGTTCTCTTTTATTTGTTTGGATCCTAAATATTTTAAATTGTGGCAAGTGACTAAATTGTTAAGTTTTATTGGTTTTACTTAAAATTGTGGATGGTTGCAAAATGAATTAAAGTTTCAGTGAGTGTTTTGATTATTTTGACTAAACTTTATAAAAGTAAAAGAGACTTAGTTTAAAGTCATGTGAATGTGAATTTAAATTTAAATTTAATTTTATTCATATATTTTGTAAATTAAGTATTTGGAATATTAAATAATTAATTATATTTAAAATTAATTATATTTATGATAATTTTCATATATATATATATATATACACACACACTATTGTATTTTTAAATTGTTTACATAATGCTACAATGCTTTATTATCAAATTTTATTGTTTTTATATATAAATAAATAGAGTATTAAATTATTATATTAAGTTGTTTTATATTTGCTTATTTTAAATTCCATGGATGTTAAAATTTCTTATTCAACTAGTATTTTTAGACATCATTGTGATGTTATGTCATTTATATTAGATTTGAGGAAATGTAAATAGACATGAAAATTACAATAATTTTATAGTTAATAAATACATGGTCTTGCATTATATATATATATATATATGTGTGTGTGTGTGTGTGTGTGTGTGTGTGTGTGTGTGATGGGGCTCGACCCAGGTTCGGAGTTAATTAGCCAAACAAATCCCTACACTACTAGCCCTTTTGGCATCAGCCCACGGAGAGTGGATTGAAGTCTCACCAAAGCAGTATGGGGGGATGTTGGAACCAAGTTTTCGCACCCTTGAGATGTTTGAGGTGCCGATTTAGTCCAACTGTACCTACCTTCGTGCAAGTCACTTCACGCACTATCCTAACCTTCAATACCCTCACGATCTATTATAATCACTCTTTGCGTAGCCCTAACCAGGGGCTGAGATGCTTTCGCGCTGCTATGGCAGCATCCTGCGCTATTTCCCCAAATTATACATCATATCTTACTTCTCTTCTTAAAGATCTTAGTTAACTTTGCGTAAACAGATATTCTATCTTGCATTCACTTATTCAACACATTCATACATATTCACGCATCATATAAGCATTAAAAGTGTAATGTATATTCAATGTAACAGATGCATAAAACATGAAATAAATACGCAAAATGGATATGAAACTTCTCTTTATTAATGCTCTAATTGTTACAGACTCGACTTGCCCTGCGCACTCAGCTGCAGGGGTGCGCACACTCAACTGCAGGGGTATGCACACTCAGCTGCGAACTACTAGGCCTCTGCGCACTCAGGTGCAGAACCTTTTCCTACTCTACAACCCAAAACTAGACTTTACACTCCAGATATGATTCAACTCTTCATCCTTATCCTTACTTTCCATTGATCTATTGATCACTTAGAGCCTCGCTCTATTTATACAATCCCATGGTCCGTGGGCCATGGGTAGATATCTACAGCCGACATTACATTACAAAATTGAGGATGGACAACCCTATGAATCTCTTACAAACTACACGCTCCGCACCCTTAAAATGCTGAGTCTTTACATCGGGGTTACAACTTTTGACTAAAATCTAGGCTTTAATCCCCAAAACTTCCCTTGGGGGATCCCATGCTCAACAGGCCCCCAACACAAACATCGTGACTCGCCCTCGAGTCACTATGTTGGTGCGAAGATCTTTGTGTGAATACCTACCAAATCTGCGTGGATTTTTGCAAGATCGGCAGTGCATTGAGCAGCTGCCTGCTGTGCCACCTGGACACATTGTTTAGAGACCGTTGTGGTTGAGCTGCTTCCCTAAACCTATTCCTGTGTTCCTTGTATCTATGTGAGTTTTACTTCAATAGGGGCAGTAATGACGTACGCCTCATCAATCCATGGTTGTAAGCACGCCTTCAAAATTGTTTCCTTATGTTGAAAAGCATCCACCTGCTGCTTGAGCGCTTTTGCCTGCTACGTCCATGCGAGCCTTTGTGTAAGGGAAACCATCTGCGTGGTCCCTTTTACTTATTCTTACTTCTACTATAGCTCACGCGCCTCTGTTTCTAGGCACTGTGTGTTCGAGTCCTCCTACAGAGTGGTGAGAACCTCGAATGACTCCTCAAACATCTTTGTGCAGTCTTTCACTGCATTGTTGACCTCTGCTATTGCTGCTGTAATCGCATTGGCACACTATTCCTTAAGTTCTGGCAAAGTTGAAGGCTATGCCTTCAATTGTAGTTCAAATATCTGAAGGTTCAGCTCTCGCTGAACATTGGCCATCTCTTCCTTTTCCTCGTGCACCACTACTGCGAGTTTCTAGATGAACGCCTTCGCTGGTTCCTTTGCTTGGATGGCTAGCTCCAGGACCATCTGGCAGGCTTCGTCGACCACCTGCACTAGCTGTCAGTTCTGTGCCACTACCTCGTCGTGCTGCAAGCTCAACTGTTCAATGTTGATGTGCTACCTGCTCATGACCTGGAGCGCGTGACTCTCCCTGGCTTGTAGTTTTGCAGTAACTCCATCCTGCAAAACGTAGAGTGTCTCCCAAGGGAGTGCAACCATATTTAGCCCAATTCCCTTCAACTCATTGACCATAGGCCTATCGGCCTCATTTTCTATCACGAGTGCTCCATCTGGTAGCACTATAGTGTTGGTTATCCTGGCGTGCAACATTTCCTCAGCCGTGGCCATGCCTAGTGTGAGGATGGCTGACATGGTACCATCCTGTGGAGTACACACTTGTAACCCTTGTGCCTGCGCTTGGAGAGCCCCCAACACCATCTGTTGTTCCTCCGCGAATTGCTGGAGGGAATTCGTGGTGACGTCCCTCACTGTCTCCCCAGTGTCATGTAGATCGCCCCCAGTGAGGGTGATTGGGTTGAAAGTAGTTTTCAAAACCTTCGACTTCTGTTGCGGCCCTACCTTCTCTCTTGGGTGCTGTCGTTTCAGTTATGTAGATGCTGTCTCAAGGTCCACGCCACCTTGCTCTGTACCTATGTCCTGTTTGGGCGAAGGAAACTTCTAGCCTTCGCGCTCCTCCTCTGCTGCCTTTTACTACTCTCCCATCGCCTTCACAGCGTCGCACGCCTCCTAAGCCTTGGCTATTGCTACTTCATTCCTTCGCTTCTCTTCCAACTGCATCACCCATAGTTTTTCCTCATCCTTTTTACTCTGCGCGATGGACCACTCCAGCAGCCACGACTCAAGGATGGCGAATATGACATCATCCGTCGCTAGATAAGGGAGCTCGTGCCATGTCTTCGTGGGGTCCTTCTTTGCCCTGATGTACACATGGTGGAAATCTGCCTTGAACTCTACAAAGCTCTGCAGATTGTTATAGACCGTGGGTGATAACCATGACATGTGATTAATCCCCATTCTAATTTTCATCTCCATGAACACCTAGAATATCTTACTGTCCCTAATTCTCTGCGCATCTCTAGATGCCCACTATGAAGCATACTTCGCTACCTTTGGAAGGTCATGTGCAATTGTCAGGAACTAACTATTCTCAGGCAATTCCCATGCCAGCAGCACGATGGACAACAACAACCATGCATAATGAAAAGTCTTCCCCTACTCCTGTGCCTCACGACAGTTCTAAAGGAATTCTCTGCACAAGTAGTCTACCTAGTTAAAATAGACCCCTTCTACGCATTGCGCGGTAAGTGCAACCATCGGTGCAGGCACCTCATCCATGCGGCACTTCCGCATAACCTTTTCGGTCAATATCCACATCGCGAATTTGACCTTAGCGTTGTTGATGTTGGAAATCGTGTATACTCTCTTCTTCTCCAGCTTGAACTTCTTCTTCATGGCCTCTGCAATGGAGAAATTGTCACTTTTACCCTCCAAGTTGTTCGCTGGGTCCTCCCCTTTGCAAGGGAGTTGAGTAATTCTATGAATTAAGTGGTTTGTGATGGGGATGGGCTCCTCTAGCCACAAGCACCCATCATGCACCAGGTAGAGTAGCTGCATGATGAAGAAAATAGTCACTGGGGCACGACAGTAATGTGGCATCTAGAGTAGGTTTAACAACACTGCCTTTTCTACACATCTCAGCCACTTACGCGGCTCCAACTCTATCACTCCTGTCGGCGTGTCTTTCTTCTGGTGCATCAGTTGTGCGGTTGCCAAATGTGGGAACTTCTCGTGGTCCACGAGATCCCAGTCTTCAAATTTAGCACAGGCACTTTCCCTAAGTGTGCTCCTTCAAAAATGATGTCTTCAAGGAGCAGTGGAGTCTATAGAGAGCTTTTTCTCTCATCTATGTCTTTGGGCACCCTTGCTTTTCCCTTCTGCGGAGGAACATATGTGGGCAGCCTGGTCAGAGGGTTCACACCCTGGGTTTCTACCTCCATCTCTACATCCTCCTCCTCCTCTACCAGGATTTCTTCAAAGTCTTCCTCCTCATTGATTTCCAAATTAATCACCTTCCCCTTTGCTTCCATGGTAAGCCTAGTCCTCAACAGATCCTGGGGGACATGTGCACTGGTACAGGCTACTTGTATTTCTTGGGTCTCGATGTGCATGACGATTTAGGGATTTATGTGACTATCTCAACACTTTCTAGGGCTTCTCCTACCATCATGGCTTGCTCTGGTATCCATGGATTCATCAGGCATAGCCATAGTGCTATCCCACAATTCTCTGAATGGTTCGGGTAAGTTTTCAAACAATGAATTTTCCTTCAACAAATCGAACAAGTCTGGGTTCATGAGTGTCTGGGTGCACAACAGCTCAGTTCTCAAATTGCCAAGTGTTGTTTGCTGGACACCCCTTTGTAATTTATAGCACCTTTTGAATTTGAATTCGACTGTTCCCCCCACATTTGTTCCATTAATGCTCACTTGGCGGCAAATTTTCAAGAATCTAGCCCATAAAGTTTGCCTTAAATGCCTTCTACTTGCTCTATTTGGTCTCAAAACAAGCATCACATCGTGAATAGTGACTGTAATGGTCACTTTCCAGCCAACCCATGTGGCAGCACAACTACCCTCGTGTTGTCGCAAACCCTATGACACTTTGCTACTGCACACAGACTTGACACAGCTCATGGGCAGAGTAGTTTATAGTCCCACGCCTACTTTGAGCTGCCTAGAGCACTAATATTATGCTTCTGTCAGCTAATCAGATGGCTGGGCCATCTGTGTATAGTTTCAAACAACTACCATTTAATTTTCCTGGGAAAAGTTCTCCATTTAACTTTACCAATTGCACCACGCCACCATTTGTGATCTCCTTAATAACATACGGTCTTAGCCAATGCATTCTGAGCTTCCCTTGGGAATTTATCGAACTTACTATCACACAACAACACCAAATCATTCGCCTTAAATGTGCACAACTTAATATGTCGATTGTGACAAGAATTTTCTTGTTTCTTTTGCACCTACTGGTGGAATCCAACCAAAAATCGTTCTTCTTCGAGCACCTCCAACTGCGTGAGTCTCTCCTTCAGGGCTCTACGATCCATCATACCTATGAGCACTACTATGCACAGACTAGGAACAATGTATTCCATAGGCATTACAACTTCCACTCCATAGACAAGCCAAAAAGTTGTCTGTCCCGTTAGTTTCTTGCATGTCATCCTATAAGCCCATAATACTGCTGGTATGCGCAGGTCCCAATCACTTCGCTGCGCATTGCATACCTTGGTCAGCGCAGTCTCTAGTACTTTGTTAAACGCTTCTATACGGAGGACCTTTTGCATGATTATTATTCCTACATAATGTCTCCCCAACATTAAGAGCCATTTGCACATTTGTCCCCCCAACACATGCTTATTGATCATACCTTCGAGCGCAGAGTTCATGCGCATCCGCATAGGTTGTTTTCCATATGCTTGCATCCACCTGGATAGACTTGCACATGGATCATCTCATCTATTGTATTTGTCTATCAATTGTACCCTAGGCTTCCCAAATCTAGTGTGCATCATTCTCCTACATTCACGCCAGTTGTAAAAGCTCACTTTATGCTTACCCCACCACCTTGTGGGCATAGTGCATAGGACCCAATTCAAGGCCTGGAAGAATTTCTTTTCCAGCACCTCCCTTTCAAATTTATTCAAGAAGGTATCTACCTTACTTAGGCCATCATGAGTAGGTAGGTCTCTTACTTCTGTTGATATGTGGTGCAGCGACCTTGTCATCATATTACAGCTCAGTGTGGTTACCTCATGTAACTGATTTTGCCATTGCTCCATCTCCTCATCTAAATCTGAAGTACAGGAGCTTTCGCGCTCCCATGCAATTTGCCCATCCATGGTGGGATTCACTCAGTCCTGGTTTCTCACTGTTATCTTATAGAAGCTATCCAAATCATCATCACTTTCATAATCATGCATTGGCTCCGTATAGCGTGATCCTTCAACAGGGTCCAAGGGTATAATTACGCATAGTGATTTCTTCTCAAAAATAATTTTTCGCTTTTTCAGATTAGTCACCTTGTTCATTTCAGTGGCCCAATCAATTCCTAAGAGTGCGGGGTAGGGATTACTGACATCGATAATCTCTATCACTTCAAATTCTGCCAGCGCGCTTGCTACCTCAATATCCATAATTATTCCCTGCAATCGTCCCATGGGTATTATTTTTTGTTGTTTCGCCATTCGCAGTTGAATAGGAGATCATTGCAGCGTAGGTCTCCCCATTCGCTTCCATGTTTACTTCAGCAGAACATTTGCATCTGATCCTAAATATAGGATAACTTGATCCATCTCATATTCTCTGATCTATGTGGTTAGTCTCATCTCTCTTCCCGTTCTTGTCTTATGTTTTCTGATCTTCCTGACTACGCGTGGTTCTCCTGGTGCGGTCCCAACGCATCTGTTAATGAGTTCCTGTAACCCTTTTACCACCTTACTATCGTGCAGTAGCTTCATACATGGCTCTAGGAAAGTTGTGAGCATAGATGGGTCCATCTCCAACTCTAGTTTATCTTTGCTTCCTGAAGTGGAGGCCTCAGCAATGCTCTTCTTAGCTTCCATTAATGTTTCCTGGGTGTGCTCCAAATCAAACTCTGCTTCTTTCGCCAGAGCTTTGTGAACCTAAGTACTATCTTCTGGTTGTTTGCTTTTGTCATCTCCTATCACGATTCCACTTTGGAGCACAATGTTTACATTCGGATCTTCCTCGCGTGGCTCAGACCTCATCATCTATAGGTTCTGAGTCGGGGGAGGCGGTAGTGCTCCTTTGTCGCATATCCTGGCTATCAGTGTAGGAAAATCTTCTGTCTCATGATCAAACAAGTTGCAACACAAACACGATGGGCACATTGGATTTCTGCAATCATGGGCATAATGTCCTAGCCCTCCATAATTGTATCATATCAACTATCCGTGACCTCTTCCAGGTCCTCCTCTGCCTCAACCTCATCCGTACCCCTGAAATCTTGTTCACGCCATTCCTGCATTTTGATCAAGGGGCCGTGTTTCAGCCTAAACTCTGTAGGTGGGGGTTTTGTACATCATTAAATCATAACTTCTACAAGTATGCTCATTGTGTCCTACTGACCTACAAAAGTTGCATAACAACTGTTGCGAATTTTGTGTATACTTCTATAACAAGTGACAATTGTCCATGGCATGTTTTCCAGCTATTTGACAAATCGCACACCACAAAGTAGGCACCGCGCTAGGTCCTGCTTGTGTTTCTGGCCTTAACAACATCGGTCCTCCTCTTGCGAGGTATTTCACGAAAACTGGGTAGTGGTCCTTGTCATGACCTTGACCTTTAAATTTTACCCACCATACCTCTTCGCACACTTCTAATGAATTTGTCCTATCCTATTTCAGACTCTACGTCTCAAGGCATAAGTTCTTCAGCTGCATGTGGATCTACTAAACTCCTAAGTTGGGATCCTGCATTAGGGTCTCGTGCAGCCTCATCACAATCTCTAAGGCCTCTGCCTGATTCGTTAATTTCTGCTGCGATAGTGCACTCCTTAGATGCAGCATTAGCAATGCTACAAACCACTGGCGGTGTTGTCCATCCATCAGATTCATATTAACTTTGCGAATTGTACATTTTAGCCTCTGATCCAGTTCCCAACGAGTCTCACCTAGTAGCATTTTGATCTCTTTGAATCCAACGATCGATTGTGCTTCAGACTTAGGCCTACTAAATTCTCTATTTAGCACTGCTTGGATATCCGTGATTATCACATTTGGATTATCATTGGAGAGCTTAATATACCAGGTCAACGCGCAGTCCTGCAGGGTTCTAACTAGTGTCTCTTTCTTTATATTTTCATCTGTAACTCCTTATGCTTCCCATATAGCCCTTACCATGAACCATAATTGGTTTGGATCCTCATTTCCCAAACCCTTGAACATAGGAAAATTCACTGTGCTTGCCATATTGAATCTCGGTGGTGGCGGAGATGGTATGGGTAAAGACAGAGGTGATGGAGATGAAGCTGGTGGCGGTGTGGGTGGGGTGGTATTCATGGAATTCTTTGCCTTATCAGATGGATCTCACTTTGCGGTGAGACCTTCGCGAGCTCTTCCTCGTCCCCTCACAGAGGTGAAATCAAGGGGCTAGTTTCGGGTCCCTTACTTCCTTCGTTCCTGTAAGCTTTTCCACTTTGCGTAGCCCCAAACATCAAGGTAACTGCATAACTCTCTTTTCACACAATAGAATTTTAATCCAAGTATTCAAAGACTTTACATACTTACCTCGCGGTTCTTTGAGAAAGTGTTGCTTTGCCTCGCTGTAGCTAATTGAGGTGTTAATCGCAAAATCAATAATGAATCCTCCTATAATCCGATCGAGCCAATGATCAATGATGCATGCGATATTATATTTTGATGCTTCTAACCTTCGTACTAACTCTGGGGTCCACACAATAGGATTGTCGAGTTTCCACTTTCCTTGCCTATCTGCTAGCTCCGCAATCTGCTCGTACAGCTCAGTAGGGAAAGACATGAAGAAGATTTCATGGATCTCTGTGTATAGGTAGCAGTCTAACCACTCTTCTTTTAACAGTCAAGGGTTCCTATTCTCCTACGCCGTGAACTCATGAATTCTTTTGTCAAACCAGTCTTTAATTTCCTTCTTAGTTGGATTCCAATGATACGACATCAGACATCTCTATGCAGATTTTGGTCCTAGCAACAGAACCATTTGTTGGCTTGATAGGGCCTGACCTAGGTTTGGAGTTAATTAGCCAAAAAAATCCCTACACTACTGGCCCTTTCGGCATCAGCCCATGGAGCGCGGACTGAAGTCTCACCCGAAGCAGTATGGGGGGATGCTGGAACCAAGTTTTCGCACCCTTGAGATGTCTGAGGTGTCGATTTAGTCCAACTGTGCCTACCTTCATGCAGGTCACTTTGCACACTATCCTAACCTTCAATACCCTCGCGATCTATTATAATCACCCTTTGCGCAACCCTAACTAGGGGCTGAGATGCTTTCGCACTGCTGTGGTAGAGTCCTGCGCTATTTCCCCAAATTATACCGCATATCTTACTTATCTTCTTAAAGATCTTAGTTAACTTTGCATAAACAAATATTATATCTTGCATTCACTTATTCAACACATTCATACATATTCATGCATCATATAAGCATTAAAAGTACAGTGTATATTCAATGTAACAGATGTATAAAACATGAAATAAATATGCAGAATGGATATGAAACTTCTCTTTATTAATGCTCCAACTGTTACAGACTCGACTCGCCTTGCGCACTCAACTATAGGGGTCTGCGCACTCAGTTGCGGACTACTAGGCCTCTGTGCACTCATCTGCAGAGCCTTTTCCTACTCCATGACCCAAAAATCGACTTTACACTTCAGATATGATTCAACTCTTCATCCTTATCCTTATTTTCCATTGATCTATTGATTACTTAGAGCCTCACTCTATTTATACAATCCCATGGTCCGCAGAACATGGGTAGATCCTTGTAGTCGATATTACATTACAAAATTGAGGGTGGACAACCCTATGACTCTTTTACAAACTACACAATCTGTGCCCATAAAATGTGGAGTCTTTACATCGGGGTTACAACTTTTGATCAAAATTTTCGCTCTAAGCCTCAAAACTTTTCTTGTGGGATCCCGTGCCCAATAATATATATATATATATATATATATATATATATATATATATATATATATATATATATCTATATATATATCTATATATATATATATATATAGATATATATATATATATATATATATATATATATATATATATATATATATATATATATATATATATATATATATATATATATATATATATATATATATATATATATATATATATATATATATATATATATATATATATATATATATATATGTATCTATATATATATATATATATATTATTTAGTGATGTATAGTTAGAAACATGTTATTATTTTTATTAGTGGTTTTTGTAAATCATGATGCATTGCTTGATATTCAATGAACATGAACATATGTTATCGTGGCAAAAAAATGATTTGAACAATAAAAATATAGAGTCATGGATACAAATTGATAATATAAATTATTCTATCTAGGTGTTTTATGTAAATAGATCATGCATTGGTTTAATGCCTTCATAATGTTTATGATGGACCTTTGAAATATATATTTTTAGGATTTGATAAAGTAATTTCCATATTAGCTGAGAAATATTTGATTCTGCATGTGCTTTTTATTTTATAGGTATGGGATTGTAATGATTAGGATGTTCTAGACATTTGTGCAATTTTGAATTTGATCTAAATTTTAAAGTGCTAAATACTTTTATCTAGACATGGCAATATCCAAAACTTGACAATTAGTCTAGAAATTTTAAATGAACTTTATTGTTGTCCATTAATTTTGGGTTAAATTACACGTTATATATGTTTAGATGGAAATCTAGATTTCTAAATAATTTTTTAATTATGGAATAATATTAATGTTTTTATGTAGCAATTATGTGTTTTTTTTTCAAAACAAGTGGAAAGCAATAAAAAGACAAATGGGAACTAGAAGGAATTAAAGAACCTTACAACCTTTGTTATTTGCAATTGTGGTGTTTAATAGTATTTAATGTCTAAACACTTAAAGACAATTATAAGGGTTTTCAAATACTTTTAGATACTTAGATTTTACTTTTTTGGCCAATTGACATTTGGTATGATTTGAAGTACAATGTCTAATCTATTTACAATTGAACATCTTTGACTAACGAAATTAGTTTTTAGAACACTTTTTCCTGGTATTATTTATTGTAGTTGATACTAAAAAGCCTTTAAAGAGTAGTATTATTTACATTGTAAAATCATTATTTGACTTGATGATATACTGGATTCAGGTGATGTCTGCTAGTTTGGGTGGAATCTGTTATAGAACAATGCTATGCAATTGTGAATGATTTTGAGTCATGGAATGTGTAGTTGTGGAATTGTCAAAGTCGTTGCAACAACTTATAAAAGAGGAGGAGACTGATAATCATAAATTGCATTCTGCAAATAAAACAAAGAAGAGGAAAAACAATGAGTGGTTTGAATGTAATTTCTATGACAAGTGGATTGGTTGCAGTTTTAATTGGTGAAAATGTTTGTGTTGTTGCATACAATATCTTTGTTCAAATCCAAAGAATAGTCAATGAATGTCAAAGGCCAACATGCAACAATTTTTTTGTGTGATTTAAATGATAATTTTGTTGATTCACTATGTCTCAAGTGAGAAAGAATTTTCACAAATTGTAATGCTAAAATCAATAGATATTAAATGCACCCTTGAATCTCATAGTCATTTTTGTTGTGTATGTCTATTTGGAATTTGTATTCCAAGATGAGTGGCTATGGAAGTTTAAATTATTTCATTTCTAGACAATTTTGGTGCAATATGTTTTTCTCAAATTGACACATTTACTAAAGTACATATGCAATTTAATGTAGTTATAGAACTATGCTTAATATTGGGCAATGGTTTTTATTGCAATTTCTGTAGGTATGTGTGGCTAGAATTTTATTTTTTATTTATGGCATAGTAGATAATGCTTTCAATGGCTAGCAAACAATATGATACAAAGTTAGATTGGACACCTTGGTTTGCAATTTAATATAGTTATAGTACTATGATTACAATTGGGCAATGATTTTTTATTTGTGCTTCCTTTAGTCATGTTTCACTAGAATGTTGTTTATTGCTTATAACATAGTAGATAATACTTCCAATGGCTAGTAAAAAATATGATACAAAATCACATTACGCATTTTTGGTCATTGTTATTTGCAGAAAATGGATTGATTATATATATATATATATATATATATATATATATATATATATAGATAGATATATATATGTATATAGCATTGAATGCAGTGTTAATTTGTCTTTGTACACAAGTGCTATGTAGCTTGCATAAATTCATGGCTACAGTTCTATTAATATTGTTGTGCCTTGCATACATTGTTGGCAATTCTCATGTAGTCTCATTCTAAGTATGTCAATCTCTTAATAATTAGTATGTGATCATGAATACATTTGGACTATGCATAGGCAATGCAGGAACAAAAGGTATATAGAACTAATGTAATTAATTTTATTGTGTCATAAATGATACTGAGACAATTTAGATAGAAGAATTATAAAATCATATATATATATAGCAAACAAAATATAATTTTTATGAAAAAACAAGTTGCATAGGTATTTGTTGAAAAAACAACAACGTGTGGTGTGTTTTATTGATCAAAACACTTACAATTTTTCTTTGGTGCTTCTTTCTACACAGAAATATCAATTATTAGTTTTTCTAGTTTTCAATTTTTCCATTAACTCCATGCATTGTTTTTTGTCAATTATGTCTGGGTTTTTTTTATTGCATATGCACACACTAGCTATGAGACTTTCTCCAACTACTATGATGTGGATATGTAAAAAAACTACTATGTTCATGTGTTAGCCATAGGTATGCTCAAACAATTGGAGCTATATCCATTTGCACCAAGTATTAAAAAAAAAATATTACATTATTCTAGGAAGCTAAATACTTTACATTTTATTTCATAGCATAATATCTTTATAATGCAACAATAGATTAGTAAGTTAGGCATGGTTCAATTGATAGATTTGTAGTAATAAGCATTTGAATATGTTTATTATTTCAATAAGCTTATGAATATGATAATTGCTTTAAGTAGTTTTATGCTTGTTATATGAAATTAGAGTTGTTTATTATAGAAAGCTATATTGTAAACTGTGTTTGAAGCTAATAATTGGATTCTATTTGATTTATACATTTTTAAAAGAATTTACAGTAATTGATATTTCTTTTTTACGAAATTTTACAAATTAAATATTGCGTTTTGAAATTTGTTTAAATGATAATAATGTTTTTATTGCTATTATTTTAAATTGCATAAATGTATTTAGTTTTAAATTATGTTTAGATTGAAAAACATTCAATCTTCAAGGTTCCTTATGGCCATTTCGTCTACTCTTTTGTCATAGTGCTAAGTACTCATTTTTAGAGTATCATGAAACAAAAAATAGGGAGAGAAGATAGTTACAAAGATAATCTAGACTACATAATATATGAGGTCTAAATTTTTTCTAGTATCATATGTGATGATTGAAAATTCAATGCAATCCATGCTCTTAATGCTATAAATCATTGCCACATTTAGTCAAATTTTCAATTTGTCTCAATATACTTTATGGCAATGAAACATAGTTGTGCGTTGAAAGGATCAAAATTGCAAGAAATTGATCACAAGTTATCTAGGTTCAACATGCATAGATTAGAGCATTTCTTCTATTATCTCGGTGACTCTTTATTTGAGTCATTTGTTGTTCTTATTCACTTTCGCTATAGTTCAACTGAAATATGACATGGAATTGTAAACGCATTTTGACATTGCTTATCTCGTGGACATGATGATGCCTTGCATTCATTGCATACAAAATTGACTCCTCAATACCTTCATGATCTTCGTCATGTTAATGATCTTGAAATGTACTTGAAAGGATTGTCTACACCTTCTTCTATTTGTGCTTGATCTACAATTAGATTATGGGGGGATGCATTTTGTATCAAATGGTTCTCCAGGTGGTTGTCAGTTCTAGTCAATTTTTGACTATTTACAAATGACCAAGCATATCTACAGTTCAATTTATACATTCATGGCTATCAATATAATATTTTTCTACATAACCAAAATCCTGCATGTGGACATTTTGAACCACTGTTGCTACATAGCATAGTAGATAGTGTAGCTTCAATAAATAGAATGATTGGCCCATGCATTTTCCCATACCAATTCTCACATGGAAAGTTTGACATATTGTCAATTGAGTAAATATTATTTGAACAAGGCTTCATGATCTATCAACAAAATTTTAATAACTATCATGACTCTTTGTTTGAGTCTATTTGCATGCTTTGACCAAGGTTTGATATGTTTAATGTAAGGACCTAAATCCTATTATTAGAGCCTCTATTTCGTTATACACTAACATATCTATTTTCCTGTTAATTTATAAATAATAAAAGGAGCTTGCTGATTTAACATCTTATCATTTTATCATAAGCAACATAAATTAAGGTGAGCATTCCATTGATATCAACTTTACAAGAGTAGTCCATGGAAAAATACCTGTTCCGGCGGTTGATGATGATACCTTTGTCTGATAGCTCCAGCTGAACGCTCCTTCTAACCGACCCAACCAAATTTACCTCCCAGCCAACTAGGAAATAAATTCCTAGCCCAGGAAACCTCCACAGGTTCCCTAGCCCTCCGTGCCCAAGTCCAACCAGATATAGTGTGTCCTCAAGAAGAATGTGCAAAACTAGATAATGATACTTTCCTCCTCTCAAACCCAACAAACCTCCACAAGTTTCCAAGGTCTCCCAAAAATCATAACAAGGCCAAACAATCACAACCAACCCCCACAATCCTAAGCAAAACTCCCACTCCCCCCTTTTCTTCCTTCCCCCTTCCCTTTTATACCCTCTTTCCTCAACCACCTCTCATTAATGTCATTAACTCTCACCCATCCTTGGTTGACTTCTCTTCTAAGCTAGGTGTACATTTGGAATTGTGATATGAATATAAAATTGAGAATTTAATGGGAAAGGATCATGTCTTCTCCCAAGTAAATCTGAAAAGTACATTTGGGAATGTGAAGTGTAATTACATGGGGAGGACCATGTCTCCTCCTTAGTAAATGTGAGGGTACATTGGGGAATGTGAAATGAATAAACATATATTGATGATAAGATGGAGAGGACTATGTCTTCTCCTTAGTAAATGTGAGGGTACATTGGGGAATGTGAAATGAATAAATATATATTGATGATAAGATGGAGAGGACTATGTCTTCTCCCAATTAAATGTGAGGGTACATTGGGGAATGTGAAATGTGCTTACATGGAGAGGACCATGTCTTCTCCTTAGTAAATGTGAGGGTACATTGGGGTATGTGAATGAATAAATATATTTTGAATTAATGGAAGGAGACCATATCCTACACAATATTCAAATTGAGAAGGTAAGTGGGGAATTTGAATAATGGAAATCATAAATTTATTTTAGACCAATATTTCTCAATATTTTCAGATAATGTAAATATTAACACAATTTGTAGGATAAGATTTAAGTGGGGCATTACATACACCCCTCCTTCAGAAAACTTCGTCCCGAAGTTAGAATGAAAAGATACAAGGAGTTTGAAAGCATAGCAAACCAGAAAGAGTTATAGCATTAAAATTCGATGAGTCAGAAAATGGCATTACTTCCCATCAAGAGTCTCCAACTGATCTATAGCTTCCTATCCACCCTGGCCTACTTCCGTTCCCACCCTATCCGTCCTCTACTGCCTTATCAGTGGCAAAGGCCATACTGACCACTGATAAAACCGACATGGTGGGAGCGTCGAATGCCTCGACCAAACTTTCCCCAGCAGGGATCTGGCAATCGTCATCACACGTCTAGGGGGAGCGTTCAGCTGTCCTCCCCACGATTCTAGGTTTCGGAGGATACACGGTGGGAAACACCTCCACCCCTCCTTCAGAGCACGGACCACACTACAGAGCTGGTTGGACTTGTCATCGAATAATCCAGTCAGGTCGTCTTGCCACCTGTCATTTGCATTTTTTTTTTTTGTGTCATAAGAGTGCATATCAAGTAGATACCAATGAAGTAAAATAATGTAAATTATACCTTCCTCATGAGATGTCTCATCCTTCCCTCTTGGCTATCACATAGTTCTCTTCCCCTGCGGGTTAGCCTCTCATTCATGCATTTATATACAACAAGACATATAATCATCACATTACTAAGTCTAGTATCCATGTGTCAATCTAAGAATTCTCGCTAAGTCATTCATTTAAATAAATCATATCCACTTGAGCTATATATGAACCAAAGTAATTCTGATAAGTTACCCACTAGATAGTCCATCACTAAGTGAGTCATACATGTAGTCCATACATCAACCATTTCTATCATAAATATCAAATCTATCAACTGATTCATATAAGTAGTTTTATGTGTCAACCAAATGCATCAATATTACATAATGTTCATAAATAAATAACATGGAAATAGGATCTTAACATAGGTAGCTATCTAAGTCAAAATAGGCATCACAGATGCTCAAAAAGTGAGGGGTAGTCACGATGCATAGTCTCTGCATCCTCCCAGGTAGCAGATCCTGGGCTATACTTGTCCCACTGGACCTTAACTTGGTCCACCGTGCGACGTCTGAGCTGTCGAACCCTACGGTCCAATATGCATAATGGTTCTACCATTACGATTCCCATGTCCAAGACCTGCAAGTCCTGCCAATCCAGTTTGTGAGATTCATCAGAAACATAATGTCGCAAAACAAATACATGAAAAACATCATGAGTTTTATGCAAATGGGGCGGCAGTACAAGACGATAGGCAACTGGTCCAATCTTCTCCTTGATCCTAAAAGGTCCTACGAACTGAGGTGACAATTTCGTCCCCTTCCCAAACCGGATGGTGCTTTTGTTGGGCCGGATACGAATAAAAACTTGGTCCCCTACCTCATAACTGCGATCAATCCTATGTGAATCAGCATAACTCTTCTGTCTATCCCGTGCTTCCTTTAACCTTTGTCGAACCTGCTTTACCTGTTCCTCCATTTCTTGGACTAATTCTGGGCCAACTATCACTCGGTCCTCCAACTTTTCCCAACTCAATGGCGTCCTGCAAGGTCTTCCATATAGAGCTTGATAAGGAGGCATCCCGATTGAACTATGATAACTGTTATTGTAGGCAAACTCTACCAATGGTAAGTACCTTTCCCACTGAGTCTGATTATCCATGACGTACATCCTAAGCATGTCCTCCAGAACCTGATTTACTCTTTCGGTCTGCCCATCTGTTTCTGGATCATATGCAGTGCTTAGGTTTAACTGAGTTCCCAGTGCTGACTGCAAACTTGTCCAAAACCTAGATGTAAATCGGGAGTCTCTATCAGAAATGATCTTTGTGGGCAATCCGTGCAGTCGGATAACTTCATTGACAAACACTCGTGCCACATCCATAACATCGTAAGTGTCCCTTACTGGGATGAAATGGGCACTTTTGGTCAATTTATCAACTATAACCAATATAGCATTGTGCCTATGGGAAGTGAGTGGCAAACCCACCACAAAATCCATGGAAATTACTTCCCATTTAGATGTAGGGATGTCATGAGGTTGTAGGAGTCCTGCTGGATGGCGATGATCAGCCTTCACTCGCTGACATTCAAGACATTTGGCGACAAACTGGACTATGTCATGCTTCATGCCTGCCCAAAAGAAGAGTTTCCTTGCATCTGCGTACATCTTCTTTACCCCAGGATGTGCACAATAGAGTGCTCTGTGAGACTCTCCGAGGATGGTTTCTCTTATACCCCCTTCCTTAGGTACGTACATTCTCCCTTGGAATCTCAATAGCCCATCTGATTCAAGGACATATCCTTCAAACTTTGGTTCTATCTGTTTCCCATTTTGGATAGCTGAGATGACTTTTAAATACCAACTATCTTCAAAGAGTTTCTCCAATATCCGCTCCCTTAAATTTACCTTTAAGGCTACTAGGGAGAAAGTTCGTGGCCTCCTGCTTAGTGCACCCGCCACTACATTCTCCTTTCCCTTGATGTATGAGATTTCAAAATCATACTCACTCATGAATTCGCTCCATCGCCTTTGTCTGGTGTTCAAATCCCTTTGAGTGAAGAGATGCTTTAGGCTTTGATGATCTGTTCTTAACTCAAATCTTCTCCCAATGAGGTAGTGTCTCCATAGCTTCAAGGCTAACATCACTGCTACCAATTCTAAGTCGTGGGTAGCATATAACTCTTCATGCTTCTTCAATTTCCTAGAAGCGTAAGCTATTACTCTGCCTTCTTGCATCAATACTGCACCCAATCCCTGCGTCGAAGCATCGGTGCAGACAGTGAAGTCTTTTGTCATGTCTGGTACTTGAAGGATCGGTGCACTAGTTAGTAACCTCTTCAGCTCTGTGAATGTAGTGCCACATTCATTTGTCCATTCATACCTAACCCCCTTTCGCTGTAATGTGGTGATGGGTTTTGCAATCCTTGAAAACCCTTCCACAAACCTGCGATAATACCCAGCTAGCCCCATAAAGCTACGCACCTCACGGGCATTTTTTGGTACTGGCCAATCCATTATGGCCTTCACCTTTTCCGGGTCAACAGAAATCCCTTCTCCCGAAATGATGTGCCCAAGGTAATGGACTTTCTTCTGAAAGAAGGAACACTTTGACAATTTCCCATACAATTGATTTTCCCTTAAACAAGTCAATACTACCCTTAGGTGCTGTTCATGCTCTTTTTCATTCTTGGAATATATAAGAATGTCATCAAGGAAGACTTGCATGAATTGGTCCAAATACTTCCTGAACACACCATTCATGAGGCTCATGAATACTGCTGGTGCATTAGTTAAACTGAATGGAACAACTACGAACTCATAGTGCCCAAATCGAGTTCGAAATGCAGTTTTTGAGATGTCTTCCTCCTTTATCCTCAATTGGTGGTACCCAGATCGTAGATCGATTTTTGAGAAGACCGCTGCCCCCTTCATTTGATCAAATAAGTCATCTATTCGAGGTATTGGGTACCGATTCTTTATCGTGGCTCCGTTTAAGTCTCTATAATCTATGCATAGGCGCAGGGAACCATCCTTCTTCTTGACAAAAATTACTGGTGCACCCCAAGGGGAAATACTAGGCCTGATCAATCCCAAGTCTAAGAGCTCCTTTAACTGCATCTGCAACTCACAAAGCTCTGGAGTTGTCATCCTATAGGGTGTCTTAGATATTGGTTCTGCACCTGGTTTCAGATCAATGGTGAAATCAATCTCTCTTACAGGAGGTAATCCAGGCAATTCCTCTAGAAAAACATCCCTAAATTCAACCAAAACTGGATGTTGATCCAGGGAAGGTCCTTTCTGGTCACTTACAGTCTTGACCAAATACAGTTTGCAACCTTGTCTAAGACAACGTTTTACCTTCATCATAGATATGAATCGTAGGGACACTCCCCTCTTGATTCCACAAATCTCAATCGGCCTACCTTCATCATCTAAACAGATCACCTTCTTCTTGAAACAGTCTACCAAAGCTCGATGAGCTTCAAGCCAGTCCATTCCAACAATTACATCATACGTTCCCAATTCTGTGACGTATGCCTTCAACTTAGTCATACACACCCCGAGGTTTACCTGACATTGGTCAACACTAGGCCCTACTGCTTGTTTTATTCTAGAAGCCATCTCAACTTGTTTAAAGTCATCGTGCTCATAGGTTGCCAGCCCACATTTTTCTAATGCAACTGGTGAAATGAAACTATTTGTAGCACCAGAGTCAAACAAAATTTTAACTTTTACTTTGTTTATCATACCTGAGGTTTCTACCACGGCAGACTGGTGTTCAACTTGTTGATTGTCAACTGCGGCATAGATTCAGTGGTGGCTACCTGCTCCCCCTATTGGTTCTTTTCCCTCTCTTCTGCTGTTACTGGTTCGAAACTCTGGGCAGTCCCGCTGGTAATGAGGTCCTCCGCATCCCCAACAAGTGATGCGTGGTGGACCTTGAACCGAATGATGTGGAGTTCTTTGGAAAGAGTTTCTTCCCCTGGAACCCCTACCCCCACTTGTTGTTCCTCGCCTATGACTTTGATTTGTACGCGCCCTTGAAACTGTGGGTGAAGCTGCACTAGAAACCATGGAAATTCCTACTGTAGGTGTTCTAGGTATAACCCTGTTTCCATATGGTGGTGGCCTCCGACTTCCCCCCCTTGGGAAGGTACGAGGGGCCTTACCCATAAACCCTGTTTGACGTGGAAAGATAGCTCTGCCTTCACCCTTTAAATCTAGGTGTTCTTCGACATAACGAGCCTGTTCTACAGCTTCTGCAACTGAGGATGGTTTCCACATCCGTACCATTGCCCTAATCTTAGGTCTCAATCCATACATAAAACGATCCGCTTGGCGCTGATCAGTATCCATGTAGGAAACGTACTTGACAAATTCCATAAATCGAATTTCATATTCTTCTATAGTACGACCTCCTTGCATCAGGGCATGGAAGGCTCCTACCTGTTGTTCTTCATAATATGCTGGTAGGTACTTTTTCCTAAACCTCTCCTCAAACAATTCCCAAGTAACTGTGTCTGGATTGAGGTGCAGTTGATGCTCCAAGTTACCCCACCAATTCAGAGCACTATCTTTGAGTTGGAATATTGCTATTTTGGCTTTGGAATTGGAATTGTAATCCCTTAGTGTGAAACACCTTCCCATCCCCTCTAACCAGGCTTCTGCACGCTCACTGGCACGACCTCCTGCAAATTCTGGGAGTTTAATCTTCTGGAGCTCTCTAGTAATGCCCTCAACTGGAGGTCTTCTATCATAGTCTCTAGATCCCTCGGGGTTCCCTAACCCTGATGAAGGGTGTTCCCCTTCCATTTCATTTGTTTGGCGTCCTCTTAAGGTTTCATTAATTGCTTCCAAGGAACGCAGGATGAGAGTCAATTCTGGTGAAGGTAATGGGTTATTTGAAGGAGGTCCTTGTGAAGACTCCCCAGGCCCTTGGTTCCTTCGCGTCCTCACCATTTTGATTTGTTCAAAATCTGTTCAATATCTAAGACTTATTAATCCATCCTAGGACTTGTCTCTCTTAGCTGACTCACATACTGGCTTTCAAAAATACTCATATAAAATGAAATTTTGAACCATTCTTGTGTATTCACCAATAAACCATTAATCCTATTTACATATAAGCAAAACTCTCAACAATATTTCCTTCTTAGACATAGATGTATCAAAACCATTCGAGGCACAATGAACATAATATTCGCCTTTGAAGCTAAGTAGGGAAACCAACTCCAATAGTTGTTGAGATTTTAATTGGACAATCTTTTGATTTTAGTTCTTTGGCTCTTTGAGCATACACTTCCCCCCTTTTATATATATATAAAATAATAATATCAATTATCATTAATATTTTCCATTTAAATGTGAACATATAATGATACTATATCTAATTTGTTTGAGATAACTAAATAAAATATATTTCTTCCCTAAATATCCGTAATATCCTTTAACTGTATATTATTACATCTAACTAATAATTAACTTTAAATTTCCTTTCTTTACTGCATATTTAATAATTCTACCCTATAGTTTTATAAATATCTAATTTGGCTTATAGGAAGCCTCATATCTTATACAGTTTGAGATATTGTATTATATATACCTTTGAAATATGAAGATGTCCTCAATAATGTTTTACATTGCTTCTACCCCAACCAAGTACTTGGCAATTTATTGTTTGATCTCAAGCAAATGCGTAAACTTGCCCTGCAATCCATGAGACAGATATAGGAAGCTACCACATCGGTTAGAGTTGGCAAGGAATTTTTTTAGTGTACTTTAGAAATGTTTTTAGAATTACTTTGTTTTTATTTTACTATGAGTGGGCATTTGTGTGCTTGTTGTGGCTCCCACACTTTTTAAGTGTTTTTATTGGCGTGAAACAAACACTGCTAAGTTGAAATGTGTAAGAAACATGGGCCTGCATTTTCAAATCATGAAATTCCCTTGAAATGTTTCAAGGTGTTTTGAAATGTGTTCCAGCACTTTCGGTGTAGAAACGAGAGGTGGAGTTAGATGGTTAGACAAGGTGGGGAGGATGGAGTTATGATGTTGAGATGTGAGCTTGGGTGCCTCTAGCACTAACACAGGATTGCATTGCCCTGGGAGTTGATATGGCAACAGGTTCACAACCTTTGAACCTTATCACAACCTTTTTATCATGTAGATAAATTGACGTAAAATAGCTATTTTATGGGTATGTTCATCTTTTGTAATAATGCTCCAACCACTAGTTATTAATATTTTGCACAAAACCAGCAATGTAAAATAAGGCTTCAAACTGATAATTAGTGTGTGTATGATTAATTCAATACGTAAGAGCCTAAGCATCCCATATTAGTCCCTCCTTTTGTATAAATAAGAGTTTCCCCTTCTCTTGTAATCATATTGATATTACACGTTTTAGTACATTGTGGAGACCATTATCTACACTTGAATGTGCAATCCAAGCTTGTGAGTACAAGTATTCTCACTACTTAGTTATTTCTCTCGTTGTTGTCTTGAAATTTGAACTAACTCCTATTTCTTACTTTGATATTGTACTTCACTCCTATCATTTTTCTTACTTCCATTGCATATCAGTATTTGCAATAATTGTGTTGATATAATCTCATGAGAAGATTTCTTCTTCTTGGTTGAAGAAGGACCATAATCAATCTACAACAAGACTTTAGAAGGAGGTATACAATCCCTGATGATTTTGCTTGTCTGATTTTTTTATTTTATTTTATTTTTTTCAGTTGAGTTTAATGACTCTGATGAACTGCAAAAGAGTTGCATAATTATGATTGGATAATTATAGCTCATGGACCAAAGGGTTTATAATAGGTTGCAAATGACTTGATGGTTATGGGCAAGCTTGCTTTCCCAATATTCAGAGGGAGATGTGATGTTTTTGATAATTCTGATTCTCTAATTTATCATTAGTAATATCATTAGAACTGATAACAGTGGCATCATAGTAATATCGATTTGTAGTATTGATATTTGTATCTCAGCACATCGACATCTCAGTGAAGCAGTTATTACGATGATATGGCAACTCAGAAACCTTGTTGAAAGTGTCATCACTGTTAGGTTTGGTCTCTGATAAGTTGCCATTGCATATAGTCACACTGCACTTGGATTTACATCTCTCCTATGTAATTATGTGTAGATCAGTTTGGATAAGTTTGGATACTTGTCAAATCTATATAGTTACAGTTCTGAACCAGTGATGATAGCTATGTTACAGCTCGTATGACCATGACTGTGCCATGCAGTAGTGACTGTGCTATGCAGTAGTCTTGTTCACAAACGAACTTGTGAACAGGATTGTTTCAGATCTTAGATAGCTTAATTCATGAGATCTTGTACTCTGTATCTTTCTGATGAACTTTCAGTGACAACTAATTCAAGAAGAGCAAAGATCAGGTGCAAGAAGGATTATTTGAAGTCAAGCTCTATTCTTTGCGGATCCTTATCTTAGTACAATTCTACTTAGCATATATACCTTCAGTAGACCGACCAATATTGGCACTAACAAAAGAAGAGTTCATTGTTCTCTCTCTGAAATCACGTATGGCCTTAAGGAACTTTAAACGATTTGGCGAGCAGACAAACTTTGAAAGGCTTATGGGCTTGTAGCTTACTGCGTTCTTTTAAGGTCTTCGTTGAGCACATTTACAGGTGGTTCTAAGGTAATGAGGTAATCCATATGTTGTAAAAGTGTTAATTCCATCCATAAGTAGTCAAAGGTTATACTCCATCTGTAACTTTTCAACTTTCTAAGACAGTTCAAAATTCCTAGTAATGCGTCAAGATTGAAAGAAAAGGCTCAACCCTCCTCTCATTGTTCTACGTATGGTATCACTGTGTTATTCCTCTTCGCTTGGTATCACTGTGGTTATAGCATCTCAGTGGCAGCTATATTGGCATCACAGTGGTATACCATCTCAGTGGTATGATTGATCTTCGCCATTCTCATCTTGGCTGACAATAACATGGTTGACTTCTTATGTAAGATGGCATCACAACTGTGTGTATGACAGCTCAATCAATTCATTTTAGTTCAACAATCTATATTACTTTATTACTTTTCATCAGCAGTGATAATATTCAAAAACTCTAACAGAAGCATTGACAATGGATCTTGTTCACAATCGAAGTTGTGAACAAGATGTGTAAGTTCTAGACAGTCTGATGAATTTAAGGACAGATCTAACACTTCGTCCTTGACATCTTGCGCAAAAGAATTTTGATGAAGTACAGAGGTAATTGTGTGACAAGTTTTTGGAGGAATGAAACATAAAGGAATATCCTGGTTAGGAAAGGTTTCGGCAAATCGCTCATCTCAACAGATGATTTGAAACTAGATATCCTTGATATAGCAGCACTACTTATTCCTTATACAGCAGTTGATGTTATACTTCCTCAATTCAAAGGAAGATGATGAAATTCAGAAGGCAGAGAAAAGCCACTTGTCATGGTCATATGGATACAAATGGCTGGATGAGAAAATCATCCCTATTGAGTAGTTTCATGCACATGGAAGAAATCATTTAGCAAGCTCATCGATGAAAGCTAAATGACCATCTGACGTATGGCCTCAGAGGGAGCCATAGATTATTTCAAGAAGGATAACCATGTCAAAGGGTGTTGATTCATGACAACTGATTATAATATGATATCTGATGACTCTAAAAATGATATCCTTGTCTTAAGAGGCAGCATGATTGGCTGACTTTGGTGTATAGACCGAAGGATGAAGAGCAGGGTGCAGATGGCTTGATGGATATGCTCTGAACAAGCATGCTTTTCCAATGTTCAAAGGGAGCCATGATGTGTATTGAGATCCTCGCATATAAGAGAAAGCTGATATCTTCCTTTAAAGAAAGGCTGGAAGTCAATGATCTATTTTATTTTTTTATTTTTTTAATTCAGTACATTGGAGGGCCACCTAGACTCATCATTATTGATTGAGTGAGGAGATCCCTATTATCTTGGTAAGATCAAGATTATCTTTCTTCAGAAAGGAGACTTGGAGTCATGGATAGATCCTACTATGAGGATCCCGACTATACATTGAGCTCTGGTAGACTTATATCGTTCGCATCCGTAGGTAGAAAAATTGTCTGCAAAAACAGAGTAGTTCTGATTTTGTCTGGTGATGTATAGGAGCGGGGCGGGCCATTGAAAACATTCGAAGGGGCTGATTTTATTTGCATATATGTCCTAGCATTTTCGCATTTGATCATAAGACTCTGAATTAGTTTCTCTGGAATGGGCTTCTTCTCAGCAGGTTTATTCTCTCTTGGTTTTTCTTTTTCTGCCCACTATTGTTGATAACAACAGAAAACACTCAACAAAAACGCAAAGCTCACTCTCTGAACACGGAATTGGTATCAAACAGAACATAAACGCACAGCTAATTCTATTCACACTGAATTGGTATCAAAACTCAATAGAGAATTCGATGGCGAACAGGAGAATATGGGCATTGGAGACTACTAGGCTCTCTGTTTATGGGTGGGTAGACACACGTTGAATTGATGAAATATTAATTATTCAGCGAGGTTATTTGAGCGAATGTATCTTCCCTAATGACAGTTCTTGTATTTCCAGATATGTTTGGAACATCTACAGTGTCTCTGGAAGATAGATCTACAAACTCTGTTGACTCTTGGTGTTTGAGATTAACTTGATTCGAGATTGGAAACTGAAAATGTGCGGTGATTTTCCACTTCGCATTATCACATGGCAGGCAAACAAATGCCATAAATTGTGTGGCAATTTTCTATTTTTACCTTACCCATGGCAGGCAATGAAATATGGGAAATTTATTCCATAAAGAGTTAATGAAAACAAAAACCAGATTCACAGACAACAGACAGCCACTCATATCATACATTTTCATGATTAATATAGATTGCAACATTGATTGCGTTATTGATTGTCATGACAAAACATGCGGGAGGAGTGCTACCCACTTCAAATTTTTATTCGCTCGTTTTGGAGAAGACTAGCAGATAATCGAACCAGCGCAATTTCATCACGAAATCACTGATTTCTGCCCTGAGAATCCATGATGTCGAAGGCTTTTCATCTCAATCAGGTTCTTTGTTAACAACAAGAAATGGCTGCCCTTCATAAAATAATGCGGGGTTCTAATAACTTCCATTGTTTAAACCTGGACTCTATATCTTCGCCACTCGCCTCTCTATGTTTGCAAATTCATAAATAGTTAGACAGACACTGATACCATACTCGGAGAGGCGCTCATACCACATTTTCAAGTCCAGAAATCAGGTTTATGATGAGGCAATTTAAGACCTGTAAATGGGTGCAAGGTGGGCTTTGGAGGCAAATTTGAAGAATCTATATATTAGAATTATGAGTCCTTATGAGGGTTACCAATTTCTTACAGCGGAATTTGGGTTTAGTGGGTTTTGGGCCCAGATTATGAACTAAAGCTCTGATACCATGTGTAAGGACCTGAATCCTATTATTAGAGCCTCTATTCCGTTATACACTAACAGATCTATTTTCCTGTTAATTTATAAATAATAAAAGGAGCTTGCTGATTTAACATCTTATCATTTTATCATAAGCAACATAAATGAAGGTGAGCATTCCATTGATATCAACTTTACAAGAGTAGTCCATGGAAAAATACCTGTTCCGGCGGTTGATGATGATACCTTTGTCTGATAGCTCCAGCTGAACGCTCCTTCTGACCGACCCAACCAGATTTACCTCCCAGCCAACTAGGAAATAAATTCCTAGCCCAGGAAACCTCCACAGGTTCCCTAACCCTCCGTGCCCAAGTCCAACCAGATATAGTGTGTCCTCAAGAAGAATGTGCAAAACTAGATAATGATACTTTCCTCCTCTCAAACCCAACAAACCTCCACAGGTTTCCAAGGTCTCCCAAAAATCATAACAAGGCCAAACAATCACAACCAACCCCCACAATCCTAAGCAAAACTCCCACTCCCCCCTTTTCTTCCTTCCCCCTTCCCTTTTATACCCTCTTTCCTCAACCACCTCTCATTAATGTCATTAACTCTCACCCATCCTTGGTTGACTTCTCTTCTAAGCTAGGAGTACATTTGGAATTGTGATATGAATATAAAATTGAGAATTTAATGGGAAAGGATCATGTCTTCTCCCAAGTAAATCTGAAAAGTACATTTGGGAATGTGAAGTGTAATTACATGGGGAGGACCATGTCTCCTCCTTAGTAAATGTGAGGGTACATTGGGGAATGTGAAATGAATAAACATATATTGATGATAAGATGGAGATGACTATGTCTTCTCCTTAGTAAATGTGAGGGTACATTGGGGAATGTGAAATGAATAAATATATATTGATGATAAGATGGAGAAGTCTATGTCTTCTCCCAATTAAATGTGAGGGTACATTGGGGAATGTGAAATGTGCTTACATGGAGAGGACCATGTCTTCTCCTTAGTAAATGTGAGGGTACATTGGGGTATGTGAATGAATAAATATATTTTGAATTAATGGAAGGAGACCATATCCTACACAATATTCAAATTGACAAGGTAAGTGGGGAATTTGAATAATGGAAATCATAAATTTATTTTAGACCAATATTTCTCAATATTTTCAGATAATGTAAATATTAACACAATTTGTAGGATAAGATTTAAGTGGGGCATTACATTTAATATCAGAAAAAAATTGCACAATTTGTTTACAATTGTTTCATTTGCAATGATGATAGAGCTATCAATTGATTACAACAACATTTGAGTGCTAAAAACATTGAACAAGAGAAATGTATCAATGATTGGCAAGCTTATATTATAAATTTATCAATGCCATATGCATATGGATGTTAGAGGGAAAAGGTTTGAAATACAATGGATATGTGAACTCCTTGATGTTAACATATATATTTGGAATATAGAAACAAAAGATATTTCCATGAGATTATATTCATCAAAAACTTGCTCTGAAGTCTTATACCTTATTCATGTACCAATATCTACAACACATGCACATTTTCATGCAATTCTAGTAATTCAGAATGTTTAGAATATTAGTGACATTGACAATTCACCACAAATGCTCCAAGGAATATTGGAAAGAGATAACTACAAGTCCACCTCAAGTATACCTTGTTAGAAAAGAATCTAGGTTTACTAGATGTTCTACTCAATTAAAGCATTTGTAAATTTACAACACAATATCAAAAAAAGTTTTTTTTTTTGTAGTATCAAAGGATTCCACATCATCAAATTAGGACAATAATCCTTTTTCAATGGAGACAAAAAGTAACAAAGAACTCTCTACTTCTTTTTCCAATGCTTATAATAAGCGGAACACTCAATTACATCAATTGAAATTTGCATAGGAGCACAATGTGCTATAATACGAGAAGCACAAAAGCAAAATGCAAAGTCAAATAAAGAAATTGAGGCATATTTGCAATCAACCCAAGACACACCTACATACGCATGTTACATTTGTGATAGATTGTCCTTTGGAAAGGACATGCAATCTATTAACAAAGACATATTATCTACTATTTTCTATCTGATGCCTTCTTCAGACTTCAAAACCATTAAACTCAATGAACAAATATGCAAATCTTGTAATAATGTAATACTCAATGAAAAAGTCCCTACATTTGCATCGCCTCTTTATATTCGACGAAATGAAAAATTGATGTCCATTGCACAATTGACATATTTGGAAGAGAGGTTAGTGGCACCAAGGATGGATTTTGCACAAATAAGACAACTTGGCTACAAAATATCACAAATTGGATTAACAGGAACAATCATAAATGTTCCTTCTAGTCTAGATAAAATTTAGAGAGCATTTCCTAGATATATTGATGACAATATGACAATGGGAATTATGCTAAAAAGAAAATTGGAATACAAGAATGCCTATTTGTCTCAAAATATTCGACCCAAGAAAGTGATGTGTGCATTACATGACTTGTGTAACACATCTCTATACAAGAGTGAACAAATAGTAATCAACTATGAATGGAAAAAACATTTTGATCAAAGTAAACAAGATCATTAGAATGATAGTCCAAAAATGAAGGAAATAGACTCACCAAATGCATATAATGATATAGATAAAGAAACTGAAACACTTGTACATGTTTATTTAGAGGCCCACCTTATCGATGATCTTGATACAAGAATAATACAAATTGCACCTTCTGAAGGGTTTGGTCCCCTATGCATTTTCAAGACAAATTCTCTGAAGAACTAAATTTTCCGACATTGTTCTTTGGATCAAGTCGACCTATTGATGTTATCAATCACTTTTTCTATCAAAAAATTGCATAATGGGAACTGTTACACATTTTTGGTGACTTTTCAACAAATATTACAAACACATTTTTTAAAGCAATTCGTAGTTTGATAAACCAAGTTTCTAACTCATATTAGATTTATATTCACAAAGGAGATGTAAAAAGACAAAAGAAAGTTGCTAAAGACGTTTAAAAAAAGGCAATCTGCAGAAATTATTAAAGCCATCAATTGCATATTAAATTTTAAGAAGCATTCACACATTGCTTGACTATTTTGAAAATTTACAAAAATATATATTTGCAATGATATGACATCTTGGTCCACCAACTTTATTTTTGAAATTCACTAGTGCTGAGCATCTTTGGGAACCACTGATAAATGTATAAAAAATGCAAAGTACTGACTCCATAACAAATGAGGAAAAGAACTTCAATGATGAATGCATTGACACATTAATCAAATGTAAAATGGTCATATGTATTTGATATTATAGGCATATAATCTCTTCACTATGTCCCTTGATAACAAAAAATAATGAATTATTTGGTCAAGTGCAATATTATTTTTTTATTACAGAATTCCAAAGTAGAGGAACATAAAATGAACATGGATTACTTTGGATTCAAAATGTGCTAATATATCAACAATCCCTTTATGTCGTTGTCATAGATTTCATTGATCAGTATTTGACTTGTGATTCAAAAATTTTGTCGAATCAAATGATTCAATTTCAAACTCATCACCACACAAAAACTTGAAAGAAACATAAAAATTCTAGTTGTAGATTTGGTTTCCCTATCCCACCAATTGATGAAACTTGTATCTTGCATCCTTTGTGCAATGGAAATAATGATATGCAAAGATTGTAAATGAAACTCTCATTTCTTCTATAGGACAAATCCTATTAAAAGAAAAACATTTTCCATGTTTTTAACAGATATTGGAATTAAAAAACAAGAATAAATCATGGTATTGTGATTTTGTATCACTCTTCCAATTGTACTGCTCAAAAGAAATCCTTGCGATGTGTTGATAAAATAATTTGCAAAAAAAGTCCCTTTGTTGTGGCAAGCAAACACATATGCTCAATTTATTTTAGATGCCTATGATGCAACAATGTATTGGAGCTCCTATATGACAAAAATGGATCTCTCGATGCAACTGCATTCAATCAAATTCAATAAAATTTCATATCTTGTGGAGACAACAAAATCGAAACTATACGTAAGATTGGAAACACATTGCTAAAAATGCAACAAATGTCAAGTTGACAAGAAGTCCACATTTCTCTATCATTGCCTTCGTATTTAGCTTCTAGAAAAACAGTTTTCATTAACACTACTCCAATTGAAAAACAAACATATGTTCTAAAAATACCTATTTTGTTAGAACACAAAGTTGATAATTCTGAAGATATTGTTTTCATGACAACCGTTGATAGATATGTTGCACGCCCCATTTACCTTGAGCAATTTTGCTTGACAAAATATGTTTCTTATTACTCAATCACAAAAATAACATTAAAAAAAGAAAACGCCCATGTGTCATAAGATTCATTCAATACAATGAACACATGGACCTAGGAAATCATTATAGAGAAAAAATGATGCTTTACATCCCATACAGGGAGTTTGAATACACATTAAAGAAAAATGAATCAACATGGGATGAAGCATACTTTTCACATAAACACATTATCGATGTCACAAAAAAATAATTTTCTCGTTTAGTCTCACCATGGGGTGATATTGAAACTACTTACACTATAATTTCATTCCAAAGTGACGAGATATTTATGCTTCACTTGCGATTAGAAACTAAAAATATGGCATGTTCTAATGAAAAATATGACATTAAACAAGATTTGCAAGAGAAAATGCAATTCAAAAACATTCAAACTAAGTATACAAAAAACATTGAATTCATTTAGTATCCCTTTGTTTTGGACACATTGACATACCATGAAATCACGAGACAATTAAATCAAAAGAGATAATCAATAATTAAACAAATAGCTCTATGGAAAAAGAATAATCTTGGTAAGCATTTCTCTTTTTTCATCATTGGAGGTTTAGGTATAGGAAATACTTTCTTTGGACAAGCACTTTACCATACATTTGTATGTCTTTGAAACAAATACTTACAAAGTGACCCTTTGAAAAAAAGGTCTAATACTTGTATTTACTGGAAAAGCTGCATATTTATTTCACATGGTGTCATAGTCCATTCAGCTTTGGATTTTCCACTTTCACCATATCACATGGTGCCATTGGCTTCTAACAAAATCGATGTATTGAGCAAAGAATACAAATAACTTAAATTTTTGTTGATAGATGAGGCTTCATTAATTGGGTATCGATTGCTTTATAGCATTGACAAGTGTCTCCGCGAAATTATGCATAATCCAGCGTCCCTGTTTGGGAACCTTGACATAATATTCTATGGTGACCTATGTCAAGCACAACCTGTATGCAATTTTTTGATATTTAAACAATCACATCTTAAAGGAACTAGTGCTCTTTACAACTTTTGGAAAGAAAATGTGAGAACTTATGAACTAAAACAAGTAATGAGACAAGACAATAAAGAATTTGTATCCATCTTAAACATAATTAAGACATGTTTACATACTGATGATGATTTTGCATTCTTGAACAAACATTGTTATACATCGACACCAAATTATCCAACCTTTCCATACCTATTTTATTTAAACAAGAATGTACACGAACATAATGAAAGAATTTTGTCTCTCATCAACAAAGAAGCAATTATATTAAATGCATATGATTGTGGGAATGGGTTCCCTCGGGTAAATTTTGGGGTTAAAATCCCAAGTTTTGGGGCTAAAATCCTGATTTTTGTGTAAAGAATGTAAAGTCTATGCATTTTGTGGTCATGAAGCGTGAAGATATAAACAATCGAAAAAAAATTCCGCCCTTAGTTTAGATAGTTTGTGTCAGCTTGATGAGATTCGCCCTTGGTTCACAAACCATGGGATTATTTAAAAAGGGAGTCTTAGAAGAGTCTAAGGCAGTTCATAAATTTTTGGTGGAATTCTGAGTAAGTTTATGGGTCTGTGAGAGCTAAGAGCGAAGAGTCTTAGCGTAGGAAGAGGCTCTACGGCTGAGTGCACAAAGGCCTAGGGTAGAAGTCTGTAGCTAAGTGCGCAGACCCCTGTAGCTATGTGTGTAGGGTAGTCAGATTCTATACTGGAAATCTGGATTATCAATAAAGAGAAGTATTCTGGAGTTATCTGTGTATGCGTTATTTTACTTCTGTTATGAATGTTGTGATTATGTTATGTTGAATACTGGGGTTATGAATTAATGCTATATTGATGCACGAATCTATGTATTTTACATTTTCATATGAACGCAAGTAAGAATAACCGTATTGCATGTTAAAATTAACCCATAATTAAGCGAATCTGAGTAAATATAGAAGCACGAGTAATTATAGAGATGTGTAAGTGCCTGACATATCTATTTAGGTTCCGCGAAGGACGATCAGAGACTTTCGTGGAGGGTTGAAGGATGAATAAGAGAAATACTTTGATAAACCATAAAGGGCTTATCGGTCTATGTGAAGGAAGGGTTACGGCATATAACTGACATCATAAGCATCTCAGGGTGTAAAAACTTGGTTCCTGCATCCCCCCATACTGCTTCGGGTGAGACTTTAGTTCGCGCTCTATGGATTGATGCCGAAAGGGCCAATAGTGTAGGGATTTACTTGGCTACTTAACACTAAACCTGGGTCAGGGCCCATGAAGCCAACAAATGGTTTCGTTGCTAGGATATTCCTGAATATGCACCAGTGGATGTTAGAATTTGGAAGCTCGCTGTCGGAGTGTGCGAAGCGAGAACATATCTGGGTAAGGTTTAGTTTGAACTGAACCTTAAAACTACAGAGCTTGAGTTGAGGGCCCAACCTTCGACTCCACCAGAGGTTAAAGAGTAGAACGTGACCACTATCAAAGATGTAGTAGCAGTTATAGATGCCATTGCGAAGGAGTGCACTGCGCTCTTCGAGCAGTGGATCGAAGTAGTCACCAACCTATAGAAAGATTCCACTGTGCAAAGGTTGGAAACAGATGTGCGGGATCTGCAATAGAGATATTATGAGGTTAAAGCGATGGAGCACACCGTCACCATTACACAAAGGTTAGCAAAGCTGTAGGAAGCAAAGGCGCTTGAAGAACATGTGGATGCAACTCAGCACAAGGAGACAATACTCAAAGTCAGATTAGGGCCTTGGCTAGAGGAGGCCTATGTACTCACTACCTCCATTGAAGGGAAATTGGTCAGTTTGCAGGTGACATAACAGAAAATACAGGTAGACAACACAGAGCCAATGATGGAGAAGTTGGTCGAGCAGGTGACAACACAGTGCACCGCTGAAGTTGCAGTGGTACAGGTGGAGCTGGGAGGTCTTTACGACAAGATATCTATGCCAGTAGAGTGACTTAAGGGTGAGTCACCATATTTGTGTTGGGGGCCTGTTGGGAATGGGTCCCCTAGGGTTAATTTTTGGGTTAAAAGCCTAAGTTTTGGGGCCAAAAGCCCAAGTTTTGTGTAAATAATGTAAATTCTCCGCATTTTGTAGTCACGGAGTGCGAATATATAGACATTCAAAAAGGGTTTCCACCCTTAGTTTAGATAGTTTGTGTCGGCTTGATGAGATCCACCCTTGGTTCGCGAACCATGGGATTGCATAAAATGGGAGTCTTAGAAGTGTCTAAGGCAGTTCATAAGTTTTTGATGGAATTCTAACTAAGTTTATGGGTCTATGAGAGCTAGGAGCGAAGATTCTTAGCGTAGGAAGAGACTCTGCAGCTGAGTGCACAGAGGCCTAGGGTAGAAGTCTGCAGCTGAGTGCGGGGACCCCTGCAACTGTGTGCGAAGGGTAGTCAAAGTCTATACTAGAAATCTAGATTATTAATAAAAATAAGTATTTTGGAGTTATCTGTGTATACGTTATTTTACTTCTATTATGAATTTTGCGATTATGTTATGTTGAATACTAGGTTTATGAATTAATGCTATATTGATGCGCGAATATATGTATTCTACTTTGTCATATGAACACAAGTAAGAATATCTGTTTACGCGAAGATAACCGTAATGAATGTTAAAGTTAACCAATACTAAAGAGAATCTGAGTAAATATAGAAGTAAGAGTAATTATAGAGGTGCGTAAGTGCCTGATCTATCTATTTAGGGTACGGGAAGGATGATTAAAGATTTTCGCGGAGGCTTCAAGGATGAATAAGGGAAATACTTTGATAAGCCCTAAAGGGCTTATCGGTCTGTGCGAAGGAAGGGTTAGGGCATCTAACCAACATCAAAACCATCTTAGGGTGCAGAAACATGGTGCCTACATCCCCCCATACTGCTTTGGGTAAGACTTCAGTCCACGCTCTGCGGATTGATTCCGAAAGGACCAGTAGTGTATGGATTTGCTTGGATGCTTAATGCTGAACCTGAGTCAGGGCCCATCAAGCCAACAATGATAGAACAATTGACACAATAAATATAAATTGCAATAAATAGATCAAAATGAAATTTCCATCTTCTATTATGCTCAAAGAAAATATACTTGCTAAACTAATTAGTAGAAATTACAATATTTAGGATGGCTTGGTGAATGGTGCTGAAGGAATTTTCAGAGCAGCAACAACATTTGAAAATGGCACAATTTGGATCGAATTTGTTGATCCAGTTGTTGGCAGTATTCAACGGGAAAAAATGGCACATCTTTACAGAGATCGAATAATGTGTACGTGGACACCTGTTACTAGAGTTTGTAGGAATAATGAATAAAACAAAAAAATTAGTTTTACAAGAGAACAATTTCCTGTTCAACTGACATGTGCATGAACTATATATTGATCACAAGAAGTAACAACAGAAAAATTAACTCTTGACCCAAAAGGAGATAGGAAACATGGACTTGTTTATACTGCACTTTCTAGTGTCAAAGATATTAAATCCTTGTATTTATTAAACAAATTGGAACATAGTAACTTTTCCCTCAATTAAAAAGTTGTGATTGAGCTAAATAGACTTATAAAAATGGCCTCCTATGAGCTTGAATATATCATATATCAAAATAAAACAATTTATGATTTGACAATATGTTCATTGAATACTCGTAGTTTGTCCTTGCGTTTCTAATATATTATTGCTGACTGTGATCTAATGAGTGTTGAAATTATTTGTTTCCAATAAACAAAAGAAAAATCACCTCCATTGAATCCACTGTTGTCAAGCAAATGTACATTTTACCATTTACATGGAATTATCACATAGTACAAAAAAAATATTGTGGTTGAGAATCATTTCACTTATATATAAGACCAAATTGAATCAACAAGTGCAACCTTCCATGTTGAGAAAAAACCATTAGAGTTGCAAATGTATATGTTGCCCAAATTCAAACATTGAAGAAATAATTAATTTCATTAAATTCATTTTACAATACACATGCAACAACTGCCCAATTGTGCTTGTTGGTGATTTCAATTTGGACATGATGAAAACTGGCAATCAACAAAAGAAACTAATTTCATTTATGAAAAATAATGGCTTCAATTTTCATACAAAAAAACCAACAACTAACTATAGCTCAATGCTAGATCACTTTTGGACAAACCTTTCAGCTAGTACTATTTATTTCCATGTCTTTGATGCTTATTAGACAATTCATCATATAATTTGCCTTACCATACCTTTGTTGTCACTTGAGTCATTTTTCCAATGTTCATATTCTACAATTTCATTTTATTCACAACAAAAAACAAGAAAACAACAAAAACATGCAAATATCAAATTCTAGTAACTCTTCGAATCGTGAACATAAATTTGTCCAGTTTGTCTTGCATAGCTATAAATTTTTATGCCATGCTTGGCATGCAATTTACGTAGTTTTTTAATAAATTTATTGCATTTTTATCCATATACTAAAGAGTATTATTTTCTTTTTCGTCCTATTCATATTTCATTATTTCTTGTGTAACTTATTTTGATAAAAAAAAAAAAAAATGTACCCATGGTAATTCTTAATAACACATTTCCAGAAATGAACTATATGTATATTTGTCAATGAAATATATAAAATTTTTTCTTTATTATAACTTATGCACATTTACTACATATCCACCAACAATGGCTAATAGTACCATAAAAATAGTGTATACATTGTTTAAAGTGTTCTTTATACACTTATCTTTGACTTGATGATTTGTATTTTTGTTTTCTGGCAATGATTGGTCCAATCATTTTGAACAATAACATGGAAACATATAGCTCTAGCAAACAATTATTTGAAGAACAAATGGTGAAAAATGAGAATCCAAAAATGTTAGGTTTGTGCCACACTGAATGTTTGTATAATCAATTGACATGTTTGAATTGAATCAACGTCAATGTTTTTTGAAGCATATTGTTTTGACTTTGCATATAAGCAGAGAAAAAACAATGGAAGCAACATCCTTGTCAATCATTGAAATATTCTCGAGAGGAAAGAAACAACTTTTGGTTATTTATGTAGATTTTAACCCCGTATATAAATTAACTGCATACGAATTCTAAAAACAGAAAATAAACAATGGCGAGAGCATAACACATAAAACACATATACACAGGATTTTCCCCCGGATCCCAAAACTGGGACTACCAGAATGATTTTTCATTATGTTGCTTTCAATGTTACAATACATATATATACATGCTGAAGCATCCAATACCATGACCGAAAACCATCACACCCAAAACCATGTGCAAAAAACCATAGGTAGCTCAACCTACATAATATAGGGTCCAATTTTTTTCCCCAGGGCACTACCCAGGACCCTGTAGAGGGGGGCTAACCGCCCCCCTCAAACCCCCTATGACCCTCCTGATGCGCAATTGGATACAAGAAACACAACTAGTGCTACAAGAAAGACAGAAAATGCTATAGGACGAGAAAAAGGGGCAGAAAGAAGTCATGGAGGCAACACAATAGGTGTAGGAGGAGAGATATTTTCCATAACTTTAGGAGCCTATCCATAACCAAATCTGAGCTCCTATTACAAGTTCATTGAATGAGGTAGAGTGATCCCACAAATATTTGCAGTCCCTCTCTTATTTAAGCTTGAGGAAGAGAGAGGAAGGACATAAAGCCGGATGCAAATTTTCAAATCTACAAAAGTGGAAGATATATGCCTCATGGAAGAAAGACTCATCGAAATGGGCAAGGAGTTGAGTGAGGTGAGGGATAAAGAATACAACATGAGAACACAGCTGCAGGAAGAAAACAAATGGTTGAGGGAGAAATTACAAGAGAAGGAGACTCAATTGGCCACAATGGCAAGTCTCTCCATGAGGCACTTCAATGTAGTTTGCCATCCAAATCCTAACCAGTTTTCCTAAAAGAGCAATGGATGCAGTTCCATATCAAGGCACTAGAAGAGCATGGGTCCATGCCATTCTAGGACTATAAATAGTTCATTAAGTTTTGTGACAAAAGTGGCATGGAAGACAGAGCCAAATTGGCTGAGTTCTACCTACACAACTTCACCCTAACTGACATGAATGTTTGGGACCCCAATGAAAAATTGGGAGATTTGTAACTAATGGCCCTTGCATCATGGATAAGGCATGAGGAAGCCAGGGCTGAGGTGGTGAAAAGAGTATTGACAAAGGAAGAAAATGAACCCCTCTACATTAGGGGAGAGCAGATAAGTTTCGTGGCTGTAATCAACAATCAAAACATCATTTCCAATGATGCTAAGCTGGAACCTAGATACCTTTCCACCCAAGAACAAGTCATCTGTCACTTTGAGGACACTCTTAGGATGTTGGAGACAGAGAGCCAACATGCATTTTAGAGAAGATGGAATACCCCGCCACACAATCTCCAGATAAAATAATATCATACTCTTGAGAGATTTAAAAATGCATTGGCTAGAACACCTAGGTATAAGAGGGGCATGCAGAGATTGAAAATCAACTAGATTGGAATGAGGCTCAATCCACCTTCGTTGTTGGGTCTACAGGAAGGAAGGAAGGAAGAAGAGGAAAGGAAGCAGTGGGAAGAGAGAGATAAAAATGCAGACTTCTACCCTTAGTATGTAGGTTTTAACCCCATACAGAAATTACCTGCATACGAATTCTAAGAACAAAAAATAAACAATGTGAGAGCATAACACATAAAACACATATACATAGAGATTTTCCCCTAGATCCAAAAACTGAGACTACTAGCTTGATTTTGCATTATGTTCCTTTCAATGTTACAATAAATATATATACATGCCGAAGAATTCAATACCATGGATCGAAAACCATCGCGCCCAAAACCATGTGCGAAAAACCATGCACAAAACCATAGGTAGGTCCGCCCACATAATATAGGGTCCAATTTTTTTTCCTCGGGGCGCTGCCACAGATCCCATAGAGAGGGGATAACCACCTCCCTCAAATCCACTTGTGACCCCCTCGCCATGCAATTGGTGCAACAAAGGGGGGGATCCGCCCCCCCCCTCTAACCCCCCGGTTAACTGGGGTAGCTAGTTGTGGAAAGAATATAACACAACCCAACATTCTCCCACTTGTTTTTTTCTTTCTAAAGGGGGCCAAAGGAGAGCTTAGTAATTTATCTAGCCCTGCAACACACATTGTTTCTCAACACCAAGGGAACTTCTCAAAGCTCACAAATTTTGTCAATGCATCTGCAATATTCTTCAAAGTGTCCACCTTTACTAGCAACACCTTTTTTTCTTCTATCATATCCCTCACAAAGTGATATTGAACATCAATGTGCTTTGTATTTGAACGATTAGGAGGGTTCTTTTCTAAGAAAATTGTACTTTGGCTATCATAGTTTATCCTTATAGCTCCCTGTACTAAACCCATACTTGAACACAATCTCTACAACCAGACTGCTTCCTTGCTTGCATGAGTGGCTACCATGTATTCTGCCTCTATAGTTGATAGTGCCACTATATATTGTTTCTTACTCATCCAACTAACTACAACTCCAAATAGGTTAAACACATACCCACTTGTAGATCTTATCTGATTCATATCCCCAGCCCCATCTACATCAACAAAGCCATGAATATCAAAAAATATATCCAATCCTAGTCTTCCTTGGTAGCACAAACCATAATCACTAGTGCCACACAAATTCTTGAAAAACTGCTTCACTGCTATCCAATGCTCCTTCCCTAGTTTTGACATAAACCTGCTCAATACTTCCACTGCATGTGCAATGTTTGGTCTAGTACAGACCATCGCATACATCAAGCTACTTATTTCACTTGCATATGGAACACGGGACATCTCCTCTTCCTCTTCTTGTGTCTTGGGACATTGTTTAGCAGATAACTTTACACCTACAGGAATAGGAACCTTCACTAGTTTACTATCCTTCATATTAAACCTCTACAATATTGTCTCGACATAATTCCTCTAGTTTAACTAGAGCTTCCTCTTTTCCCCACCTCTTTTAATTTCCATGCCCAAAATATAGTTTGCAGCACCAAGATCTTCCATGTCGAATTTGGAGGACAATTGGGTCATTTCCAACCAGCAACATATCATCCACATACAAGACCAAATAAATAACACGGTCACCAATTAACTTAAAATACATACAATGATCTTCTTTTCTTTTGGTGAAGCTAAGTCCCTGTATGAATGTATCAAATTTCTGATACCACATCCTAGGTGACTATTTTAACCCATACAGAGACTTTTTTAACTTGCATACTAGTTCTTTATTACCCTTCACCAAAAAGGCTTCAGCTTGCTTTATGTAGATCTCTTCTTCCAGATCAGCATGAAGAAATGTTGTCTTCACATCCATCTATTCTACCTCAAAGTCAGAAGTAGCAGCAACAGATAAAAGTAATCTATTAGAAGCTACCTTGGCAACAAGAGAAACAATATCACCAAAATCAATTCCTGGCACCTGGGAATAACCTTTTACTACCAACCGAGCTTTGTATTTCTCCACCTGTCCTTTTGAATTTGTCTTCTTCTTGAACACCCATTTACTACCAATGGGTTTCCTTCTAGCCGACAACTCCACCAGATCCCAAGCCTCATTTTTGTGCAAAGATGCCATTTCATCAACCATGGCCTCTTTCAAGAGTTTTCCATCCTCTGAATCTACTGCTTCCTTGACAGTTCTAGGATCATCATCAGTAATAGATAAAGAAAAATTAATAGAAAGAAAATGGAATATAACTTTCTGGCTGCCTTCATTCTCGAACTGATCTTCTCACAACCGGAGTTTGTGCCTCTTCATCTTCTAATTCCTCTTACGTTGTAGAGTCTGATTCGTCCTCCTTTAGCTCAAACTCTATCTTCTTAGGTTCCTTTGAAGGGAATTCATGTTTAATAAAATATTTCACCTCTCTGAACACCAAATCTCAGCTGTACACAACCTTCCTTGTTACTGGGTTCCAAAGTTTATAGCCCTTTAAACCATCCTTATACCCAATAAAGATGCACTTTTTAGATTTATTATCCAACTTTGTTATTTTATCCTTTGGAACATGTACATATACATCACATCCAAATACCCCAAGATGTGAAAGAGAGGGTTTCTTACCAGTCCATACCTCTTGTGGAGTCTTATCCTCCAATGATGATGAAGGTGATCTATTGACTATGTAACATGCAGTCTCCACTGCCTCTGCCCATAATTCTTGTCCTAACTCAGCATCACTGAGCATGCTTCTTACCCTTTCCATCAACGTTTGGTTCATTTTTTCTACAACTCCATTTTTCTTAGGTGTGTATGGAGTAGTCTTCTGCTATGCTATACCACACTTATTATAGAATTCTTCAAATTGATTCTTGCAAAACTCTCCACCATTATCTATCCTCAACACCTTTATCTTATTCTCCCTCTAGTTTTTCACCAGAGCCTTAAATTCTTTAAACTTGTCAAAGACTTCAAATTTCTTCTTAAGGAAATATATCCATGTATTCCTTGAGAAGTCATCTATAAATGATACATAGTACACATACCCAGTAATGGAACCTTCATAGGTCCAAACACATCACCGTGCACAAGCTCTAATATTTGTTTCACCCTCTTACCATCAGAGGGGAAACTCACCCAATTCTGCTTCCCATATACACAATTTTCATAGAGATCAAAACCCAGAGAGATATTAGTCATACCTTCTACTATAACTTTACCATGAAGTATTTGAAGGCCCTTCTCTCCAATATGTCCAAGCCTTTGATGCCATAGCATGGTCTTTTCTCCAGAGACCACTAGATTTTCTGCTCGACATTCAGGAACCATAGGACTGTTGTACCCATCAACAACAGTGCTACCTTGTAGCTTTGATAGAGTTCCAATCTAAACTCCTTGCATCAATACCAGCGCTCCCTGAACCATCTTGCATGTATCCTTATCGAACACTATTTTTACACCTGCATCATCCAACTTTCTTACAAAAATCAGATTTTTGGCTAATGTAGGAATATGCAGAACACCTGGAAGTGTTCTAATCCTTCCACCTTGAAAATTCAACTTAACTTTTCTGCGACCAATGATTTTAGCCTTCCAATCATCCCCCAAGAAGACATCACCACCATCATATTTCTCATACTCATAAAACAACTCTCTATGGGGAGTGAAGTGAAAGGATGCACTTGAGTCAATCAACCATGCCTCATGATCTACATGTGTACTTGAAGAAGCCAAGTACACATACCCACCTTCGTGTTAGGTTGTTTTCACCTTTACAGAAGGAGCATCATCAGATCCCTTTCCTTCGTAAGGAGATTTAGATTTACAGTCCCTTTTGTAGTGCCCTTCCTTTCCAGATTTCGAGCACACCTTTATAGGTTTTCCTAGAGATTTAGATCTCCCTCTAGATTTAAATCTCCCACTCGATGAAATATTTTTGTTTCTATTCTGGGACCTTCCTTATACAGACAAGGCATCATTATTATAGATCTCCATATTTTTCCATCTCATCTCCTCCGTCAGTAAGGATGAGACTATTTCATCAAACTGTAAGGTAGTTGTATTGCTATCTATTGCAATAACCAGACTATCCCACGAATCTGGTAGAGAACACAACAAACTAATGCACTTATCTTCATCTGAAATTTTAATATCAACAGATAATAACTGACTTACCACAGCATTAAATGTGTTTAGATGCTCTGTCATCGAGTCTCCATCTTTCATCCTCAGGTTATACATCTTTTTCCATATAAATAGTTTATTCACTAGAGACTTCGATTGATACAAAGTCCCTAACTTGTCCCACAAACCCTTAGCCATAGCTTCCCCTGATACATTCAACAATAGTGGATCTAAGACACACAATCATATTGTGCTCTTTTCCTTTCGATCCAATTTATTCCATTCTTCATCGGACACTCCCATTGGTTTAGTATCCGGATCTACCATGATCCACTAATCTTTATCTACCAACAAATCCTCCATTTTGAGTTTTCATAACTCAAAACTCTAACCATTAAATTTCTCGATCTCTATCTTTCCATTGCTCGTCATATTCTTTCACCACTAGAATCGATCTTGCAGATCTCCCATTGAACAGGGTCTACCATAGGATCAAGCGAAATGCCTTAGCAACAAAGGCATCCATTTGAAGCCAAAATAACTTCAATACCAAATGTAGGTTTTAACCTTGTACAAAAATTAACTGCATACGAATTTTAAAAACATAAAATAAACAATGGCAAGAGCATAACACATAAAACACATATACATAGAGATTTTCCCCTGGATCCCAAAATCGAGACTACCAGATTGATTTTTCATTATGTTCCTTTCAATGTTACAATACATATATATACATGTCGAAGCATCCAATACCATGGACCAAAAATCATCGCACCCAAAATAATGTGTGAAAGACCATGCACAAAACCATAGGAGGTCAGCCCACCTAAGCTAGTCATGGAAAGAATATAACACAACCTAATGGGCCAACAAAAACTAAATGTCCTAACTCTCCTCTAAAGGCACGACTGCTCTATGCTGATTTTGTTGATAGGCATGACCAACTCACTATCACAGTGAACATGAGAAACAATCTTATAGATCATTTCTAAAACATGTTTACTGATGGAAATAGTGTTCGAATTACAAATTTTGTGATAAGAAACAAGGGTATTTATACGAGGGGATGCAAAATGTTTCATAGTGTTACAGGATAAAACCATGTTTGAACCAATTACACAGGTTTGGAAAAAACACATACTGGCTCCAGATACAACAATACTCAATCTTGTTGTCTTAAGTGATACATATGAAGTTAGTTCAATAAGAGCAATAGTAATAGGTTTCCAACGAAATAACAAGAAGCTAGAACTCAATATAAAATATGGTGAAGCTGTAGAGGACAATCCAATTGTAAGTATATTGCTAGAATAATTATACTTGCATTTTGAACAAAAAGCTAATAGTTTCTTTAAAACTGTGTTATCGTATCTTTGTTTTTCATTGTTATCAAGGTATCAATTATCTCATTATTTTTTGTGTAGACTTCTTAACCAAAAATATGTTTCCTGATTGACTGCAACTACTATTGAATGATAGTCATAGAGAGAATTTTTTCAAAATACAGTATGAATTGGCATCAAATATGACTCCGCTCTATTTTTTCAAAAACATTGTTAGAAATGATGTGAAAGGGAGTCAACAGTGATGCTATAGATCAACAACTTTTCTTGAGCCATTGAATGATGAATTTGCAAGAGATCATTTATTTTATTTTGTAATGTCAAGAGCACATGTATATTTACTAATATATTTTTTGATCAAGTAACATTATTTTTAGTTTAATGTACAAAATCTTGGATTTTGATAATACATATTGAACCTAACAATTCAATTTTCTTGGAGAAAAAAAAAACACAGATCTAGGGAATGTTGAAAACCAAAAATGTTTTCTCTCCTCATTTTCAGGGAATTTGTAGTAAATGCAAACAACTCATTCATATAACCATAGATAAATGCACAATTTGTAAATATGGCACAACATTTAACTACACACACAATGTTGAATGCACACCAGAAACAAAGAATTGTAAAATTGATTGTATGTCGCAAATGCCATAGCTAAAAGAACATTGGCCAGTTATTGCTGAGACAAGATTTCAGGAAAACATGCAAAGCATATAATCTACAATTTTCTATTTAAAAAGTATTTATATTCAAGGTATATTTACGCCGTAAGGCGTTTCCCTCTGAAATCAACTCCCCTCTCTGCTTACCTGTCATCTTGTAAGCCACACGATTATATGTTAGACGATTGCAACAATTTCAGCCGTTGATTCAAAAGGGTTGCCCAAACGGTTTGGGCGTTTCATTTGGCATCGGAGGCATCGGATCGAATAGTTTCATCCGAGCAGCGGAACCGGTCTCTAGTGCGACTCCCGAATTACCTTTATATCCTTTTACCTGCAGACGCGGTACTCCTCAAGATTTACCTGTATGCCATCAACAAAATCTGGCTATGGGTTCCGCGACTCCCGTAGGTACCCGTAACTCCTGTGAGTAGTTGACGGGACAAGCTCTGTTGATGGGCATTGCGGCTCCTGTAGAAATCAAACTCGGGTCTCTCCAGCAGAAATCGAACTCATAAAGGGCAAGCTGCTCCGCCTGCATGCACTTTTGCTTTTGAGCTGTAGTGGTATCTTGGTGCTTTGAGAGCTGGCCTGCAACTGTAGCCGAGTCAACTGCAACTGTTTCCAGTCCGAGAGACCCTGTTGTTAAGTAGATTTACCACCCTGCTGAAGACCGAACAACCTTTCACTGCCTTGATGTGAATATGAGTTCTGTCTCTGTGGTGTGCATTTCTCTGTGTGCGCTCAAATTGAAATTTAACTGAACCTGTGAAAAAATTAACTGCAAAATATTGCCTGGATACATTTTAGAACAAAATTAGGGAATTTGAACAGGATTTGAAAGAATTGAGGATTAGACAAGATCAAGAGTTGCAACTGAGTGCAAAGATATTGCAGGAAAGTCTTGAGACTACCATAGCAGAAAGAGAGTAAAGGCACACACCAACAAATTAAGTAGTAGTTTCAGAATTATTTTTTTGAAACATAAAATAAGTACATAAGACACATTGAAGAATTAAAGCAAGTGCAATGCGCTCAAGAGAAGTTCTGAAATCAAAAACATGTGATCATCATGTATTGTTTGAATCTACAAGAAATCCTCTATGTGTTGAGTTTTGTTGCTGAAAAGGATGTGAAATGTTTTGAGGCCATCTTACTGCTGGGCGCATGTTATCTAGTCGTATTTATTGCAAATTCCTCTCGTTTTCAAATGTGTGTAGATATGACGTTAATTGTACTAATAATGATATGTAGGGATGGATTTATGTTATAGGCAGGTAAAAGAGGTTTTATTTTCAAATAGTGGCTAGAAGGGGATTCCGTTTTGAATATAAGCGCTTTATAAAAAAAAACTTAGTTAGGTCCAAGCGATATTGGGTTTATCGGTATTAATTTGTCATTTATGGGTCTATTTGTATTAATAAAATGTTATATTTTTATTTTTGGTTTATCAGTATTAATTAGCAATTTATGGTCTATTTGCATTAATAAAATGTTATCTCTATTTTTTGAGAAGAAATATAGAAATAAATTTTATTAAATTATAGATAGCTGAAATGCCAAAATTCTAATATCATATACATCAATTATGATAAACAAGATAGTTTTAGACTTGTTTTTTTTCTTTTTTTGGTATATTTAAAATTCAATAATAATTTGAACTGTTTAATATATAAAATCTAAATAACCAAAGATTTTTCGTAGTACTTGAATCATTTATGCATTCAAATATGTATTTTAAATAACAAAAAATCACAATTTGACAAAAAACATATATAACTAAATTCCAACTTAAAAACAAAAAGATCTAATAATTAATTTATATTTACATGCCATAATAAATAATAAGCAATAATATTTTTACGCCATAAGGCGTTTCCCTCTGAAATCAACTCCCCTCTCTGCCTACCTGTCATCTTGTAAGCCACACGATTATATGTTAGACGATTGCAACAATTTCAGCCGTTGATCGTTGATTCAAAGGGGTTGCCCAAACGGTTTGGGCGTTTCATTTGGCATCGGGTCGAATAGTTTCATCCGCGCAGCTGAACCGGGCTCCAGTGCTACATGCGTCCCACTAACCCTGTCATTCCCTACCTGAACACTTTCGTTATGCATTTCACTGCGATTTCTTGGCCACTGCTACTGCGATTTCTTGGCCACTGCTAGGGAGAACGCCCATATAAATCTTCAAGCACTGGTTCCGCGCGAATTGAGAGGTGGCGTGCGTCCTGCTATCAACCAAGTCTTCCCGAAGTGTGAGAAATCGTGTTAATATCATAAACTCTGGTTCTGTGTCAATGCGGCAGAGCTGTAAGTCCTGGTTCACTGAAGGTCATTTTTTAGAGCCCTACGCGTTGCCAATCAACTTCACGGCACTACAACCTCATCCCGCAGGTATACGATTCAGGCCGCGCAGAAGGTTTCCTTGTTATGAATCTCCATAATGTTTTGCCTTTGCCTATCAAACAAAAGAAATGCTAGCGCAGTCATTAGTAGATATCCCTTCTTCTTCGGCCCTAAACATGGGATATGTTTATCTTTATCCTTATTGCAATACACATCCCAGGAGGGCTAAGAAGAAACAGAAATACAAGCAACATTTTCAATCTGTACATGTTTCTCCAGGTACTGTAACTCCCAGATCATTTTTTATTTCTTGTCACAGTTGTAAAGGGGCATCAACATTTCATTCTGAGTACAAACTCATGAGATTACGTTCCTCTTCCATCGAAAATGATGCATATCCATTTCAGAATCATGGTGGCAAACCCTCAAACGAAGAAGTCATGGAGAATAAAAGTAATGAGTGCTTAGTGTCAGGCCAATTAGATGAAACCCAAGATTTGTTGTTTGAGGAATTTTGTAATCTTTCAGAAACATAAATAGAGTGTGTTCAACATAAGGATGGATTAGGAACCATGGATGATTCAGAGAGTGATATTGCATAGTTTAGGGTGGAGGGAAGGGCTTTGGAGGGGTTTAAGTGCTTTGTTGATGTGGTGGGTAGGGTTGGGGAATGGTTTGAGGGCAGGACTGGAGACAAAAGTAAGGTTTTGCAAGGATTTAAGAGGGCAGTGGATGAAATTAGGGCTCGTAAAGGGTTCACCAACAGGATGGAATCTGGAAGTAGGAATTTTGATGTCTGTATGGAGGTCTCTAGAGACAAGGGGAGTGTTATTGAAAGGTTTCAAAGTAAGACTGGAATAGAAGGCAGAGTTTTGCAAGGGCGTGTTTTGGAGAAAGATGTTGATTTGCTCAAACATTGTTTATTGCATAATTTACAGTGGTTTGAGGCAGAAGGAAGGGTTTTTGAAAGTCTCAAGAACATGAATGGACTACAAGGTGGGATTTTAGAAAGGGGGAATGGAGAGAGGAGGGCAACTGTTAGTAGTGAGTTCCACCAGCAAAATTTGATGAATAATAGGACAGAATGTGGTGTTCTAGGAGAGTTAAGTCGCGGGACAAAATCGGAACCAAGGATTTATAATGCGAGAAAAAATGGCAGCAGAAGTTATGCAGGTGCCATTGGCATGCATATGGTGCAGAGTTTGGTGAAAATAGACAAAAAATTGGAAGGAGGAAAAGATATGCCAACCTCTGTGGGAAGTCTGCAGGATAAGAAAAATATCAAAGAAACGATTTTGCAAGTTGAAGGTCTTAACTGCGTAAGAGAAAATTTTAACAAAGAGAGAAATACTGAAGGCCATCGTTATCCACCAAAACAGTCTCACAAGAGCACACTAGTAAAGTCAAGTTCAGGGTGCAGAAATGTAACAAAGAAAATGGAAACTAAAAGAAAAGGCTCACACAAATCGTATGGTGGGTGTATCCCAGCCATTTTGCAAGCTTTGGATTCTACAGAGAACATTGACGAAGCGCTTGAACCTTGGGAAGCAAACCTCAGTGCAAAAGAGCACTATCCTAAAAGAGCAGTGGCACTGGGAAAGAGCAGTTCAGATTTTTAAGTGGTTTCAGAAGAAAGAGTGCTATGAAGTTAATGTAATTCACTATAATATCCTGCTTGGAATTCTAGGAAGAGCACAGAAATGGGATCAACTGAAATTTTTTTGGGAAGAAATGGTTAAAGACAAGGTCTTGCCTACCGCCACTACCTATGGTACTCTTATAGATGTGTATGGGAAAGCTGGTCTCAAAGAAGAGGCTCTTCTCTGGCTGGATCGCATGATATCACAAGGTCTCTGGCCAGATGAGGTCATCGTGAACACGGTAGTCCATATTTTGAAGAAGGCAAGGGAATTTGAGAAAGCTGAACAGTTCTTCAGGGACTGGTCTTCTGGGAAAATCTTTCTAGGAAATACTACAAATGTTTGTTCATCTAAATCAGAGCCTGATCGATAGCAACCGAAGGATTTCTTCTATATTAGTCGTCGGTGTGAAGTAAAAAAACATTTTGAGGACCCACTGGGTAAAAGGGACTGCTCTCCAAATAATTTTCCTGAAGGAGTGCTCATTAAAGGGTTATTAGATGATAAGTGCATGGATCCTTGCAGAGAGAATGATCAAGTTCAGAGGCCACGCAGTTCTTACATGTACAATACATTAATTGATACTTATGGGAAGGCAGGCCGCCTAAAAGAAGCTTCCAAGTTATTTTTTGAGATGTTAAAAGAAGGAATAGGCCCAAATGTTGTAACATTCAATACCATGATTCACATCTGTGGATCTTATGGATATCTTGACGAAGCAGATGCCCTTATGGTGAAAATGGAAGAGCTTCATTTCTTGCCTGACACAAGGACGTATAACACTCTTATAGCATTACATGCTCAAAATGACAATATTGATAAAGCATTTTGTTACTTCACAAAGATGAAGGAAGCAGGACTCGTTCCTGATACTGTGGGTTGTCGAACTATTTTATATGCATTTTGTATTAAACACATGGTCAGTGAAGTAGAAGTTGTTGTCAGGGAGATGGATGGATTGGGCATTCATGTGGATGAGTACTCCGAATCAGCTGTTACTAGGATGTATATAGATCTGGGGATGCTTGAGAAAGCATGGGCATGGTTTGAAAGGTTCCATCTTGCTGGAAGAATGAGCTGTGAATGCTATGCTGCCAATATTGATGCATATGGGGAACAGGGTTATTGGTTAGAAGCTGAAAAGGTGTTTAAGTGCAGTCAAGAAAGAGGCGAGGGTCAAAGTGTATTAGAATTTAATGTCATGATTAAGGCCTATGGGATTGCAAAAGTCCATGACAAGGTTCTGAAGTTGTTTGAAAGAATGGAAGTTCAAGGGGTTTTGCCTGACAGATGTACATATGCTTCTGTCATTCAGACATTTGCAAGTTCAGGACTTCTAGATGAATCAAAACACTTTATTACCAAAATGCAGGGAGCAGGGTTTGTGCCTAGCTGTTCATCATTTTGTGCTGTTATTGCCGCCTATGGAAGATTGGGTCGAGCTGCAGAGGCAGAGAAGACGTTTGAAAAGATGGTCAAAGCAGGTGTGGAGCCAGATGTTTTTGTTTATGGTGCCTTGATAAATTCATTTGCTGAAGCTGGATGTGTGGAAGAAGCTGTAAGTTACTTTCAAATAATGCAAAATGCTGGTTTTGCAGGGAACTCTGTGGTGTATAGTTCTTTGATTAATGTTTATAGTAAATGTGGTCTTTTGAAGGAAGGACAAGAAACGTACAAACGCATACAGGAATTGGGTGTTGAGCCAGATGCCTTTTTATAAGGCTGTATGCTTGACCTTATGCTCGCACTAATATGGTGACTGAAGCACAAGAACTGTTCAAAGTCTTGAAGGGAAAGCAGCAGGCAAATGAATTTTCTTTTTCCATGATGTTGTCCTTATACAAAAAGAATGGAAGGCTTAATGAAGCCACTGAAATTGCAAAGGAAATGTTAGAATCGGGATTTCTTACTAACGTTCTTTCTTTTATTAGTGTCATTAGCTTGTTCATTGCAGATGGAAGATTGAGAGAGGCTGCTGAAGTTTTTCATCAAATGTTAAAACTAAAGGCTTCACCCAATGAGAATACATACAAAACACTGGGCATTCTTCTGAAGAGAGGAGGCATTCCAAGAGAGGCAGTAGAGCAACTCGATGTTGCACGTAAAAGTGGGCTTCCACATGGTATTCAGGCCTTGAGAATGACAATCTTTTCTGCAGTGGGGATGCATGCTGAAGCTTTGGAAGCTTGTGATGAACTGAGAGCTTCTGGGTTGGATTTTGATGTGTCTTCTTACAATGCTGTTATATATGCACTTGGTAGTGCTGGGAGGATTAATGAAGCTTACAAGATGTTCATGATCATGCACGCCAAAGGTCTTGAACCAGATACAATTACTTATGCAAGTATGATAATTAGCTATGGGAAGCTAGGATTGGTAGACGGTGTTAGGAGAATGTTTTACAAAATGAAACAGAAGGGTTTTCAGCCAAACGAATTCACGTTCAAGGCAGTGATAGATGCCTATAAAAGTGCTGGGAAGTTTGCTCTAGCCAGATTTGTTACCCAGGAGAGGGAGTTCATGCATCAGTTGCAAGATCATGGTCACATTACATAAGATTATGCAGATCGGATTTCGAGATCCATTTCATGTGCAAAGCTTTTAAAAGGAAGCTGCCATATCCTGTATTCATGCTGTTGTGTCTTTTAACATTTTGTAAAATTGTAACAGGTTATTTTTTTGGGAAATTTAAATCTATGCTCCTTGTATAGAGAAATTGTGGATAAAAGGGTACTAGTAGTTCTTTTAGTTTATAACAAAAATGCAAATAAAAAGACATTGGTCATTCCCTCCTCCAGTATAAATTAAGGCTTTGAAAACAGACTGCAAGCTTTGGGTTTTTGAAGTGGGAAGTTTTGATATTTCTGCTTCACAATAATAAGAGTAATTAGGGTTTTGATATTTTATTTTGTATGACAAGAGAAAAGATGGGCATTATGGATGCTACTATTGTTGTTTCACCAGATAGATAGGCACTTGTATTCGACAGATACTGAATCTGTCAATTTTTCTCTTCATATTCTGGTCAAAGATTAGTTACATCTTATTTAGCATAAAGCATTTTCCACTAATGGCTTCGTTCAGTATAGATTAAGGCTTTGAAGGCAGTCTGCAAGCTATGGGGTTTTGAAGTGGGAAGTTTTGATGTTTCTGCTTCACAACAGGAAGGGTATTCAGGGTTTTGATTTTTTAATTTGTATGACAAAAGCAGAGGAGCGCATTATGGATGCTATTATTGTTGTTTCAGAAGATCAATCAGGGTCATCAGGTAACTTGCTCTGTCTCTGGACAGCTTTTATTTATTTATTTTTTCAGTTTTAACAACATTGCTACATGTTAGAGTATATAACCCCTTTTTATTTCAGATGTGTTCATGTTATTGATTATGTTAGTTTTGTGATAAATGTGCAGACTGTAATGTCCTATTTGGCACAAGCAAAGCAGCAAAATGGTTCCGAGGATTGACTAAGATGAGAAATGATCAACTTCCTTTCCAGGAAAAAGTCTTACCACAGAATTTGGATACCCGCCTAAAGGCTAAAACTTGGCAGAGTAGGAGATACTTTTTTAGTGATGTTCAAGGTATCAAGTACAAAAACTAAGGTACTTTTTGTTTGGTTGCATTTTGAATGCTAAAGATCTGGATAAAGTTCTGAAATCAAGTCATCTCTCAGTCCTTGTGAGTTGAAAAAGTCTTTTTATTTGATTACAAAATCATGTACTGGGAACAAATTATTTATTTCTCCTCTGTTATTTGTTTCCTGCTTTTGATGTCTTTTGAAAAATCTCACTCCCTTTGTTGTTAGAACAACCGATCATAATCAATATTTCCTGTTTGAGGAGACCAATTTGTTGGAAGATTATGGAAATGGATGCAACATAAGGTGAATTACCAGTTTATCACTGCCTTTATTTAGTGATATTTCCCAAGTTGAATCTTGGTAAATATGTGATAGTCCCTTGCTTTTAATCACTGAATCCAGTGTTTGAACTTGAGTGGGTTTCTGTTCATCTGACTCTAGATCATAATTGCATCGTGTTTAATATGTTGGAGATCGAGGGAGACCCTCGTACCTTGTGAAGAGTTTAACTATTTGCAATCATTGATTTAGAAGCAGTCCGTTGATATTTTTTTTACAGGCTTCTGTTAGAAAGGAATCAAGATAAGATGAATTGAAAAGTAATTCAATCTAAACATTGTAGGTTATGCATTTTAGGTCGTAGGCTGAATTAGCCCAGTTTTGAGGGTAATATCCAAGGACAAATAGTTTATCGTGTGGAAATATTTAAGCATGTATGTTACAACTAGAGTATTTTAAAAGTACTGCTTGAATTGAAACTTCAACCCAATTTTTGCATTGTGAGCAGTTTAGCAAGCTGAAACACTAACAACTTGTTTCTGTTTAACAAAGTTGAAGTTTTCTATGAAGCATACATGACTTGACATGCTTTATTAGTCTCTTTTTTCTTAGATTCCTTTCATTTTTGTTTGAATGGTCAATTATCTAGTGCCACTTTTATATTACTTTGGGCATGATTCCTATCTTATATATGGCTTTGAATTAGAAATCTCTATGTCTGATGGAGGCGTTTTCTTGATTTGGGCAGGCGATGTGCTATCTGGAACATCATCAAATGGCATGCATCATGCAGGTATACTTGAAGAATGGTTTGGATTTCATTGGTGGAATGGACGTGTTCCGATCCTACTTCTCATCATAGTCCTTATTTTAGCTCCGTTGGTGTACAGTTTTAGAGTTTGAAAGTCTGAATTGGTTAATATGTAGATGTGCATGGATTAATCTTCCAGAGAAGCATATGACTATTCAAAATATTTAGAGAGATAAAATTCCGAGATTTATGAAAATCAAACCCATGAAATCATTTGCCAAAGATGTTTCCATTAATCAAGAACATGATATTGGAAGGCTCGAAGACGCTATTAGAATACAATTTAGCAAAAAAAACATGACATTGATTATATCCAGAGAAGATCTGTCCAACAATGTGGGAAGAAACATGAGATTGGATTCGTTTGGAAAAGATCTGTCCAACAATTCAAGCCCTAGGGGAAAAACAAGATAACTAAGATGTTTCAAGAAGATAAAACGCCAATAGAGGAAGATTTCATCAGACATAGGTTCGAGTCAAGTAGAAAGGAGAGTAGATGTGGTGAACAACATCAACGAATGTGCCCCCACACAACGTAAAAGCCGAAGAATCAACCAAGAGGCAAGAAACGATACCAAGGTACGTGAACAGATTAATTATGCTACTTTGCTATTTGAAGTTAGAATATAGACACTATTTGAATAGAGTTTATAGAGTTTTAATACCTTTTTATTTATACACTCTTTAGTAGTCCTTTTCTTCTTAGATATCTGAATTTTGTTATTTATATTTTTATTAAGTTGAAGGTTGAGTTTAGGTTGGGCTAGTTTCATGTCCGGTTCAACTTTATGTTGGATGGAAGAATAATCTATTCAATTGTGTGATGTTGTCATTAAAAGTATCTAATGTTTGATCGAGTTTGGATGTTCCATAGGAGAGTTTCAATCCTCAACCCTTCACCAAGAAATTTAAACCTAGAGCCTGATAAAGATTAAACCCTACAAACAAACAAAAATAATTTTCACATTTAAATATGTCCTGTGCTTTAAATTTACATAAACATGGTGAAGTTTTCCTTCTATTTGTATATTTTTCAACATCACTTGATAGTCCCGTAATGCTAGGGAAAATAGAAAACCATTAATCAACATTTGTAAAAGTCAGTCTCCAATAAAAGAACAGGGTGGTTCCATGAAGATAATGAATGAGGGAACTAAACAATTGCCTAGACAAGTCAGTGCAGCTTGACAAAATGACTCTCCATGCCCTTGAATGTGGCAGAAGATTGTATATTTTTCAACATCACCTGATAATCACATGATGTTATGGAAAATAGAGTACCATTAATCAACATTTATAAAAGTCAAAGCCTGCAATAAAAGAACAGGGTGATTCCACGAAAACAACGAATGAGGGAATTAAAAATTTGTCTAGACAATTGAATGCAGCTTGAAAAAATGACTTTTGTTGTCCTTGATTGTGGAAGAAGACACCATAGTCAAATTCACCATGAAGTCATTGTCCTCTTCAAATACACTTAAAAATGCCTATTATCTGCCGAAACTGGTGATGTGGATGGATTAGAGTACATGCATTACTTCAGAGTAACAATGTAGCAATCCTCATTTTATACTTCAGAAGATAACTGCTCTCTATCATCTCTTTCAGTGTCCTGCCACAAGATTAATCTTGTGAATAAACATCTCTATATAACATGAGAGGATTAATCTTCTGAACAATAAACATCTCTGTATAATACAAGATATCACATAGTAAATTATAAAGGGTTTGCTTTATCTGCCTTCCTTAAACTGTCTTTAATTGAATCTACTGAACCTCCCCAAAGTTTAATCTGATCTTCAGCTTGTGAAGCCTGCAATTTATGGGTAAAACCAGCAATATACTAAAGTGGTTCCAGTTAATGGGGCATTGATTTCAATGTTTAATATATTTTTATTCTTTATCAAAGTATTTTTTGCTCTATTTGCTTTTGTCAATTTATGCCTTACGGCGTTTCCTTTGCAACATCTGGTGCAAATGCTAGTTACTTTAACAATTAACAAAGTTATTGCTGAGATAAAAGAGATGTGACCAATAGACAAAAATCTTCTTTTGTACATAAATTTCATACATTTTGACAATTAAGTTATTCTTTCTCTTTTACTTTTTTTTTTTTTTACACCAATTCATAATTCACAAATACTTACATAAAAACCAATATATAGTTTCTATTTTATTGCACGTTGCAAAATTACAAAATGCAAAAAACATTTAGTCGAGTGATTTCTATATATTTGCTACAATATCTCAATCAAGAATACTTTATTTTCCTATTTTTTGGATAACTAGTTCTTGTTTCTTTTTTTTCTTGTAAGTTTTCCCACTCTAGATGAAAATAGAGAGAAAAATGCACACTATGCAATATGATATTTCAGTTATATCAAAATTTCTATGAGACTATGGTCTCATTTTTTGTTAATAATAACATTAGATCTTAGTTCCACAGTAACATAATGTAACTCTAGAATAGTTAGTATGCCATATTGTATATATGCTGATCTTTTTCTATCCATTGTTAAAATATTAGCTTGGATTCTCATTTGGTGTAAATTTTGCAATTGTGTTCTGTTAGGGAAAAGAAAAAGAAAAAAAGGAGATAAAATAGTTGCATGCGTATCAATGTGTTCATTTTTGTATATGCACAATTGAATGGTCTATGTTAAAAGAAGACAGTATAGGGGAATTTAGATAGATGTGTTTTTGTTTTCTTTTTCCATAGATCAAATTGTCCTTATTATCCTATTTGCATAACTATTTTTCATGTAGTGTTCATTTTATAATTTGATTTTTTTGTTCCTGTTTTATGAGCTATATAGTGTTGCGATGTAGTTATATACAATTTCAAATTTATTGTGCAATGAATTAAGATATTTTATATCTCATTTCTTTTTTTTAGTTTTTTTGTCTCTTCTTAAAATGCATTTCAACTCAAGAAAAAAAGAAGGGGAAATTGGAGATTTAAATATAATCTAGGTAGATTGTGGTTTCATTGATACTAGCTACTTGGACTATGCTACTCAATTATTTTTTACTTGTTTTTTGTGACACATAAATGGAAGCCAATGTGCATAGTTACTAGAGAAACTTCTTCTTTCGAAAATTTATGCCAACCTAGTGCATCGTTTTGTTAATAGGACCATAATATCTCAGTTGCACAAACACATTGTATACTTACAAAAAAATCATTATACCATATTATATACATACACATGTTTTTCTTTTCACTGTTCCAATATTAATTTGAATTCTCATTTTCTGTAAATAGTGAAATTATTGTCTTAAGGAAAAACAAAGAAAAAAAAGAGTAAAAACTACAAATATCTCAATTGATTGATTTTTGTATATGTTAAATGAAATGTTTTATGTAAAAAAAAAGGCCTCTATAGAGGCATCCAGACATTTGCATTCTCTCTTTTTTTTCACATATATCAAATCTTCCAAAAAAATTATTTTTCTATTTGCACAAGTGTTTTTCGTAGGCTGTGTACTTCTATTAATTGAATTTCTTGCATAAATCTTTTTATTTTATAAGCTATATAGTGTTGGATTACAGTTATATATAATTTCAAATTTATTATATAATGAATTAACAAAATGTGCATCTTAGTTCTGTTTAATGATTTCCTTTGTTTCCCCTTGTAATGCATATCAACTTGTAAACAATTACAAATCTAGCTATAGTATAAGGAAACTGTGGTTCTTTTAATGTTAAGTGCTATAAAAATTGTTTCGAATAATTTTTTGGCTCTTTGTCATCAACAATACATGGTCACGTGCATGCATCGTTTCTGTAGCCACTTATTTTTCGATTTCAAGCTAATAGCTTATTATTGACCATAACACATGTTAATAGTTTCCAATGTTTGGTCTGTGATAATGATTCTTTGATGAATGGTGAACGATATACGTACTATTTGGAATTAGTGATCCATTTCTTGTAGCATGCTATCATTTCAATGAATAACAAATATATTAGTTTTTTTTGAATTGTTAGCTCTTATGATAAATTTTTCATTGACCTATGTAATCAATCTTACTTGGAGATTATGATAGATTTTAGTCTCTCACTATCATGGTGTTTTTTGTAACAATATTGTCTTAGGCATTTTGTGTATTTATTCTTTAACATATACAATTTAGTATTCTAGATATATCATAAACAAGATATTGCTAAATTTGTAAAATAATCTCTAAATCATTGATGACTTTATTTCTTATTTTCAACTCTCATGTCACTATGTGTTACAGAAAATATTGTCACCATGACTATTTGTAGTCAGTATGGGTCTATCATCACTTATACTGTCCTCCTAAGCAAGTCTTAGACCTCAGCTCTCCATGTCAAGCTTTGAAAATGAGAGAAAGACATTAAAAATCAACAAAGCTCTGGTTCTGCACTTTCTCTCACTGTTTCCTGCGGTCCCGCACCCCCTGTTCACATTACCTGTGGACCTGCCCGCTCTTTCTCTAAAGGAGTGGGTGCAGACCCCTGTGAAAGTAAAAAAGGCGCAAGTTTATTCTAAAAACTCACTTTGGGTTAATTCTAGATGATTCTAGAAGGAACTTTGACGTAGATGGTTCGCTCTTAGGTGGTTCATGCATCCCAAAAGAGAAGGAGCTAATCCCTTGATGAGAGGAGCTATCCTTTTGAAGGAGGACTTTATCCCTTTGAAGGAGGACCTAGTAACTTCCCTCCATTGCACTATAAATTAAGGCATTGGGCTAGTTTCTAGGGAGGTTAGAAGCTGAACATTTTTGAGGGTAAATGCTGGTGGAATTGAGACTTCCTAGTTAAGCTTGAGAGGAGAGATCACATACCTTTTGGCTTCATTGGGAAGAGAGTGAAACTTGTCAAAGTAGAGGAGACTTCTTGTTGGACCCTGGGAGGAGCTTGTATAGCATCAAGGGACAGGTTATAAAGTTCTTCTTTGATTTGAATTAATACAATCAGATTCATTTTTCTCAACAAATTGTCTTATGTCATTTGTTTCATGAATTCCTTGATCATCATGTTAAGTATGCTTTATTACATTGGTTTTTTAGGTGCTATTTAATTTGTTTGCTTGTTTGTGCTTGTAGATTCACTACAAGGGAGATTTTGGATCAAAGGAGCGAGGCTTCCACAAACTTGCATTGGACCCAAGGTAGGCCTAAAACACTTGTTTTCCTTTGTTTATAAATTGCATATTTAGAGAAAGATAGTTTTTGATTGGCTTGCTTGTCACTAGATATCATTAGATTCTAGGGAGGTTGATCTTTTTCACAAGAACGACTCATTCCGTGTGACAAAATGGCGACTCCACTGGGGAATTGATTTCTTGATTTGCTTTACTTTGACTTGAGAAACTGTATTTTTGTTTCTGTTTTTGGCTTGTTGTGTGTGGAATTGGGTAGATTTAGTAGACCTTGGACTATTTTTTGTTTTTCATAACTTTGGGAGAGGATCGCACCCTCGGCTTGCAACACAGTGCGGAACTATCCACACTTTTGCTTTTCACACAGAGTGGTACCGCACCTGTGTGAATTGTGGGCCTGCAGACCCTGTCAAAATTTTGGAAAACTTAAGATTTTCTCTTTTAGTCAGCTTAGTTTTTGTTTAGATGTTTATATCCCCTGCCCAGACTTGCATGTGACTTGTCAGGAACTTTTCTTAGGTTAATTCCATTGGTGTTAGGGTTTTAGGCGAAATTCCTAGAAGTTTGGTTGCCAAGATTGATTTTCATTTTCGTCTTGTAGTAGCTCAAAGCTTAGAAGTTGTAGAAGCCTCAGATCACCTTGGTTTTTACTGGCCTTCTTATGAGTCTGACCATTTGCAAAATCCACCTTTGTTGAGGAATCCATCTTGTGTTTCTCATTGCGAAACTTTGAAAAGACTTGTGTTAAAAGTTTGGATTTCATTTTTAGAAAAGAAAACAAAAATTGGTTGTTTTTTGACTGATTTGTGATTCTAGACAAATAAGTCCTTAGTTTGCTTATAGCTAAGTAAAACATCATTGAAAAAGACATCTTGTAAGCTTTTACTTCAAATAGTTTTTTATAGTTCATAGATCTCAAGATTAGATTTTTACATAGTTTTGAGTGTTTTATAAAAATAAAAAAATCTCTTTTGGAAAAAGTTTGTTTTTGTAGTATTTGAGTGTTTGAAATAAAAGGGAATTTTTTGTGAAAATAACTAGTTGTCTCGTTTTGAGTGCATTGGAAAAGACAAAAATCTCTTCTTTTGATTTGTTTGTTAAGGAAAATCTTTGTGTTTACAAGTATTTGCATTCTCAAACTCTTTCCTAGCTAGAAATTCATTGAAGGGAAAAGATTGCTTATCATCTTAAGTGAATTTTTTAGTGATTTCGAGTCGAGTCTTCACACCATAAGTTTCATCTTTGCACCTCTTGAATTAAAGAAAAACCAATAAAAATAACGCTTAAAGTAAAATCTATCTAGTAATCTTTTTATTTCTAGGGCTCTATTACACCAACATAGCTTAGGCTAATGTCTTGGAGTAGGGAGTAATTAACTCTCCAAGACAGTAAAACAAACAAGTAGTTGTATCTTGCGGTAGGAGAAAAATCCAATTGTTACATCTATGCTTTGGGAAAGCTCTTCTTAAAGGAGAAGCACGAGATCGTGTCCGAACCAATGTGGGAATCAATCCTTCCTCATTGGGAACGATGCCAAATATTCACGTATTAAAAACGGTAAAACTCGGATTAACCATTGTCGAGGAGCCTGGGGTCACTTGTTGGTAAACCTTGGATTATGTCAAGGAGTCTTCAAGGGGATTGAGCTTGTTACTCTGCCCTTGTTTGCGTATTGGATCGTAGACTGTTCCCCCAGGTATATTTGTTTCCGTTGGTAACCATAGTGACTATATTCTATAGGATTCTTCCTAAGGTGACGGTGGTGGGAAGATCCCACTGTACCTGGAGCAGACGTCGGCTAGACTCACTTGGATTTTTTGGGGGGTTCTCTTCACTCGAGACGGTTTAGTGGAGGAACTTGTGCCAGTCTATTCATTAAGCAGGTTGTCGGGGTAACTGTTCCAACCGCCATTTCTGTATTGAACTCTGCGACGTTGGGTTTCATCACCAACTAGTGTTTTCAGTACGGAAAGTTACTGTTTGTGTGTGGTTTGATCTCCTATATTCTTTAGGCATGTGTTTCAATTTGTTTGGTTCTTTAGAGGCATTAGGTGGTTTTCATTGAGATTTTACTTTGTTTGCGTGTGAAGTAGTTAAAATATTTAATCATGGCTGAATTACCGAGGAAGTCCCGTAGACTTCGGGGCCAACCTCCTGAGTTTTCACCGAGCCAGCTTGAAGGGTTAAGAGCCCTTGTAACGCCTAGAGACAGTAGAGTTGGGTCACCTAAAGAAGGAGAATCTTCTTTAGTGGTACATCCAGATTATCAAGCTTTAGTAGCAGATTATAATCCACAATCTGTTTCTTTTTTCGAAGTTACTGGTAGTTTTTCATGTACTAGTGATTTAGGTGAGGAACCTGAAATATCTGAACCTGAAACTGAATTTTCTGCTACTCCAACATCGGGATTTACCTCTCCAACTTCTAGCGGTCATGGTTCACCCAGGGTAGAAAGAATAATTAACCAAAATCTTCCTTCTGGACTAATAGCTATTGAAGAACTAGCTACTCTGAAAGAAGACGAAGGCATCCCTATCCCTAAAAATCAACCTGTTATAGAGCTTAGGGAGCATGAATCAATCTTTTACAGTCCACCTAGGAGCAGTGCTTGGTATCTTTCATTGACCAATTTTTTGGAAAACCCGGGACTAAGTTTTTCACCACCTCGTATTCCTTTTCACCCAACACCTAGGGGTTACTATCCTCCGTTAAATATGTCAAGACAGTCGTCCGTGTTTTCTCAATCTCCAGAAACCTTTTTGTACGGCGGACCTTCTATTCCCTCTGGGTATCAGTCACTTACTAGTACTTTTTTGGGAGCATCTACTCAACCTATTGAACAAGGGTTATTAACTGGAAATAATGGAACTAAGCCATTGAGTGTAGAAGATATTCTCATGATGTCAGGTACTATTCCTAATCCTCAACCTCAAGGTGGCAAATTACTGCCTGGGGGGAAGCCTCAAAGTCCTCAATTATTGCTTGGGGGGCAACCTCAAGGTACCCAATTTGCGCCTGGGGGGCAACCTCAAGGACAATACATACCTACAGGACAGTATGTTCCTCAAGGTCAAACCCAGACTCAATATGTACCTCAAGGTCAACCCCAGTATCAATATGTACCTCAAGGTCAACCCCAGTATCAGTACGTGCCTCAGGGTTATCAACCTCAAGGTCAGTACTCGAACCAAGGTTTCCAACCACCTTTCAGTTAATCATATGTTCAAGGAACTAGAAATTTACCTTTGAATTATCAACCCTACCCTCAACCCAGTTATGGTCCTCAATATTCTCAACCTGTTATGGGTCCGTACCCCAGATTGAACTTAGTGTGGGATCCATCTCAAACTCAACAGGTCTTGTAACCAAATGTACAGTTGTCATCTCAAACTGGGCAACCCTTGGTTTCTGGTTCACCCCAGCAACCTATCCAATCTACTATTCAAACTTCTGCACCTTCTGTAGTTTCTCAGCCTGGGCCTAGTACACCTCGTACTCCACCTCAACGGCTGCTACAACTGCTACAACATCTGTTCAATCTAACCCACCTACTTTTGGAGTATCGACAACTCCGGTTTCTACTGTTCCTGTATCAACTCCTCAGACATCTTTACCTCAGTCTGGATCCACAATTCAGACTTCGGTTCAAATGCCTGTAAGACAACCTGGTTCAAGTACGGTTGTCACAAGTCAACCTCAATTTACTTATCAACCGTACCAGGGATAGTACCAATTCGTACATGCTATGCAGCAGCCAGTCTATCAATATCAACCGTACCCTGGGTATACATATCAACGACCTCAACAACCCCAGTACGGTCCGAATAATCTTGGTTTTCTGGGAGGATATAATATCCCAAATGCAATTCCAATTCCTAGTTATCCTGGATATCCTCCTCCTGGGCCTGGTCTCATGACCCAAAGTTTTAGGGACCCTAATCATCAATTACCGTTTATCGCAACTTTGGACTTGCCTGACTTGTCGCACCTTACGAAGGATCCAATTAACTATCTTCCATTTTGGCCGCCAATGCCGAATAAGTTGCCTAGTGATATTCCTAAGTTTGAAGGCAAATCAGGAGAGGACCCATCGAACCATGTGATACTTATCACCTCTGGTGTGCGTCTAATTCCATTTCAGCTGATTCAATCCGTTTAAGGCTTTTCCAGCGCACTCTAATTGGTCTTGTGGCCAAGTGGTACATTGAGTTACCGCGAGCCACTTTTTATAACTTTAGTGAGTTAACTACTTCATTTTTAACTCATTTTCAGTTGCCAGTCAGATATGACAATGGCACAGAATTATTAACTTCGTTAAAGCAGTCTACATCCACTTATATTTCATATCACATTCATGAATGGAGACGTCGACAGCTTTTAGTGAAAGTTTTTATTTTGGATCAGATCTTAGCTGAATGGTTTGTAAAATCTTTATTGCCAAAGATCACTGAGGATGTAGCTAAGGCCGGAGTCGTTATTGAGGAGCAAGTAATTGCTCCAGCTCAGTACCTTTACTTAGTTTATACGCAGTCAGGTACCTTACATGAGAAAATCCCCTATCTTCCTAAGCAAAATCAAATCACTGCAGCTCCTTCAAGGTTTCATGCTGTTGATGGTATGATTGGTACGGTTAATACCAAAAGTAAGAAGAAATCTTCCAAGAATTCTTCTCCTATCATAACCTTTCCAGATTCCCCGACAAGAGATTCTTCCACGGAAATTTCCACCGATATTCATGTTGTAGAGTCATCTATAGCCAAATCAAAATCCAACGGTAAGAAGAAATGGAAGAAGAAAAATAAAATAGATAAAAATTCGAAAGAGAAACTAGAAAAAGTGGAATCAAATGATGAGAAACACAAACCTCGTTATCCTTGTCTCATTTGTGACGAAGAGCATTTTACAAGAGACTGCCCTCATCGTGCAGGGGTTGCAAAAATTGTCAAAGGTTCCCAAACGCCTGTTGTTTTGAAGGATCCTTTTCCAAGTCAAGATAGTAAGATGATAGGTTCTTCCTCAAATGCCTCCGAGGAACCCATAATGATGATGTCCCATGTTAGGATTGCGACTCGATCGCATGATTATGGAATTAAAAGTCCTGTTGATGGTAAAGAAGAAGAATCTTCTCATTCTAACCCATCAACCTCAGCTCCCGGTTTTGATCCACTACAGATCGAGAAACCTAACCCAGACTTAGTAATCAAACCGCCCGCCAAGGGTATACTTCGAAATTCAGCTTTCAATCCACATGCGAGAGTGGCTCAGAACTATAACATTGTTGAAGATTTAGCTGTTTCACCTTCAGCAATGTTGGCTTTGGAAGTGCTGCAATCATGCCCAGCACAACGTAAATTACTATTGTCGGCTATAGGAGCTGTTGATGTTCAGGACTCAAACCTTATAATTTTTTATCTAGAAAATAGTACACCATGCTTACCTCATCAAATGGCTTTCCAGATTCCAGTGTTAGTCAAAAGCAGACCTTGTTATAGGACTGTGATTGATGAGGGAGCCTCAACGTGTATTATGTCGATATAGTGTTGGAGATCGCTTGGTTCTCCTTCGCTAAATCAATCCCCGACGATTCTAAAGGCTTTTGATGGCCATGGGTTTCATCCTTTTGGCATTCTATAGGATTTACCTATAGGGGTTGAAGGCAAAACTGTTAATCTAGATGTGGAGGTGGTTGATGCCCCTCTAGATTACAACCTTCTCTTGGGTTGTAGTTGGTCTTACGCTATGACAGCTGTCATTTCGTCGGTCTTTCAGATTATAAAGTTCCCTCATAATGGAAAGATTATAACTATAGACCAGCTGACTTACTTTTCATCTGACCTAACCTCTTCTGAAAGTATTCAGCATGTCGGCAAAACAACTATCCCGTATAAGGATGTTGGAGTAGGACTAGTTAAAGATTCTAGTTTACTGGGAACTTTTCCTTTTCCTCCTATCAACGCATCGTCTTCTACTGTGACCATTCATATGATTTCGTCAGACACTATTGTTTATGATGATCCTTGGATCGTACCTTCCGAATCTGAGATAGACTCATTTGGTGATGTTATACCTTTAAGTCCATATGAAATTGTGTATCATGCCGTGCAGTTGTTTTCTGACCCATCTTCAACCAAAATTGACTTAATGAATGTGGTCCATGAGGAATCACTTTCAACATCAAACTCAGATTCAACAATGTTTTCCGAACTTGTTCACACTGATGAGAAAATTCGTGAAATCCTATGTGTCGATGATTTACCATGGGAAGATCGTCATCATAGATCTTCGTTTTTGCCCGAGAGTGATCATTTTGAAAATGATTTTTTCATCTATTTTTATGACTGAATATGTCAAGGAACCTCAGAATCTAATGAAAAATCCTGATTCAGAGTTAAATTTGGGAAACATTTCTCGAACTATTCCTATTGATATTTCGGTTAAGCCTGGAATTGTTGAAAACATTCATATAGGTGCCTCTTGTACGGGAGATGAAATTCAAACATATAAGGCCCTATTTCAAGAATTCTGCGACGTGTTTGCCTGGTCATATGAGGAAATGCCAGGAATTGATCCCGCAATTGTTGTTCATGAAATCAAAACTTACCCGGATGCTAAACCTACCTGGCAACGTTTGCGTCAGATCCACCCGCGAAAAGCTGCTGCTATTAAAGCAGAAGTTGAAAAATTACTCAAAGTAGGTTTCATTTATCTGATTCCGTTAACGGATTGGGTATCAAATATTGTTCTTGTTAACAAAAAGCAAGGGACAATAAGAATATGTATCGATTATAGGGATATTAATCGAGCTTGTCCAAAAGACAATTACCCAACTCCCTATATCGATCAAATCATTGATGATTCTGCCGACAGTGAAATATTTTCCTTCATGGATGGTTTTTCCAGATACAATCAAATCAATATTCTACCTGCTGATCAACCAAAAACGGCTTCCATTTGTCCATGGGGGACATTTGACTATTGCAAATTACCTTTTGGGCTCAAGAACTCCAGGGCAACTTTTCAAAGGGCAAGGTCTTACCCGTTTCATGACATCAAGCACATTGTGCAACCCTATCTCGATGATTTTCCTGCTCATTCATTACATCGAGCTGATCATCTCATCCATTTACGAGCAATCTTTATGAGGTGTAGGCATTATCGGATTAGGTTGAATCCACACAAGTGTGTTTTCTGTATAGAAATGGGTCGGTTACTAGGGTTTGTTGTTTCGAAAGCTGCATTCGTGTCGATCCCTCGAAGGTTGAAGCTATTGTGAAATTTCCTCCTCCTTCGAGTCTTTGCCAACTCCAAAGTTTGCAAGGAAAAGCAAACTTGTTACGCCGATTCATTCCTAACTACGCTGAGATAACATAGGGTTTTACCCGATTGTTGAAACAAAATACTCCATTCTTTTGGGATGAGATAGCTGATAAATCTTTTGATGCACTAAAACATGCGTTGACCCATGCACCATTATTGCATCCTCCCAACTACAACTAGGACTACTTCTTGTATCTCGCAGCTTCCCATTCCACCATCGGAATGGTGTTAGTTCAGGAAGATTAATTTGGTACTGAACATGTGATATATTACCTTAGTCGAACTTTAAATCCAACTGAGCTAAAATACTCACATGTGGAGAAATTGGCATTGGCAGCTATTCAAGCCGTCTAACGTTTTCGTCATTACATTTTACTACGTAAGACTACAGTAATTTCTAATTGCAACCCTATGATCTATATTTTGACCAAGCAATTGCTAGGGGGCAAGTACTCCAAATGGATTGTGATCCTGCAGGAGTTCGACTTGGAATTTGAAAAGTCTAAGTCGAAGAAATCTTTAGTTTTTGCAGAGTTAATGTGTGACTTCCCGCGTGCTGACACAGAACTGTGGTGAGGGAGCCCATTGCGGACGAATCCTTGTTTCTAATCAGCACTTTAGATCCATGGTATGGGGATATCATCGTTTATCTCCAGACCCAATCCTTTCGACCAGAAATTTCAAGGTCAGAACGTCGAAAAATACGATTCCAGTCCCAAGAATTCAGAATTATTGGAGATACTCTTTATCGCCGTGGGGAAAACTCTATTTTTCGACGTTGTTTAACTCATGAGGAAGCTGAAAGGGTTCTAAATGACTGTCACTCTGGAGCATGTGGCGGTCATATGTCTAGGTATGCCACAGCCCAAAAGATATTGCACGCTGGCTACTTCTGGCCGTCTTTGTTTAAAGATTGTATTAACGCGGTCCTAAAATTCCACAACTGCCAAATTTTTGATCGAAAGATGCACGCTCCACCTGCTCCTCTCCACCCTATAATTGTCATCGGTTCGTTTGCAAAATGAGGTATCGATTTTATTACATCTAACCCTCACTCGACCAGGGGGCATGCATATATCATCCTTGCGATAAATTATTTTACCAAGTGGGCTGAGGTGATGCCTACATTTGAGGCAGACGGCAAAACATCTGTGATTTTCATGTTCAATCATATAATTGCTAGGTTTGGTGTTCCATAAGCGATTATCACTGATCATGGGCATCATTTTCGAAACGTTATGATGACTGAACTTACAGGCCAGCTTGGCTTGCGTCACGATAGTTCAACTCCATATTATCCATAGGATAATGGTCTGGTTGAAGCCATCAACAAAGTTCTAGTCATCATGATCCAACGAATCATTGGGATTTATAGGTCGAATTGGCATAAAATGCCATTTTCAGCGCTTTGGGCGTATCGAACCTCAGTAAAAATGTCAACAGGGTTCACTCCTTTCCAACTAGTTTATGGTCTAGAAGCTGTGTTACCCATTCAATGCGAAATCTCGTCATTGCAAATGGCCATCGAGTTATTTCCAGCCACTTCCGAAGAGGAAAAACGTTTGTTATACTTGGCTCAACTAGATGAGAATCTACGTGATGCTGCATTGGCGATCAAAACTCATGCCAAACGTATTAAAGCTCAGTATGATCGAAATGTGACCCCTAGAAATTTTTTGGAAGGAGACCTAGTCTTATTGTACGATCAAGCAAATGATAAATTAGGCGCTGGAAAATTCGTACCTATGTGGCATGGTCCTTATGTTGTCAAGTGAAAGCTGGCAAAAGGGGTCTATGAATTGGTAGACCTTGACGGGGTCTCTTTAGGTAAACCCAGGAATGCTCTTTACCTGAAGAGGTATTATGCTTAAAAATGGGTGTGGAGATTTTTGGTTAGGTTAGTTTTCTTTCTAGCTAGTTTGTTTTAGTTTAAAAAGTGTGCTTAGCTTAGAGAGTGTTTTTCGTCATTATTCCTGCTTATCTTGGTTTTACTCTTGATATTGCAGATGTCGACGCCTCTCCAAACATACATTGGTTTTGCTGATGGTGCTTGTCGTAATACACGGAACATTTCTTCCGCAGCTTGGGTTATTTATTCGCCCTTTGACGAGTTGGTATCTATGCATGGGGTAAGCCTCGGTCAAACAACGAACAACATTGCCGAGTATAGTGCAGTGATTGAGTTATTATTTGAATCTATTTCATTTGGGATTCGGAGTTTGATAGTGAGGTTAGATTTTGAACTCGTTGTATTACAACTTAATAGAGTATATGCCATTAGAAATCTAGTGTCATTGAGATTATTTTTGAGAGTGCGTCTCTTGGAACATGAATTTTATTATATTGAATATCAGCATATTCCAAGATATTTAAATACATTAGCAGATGCAATTGCTTCTCGAATGTTAAGTAGACATTTGCAATAATCATACAAGTAAATTTAAAAACATTCCATAACATGTTTTACAAGATAAGCCAGTAATAGTGATATAGTATAATATAGGAGTGTGTCAAAATATACATCGTCCTCGATCATAGGTTGAAAAACACCTTATGATCGGCAAAAATGATAGTACAAAAAGCAAAAATGTCATATGTGTCTACAATAGGCGATCATCCTATCACTGGTGATGATCTCGATAAGAAACCACTGTACGGGCCACCTTACAAAGGAACCTCCTGAAAGGTCCTGGGACCCCAATCACATAGCACTGTAGTCGAAGAGGAAGGTCATCTATGCTAGTCTCCGGAATGTCTCCTTTCAAATGCTCTAGATGGCTCTCCAATTCATCCAAGGTCTCTGATGATTCGTCCTGTGGGGCTGGTGCTGCTATAGCTGGTTGTTTCCTCTCATAAGGCCGGAGAGTGGCTAGTCGCTGTGGACCTACATCTGCATTTGAAACTCTTACTGTCAATTTTGGGACGAGATAAAAAAAAAAAATTAAATTAGGAAAATGTTGAAAATGATTTTACCTAAGTCATCCCATTGCTCTCCTGTTGGAAGAGCCATGTCTGGGTCACCGCGAAAATCTACCCCAGCGTAAGGAAAATCTTGAATAGCAAAAACCTAGTTTTCCAATCAATGGAAATACTCAGGTGTGAATCGAACGACCTCTGTCCCCTTCTCGGGATGACGGTCCATAACTGCAACCCATCGCATCAGTTTGGGCTCTCGAGGAAGTCCAGCTCCAACAGTGAGGTGTTGTGGGACCAACATTGGGACCCTCTCCAGACCAAATCTCACAACTAAAGCACCATATCCAAAGGTCTTCAGTTGTCTGTTCTTGGCTCTAGTCAGTTAGCCTTTTACATTAGCCAACAGAGCATCGCACCAGTTGAAGATGGTGCCTCGAAAGCAGTCAACTGCCATCCGCATTTGGGATCCAGTGGCTATATGTAGTGCTGCACTCCCGCAAAGCCTTGTAACAGTAAACATGATTACCATGAGTTCAGGAAGGGATATGGTTTTGATGTCTATCCCTTTGTCTCTAGTCTGGTTGTTATAGAACTCTAGCCAGAGGCTATCCACAGACTGGCCACCTGGCCTAGTCCCGAATAGAGTCAATTGTTCACCTCTCTTAGGCAAACCAGTCAAAAATTATATGCTTTCCCGCTCCATTTCGAGCTGGTGACCACCAATGAAGAAGCACTAGTCCTGTATGCTCCACCTGTCTACCAGCCACTTCAAGAAGTCCACCTGGGCCCTCATGCTAGGTATGGCCCAGAATTTTTATAAGCTGCATGCCTTCAATGCATCAATCGAAGGTTGATGATTTATCGTGGCAAGATCTACGTCCTCATGCTCCCGTTCTCTCCAATCAAGCATGATGTATACTCTACATCCAACAAAAAGGTGAATTAGAATATAAAAAATTGAAATTTTTGGGTGAAATTTGAGTTTGTTAGGTTTTAAAAACCTTTGCGCAAGGTATGCACCCTCTCTGTTAGAGACAGTGTGTGGGTCCCCACCTTGCCTTCACGGCATGTGCAGACCCCTGACTTTTTCCCCATTGCGAAAAAGTTAGGGTCCGCGGATCCCCTGTGTTATACCTACGGACCCCCGCGCGTGGGTTTTTTGACCTAAAAGCTCCTAAAAAATGAAATGAAACCCTAAAAACAATTTGAAACAGATGAAATTAAAGAGTAGGATGATGTAGATTACCTGGAGGAGACGACGCTCGATTCTAACGGACGGATTTTCCACAATCTTCACGGGAAGTTTCTGACCAAAAGCTCTATTTTCTCACCCAAAACTCAAATGGTAAAAATGAATTTAAAAAAGCCCTTTTTATAAGTTATTTGAATGAATGAGTTGTTAATTTGTTTATGTTTCACTTTAAAGAGGTAACGTTTGCAGCGTTTTTATCCATTTTAAATAGGTATGAGTAATGTTTGAGTATTTTGTTCAGGATAATGGATGTTTCAGGCGAAATCGGTCATTTTCGACGAAAAAACATTAGAGTCACCTTTAAGCTCTTTTCTGACTCCTAAAACATGAAAAGATCGCCGAGTTTTTCTTTTTAAACTCATTAAAACGGAACTAAAAAGACGGTCCACTTACAACTCTTTTTCTGACCGTAAAAACATGAAAAGATTGCCAGATTTTTGTCGTTTCAAATTCGATATTGGTTATGAAACGATGTGTCATTGATCGCTTTTTTAATTTCTCGGATTAGAGGCACTAACTACGAAAAGTACTCCTTGGTCATAATGATCAAGCGGTTCTCTCAGGTATTATTTTATACTTTTTCGGGCTTGGGAGACACAAATTTACGAAAAAGGACAACCATGGAGTCTTCTTAAGTTTTTTTAGACTCTCTAAAATTGAAAAACGCCGAGTTTCTCCTATACTGGACTCGTTAAAATTTAACAGTAAAGGACCTGTTCAATTACAAACAAGAACAGACCACTCCTTAGGGTTCGAATTTAAACTAAGTTGGACTCATCTGAAGGATGAGCTTATAATCAAGCAAATGTTATCCTCCTCAAGCTTGTCAAAAATAAAGAGGTACTTTCCAGAAATGGTGGGGGAAAAGAGAAAAAAATGAGCCTGTTTGTCATACTTTGTAACCACTCTCGAACACGACACTTTTTATACACCTGGGTTGGGAAATCCTTTGCCTAACAGTTGATCAAACCATATTGAAAGTCTTCAGCCGGTTTTTGGGTATTAACTTTGGGTCAATTGTCACCAAACCATCTGCTGTGTCGTTATGTGTTCAAGAGGTCAGTGCAAATAAGCCATTCATTTGCAAAATATCTATCATCCATCTTGACCATACCTGAGTCAGTCCTTGCAACTAAATTTCTTAAAACTTGATTTATGATTTCGTGTCGTGGGCTTGCCTACGACGGATCGCTTTCTATCGACCTCAGCTCATTATCTAGAAAGATGATCTAGAAATCGTCAGTACCTTGGGATCTGCATGCCTCAATGGTAGGTTTCTCGCCTTCGACGATAGGTTGCATCATTGACCTTCGATCAAAGGATTCCGTGACATGTTCGACATCAACACATCTATTCACATCTCATGGATTGTATTGAGTACTTTGAGAGCCATTGACATTACTGGTGGTTTCTCTCACACTTGTTAACAGTTTACATCACTGACTGGTAATCAAGTGGTTTCTACCATGTTTGACTTCAACACATTCATTCGCATGGATAGAATCATACTATTTCGGGAAGTAGAAATGAAGACCCTGGATCTAGTTTCCACCATCCAGGTTGCGAGGAATTTTGTATTCATTATACTATGGACTATTCATAAACAGATGGCTGCGTCCATACTGTGTCTACATGTGTCTATACTTGTGATGTATTACAAGATCATTCCTATATCAGAGCAGTAGTTAGTTTTCTAGTCAGTTTTGATCTAAGTATGGGAATGCCTACCTCAGCGATGATATGATCTCATATATATATATATATATATATATATATATATATATATATATATATATATATATATATATATATATATATATATTTTTCATTGAATGTTTTTACAGGTTCCAACCGAGCTCTCCACAAGATGATCCTCGAAATGATAAAGCACTTCACTCTTCTTAGATGATAAATGAAATCCTCATCTACTACAGACTTCGCACTTTAGGGGAAAATCTGTTACATAAAATATTGTCACCATGACTATTTGCAGTCAGTATGGGTATATCATCACTTATACTATCCTCCTAAGCAAGTCTCAGACCTCATATCTTCATGTCAAGCTTTGAAAATGAGAGAAAGACATTAAAAATCAACAAAGCTCTGGTTCCGCACTTTCTCTCATCGTTGCCTGTGGTCCCGCACCCCCTGTTCACATTACCTGTGGACCTGCCCGCTCTGTCTCTAAAGGAGTGGGTGCGGACCCCTGTGAAAGTCAAAAAGGCGCAAGTTTATTCTAAAAAACTCACTTTGGGTTAATTCTAGATGATTCTAGAAGGAATTTTGATGTAGATGGTTCGCTCTTAGGTGGTTCATGCGTCCCAAAAGAGAAGGAGCTAATCCCTTGATGAGAGGAGCTATCCCTTTGAAGGAGGACTTTATCCCTTTGAAGGAGGACCTAGTAACTTCCCTCCATTGCACTATAAATTAAGGCATTGGGCTGGTTGCTAGGGAGGTTAGAAGCTGAACATTTTTTAGGGTAAATGCTGGTGGAATTGAGACTTCCTAGTTAAGCTTGAGAGGAGAGATCGCATACCTTTTGGCTTCATTGGGAGGAGAGTGAAACTTGTCAAAGTAGAGGAGACTTCTTGTTGGACCCTGGGAGGAGCTTGTACAGCATCAAGGAACAGGTTGTAAAGTTCTTCTTTGATTTGAATTAATACAATCAGATTCATTTCTCTCAACAAATTGTCTTATGTCATTTGTTTCATGAATTCCTTGATCATCATGTTAAGTATGCTTTATTACATTGGTTTTTCAGGTGCTATTTAATTTGTTTGCTTGTTTGTGCTTGCAGATTCTCTACAAGGGAGCTTTTGGATCAAAGGAGTGAGGCTTCCACAAACTTGCATTGGACCCAAGGTAGGCCTAAAACACTTGTTTGCCTTTGTTTATAAATTGCATATTTAGAGAAAGATAGTTTTTTATTGGCTTGCTTGTCACTAGATATCATTAGATTCTAGGGAGGTCGATCTTGTCCGCAAGAATGACTCATTTCGTGTGACACTATGGACTCTGTGCTTTCACTATAACAATATGGGACTCATTATGATTGATAAAAATATCACTAAACTTGTATGTTTGGACGCACCTACTTCTGAAATGTTGAAAGTTGTTCAATTGTTGAATTTATTTCTTTTAGCCCTTTATTCATTAAGCATAATATATCTATGTTCAATGTTAATTCAATTTCATTTAAACGTGAATTGGAGGCATAAACTTCCATTTCCATCAATACACCAATAAAAAGCATATGTTAGATGAGCATTTTAAAACAGAGTTATGGAGTATAATAGAAAATGTGTCTACAATTGCTCTCTAGCCACCTGTTTGTATTGTACTAATATTATCGATGAATCAATGAACTAAGGTCAATGATGATCCAAAAAACATGCCACACACTTCAAACAATGGAGTGACTCAGGGAGAAAAAAAGCATAAATTTACAGATAAAGAGGTATGTGTCTTTTAGGAACTTATTACCTATTGTTTAATATTGTTGGGAAGTTTTATGAAATGCACTTTGAGTACAATCATCTTCTATTTGATGTACTCAGTATAACAATATTATGCATCCACATAATCATGATACAGTTAATAATGCACTCATTTCTGAAGCTAAAACTAGTCTGCATGTATTTGAGATTTTAATATTTTAATGTTAATATGATAATTAATTTCACAATGGATAATTTTCCCTATAATTTTGTGATTTTCAATCTTAGTATTTGTTTTATCATGTGCCTTTTTCAATAATTCATTCTATTCGTTTCTTATGGTTTTCGTATTGTATTGTTCTTCTACTTGCAGAATGGTACAAGTTGCTACACTAGCTCACTGAATCCAGAAACTAGAAAAATAGGAATAATGTGAAACTCATTTCAAGGTAAACCAGGAAGTCATAAATAACATATTTTACTCTTGTCATTTTTGAACCTTTTTTCTTTACATTGGTGCTAATGTATTTTTTTCACAAGACAAATTATGATATACTCATTTTTGTACTAGGCATCTACAAGGTCTCCCTATGTGCTTCGACTCGATATTGATATCTAGTGAAATCTAACTATTGTTGTTGTAATAAAACAATAAACAAAGAAAAAAAAAATTCATGTACAAGGGAAAAAATGCTCTTTGTCACATATTAAGAAATCTATACATGGTTATGTTTGATGTGCTATATCTTATATTGTCTCACTTGCCAACTTTGCAAGAAATTTCATGGTTCTCGAATGCTAGAACCACCATGTGTTTTGGATACTCTTCTATTTCCCTCATTGTTAGCATAACAAAATTTGCAGGTTTGCCTTGCTTTTCATATCTCTCTTTATATTTTCTGAACCAATTTAGCTAAAGTTATAGAAATGGTATTTCTTGAGAGAGCTATGAATAAGAAAAAAATTGATTAACATTAAGTCAATCTAAGGATCCTTGGACATAGAAAGCATCTCTATGCAACCCTAATCAAAGTGCTTATTAATATATTTTTTTTAGCAAAGGACACAACGCATATCTTCCAATCATTGAGAAATATTTCATTTTCCTACTCCTTTTCGAGGATTTTGATTGAAATAAAGACAAATGTTAGCAATGTTATTTCCTTTCATGTATCTGGTCAATGTTCATAGATTTCCTCTTGCTAACTTTGTAGTTATGCATTGTGTAGGATAATCACAAATATGTGCCACCAAAGAGGAAACCAGTGAAAAACATGATAGATGTGATATCTTTGGTGATCTTAGGTATAATCTCCTTTGTTCAGAGATTTCGAATCCAAAAAGTTTGTTACACATTTGTCCCTGCTATTTTAATATGGTTCTTATTCGTTGTTTTCATTGCAATATCGCTACACATGATACACATGTCTTCAAATCATTCTGTTGCAAAAATATCTTTGATTTATTTAGAAAAATATCAAAACAACCTTGTATTTTACTTGGAGGAATATTTCTATGTTTAGCACATATATAATATGCTTCCAGCTGCCTGAACAATTTTATTCGTGATTATCAAACGTAGTATACGTTAGTAACTTTAACTATGACACATGTAAAAAATTATTTAGAAATTATCGATTCTAGCATTGATTGCTAGTTTCAAGTAACTAGAATCCAAAAATTTATTTAGACATTAATGAATCGAGTCTTTATTGCTAATATTAAGTAAGTACCACACAAGATCTAAAGGTAGAATTGCATATGTCAGCCATTTTTCATTCTCATATATAGTTAAGACATGAGCGTAAATTAATTAAACATAAGAGGAATAAAAAACCTCTATGTTTCTACTAATGTTCTTTGTGGTTCAAAATAAAAACCAATACTCACTCATTCCATGACCCATGTTCTGTAATTTGTTGATACGAAAGATATAATTTAAAAATTTAGGTAATAATTTACATTCCCATTATCAGGTTTACAAGAAACCATTTTTCTTTTGTGCGCCACAAAATAAAAAACAAAACAAAAGTGTTAAACAACTTTTTTCTTTTTTGAAGACTTAAGTTGCAGAGTGGATCGAGAAACATTTTGTAAAAAAAAGTAACCTATGGACTAATTGGCATTCTGATCGTGCCAATAGCAAGTCGGGATCACTAGGAATTTTATTATGAATAATCTAGACGAACTCCCGACCCCAATATTACCCGACCTTGAAACTACCTGGCCTAATGAAGCCACTTGAATATGGTATAGTGAGGGTTAGAATATAATAAGTGAATTACAAAACAAAAAAATTCCCAATTGTCTGACCTCTCGACTGTATGATCAACGCAATAAAGACAAAAGTTGACTATGGTATAGTCTCTAATCGAGATATAACAATTTAATCATAAAATAATAAAACACTCGAATGACAGACCACCTGACCTCTGAACCGTGTGATCATGTGAATAAAATACTATTTTATTTTTATTTTTGTGTAGTACGATTTTTAATAAAGATTTTCAAAATTTCTTGTTTCATGTCCAATTGATTATTTATTAAATCAATAATATTTTTTTTAATGCTTTCTCGATTCCTGAACACAAAAATAGTTGGCATGTTTACAAGGAATTAATGCACATGTTCGTTTGTGATTTTCACGTTTTTCTAAACACAATTTTAAGATTTTAGGCTATTCTTTCCGCATGCTCTTTTCTTAAGTATTGTTCAAAGAAAATTTGAATTAAGTAAACTGAGTACTAGTTTCAAAAAAACTCTCTGTAAGGATAACACAATTTTTCTTTAGAGATTCCGGAGTTCAATTTCAAATTTTAAATTAGAAAAACTTATGTATGTTGTATTGGCATTTATAGGTCATAAAATGCCAAAAAGCGAAAACTCTCTAGTGACAAATTTAATATTTTACAGTCTTTTTCCTACATGTTGTTATCTTGAATCTTGTTTGAAGAATAACTAAATTGATGTAACACGGTACCAATTTCAAACAAATATGTGTAAGAATAATGTTATTTTTTTTACAAATTAAATTCCCAATTTTGAATAATCAAAACTTGAATATGCTTTGTTAATGTTTACAGCTCATAAACTGCTAAAAAATGCAAAATATCCAATGGCAAATTTAAGATTTTAGGGTGTTTTGGTTGCATGCTCTTTTCTTAAGTCCTATTGCAAGAGACACTAAATTAAGGAAAAACAATACCAATTTCAAAAAATCCTATGTAAGCATAATGTTATTTCTTTTAGAAATTCTTGAATTCAATTTAAAATTCTAAATAAGCAAAATTTATGTATCCTCTGTTACTGTTTACAGGTTATATAATGGGAGAAAAGGGTAAATCTGTAGCATCAAAGAAACAAATATAGTAGATTAAAGAAAATATTAAGAGCATCGATGTTGGACCAGCACAACAAGTGAACTTTGGCACATTTATCATGTTAAATTTAACCTGCAAGATGCAAAAATAAGGTACAATGACCTTGAAGGAGATATCTGAATTCTTTGAGCAAAGAGAATGGTTAAAAATCGCAAGAGTTACTGAAAAAAAAAGAAAAAATTATTTGAAGCAATCAGGGCAACAAAGTTACATAAAGTAATAATTAGGGCCAAATTGTTCCCTATTATGACATGATTTCATGGATTCTCTCTCGCACTGATATTAAAACTCGAACAATATCTAACCATCAAGAAATTGTGATAGCCTCTTGGAAATTTGAAGTCTTATCATCTATATATAAGCTTAGTCCCCCGAAAATCCCACTTAATTTTGACTTCCTTCCTAAGCTTCAAAGTACTGTCTTGAAAAAATGTCAAGAGAATTATGATATAGTAATTGAAGATTGGTTGAGAGAAGAAGCAAAAGGTTTTAAGCTTAAAGGAAAAAAGGAGTATCCAATAGCTATTTTTAAGAAGCCTGTTAGATTTATTATTAAAATTGTAAGTTGATTATATGGGGAACAAGATCCTCAGCATTGAAAAATTAAATGGATCCCAATAATCCCTAGAATTTCGAATGAGGGGAAATGCCTAAATTGGGCTTACCTCTTGTCACAAAATATCATAGATTCAGTAAAACTGTCAGTGTCATCTCGCCTCAGGTTCAATTATATTTTTTGTATGTCTGCCTATTTGTTAGATGTTGTTATTGCCTCAGTCCCATTTAACCTCATGAAATGGAATTACTCATCTGACTAGCAACTATCGATTCAAAATTATGCTCCTATTTTATGGGAGTCTAATTTTAAATACCATTTTTATGATATTTTCCACTATGTTTTGATTCCTTTGCATGAAGTCCTATTTGGAACAATACCTCCCAGAATAAGTGATAATATGAAAGAAGGCCTAGAATCAATAGGTCGCTGGTTTGTTGAAGAATTATTTTCCTACATTAGAGTTTTTGGAAGTGAAGTTGGTCCCCATATTCTGCCCCAATATATTCCGGAAATACTTGCTTTGAGAGAAGTGGTTAATCAAGTTGTTTTGTATGGGCAAGCCAAAAAGTTGAGTAAGTTGCAAAAGAAACTCTGGCCTAATTTTCCAATAAAGTTTGGTGACATTAATATCTAAGACAAAGGGTTCAAAATCAAAGAAGCCGAAGATCTTGAGGAAATTTGATTATTCACTTTGCCCCACTATGACTATGATCCTAAAGGTTTTATTGGCAGTCATTATATAACATTCAGTTATATTAAATTTTATTCATCAGGAACCACCTTTCTATGTGGCTTTTATATCCATTTATGATTTTTTAGCAAACTATCCAAAGAGGCAAACTCTTACATAGTGAATCAAGATGACAATGGCAAGAATTTAGAGAGGAACCATTCAAAAAATTCCTAAAGGAAAAGGCTCTACACCTCAACATTTCATTTGAAGAGTTAAAGTCTACTAAATTTTTGTAATTTTTTTTTAATGAACTCACTTCAAAACCTTCTATTATTTCTCAAAAGGGAAAAGTAATAGAAATTGAAAATTTAGAAGGTTTTGTTGTCACAAGTAAAGAAGTTGAATCCAGAAAAGGAAGAAACAAAGAATCCAGGAAAAGAAGAAACACCTGAACATGAGATTATTGTCATTAATTCTCATGAGAAAATAGAGTAAGAGAAACCAGAAAGTGCAGAAGTCAAAGAAATGGAAGTACCTAAGGAGAAAGAAAAATAGGTATCCACTGAAATGATTACCAACAAAAATGAGCAAAAAATGGAATCATATAATAGATTGGACATTGTATCTATTATATCTCCTCAAGCATCAATAACACTATTTTATACTAAGATTCCTTAGGAACCATTCTTGTTTAAACCAATTTCTGAATTATAGCCAATTGGAGATAATATTCCTTCTTTGACAATTTATTATTTTAATACTCAAACGCACGAAGAGCTGAGCTGAACCGGAAGAACCATGCTTGTGGGGCCTGCTTAAGGTCATAGATGGCCTTGTAGAGGCGGAACAGCCAGCATATTTAAGGTGCGAAGCGGGCGAATCAAAAGATGAAAGATTTCGTAAAAAAAACTTAGCTGCATGGCGTTTCAAGTTCCAAAAGTCTATATGGGCTCCTCTGGGTTGCTAAATTGAAAATTAGTTGTCCTAAGAACAAAGAAAATAAAACATGATACTATGGAAACTGTATCTAAATTTAGTTGGCAGGCTCAGTGTAAGGCCTTCGTGCAGCAAGGGCGATGATGGGCGATCGTGCACGGGCACAGGCAAGAGCGCGGGCACGTTCAACCACGATGTGCGACGGGCGCAAAGGAGCGCGGAGGAAATGCGACGTTCTTATGACACTTGTGCGACATAAAATGCGACAATAAGGAGAACACTTAAAATGACTAAGTGTTGAGCGTATCCTTATATGCGATATTAAACAATACTTGCAAGCCGACGTGTTAATGGAGAGATGTGGGCACACGTTGACAGTTTAGGGAGTCGGCCGTGGGGCTGTACACCCCCCTTAGAACATACGTAAGTATGGTATATAAGTAAAGAGCATGAAGCTCATTTGTAACCAACGAACATTCGCTCTCATAAAGCCTTCGCATAAGATAAGAGGAGTGCGTAGTGGGGTAAAAGGACATGCGCATATCTCATGCGCATGAGACTTGGAGTTTGCGCAGATTTATCTTATGTTAATGGTTGGCAAGTGTGCCGTGTGTTGAGTGGATTCTTGGGTACGGTTTCATGCAGGATTTGGTAGGAAGGTTGGGTGGCTCGAGTGAGCACCTCTTCTTGTGCAAAGGTGCACGACACATTGTAAAAGGTAGGTGGCCTATTTATTGTAAAAATTGGTTAAGTGTGAGACTTGGTTCGGCCAAGACACACTGTCGTACTGTAATATGATATTCTTAATAAAATTGTTGGGCAGACTGTTCGGGAGTTGCCCCTCCCTTTATACTTATTTGCAATTGTTGATGTTCTCGGTTAATTGCATATGGATAATGAATGAGTATGGGCTTCATTAAAGTATAAAGGATAATGCTTTTACTTTGTTGCGAAACACAAACTAATTATGTTAATGTTGGAGTAGGCGTAGTCCACGGATGTTAGTATTGTTAAAAAGAAAGTGTTCGGTGGTGCCGCTCCTTGCTACAAGCGGTTGGAAGACTACCACAGGTGTAGGGGCATGACAGTTGGTACCAGAGCTCGGTTGGAGCTAGTGTTTGAGCAGGGTTGCTCGTGACGAAGTGCAAGTGTGGGTACACTTGGAAACTTGACAGTTGATGACAGTGGAAGCAGGTTTAGCAGAGGTGAAGCTTAGTGCTTGGACCAAGCTGAACGATAAGGCATGGCAAGTTTGGGAGAAGGTGGAAGGAAGCTCTTGCTTACCTTGGACAGGTTGAAAAGGTTGAAGGAAGAGAAGCCCCGTATCCGTGAAGAACTTGAAGCCTTGGAAAAGAATGTTGAAGAAGAGCTTCTTCGACTTGGTTGGACAATGGAGCAAGGTGAAGTTGCAGATTGTGCTATCAAGGAAGAGGAAGCCGTGATAGTTGAAGATGTTGCAGACATGACCATGATGGAGGATGAACTTGAGGATGATCAAGTTGGACCAGGATCGTGCAGTTTGTGGACATGGATAAATGAGGAGGAGCCTCATGATGATGTAAGTATCGTTGATACTTGTGTTTCATTTGGGCATTTGGTAGATGGACCGTATGCAGGGAGAGGCAAAGCCAGTTTGCCTATGCTAGGGAGGATCTTGCCATGGATGACTAGGATGGAACCTTGTATGGAGAAGCAAGGATTGTCGATTGTTGCAGGACTTGTTGGGGTTGCTTGTGACCTTATGGTAGAAGGTACAAAGGCCCTTGACAAGGGAGGAACATGATGATCGTTGTGGAGGATTGGGTCATGCTTTAGCCACATGGAGAATGGCTAAGTGCCCGGCATGACTCATGGACAGATTGGAGGGCACACACTTATGATGCTTGGGTGGACTTCTCATGGCCGAGACCAAGAGATAGTCTTGGTGGACACTTTGGTGGAGGAGCTATGATGGAAGGGACTCGTGATGATGATGATATGGTTGGGTGACCGAGTTCACTAAACCGAAGATTGTAGACTTGGATGAGGATGACCGATGGTTGTGATGAGTCTACTTGGTTGGACTACATGGGCAACTTAGTCATGGACATCAGGTTGGAGACATGGAGCATGGCAGTCTTATGCAGGTACATTGTGTGGGAGCACTTGTAGAGGTGTCATGGACATCCAAGGAGGAGTGCCAAGACAAGGATGTTGTGCGGATAGAGTTGCTGATGTGACATGGAGACTTACTACTTATGAGTTGGTGGAGAGGTTGTACACTCTTGTGCAACAAGGCCATGGACTTGGATGGAGTTGTGAGCAGATTATGGAGCATTCTTACTACATGGAGATGTTGGTTGGAGATGACACATGGAGCTCATGATGACATGAGATTGTTGTGACTTTTAAGGACTTCATGTACGATGGACTTAGAAGATCTGATGCATTGAGGAACTGAGGTCAGGAGACTTTGATGCAGTGTGGGATGCATACTTTCAAAGTACATGTACGGGCATGGCTTGGAAGAGTGACTTAATGTAGAGGATCGGTATGAGACACTTTGAGGTGATGGAGTTACAATGATGATGAGGATGCTTTGGTGACTACACTTGAGCATGGGTTGAGCTGAGACTCAACTACTTTCTATACATGAGAGCTGATCTGATCGAGGATCATGGGCAGCACATGGATAGGTGAGACAAGTGCATACTTGTTTCTATGGAGACTTGAGGGATGGCACATTGCAGATGATGAAGAGGCTTCATGGACCTGAATTGGGCACATCGAGAGTTGGTTTGAGGAGATGGTCTCTTCACATGGAGGAGAGACACATATGGACAACATGTTGCAGATGAGATGGATGGAGTTTCCATGGACCTGAGCATGGATTATGGAGATACATACCTTGGGATGATGATCTTGGTGGAGAGCTACCGGGATGGTATGTTGTCGAGGACGACAACGATTTCAGGTGAAGGAGGATGTAAGGCCTTCGTGCAGCAAGGGTGACGACGGGCGATCGTGCACGGGCGCAGGAAAGAGCGTGGGCACGTTCAACCATGATGTGTGACGGGCGCAAAGGAGCGTGGAGGAAATGCGATGTTCTTACAACACTTGTGCGACATAAAATGCGACAATAAGGAGAACACTTAAAATGACTAAGTGTTGAGCGTATCCTTATATGCGATATTAAACAATACTTGCAAGCCGACGTGTTAATGGAGAGATGTGGGCACGCGTTGACAGTTTAGGGAGTCGGCCGTGGGGCTGTACACCCCCCTTAGAACATACGTAAGTATGGTATATAAGCAAACAGCATGAAGCTCATTTGTAACCAACGAACATTCGCTCTCATAAAGCCTTCGCATAAGATAATAGGAGTGCGTAGTGGGGTAAAAGGACATGCGCATATCTCATGTGCATGAGACTTGGAGTTTGCGCAGATTTGTCTTATGTTAATGGTTGGCAAGTGTGCCATGTGTTGAGTGGATTCTTGGGTACGGTTTCGTGCAGGATTTGGTAGGAAGGTTGGGTGGCTCGGGTGAGCACCTCTTCTTGTGCAAAGGTGCACGACACGTTGTAAAAGGCAGGTGGCCTGTTTATTGTAAAAATTGGTTAAGTGTGAGACTTGGTTCGGCCAAGACACACTGTCGTACTGTAATCTGATATTCTTAATAAAATTGTTGGGCAGACTGTTCGGGAGTTGCCCCTCCCTTTATACTTGTTTGCAATTGTTGATGTTCTCGGTTAATTGCATATGGATAATGAATGAGTATGGGCTTCATTAAAGTATAAAGGATAATTCTTTTACTTAGTTGCGAAACACAAAATAAGTATGTTAATGTTGGAGTAGGCGTAGTCCACGGATGTTAGTATTGTTAAAAAGAAAGCGTTCGGTGGTGCCGCACCTCGCTACAAGTGGTTGGAAGACTACCACAGGTGTAGGGGCGTGACTCTCAGGGAGATGTAAAAAAAAAAGCTCAGGAATATTCCCAAGTTGTAGGAGCTTTTGTCAATTACAATCAGTAACATTTGAATGAGATTGCAACTTCATATGATGACAATTTACAAAAAATTAAACTTTTGGAGGAAAAATTGAAGAAAAATGAATTGTTTAGAGAAGAAAGCTAGCAATGGAATTTTCCTAGTTTAATTCAAGGATTTTCCGTAGAAAGAGAAAACTTGCATAAGAATTTTTAGAAACAATTGGAACAAGAAAATGCAAAACATGAACAAGAGATTCTTGAATTGATAAAACTACATGAAGATCAAACTCGTATCTAGAAAGAAGAAGCATTAAATAATTCTACCAATATTGTCACAACTTTTCACTAGTAAATTGAATCTCTTAAATATCAAGTGAATGAGAATCAATAGGAAACACAAATTATTGACATTTTCAAAGATCAAGCTTTATAAATTTTTCTAATTTTAAGGAAGAATCAATCAAAATTCTATAAAAAAATGGATAAAATATCAATATTTTATGACGAAATTAAATATTTAAGTGAAATAATTGATTCATTGGTAGAAGAAGACAAATCAATTAAAAACAAGTTTATGTCTAGACTTGAATGGGAAAATGAATTTCAGTCTATTGGAATTCCAAGAGTTTCTAAGAGAGATAAAATATTGATGCTTTCTTCACTAAGTTGCAGGGAGAAAGAGAAAAAAGAAATCAGAGCATGCATACAAATGACATATGAGAAATGTTTATCAATTTGGGAAAAAGGAACATAATTTATAGAAAAATTTGATCTATCAGGTAGCAATTCATTAAAGGAAGAAGTTCCAACAGAATTAAAACAACCCACAAAATATCTTGTTACCAAGGACCAGCTAGAAATAAAAATCATTATAGTTTGGACAGAATAAAGTTTCCAAAAATTTCTGCAACGACCTTTTGAGCAAATCAAGCTTATTGCCAAGTTTGAGGTCAAATATTAGAAGAAGAAGAAGAAGGAACAAGGATTAATTGCCAACTTCCAAATCAACATCAATCTGTTTCCTCCCATTTATTTTTCTACATTGTACGACTTATATTCTCAATGGGAAACTTATATCAAAGTACATGCACCTCACCTGCTACTTAGTATCAATTATGAAGAATCTAAAGATGAAGAGAAGATGCGTGCTTGCCTTCCAAATTTCAATTGAACATACAACCTTTTAGAATTCAATATTTACTTTTAGAAAATATATTGATTTTCATATTCCAAGACATATTTTATTTTATTTTATTTCAGTATTTATAGACCTTTATGCATTGGTGCAAAGGGTCTAGAATCAGTGAAGAGTGTCGACTTGGATGTTTTTAATCAATTTTGAAATGACAACTTTTGTCGATACCATTTTCAGTGCTCATGTGTGATGAATTGTGGCATTTATGTCAGTGGATGATTTTAATTACCTAATAAATGCCTTTGATTTTACTCTATGACTTGTGTTGTTTGATTCCAAATGAATATTTGATAATTCTGTGTAAGATTCCTTATGACAATTTTGCAATTTACATATTTTTATAATTAAAAATTAAAAAATTGTAGGTTTACTTATTGCTAGTTGATGATTGCAAAAAAATACTCAAATGTATGAAAAATTTCTCTCCTCTATGACATAGAAATTGTTATTAATTTACTTTAAATTACACATGTATAGATATTCCAAAAAATACTAAAAAAACTGATTTGATAGTATCAAAACCTGAAAATATTTTTGATGTTTTTGTTTAAATATTCAACCAAAAATTATCTGTTCAATCTTGTGAATTCAATTCGAATTAGGAATTTAATGTTCATTATATTATGTGTGGTGTTATGCTCATTTAAATCCTTTAATTGCTGGTATTTAGATTTATTAAATCTATGGTTAAATGTGCATTTGTAGTTGATATTTCTACACACATAGTGTACAAAAATTGGAGCAAGTGTTTGATGAATAGAATCTCAAGAAAATATATTTTGTTTCTGTATTTCACATATATATGTTAACATCAAATAGTTCAAAAATTCATTGTATTGAAAAACCTTTTTCCTCTATAAGTTGATATGCATATGGCAGTAATACATTTATAGTATAAGCTTCTGAATCATTGATACATTTCTCTTGTTCAATGTTTCTAGTATCTAGGTGTTGTTTTAAGCAATTGATAGCAGTATTCTCATTGCAAATGAAACAATTATAAAAAACTTGTGCAATTGTTTTTCTCATATTAGACATATCAAAACGTAGACTCAAATAAACAGTCATCACGGTCATTGATATTTTTTTCATAGATATACAAGCCCTGTTCAAGTAAGATTTACTCAATTGAAAATATGTCAAAATGTCCAAGTTATAATTTCTATGCACATTTGCATGGACCAATTGCTTTAGTTATTGAAGCTAGAATATCTATTGTGCTATGTAACATGAGTGGCCCAAAAGTTCCACATACAAAATTTTGATTATCTTACAAAATATTATATTCATGGCTATCAATGGCTTGATTGAACTGTAGATCTTAGTTTAATTTTAGTTTTAGATAGAAAGCGAGACCTTTGTTACAGGTTCTATGCAACTATACCGAACTAAAAATAAATAAATAATTGGAACTTTGATTAAGCACATACTGACTTGTTGCAAGAGGATTTTTTTTCCACCTGTCAACAATTCCTTATGTGATGCAAGAATATCAATTCTTACATTCATAATTATGCCTTGATCCCTATTCACATTGGTAATGTTTATAATATAACAGAATCATCTATTTCTTGTTAATATGTTTATCAATGTATATGGCACATTAAAGTTACTATTCTTTTGAGCATTGTTGTACAAGTTTCCTCAACAAGACACATTCCACTAGTTTTTGTTGCATTGTTGTTTTTTGTTATGTATTTGTGTCATTATGTCCATGAAAACCGTTATGCATATAAGATGAAGCACACTTTTATAGTGGATTCCATGTTGAACCTCGGTTGCACACTAAGTGTGCCTAGAGTCCCAGCAGAAGAGTTATTATACACAAATCCAGCACAAGGAGTTGGCCAAATACTTGCACATTTCATCAAAAACTTCTCTATCAATTATTATGTTCTTGTATTCATTTGTCTCAAGTATTTAACTCTGAATACAACTGCAACTAGAGAACTCAGAGTTATCAAATTGTTTTTCTAACAAAATAGGTCTTTTCAGAACATATGTTTCTTCTCCAGCTCGAGCAACGTTCATGAAAATTATTCTTCTAGAAGTTGGATACAAAGACAAACAAAAAACAATGTGCATTGATTTTCCACTTGACATTTGCTGTATATTTAGAAATGTGTTTCCAAGTTTGCAAATAGCTTCAATTTTGTTGTCTCGAAACGTTATACAATGTTTTTCCAAATTTGTTTAAATGTAATTGTAATGGAGAAATCCATTTTTTTCGTATGATAACTGCAATATGTTGCTGCACGATATGGATCTAAAATAGATTGAGCAACTATGTTTCCTTGCTACACTAGGTTCTTCTATTCAACTATCTCAAGTGTTTTTCTCTGAATACAACTGTAACTAGATATAAATGTATTGCTAGATATAAATGTAGACACAAAAGATAGGAAATATAAGCTTTGAGAATCAATTATTGAAATCCTAGAAAGACCTTATAGTGTCACATAGAATAGAGAATTATGATATCAATAACTAAGTTGAGAGTCAATAAAATAATTGCAAGTGTGCACACAATAAAGTCTTTTCACAACCGGTTGGACAAAGGAAAATACAGTCTTCTATATTTCTTTGTTATGTAATTTTTTGGTATGAAACTTATAATCTAAATATTCACCAAATAATATTCATTCTTGTTGCCATGTTTACAAGAAGCTTTTTTCCCTTTGTGTGTCTCAAAGTCAATAAAAAAAAAAGCCTTAAACAATCTTTTTTATTTTTTTGAAGACTTAAGTTGTAGGTCAGATCCAATTTTTTTTTGTAAAAAAAATACAAGCTCTCGACTACCTAACCTTCCTACCACATTACTAGTAACTCAAGTTGACCATGATTATTTTTATAAATAATCGGGATGACCTATTGACCTTCGCATTGTTGGGATATGAAACTACCTGAATTAATGAAATGACCCGACTATGGTCTAATCTAGGTCACGATATAATAAATGACTCATAAAACAAAAAAAAAATGCCTAACTATCCAGCCTCTTGACTGTACAATCGACTCACAAAAACAAAACTGTGACAATCCTGACAATAATCTGGCACTTTTCGTGTTTTCAATGTCGGTTACTGAAAGTATAGTCTCCTTTATTTATTTGTTCTGTAATTTTTTCTTTTGTGCATCACAAAACGCATAAAAACAAAATCCTTAAACATTTTTTTTTTAAATTAAGTTGGAAGTCAGATCCAGAAATATTTTGTAAAAAAAAAATACAACCTTCCGACTACCTGAAATTTCGACCACCTGACTAGTAACATGGAGTGACTACAATTTTTTTATTATAAATAATTGGCCCGACCAATGACTTCAACATTCCCGATTGTCAAACTACCCGAACTCCTGACTTTGTCAATGCCCGATTGTGAAACTAACCAACCTAATGAAACCACCCGACTTGAAACACTGAGTGACTATGATTTTTTATAAATAATTGGCCTGACCTCTTGACCTCAACATTTCTTGACTATCAAAGTACCCAACCTTGAAACCTCAATATTGAGTGACTATCAAAATACCGAACCTCTCGACCTCAGAATTGTCTGGCTGTCAAACTACCTGACCTAATGAAACTACCCGACTATGATATAGTTGGGTTCACAATAGAATAATTGTCATAAAATAAAAAAACCCAACTATCTGATCTCTTGACTGTACAATCGGCCCAATATTAAGTCAAATATTGGATCCAGAAGGATTTTGGAAAATAAATGTAGCCTCCCGACTACCCGACCTTCCGACCATGCAACTACCAACTTGAGGTAACTACAAATGAATACGGCTTGACCTCCTAAGCTTGGACTAAATGGCTTTCAACACCTCTTTTGTTATTCTATTATGCAACTATTAATTCTTCATGCCAACTCTCCGTTACCCACCTCGTTTCTTGGATCCTACATATAATCCACGTGCGATGTTCAATCGTACAATAGGACAATCCTGTTGCCCCAATCACAAGTTTTCTCGCCCATGGTCCTAACTACAACAGGATAAGCCTTATCCAATTATTTCTATAAATTCAACATTTTTCCCGTTTCCATCAAACTGAACATCCTTTCTTATTTTTCAAGAATGGTTGCATCATGGCCCTTTGGCTCTACACCACTCATAGTCTTTAGTTGACATTTCTTCATTGCCTTAAAGACCAGGTGTGCTGCTGCATGAACTACCTCGAGTTAATGCTCTCGATTGCAGGCTTCTCTTAGGTATTCATTCCGCTTATAGATCTAAATGATCCCCTCGCCACTCTTTTGAGGTCATACTAAGATGTTCCACGGTGTTACCCCTTATGAGCTTGGGTGATAGGTAGATTGAGGAATTACTATCTAGTGGCACTTCTTTGCCTTCAAGTAATGAATTCCTTGCATGATGGCATAGGTGCTCCTGTAGTTCTCATCTGGAAAAATCCTGGAGCCACCTTACATTGGGATTCCACCTCACCTACCACACACCAACTATTCTAGAATGTTCATGAACTCTCTTAGCCGCTCCTCAAGACTTCTCATGGGTAATCGAGGCATTTGGCTATTGACAAGGACTTGTGATCCTCATTGCCAATCTCCTTGTGATGAGAGTGGAGGCTTGTAAACAATAAAGGATAAAGCCTATAGAAGCACCACAACAAGACATAATCGACTTGAGTACATTCGTTTGATCTTTGCATAATATTTTCCAATTAGGAAAGTATTTTGTAAACATATATATTAATGTACACATTGACCGTCTCTTTCAAATGGAGCATCTCTATTATATATTTTTACATTAATATAAAGAGTCCTAGAACCCAGTTCTTTTAACTAATCTTGTTTTGTAATTCGAATAGACCATTGAAGTCCTTAACTTCATTTATTGAATTATTTATGATATCATTAAGCATTTAGGAAAAATTGTTATGGGACTCTTCTTTAGTCTGAACCTCAGACACTCAGTAGTTACTATTGTTTACTATATTAAATTATTTTTTTTTCATAGAATAATAGGAAACATGTTACCATGCATAATAATAACCACAATCAATATACAAATCACAAAAATATCGGTTCACAGTTGCATCATAGATATATTCAAAACAATAGATATTTTACTTCCTATTTATCCATATATATTACAATGACAATGCAACATAATCAATTAATTGGAAATTTGTAATCATAAAATATTTATCTTTTTTGTTTGTAGTAAAACTGAATCTAGCCCTGTATCCACATCCTCTCTTTGAAATGCCTCTCTTTCTTTTGGAGCAAGATTCCTGTCCCTCCATTACTACTACATCCTTGCTTTTGCAATCAATCCATAAATTCCATTCCCTTTTGCTCCTTGTATTATTTGAAACAAGCATGGGCCTGAATATTTCCTAAGACCATTTAATTTCATAAAACACCCCCTTTACTTCGTGGACCACTAAGCCTTTAATTCATATCGTCAAGTTCATGTTTCTTCTTTGCACAATAAATTATATCATCCCTACCACGAATTCTCCATTCCTAGCTCTAAAATCCATGTCCTTAGACTCAGTCACCTTTTTCTTTTGTTATTCCAAATATTACAACATATGTACATTCTTTTTACAATGAATCTTATTCTAGATGATGAAAAGTGTGCAACAAGAAATGCTAAATTTAGAATGTGCTAAAAATAGAACTCCTAAAAATAGCACTTCTAAAAATAGCAGTTTGGCCAATGAGCATTTTGGCCACATTGGGTGAGAAGTGAAACTGCTAAAAATAGAATCCTCTAAAAATAGCATTTCTGGGTCCCTTCCTATTTTTAGCAGTCGCTGGTCTAACTATAGGAAGTAGCAAAGAATTTGGTCATAACAGTAGTTTAAAATATTAATTAATTAATCTCCATGAGTTAATTAATTATGGAAAATTAAACTTGAAGTCTTTGTGAGATCATGCAATTATTTTCTCCCTTGATTTAGGAATTTATCCCTCGATTAAAGGAGATAAGGTTCAGTTCTATAATTACAGAATGAATTGACTTAGTTTAACTTAGTCAAGTCCAGTTAGATTATTTTAACAAGTTGTTAAAATAATGAAATATAGTTTGTTAATGCTTGCATGCATGTGACAACTATTATTTCAGATAACTGAGCATTCCCTCATGGATAACTGATGCATGTCAGTTCAGACAGAGACCTAGTTGAGATCAGAGAAGGGACAACGTACTATCAGTTGGATGAATATTTTTCCTATAAAGGAATCTCATCCATGATGAGGATTTATCTCCTTCAGGTTTGTGCAGTTAGATAAAAGGTTAGTGAGTATGTGAAGAGGCCAATTCACACAGGTGGCAGCACTCGACCCCAAGGAAAACTACACAAGGAAATAGGAGGCTGGGAGGGTAGAGGAGAAGGTTTGTGAGAAGCCTTTGACTGTCTATGAGCAGCAGAGGGATTGTACAGAGAGCTGGATAGCTTCCGAGCTAAGGCTTTATGTAATCTAGACTATATTTCCACTTGTATGATAATACAGAGATGGGGCTTTAGGTAGGTTCCTTCCCTGGGTAAATTCTTCTATGTTATGTGTGATTGATTGCTTCTTATCAGTTATATGTGTTCTTATTGATGTTGCTCATGGTTGATTAAGCTTCCACTAAATTTTTTGTAGAAGTAGATCAAGCGTTTTGTTTTAGTACATTGCATTACCAGGTTGATCTATAGGTGGGAAATTTCTACATGGTATTAGAGCTAACTGATTTGTAGAAAACGTTCTACATGGTATGATAGCTAGTTGATTTGTAGAAAAATTCTACAAAATTCTACATGGTATGAGAGCTAGCTGATTTGTACAAAAATTTTGCAAAATTTTACATGGTATCATAACTAGCTGATGTGTAGAGAAATTCTACAAAATTCTACATGGTATCAGAGCACAGGTGATCAAGGAAGAACAATACACTAAGAGGAGATTTCAAAGTTTTGAGTTTTGGGCCGAGAGTTTGCAGAGTAGCTCTGAAAATTTTTGTACAACAATTTTTGAAACAAATTGAATATTTGGATTCCTTGCAGAAAAATACCCAAAATCAAAAAAAAAATTGGTTAAATCGGAGTTCGGGTGAGGGAGATATCACTGATTTAAAATCAATTCTTTTTCCAGAAAATTTCGTGACGGTGGGAAAGTGGAAATAGATTGGTGTGCTAGCCAAGAACCTGTATGCACTTGAGGTACAAGATGCATGCAAAGCCTTGAGGAGCAATGAAAAGGTTAGATACTTGGTGGTTGAGAGGGAGAGTAAATTACCTCTCAACATGCTGGTGGGCCCCAGTATTGCAGCAATAATGCTACAACTCCTGGAACTCTCTTCTTTAATTTTATCAACCCGATAGTTCGTAACAAACTTGGAAGCGACGGTGCTATATGCACAAGTACTAGCTCTTGCCACGGTTGTCACTTGATCAGCTGGCACAAGTCCGCTAGGAGCTTAAGCCAACTTCTATGAGCTCTTAGAAGAATCTTTTAACTGATGGATGAAAGCTAACTCGAAGGAGGCTAATCTACTTGCAGAAAGAAACTAAAAAGCTGAATGGAAATGCAAACCCTAGTTTTACCAACTAGCCCTACTGATGCAAGAAAAAGGATGAAAGCTATTGAAAAAGATGCCATTGATTCTTTGGAAGGTTAAGTGCATGTGTCTAAGCTACTTCTAAAGTGAAATATGAAAAGAAACATCTTTTTGTATTTTTGAGTAAGTTGGCAGAATTATTATGCATGTGCTTTAACTGTTTTTGACTGTGCAGAGGTGGATTGGTGAAAGGAAATGCTTGCAGGAGGTTGGGAAGGTTAGAAGAGGACCTAAGGGGTCCCTAGCACCCTTCCAGAGAGTTTAACAATGATCAGATCTCAAGAAACTACTTTCGTGAGATTCTACAGGAAGTCTGCAGGGGTTCTACAGGATGTACTGTAGCTTCTACTGCATGTTTCTATAGGAAGAGTTGAGAGAGGATTTTTGAGGGTTTATGGAGGAAAAACTGATGGTAAAGTGGAAATGGAGGTTTAATGAGGCTATGAAGAGGTCTAGGACCTGGTGCATGAGGCCGAGGAGTGATTAAGGCGATCAGAGTGGTTCGAAGATAAGAGAAGCAATGTTGTGCAAGAATGTAGGAACTAGGGAAAAGTAAGAAAATGTGGCAGATGAAAGGCAAGAACCTAAGTTAGAGGATAGAGCATGTTGCATGGATGGGGTAAGGATAGATGAGGAGGTATCATAGGTACTCTGCACGTTTTTTTCCAAAACTGATCAAACAAAGACTATGCAAACCAAAGATCTAACTACTTTAACTTGATTTGACCTAGAAACCATAATCATGATGCACAACAGTTTATTGGCAGAAAATCATGTAAATCAACTATGGAAACCAAGCAAGAATGGATCTAAGCATGTAATCACAAGCAGTACTAACTTTTTCAACTAAGAATCTAACACTAGAAATTGCATGAAGAAGCAAGAACAATGTTTTTATGGCAGCAAGGACACCTTGGTCTCGGCTCATGGTCCCAAGGAGGGAGAGGTGAGATCAAGGGCTACTTGATGGCCATTCCTGAAGATCTTTTCCTTTACCAAACTATCAAATCATCCTGAAGCATGAAAAGTTATTTCAATCGTCAAAAGCAACCTAAATAACAAAACAAGATTTTAACCTAAATAACAGATTTTATTCTAAGAATGCAGCAAAGACACATCAAAGTACACAAAGGAGTTACTGGGAACTTGAGTTGGGCCCAACCCCAAGAGCTACAGCCTCCTAAGGAAGATTAGAGCTGGTGCAAAGCTAGATTCATCTTTATTGAGCAAGAAATAATAGTTACATCCCAAAAACTGTCCACAAGAAAAAGCTTGAAAATGTGCTGAAATGCAGAGCTAACCTACTGCCTAAAAAATGACTAAAAAAATGACTAAAATCAAACTGCCAACTAGCCAACTGAGCTGAGGCCCTAGGCATTCTTATTTATACAAATTGAGGACCCCAACAGCCCTCTTAAACTTTAGGAACTCAGCTTCCATAACTTGCAGTTAACAACAACTTTACTAGCCCTTACTCGGTTGCCCTTGTGATAATCGATGTGGTGGCCCTTGAACTCTGAGCTGCTGGTGGAGAATTCAATGTAAGGGCTCATAAATGAAGGGGACACCTTCCTACAAATCCTCTCCACGAATTTTGCTTCCAAGTGCTCATTTAAACCTTTGATTTTGTCTCAAAATTGACTAAAAAATTTCATAAAGCACACATTAGACTTGTTGGCATAATGACTAGCCCAATTCACTCTATTAGAATAAATATAATAAAAAACATGCAATAAACTAATGATAATGGTGGATTAAGTCAAATTAGGAGGATGAATGAACCCATATAATTACTCATTTTTGGGGCTGATCGTCACCCCCCTACTGAAAGTGTTGCTCATCCTTTGAGCAACTAATCCATCTCTTCATCTTTGATGGCCCTGGTGGCTTCCTTATCATCCCAAGCTTCTGATGTAGTCTACTCATGTGTGCCATAAAATTCTGCCTTCTTGTCCATGTCCTTCCACTGCTTGTGCTCTTCTTCTTCTGTAGCTGTTTTGTTAGCGCCTCAACCTCAGCCTGCAGCTTGTCCTCTTCTTGTTGTTCAACAGATGCTTCCTTATCTGATGGAGGTCCCTCTTGCTGCTGTTGTATCCTCATTTCAACATTAGTCTATGTATCTTCCCTTGGCTACTGTTCCTCTACTATTTCCTAACCTGCGAGGGAACCTTCCTGTAGTTTCTACTCTTCAGAAATATGTGTTATGTCTACCCCCTTGAGTTTCTTGTAGAGAATTCTCAGCTTCCTGTAGAACTGTCCTTGAGTCAATTATTTTGGTCTGCTTGGCTGGATGTGTCTTTCATTTTAGTTTCTATGTGGTTGCCTTGGCTGTGCCCTCGTTTATTTGGAATTTTTCAGTCCTCTCTACTCTAATCTGCAATCGTTTTTCCCTGGGTGTTTGTGCCGTTGTTCCTCCTGCTATTTTAGGCTCAACAATCTGGCCCTTTCTCCCTTTTTCTTGCTGTCCTTTTTGTGCTTGCCTGTCCCGTGTTCCTTTATCACTGGTTTTCTCTCCTGCTCCAGTGTGTTCTCCTTCTTCACTGCTGGATGAGGTGAATTCTTCGGCCAAAATTCCAATATCGTCATCCCGGGACATGTTTCGGAAAATTTCCCAAGAGAGGGGGACAATGTAGGTGTGTAGGGCATCTTCCACTAATAGTTTGATGAGCCCATGATGGGCTAACTGATCTGGTGTCCCTTCCTTCAATTTCGTACCACATTCAATTAGTGACTGGAGAAGAAAATAGGGGATGCTCAACTTCTTTTTTGGAGGTAAATCAATTCCATGTCTTAGTTCAGACAACAACCTAAAATGATAGCCATAGATAATGCTAAACCACCCCTCACATGTGATTCATGTTGCAGGGACAATAAAAATTCCTCCTTTATCTCATTGCCATGACCTTAAATTTTGTCACAAAAGGACATCCAATTGGCACGGGTGAAGAGGTTCACCACCTCAGGATGCTCGTGCAGCTTACTGGGATCCGAGGGTTCTTTCCTGATAAACCCCCCTGGCATGGTGAGAGTGCTCTGTTTTATGCTCTGATCAGAAAAGGGAATGTTGTTTATGGTTTCCTCCCTTGAACTTCAAGAAGGGATCTCTCGGGTGTTCAAATTTTAATTAGCACCAATTCCCTGGTTTTAAGGCTGTTGCTGCCCAAAACTCGGCTGTCCGTTTATGAAAGGAAAAATTGGGTTTCCACAGACAGAGTACAGAGCTCAATTTTTATCCCCAGCATACATACAACCATGTAAATTCAAGTTCTTCATACACAGGCTAGCTCTCACAATTGCGTATCTTCCCTACAGGAGAATTTTTTTAAAATAGGAAATGTGGAGAAGAACTTTGACGCAGAAACAACTGAGAAATTCTGTGCAATACACAAGCAAACTGCAATTTCCAACTCACAGACTGATTTTTCTCTGATTCCCCAATTAAGACAGTTCAATTCAACACCTTTTCAAAACATACCATGCATGGAAGAGTGTTTTGTGCCTACCTCTCTTGGAACTCCAAACTCGATGAAGCAAAATCCCGGATTTTCTTTCTACACGGTTGTTTCTGCCTTTGCTGTAGAAGCCTTCCTATAGACGGCTCTTGTTTCCTGTAGAACGAAACTGCACTTCCTGTAGAGCCGATAAGTAGGAGGGTTTTGAAAAAAAATGACTGAGAAAGATTGGTTCGCTGCTATGGATGTGGTATGGAGCTTGATGCAGCTGTAGGGACAATGATAAAATGGAAACTATGGTGGTGAGAGTTCGATTGGCTGTTTATGGAGACTTCCGTTGATGGAGGGTGAGCTAGCCAAGTGCATGTTGGCCCCGTGCATACCATTTAAACAGCCACCACTAATCACGTCCATCACGTTCACCAGACTGTTTGTTCTCTGCCTGTAATCACGTCCATCAATCACGCTAGAGTTTTACTACCTATTTTCAGTTTTCTTCCTGAGATGGCTGAGCGCATGTGTCGTATTCACCCACCGAGTGTTGTTTGAACTAGATGAGGGTGGCCAGTTAGCTGGCCATCGATTTTTTTAATCACAACCATCTCATTGTTCATGCAGTTCTCAAATTACATTCATGCAACAGAGGAACGAGTTTAGTCATGTACTTGGAAGTCGAATGCATTTGCTGTGAGGTGTTGTGGCCTTTCCTTCTGCTGCATGCCTTTATTTCTGTGGTTGCATGCTGGCTTGGTTGCTGATTCATGGTGATTTTCTTATGCAAGTATCCTCTGGCTGGACCTACGCTACAGGAGCCTGCTTCAACGTTCACATTTGCACCTCAGGCTATTGACGTTGAATTTTTACAGGACAACAACTTGTTTTCTCCATTGCTCCCAAACGATAGATCGGATTGACCTAAAACTTTCTGAGCATGCTTCTATCATTGTTATGGACCTCCCAGAGCAAAATTGTGGTCAATGGATGCACAGATATCGAGAAAAACTGAAAATGGCTGAAGATTATAGGGGTCAATTTCTTGGAAACCGTGCATCGAAATCGGCTGAAACTGCTTGGGTAGGTTACTATCACCCATATGCATCTCCCCATGAAACAGGTTTTGAAAAGGATGCACGGATATGGAGAAAATGCAAAAATGGCTGACGGTGATGGAGGCAGCTTTCTTGGAAACCATGCACTGGAATTGTTGAAATTGCTCGGGCATGTTTCCATCGTCCCTATACAACTTCCCTTGTAACAGTTTTGTAAATGGATGCACGGTTTTCAAGTTAAGGAAAAAACAAATTTCAGCATTATGGATTTTTGCTTCCAAGCATTCTGCAGTTTTTTGTATGGTAAGAAAAAATGAACTTGGGTTGTGATGCAGGCATGGACATGATGGAGGAGAGGTCTGAGGATTGTAGGAGGAATTATTAACCCTTTAGGAAGCTATCATGTTCGCCAAACTCCCTTTTTGAAATCCATTTCTAGCTTCCTGTAATTTCTACAAGAACTTCGTGTAGAACAAAGTTTTAAGAAAGAAGCACAATGAGATGGAAAAAAATAATGGAGAAGGGTGAGGGATGGAAACATGGATGTGTACAGGCCTCATGGACATATTTCCAGCCTTCGGTTCCTCTTCGGAGATCAATTTTGGCCTGTTTGTAGGCTTCCTGTAGAAGACACGGAACTTCCTGTAGAAGACTCAGAACTTCCTTTGTCTTTGTTTTGAGCGATCCTCCTAACCTACAATGTCCTTGCTGCAATCTGCAATTATTCAATGGAAATTAGGTTTATTTTTGTTTTTCTTTTTCTCTTTTCTTTTGAAAACAACTAGGGCGCCTCATGGAGGTTTTCACCCTAATTGCCTGCCCTGGGCACCTCGAAGGGAGGTTTTCACCCAGGGATCTTATTCTCTTTTTATTTTCTCTTCTTTCCAACCCATTGACCACCTCGTGGAAGTTTTCAATATGATCCATTCTAAGGCACCTTCGAGGAGGTTTTCACCTTGGAATTTTATTTTCTGCGTATTTTCATTTTTTTTCCTTTTTTTTTTTTTCTACCCTACCCTACTTTAAAAACAAAATCATTTTCAAGTATAAGAATACTTCCAATGGAGCCATGTACACATCGAGATTAGAGACAAAATGATGTGGAGGCTTGAAATGCATGCTTTGACAACTATCCGGATTTTAGAGACCAAATGATTTGACTTTGAAGGGATCAAACATAGCTGAGGAAGAGAGTACTGCTGCAACTTAGTGACCATCTGGAGCCATATCTTTATATAGCTCTGATATCCTTGGTCCCTTTGCTGATCTAGATCATTCTTCATGTCACCTTCTATCATGCCCTTCTCATCTTCCTCTTTTTGCTGATCTTTCTCTTGAATACATGGAATATTTGTGGTAACCATGAGGGAACTCTCTCGATCTCTAATTTTGATGCCTTCTCTTCATCAAGTGCAACCCATGGTTCTTTGATCTTTTCTTTTGAATCTTATTCTATTGAATGTAGTCCTTCAATGCTTTCAATATAGTCTCTTTTTTGCAATACTTTTCCTGAGCTACGATGAATATCATTGAGCTCAAGAGGAGTCGTTTGGACATGTTGTGCCTCACCTTTGCAATTGGATTAAGATATTCCAATGTGCGGGTTTGGAAATGGTGGTATGGGTAGTTGAGGGGGGGTGTATATTTGAGATGGATATGGATGGGGTTGTGGTTAAGTAGGCATTTGGGGTTGCCTTGGTGGAGCAGGAGGCAATGGTTGCGATTGGGCAGGTGGTGGAGGAAAAGGAGCGGGAGGAGTATTGTACTGGGGCCTCCACCCCTGATGAGGTGCATTCCACTGAGGCTGTGGCTGAATGTAGGGGTGAAATGGATGAGTAGCTGGTTGAGCATGATATTGAGGAGGATACGACCAAGGAGGGGGTGTGGACCAGGAAGGATGAGCAGGGGGACCCCAAGAAGGCATGGAAGTGGCTTGATAGGGGTTATAATAGGTCTGGGATGTCCCTTGCATTCTCTGCTGGTAAGTTATGGGTCCATGTGGCCTCCTTTGATTCATATAATAGAGTGGTTCAGTGACTCCTTTGGCCCTTTGATATGCAGTTTTAATTCTGGGCAAGGAAGGGCACTGATTCGTAGGATGGTCTCTTTCACAGACAAAACATACTTCTATGGAGTGCAATGGACATTCGTTCCTAGGATGCTTTCTAGTGCACCTGGGAAAAAATATGGCCAAAGCCCTCTTGGATTCCTCTTGCTTCCTTTGGATCTGCAGGGTATCCAGTTGCATGGCAAGAAACTGCCTCATCTCACTCTTGAAATCTTCCATCTGATTTGTAAATTCATTTTTGGATAAGGTACTGCTCCCAACATTTCTGCTTGTAGCCATTTGCTCTAGAGGAATGTTTTCTTCTTCTTCTCCCCTAGAGGTTCTTTAAATATGCCTTGCTATCTGCCTAAGGGTTCTTCTTAATCACAGCCATCGAAGAAGAGAGAAGGTTGGCTATGTGAAGTAGTGGGGGGTGTTGTGCAAACATTTTTCTGACTTATCTCTACTCCTACAAGGCATGAAATGAAATCTTTTTCGTTGATTTTTGCTTCTTTTTTTTCTGCTTGTACCTGCAAAACTGAAATATATTGAACTTCAACTAACTAAAATCTATCTCGTTAAAATGAAAATGTGGAATTGGAATGAAAGCAGGAAAGGAATAATCTATTTTACTGAAATGAAATTGCAGGAATGAAATGCTAGGCTACGCTTGCAAAATTGAAATTGCGGAATTGAAATGCTATTCTACGCTTGCAAAATTGAAATTGTGGGATTGAAATGCCATTCTATGCTTGCAGAATTGAAATTGTGGAATTGAAATGCTAATCTATGAAAGTAGGAAATGTCTAATCTAGTTTTGCGGAAATGAAATTGTAGAATGGAAATGAAACGATCTACTCTACGCTTGCTGAAATAAACTACTTAACAGAAGGTTATAGTAGAAAATAGAAGAAAAGAAGCAATCACCAATACTCTGATGCATCCCCGACAATGGCGCCAAAAGGATGGTGGGCTCCAGTATTGCAACAATAATGCTACAACTCCTGGAACTCCCTTCTTTAATTTTATCAACTCGGTAGTTCGTAACAAACTTGGAAGCGACGGTGCTATATGCACAAGTACTAACTCTCGCCGCAGCTATCACTTGATCAGCTGGCACAATTCCACTATGTGCTTAAGCCAACTTCTATGAGCTCTTAGAAGAATCTTTTAACTGATGCATGAAAGCTAACTCGAAGGAGGCTAATCTACATGCAGAAAGAAACTAAAAAGCTGAATGGAAATGCAAACCCTAGTTTTACCAACTAGCCCTACTGATGCAAGAAAAAGGATGAAAGCTACTGAAAAATATGCCATTGATTCTTTGGAAGGTTAAGTGCATGTTTCTAAGCTACTTCTGAAGTGAAATCTGAAAAGAAACATCTTTTTGTATTTTTGAGTAAGTTGGCAGAATTATTAGGCATGTGCTTTAACTGTTTTTGACTGTGCAGAGATGGATTGGCTAAAGGAAATTCTTGCAGGAGGTTGGGAAGGTTATAAGAGGGCCTACGGGGTCCCTAGCACCCTTCCAGAGAGTTTCATAGTGATCAGATCTCAAGAAACTGCTTTCGTGAGCTTCTACAGGAAGTCTGCAGGGGTTCTACAGGATTTACTGTAGCTTCTACAGGAAGAGCCGAGAGAGGATTTTTGAGGGTTTATGGAGGAAAAACCGGTGGGAAAGTGGAAATGGAGGTTGGATGAGGCTGTGAAGATGTTCAGGACCTGGTGCATGAGGCCGAGGAGTGATTAAGGCGATCAGATTGGTTCGAAGATAGGAGAGGCAATGTTGTGCAAGAATGTAGGAACTAGGGCAAAGTAAGAAAATGTGGCAGATGAAAGGCAAGAATCTGAGTTAGAGGACAGAGCAGGTTGCATGGATTGGGTAAGGATAGATGAGGAGGTATCACAGGTACTCTGCACGTTTTTTCCCAAAACTGATCAAACAAAGACTATGCAAACCAAAGATCTAACTACTTTAACCTAATTTGACCTAGAAACCATAAGCATGATGCACACCAGTTTAGTGGCAGAAAATCATGTAAATCAACTATGGAAACCAAGCAAGAATGGATCTAATCATGTAATCACAACTGGTACTAACTTTTGCAACTAAGAATCTAACACTAGAAATTGCATGAAGACGCAAGAACAATGTTTTTATGGCAGTAAGGACACCTTGGTCTCAGCTCATGGTCCCAAGGAGGGAGAGGTGAGATCAAGGGCTGCTTGATGGCCTTTTTTGAAGATCTTTTCCTTTACCAAACTATCAAATCATCATGAAGCATGAAAAGTTATTTCAATCATCAAAAGCAACCTAAATAACAAAACAAGATTTTAACCTAAATAACAGATTTTATTCCAAGAATGCAGCAAAGACAGATCAAAGTACACAAAGGAGGTACTGGGCACTTGAGTTGGGCCCAACCCCAAGAGCTAAAACCTCCTAAGGAAGATTAGAGCTGGTGCAAATCTGGATTCATCTTTGTTGAGCAAGAAATAATAGTTACATCCCAAAAACTGTCCACAAGAAAAAGCTTGAAAATGTGTTGAAATGCAGAGCTAACCTACTACCTAAAAAATGACTAAAAAAATGACTAAAATCTAACTGCCAACATATTTATGCAAATTGAGGACCCCAACAGCCCTCCTAAACTTTAGGAACTCAGCTGCCAAAACTTGCAGTTAACAACAACTTTACTAGCCCTTGCTCAGATGCCCTTGTGATAATCGATATGGTGGCCCTTGATCTCCAAGCTGCTGGTGGAGAATTTGAGGTAAGGGCTCATAAATGAAGGGGACACCTTCCTACAAATCCTCTCCACGAATTTGGCTGCCAAGTGCTCATTTAAACCTTCGATTTTGTCTCAAAATTGACTAAAAGTCTGCATAAAGCACACATTAGACTTGTTGGCATAATGACTAACCCAATTCACTCTATTAGCATAAATATAATAAAAAACATGCAATAAACTAATGATAATGGTGGATTAAGTCAAATTAGGAGGCTGAATGAGCCGATATAATTACTCATTTTTGGGGCTCACCACATGCAGCGCCAGAGGAAGTCTCAGACGATTATGGAGGAGCCACGATTGGTGCAACAGCTTCAAGAGGTTGTGGAGTAGCCACAACAGGGGAAGCTGAGAGGAGATCGAGTAGAGACATCTACTCATGCAGAGACCTCTAGTAGGGGGAAAATTCGAGCCAGGTGGGCAGAGGGATCGCATGCAGCCATACCTCCGGGTAGGAGGTGGGGTGATGTGGATTGATCGTCCTAAGGAGGAGGGGCAGGATCCTTGAGGTACCCAACCTCTTGGATGAGACCTTGCTACGGGAGCCTCGATATGGAGTATTAGGAACTGACTGATTCGGTAGAGATAGATGTGGATGGATCAGTAGAGAGAGCTACAGTGCAGGGAATCCCAGGACAGTGCATAGCATGCAGGCTACATCAATGTGAGAGGCACAAGTGTGTTGCACAGTGCTAGGTGGCACAGAGAGGTGTGCAAGGGTGCGAGATGTATGGAGATGTTGCAGTAGCGTAGATGTCAGAGAGGGAGCACTTTTCAGCAGTAGGTAGAGCTTCAACATCAAAGTATGTTTCTAGCCCAATAGAGTGGTCAGTTGGGAGTGTTTTTGTTCCAAGAGTTGTTGGAGCAAGTGTACCTGGTGGATGTGTTGCATGCAGAATATTCCAGAGTTACAGGATCAGGTTCCAGAGGAAGCCTTTCTTGTTGAGAGGGAGTGTTTAAAAGTGTGCAGCAAGAAATTTTAAATTTAGAATGTGCTAAAAATAGAACTCCTAAAAATAGCAGTTTGTCCAGCGAGCATTTTGGCCACCTTGGGTGAGAGGTGAAACTGCTAAAAATAGCATTTTTGGGTCCCTTCCTATTTTTAGTAGTCCCTGGTCTAACTATAGGAAGTAAAAATGAATTTGGTCTTAACAACAATTTAAAATATTAATTAATTAATCTCCATGAATTAATTAATTATGGAAAATTAAACTTGAAGTCTTTGTGAGATCATGCAATTATTTTCTCCCTTGATTTAGGAATTTATCCGTTAATTAAAGGAGATTAGGTTCAGTTCTATAATGAGAGAATCAGTTGATTTAGTTTAACTTAGTCAAGTCCAGTTAGATTATTTTAACAAGTTGTTAAAATAATGAAATATAGTTCGTTAATGCTTGCATGCATGTGACAACTATTATTTTAGATAACTGAGCATTTCCTTATCAATAACTAATGCATGTCAGTTTAGACAGAGACCCAGTTGAGATCAGAGAAGGGACAATGTACTATCAGTTGGATGAATATTTTTCCTATAAAGGAAGCTCATCCATGATGAGGATTTATCTCCTTCAGGTTTGTGCAGTTAGATCAAAGGTTAGTGAGTGTGTGAAGAGGCCAATTCACACAGGTGGTAGCACTGGACCCCAAGGAAATCTGCACAAGAAAATAGGAGGCTTGGAGGGCAGAGGAGAAGGTTTGTGAGAAGCCTTTGAATGTCTATGAGCAACAGAGGGATTGTACTGAGAGCTAGATAGCTTCCAAGCTAAGGCTTTGTGTAATCCAGACTATATTTCCACTTGTATGATAATACAGAGATGGGGCTTTAGGTAGGTGCTTTCCCGGGGTAAATTCTTCTGTGTTATGTGTGATTGATTCCTTATTATCAGTTATATGTGTTCTTATTGATGTTGCTCATGGTTGATTAAGCTTCCACTAAATTGTTTGTAGAAGTAGATCAAGTGTTTTGCTTTAGTACATTGCATTACCAGATTGATCTACAGGTGGCAAATTTCTACATGGTATTAGAGCTAACTGGTTTGTAGAAAAAGCTCTACATGGTATGAGAGCTAGCTGATTTGTAGAAAAATTCTACAAAATTCTACACTAGAACCTTTGGTGACACTGTGGCATAGACATTAAAACTCTTGAAAACTAATAACCAACAAATACCATTTTCTACTGTCTATTCTTGTTTGCTACTCTGATGCAAAGTGAAGCAAATATCAAACTGCTCTTACTATTTACTTATTTGTTTTAGGAAATAAATCATATATCAAATTAATAACTACAAATATCAGTACACAATTAAACAAAAACACAAATGTCATTTTGCAAAAAGATAGCTAAAAGTAATCCTTGCAAAAAAACTTGTTTTCCCATTCCACGTAAATAAACACCAATAAAAATAGAATGAGCTCAGCAAAAAAATTATATTATTAAAACATCATTTTTTTCTTCAATTAAGAACAATCTATAAAACTACACTTAGAAATTAAGATTCAATACTTTGAAATTAGAAACTAAAATGTAATAGTTTGGTATTAGTTTCAAAATACTTGGCCTTTTTGTTTTGTTTTGTTTTTGTTTTTAGAAATTAGCTAGGCCTAAACTTTCCTTGTATATATGAACTTGAGCTATAAGTTCATCTTCTTCTTCACACATAACATTATAACTAAATGAACTAAAAACTACATGCACATGAATCATGTATACAAATAAGTAGTGACATGCCACCACGTGGCTCTTGTTTCATTATAATCTAATGTAATTTATATTAAATTAAAAAATTAACTATTATATTACTTAATATCTATTTAATAATAATAATAATGTAATATTGTAAATTATATTTAAAAAGCTTATTTACATTATTAAATTAAATAAAACTTATTATTAATTAAATATATCATAAATCAATTTCAATTAATTATTACTCAATTTAATTAATTTATCATTATTATTAATTATTCTTACATTAATTAACCCTATTATTAATCATTAAATAATTATCTTTATCTCTATTATTCAAAAAAAATTCTCACATTACAACTTTAGCTTTTATGATTTGATTACTATTTATTTATCTACATATATTGGTCATCTAAATAAAAAATAAGGTTCTTTTGTAGATCTCTTGATAATGGTTGTGATACTTAGCTTGAAATGTCGATATATATCTTTTTACTATGGGGAATTCAAAAACCGTCGAAAATCATTAGTTGCTTCTTGTTGGGCATGGCCCAACTTGGTCCAAGTTTTGGGTAAAAGACCCTGCGAAAGAAGGAGCAGACCATCCAGAGTTGGCGAAGATATATTTATCACGCGGAATTTTAGGGCTTTGGGGATGGGATAAAGCCCTTATTTTGTAATGAGTATCAGGTATTAGTCCTTGTTTTGTGAATCCATGGTATGTGGACCAAGGTTTTTGTAAAGATGACATGTATTTAAGGATGTGTAATACCTTAGCAAAAGGCAATAGTAATAGAAAAATAATGAAATATCATAAGTGAATTGAATCTCTATATTTGTGTATGTAGTCTGTAGTTTTGGAGAAGGATTTGCAGCTGAGTGTGTCGAGGCCTCGAAGAGTATACAGCTAAGTGTGTAGACCACCTGCAGTTGGGTGCATAGGTCGAAGACGTAAATATGCTGAAAGACTTAGATTAATAAAGAAGAGGTTTTGGCGAAGAATTGTAGATCTTTTTGTGTTTAGTATTTGTTGTTGTTCGTATCGTTATGTATGTTTTTCACTGAAATATGCGAAGAACTATAAGATATATTGTTATTTTTTAGATTTTATGGTTTTGATGCGATTCTGCGAAATTAATCATCTATGGGAAGTTATTATGCATGCAAAGCTATATGATCAATATAGAGCATAACTAAATACACAACGCCACTGCACAAATATCCCTTCAGTTTCAAAAGCCTGGTTCTGCAGCTTCCCATAACTGCGTCGAGTGAGACAATGATCTTCTTGTAGGTCATTGCTAAAAGGGCCAATAGTTGAGGGTTTTGTTGGTACGCAACACACTCTAAACTTGGGTCAAGCCCCCTTAGACCAAAAAATGGTTCCATTATCGAGACTAGGATCTGCTTAAAGGGATATGATTTTGTGTCCGATGAAGAAAGAACTCTAGGAGTGTGTCAAAAAATAAGAAATAACATTTATAGAAAAAGAGGACAAAAATCTGTGTTTATCTATTGAAGCTCGTTTGCAAAGATATATCTTCAAAGATGAATACGAGATATTCTTTGGTTCTTTCCACATTGAATTTCTTGAGTGGATATCTAAGTTAGCTGAGCATAAGAACTATTTCAAAGGCGATGAACCTAAGGAGTGGAACCTTGATTTGATACAATATCTCAAGAGAATCGATAATAGTATCTCAAGGGTTGTTGATTTCTAGATTGATAACATTTTGGGAGGATTTATCACTGAGTTTGTGATCGAAACAAATCGTGTCCTATAGCGAAGCTAAATGGATATTATTCATAGGACCACAAGGTAAGTTATTAAATTATTTGAAGCTCTGGTTTAAGATGTTATTATGTGAAAAAGGGATTCTGCGGATGTATTCAAATTAATGTTTAGGCAAAGAAGAAATAAGTCAGAACCAAGAGCTACGCGAAGTGGAAAATGATATATAATAGATCTGAAGAATTTTATTGAGGCTGACTATAGCCCTTTGTTAGGATCTAAGAACGAAGAATAAAGAAGTAACCCTAAAACCCTGCGATATTCCCCCACCCATCTTGAAGGTGCGTCGAGGTCAGGAGCTGAAAAGAATCATGGCATCTTTGTGATTCCCCATCCATCCACCCCCCTCACACCCCATTCCCCTCCCCATACTTCCCCTACACCTCCACATCCACCCCCCTCTCCACCTAGTCCCCCAAGAAGAAGAATGGCTCATGAAATTAAGCTACCTGTCTTTAGAGGACCGAGAATAGAGGACCCTAACTAGTTTTGGTTCATAGCTTATCTAGTATGGATGACAAGATAGATTAATAATGATGCTATAAAGAAGGCGGAAATCGTCACGTCACCAAGGGAGAGGGTGATGACATGGTATATGAAATATTACATGAGTAAGTTGAATGCTACGTTTAATGAAATTAAGAAAAAATTGGTAGTAGAGTTCAAGAAGCCAAAATCATAATCACAATGTATCACAAAGCTAAAAGAGATCAAGCAAGAACCAACTGAGTCTATGTGGGAATTGGATCAGCAGTTCAAGGTGTTGATCGGTCAAGTGAGCTTTGAGATACTACTGCAGCTGCATAAGGATGATTCATAACTGTGCTACTACCACATATTAGGTTACCATTATGCACCAGAAGATCACGACACAAGATGAAGCATTGGAGATTGTGACGAAGTTGGAAGCTTCGTCGGTTGGAGATACTCACACAGGATTACATCAGATACATAATCAGCTATCTACATTGACCCTAGAATTGCAATATCTAAAGAAGGGTAAATAGGTCAGACCAGAAAGATCACAAGTGTGGTGTATGCAATGTAAATAAGAAGGTCATTATAAGAATCAGTGCCCCGTATTCAGAGATTATATTACAAGTGAAGTGCCTAATCTAGTAAAACCAGGACTATGGTGTTATATTTTTAGGACGTGAGGTCAACATCATTCTAAATATTTCTATCTATTACATAAATATATACAGACCTCAAAGCAACTATTTTTTAACTTCCATAGATTAGTAGGTCACGATGAGAAAAATTTCCGAAGTTATGACTTAATGATGGAGCACACTATTAATAGTTATAGACTGCAATCCAAAGGACACACACATGAAGAGAAAGGCCAACATGCTAGTCGAGGAGGAGGAGGAGGAGGAGTTGGTCAAGGACATGGTCAAATTATATGTTACAACTATGGACATCTAGGATACTTTGTGAGAGACTTTTAGAACATGATGACAACTTACAATTATTGTAAGTCTTTTGATCTTGTCATAGAAGAATGTCCCTTCCTTATTGTGAAAATGCAGGAGAAAAGAAACCGGCAACTTGCAGCAAATGTCCAAATGATGACCACTGAGCCAAGAGAAGATCAACCATGCATCAACATTATAACAAGAAGCGGAACCGCGACTGGGAATGATAAGGCCAATGGGAAAAAGGAAGGTGAGGCTACATGGATAAGGAAGACTACTAAAAAAGCCCCTGCATTTGATATATTGAAGGAAAATCAAGCATTCATGGAGGAGATGCGAAGCTTTATGGATGATGGGGCCTCAACCTCTACTGCACAGTCAACTCAGAAGGATAATTGTGAGATAGTATCGGTTGCGACACAAGAGGTGGATTCAAATGTCTTGAAGTCTTTTATATAGGTTTGCATGAAGCTATTGAGGAATCAAAAGGTTTTGGAGGGATTACATGAACTGATAGACTCTTGTACTTTTAAGGAGGTACCATAGAGTGATATGTGTGCAATGAATAATCTACATAGAAAAAAAGAAGAGAATGTGGAAAGAAATGAGGCTTACAACATATATTGGAGAATATGACATGGACTGGGTTATCTTAGATCTAGGATTTGATGCTAATGTCTTGCCAAGACAGACTTGGGAATTGATGGGGAATCCGAAACTACAATAGTCTACTATTCAACTGAATATGAAAAATCAACAAAAAGTCTTACCCCTAGGAAGGTTGTCTAATGTCATAGTGGACATCAACATAGTGCGCACTTCCACTGACTTCGAAGTAATTGAGATAGTAGATGATATTGATCCTCACCTCACGTTTCTCGGACTGACTGAGTGTTTGCTAACATGGATATTATTAATTAGAAGAAAAGGTAAGTGATATTTGAAAGCAATAATATTAGGGTTATTGTTCCATTGGATCCATCAAAAAGGGTGAGGTATACAGAGCTTGTCAAAGAGGAACATAGTGTAGATGACGTTGATAATTTCAATTAGATCATAGCAAAGGAAGAAGATTGGATCAATCCCAATTCAGATGGAAAGCTAACTTGGGAGAAAGATAGTTGTTGTACCTCAGATTCAGAAGAGGAATTGGAGAATTGGTAGAACAGATTGCATGAAGTGTATACAAGGCGATGTGCAAGGATCAATAAGGTAGTGCGCTGCATGACAACTGAGGTATGCGATTTACCTTTATATGATGGTTTGGGTGATGTAAATACTTTCTTGACAGATTATGAAAGACGGGTACTATAATTTAAGAGACTCTTAGCACTGGATCAAGCACTGAGGGCTATGCTTGCTAGATGGTTGGGTATGCATAAGAAGAATATAGGAGATTGGCAGAAATGTAGGAGGTTGATATGGGTAAGATTTGGACAAGTAGAAACAAAGTTCACAGAAAAGTATGATGGCCAGAATGATCCTAGAGACTATAATGATTCATGAGAAGAATGGATGCACGAGCTCATCCATACCTTGGAAATCATCCAGTAAAACTAGTTTTTAGAAGCTGAACTTTGACATGTCACTTCTAGTTGGGCGGAGATGGTGGATGGATTTGAGATCACATTTAGGTTTGAATATGATTGTCCACATATAAATGCAGCTCTGAATATAGTTAAGTTAAGATTATTTTTTTTGAAAACGAAGTTCTAGTTATCTGGCAATCTGATTGGGTTGCATAGATCCGAAATGTGATACAATGTTATAATCTCACTACCAAAGAGGACGAAGATCCTTGCAACATTGATATCAAAGAGTCATAGGGACATCACGAAGTAAATGGACATAAGATAGAGATGCCTGATATAACGAAGCCATTGAAGATGAGGAAGGTGAATATAGGGTTAGAAGCTGAGTCAAAGTATGCAACCATAAGAGACTACTAGGATGAAGGCACTGTTAGCAAAATAACAGATTTGTTGCATGAATACCAGGATCCCGCTAAATTTTCAGACATGAAGGACATCATAGGGGTTTGGGAGTTATGAGGATTCCTCTGAAGATGCGAACCCTGTTAAGTAGAGGCCTTATAGACTGAACCCAAAGTATAAGGAAAAGGTAAAATAAGAATTGGACAAGATGTTAATGGAGGGGATAATTGAACTTGTCAAAGAGTTTGAATGGGTAAGTCCGATGGTAGTTCAGGAGAAGAAGGCGAAAGGGGAAATTAGAATTTGTGTGGACTTGAGGAAGTTGAATGATGAATTCCTGTATGATCCTTTCCCTACACCATTTATAGACGAAGTGTTGGATAATGTAGGAGGACAAGAGGCATACTCTTGGCAAAATATGTGGAGTTTAATTGGACTGACGATTGTCAGAGGGCTTTAAATGAATTGAAGGAAAAGTTGGTGTCAGCCCCAATCCTGAGGGGTCCAAACTGGGCCCTACCTTTCCACATCCACACTGATGCCTCGAACAAAGCCATAGGTGCAGCTTTAGGAAAAGTTGAGCAAAAACTTCCATATGCCATTTACTTTGTTAGCAAAAACTTGTCCAAAGCTGAGCTGAATTACACTGTAACCGAGAAAGAATTCTTGGCTGTGGTCCATGCACTAAACAAGTTCCGACATTATATTACTGGTTACCAGACCTTTGTACATACTGACCATGCTGCAATCAGATATTTAATGAATAAACCAGATGTGAATGCTCGTATTATTAGATGGTTACTTTTATTGCAGCAATTTGATTTGACCATTGTTGAAAAACCAGGTAGAGAAAATGTTGTTGCTGACTTTTTATCTAGATTGGATTTGTCTGCAGATGAGGATGGAACAGTGGATGACCAGATGCCCGATGAACGTCTGTTTTCTATTTCAGTACTCTCTCCATGGTTTGCTGATATAGCAAACTATCTTGTTTCAGCACAATTCCCTCCACACGTATCTTCCAGAGAGAAGAGCAGAATCATCAGAAAAAGTGCCTCATTTACTTGGATCGGGGGCAATCTGTTCAAGCTTGGCCCCGATCAGATCTTAAGGCGTTGTCTAAGGGAGGAGGAAGTCTTTGATATCCTCCTCACTTGTCATGATGGGCCTTGTGGAGGACATTTTGCAGCAAAGAGAACTGCCTTCAAAATCCTGCAGGCAGGCTACTATTGGCCCACACTTCATCAAGATGTCAGAAGATATGTCATTCAGTGTGACCAATGCCAAAGAATGGGGAAACCAACCCAAAGGGATGAGATGCCTCTCCAACCTCAAGTGACTCTTGAGCCATTTGAGAAGTGGGGCATGGACTTTGTGGGCCCAATCAACCCCTCTTCGAGGCAAAGGACTTACATCATTGTGTGTACTGACTATTTGACAAAGTGGGCAGAGACCAAAGCAATCAAAGCAGCAACAGAAGAAAAGGTGGCCGAGTTCCTAAGAGAAAACATCTTCTATAAGTTTGGCTATCCAAGAGAGCTGGTCACCGATCAAGGGAGCCAGTTCACCTCCAACCTGGTTGAAGATCTCCTAGCTCATCACAAGATCAAGCATAGGACTTCCACCCCTTATCACCCTCAAGCAAATGGGCAGGTGGAAGTCACCAATAGAGCATTAGAAGGGATCTTGACTAAGGTGGTGAGCAGTAGCAGAAAGGACTGGGTAGATCGCCTGGTTGAAGCCACATGGGATTACAACACCACCTGGAAGACCACCACCGGCTTCACACCGTATGAGCTGGTCTATGGGAAGAAAGCTTTGTTGTCCATTGAGTTTGAATAAAACACTTTGAGGATGGCAGCTCAGCTGGACCTAGATCTCAGCCATGCACAACAAGAAAGGCTACTGCAGCTGAATGGCCTGGATGAGCACCGAATGCAGGCCCCCCTTCACTCAGAAGTGGTTCAACTTCAGAGAAAGGTATGGCATGACCAACATCTCCATGACAAGCAATTTCAGCCGGGAGATTGGGCTTTGTTGTATGACTCCAGATACAAAGATTTCAAGGGGAAGCTGAGAACCAGATGGCTAGGACCATATGCAGTGGAGAAATTCCATGACAATGGATCTGTCCTCATTCGAACCATTGATGAGGAAGCCATTCCCATGCTTGTCAATGGGCATCGATTGAAGATCTACAGGAGACCTCTCTCAAGACAAGAGTTCATCAAAACTATGGAGAAATCTGTATTGGTCCTAGAGAGGGGTTCTGCCTCTGCTTCTGGCATACCCTGAGGGATATATATATATAAAAATATATATATATATATATAGATATATATATATATATATATATATATATATATATATATATATATATATATATATATATATAATAATAAAGATCCTTGGGTGAAAACCTCTCTGAGGCACCCAAGGCAGGTGGTAGGGGTGAAAACCTCATTGAGGCGCCCCTATTGTCTTTCAAAAAAAAAAAAAAAAAGAGAAAAGGTTTGAAAAAGATCCTTGAGTGAAAACCTCTCTGAGGCGCTCAGGGCAGATGGCACGGGTGAAAACCTCTTTGAGGTGCCCCTGTTATCTTTCAAGAAAAAAAAAAAAAAAAAAAAAAAAAAAAAAAAAGAAAAAAGAGAAAAAAACAATAAGCAAAATATGGTAAAATTGCATGCAGGTTGCAGATGTTCTATGGAGGAGAGGAAGCCTTCAACTCAAAGCCAAGGGTCCTTATGTTGCTGTCAAGAGACCTCACCAGCACCTCCTCCAAGGGTACCCATGTTTTTTCAAGGTATGTGCAATTTTATCATGGTTTGAATCTTCTACAGGAAGATGCAGTCTTTCTACAGGAAGATGCAGTCTTTCTACAGGAAGATGCAGTCTTTCTACAGGAAGGCGCGGATTGTCTACAGGAAAGTACAGACTTTCTACAGGAAGGCCGAACTTTCTACAGGAAGCTCTGTGTTCTACAGGAAACTTCCTGTAGGAGTTTGGGACGGCCCAGAATTCATCTTAAAAGGAGATTTAGCGACTATGGATTGGTTTGGATGCATGCAAGCCTCTGTTGGCACCCTTGCACATTGCTGTCACCTTGCTCCACCATCCTTGTCGACATGCGACCAAGTTCCCTACACCAACAAAGAAGATCAATGAGTTCTCGCGGGAAAAGCCATTTTCGAAGATAAACAAATGCTGAGATCTCATACCACAGGCATCAGAAGCTCCGGGAACGTGATTGAAAGGCCAGATCCTCCGTCGTGCAGCATGCACCCAAGGAGGAAGAACTGTTACGAGACACCTCGCGGGAATCCTGTAACAGTTCAACCTGCTCGAGTGGATACCATTCACAGCTCCGCCATCTGCAACGAAACGCGGGCGCATGCAACCAAAGCATCCACTCCATCGTTGGCAGCCTGTAACCACGAGCCTCCGGGTCTGTGTAAGTCGCATGCAGCAGGTAGATCCACTCACCATCGTCCAAGAACTGGAAAAATCGTGTGCAGCCACGCAGGTAAGTGTCTCAACCCTTCCTTCCATCAAATCGCATGAATTTTACTTTGAAATTGTTTGCACAGCGTAAAAGTGAATGGTTGAGCGGCCGTATGGCCAGTCGACTGGCCACGTCGGCTAGTTAAAGTGTAATTGGATGTTTGGGTGGCGGCCACGACAAAGAGAATGAGCGGCACGCACGTGAGAACACTCCCGTCGGAAGCATGAGTTTAACAGGAAAAGGCGGCGGCAAATCTGTGGGAATGGATGCGGCAGCAAGTGAATACGCAGGCGAATGATGGATGACGTCGCCCAACGGTCCGGCGGGGACAGCTCACCCCCCGCGCCATGGATTGCGCCGATTCAAAATCTAATCGGCTAGATCATGCGCATGCATTTATCAACCACCACTTCAAACTCGGGTGGCTATTCTGATCTCCTCTGCACTTTGATACGCCGAGCTGTTGGCTACCAGAACGCCGGTGAAGCACACCTCGAGCGCGGGCCAACTACAGTCCTCCCCGAGAATTGCGCACTGCTCCTACAGGAACACAGTTTCTACAGGAACGCAGTTCTACAGGAATGCAGTCTACAGGAACGCAGTCTCTACAGGAACGCAGTCTTCTACAGGGAAGCGGGTGCCTCACGGAAAAAAGGTGGCCAATTAAAGAGGTAACCCTAAACTCTTCATGCAACTGGTTAGTAAGAGTGGCAAGACCATCGTCCACAGTCTGGTCATAAAGATATTGGTGGAATTGTTGTTTGCTGTGCCTATGCTGTCGTTCTACAGGATGTCAGTATAAGTAGACTGTGTTGAATTTTGTGGATTATGTGCATGCTCTATCTTAATAGACCAAATCTCTTTTGCATTTGCCACCTTTAATTAAAACAACCGTGTTCATCATGCCGGGAGGGTTTATAAGACGGGAACCCACTGATTCAACCAAATTAAGGGAAAACCCAGCAGTGGTAGAGCTCTTCACCAGAGCACAATGGATGCCTTTTTGTGATAAGCTGCAGGGTTACGATGATGAAGTGGCCGAAGAATTCTTGCAGGCTCTGAAGCCTAAATCCCAGACACTGGCCACAGTGAACTTCAGAGGTCTGAGCCTCAAGCTCACCCCGCAACACATCAGCCGGATCACAGAACTTCCTATGGGTTTGCCGTGGGATAAGGAAGAAAGAAAGTTGAGCCAGCAGGCAAAGAAAGAATTCTTTCCACCTGAGGAAGAATTCTCGGAGGACAAAAATGGGGTGCGAAGAACGAGCCTGTTGCCACCTTGGAATGAAGTCAGTTTGCAAATCATGAAATATATCACCTGTGAAGGCCGTTTTAGCATCGTGTATGCATATCACTTTCGGCTGCTCACTAAATTGAGGCACCGAATTGACCTTCCTATAGAACAAAAACTGAGCATCCCTTATTACCTACTGCAGTCTCTAATGGACTGTGCCACAAAGCGGAAAGAGGGCATACCAGATCAGATAGCCCACCATGGGTTGATCAAGCTTCTTGTGGAGGATGCGCTGCATTCATATAAGGTTCCCCTCTCATGGGAATCCTTCCGGAATTTGACAAAAGATGGGGACATTAAAATGTTGATCGAAGAAACGGGTTCCTCCAGCGGTGAGGAACAAGAAGCAGTGGCCGAGGGACAGAGAGAAGAAGGCCAGAAGACCCCGACAACAGTACAGAAGAAAGGACAAAGGAAGAAGCATGAGAAAAAGGAGGACAAAGAAAAAGGTGGCACACCTATCTTGTCAGCAAGAGAAAAGAGGATGAAGAGCAGAATGGACAAAGCTGAGGTGGTCCACGTCAGCCCAAGTACCTCAACAGCACCTGCAACCAAAGCAAAAAGCAAACCTCAGGCAGGCAAGCAAGCAGAGGTGGAGACACCTGTGTCTACAGGAAAGCAGAAACAAGCTTCTACAGGAAGCCCGAAAACAAAAACAAAGGCTTCTACAGGAAGCTCGAAGATCATTGAGAAGCAGGCTTCTACAGGAAGCCCAAAAACAAAGACAAAGGCTTCTATAGGAAGCCCGAAAATCATTGAGAAACAGGCTTCTACAGGAAGCCCAAAAACAGAGACAAAGGCTTCTACATGAAGCCCGAAATTGCAGAAACAGGCTTCTACAAGAAGCCCCGAAAAGGCAAAACCCAAAGAGAAGAAGGTGGACATTCTAGCACGGGAGGCAGTAGCTGTATTAGCTGGACTCAGCATGCCACCTAAGCCAAAAGAAAAGAGGAAGAGGGAGACCCCTCTATACTTTAAAGCTCGAAGAAGTGTTAGGATAAAGACGGGCAAACCACAGCCTCAATCCAGCAGCCCGATCGTCATCGAAGATACACCTGCTTCTCCCAAGGAAAAGTCACCCTCCAGGATCACAGTCACCTACGAGAAGGGGAGTCCAAAGAAAAATACGTGGCAAGAAAGGTTAGACCTGTTGACTGAACAAACGCGGCTACAGGAAGCTGAAAATGTTCTACAGGATACTCTGGCCCGGCTACAAGAAACGGAAAAGAAGGAAGGAGAAGGACTCTCATCAACACCAAGGGAGGGTGAGGTAGAACCACCTGATGAGATAGAAAGAGAACATATACCAGAACCTAGCCCTTCACCTAATCTGAATTCATACTACACCTTTTTAGAGGTGGGCAAAATCATACCGCAGAAATTTACTGTGCCTCTATTTTTTGAACTAGAGAAAGAAAGATTTCGTTCCCACACATGGATGCAGATCGCCAAATCAAAGGGTGTGGTGGACATAGGCCCTTTACAAGAGCAACTCAAGGAGGTCAGGAGTGAATTCACCATGGCTAAACATGTGGCTAATTGCCAACGTGTGCTTCTACAGGAAGAAAATTAGAAGCTAAGATTGCAGCTACAGGAACTAAAGGCAGGGGCAGGAACATCCTCCAAGGACATCACAAATGAACAACAAAGCAAAAAGGAGCTGACCACCAGCCTTGAAGGGCCAATGACACTTCTACAGGAAGCAGAACATCAAACAAAAATTGAAGTGCAAGCCCTAAGATAACAGCTGCAACAAAAGGAAGCACAATTGGCCTGCATGGCCAGTTGGGCCATGGAGGCAATTCAGTGTAGAACACCTGCAAAATCCTATGGATTGTTCTTAAAAGATCAATGGTTGCAGTTCCAAATAAACACCCTGGCACAAAGAGGTATTTCACATATCCAGAGCCCACAACAATTTTCTGAGTTGTGCAGCACTAGTTCGTCAGAAGACAAAGCCAAATTAGCAGAGTTTTACCTCCACAATTTGGCTTTGCCTAATGAAGTCTCCTGGGATCCCAATATTGCTTTGGGGGATATGCAATTGATGGCGTTCACCTCATGGTTAAACCATGAGGATCAAAGAGCAGCTGAAGCAAAATCGGTCATGAACCGAGAAGTGAGCGAGCCACTGTTCATTCGACCAGAACTAGAGGATCCGGTGGCACTCATCTCAGCCCACCAACAGTTGGCTACAGATCCCACAGCTTCCTTGAGATTTATGGACCAACAGGCCCAAGCCATAGCTCACTTTGAAGACATGGAAAGGTTGTTGGGAGAAAATGCTGCCCAAGCATGTGCACCCAGATGGAATACCCTGGCACACAACTTGAAGATCCGAGAGTACCATACCCCCATTCGGATGAGGGAAGCTTTGGCAAGAGTTGAACTTTACAAGAAATCCATGCAAAGCCTCCAGGCCAGCTGGATTGGCCTTAAACTCAGCCCACCACTACTGCTAGGACTGACTGAAGGCAATACAGAGGAAGATGACAGTCAACAATGGGAAGAGGTGAACAGGAAAGCAGGGTTTCATATCCACAGAGAAGACACTACCACAGAGCCTTGGGATGCAAGGGAAGCAGTGAAAGCAATGAAGGATGAAGATTTGGACTAAGTTGCTCAAGGATGAGCAAATAGTTTAGCTGGGGGGTGAGATGGTGGGCTCCAGTATTGTAGCAATAATGCTACAACTCCTGGAGCTTCCTATCTCTAATTTTATCAACCCGGTAGTTCGTACAAACTTGGAAGCGACGGTGCTGTATGCACAAGTACTAGCTCTTGTTGCAGCTGTCACTTGGTCAGCTGGCACAAGTCCGCTAGGGCTCAAGCCAACTTCTATATGCTCACAGAAGAAGCTTTATGAATGATGGACGAAAGCTAACTCAAAGGAGACTAGTCTATTTGCAAAAAGAAACTGAAAGCCAACAAAGCATGAAAACCCTAGTAAACCCTAATTTGACTAGCTAGACCCTTACAATGCAAAACTGTGAATGAAACCACTACCAATAATGCCATTACTTGCAGTGAACTGAAATACATGCATCTAAGCTATTTGCATCTGAAAAGACATGTTTTTGTATTTTTTCATTAAGTGGTTGGATTTATTGTGATGATGCTTTTGATTAGGGTTTGGTTGTGCAGGAGCAGTTTGAATGGAAGGAAAGAATGGGCAAGGTCAGGATCGCTAGGGGAGGTCCCTGAGGGTCTCTAGCATTAGTCCACAGAAGTCTACCACGTTCGGATTCTCAGCAACCGAGTTTGCAGGCTTCTACAGGATGTCTGCAGGGGATCCTACAAGAAACTCAGGGATTTCTACAGGAAGTCTGTGCAATTCTACAGGATGTTTGACCGTGGAAGTTTTGGGAGATGGTGAAGTGTTGGAGTGGTGTGGGAGGATAGGTGAGATGGAGATGGAGCTGGTGATGGCTCAGGAGCAGAGAAGTCAGATGGAGGAAGAGTGCATGCAGTGGTTTGATGGCTTGGAAGGATGGGATCAACGAAAGGTTAAGTAAATGAAGCTACGTGGCAATAGATGAGTTGGAGGATAAATGAGCTGGACAGAGGCCGAGTGGGTGACTTGAGGAGAGATCAAGAAGAAGAAGAAGGAAGTGGAATGATATGGAGCAGCGTAAATGAAACAAATGACTTATGCACCAAAAACGAGAATTCATTAACCTATGATAACTGTGCCATGAAACCTATGAACAACAATGGAAAACCAAGAAAGGAAACTCGTGCATGGAAGTGGAATGTAGAAGTATGGTTCAATATCAAAAGTGCATGGATGGATCTTCAACGAAAATGTCTATGTTGCAGCTTGCATGGAAGTGAGAAGAACTGCGTTTCTTTTTGGTGGTTGGTTATGGACTGCACCCCAATCCCTAGCAGAGATGGCAGTGAGCTTTAACAACCTTTTTCTGGAGCTCCAATAAATTATAACTATCCTCCTATTGAATCTAAGCAACTAAAAGCAAATTCACCATGAACTAATCCTATTCAATCTCATGAAAAAGACTAAATTAACAGACTGTAAATTCAAATTGCATGTCAAAGTAAAGACTCAAAGTGCTGGAATGAAATGCAAATAACATTACAACACCGAGGAGATCTATTGCTCTCAGGTTGGGCCCTAACCTGAGAGCTATAGCTCCCTTAGAAACTCAGAATGAGATCAAAATCTGCCTGCCTTTATTCATAAACGAAAATCTGATGTCATGCCAAAACTGGCTTACAAAAGGAACAAACACCGAGTTGTAGCTCGTACTTCCAAATTATAAGAGTAATACAAAAGTTCAAAAAGCTTCTATCCAAGGCTACGGCCTCAGTATTTATGCAAAATGATCATCCAACAGGTGTCCTTGATTTGTGGAGCTCGGCTGTCCAACTGAAGGTTAAACTGCTGATCCTGTAGAACAGTTATAACTGCTGTTCCTGTAGAACAGTTGGCTGCCTCTAAGCTCGGTGGGGAGATTGATTGGAGCTCGGAGCTATGGTGGGAATCACGAGGAAGGTCCCCAAGACTGTGGACATCCTCTCCTAAAAACCAGCAGTGCCACCTCACTGTCTCCTTGTCTCCTTTCTCGTGGTCTTTGCTCCCTTTTAATGCCAAAACCTGAAATCATCATGTATTAGTCACGTAGATAGAATGCCTACCCTTCTTCTTACAAACAACACGAATAAACCAAGAAATGAATGCATAAGCAATAAAAAATGAATGGTTTGAGCAGAGCAAGTAGGCCAAATGAGCCCAAATTGTACCAAAAATTGGGGCTCATAAATGTTCATATATCATTCCCCACTGAAGTACTTGGTAAATAAGCCTATTTTAGGAGGGAATATTTTCAATGGTTGTTATTATTCCAATAATATGACTTCAATGTTATAGTGAAGCTAGGAAGATTGAATGCTGGGCTTTATCATCTATATAGGATAGAGACAAGAGAAGAACCTTGCTCGATGCACAACTATTTTTAATTAAAGTCGCAAATGATCACTTCACGGATATTATTCAATTTGTTTCCACAAGAATGGCACTCACGGAGTACACTACAAAGAAAAATAAGGAATTGGTGGTTAGAGCAGTTGATTTATCGCTGATTACGGGGCACTTTTATAAAATGGGGCCAGATGAAGTACTGTGTCGATACATCCCTGGATGTGAAATGCATAACATTCTAATGGAATCTCATGGATGACTCACAGGTGGGAATTATGTAGGAAAAGCCACCGTGTAGAATATTTTGACAGCCAGGTTATGGTGGCCTAAAGTGCATAAGGAAGAAAAATACTTTTGTCAAGCATGTGATGTATGTCAAAGGACATGAAAGCCATCTGGTGAGCTCTAGTATTGTAGCAATAATGCTACAACTCCTGGGGCTTCCTGTCTCTCATTTTATCAACCTGGTAGTTCGTACAAACATGGAAGCGACGGTGCTATATGCACAAGTACTAGCTCTTGTCGCAGCTGTCACTTGGTCAGCTGGCACAAGTCCGCTAGGGCTCAAGCCAACTTCTATAGGCTCTCAGAAGAAGCTTGCTAATTGATGGACGAAAGCTATTCTCAAAGGAAAACTACTCTACTTGACAAAATGGACTGAAAGCAAATCAAAGCATGTAAACCTAGGAAACCCTAATTTAACTAGTCTAACCTCTACAATGCAAAGAATGTGAATGAAACTTCTACCAATGCTACTGTTACCTCTAATAAGTGCAAATGCATGGATCTAAACTACTTGCATCATGAAAGATATGTTTTTGTATTTTTCCTTTAAGTGTGTGGAATGATTGTGATCTTGTGCTAACTAGGGTTTGGTTGTGCAGATGGGATGGAGAAGGAAGGAAAGCGTGGGACAGGTTGGGGAGGCTAGGAGAGGTCCCTAGGGATCCTTAGCATCCATCCACAGAGGTTCCTCACATTCAGAAGCTCGGCAACCGAGTGAGTGGCCTCCTACAGGAAGTCTGCAGGGGATCCTACAGGATACTCTGGTTTCTACAGGATGTCTACCAACAGCTACAGGATGACCTACCGTGAGTGTTTGGCGTGATGGAAGGGTGATGAAATGGTAGGGGGAGATGTGTAAGGTAGGAATGAGGCTGGTGATGGCTGTAGAAGTGGAGGAATAGGATAGGGAGTGAATGTAGGGAGTAGGTTGGAAGATAGAGGGCTAGGTCAACGAAAGGGCTAGAGAATGGAAGTACGTGAGGAGTGAAAGACTTTGGGAGATAACAGAGCGGAGCAGAGGTCAAAGATGTGTTTGAATGCGTGATCAAGATGGAGGACGAAGTAATGGAACGAGAGAAAGCAGTGTAAATGGAACAAATGCTTGTGACTATCACCAAACCGAAAATGCATTAACTTAGACTACCTGTGCTTATAAATTCAATGAACAGCAATCTAAACGCGAAGGAGAATGTGCATGAAGCTGTGGTAAAGGAGTGTGGTGCAGGTGTGAATCATGTGGAAGCATCTAACATAACGTGACTGTGTTTGCAGCAATCATGGAATAAAGAAATGCGTATTTTTGGTGGTTAGTCATGGACTGCACTCCAATCCCAGATGAGATGGCAGTGAGCCTTAACAACCTTTTTGTTGGAGCTCCAATAGATTGTATCTATCCTCTTCTAACCTAAGCAACTGTAAACCAATTCACCATAAGCAAATCCTATCTAAACTCATGAAAACAACTAAATTAGCACCCTGTAATTCGAATTGCATGTGAAAATGAAAACTCAAAGTGCTGAAACGAAATGGAAACAACACGACAGCAGAGGGGATCTATGGCTCTCAGGTTGGGCCCTAACCTGAGAGCTATAGTCTCCTTAAGAAAACTCAAAGCTAGATCAAAATCTTCCTTCTTTATTCATAATCTGATGTTATGCCAAATTGGCTTACAAAAAGGAACAAAAACTGAGCTCTAGCTCGTACTTTCCAATTACAAGAGTAATGCCAAGGTTCAAAAAGCTTCTCTACAAGGCTACGGCCTCAGTATTTATGCAAAAATGACTATCCAACAGGTGTCCTTGATTTTAGGAGCTCGGCTGTCCAACTAGAGTTCAACTGCAGATCCTGTAGGACGGTCATAACTGCTGTTCCTGTAGAGCAGTTTATAACTGTTGTTCCTGTAGAACAGCTGGCTGCTTCTAAGCTCGGAGGGAAGATGGATTGGAGCTCGGAGTTCTTGGTGGGAATCACGAGGAATGTCCCCAAGACCGTGGACATCCTCTCCTAAAAACCAGCAGTGCCACCTCATTGCCTCCTTGTCTCCTTTTCACGTGGTCTTTTCTCCCTTTTAATGCAAAAAAACCTGAAATCATAATGCATTAGTCACGTAGATAAAGTGTCTACCCTTATTCCTACAAACAACACGAATAAACTAAGAAATGCATGCATAAGCAGTAAAAAGTGAATGGTTTGAGCAAATAGAATAGGCCAAAATGAGCCCGAATTGTACCAAAATTGGGGCTCATCATCACCCCCCAGCTGAACCATTTGCTCATCCTTGAGCAACTTAGTCAAGATCCTCATCCTTCATGGCTTTCACTGCTCCCCTTACAACCCAAGCTTCTGTGGTGATGTCTTCTTGGTCGATATGAAACCCTGCTGTGTTTTCCACTTTTTCCCATTGTGCCTGGTCATCCTTTCCTGTACTTCCTTCAGCCAATCCTAGCAGCAATGGAGGGCTGAGTTTAAGGCCAATCCAGCTGGCCTGAAGTCTTTGCACGGATTTCTTGTAAAGGTTCACTCTTGCCAATGCTTCCCTCATTCTGGTCGGGGTATGGTATTCCCGGATCTTCAAACTATGTGCCAAGGCATGCCACCTACGTGCACAAGCCTGGGCAGCAGTTTCTCCCAATAATCTTTCCATGTCTTCAAAGTGGGATATTGCTTGGGCTTGCTGGTCCATAAATCTCAAGGAAGCTGTGGGATCATTGGATAACTGTTGGCGGGCTGAGATGAGGGCAACCGGATCCTCTGGTTCTGCCCGAATGTACAGTGGCTCACTCACTTCTCGGCTCATGACCGATTTTTCTTCAGTGGCTCTCTAATCCTCATGATTCAGCCATGAAGCAAAAGCCATCAACTGCAGATCGCCCAAGGCGATATTGGGATCCCAAGAGACTTCATTGGGCAAAACCAGATTGTGGATGTAGAATTCTGCTAGCTTGGCTTTGTCCTCTGCTGAGCTAGTATTGCATATTTCAGCAAATTGTTGTGGGTTATGGATTTGCTCAATACCTCTTTGTGCTAGTGTGTTTATCTGGAACTGTAGCCACTGATCCTTTAAGTACAACCCATAAGACTTTGCAGGATGTCTGCACTGCAGGGCCTCCATGGCCCAACTGGCCATGCAAGCCAATTGTGTTTCCTTTTGTTGCAGCTGTTCCTTTAAGGCTTGCACTTCAATTCTTATCTGTTGTTCTTCTTCCTGTAGAAGTGTCTTTGGCCCTTCAAGATTGGTGGTCAGCTCCTTCTTGCCTTCTTGTTCATTTGTGATGCCCTTGGAGGATGTTTCTGCCCCTGCCTTGAGTTCTTGTAGCTGCAACCTTAACTTCTGGTTTTCTTCCTGTAGAAGTGCCTGCTGGCAACTAGCCACCTGTTTGGCCATGGTGAACTCGCTCCTGACCTCCCTGAGCTGATCTTGTAGAGGGCCTATGTCCCCCACCCCCTTTGATTTGGCAATTTGCATCCATGTATGGGAGCGAACTCTTTCTTTCTCTAATTCAAAGAATAGGGGTACAGTAAATTTTTGTGGGATGATCTTGCCCGCCTCCAAGAAGGTATAATATGAATTCAGATTGGGCGAAGGGCTAGGTTTGGGTATATGTTCTCTTGCTGTTTCTTCAGGTAGTTCTGCCTCATCCGCCCTTGGTGATGAGGGTCCTCCTTCTTCTCTTTGTTCGGTTTCCTGTATTCGAGCCAAGGTATCCTGTAGGACGTTTTCAGCTTCCTGTAGCCTGGTTTTCTCGTCCTACATGTCCACTCGGTCTTACCATGTGCTCTTCTTCGGGCTTCCCTTTTCGTAGGTAACTGTGACCTTTGAGGGGGATTTTTCTTTGGGAGAAGCAGGGGTGTCCTCAATGACAATTGGGCTGCTGGACTGCTGCTGTGGTTTCCCTGTTTTTATCCGAACACTTCTCCGTGCTTTGAAGTAGAGAGGAGGGTCCCTCTTCCTCTTTCCTTTTGGCTTAGGTGGCGTACTGAGGCCAGCTAATACAGCCGCTGCCTCTCTGGCTAAAACATCCACCTTCTGCTTCTCAGATTTTGGTTTTGCATAGCTTCCTGTAGAAGCCTGTTTTTGCACTTTTGTGCTTCCTGTAGAAGCTGTTATCAGGCTTCCTGTAGAAGCCTTGGTCTTTGATTTTGGGCTTCCTATAGAAGCCTGCTTCTCACTGATCTTCGGGGTTCCTGTAGAAGCCTTTGTTTTTGTTTTTGGGCTTCCTGTAGGAGCCTGTTTTTCACTGATTTTTGGGCTTCCTGTAGAAGCTCGCTTCTCCTTTCCTGTAGTGGCAGGTGTCTTTACTTTTACTTGCTTTGCTGCAGGGGTTTGATCCTTTTGTTTGCTTGTGAGTGCTGAAGAGGTAATTGGGCTGACATGGCCTGCCCCAACTTTGTCTCTTCTGCTTTTTGACCTTATTTCTCTTGCTGACAGGATGGGGGAGTCAGCTTTTTCTTCAGCCTTCTTTTCCTCAGCCACCGCTTCCTTGTCTTCAGTGCTGGAGGAGCCACTATCTTCGATCAACATTTTAATGTCCCCATCTCGTGTTAGATTCCTAAATGACTCCCAGGAGAGGGGAACTTTATATGAGTGCAGTGCATCCTCCACAAGCAATTTTATTAACCCATGATGGGCTATCTGATCAGGGATGCCCTGTCTTAGCTTTGTAGCACACTCCATTAGGGACTGCAGGAGATAATAAGGGATGCTTAGTTTTTGCTCTACAGGAAGGTCAATTCTGTGCCTTAACTCAGTGAGGAGCCGGAAGTGATATGCATATACGATACTGAACCGGCCTTCACAAGTAATATATTTCATAATGTGCAAACTGACTTCGTTCCATGGTGGTGACAGGCTGGTCCTCCTCACCCCGTTTTTATCCTCAGAGAATTCTTCCTCAGGTGGGAAGAACTCCTTCTTGGCTTGCTGACTCAGCTTTCTCTCGTCTTTGTCCCACGGCAGGCCCATAGGAAGTTCTGTGATCCGACTGAGGTGTTCTGGGGTGAGTTTGAGGCTTAGACCTCTGAAGGTTACTGTGGCCAGTGTCTGGGACTTAGGCTGCAGAGCCTGCAAGAATTCCTCAGCTACTTCATCATCGTAGCCCTGTAGCTTATCACAAAAAGGCATCCATTGTGCTCTGGTGAAGAGCTCAACCACTGCCGGGTTTCTCCTTAATGTATTTGAATCAATGGGCTCTCGTCTTATAAACCCACCCGGCATGATGGACATGGGGGTTTTGACTAAAGGTGACAAATGCAAAGGAGATTCGGTCTATTCCAGGCAGAGCATGCATACAATTCACAAAACACAGTCTAATGATACTGCTATCCTGTAGAAGCGATAGTATAGGCACATCAATCCGATATTTTTATGACCAGACTATGAATAATGATCTTGCCACCTTTGAAAGCCAATTGCGGAAGGAGTTTCAGGGTTACCTTTTTTTGCTGCCACCTTTTCTTACGTGAGGAATTCCTCTTCCTGTAGAACCACGTTCATGTAGAGACTGCTTCCTGTAGGACTGCGTTCCTGTAGAAGCCACGCGCAATTGTCGGGGAGGACTGTAGTTGGCCGCGCTCACTGTGTGCTTGACCAGCATTCTGGTAGCCAACAACTCGGCGTATCAAAATGCAGAAGAAATCAGAATGGCTGGCCGAGTTGAAGTGTTGGATGATAAATGCGTGCGGTTGATTTAGCCGATTGGATTTTGAAACGGCGCAAACCATGGCGCGGGGGATGAGCTGTCCCCGTGGACCGTTGGGCGACGTCATCCATCCTCCGCCTGCGTTCTCACTCACTGCTGCATTCATTTCCTCAGATTTGTCGCCGCCTTTCCTGTTAAACTCATGCTTCTGACGAGAGTGCTCCCACGTGCATGCCGTTCATTCTCTTTGTCATGTCGGCCACCCAATCACCCAATTACACTTTAACTAGCCGACGTGGCCAGTCGACTGGCCATACGGCCGCTCAACCATTCAATTTTACGCTTTGCAAACAAATTCAAAGTTAGATTCATGCGATTTGATGGAATGAAGGGGAAGACACTTACCTGCGTGCGGCTGCACACGATTTTTCAGTTTTTGGACGACGGGGAGCGGATCTACCTGCTGCATGTGGCGTACACAGACCCGGAAGCTCGTGGTAACCGGATGCCAACGCTGGAGTGGACGGATTTGCTTGCATGCGCCCGCGTTTCATCTCAGATGACGGTGCTGTGAATGGCATCCACTTGAGCAGGTTGAACTGTTACAGGATCCCCGCGAGGGGTCTCGTAACAGTCCTTTCTCCTTGGGTGCATGCTGCACGATGGTGGTTCTGATCACGATCCCGGAGCTCTTGATGCCTGTGGTATGAGATCCCATCATTTTTCTATTTGGAAATGGCTTTCTCATGAGAACTCATCGCTTTCCTTTGTTTGTGCAGGGACTTGGCCGCATGTCGACACAGGTGGTGGAGCATGGTGACAGCAACGTGCAAGGATGCTTAACAGAGGCTTGCATGCATCCAAACCAAGCCATGGTCGCGAAATCTCCTTTTACGACGAATTCTGGCCGCCCAAAACTCCTACAGGAAGTTTCCTGTAGACACAGAGCTTCCTGTAGAAAGTTCGGCCTTCCTGTAGAGAGTCTGCACTTTCCTGTAGAGAATCCGTGCCTTCCTGTAGAAAAACTGTGCCTTCCTGTAGAAAGACAGCAGTTTCCTGTAGAAGATTCAAACCATGATAAAATTGCACATACCTTGAAAAACATAAGCATTCTTGGAGGAGGAGCTTGTGAGGTGTCCTGGCTGCATGAGAAGGACCTTTGACTTTGACTTGAGAGGCTTCCTCTCCTCCATAGAACACCTGCAATCTGCATGCAAATTTCACATAATAGCTTATTGATCTTGTTTTTTTTTTCTTTTTTCTTTTTTTGTGTTTTTTTTTTTTTTTTTTTTTGAAAGATAGCAGGGGCGCCTCAATGAGGTTTTCAGCCTTACCACCTGCCTTAAGCACCTCAGAGAGGTTTTCACTCAAGGATCTTTATTTCTTTTTTTCTCTTTTTTTTTGAAAGATAGCAGGGGCGCCTCAGATGAGGTTTTCACCCCTACCACCTGCCTTGGGCGCCTTAGGAAGGTTTTCACCCAAGGATCTTTATTATTTTTTCTCTTTTTTTTTTTTTTTTTTTTAGATTCTTCAGGGTGTGCCCAAAGCAGGGGCAGGACCCTTCTCTATGACCAATACTGCTTTCTCCATAGTTTTGATGAACTCTTGTCTGGAGGGAGGCCTCCTGTAGATCTTCAATCGATGCCCGTTGACAAGCATGGGGATGGCTTCCTCATCAATGGTCCGGATAAGAACAGATCCATTGTCATGACATTTTTCCACTGAATATGGCCCTAGCCATCTGGTTCTCAGCTTCCCCTGGAAATCTTTGTATCTGGAATCATACAACAAAGCCCAATCTCCCGGCTGAAATTGCTTGTCATGGAGATGCTGGTCATGCCACACCTTCCTCTGAAGTTGAACCACTTCTGAGTGAAGGAGGGCCTGCATGCGGTGCTCATCCAGTCCATTCAGCTGCAATAGCCTTTCTTGTTGTGCATGGCTGAGATCTAGATCCAGCTGAGCTGCCATCCTCAAAGTGTTATACTCAAACTCAATGGACAGCAAAGCTTTCTTCCCATAGACCAGCTCATAAGGTGTGAAGCCGGTGGTGGTCTTCCAAGTGGTGTTGTAAGCCCATGTGGCTTCAACCAGGCGATCTGCCCAGTCCTTTCTGCTGCTGCTCACCACTTTAGTCAAGATCCCTTCTAATGCTCTATTGGTGACTTCCACCTGCCCATTTGCTTGAGGATGATAGGGAGTGGAAGTTCTATGCTTGATCTTGTGATGAGCTAGGAGATCTTCAACCAGGTGGGAGGTGAACTGGCTCCCTTGATCGGTGACCAGCTCTCTTGGATAGCCAAACTTATAGAAGATGTTCTCTCTTAGGAACTCGGCCACTTTTTCTTCTGTTGCTGCTTTGATTGCTTTGGTCTCTGCCCACTTCGTCAGGTAGTCAGTGCACACAATGATGTAGGATCTTTGACTCGAAGAGGGATTGATTGGACCCACAAAGTCCATGCCCCACTTCTCAAATGGCTCAAGAGTCACTTGAGGTTGGAGAGGCATCTCATCCCTTTGGGTCGGTTTCCCCATTCTTTGGCATTGGTCACACTGGCTAACATATCTTCTGACATCTTGATGAAGTGTGGGCCAATAGTAGCCTGCCTGCAGGATCTTGAAGGCAGTTCTCTTTGCTGCAAAATGTCCTCCACAAGGCCCATCATGACAGGTGAGGAGGATGTCAAAGACTTTCTCCTCCCTTACACAACGCCTTAAGATCTGATCGGGGCCAAGCTTGAACAGATTGCCCCCAATCCATGTAAATGAGGCACTCTTTCTGATGATTTTGCTCTTCTCTTTTGAAGAGAGGTGTGGAGGGAACTGAGCTGAAACAAGGTAGTTTGCTATATCAGCAAACCATGGAGAGAGTACTGAGATAGCAAACAGATGCTCATCAGGCATCTGGTCATCCACCGTCCCATCTTCATCTGCAGACAAATCCAATCTAGACAAGAAGTCAGCAACAACATTTTCTCTCCCTGGTTTATCAACAATGGTTAGATCAAACTGCTGCAATAAAAGTAACCATCTAATAATACGAGCATTCACATCTGGTTTATTCATCAAATATCTAATAGCAGCATGGTCAGTATGTACAAAAGTCTGGTAACCAGTAATATAATGTCGGAACTTGTTCAGTGCATGGACCACAGCTAAGAATTCCTTCTCGGTTACAGTGTAATTCAGCTCTGCTTTGGACAAGTTTTTGCTAACGAAGTAAATGGCATATGGAAGTTTTTGCTCAACTTGTCCTAAGGCTGCACCTATGGCTTTGTTCGAGGCATCAGTGTGGATGTGGAAAGGTAGGGCCCAGTTTGGACCTCTCAGGATTGGAGCTGACACTAACTTGTCTTTTAATTCATTCAAACTCTTCTGACAATCGTCAGTCCAATTAAACTCCACATCTTTTGCCAACAGACCGAACAATGGCGAGGCTAGCTTGCTGAAATCTTTAATGAATCTTCGGTAATATCCTGCTAATCCCAAGAAACTCCTAACATCCCTTACCTTTTGTGGAGGTGGAACCTTTTTGATTAGAGCGATTTTGTTAGGATCCACCTGTAACCCTTGGCGAGAGATGGTATGGCCTAGCACAGTCCCTTCAGTCATTGGGAATTCACATTTTTCAGGGCTAAGGGACAAGTTCATCTCAATGCACTTGGTTAGGACCTTTCCCAAGTTGGAAAATGCTTCCCGGAAGTTAGCCCCATAAGGAGTAAAGTCATCCATATAGATTTCTACTGCATCATGGACCAACTCCGAGAAGATGCTCAAGACAGCTCTCTGGAAGGTAGCAGGAGCATTGCATAGCCCAAAGGGAAGGACACGGTAGGCAAAGGTACCCCAAGGACAAGTGAAGGTGGTCTTATCTTGGTCTTCCGGGCTGATTTGAATCTGGTTGTACCCGCTAAACCCATCCAGGAAAGAGAAGAACTTCTTTCCTGCCAGTCCATCCAACACTTGATCTATGAAAGGCAGAGGGAAATGGTCTTTCTTAGTAGCTTTGTTCAGCTCTCAGTAGTCTACACAGATTCTCCATTTCCCATTTTTCTTGGGAACCAAAACCAGAGGGGACACCCATTCACTATCTGAGATGGGGTAGATGAATCCAGCATCCAACAGTTTCTGCAATTCTTCCTTGACAATGTCCTTAAGGGCTGGATTCATTCTCCTCTGGGGTTGCCTAACTGGTTTACAATCCTCTTTGATGTATATATGATGGGTACAGACCGAGGGATGGACTCCTTTCATCTCCTTATAGCTCCAAGCAAAAGCATCTAAGTGGCTGGCCAATAGGCTACACAACTCCTTCTCCTGGGAAGGAGATAGGGAGGACCTGATCTTTAATGCTCTCTCAGGGCCGAACTCCACACTTTTGACTCTGGGGGTGACAGGGCTGGTTGTACAAAGGTCCACTAAGGTGCTAGCTTGGGCATCCTCCACCAACTTCTCTAAAGATAGTGCACTGGAAGGTGGATTCTGGATCAAGGTCTCAATCAACTCATCCTCGGTAGGAGGGTCTCTTCTAGTGGTATCTAGGGTGCACAGAGGTGCAGAGTACACCTCGTCTTCCTCTCCTTCTTCTAGCCAAAGTGGTAAGTCGTGCTCTAAGGAGGGTTGGGCAGGAGGGTATAGGACTAGCTGCTTGGACATGGGACCATTTTTGATGGTCATATTTCCTGCCCTACAACTTATGTAAGCATCTGCAGTAGCTAACCAAGGCCTTCCCAAAATGAGAGGGTATCCAGTAAGCTTTGCCTTTGGTTGCAGAACCAGGAAGTCTGCAGGGTATTCCCAAGAGTCAATAGAGACCAGGACATCCTCCACAATCCCTTCGGGAATCACGGTGGAGCGATCTGCTAATTGCAGTACTGTAGAGGTCTTCCTCAAGGAACCCTGGAGATTGAGTTTTTGCATGGTATCCCTGGTCATCACATTGATGGCCGCCCCCAGATCAATCAATCTAGGTACTTTGGGCAGATGACTTGTCCTAGCATAAGGTCAGACAGTTGTCCTATGACATTGATAGTTGAGGCATCTTTCTTCCGTCTGCCTGGGTGTTTGAAACACTTCTCCTTAACTAGCTTGTTATATATCGGCACATCCTTGATGGCTTGGAGAAGAGGGATTTTTACACACAACTGCTTGAGCTCACCCAACAGCTCATCTTCTTCGGGGTTAGGTTGTGTGGCGGCTGTTAATCTCTCAGGAAAGGGTGGAATAGCTTTTGGTTTACTTTCCTGTAGATCTTCCTCATCCTCAGGGGGAGGAGGTTGGTGATCTGGTAGAGTCTTTCCAGATCGAAGGTTGATCTCCTGGATCTCCACAGCATAGGTAGGACATGATGTTTCCCCAGTGTATACATGCTGGGCCTGTCTATTGTTGGGGTTCGGGTTCGGTTGAGCAGGCATTTGAGGTTGCCTTGGAGGAGCAGGAGGTAAAGGTTGAGGTTGAGCTGGTGGTGAAGGCAAAATGGCAGGAGGAGTGTTGTATTGGGGCCTCCACCCCGACTGAGGAGCACTCCATTGAGGCTGCGACTAGGTATGTGAGTGATATGGATGAGAAGTAGGTTGAGTAGGGTACTGAGGTGGATAAGACCATGGAGGAGGCATGGACCAAGAAGGATGAGTAGGGGGGCCCCAGGAAGGCATGGGAGTCGAGTGGTTGGGGTTGTAATAAGCTTGAGATGCCCCTTGCATCCCCTGCTGATAAGGTCTAGATCCTTGAGGCCTCCTTTGGTTGATGAAGTAGAGAGGTTCAGTGGGGGCTTCGGTTCCTTGGTACATGGCTTTAAACCCAGGTAAGGTTGGACACTGATTTGTTGGGTGGTCCTCCTCACAAACGAAACACACTTCAACCGAATGCAATGGACATTCGTTCTTAGGGTGTCTTCTGGTGCACCTAGGACAGAAGACAGCCAAGGCTCTCTCAGCTTCTTCTTTCTTCTGCTGGATCCTGAATGTGTCCAGCTGCATGGCAATGGTCTGTCTCACCTCACTCTTAAGATCTTCTAATTGGTTTGTAAACTCATGTTTGGAGAAAGGGACACCAGTGGAGAGGAGATTTCCTCTACCTCGTTTTCTAGCTGCCCTGGAATGATTTCGAAACATAGTCTTGATGTCCTCATAAGGCAGTTGGTAAATGTCCCCCCCAGCTAACATGTGAAGGGTGTCTAAGAGATCTTCAGGGACTCCTCGGAGTAGAACCAACTTGAGGGATTCAGGGTCAAGTGTGCACCTGGCCCGTTTATAGCTAAGTTGGAACCTCTCCTCATAATCCTCTAAAGACTCATCATTCCCCATGGTCATTCAAAAGATCTCTCCCTTGGTTTCCTTGGACCTACAATAATCCCTATACTTGGTATTGAAGGCTTGCTGCATCTGAGCCCAGGTAGCGATGCTATTCCCAGGTAATCCCATGAACCAGCGTAGTGCTGCATCCTTAAGAGTGGAAGGGAAAAGCTTAAGCTTTTGCTCATCTTCAGTATAGTCATAGGTTCTACAAAGGACAACAAACTCAAACAAGAAGGTATCAGGATCCTCAGTGGTCAGTCCATGGAAGTGAGGCAAGGCGGAGGGGCTAATGTTTTTCATTTTCATATCTCCATTGGTCTCTCGGATGGGGAAAGCTCCTTCTATTCTCTCATCTTCTCTCCTATTATCAGCCATGGCTTCAGATGGAGTGGTTTCTAACTCTTCTTCTTCTATAGGGTCTTGGTATATCTCAGGATGTTCACCTATAGGTTCCTCTGGGTCACTGTCACCAAAGAAGAGAGAAGGGTGACTTAGTGATGCGGTGGGGGTGTTGGGTAGGAATTTGCCTGATTTATCTCGGTTCCTACGAGGCATGAAATGGAAAGGACTTTTCTTTTTTGAGTGCTTTTGTTTTTTTTCTTTGGTACCTGCAAAACTGAAACAAAGTGATCTACAACTAACTATATTGCTCAAATGAAATTGCGGAATCGGAAAGTTAATCTAGGAAAGCAAGAAATGTTAATCTAGGAAAGCAGGAAATGCTAATCTATGAAAGCAGGAAATGCTAATCTAGGAAAGCAGGAAATGCTAATCTAGGAAAGCAGGAAATGCTAATCTAGGAAAGCAGGAAATGCTAAGCTACTTTTGCAGAATGGAAATGAAATAAACTACTGAGCAGAAGTAAGAGTACGAAAGTAGAAGAAAAGCAACAATTACTAATACTCTGACACTTCCCCGGCAATGGCGCCAAAAAGATGGTGAGCTCCAGTATTGTAGCAATAATGCTACAACTCCTGGGGCTTCCTGTCTCTCATTTTATCAACCCGGTAGTTCGTACAAACTTGGAAGCGACGGTGCTATATGCACAAGTACTAGCTCTTGTCGCAGCTGTCACTTGGTCAGCTGGCACAAGTCCGCTAGGGCTCAAGCCAACTTCTATAGGCTCTCAGAAGAAGCTTGATAATTGATGGACGAAAGCTATTCTCAAAGGAAAACTACTCTACTTGACAAAATGGACTGAAAGCAAATCAAAGCATGTAAACCTAGGAAACCCTAATTTAACTAGTCTAACCTCTACAATGCAAAGAATGTGAATGAAACTTCTACCAATGCTGTTGTTACCTCTAATAAGTGCAAATGCATGGATCTAAACTACTTGCATCATGAAAGATATGTTTTTGTATTTTTCCTTTAAGTGTGTGGAATGATTGTGATCTTGTGCTAACTAGGGTTTGGTTGTGCAGATGGGATGGAGAAGGAAGGAAAGCGTGGGACAGGTTGTGGAGGCTAGGAGAGGTCCCTGGGGATCCTTAGCATCCATCCACAGAGGTTCCTCACATTCAGAAGCTCGGCAACCGAGTGAGTGGCCTCCTACAGGAAGTCTGCAGGGGATCCTATAGGATACTCTGGTTTCTACAGGATGTCTACCAACAGCTACATGATGACCTACCGTGAGTGTTTGGCGTGATGGAAGGGTGATGAAATGGTAGGGGGAGATGTGTAAGGTAGGAATGAGGCTGGTGATGGCTGTAGAAGTGGAGGAATAGGATAGGGAGTGAATGTAGGGAGTAGGTTGGAAGATAGAGGGCTAGGTCAACGAAAGGGCTAGAGAATGGAAGTACGTGAGGAGTGAAAGACTTTGGGAGATAACAGAGCGGAGCAAAGGTCAAAGATGTGTTTGCATGTGTGATCAAGATGGAGGACGAAGTAATGGAACGAGAGAAAGCAGTGTAAATGGAACAAATGCTTGTGACTATCACCAAACCGAAAATGCATTAACTTAGACTACCTGTGCTTATAAATTCAATGAACAGCAATCTAAACGCGAAGGAGAATGTGCATGAAGCTGTGGTAAAGGAGTGTGGTGCAGGTGTGAATCATGTGGAAGCATCTAACATAACGTGACTGTGTTTGCAGCAATCATGGAATAAAGAAATGCGTATTTTTGGTGGTTAGTCATGGACTGCACTCCAATCCCAGATGACATGGCAGTGAGCCTTAACAACCTTTTTGTTGGAGCTCCAATAGATTGTATCTATCCTCTTCTAACCTAAGCAACTGTAAACCAATTCACCATAAGCAAATCCTATCTAAACTCATGAAAACAACTAAATTAGCACCCTGTAATTCGAATTGCATGTGAAAATGAAAACTCAAAGTGCTGAAACGAAATGGAAACAACACTACAGCAGAGGGGATCTATGGCTCTCAGGTTGGGCCCTAACTTGAGAGCTATAGTCTCCTTAAGAAAACTCAAAGCTAGATCAAAATCTGCCTTCTTTATTCATAATCTGATGTTATGCCAAATTGGCTTACAAAAAGGAACAAAAACTGAGCTCTAGCTCGTACTTTCCAATTACAAGAGTAATGCCAAGGTTCAAAAAGCTTCTCTACAAGGCTACAGCCTCAATATTTATGCAAAAACGACTATCCAACAGGTGTCCTTGATTTTAGGAGCTCGGCTGTCCAACCAGAGTTCAACTGCAGATCCTGTAGGACGGTCATAACTGCTGTTCCTGTAGAGCAGTTTATAACTGCTGTTCCTGTAGAACAGCTGGCTGCTTCTAAGCTCGGAGGGAAGATGGATTGGAGCTCGGAGTTCTTGGTGGGAATCACGAGGAATGTCCCCAAGACCGTGGACATCCTCTCCTAAAAACCATCAGTGCCACCTCATTGCCTCCTTGTCTCCTTTTCACGTGGTCTTTTCTCCCTTTTAATGCAAAAAAACCTGAAATCATAATGCATTAGTCACGTAGATAAAGTGTCTACCCTTATTCCTACAAACAACACGAATAAACTAAGAAATGCATGCATAAGCAGTAAAAAGTGAATGGTTTGAGCAAATAGAATAGGCCAAAATGAGCCCGAATTGTACCAAAATTGGGGCTCATCACCATCCAGGAGAGATGAAATGCCACTAGTACCACAGGTGTCTTTGCATGCTTTTGAAAAATGGGCTATTGAATTTTTTGGACCTATCAGTCCGCCAGGGAAAAGGAGTGGTGCAAGATATATCATCACCACAAATGACTATTTGACAAGGTGGGCTATGGCAAAACTGGTAAAAGATTATAACACATAAACCACTGTGAAGTTCATTTTCAAGTATATATTGTCCCAATTTGGCTGTCCAAAGATCTTGAAAAGCAACCATGGGACACATTTTTTGAATAAGACGATTGAAGCACTAACTGAGGAATTTCAAGTTTACCATCAGAAGAGCACTCCCTATCATAATTAGGAAAATGGCAGAGTTGAAGCTTTCAATAAGATTTTGGAGAATGCATTGACCACGATTCCAACGGTGTTGTGGGCATATAGAATGGCATTCAAGAAATTGACTAGGCAGACACCTTTCAGGTTGGTATATGGACAAGAAGTAGTTATGCCTATGGAATACATTATGCCGAGTTTGAGAATCGCAACTATCACAAATATGGAAGACTTGACATGATGAACGAAAGAATGTCATAGATACTAGCTCTAGAAGAAGAAATATTCATAGAAATATTCCATTAGCAGGTGCAGAATGCAAGGGAGAAATCCTGACATGACAAGCACATCAATAAGAAGATACTCCACGCAGGGGATCTTGTATTATTATATGAAAGTAAGTTCATGAAGTTCCCTATAAATTCAAAACACATTGGTTGGGGCCATATACCGTTAAGAAAATTTTATATGGTGGTGTTGTTCATCTCGTAAATTTGAATGGTCAGATGATTCCAGGACGAGTGAATGGTAGTAGATTGAAGATATAGAGGGATGAATATATCCCTAGAGCTTTGCACTGAAAAATGAAGGAAAAAAATTCTTAGTGCCACCTGTAGTTGAAAGTGGGCATGAGACTATAAACTACTTTGTAGGAAGGGACTTTGACGAAGGAAGATTGTTGCACAATAATCATGAGTAGGAAGAAGTCAGAAGGAGCTACGATGAAGAAGAGATGACTGCACCAAAGGGTAATTCAGACAAAGTTAGCTGGAAATATGATCATTGGAAGGTAAAAGGGCACCGTTAAAAAGAATTTATCGTTGAGAGGCGTGGGAGAAAAGCATTTATGAAGCACAACTAGATGTATATAACCCAAACCTGTATTAAATGAGCCAAATCTAAGCCAATCACAAGCCTGAGAATTCAAAATTGTCATAAAAAATGCATCCTGTGCCACATTTTACACTTTGCTACCTAGAGAGATAAAATATTGTGCTTAAGTGAAGAAGAGATATTGCATGTATGAGAGGAGCTAGGAAGAATTAGTGAGGATATTAAAAAAGAAAGGGCTAGCTAGTATCATGGAGTCACAAGAAGGAAAGATTGTAGGGGCGAATGTACACATGTCCCTGACGTGCTTATGTTCAACGAGAAAGGTGTCTTTATTGCCACAAGCACAATCAAAAGTGCAGGCACAACCATAATCACAACCGTAGAAGACAAAGGAGAAGAGACCAAATGAGTTCTTTGCAACAGAATTAAGAACATCACTGCGAAAGAAGATGCAGAATGAAGTAAGGGGAAATAACACAAAGGACAAAGGGAAAAATCCCATGCATAAAGGAAAGAGACTGATGCAGCAAGAGGGACCTCAGCAGGTCCACGATAGTGAGGAAGAAGATGAGTTTTAGCGGAAGGAGATAGAGGATGTGGATATTCCCTCTGTATTCCCAATGTACATGCCAACGAGAAATCTAGGTGCAAAGCTAGTTAGGGAACCAAATGAAGGAAAATTTTCTACCTACACACTACTATTGCTAGAGGAGGTTCCTTTCAAAAGAGAAGTGTTGGGGAAGATTCCCCAACTCAAATTGGAAGACTGGGATTTCAATTATAGAAGAAAATTTCCACAGTTCAAGCCTAGTAGGTATTTGAAGAAATTTTACTACTCGGATAGTGAAGTCACAAGATTGGAGCCATAAGAATGGGTTGTGGGAGTGTAGAAAGCACGGCTTTTGAACATGTTAAATGTGCCACAATTCGGTCGAAGCCCATTCAGTACAATCTATGTGCAATAGCTCCTTGCACTGGTGCATGATGATTGTATTTGGTTAGGGACAAGGATCTCGATTGATGAGATGCTAGAAAAATAATAGCACTGCCATATCAAGGAAAGGACTCCACAGATGAATTCGTGGGTAAAGACAAAGACAAAGAGATGACCCAGATGATGAAATAAAAGTTTGTGTTAGTAAATAAATCCCACGGATATGAGATAAACACAATCGAGGAGCAAGGTGTGTGATTCACTATGCATATCTTAGTGGGGAACATCATGAGGAAGTGCATGGCTAATGAAGTGCCTATAATAGTAGCATCATTGGCAGAGTAGTGTAGCCTAGGGGTCTAGTTCAATTGGGCTTCTTATCTATGTAACAAGTTTTCGATGGAATGCAGGGAAGCACAAGAAGAAGCAAAGAACTTCCAATATGCCTGGTTATTAATTCTTATTGCACCTATTGCATGGAAGGAGTCGAACGATTCTCAATTTCTAACTATTGAGGTGGATATGTGAAGCATCCAGGTATGCTTCACTATGGTTTATGAAGGAGCTGATGTGAACAGTAGAGAAAAATATGTGTAGGCATGGTGATGGATTTGCATATGGTGGTGAATCAATATCCCAGACTGTCACTGAGCTTTATACAAACAATATCATCACATCGCAGAGTTCAAGACAAACTTTCAAAGGGCGTATGTGAAAGTGAGGAGCAATCCAACATAGACATAGGATCCATTTCCATACATGGTAAAAAATATGATCTTCTCGTAGTAGTGCAGGATTTGGCAGAGGAATGGATGACTCCACCCAGTGGAATGGTTGTTGTAGTTGAGATAGAGAAGGGTACTTTGCGGGTTATGGGTACAAGTAGAAAGGATGTCAATGAAGAGAAAGAAGAAATAGGGTGAGAACAGGAACATGAAGAGCACCTTAGCGATGTAGAGGTATAAAAGAATTTTCCCTTTGTGGTGAAAATGTGGCCAAGAAAGAAGCAAAAGGCGAACAATAATAAGGGAACAGTGCCACTTATGCACACTGATGGATACATCGATGAGATAGCAGAAAAGACCCAAGAGATCAACATAGAAACATGGGATAAGATTGATGATCGCTACAAGAAACTCTTGGCTGAGGTACAATAGGGAATCACAGAGCTGAAGGGGTTGTCGCATGCACTAAGGCGATCAGAGTAGGTAACCCAACAATTGCATCTAGAACATAGAATGTAAACAACTTACAGAGTTAGGATGTTACACGTGCCAGTTGGGGCACTAAAATTTGAAGCAGAAGCAGATAGGGAGCAAGCCAAAGCATGGCATAGTATCCAAATGAATATCGTTGTGGTACCCCTTTAGATGCTGCATGAATTTCACCAAGGCATCACTGCAGAATTGTGGGAATGAGAGCAGCGTATGTCACTGTTAAATGAAAAGGTGGAATCAGAGAAAGAAACAATGTAGAAGGAACTAAATCAATTGGCCAAGGATAAGGAGGAAGCGAGACAATAATGAGAATAGCTGGAGAAGGCCATTTCTGGGACTTGTAGCATAGTTTCAGATGTGTAGGTTCATGAGGATGAAGCACCAACAGAAAGGTCATGAAGCTCGCCCTCACAATCAATGACTCAAAGAATGTTATAGCTAAGATAAAATTTGATCACGAAGTGAAGATATTAGAGTTGCAAATAAGGTTGCAGCCAAGTACACCACCATAGGTTCGGGAGCAGAGATAAAATGAACATAGCGTAACATTGAAAGGAATATTTGATATGGTGATAGATTATGGAAAGATGCTCGATGATATGATGTAGATTTGGACCTCACTGTGGGAGGATCCAAAAATCTTCAAGATTGAGGAGGAACTGCAGGCCAAGCAGAAGCAGTGCGATGAGATCATGGTAGATGTGAAGACTTTAATAGTTTCGTAGAGGCTTGCCAATATTTCCAAAGGAAATAACCTCCAGATGTAAATAGATGATCTTCGGAGGAAAGCACATATCTTGTAGGAGAGGAATTGACCGTGGTAGGATAAAGCCCTGGAACTTTCCCAGGAAGTGGAAGAAATGTTGAAGGAATTGAAGAGAAGGAAAGTAGAGTTACTGTAGAAGACCGCTAGCCCTACTACAGAAGATTTACTAAATGAAGCGCGCCAAGAAGAAATAATGTTGGCAGAAACACTTGAGTATTACAATGCAATGTACAACAGGATGACATAGAAGATCAAGGGTGTCGAAGTTGAGTGACTCAGGATGAGTGATGGGTGAGTGCTGGGGTCTTGTTGGGCATGGCCTAACTTAATCCAAGTTTTGGGTAAAATACCCCATGAAAGAAGGAGCGGACTGTGCAGAGCTAGCGAAGATATATTTATTGGGTAGACTTTTAGGGCTTTGGGGATGGGATAAAGCCTTTATTTTGTAACGTGAATCAAGTATTAGTACTTCTTTTGTGAATCCATGGTATGTGGACCATGGGTTTTGTAAATATGATATGTATTTAAGGATGTGTAATACCTTAGATAAAGGAAGTAGTAATAGGAATATATTGAAATATCGTAGGTGAATTGAATGTTTGTATTCACATTTGTAGTCTGTAGTTTTGGGGAAGGCTCCACATGTGAGTGGATAAAGGCCTCGCAGAGTCTACAACTAAGTGTGCAGACCACCTACAACTAAGTGTGCAGGTTAAAGACATAGATGTACTAAAAGAATTTTATTAATAAAGAAAAGGTTTGGGCAAAGAAGTGTATATATTTTTGTGTTCATTCTTTGTTGTTGTTCGTATTGTTATGTATGTTTTTCACTGAATTATGTGAAGAACTGTAAGTTATATTCTTATTTGTTAGAGTTTATGTGTTTGATGCAATTATGTTAAATTAATCATATATGCAAATTTCTTATGTACTTGAAGTTATACGATCAATATAGAGTATAAGTAAACACATGGTGCCTTTACGCTGATATCCCTTCTATTGCAGAGACCTAGTTTTATGGCCTCCCATAACTGCTTCCGGTGAGTCTACAATCTGCTTGCAAGTTGTTGCTGAAAGGGCTAGTAGTTGAGGGTTTTGTTGGCGTGCAAAACACTATGAACCTCGGTCAAGCCCCCTTAAACCAACACTTCTCATATTGAACAAGCCCATCTAGGAAGCTATGGTGCTAGTGTAGGTTCACGTTTGATGGACTCGTATGGAGAAAGGTGGGTATGTGGAGGTGGATTTACATTCTCACTATCATTATTTGAAGATGAAACTAGGATAGGAACAAAAGGTGGTACAAACATTGAAAATGGCTTGTAGACTGAAGAGGGCATAACCACTAAATTAGGATTGAAAGCCAAGATATTTTCATCAAATTTTACGTTTATTCTAGTGATTACTTATTAAGCCCTATATAAACCCCATGTTAACCATAAAAACACTTATTAACCCTATATATTGGATGATTACATTTCTATTGTTATATCGTTATGTAGGCTATAACCTCTCATGGTCTCATTTTATTATAATTGTACCTATTACCTCATCTCTCTCTCTCTCTCTCTCTCTCTCTCTCTCTCTATATATATATATATATATATATATATATATATATATATATATATAGATATACATAGATATATACATATATTACATATATACATATATATATATATATATATATATGCATGTATATATATATATATGCATGTATATATATATATATATATATATATATATATATATATATATATATATATATATATATATATATATATATATATATATATATATATATATGCATGTATATATATATATATATGCATGTATATATATATATATATATATATATATATATATATATATATACATGCATATATATATATATATACATGCATATATATATATATATATATATATATATAGACACACACACACACACACACACACACACGTATATACACCTAGTCTTAGGATCATCAAATCTTGTCTTGTACATTGTGTTCATTGCAAAATGAGGTTTTCTCCTCAAAGAGGTTTGTATTTATTGGTTTTTTATGATTCTTAGGGTGTAAGGTTCTTAAGGTTTGGCATCAGAGTTGATGATTCTAGGGGTTTCCTATTTCAATTGGAATTTTCCCTATTGATTTTTTTTTTGATGGTGAAACTTGGATCATATTAAGGGGAAATATTGAGAAATTTTTTATTCAAATTTTTTATCTTGGTTTTCTATATTCTCTAAGAAATTTAGGGTTCTTGATGCTCTTGAAATTAATTCGAAAAAGGTTAGTTTGTAATTTTTACTATATGTGTATATTTTTAGGAGGTATTAGATAGTCAAACTTCGAACATTTTGAGAGTAAATCACAGGGAACATATTTTTCAAATTTTAGATCATGACTCACTATATATTTAGAGATATGATATAATAAAATTAAGGTTCCTAAGTGCTCTTGAAATCAATTTCAAACATATTAGTTTGGAATTTTCACTATAATTGTTTTTATGGAATGTTTAAGATGGTAAAGCTTGGTAATTATTGGTGAGAAATCTCCAAGTACATTTCAAATTTCAGATTTTTTTTCACTTTACTTTTATAGACATACTCTATTGAATTTAGGATTTGTGAAGGATCTTGAAATCAATTTCAAATAGGTAAGATTGGCATTTTTTTTAATAACAAATTTTCTATAGCATTTCATACTATGAAATCTTTAGGGATCTTAAGAGACATACAAAATCATTTTAGGTACATATTTCATAATTATATTTGAATAATTGGACATGTGGCATGCTATATAGTTTTGCTTATGGGAAGAGGCAAAAAATAAACAAGTTTTAGGAATGTTACAATAACATTCGCTTGGCACATCAAATTATGATCAAAATCTTAGATATATATCAATAAACAAATTCAGCCATTTTTATATTCTCCAAATTAATATTCTAAAGGTATGTTATATAAAAGAGACCTAATTTTTTATTATAGTATCCAATTTGTTTTGGTGACTAAAAGTTATAATAAATGGGAGTACTATTATTGTTTTGCAACATGCATCCAAAGCAAGCTACTACACCAATTAAACCTCTTGAAGGTTCATTTTGGACTTGTGAAGAAAGTGAATACTTAGAATTTAGGTTATCCCAATTATAAAATAAAGTTATGAAATGGAAGGTAGTTTGCTGAAAAGGTAGATTTATCAAGTTCTCAAAAATAATTTAAAATATAAATTATGGATGAAACGAAATATTCCACAAATACTATGGAAAATATTCTCTTGGAGAGGCTTCTTACAATAGATATTAAGATCCTGGGAAGTCACGGAAATAAGGAGAATAATTTTATTAAAAATTAGTCATCTATGGGAATATTTATCACAATTAGAGAGAAAAAACATTGAATCATAGAATCATAATCATGAATTTTCAATCCAAGATATGAATAATCAAGGTACAAGTCAGCACCAAGGAACTACTACATTTCGAGGAATAATATGAGTAAGTGTGGTGGTAATGGTCCTATAATATGGATATTTCAGATGGAATAATACTTTGATCTACACCAAATGGCATCCTTACAAAAGGTAAATATTGCATCCATGTTTTTAGAACAAGTCAAACATGTATGGTATCAAGGATTTATGAAAGGAAAATTGATTATGTTATATATTCGTTCATTTTTATAGAGGAATCAATAACACATTATGGGGATATAAAAGAAATATATTCTTTAGTCATTTAATAAATCTTCGTAAAAAGTTCCAGTTAAAGAGGACATTCAACAATTCCAAAAGTTGAGTCTCAAGGTAAACAATATTGTAGAGGGTAATTTTCTAGAACTATCTATGGAAAGTTTAGAGGAAAACATCCAACATGAGGTGCATCTTTTTGAACCTAAATCTTTAGAGCATTCTTTTAGTCTAGAAAGGAAATTTGAAAGTTAAAACATGGCCACTAGAAAATTGGTCACTAATAACTATAGATAAAATCATGCTCCCTCTACTAAACCAACGAGGTTGACTCATCAAATGTATGAAACATTGAAATAAGAGAAAAGGGATAATTTTCCAACTGTGACAAAAAGTACAATAAGGGACATAGATTCAGTTAGAAGAAATTATTCTACATAGATTGTAAATATGAATAAGATAAATAAGTGGAACCATCACAAGGTATAGAGCTAGAAGAGACTACTCCAATAATCCCTTTTCATGCATTTTCCAGCATCATTACTCCAAATATCGTCAATATATAATGATGCATTAGAAAGAAAAGGATAATAATATTGATTGTTTCAGGTAGATACATAACTTCATCAATTACAAATTGGAAAAAAAAATCATAATTGCTTTATATATCTAGCACCAAATTTCAAGTAATGCTTGCAGATGAGGTACCATAAATTGTTTAGGGAAGTTCCATAATATTAAGCTGAATGTGGGGAGTATTTATTGGACATTTCCATGATTTTAATATAAATGGTTGGTGCTAATATTTTATTAAGGGTCTAATGGTTATAGTAATTGGGAACAAAGACCCTTAATTTTTAAGATATTTTCATAACATTTTCCTCAAAATGAAAGGAGATTGATCTTAGAGGTATCCAATGGAAACCAAGTGAAGTGATATGCTATGACAACGCGAAAAAAACTCTAAAAATTGGACACCAAGGCATACTAACACAATTTCATTCATTAGATGTTCAAACATCTATATCCTTTGCTCAACCAGATATCTAAAAATTCATCAACAATGATTCTAAGGTATTTAGAGAAATTATTGAGGGGCTTGCACCTGCCTATAATAATTACCATGCTCTTCATTTTCAACTCATAAGTGTACCACTTAACATTAGGATTTATAGGTATCCACATGCATAAAAGAGTGATATTGAGTATATGGTTCAAAAAATGTTAGAGGCTAGCATTATTTAACCTAAGCAGAGTGGTATGAATTTACTAATGGTTATGGTTGTAAAAAGGATGGCTCATGGAAAATGTGTCCAAAGTATAGAAAAATCAATAGAATGACAATCATAGATAAATTTCCTATTCATATCATTGATGAATTATTTGACAAATTGCATGGAGAAATCTTCTTTACTAAGTCGTATCTTCATTCAATATATTCTCAAATCAGAATGCAATAAGAAGACATTCCCAAAACAACATTTAGAACCCGTGAAGTTAATTATGAGTTTTTTTTTATGCTATTTGCACTTACAAATGCACCTTCAACATTTCAAAGCTCGATGAATTCTATTTTCAATCCCTTCCCTAAAAAATTTTGTTTTCGTATTTTTTGATGACATACTAATATACAACAAATACTAAGAAGGGAATGTACAACATTTTGGGAGGGTTTTAAAACTATTGGAAGAGAAAAAGCTAATGCAAATTCTTCCAAGAATTCCTCTATGGTTCAAGAAGTGGAATATTTTTGTCATATTGTATCACATGAAGGTGTCAAGGCAGATTCTAAAAAAATCAAAGCTATGAGGGAATGGCCAATCCTTTAAGAAAGTCAAAGGATTTTTAGAATTGATAGGATATTATTACAAGTTTGTCAAAAATTATGGTCAAATAGTAGCAGCTCTATCTAAATTATTGAAGAAGGAATAATTTTCTTGAACCAAAAAAGCAACAAAATATTTTGAAGAAATTAAAGAGGCTATGTGTACAACTCTTGTCTTCGCAACACCTATCTTCACAAAAACCTTAAATGTGGAGTGTGATGCCCTAGGCCATGATATTGTTGTAGTTTTGATGCAATAAGTAAGGCCCCTTTCCTTTGAAAGTAGTGAACTTAAAGGAAATAAATTACTCAGACCCATCTATAAAAGAAATTGTTTGTCGTACTACATGGTATTAAGAAATAGTGTCCATATCTAATAGGAAGATACTTGAAAGTGAAAATAGAGCATGATAGTTTGAAGTATTTATTAGAGAAAGGAGTGTATTTTAAAGTGAAACAAAAGTGGATCACAAAGATGTTGGGTTATGAATTTGAAATTATCTACAAAAGGGTAAAACAAAATAATGTGGCAGATGCACTCTCAAGGTAATACGAAGACACAAAAGTTTTAGTATGTTCTATTTCAATTCCACAAACTAACTAGGTGGAAAAAGCAGGAATAGAATGGAGGCAAGATGAGAAGGCATGAATATTGTTCAATAACTATAGGAGGACCCTAATGCAATAGAAAAAATTATGTGGATTTTTTTTTTTAATGGTATCAAGATTACTTATGTGAGAATTCTCAACTTAAATAGAAATTCATTTTGGAATTACACAATTTTAATATAGGAGGAAACCCATGGTTCTTGAATATTAATACCATAGGATCAAAAATGATATTTTTTGACAAGGTCTTAATGCATACGTGCAAACGTTTGTGACATAAAGTGCGGTATGCCAGAAAAAATAAGGCAAAGACAATCAATATCCCATTGATCATTTAGCCATTATCCATATCAAGTAAGCATTGGGAATAGGTTTCAATGAATTTTATTACATGTTTACCTAAATTCGAAGGAAAGAATGTCATTATGGAAGTGGTAGATCAAATGAAAAAGTATACCCATGTTTGATCTCTTTATCATACTTTTAAAGTAAGTACAATGTTAGAAGCATTCATGGAAACAATCCAAAAGCTACATGGAATACCAAGTATTATTCTAAGTGGTAGGGATCCATTTTTCACTGGAAATTTTTGGACTGAATTATTTTCTTGTTTGGGTACTCAATTGGCTCACAACTCCTCTTATCATCCTCAATCTCATGGGAAAACTGAGACTGTGAATGAATTTTTACAAGGACATGTATGTTGATTTTCATATGATAAACAAACATAATTGGTCAATTGGTTTCCCTTATCAGAATGGTGGTACAACACATCCTTCCATACTTTATCAAAAGTGTCAAAATTTATGGAACTTTATGGATATCATCCTCCAAACATCACATCACTTGAATGGGACTATTCAGTAGTAGAGGACCACATATGACACCAACAATAATTTCTCACACTATTTAAATACAACTTAGATATGGAACAAAATAGGATGTAAAAACAAGCATATATGCATCACAATGAAGGGGAGTTTTAAGTACAAAATTGGGTATTTGTGAGACTAAAAAGATATAAACAAAATTTCCTCAAGCAAGAAAATAAGGACAATAAATTAACATTGATATATTATGGACCCTCTAATGTATTGCACGAGATTGGAAGTATGGTTTAGAAATTTGACTTTCCTCTATATTCATGTGTACATCTAGTCTTCCATGTTCTTTTTCCTAAAGAAGGTAATTGGTGATAAGGTCCTACTCCAAACTATTCTATGAGATATTAATGAAAAATGGAAAATAATAATAGAACAAAAAAAAAAATCTTGGAAGCAAGAACTAATCTACTAAGTAATAGAGAGATTACTAAATATCTCATCAAGTGGAACCTACTAGTGGAAGAGATGACATTGAATATGAGTTCTTCATGCAAAAGCACCTGCAGATAGTCAAGTGTTGAGAACAACGCTTATTTTAAGGGGAGAGACATGTTAAACCTTATAGAAACCTCATGTTAAGCCTAAAAAGCTTTACTAAGACATAAATATTGAGTGATTACATTTTTGTTGTTATATTTTTATGTAGGATAAAACCTCTCACAATCCCATTTTATTATAATTGTACCCTTTGTCACACATACACACATACACACAAAGGAGGCCTAGTCTTAGGGTCATCAAATCACGTCTGGTCATCAAATATTGTAATTTACATTGTATTCATCATAAAAGGAGGTTTCCCCCTTGATGAGGACTTTAATTATTGGTTTCTTTTCATTTTTAAGGCGTAAGGTCCATATAATTATTTCATTGGAGTGAGTTGAAGAAGTTTATAACCTTTGATATCTTCATAATATATAAAAAATACTTCTCACTTTTAGGATAAAAATATTTTTTTTCTCATTATGATTTTGAGCCCATGCTACACTACCAAATACATGGAAGTGGCTTAGATATGGTTTAATGCTACTCCACGATCCTTATGGTGCTATATTTTTTAAAGCCTTTGTGGGAGTGAGATTTACCATGTAATTTTCACAAGTGATTGCTTTTTACCAATACTAAAGACTTAATCCCTTGTATTGGATCATATGATTATCCATTTCCTTTAATATATGATTATTTCTTCTAGAAAAGCCATTTTGTTGTGGTGTATGTGGAACAATATATTATTTTTGATTGACTTGTGTTGTGCAATAAATTGTGAATTTTGTTGTTAATATATTCACCTCCAGTATCTATTGTTAACCCTTGTTGTTGATGTCAAAATTATTTTTATATAAGGGAATTGTAGGACAAGAACAAGTAAAAAGCCTCATTCTTAAGTTTTTAGAAGTAAGCCCAAGTGTGTCTTGGAGAATTCATCAATGAAAGTTAATAAGTACTTGAACACAAATAAAGGAGAAGAAGTGGACCAAAAAAATCACTATGAAAAAGCTACAAAGGTTCCGAGGCATGCCAAGAGGCACATTGGTCAAAACAATACCAAAGATGTTTGCCAAGAACATAACTAGGACAAACACCATCTTTGCAAGAAATGAGCGGAAGACCAATAATAATATTTTGACTATAATTCTGTTGCAATGAAAAATATTTTTTGATGACCAAATAAATCATACTAAATTTTGCTAAAGTCATCACTATGAATAATAAAAAATGAGGGAAAAGATGATGACCAAAAAAATTTGTATAACATAGTAACATCATCAACGTTTCTAGTAGGAAGGACATCTTTAGGATCCTTTAAATCCTTAATCAAAAGTTGGTGAGGTAAAAAATGTACTATTTTACCTTTAATTCTTGAATTATTATTTAATATATTGATAAAAGGTCATAGTAAATACTTAGAACACATAATGCATCATTGAAATGACCATTATCTACTTCCATATGCTACAAAACTAACATATTTATCATCACCAACAAAGATATGTTGTTAGAAACCTTAAACAATACTGAGAGGGGGAGGTGAATAATTATTGTGCCTTATGTCCAATTTGACCAATTATTGACTTTCTTATTTGAAACCTTGATTCATTCATTCATTAGTAGCATAACATATAAGTAGACCTATGCATAAACATGAACCATAAGCAACATATCAAATCACATAATCATCAAAGAAAATAACCATGAGAAGAAACATAAACAATACAACATGCACACATAGAGACACCAAATAAGTCTTTCCCAACCACCATTGGACTATCCAACCACCAATATGTGGAAGCCACTACTCCCAAGTTCTCGGGCCACTACCCGAAGGATGCTGCTATGCCCTAAATATGCAAGCCACCACTTTTTCATTGAAGGCCCCAACCTTCAAGCTCCTTTGTGGACCACATTTCATAATGTTTCATACTAGATTCACGATCATTACAATAAAAAACTTTTGAGCCTCATTTCATCCATTTTTATACTGAACTCACAACATCATCTATGCTCATAAACCAAACTCTCAATATATTCTCTCTAACACAATCTCTGCAACATAAACTCAATCAATATATTAGCCCAAATAATAAATTTTCTCAACAAAACCAAATTGTATAACAACACACTATAACCATATGATCTTCATACAACCATAATAACAACTCAAGTAGCCATACAAAACTCATACACTGAAGCTACAACAAATAAATCTCTAATAAAACCCCTGCAACACAAATACATCAACAATCTAAACTCTGGTATGAAGTCTCTATTATAATAGCTACAACAATATCTCTCCTCTCCATATCAATAACAACTTGGAGTAACAATTTGTAACAAAAATGTTATGTACATATAGATTTACTGCAAATCTATCATCCTTTGAAATATGATCCAAATCTAAGCTCTGATCTACTCTCTAACTCTACGAAACTGTAGCTCACTCTCTCATACATTCTTAGTATGTCTAAACCTTTCTACTTTACACTCCAACATTTTATAATTGATGGAAGATTCAATCAATACACATGACTAATCCTAAATCCCTTGAATTAATCACCTTTTAGAATTATGGTTAACTTAAGTCGAATATATTCACCAAAACCATGAGGAAAAACAAAAATATATACCCCTCGAAATGTCTTGAGTGCACACAGATTCCAGAAAACTGAGCCTAGAAAGGGTAACACAAGCAGTCCCTTTGGGGAGTGTGTCACTAATGATCCTAATACACTGAGAACCTATGTTATAATGTTGTTTTTCCACTGGAATCCTGCATTACTGTAATTTTAACCCAAAACTCACTCACACCTACTCTGACTCCTCCTAAACTTGATCATTTTCACTTGTAGGCATCTCACAAGCCTATAGATCCTTAGAAATGTCATGTCAAACCTCTAAAAATCATGTCAAGGCCTCCAAAGCTATTCAATTTAGCATCATGACAAGGCCTCCAATCTTGTTTTCTTCAATGCCACCACAATTGATTCTATAGTTGGAATCTTGGAAAATACCTTAGGTTGACATACTAGGTTGACAAGACAACATCATAAATTCTAGTTTTACAGCCACCTTTGTAAACCAACAAGATCATGAAGGCTACCATTACTAGGTCCATATCAATGCTAACAACATGAGACTCTATAAAACAATAGGATCATTATGACCACTACTACTAGGTTGACATCAATTCCAACACCATGAGACAACATGCCCAACATGTTACCCCTTTGGCGTTAATGTCAACCTACGACAACAACTCTAAAAATGATCTCATTATCCTCTTGTGGCTGTCAATCCCCCTGATCATGAGCTCAGGACAAAGTGTCATAAAATGGTCAAAAATGAAAGTGCTTAGAACTGATTTGAACCTAAACGACTGGATAGAGCTCGTCTTCCTAATTCCGGTGCCACAAACGGTTCGAAAAATGGTCTCTGTATGCAGAAGTTATGCCAAAAAGAAACATTTCCCAATAACAATGAAATTTTGAATTTTTTCAAAAAAAATTACCTTGCACCCTTAAACAAGTACATTCCATTTTTAGATCAAGATGGTATCAGAGCACTAGGTTTGCTTGACTGACATCACTAGCTTGATTGTGTAGCTTGAAAGGTGTCTTAAGTAGTGTTGAAGATTGACTGTTTTATTATTCTGCAAACTACTTGTTGTTTGAGTTTGCTGAAGCTCCTTTGTTCATTTTTATAATGACAACTTCCATAAGTGAGTTCTCAAAATCGTCCTCCTTCATAAGATTTTTTGGTGAAGGCTTGAAGCAAGAATTTTTCATCATGATGAACATGGTGAGAGAAATGTATGAGGATGAAAGAAAGAGCTCTAGACTTCAAGAGCAGTTGAATTCCATGAGGGAAGAGAAGCAGTTGCTTTCTGACCAATTGTAGGAAATGGAAGGCCAACTTCATATTGCAAAGATGAAGCTGGAAAGGATGCATGAGTTGGAGACACAACTCCTTGTTGCCAAAAGAAGCCTTAGCCAAGTATCAGCTTGAAGAAGTGGTAAACAATTCTAGTTTGTCTTCAAATTCTTATAAGAATGTTAATGTTGGTTCTTTTGAGAAACATACCAGAGGCATAAGGTCTAAGTTGATGTTCAAAATGGGATATGAAGGAAAAGGATTGGGCAAACATGCACAGGGTATAGTTGAGCCAATAATGGTTGAGGTAAGGCCTAAGAATTTGGGTCTTGCTTATGGACAATCTTATGGAGAAAGTTCCAAAGCAGCCATGAAGGTAATTGAAATGGTTCCTAGAAGGAATTTCATGTCAAGTTCCCTACCTCAAGTTGGTAAAGATTGTATTCTTGGGGAATGCAATAGTTTGAAACATACCTTGCAAGAAGAAGGTGTGCATAAGCATGCACTTGAACAAGAGAATTGTGAAAGCTCTAAAACCATTGAAGGGATTGATGGTGTTCCAAAAGGAGCTTCTTCTTTATTTGATTCACCTCCTCATGAAGGTAATGAAGGTGAAAGAGAAAGGTATAAATCTGATTTCAATCATATCTCCTTTGATCATGTAAAGCATGGTAAATTTCCACATAAGCATTGGAAAAGAACTGCATGTTCTTTTTGTGGTTTGGTTAACCATAGTGTTTCTAGATGTTGGAAAAGAATGGCAACATACAAGAAACTTTTGAAGGAAAGGAGGCAAGAAGCCAAAGTTCCATTGAACAATGCAAATCATGTTGTCTAGAAGATGAACATGTGTTGCACTTATTGCCATAAGCATGGACATACTGCTGAAAGGTGTTGGACTCTGAATCCAACAATGCTTCCACAAAAGTTGAAGAAATTGGAGAAAGCGTATGGCAAGAATGGGAAGGAAGTTTCCATCATTGATATGTGTTAGGATGATACACATGTTGATATTGATGTGCAGTTAAAGGAAGCGCTTTGAAATGGATTGGTAAGAAATGGTTTGAATTCTTATCCAATTAAAGTTGCATGTCTTTTGATTGAATGCATTTATTTGTTAAGGGAATGCAAGTTGCAAGATGGAAAAAGCTGAGTATGAGACTCACTCTATTTCAGCTCTTGTCACCCACATGTGTTTTTATTGGGTTGATGTACCTGTTGGTCTTAGAAAATAGGAGTTGAAGTTGCACCTGTACATAGATGTTGTAGGTGTGTTTATCGAATTGTATATAGTTCATTGTTTTTGATACATACATGTGTTTGTAAATGTATCTTGTTGACAGTCGACTAGTGTCGCTTTGAGCACACTTTTACATTGTTGATTGTGTCACACATTGGTTATCAACATGTGTTGATTGTGGTGCACATGTTTTGTCGACTTGTGTCGGTTGTGTACACACTTGTTATGTTGATGGATGAGTCCATTGTTCAGCATATTTCAGGACAAATTGTTGTTGATGATTGTCTTGTTGCACAAGATACCTTTGGTGTCATTTGGTGCAGGGAAAGAATTTGGTGCAACGCTGTGCATAATTCCATGAGCTGGAAAAGTATGCATGCAAAGAGGGCTCAAATTTCAGCATAGGTCTCTACTCTTTTGAGAAGTTTTTGCAGCAAGAATCCCAAGAGTTTGGGATGAGAATTTGCAGTACATTCAGCATGCTACAGTCGGTAAAAGCCTTCTCATTTGGGAGGCAGCTCTTCCTTTGGAGCGGAGGTGCCATGGATGGGCATCGTGACAGTTGACAAGCCCACATGTTCAGAGGAAGATTCCAGCTCATATATCAGCAAGTTTCATTGCTGGTTCCTGCAATTTCAAATTTGTCTGGCAAAAGAACTTGGTTGGGATTCGACAAGTACTTTGCTTATGGAGCAAAAAGTCGCCATGAGGACAGTTGGCAAGGCAGGACATTTTGGGCATCAGTTTGCTCTTTTGGCTGAACAGAAGAGGATATCTGTTCCTCAAGTGTTGTACAGTTCAGTTCAGAGATTCAGTAAGATTTTGGGGACCAAAAGCCTTCTCATTTGGGAGGTGTGATCAAGAGCTCAGGACCAAGTGTCATAAAATGGTAAAAAATGAAAGTGCTTAGAACTAATTTGAACTTGAACAACTGGATAGATCTCGTCTTCCTAATTTCGGCGCCATAAACGGTTCGAAAAACGGTCTCCGTATGTAGAAGTTATGCCAAAAAGAAAAATTGCCCAATAACATTGAAATTTTGAATTTTTTTCAAAAAAAAATTAAAATTGAATATTCCCAGAATATTCCTGGAATATTCTAGAGAATATTCTGTTTTGGGCAGCGAATGGCAAACTGCCATGTGGCAGGCCCAGAGACAGCCACGTGGCCCAGATGACGTCGGCAACAATGTTGGGGCACATGTTTAAAATATTCTCAGAATATTCCAGAGAATATTCCGTTTTGGGCAGCGAATGGCAAGCCGCAACGTGGCCCAGATGACGTCAGAAACAATGTTGGGGCGCATGTTTAAAATTTTTGGTGCCAGCGGATAGGTTTGAACCCAAACCCTACCACATAATAATTCCATGTCTTACCATTAGACCATATGGTTGGATCTTGTAAGCAATGGCGGAGAAACCTTTGCTAAAGTTTAAACTACATTTTGACGGGCCCGAAGGGGGCCAGCCCCCATACACGTGACCAACATGCCCAAAACTGTGGGCCTAAACCCTTAACCGCTGGCATGAACTCCAATGCAAACCACCAGCCCGAGATTTTCGGTCACATGCGGGATTTACTGGCCGTTAACTGATAGTCAGACTGGCGGGAATATTGGCAGAGCGTCAAATTTGGGCAGTCCCGCCATAATTGGCGGACCTATCTGGACCTCCACTACAATTAGCTGGAGTGATTTTAGGCCAGATTGGAGGAAATCTTTAATGAGCCATAACTTTGGCTAGGAAAGTCCCTTTTGGACGATTTTTTTTTTTATTTTTGGTCTTTTCGACCTTTTGAAGCCATTGGCATAGGTTTCATAGCCATTTGAGGTTTTTTGTAGGTGTTTTAGCTTCATGGAAGTTACAGGAGCCACCAAGGACAAATCAGTTTGGGAGCTGCATTGGGAATTGTGCAGCCATTGAATGTGGAACGAAGATCATTCCTAAAGGTTTTCAGTATTCTGAATCCATTTCTACAGCTCGTTTTTCCTGTTGAGGCATTCTTCTCACTGTTTAGCTTCAGGGAAGCTTTCAGGGCCACGAGGGCCATTTCAGTGCTTGAGCTGTTTGGGGGTTATGTTCATCTATTTGAGGTGATTCAAAAGCATATGTCTGCTATTTTCGATCTTCTGAGTCTAATGGTAGGGGTTTTAGAACCAATTGAGGCCATCTTCACCTCGAAATTCTCCATGCAACTTTAAAGGACCACCAGGGCCAATTGGGGAAAGTACTATATAAGGTACAATTTCACTGTTTAGTGCTTGGGAAAGAGCATGTTTAGCTAATTCCTATCTTCTGATTCTGTATTTACAGTCATATCTGCCTTTCGAGACACTCATATTCTTGTATTAGCCTTTGTATCATTTTTAATACAAGAGGACAAGCCTAGTTTGAGAGGTTTGGTCCAGCAGATGTAGCCCAGAGGGGGTGAACTGCTTTATCATTTTGATGTCTTTATTTGCTGAAGATGATATGCTAAAAAAAACTGATATAAAGTGTTAAACAACAAATATACATAACTTGCATGCGCACATAATCACCTATTCAACTGTAGAAAGTTATTTGTCTGATTCCGCAAGACATCAAACTTCAAGTATGTGTATGTCAAAAACTTCTCAGTGTTTACTTCATTATTTCTTTAGGCAGAGCCTCTAGAGGACCAGGTAGCCTCTGGAACTCATCCTCTCTTTAGAGGTGACATGTCCGGTGAATGCCCCTACAATCTATCTCTGTATAAGAAATAAGAAGTTTTTACATTTTTAGAGGTCACTTGGAGTGTATAGCTCACATTTGCAATTATGGGAAATGGATACCTTGCACCCTTAAACAAGTACATTCCATTTTCAGATCACTCCCCCTTTAATATAAATGGAAAGGGATGGATGTGTGGTTGAAAATTGTTGATATCAACTGATATGTGGATGAAAACAAATCAACTCCTCATGCCAACAAACCAACAAGACTCCATGCCAACACTAGTTAACACTATGCCTCTAAGCCAACACCATGCACTTCCTTTTGCTAATATACTGAACATGTTTTCCCTGACATGTAATAGAGCTACAAAACTTCTCCCTATGTTGTTGTACTTGCTATCTGTTGCTTCTAATGCCTCCTTATTTCATATAAGAGGTTTCTCCACATGGACCAAGGGATTAACCCATACATAACCCAATGATATACAATCAAAGTATAGGGCTTCATAAGCCTAATACATGGATACAAGAAGGATATAACATGTCTATACAATACCTCCAAATATCCAACATAGTGCTTGTTAGAGTTGGTCTGGTCAGTCCTCCGTCAGAGATCAAAACTCTTTATGCATTTCATTTTTAGGAGTCCTGCTCCATTTACCCAGCTGCATTCCGCTAGGAGCATGCCATAATCTGACGGAAAAGGTCATGCTAGTCATTTCCCCTCATGTCTGGCTCCTGCTGGCTTAGGTCTTTTGTCAATGATCACTAAAGTCCATGACAGTCAAGGTATGGTCCTTTAATGGACAAAAGTCATTTTCGATAATTATGTCTAGGGATTAATCAATTTGGTCTTCAACCATGTCCAATAAAGCCATGCAGGCCAGAGTGGGGCCCTTACAAAGTTATGGTTTAGAGCGTTTCATCATCATGTGGACAAATTTTGATTGTTCTTCAAAACTTCGTTTTGAAGAAAAAGTCAAACAGTGTGTCATTTGTGATAAAATTTTCAAAAGGTCGCCAATTGATTTCTTCAGATGCAGTCATGGTTTCCGTGGCCAAATGCCTTGTCATGCAACCCCTGCAAAATGTGCCGAAAATTTCATCATTCTAGCTAAAAATTCAAAGGGAAGAAAGAAATTTAGTGTTGCTTTAAGTCAGTGAAAAGTGTCAGAAGGAAACATTACTAAAGTGGGTTTTTAAAGAAGCAAAAATTTAACCCATGACTTCAAAGTCTTTATATAAGAATTTCCACAAGGAAACAAGGTCTTTGTGCAATCCAAGGTTATTGAGAAACATAGCAAAGTGTTTGAGAGTGCAAAGCACGCGTTGGGAGGGAGTTGGAGTCGTTTTTAGGAGTGCAACGCACACACAAAGGGGCGCAGCGCACATACAGAGCGCGGTGCACACATAGCCACCCCACAGTGCAAAGTTTAAAAGGGTGCGACGCATATAAAGAGCATGGCGCACTGGGTTTGTCACGCGGCGCACACCCACAAAGGCCCAAAATCATGCCAAATTGCCTCAAGTTGCCTTTGAAACCCCTCAAATCGACAAGTAGGCTCTAAATTTCGATGGCTCATCTATTTTTGTGAAGGTTATGGTGGTTCATGGCTAGTTATAGTGGAAACTAAAATTCATAAAACCAACCACTAGAAAACACCAAAGCCATTGTTGCTAGGGTTGCAAAATTGTGGCGTTGATGCCAAGGCTCTTCTTTCACCTCTCATCTTTTCCCTCCTCTCCATTTTACCCTTCCCCCCTATCTCATTTTTCCCTATTACCCCTACCCTAAAATATTACCAAACTCCATTCCCTATCCCCTCCTCTTATTTGTCAACATAATACCCCAAAACCCTACCTTATTAAAACCCCAAAACCCTACCTTATCAAAACCCCAAAACCCTACCTTATCAAATCCCCAAACCCCCCTACATATCCCTAAACAAAACTTCTCCCCATAACCCCTATTCCCATCTTATTATTCCCCTCCTAATACTCCCTTTTTTTCATTGTTCCCCTTGGTGGCAGATATCAAAACAACACCTAGTTTCACACCATCATCAAAGGGAAACCCAAGTATAGTACACACAGCAATCATGGCATCTAAGCATTCATCAGAGTATGAGAGGATGAACACCTTCATGCAGCAAAAGACCCCTCAGCAGTAACTTAACAGTGTTTATCACTTTGCTCTAATTAAGATTTTGGTGGTTCATCAGCTGGGATTGCAGGGCATTACTTGGGATGATTTCATCTCCCGTGACCTCTTCAGCACTTCATAGGTATTATCAGAGGTTAAGCATGAGGGTGAAACTTCTCGTCAGTATGAGCGCCATGAGACTGCTAGTGTGCTGGTTTTCATCACATATCAGAGGGGTGCTAGACATTTGTTTGGAGCAGCAAAGCGAGTGTTATCTCCACTCGGGGTGGAAGGGGCCTCGCTTCCGACATCAGCACTACAGGTCCAGGACAGAGGTAAGGAGCCAATGCATGATGAGGGGCCTTCAGGTGAGCCATCAGGTGAACGAGAGACCGAATTCGTTCTCCTTCATGATGATGATACAGATACAGAACCGACAAGTGCACAGCTCAAAGAGATCATCTAGGAGCAGCAATCAGAGATCGAAGCCTTGTCCCTTGATTTGGAAAGAGCCAAGTGGAACATGAAATATCTGGAGCAGAGGAACAAATAGCTTGAGGATCAGCAAGCGATCATGGATCTACAAAACATTCGTGAGCATCGCCAAGCTGCACAAAGGAGAAGAGTTGAGCTCATGTCATTGGATCAAGAGATTAATGAGGATCGTGAGGCCAACCTTGAGAGAGTTAACATACAATTAGAGAGGCTACTGGACAAGGCTGACAAGGACCATGCATTTCTGAGACACATGGCTTTCCACTACATGGCGCGAAACAAAGTGTGCCAGGCCCGAATCAGGAATTTGAAGACGAAATCAAGGAAGGCAATCAAGAAGCAAAAGAGGCAACGGGAGCTCGATCAACTTCAGATATTGGTCGAAGCCTCTTTGGCCTAGCATAACACTTGATAAGGAAGCTCCAACCCAAATTTCAAGAAATTTGGGGCAATTTTGGTCACATGGAAAATTTTTGGTGACAACACAGGTTTTTTCTCCCAGTGGCGCGGCGCTTAGGATTGGGAGCTCCAAATCACAAATGGTTTGCATTTTTAGATTCAACATGAAAAATCACGACTACTGGTGCTTGGAAAAGAAATTTGGGCATGATTTGAGTCCCTAGGAGGTCAAAAACACTCAAAAAATGACCTCTTTGCCCTTATTTTGACACACAGGAAGAAGTCTTGGGAGAATGAGGTTTTGGAGGGGCAAATGAGCAAAAAATTCATAAATTCCACTTGGGTTGGAAAGTAGACAGGCCAGGATTTCCAAAAAGCACACTTGGGCACATTTTGGACTCCTGCAGGTGCCTCAAAATTGCCTCCAATGTGGCGCGGCACGTATAGATTTGGGCGCGACGCATATAGAGAAAAAGGCCAAAATCGTGCCCGCTTCATGAAATTTCGATTCGCGACTTTCTCCAAGTGGGCCCGCTCATTTACACTATATGTTTCTTGGAAACTAAGGCAATGTTTAAAAATTATTTTCACTAAAGGTGGGCTCCTATCCAAGTGGCAAAGGAAGGCGAGCAGTCACCCAAGCCATTTGTCATTTTTGTAACACTGCACCTGTAACTAATGGTTGGCTTTCCACTTCCACTTTGTAATGATTCGAAAAACTCCCCAACTCTTGGTCATTCTATTTCCTCATGGCATAGTATATTTATTGTATGCAAACCATTTGCAAAGGGTTGGTTGGCTTGTAATTTCTGGGAGACTGTGGGAGAGAAACTTAGTTCTTCATTGTATATTCTGACAGGATTAATGAAAGGCAGCAGCTCTATTTCATGAGATTCATGTGGTTGTGAGTGTAGCAAATGTGTCTCTTATGTTTCATATGTATTTCGTAATGTTTCACAGTTCATTTCATATTCATTTCCAGTGAAATTTTCTAAGTTAGATAAGGTAGAATTCATTTTTATTGCTCTGCCTGTGGGAAAATTTCATGTTCAGTGTTCTTCTTCTATTGAAAAGGATTCATGTACTTATGCCCTTTTCACCCTTCAATGCAATTCCTCCATTCCACATTATTTCAAACTAAATTGCTAGACTTTCCGCCTGTCTTGCCTCACGAAGTAATCTGTGCCTTTTTATTAAATTCTCTGCTCATTGTTGTACGTTGGTCCCATACCATCCCAGAAACTCAGTGATTCATAAAAAATTGCTTCTTGTATCCATATTTACTTACTAGCCCAAGATCAATATTTCACTGTTAGTCATCTCAAACCATTCCATTTACTTATTCGCTAAGAGTGAATCGGAGAGAGCCCTCTCCTATTCTGGTAGGGCTAGCTACCAGACTAAGCGTGGTTTGTGGTTACCCTAAATTTTGCCTTCCTTCAGCCTATGGCAGATTTAGGTGCTAACATAGTGGTGACTCCGCTGGGTAAGAAATTAATCCCCTTACTTACTGATAATTCTAAGCTTCTGGATGATAAGTTTAGGATTTGATAGGCTGAGTAAGTTGTTCATGTCCTTCTGATTTTTTTTTTCAAAAATAACATGCTGGCTTCGAGACGATATACCAGAGCCAATCCAGATCTGGATCCTCCTCATATTTACGAAAACCCCAACTTGATTCCAAGACTCCTTTGTCAAGAGAGCACTATAACTCCCGTGTTCAAATCCCATTCATGTCCTGACATTTTTGAGTATCTTGAAGAGGTTGAGTTTGATGAGCAGTTTGAAATATCATTGTTCGAGACCAAATCCGAAAGGGCTGTTGACTATACTGTCCCCAATCCACAATTTCTTGTAGACTTGGAGATGGAAAGGGCTAACAAATCAATTGATAATTACATTATATCTCAGCTTCAAACTCCAATTGCTAACCCCTTACAAACTGTGCAGACTCCTCCAACACGTCCAAGGCAAAATCCACCAAGAGTGATGGCTGCCCATTTTGCACCCCTGGTTCTTCCTCAAGTTCTAGATGACATGCCCGTAGATTATCAAAGCAAAATCCCATTTTTTGATGGCAATCCTAACAAAATTACTACTCAACAACACGTGGACAGAATGGCAGATTTTTATGAACTTCATGAGATCGATGCGGAGAATGTGGCAGTGAGACTCTTTGTACAGACATTTGCAGCTGAAGTGAGGAAATGGTTCAGAGGTTTGCGGCGGCATGTATTGCTACCTTGGCCGACCTAGGAGGACAATTTTTAAACCGATGGGAAGTGAAAAAGAATCCTCTTCAAATTTTGGCTGAATATGAGCAAATCAAACGAAACGCTAGTGAGTCGGTCCAAGACTATTGTGTTAGATTCAATTCAGTTTATAACGAAATTCCAGATCATCTAAGGCCACCTGTGGGACTAGCCATGGTGAAGTTCCCGGATGGTTTTGATGTTGACATGGCTTATCAATTAAGAAAGAGAGAGAGAACCGGCCATAATGCAAGACATGCAGAAGATAGCGGTCAGCGTTGAAGCAAATCTGCTGCCCAAAAGAGCTAGAGCGAAAGCAGAAAAGAAGGTCACAGTCAAGGAAGATTCTTCCTCGATGAATCAATTACTCAAGAAGGTAGAACAGATGCTTGAAAGGGTGAAACTCGACAAACCTGAGCCACAAGTTAGAAATCCTAACTTCCGTGGCCAGCAACAGCCACAATATAGGATAAGGCAGAGAGATCAACGAGCCCAAGAGCAGACAGCACAACAGCCAGTACAAACACCTTTGCAGCAAAATTTTGTGCATGGACCGGAGTCAGATGAGGACGGGAATATAATAGGTGAAGAAAACCACCTCTTTACTCCTGATGATTTTCCTATTTATATCACTGAGGATGAGGAGTATGCAGAAAGTTCGGCTATACACAAAGATGTAGATTTCATTCTAGCAAACGACACCGTCTTGGAGGAAGAATCAGATGAGTACCAAAGAGGCTATATGAATGCTCTGTCCGCCCAGTAGCAGCGATATTCAATTAGAAACAAAGATGTGTCGGTCAAACCAATTCAGAAAAGGAAGGATGTTGAGGCATCAAAGAATGACTCATCAGTTACACAAAGGAAAGGAAAGGAGGTGGTTGGTCTGGAGAGCAGCAAATCACCATCAGCAGAACAATCACATCAGCAAGTTGCATCGAAAGAAAAGGAAAAGAAAGAAATCCCAGTCAAAGAGTGTTGTGGGGAAAAATGCCTATGCAGGATGATCCTATCCACCTAAGGTGTGACAGTGCCTTAGCAACAAACAGAGCCAGCTATTCTAGTATTCTTCCTTTATGAATTAAGAATGAAGAGAGATGGGTGGACTAACCGGTGTCTTCCGTTTATCCCTCGATCCAGTTTCCCTTCTCTTGGAGAGTTCCCAGCTACTTGCCTTCTCGCTCGCCCAGCTTCAAGAGGTTTCTGCGAGATCACAAGAAGAGAACACTACACAAGACATAGATTCATATTCATAACTAGTTCAGGATTAGAAATAAACTAAACATACTAATGCAATCATACATCAAAGATACACCAGTATATAAGAGAAACCAAGATAGCTTTATTGATGAATAACAAGGTTCAGGAAGAGATACAACCCAGAGGGATCCAATCCAGCATCTCCTTCCCAGCAAATGGAATTCCTATATTCACCCCCTTCAAAGCATTAAGCACCCAATGATTCCAATCTCAAACCAACAACAATTCTTTGCAATAACAAAATTCCAGCCTTTTTAGATCTCATGGAGGAGAGATCCATATATAGATGTTTGGAGAGAGGATGAGTCAGCTTGAGATCTGACTAGTGTCCTCTCCCTCTGTCAGTTCTTGATTCCACTTGGAGGTTCTTGCTTCCACTTGGATATTTGGAACCTCTTACTCATCACCAGTCGAATTCCCTGAGGCAAGTGTCATTGAGGAAGATTTTGGAAGCTTCTCAGGTTTTGACACCTCATGGAATGAACTTGCCACATGTCAACTCTCGCTCAGCGCAGGTAGCCAGTGTTGGCTTTGACATTCAGCACAGGTAGCCAGTGTTGGCTTTTACATTCAGTGCAAACAGCTAGTGGAGCCACTGAATTGATCCTGAATTGACTTGTTTTTGAGCAGTTTCTGGTGGAGAACTTCTGTGAATTGCTGTGGTTTGTTAGCCTTGTTCCTCTAGGGGTAGGAACAACATGTTTAGGGACTTTGGATCCATTATATTATGGACATTTTATGCTCAATGCTGTAAGGCACAAAAATGTCTATAACAGTTGCCCCTTGAAGTATGAGGCCGTTTATCGGGTGAAATGCTTTATCAGGGGGATCCGAAGTTCATCCAATGCTGGGAGGAGACCTGTAATAAGATACAATACAATACATTATTTTTCATACTGCTTTCATGATCTAGCTGAGGCGGGCATTCCCATGCTCAGCTTTATAAATTCATTTTTTTGTAGATAGAACAGACAATCGTCTGATGGTAGACTGATAATTTTGATGAAATTATCATCCTTTGAGTAGGATGATTATCTGCTGCAATGATGTACATGTCAATGTCTTTATATTTCCTAAATATATATCGCAGCCCGGATGGATGAAACTAGATCCGGGGTCTTCAAACTCGTTCGATCTTCACTCTAAGTACAAGTCGATCCATGTGAGAAATGTTCTGAAGTCGAACATGGAAAGACATCGCTTGATTACCGGTCAATGATGAAAACCGTTAACAAGCGTGAGAGGATTCACCGATAATGATAATGACCCTCAAGGTACTGCAGTACAATTCACATGGTGTGAATAAAGGACTTGGCGTCGAACACCACGCAAAATCTTTCGATCGAAGGTCATTGATGTATACCTGTCGCCGGAAGTGAGAAACTTGCCATTGAGGCATGCAAGCTTCAAAGTACTGAAGGGGTTGTTCCTAGATCAACTTCTTGGATAATGAGCTGATGTTGACAAGAAGCGATCTGTCAAAGGAGGGCCTTAATGAATCCCACATCAGTGACACGGAACGGAGCTAATGATTTTAATGGAGGTGAAAATGATCTGTGACATATGATTCAGGGTGGTGGTCATGAAAGGATGAAGGATAATGTATGGCAGTGGATGGGACACGGTTGACTTTTCTGAACGACTTCTCTTGAACATATGGTGACACTGATGCGATGGATCGGTAGCATTACCCCAAATATGGATGGTATGGCGAGACCGTGGATGTGACTGGTGAATGAAACAACCCAACATGATTGTGGTACGGAGGAAAAGTGTCATGTTCAAGAGCGACTTGCTACAATCAAAGTTTTCTTGAGTTTCTCCCAATTTTTCCCCAGTCATTGCTGACCAGTACCTCTTTATTTTTGTCAAGCTTGAGGAGGATAACATATGCTTGTTCTATAACCTGCCCTTCGGGCAAGCCCATCGCTATGTTTTAACGAGCCTAGCGATAGTGAAACTGAGCCTAGCGATAGTGAAACTCGTTCTCGTCTAAATACAAGTTTGTCGCTATTTAATGATTTTAACGAGTCTAACGATAAGGATAACTCGGTCCTTTTCATTTTTAGAGAGTCTGAAAAGGTACATAAAGTTAACTCCAAAAGTCCTTTTTCATCATCTAATCCCTTAAGTCCAAAAAAGTATAAAACAATACAGAAGGGATGAGTTTTCGATAGTTTTAATGAGCCGAACAAAACAAGCGCTCGATCTTTTTGTGCAATAATCCCTCAGGTCCAAAAAGATTAAAATCTAGAGGAGGGATAGCACTTCCTGTCCCTTTAACGAGCTGGAAGGCCAAGGACTCGGCAATCTTTTCATATTTTACGAGTCAGGTGAAAAGAGCTTAAAGAAGACTCATCTTTTGAGGAACGAGTGATAAATAGGGTTAGCAGCTGATTCTAGGTACAGGTTGGAATTTTCCAATCATGGCAGTGTCACAAGGATGGCTAGTGAAATCACTCTTCACAGCTGTTCCTCAAAATGGGTAAACAAACATATGGAGGTGAACGATCGGCCAAATGAAAACTGGAGGTGACGGTGCAAACACGACCAAGGCTTTAATGGCTGATGATATTACATTCACAGCGGTTATTTACCGGGATAGTTCATTTTTTAACGAGCTTAAACGCGGGTGGAAAAATTTGCTCGATCTTATGTTTATTTTTTAACGAGCATGAACTATGCGCTAAAACTGCTCGGATCTTGCGTTTATTTTTTAACGAGCATGAACTGTGTGCTAAAACTGCTCGATAACCCAGTCATATGATAAGAGTGTCTCATCAAGATTCTATTTTTTATGGAGCTTCATCTCACTAAGCTTTGCTCCGGATCCTTTCGTTATGCAAGTTCGGAAACGACTAATCCTACGAGTTTAAATGGTTAGACCTACAGGTTTAAAGGGAGGACCTAAAAATTTAAAAAAATAAATAGTCGCCCCTTGCTTGCACTCTAAAAGGTTTGCATGCCCCCAGGCATAAAGTACGATTTCAAGGTTACCCCTCAATTTGCAGATAAAACATTTGTTTTACCTGGAGAGGCCTACCTCTTTCAGGCTACCCAAAGATTGTTCTGTTATTCTTTCAACAAAACACTTCTTTGGCGGTGTCTACCGAGATAAACAAAGGTGAGTGACGACGCCCGCCCTCTCACATAACTTTGACAAAAGAATCTTATTCTAGAACAACCCCTCTTCCAACCACGGACGGGGTATGGACTAGTCATATTCTCCTGCGGAAACCTACCCTATACCCAAAGTTTTCCTGCCGAAGCAGACCAGGACGCATGCCCCCTGGGGTCCAGTCATATCTTCCCGGATTACTCGCGCTCATCAGGAGGACGGACCGTGGGTTGAGACACCTCTTGCATGAAGAGACCATTTAGGGATGGTACATGACTATTTGCGATGTGTGATCCGGGAAATGAAAGTTGGTCCACGAGCTTGACCACTCTTCCTTCATGCGGAAAACACATTACTCTAAAGAGTGAGGAGACAATGGCTCCCATGCAATATATATAGTCTCGTCCAAGGAGTAGGTTATAATCCAAGGGTCCTTGAACGACCATCACGTTCATTTGAACGGTCTTCCCTTTCAATGTTATGGGCACATTGGGGAGGATCCCTAAAGGTCGACTGGTTCCTTTATCAAAGCCTGATAGATTTCTCATTTCAGGCAAAAGCGCTGGCGAACCAAGCACTTTCCAAGCAATAGAGGAAAGGATACTCACAGATGCCCCCTCATCAATGATAGTGCCAGCCATTACCATTCTGTATATTTGAACGATAATTTTGAATGGTATGCTTGTTGGCAACCGGGGTCTGCCTAGTTGGTTCCAGTCGAAGGACACAACCAGGTTGCTTGGTGGTGGGACCGAATAGACAGCCGGGTACGACTCTGACAAAGTTCCTTCCTGCGATAAAGGAATGGGCAAATTGCCCCCTTGTTTGTCGGAGTCTGTGTTGATGAAGAGAATTTGGACGGTGTCGTCTTTACTCTCCTTTGTGATGGTATCATTCGAAGATAGAGCCTCTGAAGGCAAAACCGGGTCAACTGCCGTTTCAACCTTTAGACTTTCGTCAGGTGTGGATTCAGACGGTTCATTTTCAATGATAGGTGCTTCGGCTGACCACCTGGGCGGGCCAGCCGGGTTCTCAACTAGTGAAGGACTTGGCAGGAGTTTTTGATATCCAGGAGGAAGTTGCGCTCGTAAAATCGGGCGATCTTCCAAAACTCTTTTAGCCTCGTCTAAGAAGGGACAACGGTGGATGGCGTGATCGCCTTCACACAGTTTGCAGGTAAATCTAGCTTTCCCTCTCCGTCCTGTGGCTTCACTTTCACTAGTTGACGGTGAGCAGTTAGCATGGCTATCACAGGTTGACGCCACCGAATTGTGCAAACGGGGAGACCAATCCCTTAGTATCCGAGGGATGCAGGGACAATCTCTGTGGAAGTGGTCTCCCTTGCATATGACACATGGCGATTTAGGCCTAGTCAGTGTTGTGTGTGGATTTTTGTCAGACGACACTTGTTTGACCCCAGTCGCTTTTGGCTCCTTCTTCTTCTTCTCTTTCTTCTTCTTTTCCTTCTTCTCCTTAGGAACTTGGTTTTTTGTTTTACCAGTTCCGTCAAGCGAAGAGGAAGGAGGAGAGGAATAATTGGATGAAGTAGAAGGCTGGTGGGCAATTCTGGTCTGGTCTAACTGTTGACTCGACTGTTCAGGAATGGTGGTGTTCTGAACGACATTGGTTGAAAGGAGCCAGACCGGCAGGCCAATTGTCAGTCCTGGAAGCGACAATGTGGCCATATGGGGCGCACCAACATCTCCCCAAGAGGAGAAGGGACTAGGATTTCCACCAAGGGGAATTCCTTGGTTGGTGTGCTCCATTTTCTCAACCTAAAGATCAACGTAGGAATAAAGGGTGATTGTTCCGTTTAAAGTAAATTTTTAATGACGCTTAGACACAACTTTCTTTTTTAGTTTTAAAGAGTCGAGAAAAAGCTAAATATGACTCTAGTCTCCTTCGATGTTTTAACGAGCCCGAAGTGACAAATGCTCGGATGGACTTTTTCTGTTATAGAGTCTGAAAAAGGCCAAAAGGAACTGCTCTGGAGTTCTAGGCAGAGGGTGTGCCAAACTTTTCGCAAAACCGCAGAATACTTTTTAGGGTACGGGCGGTCAATCTTCCTGAATGCTGTGTTCAGTGCATTGCGATCAGTAGGACGGCCGACACGGCTTCCTAAGGATAAAGGTTTTATGCCTATAGGGGTCTCCCAATATATACGCGACGGTACGTGGGAGCACAATCCGTACTGGCGCTATCGTCCCTAAGGAGGAATCACCCACCATCCACGAGATCGACAGTCACCAGGCTTTACGACACCGGAACACGTCTCTAGCCTAGACCTCTATGTTGTGCGTTATGTTGCAAAGCGTTGTTAAGTTCATTCAATTTATTTTAGGTTGATCTTTTTAGAAGTTTGCCTTTCTAGTTCATAACGAGATGTATGATACAATTCCTAAATGCAGTCTAAAGATGATAAGGAAGCTAAATCTTTTCAACTTTGAAAATCCTAGCTACTAAGGGAAAAGAAAGACACCATCTTTTCTCAAAGAGCAATCAGCACACTCTAATGCACTTTTCCTAAATCAAACATGCAAACTATCAAGATGCAAATGCACAATGCAGGTGTTTGTTTTCCGCTTTCTTAGTATTGATGCCTACAAAGAAAGCTTTTTGTACAACTTTGAATTTGATTTTAAATGACAAATACAAACAAGTTTACTTTTTCGAAATCAGAGAGGGTAGAAGAGATTACAACACTTAACGATTTTCGAAATGAATACTTGTTTTGACAGTTAAAAGAGACAAACTCAAACCAATAAGCAAAAGCAAATGTATAATCAACTGTAAACAGCCAATGAACTCTCTCCTAAGATCACAATCAACAGATCTGAATCAAGGGCTACAGGATGACTATTTCACTCATGCAAAGGAAAACTGTAAATGACGCCACAAACACATAAAAACACTCACAGTCTTTTTGTACAAAAGGAGGTGGAATTTAAGCAGAGAAAAGGAGTTATCAGACTGGTACCTATGCTGGTTACAGGCTGCAAAAATCAGAGATCAAAACAAGGCAAAACAGAGCAGAGAACCCCAGCTACACAAGGCCAAACTGGTTCAGCGCAACCTCAACACAGGGGTTTTGACATTCAGCGCAGGTAGCCTTCACGGGACCTGCGTTGAAATGCAGAACCTCTTCACAGCTGTCGCGCTGAAGGAGAAACTCTCGTTTCTCACTGGGTTCTAGGTCACAGATTGCTATTTAATCTACTGTTTCAGGCCAAATAAAAGCAACAAGCAAGGTACAATCAAAGGGATGCTTTGAGGGAGTACTAAGATCTATCACAAAGGATCATCAAATCATTTGTGAGTCCATTGTTCAGATCATAGACAAGTCCAGTGACTGGATCAAAGCAGCAACTGTCTACTTTGCATCCGGGAATAGCAGATGCAGTTCGATTGTTGTTGTCGAGTCTATGAAACAAACAATGATAGAAACACAAATAAAATGACTAAACAGATCTCCCCAGTGGAGTCACCAATTTGTTGTGGGGAAAAATGCTTATGCAGGACGATCCTATCCACCTAAGGTGTGACAGTGCCTTAGCAACAAATAGAGCCAGCTATTCTAGTATTCTTCCTTTATGAATTAAGAATGAAGAGAGATGGGTGGACTAACCGGTGTCTTTCGTTTGTCCCTCGATCCAGTTTCCCTTCTCTTGGAGAGTTCCCAGCTACTTGCCTTCTCACTCGCCCAGCTTCAAGAGGTTTCTGCGAGATCACAAGAAGAGAACACTACACAAGACATGGATTCATATTCATAACTAGTTCAGGATTAGAAATAAACTAAACATACTAATGCAATCATACATCAAAGATACACCAGTATATAGGAGAAACCAAGATAGCTTTATTGATGAATAACAAGGTTCAGGAAGAGATACAACCCAGAGGGCTCCAATCCAGCATCTCCTTCCCAGCAAATGGAATTCCTATATTCACCCCCTTCAAAGCATTAAGCACCCAATGATTCCAATCTCAAACCAACAACAATTCTTTGCAATAACAAAATTCCAGCCTTTTTAGATCTCATGGAGGAGAGATCCATATATAGATGTTTGGAGAGAGGATGAGTCAGCTTGAGATCTGACTAGTGTCCTCTCCCTCTGTCAGTTCTTGATTCCACTTGGAGGTTCTTGCTTCCACTTGGAGATTTGGAACCTCTTACTCATCACCAGTTGAATTCCCTGAGGCAAGTGTCATTGAGGAAGATTTTGGAAGCTTCCTGGGTTTTGACACCTCGTGGAATGAACTTGCCACATGTCAACTCTCGCTCAGCGCAGGTAGCCAGTATTGGATTTGACATTCGGCGCAGGTAGCCAGTGTTGGCTTTGACATTCAGCGCAAACAGCTAGTGGAGCCACTGAATTGATCCGGAATTGACTTGTTTTTGAGCAGTTTCTCGTGGAGAACTTCTGTGAATTGCTGTGGTTTGTTAGCCTTGTTCCTCTAGGGGTAGGAACAACATGTTTAGGGACTTTGGATCCCTTAGATTATGGACATTTTATGCTCAATGCTGTAAGGCACAAAAATGTCTATAACAAAGAGGTAGAAAAGATTCCCGCTTTTAATTTAGAGAATGAGATATCTAAATTAAAGGTATCCATCCCCTTGACTGAAATAATGAGGAACAACAATTACAGAGGGAAAGTATCTAAAATGTTGAATTTGGACCCAATGTCCGACATGGTGAATGTCGAAGACAATCAACGTGAAATGATTTTTGGCCCAGCATCGAATGGTGAGTCTCCTGATAGTGATGTGAATGTCCGACATGGTGAATGTCGAAGACAATCAACCTGAAATGATTTTTGGCCCAGCATCGAATGGTGAGTCTCCTGATAGTGATGTGCCACCCTTTTATATCAGTTTAAGGTTGCATGATTTTGCGTTACATAATTCCATGTTCGATTCCGGAGCTTCTCACAATCTCATGCCCAAGTCTATCATGGATAAGCTTTGTCTAGACATCACTTGGCAATACCATGATCTCTATTCATTTGATTCCAGCAGAGTAAGATGTATAGGACTCATCAAAGACTTGTTTGTGAGTCTGGATCAGCTCCCAATGAAGAATGTTTTGATGGATGTTGTTGTAGCAGATATTCCTCCCAGGTTTGGCATGCTTCTTTCCAGGTCTTGGGTAGCGAAATTGAAAGGGACACTACAACTAGATTTCTCCTATGCAACAATTCCAGTGTTTGGCCAAATGAGGAAATTGTATCAGGAACAAAAAATGGAATACATGATCACAAGCAAGGAGAAACCAATAAATCATCTGATTTATTATGTACATACAGATTTAGAGTCTTTTGTTTTGTATTCTGATAGTTTCAATGATATTGATAGTTAGTTAGTAGAAGTAGATGATATTCCGGAAATAACAGAAAATTTTAGAGGAGTTTTAAAGAAAGAAGGACAAGAACAGCAGAGCACCATTGAGTGATCAACTGAAAGTAATGGACAACAAGCAGACCAAGCAAGCAAACATATTTTCAACACTTGCAAGAGGAGGAAGAAGGTTTGTGGACCATGGATTTCGATGGAGCAGTGGGAAATGATGGTGTTGGGATTGGAATTTGGGTATGCAGTCCTTTCTCCGCCCCGAACAAAGTGCCTAGTAACGTGAGGGTATGCTCTTACAAGTTGGCTTTTGATTTTTCAAACAATGAAGCTGAGTATGAAGCTCCGATTGCTAGCCTAAAGATTCTAAGAAAGCTGAATGCTAAGAGGATTTCAGTATATGGCGACTCTGAATTGGTGATTAAGCAGGTTAGAGGCGAATATCAAGCAAAGCATCCTCGGATGTGGGCTTACCATAATGCAGTCCTAGACATCCTAAAATTGTTTTCGGAATACACCTTGACATGTGTGCCTCGTATACAAAATAGTATTGTTGATGCTCTTGCTAAGGCAGAAAGTAGTTTGAAGATCCTAATGAACTCTAGTAATAAATTCGAAATCCATGTCAAGCATCATCCGACTGTCCCAGACAATCAGAGATATTAGCAAGTTTTCCAAGATGATGAGGAGATTAATGATTTTATGCAAAACAAAGGTAAGTTCAAAGAAACCTCAATTGATGTAGAAAAATGACGATGGTAAAGGTAATGGTACAGATGATGTGCAGATCAATCAAATGGAAGTGTTGCAGCTAAAGAATAACGTTATTCCTAAAGGCTTGATACCTTTAGAAGAACTCTTCAATCAAGATGATGTAGCCCGCAAACCAACATTGCAGCCAACAGAGAAGGGTGTGGAAGAGGTCAATGTCGAAACACCTGCTAATCCTAAATTGGTAAAACTGTCTAAAGCATTGCCACCAAAGATCAAGGACAAATATATCAGTTTGTTGTCTTCTTTTGCAGATGTGTTTGCTTGGGACTATTCTGACTTAAAGACATATGATACCAATATAATTCAGCAACTATACCCATCAAGCCCAATCAAAAACTAGTCAGACAGAAGTTGAGAAGGCTAAATCCAAAGTTGCTGCCATCTATTAAAAAGGAGATAAATAGGTTGTACAAATCAGGGATCATTGTTCCCATCAGATTTTCAGATTGGATCTCTAATTTGGTGCCCGTACAAAAGAAGACTGGTGAGATTTGCTTATGAATTGATTTTAGAAATCTCAATAAAGTTTCGTTGAAAGATAATTAGCCACTACCCAAAATGGACCATATACTTCAGCGAGTAGTGGGAGCATCTCATATGTCACTACTTGATGTTTATTCCGAATATAACCAAGTTTTTATCCATGAAGATGACTGAGACAAGAGAGCGTTCACCACTCCATGGGGAACCTTTCATTACGCTAAATTGCCTTTCGGTTTAAAGAATGAGGGTGCCACATTTCAGCGTGCAATGGACTTGGCTTTTGCAAATGAGAAGGATGTATTTTTAGTTGTGTACCTGGACGATTTGATGATGTTTTCCAAATATGATGAAGAGCACATGTACCATCTAAAAACTGTCTTTCAAAAGTGCAGAAAATATGGCTTGTCACTGAATCCAAAAAAGAGCTTGTTCGCCATGGAGGAAGGCAAACTACTCGGGCACATTATCTCAAAAGATGGCATTCGTATTGACCCAGCACGTGTGCAAGCAATTCAGCAAATCGATCTGCCCCGGAATAAGAAAGAGATACAATCATTCAATGGTAAAATGAATTTTATACGCTGCTTTGTACCTAATCTTGGTGAGCACCTAAGAGAGATGACAAACATGCTTAAGAAGGACAGCCAAGTGAAGTGGACGAAGGAGGCTATAAAATCTTTCAATTTAGTCAAATTGGCTCTTTCTTCAGCTCCCGTTCTAGTCAGCCTGGACTACACTCAGGATTTCATATTGTTTTCATTTGCTTCAGAGCACACTATGGCAGCTGTGGTATTGCAGAAAAGAGATGATCATGAAAGACCCATTGCATTCTTTAGCAGAGCTATAAGAGATGCAGCCTTAAAATACAACATCATTGAGAAGCAAACCCTTGCACTTGTGAAGGCATTGAAAGATTTCCGGGTATATATTCTACATTCTCATATTTTGGCCTATGTTCCTAACGTTGTTGTCAAAGATGTTTTAGTGCAGACCAATCTAGAAGGAAGATGAGGAAAATGGATTGCAACCTTGTTGTAATATGATGTGGAAATAAATCCCACAAAGCTGGTTAAAGGACAGGGATTGGCAAAGTTAATGGTCGAATCAAACTTGCACGCCTTGGACATAAATCTGATCGCTACTATGTCCGATGAGAATGAGGAAGCATCATCAATTCAGGTATTTGAAATGTTCGCCCTCTCTCCGTGGTATTCAGATATCATATATGTGCTTAAAAATTTGTCACCACTGCCTGGCATGACTAGAAACAAAGCAAGAACACTCAAGTTGAAAGCTGCCAAGTTTTGCATTCTTAATTCCGCACTGTATTAGAAAGATCCAGGTGGCGTTCTGTTAAATTTCTTGGTGGAGGAAGAAGCAAAGAAGGTCATGGATGACTGTCACCAAGGAGACTGTGGGGGTCACCTTTTTTGGAAGTCAACAACAAATAAAATTCTAAGAGCAGGGTACTATTAGCCGACATTGTTCGCTGATGTATATAAGATGGTCAAGAGCTGTCATAAGTGTCAGATTTTTGAAGGGAGGCAGAAATTACAGCCTTTGCCACTTAAGCCTATTGAGGTGAGTGCCCCTTTTCAGCAATGGGGATTGGATTTCATTGGTGAAATTCATCCCGCTTCTTCCGGTCAGCATAGATGGATCCTCACAGCGACAGATTATTTCACGAAATGGATCGAGGCAATTCCCACCAGGCAAGCTACTGATGTGGTAATCATTTCATTCCTTGAAAATAACATCTTGTCTCGCTTTGGTTTCCTAAATAAGTTAATCATTGATAACGTAGCAACTTTCAAATCAAAAAGGATGGTAGAGTTTTGTCATGAATATCACATCATTTTGGGTCACTCAACTGCCTATCATCTGCAAGGCAATGGATTGGTGGAGTCTTCAAACAAATCATTGGTCAACATCATCAAGAAGCTGCTGGAAATAAATAACAAGAGCTGGCATAAGAGGTTGGTCAATGCACTTTGGGCAGATCGGGTCAGCCAGAAGAAATCCATTGGTACGTCACTGTTTGAGCTTGTTTATGGAGTTGATACAGTATTTCCTACCTCTCTCACTACCTCGGTATTCACACTTATTCAGGAGGCCGGCAGTGAAGAAGATCCCATGCAGAGAAGGTTGAATCAAATGGTCCACTTGCAGCAGACCAGAGAAGAAGTTTTCAAGAACACATCCAAATTGCAGGAGAAGATCATGAAAATTTATGACAGAAAAGAAAAGGCGGATAAATTTCAGTTGGATGATGTGGTGCTAAAGTGGGATGCAAGGAATGAGGAAAAAGGTAAGCACGGTAAGTTCGAGAATCTTTGGAAAGGTCCTTTCAAGATTGCAGCATATCGGGGTCAGAATTCCTTTCTTCTGAAGGAAATGAACGGGGAAGATTGTCCAGGAGGGCTGATCAATGGTCGGCTGCTCAAGCGGTACCATTTCTGAGTTATTAATGCTGCTTCCACTGTCATTGTAAATACCATTTTTATTTCAGTTTGGTTTGAGTTTGTCAAGTTAGTCTTCAAGTCATTTCAATGTCAAGTTTGAGTCAATTTTTTGGTCATTTTAGTTTCATAAATGAGTTAGATTCCTGTGTTGTTTGTCGAAAAAATGACTCCATAGCCCAATGGAAGAAGGCACTGTCTAGCTCTTCCAGAGATCTGCTGTTCTTGGCACCTCCAAGGAGGTACCATCCCCCATTGGAGCCAAAGTTAGAGTCGGTTTGGTCAGTCCTCCGTCAGAGATCAAAACTCTTTATGCATTTCATTTTTAGGAGTCCCGCTCCATTTACCCAGCTGCATTCCACTAGGAGCATGCCATAATTTGACGGAAAAGGTCATGCTAGTCATTTCCCCTCATGTCTGGCTCCCATTGGCTTAGGTCTTTTGTCAATGATCACTAAAGTCCATGACAGTCAAGGTCTGGTCCTTTAATGGACAAAAGTCATTTTCGATAATTAGGTCTAGGGATTAATCAATTTGGTCTTCAACCATGTCCAATAAAGCCATGCAGGCTAGAGTGGGGCCCTTACAAAGTTATGATTCAAATAGTTTCATCGTCGTGTGGACAAATTTCTACTGTTCTTCAAAACTCTGTTTTGAAGAAAAATTCAAATAGTGTGTCATTTGTGATAAAATTTTGAAAAGGTCGCCAATTGATTTCTTCATATGCAGTCATGTTTTCCATGGCCAAATGCCTTGCCATGCAACCCCTACAAAATGTGCCGAAAATTTCATCATTCTAGCTAAAAATTCAAATGGAAGAAAGAAATTCAGTGTTGCTTTAAGTCAGTGACAAGTGTCAAAAGGAAACATTAGCAAAGTGGGTTTTTGAAGAAGCAAAAATTTAACCCATGACTTCAAAGTCTTTATATAAGAATTTCCACAAGGAAATAAGGTCATTGTGCAAACCAAGGCTATTGAGAAACATAGCAAAGTGTTTGAGAGTGCAAAGCACGAATTGGGAGGGAGTTGGAGTCGTTTTCAGGAGCGCGGCGCACACACAGAGGGGTGTGGCGCACATACAGTGTGCGGCGCACTCAGAGCCACCCCACAGTGAAAAATTTACAAGGGCATGGCACATATAAAGAGCGCGGCGCACTGGGTTTGTCATGCAGCACACACCCACAAAGGCCCACCATCGTGCCAAATTGCCTCAAGTTGCCTTTGAAACCCCTCAAATCGATAGGTAGGCTCTAAATCTCGATGGCTCATCTATTTTTGTGAAGGTTATGGTGGTTCATGGCTAGTTTTAGTGGCAACTAAAATTCATAAAACCAACCACTAGAAAACACCAAAGCCATTGTTGCTAGGGTTGCAAAATTGTGGTGTTGATGCCAAGGCTCCTCTTTCACCTCTCATCATTTCCCTCCTCTCCATTTTTCCCTTCCCCCCTACCTCATTTTTCCGTATTACCCCTACCCTAAAATATTACCAAACTCCATTCCCTATCCCCTCCTCTTATTTGTCAACATAACACCCCAAAACCCTACCTTATTAAAACCCCAAAACCCTACCTTATCAAAACCCCAAAACCCTACCTTATCAAATCCCCAAACCCCCCTACATATCCCTAAACAAAACTTCTCCCCATAACCCCTATTCCCATCATATTATTCCCCTCCTAATACTCCCTTTTTTTTCATTGTTCCCCTTGGTGGCAGATATCACAACAACACCTAGTTTCACACCATCATCAAAGGGCAGCCCAAGTACAGTACACACAACAGTCATGACATCTGAGCATTCATTAGAGTATGAGAGGATGAACACCTTCATGCAGCACAAGACCCCTCAACAGCAACTTAACAGTGTTTATCACTTTGCCCTTATTAAGATTTTGGTGGTTCATCAGCTAGGATTGCAAGGCATTACTTGGGATGATTTCATCTCCCGTGACCTCTTCAGCACTGCACAGGTATTATCAGAGGTTAAGCATGAGGGTGAAACTTCTCGTCGGTATGAGCACCATGAGACTACTAGTGTGTCGGTTTTCATCACATATCAGAGGGGTGCTAGACATTTGTTTGGAGCAGCAAAGCGAGTGTTATCTCCACCCAGAATGGAAGGTGCCTCGCTTCCGACATTAGCACTACAGGTCTAGGACATAGGTAAGGAGCCAATGCATGATGAGGGGCCTTCAAGGGAATGAGAGTCTGAATTCGTTCTCCTTCATGATGATGATACAGATACAGAACCTACAAGTGCACAGCTCAAAGAGATCATCCAGGAGCAACAATCAGAGATCGAAGCCTTGTCCCTTGATTTGGAAAGAACCAAGTGGAACATGAAATATCTGGAGCAGAGGAACAAACAGCTTGAGGATCAGCAAGCGATCATGGAGCTACAAAACATTCGTGAGCATCGACAAGCTGCACAAAGGAGAAGAGTTGAGCTCACGTCATTGGAGCAAGAGATTAATGAGGATCAGGAGGCCAACCTCAAGAGAGTTAACATGCATTAAGAGAGGCTACTGGACAAGGATGACAAGGACCATGCATTGCTGAGACACATGGCTTTCCACTACATGGCACGAAACAAAGTGTGCAAGGCCCAAATTAGGGATTTGAAGACGAAATTAAGGAAGGTAATCAAGAATCAAAAGAGGAAAAGGGAGCTCGATCGACTTCAGATATTGGCCAAAGCCTCTTTGGCCCAGCATAACACTTGATAAGGAAGCTCCAGCCCAAATTTCAAGAAATTTGGGGCAATTTTGGTCACATGGAAAATTTTTGGTCACAACACAGGTTTTTTCTCCCTGTGCGCCGCGCCACTGGCGCGACGCTTAGGATTGGGAGCTCCAAATCACAAATTGTTTGCATTTTTGGATTTAGCATGCCAAATCACAACTACTGGTGCTTGGACAAGAAATTTTGGCATGATTTGAGTCCCCAGGAGGTCAAAAACACTCAAAAAATGACCTCTCTGCCCCTATTTTGACACAAAGGAAGCAGTCTTGGGAGAATGAAGTTTCAGAGGGGAAAATGAGTACCAAATTCAGAAATTCCACTTGGGTTGGAAAGTAGATAGGTCAGGCTTTCCAACAAGCACACTTGGGCACATTTTTGACTCCTACAGGTACCTCAATATCGCCTCCAAAGTGGCATGGCACGTATAGATTTGGGCGCGACGCATATAGAGAAAAGGCCAAAATTGCACCCGCTTCGCGAAATTTTGATTCGCGAATTTCTCCAAGTGGGCCTGCTCATTCACACTATATGTTTCTTGGCAACTAAGGCAATGTTTAAAAAATATTTTCACTAAAGGTGGGCTCCTATCCAAGTGGCAAAGGAAGGTGAGTAGTCACCCAAGCCATTTGTCATTTTTGTAACGCTGCACCTTTAACTAATGGTTGGCTTTCCACTTCCACTTTGTAATGATTCAAAAAGCTCTCCAACTCCTGGTCATTCTATTTCCTCATGGCATAGTCTATTTATTGTATGCAAACCATTTGCAAAGGGTTGGTTGGTGTCTAATTTCTGGGAGACTATGGGAGAGAAACTTAGTTCTTCATTGTATATTCTGACAGAGGATTAATGAAAGGCAGCGGCTCTGTTTCATGAGATTCATGTGGTTGTGAGTGTAGCAAATGTGTCTCTTATGCTTCATATGTATTTCGTAATGTTTCACAGTTCATTTCATATTCATTTCCAGTGAAATTTTCTAAGTTAGATAAGGTAGAATTCATTTTTATTGCTCTGCCTGTGGGAAAATTTCATGTTCAGTGTTCTTCTTATGTTGAAAAGGATTCATGTACTTATTCCCTTTTCACCCTTCTACGCAATTCCTCCATTCCGCGTTATTTCAAACTAAATTGCTAGACTTTCTGTTTGTCTTGCCTCACGAAGTAATCTGTGCCTTTGTATTAAATTCTCTGCTCATTGCTGTTTGTTGGTCCCATACCATCCCAGAAACTCAGTCATTCATAAAAATTGCTTCTTGTATCCATATTTACTTACTAGCCTAAGATCAATATTTCACTGTTAGTCATCTCAGACCATTCCATTTACTTATTCGCTGAGCGTGACTCGGAGAGAGCCCTCTCCTGTTCTGGTAGGGCTAGCTACCAGACTGAGTGTGGTTTACGGTTACCCTGAATTTTGCCTTCCTTCAGCCTAAGGTAGATTTAGGTGCTAACAGTGTTGAACCATGACTCCTCTCTCATGCATGAACATCACTACATGACTCAATGAATGACTCATAAGAATAAAATGATAGTACATGGATACAATGACATCAAAGGCCCATATGTGGTTGAGACACATGACATCATTTAGCCCAAAAATGGCTGTAACAACTCTCATCTATCAACCTAAACTCATATCAACACATGCTAGACATGACCCATGACTCTCTCCCTTGACTCTAGCACCAATCTTCCAATAACAAAATGATGAAACAACATATTACATGGATCCATATGAATGAGAAACCCTCCAACCTTATTGAGATTCATAACATTCAACTCATGCCCCCCATACTTCATTGTAAGCTCTTGTCTTGTTTTAGATGGGATAGGCTGCCTTTGGTAAGCTTTGAAGCCATTCTTTTTCCCTTTCTTATCTCTCTTTTTCCCCTTACCTTTCTTATCCCATCCCATAAGAATAACTAGTCTTTCTACCCGTTTATCTAATGGTAGTAGTATGGGGTTTCCTTATTGACTATCTTTCCAGGTCTTATTGAACTCTTTAAGATTAGCTCTAATGTCCCCCAAATAAATGTTGTTGTTATTCTCCCCCCCGTGCATGGCTGAAAATGATGATGTACAATGTGATACATATGGTTGTTACATCATGCTAAAAAGATATCCAATGCATGACTAAGACTCACAACCTCTCCAAGATATGGACTCCTCAACCAATGCACCAATACATGAGTGATTATAGGGATGCTTTTATAAATATGAGTGGAGCAATAGACGCATTACAGTGCATGCCAACCATACTCTCTCTCTATTCATAGTTGATATATAAATGCACTCAAAGGTGATTTACATGACTGAAACAAATAACTCACTACTATGCATGATAACTAAAGCGCTCCTCAACCAAATGTTATAGGGATGCAAAATTTCATACACATATGATTTACATGAACTAAATATTGTCTCCTCTTATTGTATACCAAAATCAAATGTTGTTGAAATAATATATCAAATATAATGCATGTACATTGGCCATTTCAGCCATAATATCAAGAGAGCATGTATAAGTATAAGGTTGAATGCATCACCTTCCTCTACACATGGCTGAATCAATGATATCCATCTATGCATGGATAGAACATGTGCTTTTCAACAAACTTGTCAAAGTGAACTAAGAACATGCATATGGATAAAAATGTACTCTTTTACTCATGGAAACATTTATGAAGCTACTACAAATAACTGAGTGAAAGCAATGAATAAAATGTCAAATAATCCATGAAAATATCATACCATGAATAGCTCCCCCTGAGCTCATTGTACCTCTAATAGGTAGGTTGATCCTTTGGACCTGAATGTGCATGAGGCTCATGAACATATCAAGGTGTTGTTACTAATCTCTGCCAACTAATCATGCAGCTATATGCTCCCCATGATGCTATGCACCTCTCATAAACTTTTATAGTATTCTATGAATATGCATGAGGTAACCATCAAATATAGAAAGGGGTTGATCTCTTTACTTCATGGGATACCACTCCTTCCTTCTCCACATGGACATGCAGTCTCTCACCATATGGAAAAAGTTGTGACATGTATAACACTCCACATGGAAGAGATATGAAGCAAGATGATAAAATCTCCTGCTTCTCATGCTAAATCTATGCCTCATATAAAAAATGCATCTCCTCTAAGGGCTAGATCTGCAATCAACTACCTTGTGGCCAAACAACTTATAGGAAAAATAATGACCATAACATGAACCACTATACTTAATGGTTGATCTACTTTGCTACCCATATTGTTGCAAGCTCCATTAACTAGATCTATACACTTTTGTATTGCAGTTGGCTACAACATGTATAAACTTGTGTTAGTTGTAACACTCTACCTCATCCATCAAAGGAAAAAATGGGATTTTATTCCTTTCAAATTTTATAGATCTGCCACAATCCTCTCTTGGAGCGAATGATATTCTAAGTGTAGGTGCTTCTTGAGGTCTCTTTATCTACTACTATTAGTTCTGCTATTTTTTTCCTTGGTTATTTCTCTTGCTGCTACTATTGTTTGCTACATGCCTTTTGGGATCTACAATGTTTTTCTAGCCTGCATGCGAGTTGGACTCTCCATTTTGAAAACCAAGACCAAATTTATTAAGTGAAGATATTTGGTTTTCAAGAAAAATTTCCAAGGCTACGACGCTCTTCTCCATATTCAACTACTTATCCTTTTCTTCGAGATACTTTCTCAATGTGTCAACTTCACGTTAAAGCTATATAACTTGGCTCTCATTCTCTTTTTTCTTGCTCTCATAACTTGTTCAACTATTTTTTATTTTTCCAACTAGGTCCTTAGATTGATGATCTCCTCCTTGAGCTCCGTTTATTTTTCATCACAAATCTACAATAATGTTTCCTGATGTCTACATGCATGTTTTAGTCTACTAACCTCAAGTGATACTTTCTCTACTACATCCATAACACACTTATACTCAACTCTAAGAAGCTTAATATTATCCTCATATTCACTAGGAAACTCAACAATATTAGAATCAAAACCATCCAAAGTATAAATTGAAATTAACTCATTAATATTTATACCTTTGGATCCATTCTATTGCAATACCTTTCATTTTTTATTTTCTGATTTGTTCTCATGATCATGTGAACCATTCACACCAAGGGGATGAAATTCTCTTAGTTGAGCTTCTTTCTTCTGAGGGCCCTTCTTATTTTTATTCTTCTCGCTCTTCTTCTTAACCTATCTATTGTTGTTGCTATCACCTCCAAACTGGGTCTCCAGTTTGTCCCACATCTCTTAGAATATTTCATATCTACAATCTTCTTCAAATCTGTATTGTGAATAATTTCATAAATTATGCATCTTGCTTGAGCATCCTGTTGCAATACTTTAGGTTCAAGTGGATCCTTAACACATCCTTCACATACTAATATCCACATGTTATATCCACAAGGAAATAATTGAGATTTCACTTTTTTATGCCATACCTTGAAATTTGCAGCAGTGAGGACAAATACTCTTGGAGGATTCATTCTGAAAAAAAATAATTGCAAATTTTTACCAACACTCCCTAAATCCACTCTCTAGTGATTAAGATACAACCAAGAGCCCCTCTCTAATACTGCTTGTTAGAAACCTCGAACAATATCGAGAGGGTGTGTGGATCAATATTGTACCTTATGTCTAACTTTACCAATTTTTTCCTTTCTTATTTCAAACCCTGATTCATTCATCCATTAACAACATAAAATATAAAAACATCTATGCATTGTTAGAAATAATACTGAGAGGGGGGGTGAATCAGTATTATAAAGTAAAAAAATTTCATTTCCTTAATCAGATTCATATACGCTACTTTAGTTAATGGAACTCGCTTGTATACACAACTGTGTTTAAGCAAACTAGTGTATATCCTGCAATTTTATGATTCAAGTAATTCATCATATGTTGATCTTTAATTAGTGCATCAAAACCACATAAATAGTAACCAGGTGCAGTAAAAACAGAACAAACAATCACACACATGAATGCAAGATATAAGGTGGAAACCTAATGCAGGTGAAAGCCACCTGCTGCAATTGTCTCTATCTTCTTTTTAATAATAAGAAAATTATTTTTACAATTTTTGTATTGGTGCAAACTTATACCAGTACGCAGGCTTCTACCTGCAGAAGGCTACAACCTTCTCTCATTCTCCAGCTTCTCCTGGAAGGGAGCTACAACCCCCTAGCTCTTGTACTAGCTGATATATTTACTAGTACGTAGGTGTCAGCCTACAGAAGGCTACAACCTTCTCTTTTCTTCCAGGGACCACGTTTCATGAATTTTCAGAATGGATCCATCAATAACATCATTCAATCATCAAATATATCTGCATCAACCAATTTCCTTTGCACCAACCACAACTGAATCAATCAATTACTTTGACAACCCTTCAATCTGATCTTTCAGAATGCTATAACTAGAATACAGTAACTAGAACCCAAGCCAGAACCCAGAAAACTGCAACAGAAGTAGCTAAAACATATTTTATAAGCCTATACGCTACTTCAATGTGTCAAACCTGCGTTCATACAGATTTTTCTCAAGGTGAACCTGCGTATAGATCTGCAAATAAAATTTAATATGTATATGCTATTTTGATATGCAGAACCAGCGTGTATACGTGCCTTTTCTAAAGTGAACATGCGTACAGATCTGTAAATGATGATTTAAACATTACAACAATTCCAGACTTCAGTTATACCTAGATCATCATATTTACATACTACAACATGCGCCGGTTATTCAGAAAAATGATCAAACCATATAAAGATACTTCACTTCAAGCCTTAAGATCTTGACCCATCATTATATATTATCCTTGGTTTAGATCCATCTATTCACCATAACCCAATAACCTATACACTAGATCTTTCTCTTCATCAGATATTCAATTCTTGAGTACCTTGGCCTAATGATCTTCCCCTCCTTTTATAGTCTTAGCCCTTACTCAATACGATGGACCAAAACCACTTATGACCAATACCTTGGACCTTATACCTGGGGTCAATACTTCAGACTAGATACGTTGGACCAATACCATGGATCAAAATACCATGGACCAAATACCTTGGAACAAAACTTAGTTTTCCAATATATATGCACCTTACATTCTGTGAAATTCGTGTGTACGTATACGCGAATTGTTTATAGTGAACCCGTGTGTATACACGGCTTGGCCAATGGTGAACCTATGTATACCTCTCTTTCTTCATCCTGATCTAAACTTTGTGTTGTTAACCTGCTGAACTGTGATCTGTCATCTGAGTGAGTTGCCATCAAGGACAACACCTGTGTCATAATGCCAACAATCTCCCCCTTTGGACTTGATGGCAACCCCAAGTCACTCTCCCCCTTTGTCATCAAGGGCAAAGGGTTATGCTCCCCCTGAGTACATGTTGAATTCTTTGATATGTTGAAGAGTGCTGATTGAGCTCCATGATCGAGTCCATGCTCCCCCTGAATATAAGCAAGGTCTGAAAAAAGATGTTCTAAAAGAAGAACATGACTCTATACATACATCATAAATGACCTTCCTATCACCAATGACTCATACATACATCCATCTCCCAACCAAGTGGGGATATACCAAGTTTGACTCATCCACCCAACCAAGGGGATATACCAATTGTTTATATATGTCAAAACAAGAAACATTACATCATCCATCCCATGCATAGTGGGGTAACAAATTAGGTTGTTTCATGACCTTTTCATTAAAAAAATATACATGACATATATAACAGAGACCAAATATCTTAAACAAGACCATGATAGTCATCAGCAACTATCATTAGTAGCATCTGTCAATCAGCATCCAGATCAGCAACCATGTTCTCCCCTTGAACCTGTTTCACCTAAATAAAAAACAATTGTGTGAATCTGTACCAAAATCTTCTAAGATAATGCCCACAATGCATTATTAGAAGCATATGCTCCCCCTAAACCTGTGCCAGATGATCACTGTCAGATCTGATCATTTCATATAATAGAAGAGTTATCAAGGCATCATTATCAATCAGATATACATCAAGTTATCAACAACTTATGAGAGCCAACATATTTCCACATGTTATCCACAGACTGTAACCATCATCAAGCAGAGAAGATAATTCACTGAACCATATCAGACCCCTTTCTTCCTGAGTCTAGCCCACTTCTTTTCTTCAAACCAACATATACGCGACTGTATCCATAGAAACCAGTGTATGTATGCGACTACACTTCATGAAACTCGCGTATAACCACCTTTCTCTGAAACAAATAGGATTTAACAGCAGGATGATGCATCAACTACTCCCAACTTTTGTTTGAGATATTGAAATGTGTCTCTTGGCAATGGTTTGGTGAATATATCAGTAACCTATTCTTTGGAAGGAACATACTCCAATTTGACATTTTGTTCAAGCACTTGTTCACGTAGAAAATGATATTTGATGGGTATGTGCTTGGTCTTGGAATGCATGACTGGATTCTTTGAAATATTGATGGCACTTGTATTATCACATAGAATGGAGATGGGTGGAGAACATGTGATCTGAATGTCTTGCAATGTTTGCATCATCCAAAGGATTTGTGTGTAGCAAGATGTAGCGGCCACATATTTTGCTTCAGCTACGGATAATGCAATTGAACTTTGTTTCTTGCTGAACCATGACACTAATCTGGAGCCCATATAGAATGCATCACCATTAGTGATTTTTCTGTCATCAACGCTTCTTGCCCAATCTGCATCTGTATAAGCATGAAGTGTAAGATCCTTATATCTAGGATACCATAAACCAAAATTCTGTGTTCCTTGAAGATATTTGAAAATTCTTTTGACTGCCTGAAGGTGTGATTCCTTTGGATTTTCTTAGAATCTTCCAACTATTCCTACTACATGCATGATGTCTAGTCGAGTACCCGTTAGATAAAGAAGATTGCCAATCATGGATCTATAAGTTGGTTGATATACTGTTGCTGATTCATCATTTGAGCTGAGACTGCATCTTGTTACCATTGGGGTACATACTGGTTTAGAATCTTCCATGCCATATTTTTCCAAGATCTGTTTGAGATATTTGGTTTGTGACATAAAAATACCATCTTTATTTTGTTGAACTTGTAGACCAAGAAAATATGTAAGCTCACCAAGCAGGGACATTTCAAATTCTTGCTGCGTTACCGAAGAAAAATTATGACTCATGGCTTCTTCATTGCTACCAAAAATGATATCATCAACATACACAACAAGTATTAGCAATTTATTATTGTCAATCTTTGTATATAGATTACTATTAGTTGATCCCTTTGAAAAACCTTGTTGATCGAGATATTTGTCAAGACAGTAATTCCAGGCCCTTGGGGCTTGTTTTAGACCATAGAGAGCCTTTCTGAGTCTGCATACAAGTTTTGCATCATTTCCAAGAATGAATCCATCTAGTTGCTCAATATAGACTTCTTCTTCTAAGTCTCCATTAAGAAAGGCAGATTTTACATCCATTTGGTATACTTTGAATTTCTAAAAACTAGAAAGAGCAAGGAACATTCTTATGGCTTCAAGTCTAGCAACAGGTGCAAAAGTTTCTTCAAAATCCATACCTTCTTGTTGAGCATATCCTTTACAAACATGTCTGGCCTTGTTTCTAATAACTTCTCCATTTTCATTCAGCTTCGTTTTGAATATCCATTTAGTTCCTATGATATTCTTATCATGAGGTCTAGGAACTAATTCCCAAGTATTATTCTTTTCAATTTGCTCAAGTTCTTCATTCATGGCCTTGACCCAACATTCATCTTTGTATGCTTCATTTACATTTTGACGTACGGTGGAGGATAGCAATGCTAGATAGCTTGAAGCTCCTGTAATAGTTCTTCTTGTCTGCACACCTACCTCTTTTTGTACCAAAATTTGAGTCTCTAGATGATTTTTCTGAACATACTTGGACAGAGTCTTTCCTTCTACCGTTATCTCTTCTTCTGGTGCTTCATTGGCTTCTTCTTCAGAATTAGTCTGATTTGATGTGGGAGGATAATCCTCATCTTCTTCATAATCTTCGATTTTTATTTTTTTTGGATTTTTGCATTCTTCATCAACAACAACATCAATAATTTCAATAATTTTCCCAAGTCTTTTATTATAACATTTATATCCTTTACTTTGGGAAGAGTAACCAAGGAGAATACCTTCATTTGCTCTGGGTTCAAAATTACCAAGTTTTTCATCAGTCCTTTTGATGTAACATTTGCTTCCAAAAACTTTGAAGTATTTCACAGTAGGAGTCTTACCATACCAAAGTTCATGTGGAGTTTGAGTGCTGTTTACTTGAACATTTGCTTGGTTGAGAATAGTGACAGTAGCGAATGCAGCGTCACCCTAGAAGGTTGCAGGAGTTCCAGACTCATCTAGGATAGCATGAGCCATTTGTTGAACAGTTCTATTCATCATTTCTACCACTCCATTTTGCTAACTCAGGAGTCCTTGTGGTGGAGAATTGCCTTTTTATTCCATGTTCTTCACAAAAGTCAAAGAATTCATCCGAGGTAAATTCCCTTCCTCGATCAGATCTAAGGCATTTGATTTTGCGATCTGATTCATTTTCAACCAAAGCTTTGAAGGCTTTGAACTTTTCAAATGCTTCATCTTTATGCTTTAGAAGTCCTATCCAACACATTCTATAAAAATCATCAATGAACAATATAAAGTATTCTTCTCCACGAGGTGAATTTTTCCTTGATGGTCCACATAAATCAGTATGAACAAGTTAAAGAGGCTTACTAGCTGATCCTTCCTTCTCAGGGAATTGCGATTTGGTTTGCTTACCAAATTGACATGATTTACATATTGTATTTTCTGGAATGTTGATATCAGGAAGATCATGAACAACTTGGAATTTGCATGCTTTTCTTATTTGAGAGAAGCTTAGATGCCCCAATCTTTTGTGCCATAGCCAGTGTTCATCATTTTTGCTTAGATAGCATTGTTATTGTCCTCCCTTGAGTATGTATAAGTTGTTTGGAGTTCTTATACCTTTGATCACGGTTTCTCCTATATCAAGATCATGAAAAACACATCCATTTAATCAAAATACTACTTCATTTACTTGATCACACATTTGACTGACACTCAACAAGTTATGCTTTAGACCATCAACATACATAACATTCCTAGCTTTAACTTTTTCTTTTAAGAGAACAAAGCCTTTACCTTTTATGAGAGCATGAGTGTCATTTCCAAATGAGACCTTCTTTTCCTTTTCTAAGGCATTATATGAATGGAGTTTTTCTTTGTCACTTGTCATGTGTTTTGAGCATCCACTGTCGATGTACCACTAATTTTCTTGTCCTTTTGTGTACAAGGCTATACCACATCATTTTGTTTGCGGTTCTTTCTTTCTCCATATTTTGGGACTTAATGGAGTTTTCTCCTTCTGAGATGTTTTTTGAAATTTACTCCTATATTCAGATTCTTCATGACTGAAGTTGTTGCAGATAGAGCATTCTATTTCATTTTCAAGAAGAGAAAAGTTATTGTAGGACCTTTTCATGATCCCTGTCACATTCCTTTGATTTCGTGCTTCTCTAGTCATGATGGTCTTATAAGAAACACATTGAGCAACTTTGTGTCCAAATTTTGACATGAAAAACATTGGCCATTAAAGACGTTCTTGCGATTATCGAATCTACTAACCCGATGATTATAGTTTCTATTGATATTCATTATTGAAGCAGATTAAGTATGATTTACCTGAGGTTGGTTATAGCTTCTATTCATCCTTGAAGTAAATTGAGCCTGATTTACCTGGTGATCTGCTTTATGCCTTTGGCTACATTTGTCAAACTGTTCACTGCTCTTTGCTGCATCACGATAGCATTTAGTGGAGGTTGACGACTTCTGTGCTTGAGGTGCTTCTTCAATATATCCAAGACCTATCTTTATCAGAGGAGAACACTGCACTTTAGTAATTTCATTTAAGGTTTTTGATCCTTTAGCAAATATAAGATTGAGAGCTTTTGTTTTCTCAATATCCTTTCTTAGACCCACAATTTCACATTTTAGTTTTTCATTGTGTTTTTCTCTTTCAGTAAGTTGGAATGTCAAAGTATCTGTAGTAATATTCTTTTCTTATAAATAGATTTTGAGTTTAGATATTTCTTCATAAAGGTCATCTTCATCTAAAACATCCAAGAAATCATCATCTTCAAAAGCCATCAAAAGTCTATAGTCATTACTATTTTCATCTTCATCACTAATTAATAAACCATCGCTATCTTCATGCGTATAGTAGATCTTCTTACTTATACTTTGTTTTCTATTCCATTTTGCAGATTCCTTACCTTTATCAAACTTATCTTTATGAGGACATTTGGCAGCATAATGACCAACTCTTCCACAAGCAAAACATTTGAAAGGTAGTTTACCTCTGAATCTTCCGGAACCCCGTTGAAGGTTCTTGACAAAGTTTGCTTCTTCTTCTCCTTCTGAAATATGTCCTGATTCATTGAGTTCTTCTTTTCCTAAAGCTTTAAATGCGGCTTCTCTCATATCTGATGGACCTCCTTTTCTCATCTCGAAAGCAGTTAAGATTTTGTGCAGCTGTGTCATAGTAATACTCTGAAGATCCTACTTTTCTTTTATGGTAGATACTTTTGATTCAAACATAGCAAACAAGGATCTTAAAACATTTTCAAATAAAGTAAATTCTTTTATCTCTTCACCCAAATTCTTCATGCAATTAACAATCTCATCTATACGTAAGAAGTAACTAGCTATACTTTCATCATTGTGCATTTTGAGAGTTTCATATTGAATTCTGAGAGTTTGCAGTTTTGCACGTTTTACCTGAGAGTCTCCTTCATAGCTTAGAAAGATCTTGTCCCATATTTCTTTGGCAGATTTGAGCTGCATAACTTTGACAAATTTTGATTGTGATAGACTTCCCAATAATGTATTGACAGCCTTGGCATTGGTTACATATTGGTTTTTACCTGCCGCATCTGTTGGAATTGCTGATGGAAATGTATATCCTCCTTCCACGATTTACTAGACATCTATTCCAAAAGATTGAAGATAAGCTATGGTTCTTACCTTCCAATAAACGAAGTTGCTTCCATCAAAGATTGGTGGTATAATGGATCCCTCTCTTTCTTGATTACCCATGATGATGGATCTTCCTTCAAGCAATCAAGCTTCTTCTGAAGGACCTGCTCTGATACAAATTGTTGGAAATAATACTGAGAGGGGGGTTGAATCAGTGTTAGCAAGTCAACAGATTTTCATTTCCTTAATCAGATTCATATACACTACTTCAGTTAATGGAACTTGCGTGTATACGCAACTATGTTTAAGGCAACTAGAGTATATCCTAAAAACTTATGATTCAGTTAATTCATCATATGTTGATCTTTAATTAGTGCATCAAAACCACATAAATAGTAACCAGGTGCAGTAAAAATAGAACAGACAATCACAAACATGAACGCAAGATATAAGGTGGAAACCCAATGTGGATGAAAACCACCTGCTGCAATCATCTTTATCTTCATTTTAATAATAAGAAACTTCCTTTTACAATTTTTCTAATGGTGCAGACTTATACCAGTATGCAGGCTTCTACCTGTAGAAGGATACAACCTTCTCTCATTCTTCAGCTTCTCCTGGAAGGGAGCTACAACCCCCTAGCTCTTGTACTAGCTGATATATTTACTAGTACATAGGTGTCAGCCTACAGAAGGCTACAACCTTCTCTTTTCTTCCAGGGACCACGTTTCATGAATTTTCAGACAGGATCCATCACATCATTCAATCATCAAATATATTTGCATTAACTAATTTCCTTTGCACCAACCACAACTGAATCAATCAATTACTTTGACAACCCTTCAATATGATCTTTCAGAATGCTGTAACCAGAATACAGTAACCAGAAACCAAGCCAGAACTTAGAACACTGCAACAACAAACAGAAGCAGCTAAAACATATTTTATAAGGTATACGCTACTTCCATGTGTCGAACCTGCATGCATATGCACTTTTCTCAAGGCGAACTTGCATACAGATCTGCAAATAAAATTTAATATGTATACGCTATTTTGATATGCAGAACTAGTGTGTATACGTGCCTTTTCTAAAGTGAACCTGCGTACAGATCTGTAAATGATGATTTAAACATTACAACAATTCCAGACTTCAGTTATACCCAGATCATCATATTTACAGACTACAACATGCGCCAGTTATTCAGACAAATGATCAAACCATATAAAGATACTTCACTTCAAGCCTTAAGATCTTGACCCATCATTAGATCTTATCCTTCATCAAGCACTAAGGTTCATCCTTGGTTCAGATCCAGCTATGCACCATAACCCAATAACCTGTACACTAGATCTTGCTCTTCATAAGATATTCAATTCTTGAGTACCTTGGCCTAATGATCTTCCCCTCCTTTTATAGTCTTAGCCCTTACTCAATACCATGGACCAAAACCACTTAGGACCAATACCTTGGACCCAATACCTGGGGTCAATACTTCGGACCAGATACCTTGGACCAATACCATGGATCAAAATACCATGGACCAAATACCTTGGACCAAAACTTAGTTTTCCAAGATATATGCGCCTTGCATTCTATGAAAGTGCGTGTGTACGTATACACGACTTGTATATAGTGAACCCGCGTGTATACGCAGCTTGGCCAATGGTGAACCTGCGTATACCTCTCTTTCTTCATCCTGATCTGAACTTTGTGCTGTTAACCTGCTGAACTATGATCTGTCATCTGAGTGAGTTGCCATCAAGGACAACACCTGTGTCATAATGCAAACATGCATAACCATGAACCATAAGCAACATATCAAAGAACATAACCATAAAATAAAATAACCATGAGAAAGAAAATAAATAATACAACATGCACACACAAATACACTAAATGTAAGGTGGAAACCACAAGGGATAAAACCACTGTCAGATGTTCTACTTCACTATTCTTTTATTATTATAAAAATTCTCTTTTACATAGTCACTCGGGACCACTAGTGTGCAAGCTACAATTTGCCAATTATGCAAGCCACTGCTCATTCCATGCCACAACTTGTATGAACTTTGTAGGCCACCACTTATAGGTAGCCACCACTCCCTCCAATTTTCAGGCCACCACCTTTTGGAAGCCACTACTCCCAACAAGTCTCACCTAACCACCACTAGACTATCTAGCCACCACTTGCTCATAAAAGGCCCCAAACTTCAAGCTCCTTTGTGGAACATGCTTCATATTGTTTCATACTGGAACATAGATCTCTAAAATCAAACACTTGTGAGCCTCATTTCATCCATTTTCATATTGGATTCACAACATCCTCTATACTTATAAACCATCTAAATACATGCTCGCCAACAAAAACTCAATCAATACATCAACCCACACAATAAATATGCTCAACAAAACCAAGCCCTACAACAACACACTGTAACATTTTGATCCTCACACTCAACCCTAATAAAAACTCTAGAAGCCATACTAAACTCATATACAAAAGCTACAAAAAATAACTCTCCAATAAAACCCCTACAACACAAATACATCAAAAATATAAATTCTGATGTGAAGTCTCTACTGCAGCAGCTAAAACAATATCTCTCTTTTCCATATCAACAAAAATATGAGCCACAATCTGCAACAGAAATATGTTAGACATATAGATATACTATATATCCATCATCCTCTAGAATATGCTCCAAATCTAATCTTTGATATACTCTCTAACTCTACAAAACTGTAGCTGACTCTCTCATACACTTTTATTTTGTCTAAGATTTTGTACTTCAGACTCTGGAATTTTATAATTGATGGAAGATGCAATCAATACAAATCACTAGTCCTCAATATCTTGACTTAATCACCTTCAATAATTATGGTTAACTCAATTCAACTCTCTCTACCGAAGACCATGAGCAAAAGCCAAAGTATATGCCCTTGGGACTTTCTTAAGTCTACACATAATCTAGAAAACTAAGTCTAGAAAGGGTAACATAGGTAGTTCCTTTGGGAAGTGCATTACTAACTCTCCTAATACACTAAGGACCTACATTATAATGCTAGTTGTCCACTAGAAACCCACATTACTCTAATTTCATCCCGAAACTCAGTCACACCTACTCCAACTCCTCCTAAACCTGATCATTTGCACCTATAAACATCTTCCAAGCCTATAGATCCTTTGCAACCTCATGTCAAGCCTATGAAAATCATGTCAAGGCCTCCAAACTTGTTCAATTGATCATCATGTCAAGGCATCCAGCCTTGTTATCTTCAATGCTACCACAATATATTCATCAACTGACATCTTGGCAAACACCGTAGGTTGACATACTAGGTTGAAAATACATCATCGTAAAGCCTAGTTTTCCAACCACCCCTTTAACCAACATGATCATGAGGCCCGCCACTATTAGGTTGACGTCAATTCCATCACCATGAGACTCTATACATGAATAGAATTATGAGGATCACTAGTACTAAGTTGAAATCAATGCCAACATCATGAGACAACATGTCCAACATGCTCCCCCTTTGGCATTGATGTTAACCTATAATTGTAACACTAAAATTGGTCTCAATCTCCTCTTGTGGATGTCACTCTCCCCCTTTTATATCAATGGAAAAAGGTGAATGAGTACGACTTAACACTACTGATATCAACTGATATGTGTATGAAAATAGATAAACTCCTCATGTCAACACCATGCCATCAAACCAATAAGCCTCCATTCCAACATCGGTCAAAAATATGCCTCTAAGACAACACCATGCACTTCCTTCTACTACTTGACTAAACATGCTCCTTGTGAACATGTAATGGATCTAGAAAATTTTTCTCCATGTTGTTATACATGCTATCTACTGCTACCAATGCCTCCTTATCATATAAAAGAGGATGCTCCACATAGACCAAGGACATGAACCATACAAGACCCAATAATAGATAATGAAAGTACAAGGCTTCATAGGCCTAACACATGGCTAAAAGAAAGATATAACATGGATGTACAATACCTCCAAAAAACCAACATACGGTTGAACCATGACTCATGTCTCATGCATGAACATCACTACATGACTCAATCAATGGCCCATTAGAAGAACATGATAGTACATGGATATTGACACCAAAGCCCCATACATGGGTAAAAAACATGGAATCCATCAACCCAAACATGGTTGTAAGAACTTTCATCTCTCAACCTAAAATTGTATCAAAAAAATGCTAGAAATGACCCATGACTCTCTCTCTCTTGACTCTAGCACCAATCCGCCAATAACCAAATAATGAAACAACACATTGTAGGGCTCCATATCAGTGAAAGTGATGATATATAATGTGATAAATATGGTTGTTACATCATGCTCAAAACTCTCCAATGCATGACCAAGACTCAAAACCTTTCCAAGATATGGACCACTCAACCAATGTGCCAATACATGATTGATTACAGGGCAAATACATGGCTGAAGCAATAAACACATTACAATGCATGCCAACACATACTCTCTCTATGAATATATACTACATTTTTGCATTTAAAGGTGCTTTACATGGCTGAATAAAAAAACTCACTACTATGCATGCTAACTTAAGTTCCCCTCAACCAAATGTTACATGGCTACAAAATTTCACATGCATGTGCTTTACATTACTAAAATATAATCTCCTCCTAATATATGGTAACATCAAATGTTGTTGAAATAATATACCAAATAGTCCTAAAATTAGATTCAAATATGTTAATCTAGATTTTTTTCTATAACTTATTTTTTGGGAATTTTCAGATAGTGAAAGTTTCAGAAATCCAAGTAGACATACAATAGTGTCTCAATTAAAAATTTTAGAATTAGATTTGAAAAATTGGACATGGGGTATGTTATACAGTTTCATTCTTGAGAAGAATAAAAAAGAAAAAAAAAATTAGGAGAAGCATATTTGGTGAAGATAGAAGCAACATGTAGACCTGGTGAAGGCAGAAGAAACAAGCAGACCTAGTGAAGGAAAAAGCATATAACATAGCTAGTGAAGGTAAAAGTAGTAAGAAAACTTGGTGAAGGTAGAAGTAGTAAGTAGACTTTGTGAAGGAAAAAGAAACTAATAAACCTGGTGAAGGAAAAAGTAGCAATCAGACTCAATGAAGTAGGTTGATAACTATGAATATTTACATTAGTGGGGATTTGTGTCTCATATAGGTTAGTTCCTACTAATATTGGAACAGATGTATTGGTGTCTCACATAGGTTATTTCCTACAAATATTGTAGCAGAGGGGATTTGTATCTCTTGTATGTTGGTTCCTAGAAATCATGTAGTAAATGAGATTGATGCCTCCTATAGGTTTGTGTCTACAAATATTATAGAAAAATCGATTGGCGTCTCCTATAGGTTAGTTCCTATAGATATTGCAATAGAGGGATGGGTGTTTCTTGTAGGTTGGTGTCAATAATTCTAATATTAGGGGGATTATTGTCACTTATAGGTTAGTTCCTACAAATTTTATAACAATAGGTTGTTCCTACAAAGTTTGTGTTAGTAGGTTGGTTCCTATAAATATTTGTTATAATGAAATTTTCATGTATATCTTATGTTCAATCTGTGAGATTACTTATTTATGATTCATATATGTTTAAATAAGTATAACTTATATTATACTGATTCACCCATGCTCCCTCTCAATGTAAGTGTGAATCTCAATTGGTGTTAGATCAGGTTCCTTCAGAAGCAATCCAACCACTAGAGGGAAGATCTATGAGGGACCATGGAAAATCATGAAGGTTATTTCACAAGTAGACCTATATTAATCAATGGAACAAATTGTGACCTCTGGAGGGTAGGGATGAAGACTTTTCTAATGTCTCTTTGTTTTAACACTTGGAAATCTATAGTAGATAGTTGTAAAGGTCCAAATAATCCTCCATCTGATTAATGTGGTAAGAAGGCTTGTTTAAATAATGAAAAATCGATGAATGCCATCTTGTGTGGCCAATTAGATTCATAGTTTGTTAAAGTAATGCATTCTAAATCTGCAAATGACATTTGGGATAAACTTCAAAACAACTATGAAGAAGATAACAAGGTGAAAAGAGAAACATTTCAAACCCATAGAAGAAAATTCGATAGTTTGAATATGAAGGATCAGGAAGATACTACAACTGACTTCCTTTGTGTAGATAAGATTGTCAATACTAGCAATGTACTTGGTGAAGAAGCTAAGGAATAAATTATTGTACATAAGGTGTTAAGATCTCTCCCCTTAAGATTTGATGCAAAGGTATCATCTATTGAAGAAATGAAGAATTTGGACAATCTAAATATGGATGAGCTACATGGGATTCTCACTGCATATGAAATGCAGATAGAAAAGGAAAATCAACTCTAAAGGAATCATGTTTAAAATTTTCAAATAATACATAAGAATTTAAAGTCAGTGATTATTCCAACAATAAATTAGATGTAGAAGAAGCATGATTTGTGAGAAAGTTGAAAAGAGTATTTGGAAAATACAAAGGTAAGCTACCATTCAAATGTATTAGTTATGGTAGAATAGGGCATTTTGTTGCTAAATTTACATATGCAAAATGTGAGGATAGTGGTGATGAAGAAAGGAATGAAAATATAAGCATGTCTTATATACATAAAGGAGGGAATTATTCCAAGAAGAAATGTTTTTGTGCCTTTCCTCCCTCTCTCAGCCACTATATTTCCTCCTACATCAAATGTACTTGTGACTCTCTCCTCTATAATCTTAGTTTCTAACGCAAAATTTTATTGGGGTTGATAAAATTCTCATGAAGATAAGTCACATATGAGAATTTACTGAGCCTTTAATTGAATGCATGCAAAATATATTTAGGTCAGAAAAATGTTGAGAATTATATTTAGTGCGATGCCCATTTCCAGTGTTTGTTCTAATTCCTGCTTGGCTCGAGAAAATTCTCTGTAATCATCCTGAATAACAGTGGACATTTCCTAATTCCCATGTGTTTTTTCTTGTTGTTTAAGGTTGAATATTTGTGCACTCAATTTTTCATCATGGTCAATCAATTGATAGATAATTTGTTTGATCATTAACTTCAATCGAAATATCAATATGAAGTTTTTCTTTTCGCTGGTTTTGGTAGTCCGACCAAACCTCCTTTTCTTGTTGTTTTCTCTATTTAAGTTTTTTATTGTCTATCAGCCTATTCTTTTATCTCTTCTTAGCTTCTCAAACAACATTTTGCAAGAAAGAGAATACTTGTGTATTAGATACATCCTAAAGTTCAAATAACCTGCTTGATGTATCCTTTATTAGAGGATTTTGTATTATCAATGTAGAAGTACTTACTGTAGTTGGGTGATCTTTTGGAGTGTGCCTATCAGTCATTGGTGCACTTAATATATTTTTTGTTTTGCGATCAGTCTTTACCAATTGACCTCTAGTTACATTATCTGATTTAGTATGCTTTGATGGGACTTTCTGTGTGTTGACTTGATGAGTAGTTTGTGTAGCGACCCATTGAGTAGTTTCTGTGCCAACCTGAGTAGTTTGTGTGTCAGCCTAAGTAGTATACCATTGTCCACCATGTACTTCCTCAATAATAGGTGTTGGATATTTGGGAGGTGAATTAGAAGATAGGTTGATTTTTGTGACTCGTTTCTTTTGCTTCCTCAGCTTACTTGATTGGCCTTCAATCTATTTTTAGGTAGGAGTTTTCTTTGGTGTGGTCAACTTTATTGGATTTTGATATTGTTGTACTTGAGCTTGCTGCCTGTTATCACCCTAAAATCTTGGTCTCTAAGCTTTGGTAAGTTGCCTTGTTTCTAATCATAGTCTTATAAGTTTTGAGTCAGCTCATCACAATTAGTGTCATTCTCATTTACAAACCCTTCTTTTAGTCATGGTGTTAAAGGGTCTCTAGGTCATTTCATGCTTTAAGAGTTAGGTCATAAGGTTAGAAGTCTTTCAAGGTCATATCTCTTTTCCATCAAAGTTTGACAGCCTCATTCCATGTCCTAGAAGCCTCACCATGAGTTTGGAAGTCATATCTCACATTACTTTGGAGAAATTTTCAAACTAGCTTCGAAATCACTGAACTAGGAGTTTTCGTAGCGCGCTACGAAACCCCTGTAGCAGCTTGTTTTAGCAGAAAAACTCTGTTTTCTACTTTTACTAGTCAATTTCCAAAAGCTTTCCTGAGCAGCTGAGAACTTCATTTTGCAACCTGAAAGAAGCTTTTCTTCCTAACATGCTTCACTACAAAAACCTCTTTCAGTTTCTTCAAATTCGTTCTGAGGTGGGAGGAATTTATGGTTAAACTTGCGCTACGAAACTGCTGAAAGTCAAGCTTTGTCTACTGGTTTTAGCAGTCTTTTTCAAGATCAGTTTTTGGTTACAGGAAGACGTTGGAATTATGAGGGAGGTTTCTCTTCATAAAATTTCCAGCTACAATAACCTATCTCACTTTATTCGTAAGTGTTTTCAGTTCGGATATACTAAGCTTTCATTGAGACCCTAATTTCAGAAAACGGATTTTTCCTGTTTGCCACGTGTTTTTCAAGGACAGTTTCTGGACAGCTGGAGAAATTGTTTCAAAAACCAGGAGAGGTTTTTGTTCTGGACAACATGGGCTACAAAAATCCTCCTTCAGTTTCATAAAATGTGTCATGGATGAAGAGATAAAGGCTCTGCAATTTTCAAGGATCTAAACCTAAAAACAGGGAAACATGTTCCCTAATTTCTAGGGTTTGTCATCAGCAGTTGGGTGACCACGTGGGAGGCTTCATCAAATTCGACTTCATGAGGTTGCAGCTGTCAAAGAATGCTTTAAATGCTTAGATAAGGTTGTTGTAATCATAATAAGGAGTTACACTCCTAGTTGTATTAGGTCACTAGCACTCCTAGTTAACAGCTAGTTCTAATTAATGGTTTGTTTTATGGTTAGAATAGGTGTCACTGATGGAAAATTCGAATTATCTTGATGAGGGATGATGGAATCCTAATTGTAAATGCTTTATATAGAGAAAGAGGTCGAATTAGCAAAGGGTTGGAGACTTTTTGGCTCAGCTGCTGCTCTATGTGCAGACTGTGTATATTTTTAACCTAATGCAGATTTCTACTTAGACAACTCAAGATTCATGAAGAGTTCTTGTATGTTCTTGTTATGATGGCATCTTCCAATACTTACATTGCAGTGGTGTTTACTTATGATACTCATAACTCATCACTGATGCTCTGACTTCCTTCATAGATAAACTTACTATGTTTCACTGTTTTGTATTGTCATTTCTACACTTGAACTCTATAATGCCTTGACTTCCATGCTAGGTAGAATGCTTTGGCTTCACTACTCAGGATTCATGAAGGATTTCTTATATTCAGAATGTGTAATGTTGTCCTTTCCCTAGTTTTGTTTACAGTGGTATGGATGTAAAATCACTCAGAATTCACTGAATGTGCTCTGATTTCCTGTATGCATCTATAAACTGTGTGGTTCCATATGAGTGTATGTTCTGAATATTCAAATGCTGAATGCCCTGACTTCATGTTAAGTTGATCTTGTTGTGGTACTGAAACATACTTTGACTCCATAGCCCAATGGTAGCCAGCCTTCATCTTTCAACCTATAAACATATACAATTACAAACCATAGAGTTAGCCATCTATTCATATCTTTAATCTAAATCATTAACCCTTTGAGAGAGCCCTCTCAGGCTGAGGAGTCTAAGCCTCAGCTAAAAGATTGGTTTGAAATAGTTACACCGAGATAGTCTGATCAGCAGCCTATCAGGGTCCTATTTTGGTGATAACACTGCCCATACATTATTTTTTTCCCTAAATGTTTCAATAAATATATCGTTATCTTTACCTAAGGATCATAAAATGTCAAGTCCAATAGATGAACCAAGAAATTGTTGTGACCTCCTCAACTTCTTAATTTCTTTGCATTTTTCTTGAGTGTATTATAGGACCTATTTTACAATGACATCTATTATATTATGCATCTAAGGATATTCAAACATGATATCTATAAAAACTTCCTACTAGTTTATCCTGGTTGTTGGTGTTTTGACCTGAGCCAAACTGTGTGCTGCTCTACCTACATGATTTCGAGGAGATTCTGACAAGGGCACTGATAAGTCAAGTTTGAATGATTATGTGTACAACTTTCCCTTTTGTTACTCTTATTGATATGAATATGATAGTAGTAGTAGGATTATATCTATCTGGGGCTCTCTAGATGGTGATGGAATTGGGAACACAATATTATTTTTCTGACTTAGTTCTACAAATATCTAATTGACAATAGGATCATATGGTAGTTCTTTGGGATCAACATCAATAGAGTTTACATACCAAACCTTAGTTGTATCTAGACACAATTGAATATGAAACATAGTGGGAAACAAATGTCATATGTGCTACAAAAACCTCCATTTATTTGACACTGAATTCAAATTTAATAACCGGTTTTTGAATATTTCATTGGGGATAACTCACTGTGATTTCCTTGACCACCCATGTCGAAATATTTTAAAATTATTCAAAAGTGGGATTGAATTTTTGGTAGATGTCATTTCTATGACTCGGGAGACTTGTCTCATGGCTAGTAAAATCAATAAGTGTTGGAATCAAATATCCTTTCTTGGATTATGGCATTCTTAGCAGTTGGATTTAACCATGTGGGCTACGTGCTACACCTAATTGTATGTTTTTCGAGTCTCCGTAATTTGACCAATTGCTTCAAGCATGTTCAATTTAACATCAAAGGCTCTCCTGGCTGAAGTGAGGCATAGGGTGACAATGATGCATGCCCATTTGGTTTTAAAATCATGGAATTGGATGATAATTAAACCCTTAGAGTTATTGGTTGTCATTTAGACTGAAAAATTCTAGAGCCAAGTAGTATTGTTGACTAATATTGGGACTTTGTCTCCACAGTGTGGTAGGATAATGATGTTGTAAATTATAGTCATCGAAATAGTTAGTGGTTTTTCTAACCATATAATTTCATTATGGATTGACTAATGATATATTTAGAAACTTATTCCTTCATCCCATGCAAGTCTGCAACTAGTGGATCATTAAGGATATCTCAGATTCCCGTTGTATGTAACATTTAAGTATGTTGAATCCAATAATTGTCAACTTTTTCCCATTTCATGAATATCTCAACACATTTTTCCCATGAAGGCTCATCCATTTTTTCTTTTTTGTTGTTTTTTATTCAGATTTGCAACTCTGTTGCAGTCAACCAGTTGTACCAAGCCTTTGTTCTTGATTCTATAGTGACATCCGGTTCCTGAAAATGCACTCACTTCTTACCCGTTTTGAAATATTCTTGGAGTTATTGTATTCTCAAACACTCAAGTAGTTCAAGATCAAAAATAACTAGAATTGACAACTCTAGAATTTCTACAAGCTCGACTGCTCTGTCTAGTGAGAGTTCAAGAAAATTGATTGGCAATGTTGAATGTTTGTTCGTGTTCTTCATTAATTTCGACCTCGAGATTTTGTTTGAATATGTCTTGCTGTAATAATTATTGGATTTTTCATATATATTAGCTCATGTAACACACACGACTAAATTAATTTTTGATATTAGGTGGTTGTCTCTACTTTAAATTTTGATTTGACATCACAAGGTTTTAAGTGTGACTTGAATGTTTCATCAAACAATGCCACATGATAGTCGAATATATCCGTTTGATTTTTTTGACTTTGATTTTTTTATTTTTCTTCTTTTCATTATTTGATTCAAATGTGTTTCTTTGGTCAATATCACCAACTTGATGTCTAAGATTGATCATTTTGGTTGAGTCAGTCAGTTCATCAATCCAACTTCTGATTTGATTTTTATTCTATCTAGTCGAGTTGGTTTATTTGTGATGATGTTCTCTGAATTTCCTTTGTTTCTCTTCTCTAATTTCATGATTATGTTAATTCCTCTGTTGTGCTTTGTTGTTTAGATATTTCCTCATATTTAATCCTTGTATTTCTTCGTAGGATTGTTTCTTAATTCTGGTGATTTATTTCCTTAATAACCTTTTTTTTGTTAGTATAGTTATTCTTTTTCCAAGATTTTGTAACTAATTATGCTAACTTATTGAATTAGAGAATCTAATGAGAAAATTAAATAGAAATATACTAATATACATTTGATTGGTTAGCTTAGTCTGCCATAGTGTGGATTTCAAAGTAGCCCATGTGACTAGTGCCTCATGGAGGTTTTCACCAATCCAATGCCAATTATTATCAAGAGATATAGTTTATCATTTGGGCACCATTGACAGGTGACTTTAATAGGAACCCTTGTAATGTATTTAGCTCCACAACCAATGAAGAACATACATCTTCAATGAAAAAGGGTCCAAGCAGTGCAATTTCTAATTTTTAGACTTTCCCTTCACCCATTAGTCATAAGCCAAAGTTAAGTCTCTGACTTTTAAGCTCTCGATTTGCATATTTTTGTCATGCTATGATTTTTTCCGACTCTTACTAACTTGTTTATGGTGAAGCACATGAAGTCTATCTTTTTCTAAGTGTTGCAATTGATGGATTCATTCCTCTTATACTTTTTTTATATTTTAGGATATTCAATAAACTTGTAGCATTTTATGTGTAGTGGAGTGGTACGACTGCCTCTTTCCCATATACCAGTTTAATGGTGTAAACCCGATCAACTTCTTATATGTTGTGTGATATGCCCATAATACAATTGGGATTTTGTCACCCCAATCATCTCTATCTAGGTTGCATATTTTGGTGAGTCTTTTATGAAATGTTTTATTAAATGATTCTACATCTTCATTTTCCTATGGGTAGTAAGAAGTGGTTTTCTATTCTCAATCATGAGTTTTTGCATCAATGTTTGGATTGTAGGATTGATAAAATGAGTTCCCCTATCATTGATTATAGTTAGGGGTAACCAAATTGAGTTACTATACTCTCATAAATAAATTTATCTTCTACTTCTTTTGTGCATGAATCGACTGGATTTGCCTCTCCCTACTTCATTAAATAATCTAATGTTGTTATAATGTATCTTTTACCCATCCATCTATCTGTTTTGTGAAATGGTCTGACCATGTCAATTTCCAAAATCTAAAATGTTAGTGTCAAGTTTATTAAGTAAAGTGGCATATGATGCTTTGCTGACAGTTGACCTAATACTTGGCATATATCACATTTTTGGACTTTTACCTGACAATCCTAAAATAGAGCCAACCTTCATATTCCCACCTGACAAATATTCCTTGTAGTAGTGCTACCTTGGTAATGTCTTGCTGCTACTCCTTTATGGGCTTCATTGATGATGGATTCCCTTTCATGTTCCAATGCACATCGTTTGATTACCTTATCTTCTCCCGACTTGTATAATTGACCATTTATTAATGAAAATGGTATTTTAATTGCTAAGATATTCTTATTTTTTTCTATCAGTCCATCAGGTGCCTTCCCTGTGTGTAAAAATTGTACAATTTCTGTAAACTCTGAAGGGACTGCATCTACTATAAATAGGTGAGGATCAGGTAAGTTGTCCTCCAAGTTTGTTGAGTCCTCCCCTATCTCCATTTAGGATAGATGATTAGGCCCAACATTATTATTACCAGGTCGGACAATGACTTCAAAATTGAATTCTTAAAATAATAATAGAAATCGACAGATCCTTCCTTAATGTATTTACTTATTAACAAGATATCTCATAGCTTGGTGATATGTAAAAAATGTGATCGGGTTATCAAGGAGATAATGATGGAATTTCTGAAGTGAAAATATCATGATGAGTGCTTTTCTTTTAGTTTTCAAGTAATCTATTTCATCCTTATTGAACTTATGATTATCATATGCATTAGGATGGTCTATAGACTCATTGTATGGTTGTGCTAAAATAGCCCCGACTACCACATTAGAAGGATCGACATGAATATGAATTTTTTATACCAGTCAAGGAATTTTAAAGTGGGTGCATCAAAAAACTTCTTCTTCAGTTTTTGGAATGATTCCACACATTTTGATGTCCATACATATGGAAAATCCTTCTCCAGTAATTCATCCCTTGGAAAGTAATGTGATAGTAATGCGTTATACACTTCCTAAAGTATCATGTGAACCCCAAGAATGTTTTGATCTAGTTTTGATTAACCGAAGGCTTTAAATCCATAATTAATTTAATTATTTCCATGCCTACTTTTATTCTATTCTTGGATACTATATGACCCAAGAATATTCCAATTGTTGTAGAAAAGATGCATTTTTTAATGTTTAAGGACAATTGAATCTGTCTGCATATTTCAAGCATTAAGGGTAGCCATTAAATGTGGTATTTTAATAATTTATAAATTTTCCAGTCATTGAAGTAGACTTCCATTTCCTTATAATGTATTCTTGAAAGATGTTGACTATGATACATGAAAACACTGCAAGTGCATTTTTTAATTTGAAGGGCATTACTTTATATGTGAAATATCCAAATGTAGTAACAAATGTATTTTTTTCCTAGTATTCCTCTGTAATAGGTACTTGATTGTACTTTGAGAAGTCGTCTATATAATAATAACACTCATGACTTGCTACTTCATTTATTATTTCATCTTTGAATGGAGTCATGAATGGATCTGTTACTGTGAGCTTATTTAGTCCACAAACGTGAACACATATTCTCAATCTGGTACAATCATGACTGTATGACTGTATGAATTTCCCATTCCAACTTGTTGATAGGGTAGATGATGCCAACAACTAGCATCATTTCTATCTCTTTCTGCATAATGGTTTTATATTTATGCACAAGCTTGTATGGTATTTTATTTATAGGTTTAGATCCTAGAATGAGGTCAATTTTCATTTCCCCCATTTCCTTAGGAAGTCCCTTAAGATATTTCTAGTCATAGGAAAATACATCTTGGTTCTCTTTCATTAAGTCGATAAATTTTTTCGTTTGTTTGTTCGACCAGTAGTCACCTATTCGGGCCATCTTTTGTTGGTCATCATTTGGTATATTGACTTCTTTTATTTTAATCTTTCCATCCATCTAGTCGAGGCCCTTCAATGCATCAAGCGTTTGGTCTCTGAATTTTACTTCCTAATATGTTGGTGGAAATTCTAATTGATCAAGCTTCTCATTTTCTTGCTTTTCCACTTTAAATATTGATTTAATTTTTCTAAGATTTTCGGGATGTTCTTTCTTCCAGCAAAAAAATTGACCAATAGTATGGGTACCTTCCATCTCCAAACTACTAGAAAATTTATCATTTGATAATCATAACACATTTTTGCATATGGGAGTCAATGAGATGTCAACTGCTACTTCTTCTTTACACTTATTGGGGGACTTTTCCTTCAAAAATTCTTTAATATATTGAGTTGTCTCAATCAGTTCCTGATCTTCTTCTTGGAATTCAAATTCCTTAATAAAGTTGTTTTTTGATTCTTTCCATTGTAATGATTGACCATGAGCCTCCTCCAATTTGTGCCATTTGTTGGGAAAATCATCTAGAGTGTTAGGAAACATATGAGGCCATACCCTTTCGTCCCTATATTTGAGTCTTCACACTTATGACATGAAATTTTGTATATGAAGAATGGGGTCTTGTCCAAGCTTGAATACGTTAGGAAATTGAAAAGGAAGAAAGATTTTGTTATACTTGGTAATTAATTGTGAGATTTTTATGTTCTTATTTTATCTTAGTTCATCAAGCAATTACTAGATGAGATGTTATGGAGTCGTTGTTATGCAGTCATGGGGGAGATTGTGTGTGGTTGCCTTGTATGATGTTTATATGTGGAGGAGTGAGGTTTTATGCTCATGTGCATGTTTTTTCTATAGTTGATGCTGCCCATATTTCCATATTATTATGATGTTTCATATGATGGTTATGGTTGTCTTATGTTGGCATGTTGCTGCTTGTTGCTAGTAGTTGTTGGTTGATATTCTGCTCTGAATGGTGATTATATATATATATATATATATCTATCTATCTATATATATATATATATATATATATATATATAGATATATATATATATATATATATATATATATATATATTTGTGCGTGGTTCACGAACACCTTCGGTCAACGGGTGGCTCTACGTCGACTAGAAAAATCTGGGCTTGACGCCCCACGACCTACTGCAAGACTTGACCCCAAGATCTTTCGGGAATTGATCTTGTGACCTCCCATCTTGCGAGGCCCAGTCTTGACTGATTGGGCTAACCCTTGGGGCTAGAATGGTGATTAGATTATATGCTACTTGTTTCTTATATGGAGACATGGATGATTCTTGATGCATTATATTTTTACCATGTAGAGATGTATGCTCTAGTATGTACTTCAATTCTCGCTACCTATTCATATGGAGTTGATGCTTTGCCATTGATGTCAAAAGGGGAGATAATTTGGATATATGGAGATCAGCCTCACATGTTGATGAGGTTGACATCAATGTCAAAGGGAGAGTTTGTTGGCATTGATGTCAACAAGGTCATGGTCATGATCATGCATGTATGTATGTGACTTGGTTGGTATGGGTGTATTGATAGTGAGATCGTTGTGTTGGCATTGAGGTCAACCTAGTAGCATTGGATTTGGCATATCTACTAGCATGGAGATATGCATATGGATATGTGATTTGTAGGTGTTGCATACAGATCATGATCATGTTGTTGCATAGAGTTGGATGTGGTGATGTGTTTGGGTATACATTGGTTATGCATATGATTGTTTGGTTGGATGGTTCCCATGGTATTTGGTTTGGCATTTAAAATGTTTACCTTGGTGTTTGATTGAGCATGAGTATAGTGTTACCATGGTACATGTATTCTTGAATTTGGATAACCATGGTATTTTCCCTAGGTATTGATTGTTGAGAACAATTTGACTTAACCATTTCAGAAAATTAAATAAAAGAGGAAGATAATAAAATTTATGTTGGTTCTTTTGCATGAGGAAATTGTCAAACATGCAAACTCAAAAATTCGCTAGATAAAAAAGTGATAGTTTTGTGTTAGAGTTTCTAGGAAAATAAGGATGGATCTCAAACTTTCGACACATGCGTTTTGTGCAGAACATAACAAATTAGTCTTCCCCAAGGAATTTATTCAAAATTCGGTCTATATTGATGGAAATCAAAGGTTCTTCGAATATATTTTTCACAGAATTTTTGTTGTTCAAACATGCCAACTCAGAAGTTCACGGGATAAAGAAGTGACAACTTTGTGGATGATGTTTTGGGTAAATGAGGAAAGATCTAAGAATTATGAGACATGGGTTTTGAGCAGAATGAACCATATTAGTTTTCACAATGATAAATTTTTCAAACCTCAGTCTATATTGAGAGAAATGAAATCTTCTTCGAAGACATTTTTCACAGATTTTTTGTTGTGGTCTTTTTCCAAATTGCCCCAATTGCAAATTTGATTTGCTTGCAGAAAGTGATTAACATTGAAAATATCAAAATTCAAGTGGAGGTAGTGGATTGATTAATTTAATGAGTTGAATTCGGATATAATCAGGCATATGAATAAAGTTATGATGCTGAGTAGTTCTGTGTAATTATTGAGTTGAGCACTTGAGTTCATCTTTATATTGGAGATAACTCATCGTAAGATTGCTAAGTGTCAGTTGTTTTAAGCTGAGGATATTATAGAGTGTGTTCCAGAATGTTTCATTGAGTTTTGATGCTTCAGATCTTGTGTAGAGCCTAGATGCTTCAGTCCATGAGTATTTATGATTGAATAATGTCCAGATCTGAATCATGTTGCATATAGATCAGAAATGGAGTTGTTGGTGTAGTGATTTATTTGGAGAATTAATTTATGTTGATCAAATATATGTTGGTGATCATCTCACATTTTTTTTGCAGGAGCTGTTGATGCATGTAGCACATAGCGATGTGTCTTATGACATTATTTGTATGATGTAGCATCATAGTTTTGTGAGCATCTAATTGTATTTAGTTTTTATGTGGTCACGAATTTACTTTGTTTATCCTTTATTTTGATTATGAGATCTTGTGGTTGAGAGCATGCATGCAAAGCTGATTTCTTGTTGAGCATAGTGTCTTGGGATCTAGTTTGAAAATAGATGAAAGGAGGTTTGCATGGTGGTGAAGAGAAGTGACTTCATGGAGGTGGAGTAGTGATAGTGAAGCTTCAACAAAAGGAAGAAGTTTCTCAATCTAATGGTGGTTGGATAGTCCAATGGTAGTTCGGCGAGGATCGACTGATCATGGTGGCGTTCAGCAGATGGTAGTCCATAAAGATCCCTAGAGAACAAAGAATTATGTGTTGATCTAGTAGTATCGAGTATCCTAGTTGATGGGTGTTGGCATTATGTTTATGACGTCGAGTCTCCATGCTGATGGGAGTCAGCACATGATGTAAAAGATCAATTGCTTAACATAATAGAATTCAGATCATAGAAACAGTAGCAAGGGTGGTTTTTCTCCTGGAAGGGTTTCCACCAGAAAACTTGTGTCTCATGTGTGATGGTGATTTATGTGGATGTGCTTTGATGGTTTTATTTATTATATGCTACTTATATGTTTACATGTTATATGATACTAACATATTCTGAGTTGCTGCAATAATAAGTGTGTGATTCAATGAAGTAATAAAAGGAAAAAATCATATATAGATCACACTATCGATTCACCCCCCCTCTTAGTAGTGCTCAAATGTTTCCAATAATTGGTATCAGAGAAGGGCTCTCAGTTGCAACTTGATCATTGAGGAGTAGTTTCTTTTTTGTTCTTTTTCTTATTCTTGTTTTTTTGTTTTGTTTTGTTTTTGTTTTTGTTTTTTTGTTTTTGTTTTTGTGTTTGTGTTTGTTTTTGTCTTTTTGTTTTTTTATTTTTTGGAATGACTATCCTTACTGCTACAAATTACAAGGTATGGCATAAAAATATAAAAACAAAAGTTTTATCTTGTGGATCTAACATTTGGAAAGTAGTGTGTGAAGGTTGTGGTAAAGATCCAATTCTAGATGAATTTGTGCAGTAGGATTGTTATGACAAGGTCCCCTGGGATTAAATTTTGTATAAGTTTTGTTAATATTCTAAAGTATTCACATAGGTCATTATGAGTCAAAGGGGATTTACGAAGGTCAAAGCCCCTTAGTTTGTTAGAAGTAAAGTTGTTTTGTGACCCACCCATGGTTCACGGACCATGGTATTGTAATGAAGAAATATATAAAAGGAGTCATAGAGGGTCATAGAAAAGTGAGTCAGAATAGCGAAGAGCATAGATAGGCAACTTTTTGTTCTGTATTTGCTATTCTGCATTCAGGTGAAGGGGAAGGCTCCCGCAGTTGAGTGCATAGAGACCTTGGTAAGTCCAAAACTAAGTGCATGGGCCCCTGCAACTGTGTGCACAGGGTTGAAAGAGTCAGTAATTGAAGATATAGGCATAATAAAGGTTGTTTTGGAGCATTATCTGTGTATCTGTGTGTTCTTGTTTACTTCTGAATTAATTGTATATTCACCCTATTTACTTCCATTTATCATGAAAAGTACTTACTAGATGCGCGAAAGAGGTAGATCTATTTGTTTACATGTTTCTATGAATGTTTATAAGAATCGACACAAATTTTGAACCTATTATCTGTTAGTTACCATAAATTCCAAGTTTCAAGGGTTATGGTTTGCGAAGGTTGGAATAAAGCCCTACAAGTAATATAAACACATCACCTAGTCCTTTGGATGCAAAAACATGGTTCTAGCATCCCCCAATACTGCCTTGGGTGAGACTGCAACTTGTGCTATGCAGGTTGTTACCAAAAGGGCTCGTAGTGTATGGTTTTATTGGTTAGCAAAACTAACTCTGAACCTGGGTCCAAGCCCCCTCAAGCCAAAAAATGGTTTCATTGTTGTTGCTGAGACCAAGATCTATTTGAGGAATGTGTGATGTGGCATAAGTGGATATCGACTAAGAAAGAGATTGAGAAGTGGATAGATTGGAAGCTACATGAGTTTACAACCCAGGAAAATAAGAATCGGTGCATGTCGAAGGAAGAGTGGTTGAATAGATACCTGTATACAAAAGAACTCAAAATTTTCTTCTGTTATTTTCCGTGTGAGTTATACGAATGGTTGGCTAAATTGGTGGATAATCAAGGTATGTGGAAGTTGGATAACCTTATTGTGTGGACTCCAGAATTAGTGAAGCATTTAGAATGTTCAGAAAACAAGATCGATAGCATCTTGGGTGGATTCATTTTTGAGTTCATGCTTGACACATCTCTCAGTTATAGAAAATATGAACATCAGTTTTTCAAAGGACTAAGAGGTAAGTATCTAAAGTCCCTGAGAACTTGGATTAAAATTCTATTGTGTGAGAAATGGGTTATGTCATTAAATTGATATTTAGATGAGACTTAATGGGAACTACGCGAAGTGGAAAGCCATTTAGAAGAGATCTAGATTCGGGTGCTGAGTACAGTCCTTTGTTGGGAGCGTCTAATAGTGATGAAGAAAGTAGTAGTCTGAAGACACCTCAAGGTTCACCACAGCTGATAAATTAGGGTATCATAGGAATACCTTATCCATCCACTCCACCTCTGCCTTCACCTCCACCTCACACACCTACACCTACATCTCCACCTCCACTATTCAGTATGGAGAATGCGATGAAGATGACCATATTCATTGGTCAGGGGACATAAGACCCTGAACAATTATGGTTCATAGTAGATGCTTTGTGGAAGTCACAGTAGATAATGGATGATGACCTAAAGAACGCGTAGCTAGTCACATCATTACAGGATATGGCACTAAGATGATATATTAAGCATAGTACGACTCATCCAGCTATGACATTGAAAGATATGAAGAAAGGATGTGCTAAATAATGGATTCAAGAAGCCTAAGTCTCAAGCTCAGTTTGTAACTCAGGTTAAAGAAATTAAGAAGTCAGTAAATGAGTCTGCATGGGACGTTGATCAGAGGTTGAAATGTTTGCTACAATAGGCTAATTTGCAGATCACGAATGAACAACACAAGGAGTAGTATATTTCTTCGTTTTTGCCTCGCTTGAGGTTACCTTTGTCACAACAGAAGATTGGAATGTAGGTTGAGGCCCTAGATATTTCTATGAAGTTGGAGGCCCCACCTATTCAAGATATGAATCTAGGAGTCCAACAGATTCAATCACAGTTGGCTAGCCTACATATGGAATTGCAGAGTCTCAAAAAGGGAAAAGAAGTCTAGAGTGAGACCCCTACAGAAGTATGGTGTTTAAAATGTAAAGGTCATGGTCACGATAAGGATCATTTCCTGGTGTATCAAAATTATCTAGTTGGGGGAGGTCCTGGCCCCCTAAAGCTAGAAAGTACCGCTAGGACGAGCACTGGTGTAGTGCCATGGTGTGCTATCTATTAGATCACAAGAAAATATATGACAAAAAGCTATCATTTCTACAGAATTTTGTGTAGACTCCCCAATAGCTGTTTTGCAATTTTTGTAAGCCTATATGACATGACGAGTGTAACTGCTGAAGTTATGAATTAATGATGGAAAAAAAACCAGCATATAGAGTGCAGATGAAGGCATGTCCTTAGCAGGATCAAGGCGCAACTGGAGCATGTGAAGGATTCAAAGGATGAGGAAGAGGATGATGGGGAGGAGCTGGAAGAGGTTGGGACTAGATCATTTGTTACAATTATGGAGAGCAAGGTCACTTTGTGCGGGATTGTCAGAATCCAACACACCCCTCATGTCAGTACTACTGACAGTTTGATCATGTCATAGAATATTGTCCCATGCTCATTAGAAAATGCAAGAAAAGAAGACCTAGACCCAAAAACCTATTGAGAACATCCAGATGATGAGATGAAAACCACAAGAGGTAGGATCCAGTGTTAATATTTTTACATGAAGTGATATAGCTACCTAGGAAGATAAAGGGAAGCAACCAGAGGAAAATGTTTGGTTATGCAAGGATGCTGACAAGGAGGCTAGATTTGATTTGAATAAAGTGAAGGAAAATTTTATGGAGTCAAAGAGGAGCTTTGCGGACACAGGAGCTTCTACATCGAGGACTCAGAGTACACGAATGGAGAAGCCTGGAATTGGTACTGCGTAGGAAGTAGATCCATCATTATTAACATATTTCTTACAGACCTGCATGAAGCTCCTGAGGGACCAAAAGGCAGTAGAGGGGTTGCAAGAGCTGATAGATAACTGTGCCGATAAGGGTAAGCCACTACCTGAACAACGCGCAGTGCATAAGGTAGATAAAGGTAATAAAAGTTTTGGTCGGGAGATGAGATTGAATGCCCATATCAGAGAATTTGAAATGGATTAGGTGATCCTTAATTTGGGATCTAATGCAAATGTATTGCTAAAGCAAACCTGGTAAATAATGGGAAAACCAACACTACATTGGTCCCCTATCCAGCCGCAAATGGCGAATCAACAAAATATTATTCATATGGGGCACTTACATGGAGTCACTATGGATATTGAAGGGGCGTGTGACATAGCTGATTTTGAAGTAATTGAAATAGTGCATCACAAAAATCCATACCTGACATTACTTGGAATTGACTGGGAATTTGATATTAACACAATCATCAACTTAAAGAAGCATAACATGACATTTGAAAAGAAGGAAATATAGGTTATTGTTCCATTCGATCCGGCCGAGGGTGCACGATAAATTGAACTAGTCCGAGATTATTATGAGGAGGATGATATTGACCAAATCTATAAGCTTAGTATGCGGGATGAGGATTGGATCAACCCTACAGTGGATGGCCACATTAATTGGGACAAGGAAAACTCCAACAATTTAGATTCATATGAGGAGCTTGAGCACTCTTAGAATTTAATACATGAGGTATCAACACTATGATGCAACAAGCTCATAAATTCACCCCGATGTATATGCACCGAGGTATGCAAATTACCATATTACGATTGTTTAGAAGATGTAAATTTGTTTTTGGATAAATTTGAAAGGGATGTACTGGAGGAACATTGGTTCTAGGTACTAGACATCACACTAAGGGCTATGCCTACTATATGTTTGGGTACCCATAGGAACAAATTTGCAGACTGGAAGGAATATCGGTGGATTATGAAGCTACAACGTGGGTATGCCAATACCTACATTATAGAGAAGTATACGAGAAAGGATGATTCGTGTGAACATATGGCTTGATGAACAAAGGCATGAGGAGAGGAACCTTGGCCAAAATGGGTTCATATATTCTACCACATTTTGGATACTATTTCGATGAGCTGGTATATAGAAACAAACCTGCGACACAAAACCACAGAGTGGGATGTTCTGAAGGAAAGTTTTCTATTAACTTTCAGTTTTGAGGATGGATTTGAGTGTATTGATGAAGCATTATATGAGATCAAATTTGGAATATTTAGAATGCACGAAGATCCTACCACATGGGTAAAACCAGACTGGAGCACATAGTTGCACCATGCTTTGGAATGCTATAATGTGACCACAGAAGAAGGTGAGGAAGACCCTAGGAACATCGATATTCCTAAATTAGAAGGACAACACGAAGTCACAGGGCCTAAGGTAGATGTCCTTGACACCTCAAGGCCCTTGGAAAACTAAGTTGGTGAATATTGGGTCGGACGCACATCTGAAGTTTGAAAATATAGGTGATTATTGGGATGAAGACATAATGGAAAAGGTCGCAGATTTATTGTGAGAGTATCAAGACTTGTTTCCCACAAAGTTATATGATCTGAAGGGGATAGTAGGTGATCTGGGTGTCATGAAGATAATTCTGAATCTAGATGCGAAGCCAGTGAAGTAGTGCCCATATCGTTTGAATCCTAAGTGTAAGGAAAAAGTGCATGAAGAATTAGATAAGATGCTTACAGCCAAGATTATTGAGCATGTTGAGGAATCAGACTGGGTTAGCCCTATGGTAGTTCAAGAATAAAAGACGAAGGGTGAAATTTGGATTTGTGTAGACTTAAGGAAGTTGAATGATGCTTATGTCCATGATCCATTCCACTACACATGGCTACTCTTATTGATCGCGCTAGTGGCATGGAAGATGCCAGAGGGATTTCAGTTCCTGCAACATGATTCAAACCTATGCGAGGCTGCAAAATTCACCTCGCTGTGGACGATGAAGGACCCTGAGCACGTTATGGCGACCAAGATATTTTGGGTCTTGTTTGAATCAAAGTTGAGGATGGTAATTAACCAATGGCCATAGTTATCACCAAGCTTGCATGCCCAATATGCTACTATTGTTGATTTCAAGGAAGATTTTCATAATCTCTCTATCCAAGTAAAGAAAGATGCCACAGTCACATGGCACAATTTTCCCTACTTGGTTTCTGAAGATGATATTATGGGGGTCGTCAGTAAATGGCTGAGTGACTAGCTCACCCCATCTAATGTAGGTGCAGGAACCAATAAGGATGCCAAAGGTTAAGAAAAGAAAACCACAGCTACAACAGCAGCAACAAAAGATAAGAAGAAGGAAGCACGTAATGCTTCCATGAAGGAAAATTCTACGGTAAAAGAAAAGGCTGCAATTCATTACCGGTGGTCTCCTGCATCAACTGCTCCCTATACTTGTTGATCTCCAACTAGACTTGGTTCTTCTTAATGGCTTAGGTGAGGGAACTGATTGAAGGGATCTTGTGTGTCATCACTATGACATCTAGACTCTTGAGCAACTATGCATAGGAAGCCTCAATTCCAGTGATGAGAGGAGGGAGCTGCTCATAGTTTCAGATCAACATCCAAATCTGTGCTTTGTCTAGCTATTCCCATGGCTTCATTATCTTCTACAAGTAAAGCGGGGCTCCCTTGTACCTCATTGTCCATTCCTGTACATATACAAGAATATCATGTATGTCCTTGAGATTTTGGGAAATCTTCATGCACCACTACTGAAAACCATACAGATGGACAACTACGTTGTGCATGGTGATAAATATGTCATAAAGTTTCCACATGGTGGTCTCAAGAGTTGATACTTCAACAAGTATCACTTTTCTCGTCTCTACCATAGCAGATCTTGCAAATTGTTCTGTCCTCTTCCTGGCCTCTTGCAAGTCCTTTGCCATCTGATCATTCTCTACTAATAAAAACTTGATAGTTGATCTCGTGGCTTCTGGTATAAGCCTTAGAGGCATCATCAATGGTAGTTGGATGTTTCCTAACATCTGACACAATCAACCTTTCCTCCATATGTGTCGGTGATGTGTGATCATCCAGGAGATGCTTTCTTCATGCCTGTACAATCCTCTACTATGACTCATCAAATAAAAAATTATACACATCCATCACCAGATCATCATCAAGGAGAACAACCTCTCCTTGCTCGCTCAAGACTGGTTCTCATTCTAGAGGTGGTGGAGACTGCAGGGTTACCTAGGATGTTCTCAGCATGAGGTCGGTATATTGGTCCTGTGGCTTCTGTTACAACTCCATGCACGTTACTTCAACCATTTTCTCAGTCTGTTGAGCAAGTTCCTGAACCTGTACCTTCTCATCCTCTTCCTCATCTGTTGGCTGTTTTGACTCCTCAACTTGTATAGGCGTAGTTTTTTCTATCATCACACCTTGCCCTTCTTCCATTTCCTATTCTTCTTCTCTTCCCTCTCTCTCCTTCTTAGATCCTACTCTTCTTTAAGCTTCTTCTTCGTTTCTTGAAACTTCCTCTTTGCATCCTCTAACCTTTTCTTCTCTCTCTTCCTCTATTCTACCCTCTTTATGCATTGTTTCCTCTTTTCCTCCACTTCCAAAGCTCCTCTCTCAACGATAGGATCTTCTCTGAACTTGTAGCTTTATTGAACCTATGGGTTCTCGAAAATCCTCCTCTTGCCCTTGTCCTACATCGATTTGATGTTCACTGTTGTTGTTGTTGTTGCTTCCTATAGTGTTGCTGCCTATAGAGTCACTTTCCATTCTATAACCATGTTGAATTCATTGAGCTTAGAGGAGTTGTAACAGTACCTCCAAGGATATTCCTTTGGCCAATGAAATGTCCCATGGCTCCATCGGTAATACACCTTTGCACATTGGTTCTTGCAAATACAGTGGGGATCATACAGATTATAGTACTTGGTGCTAAACTCAAACTTTTCTAAGTCCTTGGCCTCAACATTTGCATCCTTCAAGCTCCGTATCGCGTACAAACCAATCTGTAAAGGAAGAGTGGGCCATGGTGTTTTCTTCCTCCTATGCAGTCCTATTGATAACCCTGTGGAGATGTGATATGAAACCTCTTGCATGACAAACTTATTCATGGCAAAAATTAGTATCACATGTGTAGGCTTCTCTCCGCCAAACATCCCGATGAAGGTTCCACCAGGTGAGGCATACCAATTTTCAATGTTAAGTAATGCCTGCATCGTTTCTTGGGACATGAAAGGTGGATCATGCTCAAAGATCTACCTTTAAACTAGGGTGATGAAATGGTCAAATAGCCTCGCCATGACTCCTCAGTAGCTGCATTAAGAAAGAAACTTGCCATAAAAGTTCACAAAATTCTTTGATGATGTCCATGTCCAAACCATGCCAGGAAACTGATGCTGGGCAAAAATTACATCAAGTAGGTACACAGACATATAGAATCTCACTTGCTCATCCTTGGGAGGATTCCAGGCATTATTCACATGCACTTTTAGTTGAAGAGCCAACATATCTGACCAGTTCAATGCCCTTCCTTATTTTCTAACTGATATAACACAACCACCCAATTCTACGGAAAGGTCTCCATGTTCTCTTGACCGTACAAGAATCATGCAAAGATGATTAAGAGCTGGTAGGAATTTCTGAGTGACTTAGTCTTGTAGACCTGATTGGGTGTCGACCTAAACTAAGCCGTCTCTTTCACCCAACACTTCATGATCTCTCTAGTGTTCACATTTCTATTGGGGGCATAGAAAAGTGAATCCATGCGGTTCACTGAATAATCTAGTGAATAATCTTCACACATGGGAAGGAGGGGTACATGCATGCAACCTTATACAAGCCTGAATTGTGAATATTGACATAGACATTCCGATGTTATAGATATTCCTTGAAGTTTCCTGCAAATATATCCTTGATTTCCTACCATGTTATCCTCATGTCCTTCTCTATGAACAACTATGTGTCTACATAGACTAGAAAGTTCATTGGCACCTGTTCAAGTACATCTCCAGTGCTACTCTGGACAATATCCTTTGATGCAGCTCTCTTAGAAGACATGTTACTTGTATTGCTGAAAAGATTTTGAACAACTGTTGTACCTAGAGATAGAGAGGACACTGATGGCATGCAAATGTTAGTTCAAAATTTAAAGCACTTCAACACAGAACAAGCAAAAAACTAGGCAACTGTTGGACAAGATTTCACAATTTTAGGTTTCAGAGGTGAGGGTTTGTTAATTGGATCTATGCATTGTGCAGTCCTGGCTGCCAATGAGGAGGTGCTGCTAATTGGAATTGTGCAATGCACAATTTAGTTTGGCTTATGGTGGATGGGAGTGCGCATTGCGTAATCCTAGTGGCCAAGGCTTCGAGACTGGCTCTTGGAACTGCATAATGCACAGTTGGAGCTAGTCGTTGGAAGCCTTTGCATAATTTCTGGAGCCAAGGCAGAGCCTTGAGATCAAGGAATGTGTGGTGCATGCCAAGAAGAGCTCAATCCAGGCCAAGGAAGCCCAAATCGGCTCAAGGGAAACATGAAAATGATCATATTTGAAAGTGTGAGTGATAATTGGTGCAGATATCAATGAATTGTGATGCATGCAATCAAAACAAAACTAGGAATCATTCAAGCAGAAGAAAAACAAAGCTTATGGAGAGAGTCACTGCAACGACGACTGTTAGTGCAAAAATTGGGTTATGCATGCAACACTTAGGAAAGACAACGAAAAACTTAAAACAACACTTCTACAAGCTAAAATAAGTCAAAACACCAATGGTCATTGAATAAAATGGGTAAAACAACACACTCACAGGCCAAAGAAATAAAAGTGACAGAAAAAACAACAAAAGAGTAGAAAAGCAAGACTTACCCGGAAAAGCTACGACGACTTTGCCGAAGGTTCCTAAATCTCCTTAGGAATGCCAGATCTCCAAGATCGAATGTGAAAATGAGCTCTGGTGGCATCCATCAAATATATTTTATTGATTTAGGGTTTATGACGTGAAGGCCAAAAATATAGGAAAAAGTGACACATCGCAGCAGTTTCCAAAAATAACTCAAGTGTAACTTCGACTGCTAAAATAGATCCCTATTTTTTAGGGATGGTTTTTCACTTTTCACTTTTTTTTCCTATTTAGGAAAGGTTGCCATGCATACATGGAGAAACTACTTAGTTTTGATGAGAACTCGACAACTCACTCGCACATGCATAAGGCAGTTGCTGAGGGAATGCTTCTACACAATTCTTGGGTTGAGTGGCTCTGGTTGCCTCTCATGTTATGTGCAGTTTCCCAACTAAAGACAGGCTTCCAACTGGGTCTGTGCATTTCTGGAGCTGAATCTCACTGTTGGCTTGAATTGCATATTTCCTAAGAGCAAGGCTAGTTTCCCTCTAGGATTGTGCAAATCATCAAGGCAATGCTAGAACCAGATTGCAGCCAAGTGAAGAGGTTAGCTTGTGGTTAAGCAACAGAGAAAGTAAGAAAACATAAGCTATAAACCGATATATAAAACTAAAATGAAAGCACAAGTACATGGTCAATGTAAGATAAGCTGTTGGGATTTAAGTAGGGAGGATCCAAAATGAAGCTTAGGAAAATTTATGGAGAGTGGTTGTAGCCACTACAACATTGGCAACACACAGGTAGAACTCCAACTCTCTATATGGACCTTGTCTCATGTAAATAAATTCTTATTCTTTTGGAAGAATTATTCAATTATTTGATCACGTGTTTCCTTTACTATCTTGAGTTATAGATATAGTCCTTACCATTCTCTTGACCAGTCAGCACACATACCAAGCCAAGTCAATTAATTTGTTTTGATTGGGGATGCGGGGTATATTGATGCACAAGTAATATAGATTGTCAGGGTTTTAGTTTCATCTCTGGTATTTCTCCATTGCTAGTAGGCCTGGAAAGTACCATGATGGAGTCACTTCAAGAACACAAGCATTGCTCTGCTCCCAACAAGCTTGGATAGTAACCTGGTGGAGCTTCTTGCTTCACCTCCCTGTGCAGGAAGCCTTTCTCTTCTTTCGCCTTTATTTTATTTTTCATTTTCATTTTTTAAATAACTATGCATAGGCACTTATTTATTTCATGAGGCAGAAGAGGGATCCTGACTTATTGAGATCAGAAGAGATAGTCCCTTCATAGAAGGATATTATATATACCTCTTCCTTACTCTACTTGACTGAGTAGGCAGTACTAGTTAAAAGTGCAAGCGTCGTGACTCCACCAAAACTCACTCTGAAAGGAAGTATTTTCCATCAAAGTATCATTGACTAAAGAAACGCAAGATCTTCATAAGGAGAGGGAATACATAGATAACCAAATGTTGATAGTTTTATAAGTCCTCTTGTATTTCACCCTGCTTGTATCAAGTAGCCAAACACAGTTTCATGAGAAACTAATCCTATGGGTACATAAATAAACAAGAAAGCAAAGGAGTGAAGTGAAATGGATGCAAAAGTAAGTAAGCTAAAGCAAAACAAAAAAGAAAACAAAAACATGAAAGAAAACACTACTCCTACTCCTAATCTAAACATTGCAGGGGCCTTCTCACATGAAGTGATATTTCCAATGCAGCCACTGGCCCATTGGTTGGCCCATTTAAGTGAAGACATGGTTTACAAGAAAGATATTTAGGCAAACCAGCAAGCAAGAAAGAAAAAGCATTGAAAACCAACATTCTTGAATCTTGAATGCATCCATAGAAAATAAAAGAGTAAAAGCACATGGATGACACTCTTCAGACGTATCATGGTGTTGTATAACACTGCACATAGATGACAAGCATGTACACTCTTTTGACCTTGACAAATGAGAAAACATGCAGAAAGAAGAAAAATTTCATTTCACAACACGACTTGCTACATATGACTCCTCCAATGCATGAGCGATAGGATCATGTGATTCTGGTGGAGGCTATGAAATTTGTAAACTAGATTGATTTTCAATGTGCACAAGAGAGTGATGAGGAGCATGGGGTGATACAACAGATTTCTAAACGGATGTGGAACTATCCTTAGTGTTGTGAGAACTTGACATAACCATAATCTTGGGCAGAAGTGTCTCGACAACTTGAGGGGTTTCCACTTCATCAGAAAATAGATCATCAAAAGCTGGTGGCTTAGAAAGATCAACAGTAAGTCTATCCAAATTTTGATCAAAAGAATGAGTAAAAAGATCATGATAGCCATGATTAAAAAATCCGAGATGCGCGTCGACATCCTCATGATCTGACAAATCATACAGAGGGGTTGATGAGAAACAAAATTTTTCACCCTCTAAATTTCCATAAATGAAAGATAACAGATTGGGTAGATTCCGGGAGAAATATTTTTCCTCTTTGCAATCAAATGACAGACTGACATCCTTTGTGTCCTGTGAATGATCGAAAGTAGAAATATCTGGGTATGAATTTTCACAAGAAAAAATAGAAATGGCAGAATCATAGAAGATGTCAGGATTGAGCGGATGAGGTGCAGACAAAAGGAGGTCATCCTTCACCATAGGTTCTTCTTCAGATTTCCACACATACTCATAAAAAATGACAACGCAGGTTGGCTGCTCAACACCAACTCTATCGAAAGCTTGATTGTCCTGAACAACAAATGTAGGATTCAAAATGTATTATTACAAGAAACCAAAATCCGGAGGATCAAAGGAACTAGAGGGTGAAGGTTGACAGAAGGATATCACATGACCACCATTACGGTTTCAGTCTAAATATATGTAGATATCTAGAGTAGGTGGGGCTGGAGGAGGTTATATTTCAACAGATTGGTTTGCAACTTATCCCACCTCATCCTATGGAGATAGAGTTGTTTGATGAGAAGAGGATGGAGAGTCATTTGTGACAATGACCTTATCCATCTTAGATTTGGAAGCTCTAACATCGAGGTACGATCGAAGGGGTTTGAATGATTCTAACTCATGTAGATTTTTGATAGGTGAAGAAGATACTGAAATATTTCTCTGATAAATTTCCAATCAACTTCATCTTTAGGGATTTGAAAAGAAAGATTACAGACTTTATTCATTGTCATCCGAGGGGACTTCATTGCTCTCATAGAAGCCCAAAAATGAAACTTTGTGTCTTAAGAAGGCTATTATGCCTTCACCATCATATTTGAGTTGTGGCAAGTCATCAATGACATCCTTTGACACTTTGAAATCATGTGCATGAGAAAAGCATGCCGGAGTTGAGATTGTGATGTAAGTCATTAATGATGTGCAAAGATTCAAAACAGACATTGAGGGTTCAAATTGTCATATGGACCTCCTTATAGTGCTAGAAATGTTGACAGTGTTCGAAATGCCAACATGACAATGGGATCTCCTTGGTAACAAGTCCCAACTAGACCTCAAACCATTTAGAGTAGAAGTCCTAACAATGCGTGGTAATGTAGTGCCTTGACCGTGGTAGCGCACAGAGGTAAGTATGATAGCTTTGGTTGGAATAAAGTGTGTGACCTTGTAGCGAGTCAAGTGATATGCATGGGGATTATAACACAAAAATGGGAAAAGGAAGTGTTCCCCTTAGAAGCTTGTAATAGTACATAGCCTGAAAGGAACACAACAGCGGAATGATGTCACAAGATGAAAGCAGAACAATCCATAAACCAAAGTGACGGGTTAATCCAACAACATGATTTTAACAAGATTCATACAATTTCATACACAAATGTGTAAGTTAAACAACACACATTGCTAAAGAAACCAAAATAGTCCAACTACAATAAAAACATATGCATGAAAATGTGCTAGCTTAGTTATATTATTAAGTGAAAGTTTCATCCATACATACACCATTGACAACTACTAGCCCCAATAATGTAACATTACAGTCAACACTTCCTTATCCTCCAAAGAAATGTACTTGCTCTATGCTTTGGAGAAGCCAAGGATCGTTACAATACTCCCAAGCCTTCTCTAATCCTCAGCCTTGCCAAAAGCTTGTACTATGAGTTGTGAGGTTCTATATATAACAAAGGGTGGGGTGACCCTTGAAATTCCCCTTTGAGTCTTTGAATACCTTCATGACTCTTCAACTCTTTTACAAATAACTCTTTACATTGCATAGTGACTGTTCACATTCCAATAATGAAACTTGGAATTTCACTTACAATATATTTACAAATAATAATACAATTTCCACATATACCCATGTGGGACAAAATAGGCTTGAGTCAACCTAACAAGACAAAAACCAAATCGGCAACATCCTCTTGATGGTATTTGGTGACGAATTGATACCAAGCTTGGTATTGCACTATTTTGTCCCCATATTTTTCAATGATGTCTTCTAGAAACAGATTCCTGCCTCCATGTATTTCGGGTATATAGTTATGGAACCTTTGTCCAACTCATCTTGAAGCATATGCAACATTGTCGTGAGTGTGGCTAGACCACTAATGTACCTCTACATGTTTTCTATGTTTAGTTGCAAGTCATCACTGGTGGCCTCCTACATCAACTGCTCCATGTACCTATCAACCTCCAACTAGACTTGGTTCTTCTTAATGGCTTGGGTGAGGAAAATGATTGAAGGGATCCTCTGTGTCCTCACCATGACATCTAGACTCTTGAACAACTATGCATAGTAAGCCTCAATGCTAGCAATGAGTGGAGGGAGCTCCTCATAGTTTCAGATCAACATATGGATCCATGCTCTGTCTAGCTCTCCCTGCAGCTTCAATATCTTCTGTAAGTAAATTGGGACTCCCTTGTACCTCATTGTCCATTCCTATACATGTGCAATAGCAACATGTATGTCCTTGAGATTTTGGGTAATTTTCATGCACCCTTGTCGAAAACCATACAGATGGACAACTTCCTTGTGCACGATGAAAAATTTGTCATAAAGTTTCCACATGGTGGTCTCAAGAGTTGATAGTTCAACAAGTATCACTTTTCCCATCTCTGCCATAGTGGATCGTGTAGATTGTTATTTTTTCTGCTTGGTCTCTTGCAAGTACTTTTCCATTCGATCATTCTCTACTAACAAGAACTTAATAGTTGAGCTCGTGGCTTATTCATGAGCCTTAGAGGCATCAACCATGGTAGCTGGATGTTTCCTAAAATCTAACACAATCACCCTTTCTTCCATATGTGCAGGTGACGTGTGATCATCTGGGATATTCTTTCTTCGTGACTATACAATCCTCTCTTGTGACTCATCAACTAATAGATTGTACACATCCATCACCGGATCATCATCAAGGAGAACAATGTCTCCTTGCTCACTTGGGACTGGTTTTGATTTTGTAGGTGGTGGAGACTACAGGACGACCTTAGATGTTCTCGGAATGAGGTTGGTATCTTGGTCTTGTGGCTCCTATTCCAACTCCATGTTCGTTGCTTTAATCGTTTGCTCAATCTGCTGAGCAAGTTCCAAAACCTACACTTGCTCACTCTCTTCTTCATTTGTTGCTTTTTCTAACTCCTCAATATGTATAGGCGTAGTTTTTTCTATCATCGCCCCTTTCCCCTCTTCCCATTCATATTTATTCTTCTCTTTCCTCTCTCACCTTCTTAGCTCCTTCTCTTCTTTCAAATTCTTCTTTGTTTCCTGCACCTTCCTCTCTGCATAATCAAACCTTTGCTTCTCTCTCTTCCTTCATTCTACTCTCTTTATGCCCTATTGCCTCTTTGCCTCCACTTCCAACACTACTCTCTCAACAAGAAAATATTCTTTGAACTTGTAGCTTTGATCAACCTATGGGTTATCGATAATCTTTCTCTTGCCTTTATCCTACGTTGGTTTGTTGGTCACTATTATTGTTGTTGCTGCTTCCTACAGTGCTGCTACATGCAAAGCTGCTTTCCATTCTATAGCCATGTTGACTGGTTCAATGAGCTTAGAGGAGTTATAGCAATACATCCAAGGATCTTCCTCTTCCCAATAAAATTTCCCATGGATCCATGGGTAATACACCTTTTGATCTAGATTTAAACAGGAATACAAAAAATTACATATATAACCATACATATAGAGATGTAGCAGAAAAAATACTTCATTTCATTACTGTAAAAGACTGAAATATGCTTACAAACAGAAATGGAAATAAACTAGCTAGGGTGATGGTAGCTTATCTCTAAGAAGTGATGTGGTGGCTACATGCCTCTGAATTGTGTTACAATGAGGCTCAAAGGCCTATTTATTGTTGAGAAACAATGGAAAACCCTAAACATACAAAAACCTAATCCTAGAAGATGAAATGCCAAATTGTGGGCCCCGTTTGGGTAAATTGGTACATCAACTTCCCGGGGTCGTAACTTTGGCATATGATATCTGTTTGACACGCACAATATCTCGTTAGAAAGATCAATCCAAGAACTACAACTATGGAAAGAGAAAAATTATTCCATAGACCCATTTCGCTTCCAGTTTTCCCAAGAAACATCATTTAGGGCCTCAAAATGGCTCCGAAAGTTGAGGACCCGAGAAAATGCTTAAAATAGAAAATTGTGCTACAATTAAGGAAAATAAAAAGATGAAAGAAACAATGGTGGGGGTCGAAGTGGACTTGGTAGGTGGCCACCAATATCCACCTGGATCATTCTTGCCCCCTTAGGAAGCAATGGTCCCCATTGCGTTGATTTCCTCCATGAGATGAGGAAACTTCTGCTGAACTTGGTCACTCGTGAGCCACTTTTGCTAGTGAACCACTTTCCCTGCTGATGCAGAAACGGGCGAATACACAGAATTCCAATATCCCGAGGAATTTTAACGCAGAAGTGGAGTCAAATCCAGGGAAAATTTTAAGAACCCCCCCAAATTTACATGTATAATAAATGGGCGAATCGCCATGGTATATAGGAAAAATGGAAGGCGATTTTATCAATAATATGATATGTAGATATAATTTTTTGGCGAGTCTCTCACCAGGCATGACGAATATGATACTAAATTATAAAATCTTGTGATTATTGAATACACAAATGAAATAATTGAATTTCTTTAAAATATCTTTTGAAATCAAAATTACCAAAATTAGATATCGATAACCTAGTGGGTGTAGGATAAAATTCACCCGTGCCATTCATAGAAAGCATGAGAGAAAACCTAATACTATATATAAAACCAAGAAAAATTCAAATTCATCACTTCTAGGGACCTCGTAACCACCCTGCCAATACACAAGTATGTTCCCATTTGCAATTAGAAAAATTACCCAAATTACAATCTGTTTACTCCAGCATACGTTGGAAAGTTATAGAAGGATGACTAGTGCAATCAATCCATTCCTTTTAGCCCCGGATTTGTTTTAGTTTAAAACAGAAGTATACAAATATACTTGTCCAATGTCTATGCTTTAACCATTCACCTTAAGATGTTTTTACAATATAATTTCCTAAGTCTATTTAATATCTTCATTATCATAAAAACCAACCTATATCCATCTTAACTCCACATCTACCACTCTTAGGGGGATGAAATCTATTTATCCCTCTGAGCACTTGGTAGACCCAGAATTAAGATGGATCTAAGATGATATAATTTCCCCTTTAAATAGTCTATGCTCACATGAATACCATGGTATTACTGTGGATCAATACCATGGATTATCATAAACTTGGAGCTTAAAAATTACTATTAGTAATTTATAAAAATTAATAAAATTAATAGTTGATTTTTGTTTTATTTTTTATTTTAACCAAGCTAAAATGTTTAACATACATTAAATTACAACATCCATTTTTACTCTTGATCAGATCAAATATTTTTTCACTCTATGCTAGTTTGGATATCATGAAATTTGATACCTCTCGGGGGTTAGTAGATCCAGAGTAAAGATGGATCTATGCTGGTTTAATTCCCCCATTTAAATAGGCTACATTCTAGGTGAATACCATGGGTCAATATCATGTGCCATTTTGGTGAATACCATGGGTAAATACCATGTGCCATTTTTATTTTTATTAATACTAATATTATGGTTAATAATGTTTTTTTCATCCCTGGATGCGGGTGATATCTGAGATGGGACAGGCGTTGGGAGATGGCCACATGCCGGCCCGTGGCCATCACGTGGCAGCAGTAAAGAACATAGCCATCGACTGCAGATGGTATAAGGTGGAATGGCAGGAGATAGTTAATGCTCCGCGAGGTAATTCGGCTCAGGCGACGGCAGCAGTTATGGCGGGGGAGCTCCAAAGCAGGGCCGGTGAAGTCATAAGGGATATCGCTGCATGGGATCAGAGAATGTTTGGGGTTTTGCAGTTGCCTGGCCTCTCCGTCTCTGTCGGGATTTCTTCTCCGTCTGTCTGGTTCATCCCTCAGTCGGCGTTGGGTGCAGGGGGTCTGGTTGCAGGGGGTTTGGACTACCCTGTGGTCTGTTGGAATTTCTTTCCCCTGCATCCCACGAGAATGGTGAGACCTCGACAGCGCATGCTTAGCCACCGAGGCACTTCCAGAGGGGGAATCTCGCGTAGTCAGGAAGCGGACAATGCTCTCCATTGTTGCCACTACAACATTGCTCACTCTACTAGCGCCAACCCCCTCCACTCCAGCCAATTCATGGATGCAGGGGCTTCGAGCTCGAATGCCCTGCCTGCCTTTGGTTCGGCTATCTTCAATTTCAGCAGTGCCATGAACAATCCGCGGATTAGCGCGCATGTCTTAGTCTTGTTCATAGAAAATGCCCGGGAAGATGAGGACGCCCTGGATGAATAGGGGCAGAGGACGCATGACAATCAGAAGCATGAAGCAGCGGCCTCTGAAGCGGACAAGGAGCAGGAGGTTAAGGGTGCGGCCTCTGACCCGGAAAACGTAATGCAATGCAAGCAAGATCAGAAGCCAGGAACTTGCAAGGAGGAAGACACCTTTCCCACTGCAGCTGAAAGAGAAGCCTATGGCTGGTGCCGGGTAGAGGAGGTGCAAATGGACGACTGAGGACGCCCGCACATAAGGTTTCTATGGCTTTCTGTTTGGTCTTCTGTTGTTTGTTTTTTGACTCTGTTAAAGTAACAATGCTTCTGGTCTCTTTCATGTCTGGGTCTATGTCCATGTTCCTGAATTTTGTGTCAATGATTAGGGTAAGGTCGGTGTCCCCTGCATGGGATAAAATGGTTGGTGCCCCTGCATGGGCGTGCTCCTATGGAAGTCTGGCTTTTGTGTCTGGCGCCCTTGTGTGGGCTAGTTTTGGGATGACTCAATTGCTCTCGGGTGACATACCCAGAGCCTGACTCTCTCTTGTTTCACCATGATGTATTTTTGAAACCTGTACATAATATAATAGTTTAGTCTTTTACCGAGAAAAAAAAATAATGTTTTTTTCATGGTATTAATAACAATCTAGTCCATGGTATTTTTCCCATAGTATTTTTCCCATAGGTTTCACCTAAATATAACGCATTTTTTGAGTGTTCGTAAATATAAGGTGACTTATGGAGTAAATATAAAAAAAATGTTTTATTTGTTTACCATACCTCTCATTTATTTATATTTTTATTAATTTACCATACGTCTTTTACAAATATGGTATTTGGCCCATAGGATTCACTTAAATAAAACCTCTTTTTCGAGCCTTCATAAATAGAACAAGGGTTATGGACTAAATATAAAAAGAGTTTTTATTTATTTACCATGCATCTAGTCTATTTATATTTTTATTTATTTACCATACCTTTTGAGTAAGTATAAAAAGACGTTTTATTTATTTACCATACCTCCACTTTACTTATATTTTTATTTGTTTACACGCTTGCATGTATATAAGGTGACTTAAGGAGTAAATATAAAAAAATGTTTTATTTATTTACCGTACCTCTTTTATAAATATGGTATTTGGGCCTTTGGCCCTTAGGATTCACTTAAATAAACATTTTCTTGAAAATGGGCGAATGGATTCACTTAAATAAAACCTATTCTTGAAAATGGGCGAATGGAAGGTTGTAACTCCTAATTTCAAGGGCTAAATTTACCCTTTTTACCCTCCCCCTTAAAATAAGGTGGGCTATTTGAGGTGATTTGTAAAAATGTACTATGATACAAAATATTTGCCCACTAAAAATTTAAAACCCCTTAATTTCGCCAAAGGGCGAACATTCGCCCCTAAAATTTTCTATGGTCAAATCTTCTAAAAAGAATGTTTTCAGGCCCTTTCATAAATCTCTATGGGGAATGATTTATTAAACCCCAATTATAGTCTAACCCTTCATTAAAGAATGCCACACATAAATCCAAACCCCACCTTATAACTTTGGTTGTAGTAGGACTTAACCATAAACCTTTCATCGGTGCTTAATATATTATAACCTTTTGTAATATATATTACATAAAACACCATAAATCATAACTTTTCCGCCTAAGGCAGGATTTCAAAATAATTACACCCGTATTCATAAACTTGTCGGGTCCGCAGCACTACTCCTTTACACTTCCGATCTCTGATTGGCTCCATCACTATCGCATTATCACTATCAGAAATCCTTTTCCACTTTCACTTGACATCCCAATATGCAATCAACGATTTGATCTCCGCCGTTGATCAGGTATATGATCCAACGGTCCACGCTTCACCTGATCTAACAAACAGTTCATTCGATCTCGACCATTCAATCATCCCCCCTTGATTTAATGGTTGATATCAATATTGGGTGGATAACTTGCGAGATGGTTAGCTTCCCAATAAAGAGGTTTTCTCTTTCTCCTCCACTACTACGTGTCGATTGATGAATGGTATCGGGTAACCAGCCCTAAATACCACTTACCACTTTAGTGCCGCCCGATATCCCACTTACTGTTTATGGAAACCAACTTCCGTCGATTAACGTCTGTGCTCCTTCTTCAAGTGATTTAATCTAGTCTCTTGACCCATGAGGTCTAAGGGTTGATGAGCATTATCCCTTCACTTCTATTCTCTTGGTTTCTATGCCACTCTTCAACGATTTCTCTGTGGTTTGGTTTATTTTGGGTTTCCTCGTCCTTCCACCATTATGCGATACGACTCCCTCCTGAGCTTAACTCTGTAGGTTCTTTAATTGATGTCCCTCCAAAACATTACTTGGTTCTTCAAATGGATTCAACGATCCATCTCATTCCTCTTTATTCTTCTCCTCTGTGTTTTACTTGGACTCTGCCTGCACACGTATATTATACAGAATACTCTGATCCCTACATAAATTTAACATTCAACACACGAATTTCACACTTATACAGTTTAGAACCAATCACTGTATATATAAAAACACTTAGTTATACAATTTCTCTATCTTTGTCTTAATCTTCTCATGTAAATGGCCTTTGATTACAATCTGCCCATAGGCTTAGAATCACACCTCTACTCTTCTAGCTTCTCTCTCGATAACTCCTGAATTATACAAAAAGATCATAGTTTATACAAAAGTGGATTGATGAACCAATTTTGGTTCAGATCCATAAACCTCTCACTCTCTCCTAAAAAGTCTCTTCAACTCCACTCTTTTTTAAAACAAATGTTAATTTAAGCTTTCAAATCCCTCATATCCTATTCAAAACCAAATAAATCTAATTTCTTGGCCTGATCTCCACACAGGGAGGATCAATCAACCACTATGCCCTTTTACTCATATTCGACAATAAATAAACACTCTCACACATTTAAATAAATAAAATTAACTAAACTATTGTCTTCCAACCCTTTGTTAGTCACAACATGTGATCATGCCATCACTTTGCTGACTAGGCCTGAATGCTCTTGCATCAGACTCTGAAAGTTGAAAGTTTTCATGACCTTTGGTCATGTGTTTCTTCTGTTGATCATCTAGTATCCCAAACTTTACTTTGTAACTGGTCATCACTTTCATCAAGCTGCTGATTCAATTTTTCTGCCACAATCACTTCTGTTCTTCCAGGATTCGAAGTCTTATTTTGTTGTTGTCCTCTTTCCTTTCTGATACAAATTTCTTTTGTTAATTTCTCTTTCTTGTTCTCCCTCTTCTTCACTGTCTTCATCTTCGACAGTTTCTCAACTTCCTCTTTACAATTTGTTCTTAACTGAACTCCATTGTCATCTGCCTACTGTACATTCTCCTTTACCATATAAATTATAAAATTCTACAGAATTCTTCTTTTCCTCTGTCATTTACAAACTGTTGTTTGTACTCTAAAGCTTCCCTTTCATTATCATTAAATATAATCCTTCCTATATGTTATCAAGTTCATATAATATCTTTTCCAACAAAATACAGATTCCTTCATATTCAATAAGCATGCCATTTGCATATGACTCCTCCTTCCTGTATAAAACAGGATTTCCATCACAAATGTCAGACTCAAAATAACTATGGTTTTCATTTTCCATAGGTAATTCTGCCATCAAATCTTTATACTATCCTTCTGCATAAGTTATGAAATTGTCATCAATTTTCATTTCCATACTTTCCTCTACATTACACAGTGTTCCTTGTTCTAACACAAGACTATCATTCAACAATTCAATAGCTAGGATTTCTTGGAGCATATCATTGTGAAGTATCCTTTCATCTTCTATACTTATACTATTGCAACAAAATGATGTTGTTTTATCTTCTCCTACAACATAAAAAAAAAATTGGTTTCCTAAAGCTTCCTCATGGTTTATAGATTTATAAAAGTAATCTACTTTAAAATCACAAAATTCCTGAACTTCTGCATCTGTCAACATCATCATATATTCCTTCACAATTTCCATAGTACTTTCATTTTGATTCTCTACTGAAGATATTTCATTCTGGTTATCATCACAAACTTTTATTTTCTTATCTTCAGCTTCTTACATCATGACAATTTCCCTATCAATACCATCATTCTCAAAATTATTAAATACATGCTCAAAATATCCTTCTGTTTCAGCCATCTCTTCCAGTAATCTCACTTCTTCATCAACATGCATAAGCACATTTTCCAATTATTGTTCATCACCTATCAAACCTAAAAACATACACAACATGTCAATTTCAAAATTACAAGGCTCTTCATTTGAAGCTTCAGTGATCAATTCCTCATGCTTCTCTGAACTATTCTGATAGTTCACTAATTTATTGAGAAATTCTTCCTCAACATCTCTGATTTCTTCCTCATCAAAGAAAACTTCTAGGACAACAACTTCTTGACTATGCTTGGAAAATTCATCATAAGTTTGTAGAATACCTTCCTATTCTACACAATTTCTTCCAACGCTCAAATTATCCAAATAATACAATAATTTCTCTTCCTTTTCTCTGATAAGACTTTGATCTTTCAAAGATTTCCTTGACTTAACTTCTTCAACCAAGTTCTCTGTGTCAGATTTCCTTTTCTTCACTTCACAAATCTACAATGCATTTGTTTCCTTTCCTATTTCCATTTCCCATTGATCTTCTATCCATGCTAAAATTCCTTCTAACATGATCCATTATGCTTTTAATAAGAGAAGACACAACCATTCAGCCATACCTTTTAATTTCCTCCACCAATTGAAGAACCCTTCAGCCATACCTTTTAATTTCCTCCACCAATTGAAGTCTTGAAAGTCTTTATGCATCACCTTTTGTGTTTGTCTTGCCTTTTCCTCTTTCACCTTTTCATACACAGGTTCAAATTCATTAGGCTGCATACCTATAATTTTACATTCACAGAAATAGTTAATCCCAAAAATATGATATCCTCTTGTCTATGAGGATGCTACCAGCACATTCCTCTCATTCTGATCTACATAGATCAGTTCTTCACCACTATCATCACTGTCTTCACTGTCTCCTTCCCCAAGGAGAGATCCTTTCTCTAGTTCACAGATGTATTTGTTTCCACTTTTCTCTAATTCCTTTCAATACCAACTTCTTCAATCGACTGAGTTCTGCCTTTATCTTAGACAACTCTATGTTCCTTTCTTCTTTACTCATTCCTTTGAGTCCAACTGTTTTAGCACTCTTTTTCCTCTGCTTTTGACTTTCCTCTATACCCCTATCATGACTATCAATAGTCAATTCCATTTCTTCCTCTAGTGAACTTTCCTTGTTCACTAGTGAGCTGCAACTAGCCTTTTTCATTTCACCTGTATTAAGTCTCCTTCATGCCTCACCAAAATTTACTAAGTTTAGCCTTTTGGCATGTTTCGGGAATATTTAGTGTTGGAAAAATGCCTAACCCTCTAGATCTAGTAGCTAATATAGAAACAACAGTCAAAATAATCTTAAATTTTCATATAAACAGCAGATAAAATAAGGGAATAGGGAACCTACTTGTAACTTCCGCTTGTTCCTTATCTCCCTTGACTGATTTCACTGCTCCTTCCTGTACTTAAATTGCTTGATAAGTACCTACACAACTTATAGAAACAAAAACCCATCAAAGCATAATGATCTATTGTTCATAAATAACTTGGAATCGAAAACATGATATACATATGAATGCATTAACATATAACACAAGCATAAGGAAAAAATCTTGAAAACTTTATTGATAAGAGGAAAGATTACAACCAATGTGAGTTTGATCCAGTGTCATCCTTCCAATTTAATCCTTCTTCATCTCATGAAAAGCAAGACATTCCAACACTATACTTGCACTCAATTCTAAACTCATACCACCAGCATCTCCTTACAACTCAATATTTTCCAGCCCAGATCTCTTAGATGAGTGATCTATTTATAGGTGAGTGAAGGAGGTTATGCTATCAATGGAGGTAATGAATGCCTCTCTAAATTTAGAAATCAGTTCCATGGAAGAAGGGATAGGGGATTGATGTTTCCTAATTCTCTTTCTCATCCAAAGGCGAACTCAAAGGAGTAGGTGGCATTTGAGAAACTTCTAGAGGTTTCCAATGGATAAGGAATCTTCAAACCCTCATGGAACTTTGCTCAACTTCACCCAACGCAGGCCAAAGAGGGACCAAGTGCGCTGCATAGCACCCTATTAATGCATGGTTTGCATTACAGCGCACCCTAATGAAGGCCTACCTGCACTGATCTTCTTAGAGGTGGTTTTTGGATGTCTTCAGTGATGGAACTTCTTTGGAAGTAAGGCATTCTGATGACTAACTTCATTAGGGCATGTAACAATTGTACTAGGGGTTGATGGGCCCTAATAGCATCGATCCGTAAGTTGGGGTTGATGTGCTCAAATGGATTTGTAATAGTTTCCCCCTAAAGCATGAAGTCGTAAATATCTATGTCGGGTGAAATGCTTTATCACGAGGAGAGGAGATTTCGAATGGAAGGTGACCTACATTCAATTACGATACATATATCATGATAATTGATTTTCTTCATGAACTAGCTGAGGGAGGCATACCCATTCTCAGCTTATAAACTTTCATTACATGTACATAAATCAAATAGTAGTCTATAGATATAGACTCATGTTTCTACAGATATAGATCCATGATTAGGATGACTGTCTGTGTAAGGCCATTGTACACTTGATTTGATACTCCTGAGTATATTGCAGCTCGGATGGATGAAACTAGATCTGGAGTCTTCAATCTCGTTCAATCTTCACTCAGTGTACAAGTCTAACCATGTGAATAGATGTTCTAAGGTTGAACATGGAAAGACATCATCTGATTACTAGCCAATGATGTAAGTCGTTAACAGACATGAGAGGAATCACCAATAATGAAAAATGACCCTCAAGGAACTACAATACATTTCACATGGCATGAATAAATGATTTGATGTCGAACACCATACAAAGTCTTTCAGTTAAAGGCCATTGATGTCAACTTATCGCCAGAAGCGAGAAACCTGCCATTGATGTATGCAAGCTTCAAGGCACTGAAGGGGTGTTTCTAAGTCAACTTCTTGGATGATGAGCTGATGTCGACAAGAAGTAACTTCATCATAGGAGGGTCTTGATGTGTCCCACATCTATGAAAAAAAATGAGGTAAATGATTTTTGGAGATTAGAATCAACTGACAACACAAGGTTTAGGAATGGCAGTCATGAAAATGAAGGTTTACAATATTGCAACGGATGAAGTTTTAACTGGATGACTTCTCTTGAACATATCAGAGACACTGAGATGAACTGTAGCGTTGACCCAAAACAAAAGTGATGGATGGTGTGATAGACCAATGGTGTGATAACCATCAAGCTGAATGACCCAACCCAAATAGTCACGGAGATGAAGTGGAAGGGTCATGTTCAAGAGAGACTCGCTACCATAAATTTTTCTCGACTTTTCCCATTTTCCGCAGTCATTGCTGACTAGTACCTCTTTATTTTTATCAAGCTTGGGGAGGATAACATATGCTTGTTTTATAATTCACCCTTCAGGCAAACCGATCGCTATTTGATGTTTTAACGAGTCTAGCGAAGGTGATACTCGGTCTTGTCTAGATGGACAAGTTTGTCGCTAATCAATGTTTTAACAAGTTTAACGACAAAGATAACTTGGTCCTTTTCATGTTTAGAGAGTTTGAAAAGGGACGAAAAGAAAAATCCATAAGCTCTTTTTCATAAAATAATCTCTCAAGTCTGAAAAAGCGTAAAATAATACAAGAGAGATGTCGTTTCCAATCCTTTAAAGAGTTGGAATGGATAAGTGCACAACAATCTTTTCATATTTAGAGAGTATTAAAAGATTTTAAAGATGACTCTATGGGGGTTTTCTTTTCATTTTTAACAAAGCTCGAAAAGAAACTAAACTCTGCTTTGTGGTCAAAGATGTCCAATTTACCCCTTAGTACACTTGATTCTGCTTTCAATTGTTGGACCTACTCAAAAACTTCATCAAAGAGGTTTTAAAATATATGTTCATGGAAAAAATGAATAAAAACCCATATTTACTTTGATTAATATGAAAAAATAAACATAAAAACAAATTTTGTAATTCATTTTTACCATTTGATTTTGGAGCTTCGGAGCAATTTTTTAACCCAAACTTCACCAGTTGATTGCGGAGGATTCTGTGGATCGTTTCTTGTGTCGTCCGAACCAGGTAGGAGTTATCCTAGTTCTCTTCCATTTCATTCCATTCATTTTGGATTTTGAGCAAATTTTTTTGGTTTTTGAGGCCCATAGGGTTTCATTTTGTGCCCTCTAAATCAACGCACCCTTTCTATATCGAAAGGTGCGCTGCATTGCATATACCTAGAAGGTAGTATGCATTGCAGTGCACTATCTATAATGGGAGGGTGCAATGGGCGCAAAAGCCAAAAATTGACAGTTGTTTTCTCCCAAATCTTCAACTATTTTTTGCAAAAATTAGATCCTAATTTGTCTAATGGTTGTGTTTTAGACATTCATTGGATCATAATGGTCATTATATGGAGAGAAAGAGAGCACGAAGAACAAGACATGATTGTCTTAAATGATTAGGGCACAATTGATGCCTTAAGGAGTTGTGGGTTGCTGAAGTATTTTCGCTTATCCAACATGTGGCAATAGATTAAACTACTACAGTATCTTGTTCGTTCTTGGGATCCTATTGACTAGGTTTTTCCTTTACCATTGAGGATATTTGCTTTTTGATGAGTTTATCGAGGTAGGGTGCCCCCATTTCATTACCAAGATTCACCAGAGGAGGTGAATCAGTGAGAGATTATATTCATCAGTTCTGTCAGGAAGGATCTCAACCTAGTAGAGATGGAAAGATTAATATCTGAGATGTTAGTGATATACCATTGAGAAAAATCCTTTTCACCCTTGCCAAACTAGCTGCTAGTGTAACTTTACATTTGGCAAACAATTCTTATATGCAACATGCTTTAGAGTGCTTGGAACCAAAGGTATTCAATAGGTGTGAGGCAATTCTTCCATCTATGAGAGAACAACTGACCAAGGTGAAGACTGGAAAGACAAAAAATTTTGGTTATGGGTCTATCCTGATTTCCTTTGCCTTAGGGAGAATCCCTCTCATGCGGCCATAACACATTTCATTGGGAGCTCTTGGACCTAGAGACCCATGGATGCAGAGGTGGGTGGATCTTATGGCTAGACATGCCAGCCAGTCACTGATCTCATTTTCCTCTACTTTCTTTGAGTGGTTCGACTGTCAGGAGATGGCCTTCTCAGAATATCCATATTCAGGGATGGACTTCCGTGGTGATCTAGATCTAGTGTTGCTAGCTGGGGTGTAGTGGAGTGCCATTGGTAAATTTTTTGACCACAATGTTTTTCTTTTTGAAGTTTTTACTTTTTTGTGTTTTTTTTTTATTGTTACCAAGACTAAATAAACTTGTATATGTATGCAAATGTTGGATCTGTTCAACCTGTGGTATGCCAACGAGAGGCAGGTGTGCCAGTTCAAAGAGCTATTGGGAGGGCAGTTCTTAGAGACTTGGATTTAGCGGAGACCTTGGCTGAGCTGCAGGATCACATAGAGGGTTTGACCCTTGGTATTCCAGATGTCCGGATTGAGGAGTTTCCTATGCGATTGTAGCGCCATACTATTGGCATGCCGAGTCATTGGATGAGACTCCTACGTATGATAGCACAGGGTGTGACCTGTTATCATCAGCAGCACTAATCTATTGGGATTTTTTCTGCATATATTTTTGAGTTTTTGGGTCAGATGACCGATTTTTGTCTTGGACACAAAATATTTGTAAAAACTTATTTACATTTATCTATTTGACTTTCAGAGTTTTATTATGGTTAAGTGATGCAATCCTATTCAAATGATGTTGAAAAAATCTTTACAAATGTCACAAATGTCTATTTAACACATAATTTTCTAGAGAGTGAGTTAATGTGTTTAAATTTCTAGAAATATGTTGATGTTGAATAAATTCAAAATACCTTTCCAAAATACGAACTCTAAGGAACATGCGATGGATTGTTGGGTTTCATGGGTTTCAGATGGTATAGATGCCAGTAAGCTGTAGTATGACTAGTTGTGAATCTAGCCTAACGATGATTTGGCATATGCCATGTGAAATGGCATCAGAGAGGAGTTCAATCAATGTGGTATACTCAGAAATATTGTTTGTCGATCAACCAATACATATCCATCTAAAACTCACTAACTCGCTGCTAGGAGCTAAAATGGCCCATGCTACAAAAGATAGATTTTGTGTACTATGACTAGCTTCGTTGGCATACCCAACAAATGGTTATGAAAAGTTCGACATCTATAAAAAATGTGAAGTGGATTACCTAACCAAATAAAAACTATAAAAGAAAACTAACACTCAAAAATGAAATCAAAGCATATGTAGAGTGAGTTTTACTACAGTTAACTAACCATAGTAACGTTTAAGATACAACCCATTTCAAGGCTGCAACAATGGAATCCCATCATAATCCACTAACTCGTAGGAACCTTTTGTCAACACACGTTTAACAATATAAGGGCCCATCCATAATGGTTCAAATTTTCCCGCTCCTAGTTTGTCAGAATCTTGATCGTAAAGCAAGACCAGGTCACCTTATGAGAAGAAACAACACTTAACATTCTTGTCATATTATGCCTTGATGCATTTCTTATGCACCTCATTAGCCAATGTGGCATCACGAAAAGTTTCATCTAGATGGATTAATTCCAAGAAATGTGCTTCTTCTTCGGAAGTGTTAGGTAGCAGGTCAATTTCGAGTTTGAGGGATGAGATTTCACATTGGATTGGTAAGATTGCTTCCAAACCATACACCAAATGAAAAGGCGTAAATCTAGTCACATTTCTTATCAAGGTTCGATATGCCCACAAAGCTGAGTACAGGATTAAATTCCAATTCCATTTATGGACTCCAATCATTCTTTGCAACATGTGCTTAAGGACTTTGTTGATAGCCTCAACTTGTCTGTTAGCTTGTGGGTAGTATGGAGTAGAACTATCATGTGACAGTTCTAATTTGGTAGTTAATTCGATCATCATATGATTGCAAAAATGCGACCCATGATCTGTAACTATAGCTTGTGGTATACCAAACCTGGAAACCACATGGTTAAAAGAAGATAGCAGACGTTTCACCACTATTGTTCAATGTAGGCATTGCCTCCACCCATTTGGTAAAATAGTCAATGACAACTATAATATACCCATGCCCCACAGCTGAGTTGGGGTTACATGTCATAAAATCAATGCCCATTTTGCCAATGGACCAACAGTAATGACTAGATGCAGTGGTGCAGGTGGTAATCTGGTTTTACGATAAAAAATCTGGCAAGCATGGCAACTTCTGACAGAATGCAATCTTTGAATATGAATGACCAAAAGTAGCCAACTCGTAGAATTTTCTGTGCATTTGTGTAACCAAATAAATTCCCCCCACAAGCACCTAAATGACATTCATTCAAAGCTTTTTCAGCCTCCTCATGAGTAAGGCACCTTTGTAAGATCGTATCGACACCATGACAATAAAGTGTAACACCAATGATCAGATAATCTTTAGCTTGGTATCGCTGTTCAGAGCAAGAGGTATTAGGCTGAAAAGCTTGGGTCTGGAGATAGACTAGTATATCTCCATACCATGGATCACTTGACGAAATCGGAAATAGAGACTCATCCAAGATTGATGATTTTCATGTTAAATCATTGGAGGATGAGGGAAGGTCACAAAGTAACTCAGCAAAGATGAGAGATTTCTTTGATTTAGATTTGTTGAATTCCAAATAAAACTCCTGTAAGATAACTATCCATTTAGAATATTTTCTCCCCAGCAATTGACGTGACAAAATGTATGTCATAGGGTTGCAATCTGATACAATGATAGTTTTGCGAAGGAGGATGTAATGACAAAATCTTTGTATGGCTTGGACGACTGCCAAGGCTAACTTTTCAACATATGAATATTTGCTTTCTGTATCATTGAGATTACGACTCAAATAATAAATAGGATGTTCTATTCCACTTTCTTCTTGAACTAAAACCATTCCAATGGTTGTATCTGCAGCGGCGAGATATAGGTAAAAGTCTTTTTTATAGTTTGGGGCATACATTAATGATGCTCTAATCAAGGAATCTTTGAGAGAATCAAAAGAAGCTTACGAAACTTGGTCCCAATGGAAGGGTACCCCTTTCTTCAATAGACGTGTATAACCTTTAGCTAATTCAACGTAGTTTGGAATGAACCTCCTCAGAAAGTTTGCCTTCCCTTGAAGTCTCTGTATCTGTAACAAATTTGAAGGTAGAGGCATGTCAAGGATTGCTTGAACCTTTATGGGATCGAGTCGAATTCTATCTTTTGAAACTACGAATCTAAGAAATCGACCAGAGCCAACAAAAAACACACATTTGTGTGGATTGAGTCTTATTTTGTAGTGTCGACATCGTAAAAATATTGCCCTCAAATGTTGCGGGTGATCAGTCCGTTTTCGCGAATGAGCAGGAAAATCATCAAGATAGGGTTGAACAATGTGTTTGATGTCATGGAAGGCATAATTCATTGCCCTATGAAATGTAGCCCCTACTTTCTTCAAACCAAAAGGTAGCTTTCGATAAGCGAATGTGTTCCACACACATATAAAAGCGTTTTTTGATTGGTCCTGTGGGCGGATATTTATTTAACTGTAGCCAGAAAATCCATCCATGAATGAAAAAATTTCACATCCAGCACATTCGTCAATAATCTGGTCGATAAAAGGTGTAGGATAATTGTCCTTTGGACATGCTTTATTTACATCCCTATAATCAATGCACACTTGAATTGTCCCTTGTTTTTCCATCATTGGAACAATATTAGATACCCAATCAGTAAGAGGTACAGGGAAAATGAAGCCATCACGCAAAAAAATTTCAACCTCTACTTTAATGGTAGTAGCTTTCTTAGGATGAACAAGTCGAAACCGCTGTCGTACTGGTTTGACATCAGGGTACATTTTAATCTCATGTTCAACAGTGCTTGAGTCAATGCCTGGCATCTCCTCATAAGACCATGCAAAGACATCTTGAAATTCGCAAAAAAGAGCATAGTAATTATCTAGTTCTAATGGAGAGCAATATTTGTCGACATGAATGTTTTCTACAATGTTAGGTTGGGTCGAAATGTTTACAGAAATCATTTCTTCTATGTTGGACAAATTACACTCAAAATCTATAGTATTTACAGAATTTGACAAGAAATCAATGATTGATGGGTGATTGAGTTCATTTGAATAATCTTCATTATCATCTAGAAGATGGGAACGACGATGATAATCTTCCCACGATGTCTCTCCTATCATCATTGATTGGACGATTCGTTCATCCATAGAATGTATACGTGAAAAAGTATCCGAAGAGGTAACATATTCTAATGACCTATCTACCCAGACAATTTTTGAGTGTGGATTAGGGTTTGTCGCATAAGCCCAAAAGATTGATTGCTATGACGATTCAAAGGGGCTTGGCGGTAGTGCCTCATTATGACCATCAATTTCAAAGTAGTTGGGATTATTCTTAAAATCAGAAGAAATCATGTAGCAAGTCTCCACTCTTGCCACTTCAACGAAACCAGATGGTGATGGGAGGGTAAAAGTGCCCATCAGGGAAGGATCTTTAAGGATACCTACTCCAACATTTTGAAGTGATGGTGAGTTTCCATGTATCAACAGAATGTTTCCCATAGCCTATGAACTATTGGCAAAGAAGGCTAGCTAATCAATGATTGCGATTCCACCCTTGAAGGGAAATGCAGTTGTTCTAAAGTATGTGGAAACAATAGCATCCATAGCATATACCCAAGGCCTTCCTAATATAATGTTGTAATCAAGGAGTTTGTCAACTACCTCAACTTCAATATTTACTATTTCCCCCCCTAGTTCAATTTGCAGGTTACTCAAAATCCCATACGGAGTGTATGTTCTTCCATCGAATGCTTTTAATGTAGTTGGTGATTGTGACAACGAAGGTGAACCAAGAGTTTTCTAGCAGCTCATGGACATAATGCAAGTAGATGTCCCCTCATCAATAATAGTTTGATGAACATTTTTATTGAGAGATTTTACTTGTATTAGGAAAGCTAATTGTGTCGGTAACTATGGTGAATATCCCGCATGGTTAAAAACCACAAGATTTGAATCTGTAGGATCTATTCCACCTATTGCTAACAATAAAGCTTGTTTCTGGGAGGGACAGTTTTGCAACACCTTGAGTGTCGACACAGAGGAAGGTGATTGAGCCAGATATTCCACTATATTATAATTTTGAGCTTCTCGAGCACGAGGACTGAATGTTGATTTGTGCACAACTTCCTCTGGCAGCTTTATCGTCAATTCAGGTACAATTGGTAGAACAACTTCTGATGAAGTCGAGGTCAAAGTACTAGGTTGATCAGTAGCCAGTTTATTCAACGATGACGGATTTCCATAATATTTATTCCTTGTTGACACCAAAACATCATTTTGCGGATTTGCGATGGATAACATGAGTACTTGGGATGTGGAAGCATTATCAGTTTCTACCAAATGTGTCTCTGGGGTTGGAAACGGATTTGTCAACACTGCTGAGGTATTTGAAGTCTTTAGAAGCTTAGAGACCTTAGAGCGATGTGGACAGTCTCTTGTATAATGCTCATCATTACATATCAGACATGGATAACGAGGTTTCCTAGCCATGGTAGGGGAATCAGATGATTTCTCAGGAGTGGAATTTTCCTGTTTCTTTTTGTTATTCTTCCCCTTTTTCTTACCTCCTGGTTGCTTTGGATTTTTTCCTTTGTCAGATGACACGACATTAATCTCCAAGGCAGGAGAATTTTCTGATGTATTTGCAGTTTGATTGGAAACGACAAGAGTTTGACCAAATGGTCCTCTTGCTACCTGTGTGCTTGAAGAACCGATCACGCCATCGCTGGCATGAGAGTCCATACTCTATTTTGGAAGTGGTGGAATAGTGAAGGCTGGTCTAGGTGCATCGGGAATTTTATCATAGAGTGTGCCGAATTGTGTGTAAATCAAATCCAAGTATTGGGCATGAGGGATAACTTTCTCTTTTGTGACAACTCCTCCTTTTGCCACATCCTCGGTGATTGATGGCAGTAAGGATTTTATGAACCACTCAGCTAAAATTTGATCAAGAACATATGTCTTAACCATTCAATGATGATGCTGCCACTCATGAATATGATATGATATATGGGTGGAGGTAGTCTGTTTAAAGTTGGTCAAGAGTTCCGTTCCAGTCTCGTATCTAATAGGTAACTGGAAGTGGGTCAAAAAAGTGGTGGCTAAAATGGTGAAGTTATCGAAAGAAGCTCTTGGTAATTCAATGTACCATTTAGCAGCTGGACTAGTAAGTGTTCTTTGGAAAAGATGAAGTCTGATTGAATCATCATTCAAAGTATTGGATGAACACCATAGATGAAAGGTCATAACATGATTCGATGGGTCTTCTCTAGGATTTCCATTAAACTTCGGAATATCAGATGGTAACTTATGGGGAATCACTGACCACCAAGGCGCATATGCAATTGGATCATTAGTGAGTCAGTTTAAATCTAGTAATTCTAAAGTTGCTACAAATGGCAACTGTTGATTCAAGTCAGGTTGATCATACCTAGGATATGATGGAATTGCCTGTGCAATAGGTCTTTGCATACCAGCATAGGGCATCTGCATTTGGTAACCTTGGTAAGTTTGTTGGACAAAACCAGTATAAGGTGGTTGTTGATAACCAGATTGGAATTGTGGTTGTCGATAACTTACAAAGCCTTGTTGCCCAAGTCCTTGGTAAGCTTGATATTGACCAAAACCAGGTTGAGCTTGTGAACCAAGTCCAAATTGGGGTTGGGACTGTTGGAATTGGGGTTGTTGGAATTGCGACAGCCATAGTTGTTGAACCAACTGTTGCTGCCCAGTAATGAAAGATTAACCAAGTTATGGATCAACTATACCAGTGTAAGCTTGGGCAATCTAGATAAAGGTATACTAACCTGAGGTTGTTGCTAGGCTCCAAAAACAAGTGGTTTTTGTACAACAACTTGAGAAACTTGAACCTCTTGACATGAAACTTGTGATTTCAAGGAAGAAGGATCAGTTTGTACCGGTTGAGATACAACAGTTTGAGCTTGTGACTGTGGCACAGTAGTAACAACAGGTATAGTAGGAATATTTGACACAGTTTTTGTTGGCTTGGTGGGGCCTGACCTAGGTTCAGAAGAGTTATTAGCCTAAAAAATCCCGTAATACCGACCCTTTCGGCAAAAGCCCGCGGAGTGCGGATTGAAGTCTCACCCGAGGTAGTAGGGGAGGGTGTTGGAACCAGGTTTTTACACCCTTGGGATGTCTTGATATGGTTTGGAGGGGTCGCAAACTGTTTTGTGGCCTTGCGCCACTCTGTACTACTGTCGATCTTCCACATAGGTACGCACAAATGCGCTTTCTTATTAATGAATTTATTACAGATTTGATCTTCTTCTCATAGTCTTTAAGCAAACATTTAATAATAAAACCCAGTGCACGCAATCATAATTAACAAAAAGGATAGTGCATAAATTCAGAACATAAGCAACAGATAGATTCGCAATAAAGCACACATTATTTCATCAATTCTTATCTTTATTTATCTTCTGTCAATACAACCAGATCCACCCTGTGCACTCAGCTGCAGGGGTCTGCGTACACAGCTGCGGACTCTACCAGGCCTCTGCACACATAGCTTCAGAGCCTCTATCTATCTACCAACACCCTTGACTTTACAGACGCAGAGCAACTATTACTTCCAGAAACCTATAACACATCAGATCTTCTAAAAACTTCCTTCTACCCTTAGAGCCTCGCTCTATTTATACAACCCCATGGTCTACGGACCATGGGCAGGCCAACTCACTTCCTATTACTTTATATTATTTTTTGGCAGACAACCCTTTGACTCAACCTATTACATTTCACGGAGCTTTTCACAATATCCTTACCCTAACTTATAGGCTTTAAGCCCAAAAACTATTACGCGGGGCCTCCACTACCCAATAGGCCCCCAACACAATCATCGTGACTCGTCCCGAGTCACTAGTTGGTGCGGCAATATGCACTACCAAGGCTTCGTGGTCTACCATCCCTATGAGTGACACACTATGTTCTGCTGCTCCCTCTTTGTCTCCTGCAACTCTTCTTCTAGCTCCTAATCCATTGCCTCCACTAATTCGCGTAACCAACAATGCTCATTCTGCTCTGCTCCTTTAACACAGAGCACCCCCTCATAGGATTTTAGCTCAAGCTGGGGTGCTGCATATGGGAACTCTTCATGCCAATCCTGCAAGTTTTCAATTTCTGGTCTACTATATGCACTATCTACAGCAACTTGTGTTGCAATTTTGCAATAAAATTGTTGTTGTCTGCGAGATCCCAATCTTTAGGGTGCAGAGATGAACTGTTAACTGCAATTCTCTCATTTGTCTCCATATTCACAGCCTTTCCCTTATCTTTTATGGGTCACCGGCCAGTCCATGGGTTAGGCAACGACATCCGGACTAATTCTGCTTCATGTCTAAGATTTTCTGGTACATCCCCTACCATTGGTGCTGAATTCTACACGGTGCCTGTGACCGTCGATACCACATTATCCAGAAAGTCCTACATTTCCATTGGCCATATTACAATCCTCGGACTTACTCCTTTAGCATCACTAATGAATAATTTCATATGGATGGAAAGGCCCAATAGCTTACTTCTCTTGAAACCACAGATCGTTCTACAGATGACCCCCTGTGATTTATAAGCATTTTGAAATCCAAATTCAACGGTTCCCGCCTTTTCTAGAACCGTAACGTTATGCCTGCAGTAGATCGTTCTAGATCTGGCTCGTACCACGTCTCTTAATTGCCCGTCGCCTGCTCCCTTTCACCATAACTCAGACATCTTGTCATGAATAATGTCAGCAACGGTCACCTCTGTGCTTGTCCACAAAGTAGCGCAACCCCTTCTGCACAACCAAAATCCTTGTGACATACCAGTTCTATGTGCACCCTTGTTATCGTGCAGCTCCCTCACAGATTGCTTTATCATCCCACACTCTCTTTCAACTACTTGGAGCAGTGAGACTGTCCTTCGGTCGGTTGGTCAGGTGGTTAGCTCACCTATGTAGAGATTCAGGTGACTACCATTTACTTTGCCCGGGAAAGGCTCTCCATTCAGTTTGGCAAGTTGGACCATGCCTCCATCTGTGACTTCTTTGACTACATAGGGTCCTATCCAATGCATTCGGATCTTTCTAGGGAATTTCTCGAACTTGATGTCGTATAGTAATACTAGATCATTTTCTTTGAACATGTGCATCTTGATATGGCGATCATGCTAAGCTTTTTCTCACTGCTTTTGTACCTACTGATGGAATCCTGCCAAGAATCGTTCCTCCTCAAGTTCTTCCAGTTGTGCGATCCTCTCCTCCAAAGCCCCGTGATCTGCCATGCTTGTCGTCGCTGCTATTCACAAACTAGGTACAATGTATTCCATTGGCATGATGGCTTCCTTGCCATAGACTAACCAGAAAGGTGTCTGGCCCGTCAACTTCTTGCATGTTGTTCGGTATGCCCATAGCATAGCAGGTATGCACAAATCCCAATCGTTTCACTGTGCATTACATACCTTTGTCAATGTAGTCTCCAAAATCTTATTAAAAGCTTCAATGGTCCCATTTTCTTGCAGATGGTACGGCGTACTTTGTTGATGACATATATGAAACTCCTCAGTGAGTGCACTGATAGTCTCATTCACAAAGTGCATTCCACTATCACTTATTAGAATTTTTGGACATCCAAACCCCATTAACACATTCGCGAACAAAAATTTCATAGCTATAGCGGCCATGCAGTGCTTAACCAGCTGTGCTTCCGCCCATTGGGTCAAGTATTCTGTCGCGGTGATGATATAGCGCACCGTTATCTTTCCTTGAGGTGTGATAGGCCCCACAAATTCGATCGCCCATTTTTCGAACAGTTGCAACGTCATATGTGGCTTGAGCGGCATTTCATCCCTCCACGATGGTTTCCCAGTCCGTTGACATATGTCACAGGCCCGACAGTATGCTTTTGAGTCTTGATGTAGAGTTGGCCACCATAGTCCAGCGCAAAGAATCTTCTGTGCTATGGCGCATCCCGCATAATGTCCTCCTGCAACCCCCCCATGTGCTTTGGCAAGGATCTGTCCTCACTTGAATTTAGGTACATATCTGCGTAATATTTCATCATTGCCCATTTTGTAGAGATGCCCTGCAATAACAGTAAATTCTGCTGCGCATATCACCAATTCTTTCTTCTACTGAATGGAATATCCCTAAGGCGTGGTTCCTGTGGTTAAGAACTGGATTATATCCTCAAAGTGGTCATTTGTAATGCGTACTGCATAAAGCTATGCATCAGGTAGTCCTTCCTCTAAGTTTGTGGGCTCTTCGCCATTCTCAATTCGGGATAGGTGATCTAGGCCTCTGTTTAGATGTCTTAGCTTTAAGATGACTTCGAAATAATATTCTTGAAATAATAGCAGCCACCTACAAATGTGCCCCCACAAAACTAGCTTATTCACTAGGTATTTTAGCACGGAGTGATCAGTATACATCTTAAAGTGTCCTTTGAGTAGATAGCAGTGGTATTCTAGAGTATGTATACCATCGCCAACCCCTCACACTCAGTAGTGGAGTAGTTCTTCTTCGCTTTGGACAGTCGTCGACTTGCGAACGTGATCGGGTGATCAATTCCTTTCACTCCTTCCTGCATGAGTATAGTGCCCAACGTGATACATGACGTGTCAACATGCATGTGAAATTCAATGTCCCATTTGGGAAATACCAAAATGGGAGTTGATGCCATCTTCTCCTTGAGAGTCTCTAGAATATTGTTACATTCCTCATTCCAATAGTAAGTAGCATCCTTTTTCAACAACTGTTCCATTGGTGCCGTGATCTGTGCGTAGCTCTTAATGAACTTTCGATAGTAACCAGTGTGTCCCAGTGTGGCATGCAGTTGTTTGACAATGAACGGTGCTTGCAAATTGAGTATTACAGCAATCTTCGCTGGATCCACCATCAGGCCTTGCTTACATACCACATGGCTAAGCAAGTTCCCGAAGGGGATGAGGAAAGTACACTTCTTTATATTTACCGCAATTTGGTGCGATCAGCAAGTATCTAGCGTTAACCGCAAGCTCGCGATATGTTTCTTGACTAGCCCAAATACGGTCCAATCATCAAGATATACTTCCAAGAACTTATGTATAAATTCCTTGAATGCAGCTACCACGACACACGAGAATATCGTCGACGCGTTCTTTAGTCCAAAGGGCATCACAACATACTGAAAACAACCCCATTTGGTGGAGAACATTGTTTTACTCCTGTCCTTCGGCACGATCTTGATCTGGTGGTACCCCGAGAAACCATCCGTGAAGGAGTAGGCTTCTTGTCCACCCACATTTTCCAGTACCTCATCTGTAAATGGTGTCGGGAATGGATCATTAACACATGCATCGTTGAGCTTCCTGAGATCCACGCAGATGCAAATTTCACCCTTCTGTTTTTTCTCTTGTACCACCATAGGACTTACCCAGTTGGATTCCTCCATTGGTTCAATTATTCCTGCTACAAGCATTTTATCCGAATCTTTGTGGACCTTTGCTTTGTATTTTGGATTCAACCGATAAGGCCACTGCTTGACTGGCTTTGCGTCCGGATTCAAGGTTATCTTCATCATTCCCAGGTCACTGAGGATCCCTTTTAACTCCATGATTTTAGTCGGGAATAAATCTTGATATTCTCGAAGTAACTCAACGACCTTCTCCACCATGGCATCATCCCAATAGTCCCCAAGCATTGCATACTTCGACTCCTCCTCCATAACAATGTTTACTTGTTTCGTTTTTAGCGGTGCGGTGATGTTGGGATCCTCGATTGCAGGTACAAAAACCTCGCGACTCCCCTCTGTTTCTGGAGTGTTGATGTTTTTGGGGTCATCATCATCATCTTATACTTGCACATTATAGCATTCTAGGGCCTGGCTCAACTGATACAACCAATTTGGCTGCACTATTTCCTCTAGTTCCAGTGGTACTTTGAAAATGGCGGCCTTCACAACTTGCAATGCATCGTCAATAGTATCCATCCATTGGTCTTCAAATAAGAATGTTAATAAAAATCCTTCATGCAAGATATCCCATTCGCCTGTACCATGTCAGAGTTCTATTTCAATATACCAGTTCCTTGGGATGACATCCAGGGTATGATAAAATAAGTGTACCCACTCTAGTTGGGGTTCTTCTCCATAGGCCTAGGTCCATCTGGTGAGGTGCATACACGGGTCATCGCGTCCATCATATTTCTCAGTTATTCGTAGTTCCAGCTTCCCAAACCTTATCTGCATCATCTGTTTGTAGCCACGCCAATCTTCAAAAGTTCCTTCATGTGTTCCCCACCAATGTTCAGGTGTCACACGCAACGCCCATTTTAATAAATTGAACTCCTGGTGTTCTGGTACCGCACCCTCAAACTTGGTCAGGAATTCATCCACCGCTATCAACCCATCATACATTGGCAGTTCTCGATCCTAAGCTTTAACACAATACAGTGACCTAGTCATCATATTGTAGTTTAATGTTGTTACCCCATTCAACCTGTTATGCCATCATTTGTCTTCTTCATGTGAATCTGAAATGTAGGCTTCTTTGCGTTCCCACAATATTCTTCGTTATATAGTTGGATTTATCCAATCCTGATCGCACACCGTTACCTTGTAGATATGATCCAAGTCCTCCTCACTTCCATCATCGCGTACGAGTTCAGTGTAGCGCGCTCCTTCATTCGGGTCTAGCGGAACGACTATGCGTAGGGACTTCTTCCCAAATATCATCTTCAGGTTCTTTAGATTGATAAATCCATTCATATCCGTGGCCCAATCTATCCCTAATAATGTGGGGTAAGGGTTACTGTCATCCACAATTTCTATTACCTCAAAGTCTATTTGTGTGCTCGCACCTTCTATATCCACTATGACTCCTTACAATCTCCCCATGGGCAATATCTTTTGTTGGTTTGCCATCCAAAATTGAATAGGAGACCACTGTAATGTGGGCTTGCCCATGCATTCCCATGTCTACTTAGGTAGCACGTTTGCATCTGAACCTAAGTCCAGAATGATCTAATCCATCTCATAGTCGCCGATCTGCGCTATTAATCACATTTCATGTTCAGTGTGCAAAGCATGTTTTCCCAATTTCTGGACAACGCGAGGTGCTCTTGGCCCTACGCACTTAGTTATCAGCTCTTGTAATCCCTTAACCACCTGATTATCACATAGCAGCTTCATACATGTCTCTAAAAAGGTAGTTAGCATCGAAGGATCCATTTCCTACTTGGGTTGATCCTCACTACTTGAAGTAGAGACCTCTACAAAGCTCTTCTTAGCTTCCATAAACATCCTCCTCGCATGCTATAAGTCAAACTCATACTGCTTTGTAGGGGTTTTGCGAACCCTTGCGCCTACCTCAGTTAATTTCCCCTTATCTTCCCCTGTAACTGTGCCACTTTTGAGCATCATGCTCACATTGTGGTCTTCCTCACATGGTTCGGACCTCATCATTTGGACGTTCTACGTCACTGTAGGTTGTGTTGCCCTTTTCTCACATATTTGCGCTATCAGTGTGGGGAAATCTATCATTTCATGATCGAACTACTCGCAGTAGGGGTACGATATTCTAGTCGGGTTGGTACAATCACGCTTGTAGTGCCCTGGTCCTCTGTAGTTGTAACAAATTAGCTACCCGCGGCCCCTTCCTAGCCCCATTCCTCCCAGTCCTTGTCCTTGTCCTTAGAACCCACCACACGCTATCGCCACGGCTAGATCCTGACCTCGCGCCTCAATCTACATCCTGTAGGTAGGTGATCGCTCCATCAATAATTCATAACTACAGTAGTCTCGTTCCTCGTGGCCCACTAATTTACAAAAATTGCAAAATAGCTACTGGGGGGTCTAGGTAAACTTTTGCAGTAGGTGACAGTTGTCCATGTTGTGCTTTCCTCCCACTTGACAGATTGTGCACCAGAGGGAGGGTGCCGCACTTGGCCTCGCTTGTGCCTCTAGTCACAATGACATTAGTCCCCCCATTGCCAAATAGTTCACAAAGACTGAACAGTGATCCTTATCGTGGCCCTGGCTTCTATATTTTATCCACCACACTTCCTCCCATGCTTCTAGCCGGGGTGCCTTCTCCTGTTTCAAACTTTACATTTCTAAACACAGGTTTTGTATTTGCGCGTGGATCTGCTGAACTCCCAACCCAGGATCCTGTATTGGAGTCTCATGCAACCTCGTCGCTATCTCTAATGCTTCAGCCTGGGTCGAGATCTTCTGTTATGATAGCGCCATCTATAGATGTGGTGCTAAAGACGCCATAAACCATGCGTGGTGCTGCCCATCCATTAGCGTCATGTTAGCCTCTCTGATTGTACTTTTAAGTCTCTGATCTAGGTCCCAAGGGTTTCTCCTGGCAGCATCATGATCTCCTTAAACAATGATCGACTGTGTCTCTGATTTTGGCTGGCTAAACTCTTTGTTCAATGCATCCCGGATCTCTGCTATCCCGGCATTTGGATGATCGCTAGAGTGCTTGATATACCAAGTCAGCGCGCGGTCCTGTAGTGCACTCACTAGAGTAGCCTTTTAATATTATCGGTTGTAACTCCATGCGCTTCCCATACTTCCCTTACTACGAACCAAAACTATTCTGGATCTTCACTTCCTGCTCCTTTGAATACTGGCAACTTGATCACGCTCGTCATGTTTAACTTCTGGTTTGTGTGCGGGTGTGCTAGGGCCCACTACGAACTCGTACTACTTCTGATCCAACCAATCTTCAATCTCTTTCTTCGTAGGGTTTCAGAATTCTAACATCAAACATCCCTTAGGCAGATCCTGGTCCCGGAATGGAACCAGTTTTTGGCTTGGTGGGGATTGACCCAGGTTCGGAAGAGTTATTAGCCAAACAAATCGTGCACTACTGGCCTTTTCGGCAATAGTCTGCGGAGCGCAGATTGAAGTCTCACCCAAGGTAGTAGGGAGGGTGCTGGAACCAGGTTTCCACACTCTTGGGATGTCTTGATGTGGTCTGGAGGGGTCATGAACTGTTATACGACCTCGTGCCACTCTGTATTGCTGTCGATCTTCCGCGTAGGTCCGCACAAATGCACATTCTTATTAATGAATTCATCACAGATATAATATTCTTCTTACAGTCTTTAAGCAAACATTTAACAATAAAACCTAGTGTGTGCAATCATAATGAACAAAAAAGACAGTACATAAATTTAGAACATAAGCAACAGATAGATTCGCAATAAAGCACACAATGTTTCAGCAATTCTTATCTTTATTTATCTTCTATCCATACAACCAGATCCACCTTGCGCACTCAGCTGTAGGGCTCCGCGCACACAGCCGCAGACTCTACCAGGCCTCTGTGCACATAGCTACAGATCCTCTATCTACCAACACCCTTGACTCAAACTTACAGACGCAGAGCAACTATTACTTCCAAAAACCCATAACACATCAGATCTTCTAAAAACCGCCTTCTACCCTTAGAGCCTCACTCTATTTATACATCCCCATGGTCCATGGACCAGGGGTAGGCCGACTCACTTCCTATTATTTTATATTATTTTTTTGCGGACAACTCTTTGACTTGACCTATTACATTTCACGTTCCTCGCATTTCACGGAGCTTTTCACAATATCCTTACCCTAACTTATAGCTTTAAGCCCCAAAACCGTTATGCGGGGCCTCCACTACCTAACAGTTTGCATTGGTTGTGTTGGATGCATAAGCCTTGGTTGAGTTGGCATTACTGGTTGCCATTTACAAACTTTATTTCTAGTTTGACTTGAATACTATGAGAAATTACCATATGGTTTTCCCCTAAAAAAGGGAGGAAATGGTGATAAAGCATATTGCTCTCCATATGGTGGCAATCCAGTATTTAATGGATACACCAGTCTTTGATGACTAGATTTCCCAACCTGATACTGATGTGCAGGAACAAATTGTTGAGTTCCCACTTGAGAAAAACCAAGTAGAATTCCAGACGAGTACATGGGTGTTGACCATGGTGCAGAAACAACCCCTGAGTGGGTTCCAGACAATGATTCTTAACCAACCAGGACGAACAATTCACCATATAAGTGTGACTCAGGTGTAGAAGAAAACATCGAAGGAGTTACAATAGAAGATTCTGATGCAGTTGCATCAAATGATACAGCCTTGGATGTTGATGGTTATTTAGCCATAGTTAACTGGACCAAAATATGTCCTAAAGATTCGACGAGAACTTGCAAGGAAGCAGGATCATATGAAGCAAAGTAATCATGAGTAGCAGGATAAAGATTAATCCCAGTTCCAAAGTGAAACGGGGTTCCAGGTGTGGAATCCTCTACTATCTCTTCTATGGTAGTCAAATTTGGTGGAAGAGGTTGACTGTCAGGTTCGTAAAATATTTCTGGTGTTGATGAAAGTGTAGTTTCAACAGTGATTGATGTTGGACGGGTAACAACTTCTAAATGTTGAAATTCGAAGTCTAGATGTTCAGGTAAATGAACAATAGTTTCAAAGGGAGGTTCTTGAGCAACTTCTGGTTCAGATGTAACTTCTATTGGAACTGGGATAGATTCTAGACCAACTCTTGATGGAGTTGCTTCAAGTTCAAAAGCACTTCCTGGTTGAACAATTTCAAATTGAGTATCAACTTGTTGTTGGACAGCCTCGATTATTGTTACACTAGGATCAATGCTAATGTCCTCAGGTAACTGTGAAACTTCCTCTTTAGGAACGAATGTACCAGAAATAATTGGAGTAACTGGAGTCTCTATAGATATTGAAACAAATGTTTCAAATAACCCAGATGAAGAACTAGGAGTTCTTGATGTACTAGACTCAGTTAAACGAGACCGCTTTGTCCGAATTGGTGTTGCTTTGGGAGGCAAAGGCGGTTGACTCGCTGTTCTCCATGAACGATGGGGTTTGGGTTGACTTTCCTCCACGATTTCGGATTACTTTATCAACTTAAACTCGACTAAGTAATAAGGATGTTATTCGTGGTCAATTAATTTTAATGACACTAGAACACAACTTTTCTTTTTCAGTTTTAAAGAGTCAAGAAAAAGCAAAAGATGACTCTAATCGCCTTGATTTTTAATGAGCCTGAAAGGAAAAGTGCTCAGATGATCCTTTTACTTTTAAAGAGTCAAAAAGGAATGAAAGTGACTACTCTGGAGATTCTAGACAAGAGGGTTTACCAAACAAACCGCAAAACTACAATATACACCTTGGTGATAAATGAAAGAGAAATTACCAAGGACTTTACGTATGGTAGTCAATCTTCCTGAATGCAATGTTTGGTGCATTTTGATTGGTAAGGCGGCAGACTTGGCTTCCTAGGGATAAAGGATTTCAACCTATTGGGGTCTCCCACTATATACACGATGGTATAGGGAGCACAAGTCCGTACTAGCACTTATCGGATCAAAGAGGAGGAATCACCCAACCTTCAGTGAAAACGACAGCCACTAGGTTTAAAGACGTTGGAACACGTCTCTAGCCTAGACCTCTAGATGTTTTTCGTTAAGTTCCAAAGCGTTTTTAGATTAATTGATGTTTATTTTAAGTTGATCTTGCTTAGAAATTTTCCTTTGAAGGTTCACCATGAAATGTGTTCTGAAATTCCTAAGAATGCAACTATAATGGTAAGCACTCTTTTCATTTAATTTCAGCAATAAAAATCCTAACTATGAGGGATAGAGCATAGAAGTACTTTTGAACAAACAACAAAGAGCATAAACTAATGCAATTCCCTAAACGTTCCTTTTAGCACACAAACTCAAGCTCTAAAATGAAAATTGCATGTATTTATTTTTAGTTTCTCTTAATGTGAATGATGCAATAAGAAAAAATAATGCACAAATGATTCAGAACATTTTCATAAAAAATGGCGATTTATGACAATTTCTTTTAAGAGAGAAAGGAAGATTGAAAGACACTTTCAATTTTGAAGAAATGATGATTTTCAAAACTTTAAATGAAAATATAAATCAAATGAACAAATAGATCAATCGACTATCTATGAAGGAGGATTTTACGACACTTCACTTTCTGAAGAAAATGACGATTTTACAACACTTTTCTATTGACAGAACAATTGATCAAAACTACTTTTCGACAATAGATTGCAAATGACAAAACAAATACATAAAAAACATTCACCAATCCTAGTCTAAACTGGGTCAAATTAAGGAGATGCAAGGTTTCTTTTCAGAGGTGAGACATCATTTACTTTCAATAAGCAACTCAAAAAAGATGAAAATTGACAAAAACTTTAGCTCCTAGATGGGAAACTGATCCTCAAGAGATCAGTGTAGGCTGTAGTGATAGACAGTGCGCTAAATCGCTCTATACTAATGCGGGAAGTGAATTGCAGCGCAAATCTTAGTTAGAGATAGTGCGTTGACGACAGTGAGATATTCTGAAGGTGTTTTTGGCTCAAATTTGATTCAATTTTCAGTGAATTTAGACTTGAATTCAATAAATGATAGGAAGTATAGTATCTTGGAATGTTCTAAGAGGCTACTTAGCTACTAAAAAGGAAAACGATTTCCCCAGTGGAGTTGCTAATTTGTTTCGGAAATATTTAGTGTTCTTAGAACAACACCTAACCCTCTAGATCTAGTAGCTGATCTAGAGACAACAGTCAAAGCAATCTTAATTTTTCCTATAAACAATAGATAAAATAAGGGAATAGAGAACCTACTTGTAACTTCTACTTGTTCCTTATCTCCCTTGACCGATTTCAATACTCCTTCCCGTACTTAAATTGCTTCAGAAGTACCTACACAACTTATAGAAACAAAAACCCATAAAAGCATAATGATCTATTGTTCATAAATAACATGGAATCGAAAACATGATCTACATATGAATGCATTAACATATAACACAAGCATAAGGGAAAAATCTTGAAAACTTTATTGATAAGAGGAAAGATTACAACCAATGCAATTTTGATCCAGTGTCATCCTTCCAATTCAATCCTTCTTCACCTCATGAAAAGCAAGACATTCCAACAATATACTTGCACTCAATTCTAAACTCATACCACCAGCATCTCCTTACAACTCAATATTTTCTAGCCCAAATCTCTTAGATGAGTGATCTATTTATAGGTGAGTGAAGGAGGTTGTGCTATCAATGGAGGTAATGAATGCCTCTCTAAAGTTAGAAATCAGTTCCATGGAAGAAGGGATAGGGGATTGATTTTTCCTAATTTTATGTCTCGTCCAAAGGCGAACTCAAAGGAGCAGGTGGCATTTGAGAAACTTCTAGAGGCTTCCAATGGATAAGGAATCTTCAAACCCTCACGGAACTTTGCTCAACTTCACCCAGTGTAGGCCAAAGAGGGACCAAGTGCACTGCATTTCACCCTATTAATGTATGGTTTGCATTACAGCGCACCCTAATGAAGGCCTACCTGCGCTGATCTTCTTAGAGGTGGTTTTTGGATGTCTTCAATGATGGAACTTCTTTGGGAGTAAGGCATTCTGATGATTAACTTATTTAGGGCATGTAACAACTGTACTAGGGGTTGATGGGCCCTAATAGCATCGATCCATAAGTTGGGGTTGGTTTTTTCCTCGAACCTTTCACTGACTAACAATTCTACCCAGCGCTCCTCTTGCTGGAATTGTTATCTCCTATCCACAACCACAATTGTGGAGCTACCTAAACAACTTCTACCCAACCACAGTTGGAAGTTGTTCTCATCTCCTCCTGAACACTCCTTACTCTAGGCTCTGCATATTCAATTGCTCACTTCCTTCTTTCATTCAGTAATTTCATTTATTGTTGGGTACTGTCACCTTTACTCATTTGAGAGTTATTCTTTTCTCTATCTTCTTTAACATAGCTCATATGCTATGATGATGGTACAACTCATACTACCTTTCAGAAATTCCACTACTTCTATTGACCTGCACAATCTTATCTCAAGATACATCAAAGTAACCTTTTAAACCTACAACTTTTCCTTCAAATATGTCTTAAAATTAATTCCCATTCCATCAGTTAAATCTTTGCCAAAAGATTCATCTATTCACTATTTCATTTAGACTTTCCATTCAAAAGGCTCCATACAGCCAACAACTATTTACCATTTTACATTTCATAATGGACTCTTCAGATTTCAAGATCAATTAAGATTAGATCTAAATTTCAATTATATTTACCAATTCATGGCAGACACTATCAACTCCTTCTAATCACCTGTTTGTAAACAAATCCTATCTTGCTTCTACAAATTCCAAAATTCGTTCCTTGTAGTCATTCTTCTTTCAGTCCTATTAAACCCAATCTTTGTTCTTTCAATCATCAATATCATTGCCTTCAACAATACTTTAAGCAATCCTCAATCATTCTCATTTTTCACAAAATTCTTCAAATCATTTAAATGACTTCAATGCCATAACAAACCACTCTTCTATTTAGCTTTAACTTCTAAACCTTTCATTTCAATTTACCTCTTAAATCAAACTAATCATCCAATCAAATTACATGAAAATTTCATTTTCCTAAAAGGAAAACATCTTCTCCTTTGAAATTTCAATCCCTTGTTGTTCTTTAGACATTCAAACCACATCTCTGCAAAATTATCAAAATAAACATTCTTACTAGACCTTCATCAAAGATTCATTGCTTTCCCATTCTGATATTAGTGTCCTTTGTAGTTTGATCCCCATCTATATTGATCCACTTTCGTGCAAATGATATATATGCTGACATTTAAAATTCAATTTCCAAACCAATCCTTCCAGAGAATTAATATAGCTCTAATACCACAAATGATGCAGAAACGGGAGAATACACAGAATTCCAATATCCCTAGGAATTTTAACTCAGAAACCGAGTCAAATCTTCATAAAATAATGGTTTCAGGCCCTTTCATAAATCCCTATGGGGAATGATTTATTAAACCCCAATTATAGTCTAACCCTTCATTAAAGAATGTCGCACATAAATCCAAACCCCACCTTATAACTTTGGTCGTAGTAGGACTTAACCATAAACCTTTCATTGACACTTAATCTATTATAACCTTTTATAATAGATATTACATAAAACACCATAAACCATGCCTTTTTCGCCTAAGGCCACACTTAAAAATAATTACACCCATATTCATAAACTCGTCGGGTCTGCTGCACTGCTCCTTTACACTTCCGATCTCCAATCGGCTCCATTGTTATCGCATTATTGCTATCGGAAATCCTTTCCCACTGTCACTTGACGTACCAATATGCAATTAGCGATTTGATCTCTGCCGTTGATAAGGTATATGATCCAACGGTCCACGCTTCACCCGATCTAACAAACAGTTCGTTCGATCTCGACCATTCAATCAACCCCGCTTGATCTAAAGGTTGACAAAAATATCGGGTGGATAACTTGCGAGATGGTTAACTGCCTGATAAAGTGGTTTTCTCTTTCTCCTCCGTTGCTACGTGTCGATTGATGAATGGTATCGGGTGACCAGCCCTAAATACCACTTACCACTTTAGTGCCCCCTGATATCTTGCTTATTGTTTATGGAAACCACCTTCCACTAATTAACGCCTATGCTCCTCTTCAAGTGATTTAATATGGTTCATTGACCCATGAGATCTAAGGGTTGATGAGAATTAACGCTTCACTTCTATTCGCTTGGTTGTTACGACACTCTTCAACGATTTCTCTATGGTTTGGTTTATTTTGGGTTTCCTTGTCCTTCTGCCATTATGCGATGCGAATCCCTCCTGAGCTTAACTCTGCAGGTTCTTTAATTGATGTCCCTCCAAAACATTACTTGGTTCCTCAAATGGATTCAATGATCCATCTCATTCCTCTCTATTCTTCTCCTCTATGTTTTACCTGGACTCTACCTGCACATGTATATTATATAGAATACTCCGTTCCCTACATAAATTTAACATTCAATACACGAATTTCACACTTATACAGTTTAGAACCAATCACTGTATATATAAAAACACTTAGTTATACAATTTCTCTATCTTTGGCCTAATCTTCTCATGTAAATGGCATCTGATTACAATCTGCCCATAGGCTTAGAATCACACCTCTACTCTTCTAGCTTCTCTCTCGCTAACTCCTGAATTAAACAAAAAGATCACAGTTTATACAAAAGTAGATTCATGAACCAATTCTGGTTCAGATCCAGAAACCTCTCACTCTCTCCTAAAAAGTCTCTTCAACTCCACTCTTTTTTAAAACAAAGTCTAATTTAAGCTTTCAAATCCCTCATATCCTATGCAAAACAAAATAAATCTAACTGCTTGGCCTGATCTCCACACAGGGAGGATCAATCAGCCACTATGCCCTTTTCCTCATATTCGAAAATAAATAAACACTCTCACACATTTAAATAAATAAAATTAACTAAAATATTGTCTTCCAACCCTTTGTTAGTCACAACATGTGATCATGCCATCACATTGTTGACTAGGCCTGAATGATCCTGCATCACCTGGTGAAGGAGTTGGTCTGCTTTGACAACTCGATACAGTTGGATATTTTACTGGCGAGTGTGCTTGATCTGTGTGTCCATGATCCGATCAGTTGCAGCTTGTTCCATGCAATCTGGATTTAACTCTGTGGGTGTGATCTATTCTGCAATGTCAGATGTGTTTATTAATGGTGGAAAGTATGTCCGAAGGTAATCCACATTGAACACTGGGTGCAGGCCAAGGAATGGGGGAATGTTGAGCTCAAATGCATTGTCTCCCACAACATTGGTAATGGTGTAAGGACCATATCAGAGTGGTCTAAGTTTCTAATAGGCATTATTCCTTTTGCAAATGAAACCAGAATTTGTCACCCACCTAAAACTTGTGTGGCACCTGATGTTGATCATGTCACTGCTTGTACTTTGCATTTTATTTCTCCAAAATGTTTTGGACTTGCTGGTGAATATGTTGGGTGTGCTCAATGAAGTTGTTTTCCTTATCTATTTCAGACTGGACATGAGTAAAATCTGCGTGAGTAGCTGCAAATGCAATGGTCACATCAATGGGGCATAGTGGCTGGAATCCCAAGCCCACTTGAAAAAGGCTGTGGCCAATCAAGTTGTGGAGAGCTCGGTTATAGCTGTGCTGAACATAGGGGATATTCTCCTCCCATGTGCATGGATGCATTGAGTTGTACATGTGAAGAATGTGTACGATCATCCTGTTGACAACCTCTGTCTGGCCATTAGTTTGAGGACGGAAGGGTGTGGACTTAGTGAGTTTGGTGTCCAACATCGACCAGAGACTAGACCAAAATGCACTGAGGAACCCACTGTCCCGATGTGAGATGATAGACTGTGGGATCCCAAAGTGTACCCACACTCATTCAAAGAAGAGTTTAGCAGTGGCTTCTACTATGATATTCTTCTTGTAGGCTGCCATAATGGCCATCTTCAAGAACCTGTCGACGACCACAAAAACATAGTCGTTTCCATGCTTAGTAGAAGGAAGGACTGACATGTAATCCATGGAGATGGATTCCCAAGGTCGACTAGGGGTAGGCAACAGGGTATAGAGGCCTTGCTTCTTGATGGTCAGTTTGGCAATGGCGTAGGCAGTGCATGATCTGGTGTAATTCTCGATATCCTATCGAAGATTCGGCCAATAGAAATACTTCTGTAGTAATGCCACCATTTTCTCGACCCCGAAATGGCCAACAACACGACTGTAGTGTGCATCCCAAATCATCTTGGCACACTCGATTGAAGGAATGCAAAGATGACCCAGGTGGCATAACAGGGCATCTTGGAGGTGAAAATATAGAACGTGTTGACCCTCCTAGAGTGTCTGGTATGTGTGGCCGAATTCTGGGTCACTTTTGTAGATAAGTGGCCAATCATAAGTCTCATGCCCATAAGAGTTGATCACAGTGGTTAACACTATGATCGATGGTCGACTGAGGCAATTTGCAACATTATTGGTGTTTCCCTTCTTATACTTGATATTCAAATGGAACTACGTAGGTATGTGGACCACTTCTGAAGGTGATCGTTCTACAATTTCCCTTGGGTCTGTATGAACTGCAGGGGTTGGTGGTTTGTGTGGATGACTATTTCCTCCCCCAAAATGTAATGCTTCCATTGTTGGTAGGCCTGCATAATGGAATACATCTCTTTGTCATAAGTGGGATACTTCTAGATTGTGTTTGAAAGTGTCTCACTGTGATATGCCACTAGATGCCCATGTTGAGTAAGGACTGCCCCAATAGCATAGTTAAAGGCATCTGTCTTGACCTCAAATGGTTGTTGCAAGTCTGGTAATGCAAGCACTAGTGCTAAGCAGAGGTGATCTTTCAACTCTGTGAATGCCTTCGGTTGAGATTCAGACCAAAAGAATTTTTCTTTCGCTCCTCCCTTGGTGACTTGACTCAAGGCCCAAGTGATATGAGAAACTCCCAACACAAACCTGCGGTAGAAGTTGGAAAGACCTAGAAAGTTGTGAAGCTCTATCAGAATGGATGGAGATGTCCAATCACGAATGACTTGGATCTTGGTTGGATCCACATGCACCCTCGTTCATCAATAATGTATCCCAAATACTGAACCTGGTTCATGCCAAAAGTGAATTTCTCCAAATTGGCACATAAATTGTGTTGCCGTAGTGTCTGGAGAACCTATCGAATGTGGTGGAGGTGCTCGTCCCAACTCTAGCTGAAGATCAGGATGACATCCAAGTATACCACTACAAATGAGTTGGTGAATGGCCAAAAGATGTCATCCATTAGCCTCATGAAGGTTTCGGGAGAATTTGTCAATCTGAAAGGCATAACCAACCATTCAAAAATTCCCTCCTTGGCTTTGAAGGCAGTCTTCCACACATTGGATGGTTTGATTGGTACCTGGTGATATCCTGACTTCAAATCGATATTCCTGAAATATTTTCACCCATTTAGTTGGTCTAGGAGGTCATCAATCAGTGGGATCAGGTACCTATTATAGAAAATGATCTTGTTCAATGCCTGATAGTCAATAAAAAGTATCCATGTCCCATCCTTCTTCTGTACCAACATGATTAGTCTCCCACTGGGTGATGAACTCAGATGGATGTGACCTTTCTACAACAACTCCTGAATCTACCTCTTGATTTCATCGTTCTCCAGAATGGAGCGCCTATAGATTGGTCCATTGGGCAGCAGTGCACTTAGGGTCAGATTGATGGAGTGCTTGACCTGAAAGTGGAGAGGAACTCCTATGAGGGAGGTGAAGATGTCCTCGTACTCCTCCATAACCTTGTCCATCTATAACTGTCATGCAGAGGGGCCCTATCTGGAGGTCGTGGCCACTGTCTTCTTCTTTCCTTGAGGTTGTATCATCAAGAAAATAAATTTCCTGATTTTGTAAATGAGCTTACTACATTGTTTTGCAGTAACCAAAGAGATGGTGCTAGGCGATGCTACCTCCAGTATCTTGTACAACTTATTTCCCAAAGTAACAATAACAGCATGGGGCCTTGATTCATACACAACATGTCACTTCCACAAGTATGGTTGTCCTAATAATACATCACAAACATCAAGGGGAGCAACGTCACACAATACATCATCCGTGAAGGGCTTGATGTTGTATGGAAGGAGACACTTCCAGCTCACGCGAAGATCTCGTCCTTGGTGAAGCCACCCGATGGTGTATGGTTGAGGATGTGTTGTGGTCAGTAAGCCCATTCGCTTCATGACCTCTACCAAAATGAGGTTCTTTTGGCTCCCGCTGTCAAAAACGAACTGTAGTGAGGAGCCCTTTACCCACATGTGGGAGTGGAAGAGACGCTCCTCCTCCTTTAGATCTTTGGGTTCCTCCTTCTGGATCTTCATGGTGGCAATGGTGGAATTGGGCTCCGCATTGATAATCTACATCCATTTTTCATTCCCCTTATAACGTTTTGACTCAGAGTTGGAATATGCATCTAATTCTAAAACGTTTAGCTCGGACACCAGTGACTACTTGGCCCAACACTTACTTGTGTTGTGAGTGGAGCTCTTATGGAACTCACACCACTTTCAAGCATCCTTTGTCAGCTTCACGGTGCTTTTATTTGGTTGCAGCTTTGGCAAGTTGTCTTGGTGTGATAAAGGAAAGTGTTCCCTCTGTAGACAAAGGAAACCCCTCTAGCCCTAGAGTGGGTCTAGTCACAACAAAGACAAAACAACAATCGATTCCCTTAAATAGTCGTTGTTAGAGGCCTACCTCAAAGCAGTGGTTGATGAAGTTTTTGTTGCACTACTCCAGCTTCCGTTTCTTTCTCCTCAATGAGAAATCAACCTAAAACACCACAAGAAAACAACAGAGCACATAACCGAGAAAAACAATGATCTATTTACTTATAAATTCAAGAAATCATAAGCTATCAAGTAAATTGTACACAAGATATAGGAAATCATCATTTATTGTATTAAAAGGAATCAAGAGCAAAGCTTACAAGCAAGTCTTTACATCGCAAGCCTTTTCAGAGGGTCCAGTCGGTATGTTCCTTAAAGCATTCACTCTGAAGAATGGGTCTCCTAAATGGACAATATCTCTCTTTCTTTCACAAGCTCTAATGGAAGGCTAAGGCACTCTATAACCTCTTATCAAACTATCAGCAATTCCACACTTGTCACACTCACACCAAAGCTATCTACTCTGCTAGAAACAAGAACTAGCAACCAGAAATCCAAGAATTAGGAACTAAGAATTAGTAACTAACTAATCATAGCAATGGTGAGTGCTTTTATAGGAGGAGGAGCCTCCATGAAATGAGGTAGAGGGAGCTTATCCTCAAGGGAGGATGCACAAGAGGTGGAACCACCATCCCAGAGGTAGAAAGGCGACCCAAACTGACCCAACAACCAACTCTAGAAACATCCAGAAGGTTGATTGTTTGAACTAATTCGCCAAATCTAGATCGTCGCAGGTCATGAACTGGGCACTAACGATGACGTCGCGATGATATAGTGCATGATAGAGAACCACTGTGCATTTTAAGGGTTTACTAGCGACGATGCAGGAACTTAGTCAACAAGGGTCAATCTTCAACATTAGAGAGCATTTGCTTAATCTTCTTGCACGAGTGGGAAGATATGGACATATTTATTTGATGTATGACATAGCAGAGGGACTGAGAAGAGGATAGTGACAAATTACTATGTAACAGATGCCCCCTAAAGCATGAAGCTCGAGAGAGTGGGAGGGGTGAAATTCTTTGTGAAACCATGACCGAACTGGAACACTACCTCGAAGAACCTGCAGGCGCAAGTATAACTGATATCTCTAATAGTGGAATACTTGTAGTCTAGGAATGGGCGAAGCCATCCAAAATACGTATGAGATCAGTTTGTGCTATGGACGCATCCACCCAATCAATAAGACCATCATAATAATAAAGGTATGGTTACAGCCATCCATGAAGACTTAGGTATGGTTGCATCCATCCTATCACAGATTCATATATATAATTACGAACCAATCCACGTAGCCTGAAGATATGTAATCTTAGTTCAGGGTCTTGAAACCCTAACCGATCGTAGTACAAATTCTAGCATGTGAACAAATGTGCTGAGGTCGAGCATGATATAAAGTCACTTGATTACCGATCAATAATGAAAACTGTTAACAAGTGCGAGAGAAACCACAAATAATGCCAATGGCTCTCAAGGTATTGTCCCGTACAAACCACTAACTGTGAAAAAAGAGTTGAAGTCGAACACTCGTGGAATCACCCAATCGAAGACCAATGATGAAAGTCTATCATTAGGCATGAAGAACTTGCCATTGAGGCATGCAAGCTCCAAGGTATCGAAGGGGATCTCTAGTCAATCTCCTGGATAATGAGTTGGTGTCGACAGGAGACGATCCGTCGTAGGAGGGTGATAATGTTTCCCCCATCAACAATGCGAGATAAGGAAGTGGTAGATGGTAAAATAGAGTGTTGAGGAGGAGGTAAGGGTGTGAACTGCAGAAGGATTATACTCTTGAACATATCAGCGACACGACTCTGGAATGTGGCAGCATCTTGGTACCAAGGGATTGGAGGTCTGACGGAGACAACATGGATCAGATGGAATGAGGCAAAATGGAAACCCAAACCCTGGAAGGCCAATGACGATGTGAGGATATCCCAACCTGACGAGAAGCAAAAGTGTCAATGTTCAAGAGTGACTAGCTATCGTAGGTAACAAACAACGACTTCCAAATTTTTCCCCACCATTGCTGGCGATTACCGTAATTATTTTTGAAAAACAAGCTTGAAGGGGATAGCATATGGTTGTAATATAAGTTCAACCTTCGGACGAATCCAACCTAGTAATAGTTTAACGAGCCCTAGGGAGGAGAAGCTCTAGTCTCATCATGGTGATGAGTCCAATGTCATCAGGGTTTAACGAGTCCGAAATAGGGAAAACTCAGATTCTTTTTCATGTTTAGAGAGTTTGAAGAAGGCACGGAATAGAAAACTCTAGGGGGGTCCTTTCTCATAAATTTGTGTCCCTTGATCCTGAAAAAGTATAAAATAATACTCGAGAGAATCGCTTGATCATTACGATCAAGGAGTACTTTTCGTAATTAGTGGCCCCGATCCGAAAAAGTAAAAAAGTGATTGAAGACACGTCGTTTCATAACTAGTATCGAACTCGAAATGACAAAAGTCCGATGATCTTTTCATGTTTATACAGTCAGAAAAGAGCTAAAAGTGGACCGCCTTTTATTCCGTTTAACGAGTTAAAAGGGAAAACTTAGCAATCTTTTCATCTTTTGTAAGTCGGAAAAGGGCTTAAAGAAGACTTGTAGAAAATATGGACCAAGCATATATGAATCATTAAATGTATCCACTGTCCCTTTTTCTGCACAGAAAAACCACATCATAAGATCCATTCAATACAAATGCATTATATATATGGAAATTAGGTTAAAAACTCAAAACCCTAAACAAAAACTTAAAGTAAATGGTGAAACCCTAAACCCTATAGTGCAAAACCTTAAAATTTTGGAAAAATTACTATAAAAAGGGTTCATGGTAATTCATTTTTCACATTTACATTTTGAGTTTTTTACCTTTGGTGATTTTGAGTGCAAACCTGTGCGAAGTTCAGAGCTTGATTTCGGCATCCGTGATCAACCATCCTGTCCAAGACTTCTACCAAGTAAGTAAACCATCTTTTGCGCTGCATTTCCATCATTTTTAAGTTCAATTTCATGTTCCATAGGTGGTTTTCGATGGACTTTTCATTTCAAATCTGCTCCTCGGTCGTCGCGGAAATCCCTCACAGGTTAGCGACGACCGAGCATGCTAACACACACCACCATCGGGGTCGTCGCTAGAGACAGGTGTACTGTCGCGATAATCGAGGAAAAAATGAACTCTGATTTTGAGCCATCGTTACTGTTTGAAAAACAGTCGCGATGGCACCATAAAGATTGAATTTTTTATAAATTGCGCATTTAAGCTTATGAAAAAGATTCTAATTATTTTTTTCCTTTAATGTAGGGAAATAATGGCATTCGTATGGCAAGAGAGAACCCACGATGACAATGATGAATAGGCATTTAACAACCCTGAGTGTAGAAGAGCCCTACGTGATTGTGGATTATTGAAATTTTTCCTTACACCACACCTTCGGGCACAACCAGACTTGCTCGAGCTACTGATCTGCTCCTGGAACCCGACAGAGGGGAAGTTCGTCATCCATGGTAAGGACATTGAGTTTGATGTGACAAACATATATTTCTTGACTGTTTTTTCTTGTCATGGTGAGAGACCAATCATGGAGGGTGTATAGGCTGCCGGTGAGACTTTTGATATGCTGATAGCGCGGGTGTTCCCAGGGGTGCATAAATCGTCTACTAGTGGGAAATTGTAGATCCCGACAGTGGGGGATTTGACCCTTCGCTCAGTACTGTTTATGGTTACGAGAGTAGCGGGCTCTCAAGCACAACATGAGGCAATGAAGACCCATCTACGGTTGGCCCTTGATTGCCTCACTCCAACCATGTACAACTGGGCCGACGCAGTGTCTGTTAACATGAAGAGGCAACTTACTAAGTGCTGACAAGGGGAGACAAAATAGTTTGGATATGGATCCATTCTGATACCGTTCATGCTAGAGCAGGTGCCATCACTTCAGCTACAGGATATGGACCTATATGTGCCGGGACCGCCAGAGACTCACATCACCTGATGGGCACATGTGATGCCATGGGGAGGTGGTGGTTGGCCAGTATCATGGGGAGTACTGTTTCGGGAGTGGTTGGATCATCAGAAGATCATCGTCAAGGATTGGCCGTATGCGGGCACAGATTTCCAGGGAGATCCTGACATGCTGCTCCGACCTAGCAAGTAGTGGGATGAGGGAGGTAAAATACTTGGTCAAACACCATACTGTTTATGTGTTTTGTTTTTTAGAATGTTTTTGGATTTTCACTCATAGATGTGGGACCAGAGAGACCCATGGGACTGGCTCCTAAGGCAAGGAGGGAGGGCAACAGAGAGCTGGCTCTGGCTCGCCTGGGTGGCAATGCGGAGGAGGAGATTGCTCGGAACCTTAAGGGCCTGACTGATGGGATCCCAGATTTTAGGGGGATCGAGGAGGTCCTGGTGGAGTATCAGAGGCATGCTGTTGGTGTGACACCTAGGATACACAAGCTCTTAAGATGAGTAGTTCAGGCGGTGGTCTGCTATAGGGAGCAGAACTCACCACTGTAGACACCTAGGCTTTACGTTCTGCTATTTTTGAGAGACATGTGTCTCAGATGTATTGTGAACACAGAATCTGTTTTTGACATACATACTTATTTTTGAGCACCTCGATGCACCACATGAAATATATATATATATATATATATATATATATACATATATACATATCTATGGTTTATGATTTTTGTTTGTTATGTAAAAGAGCTTGTCTATGATTTTCGATTGTGCAAATGTCCACCAATATGTTTTTTCATATATTAGTTAATATTCATAACACTTGCATCGAAGACAAAGAACACAATAAACAAGAAATCATCTAACGCACCAAACCATAAGAGGTACAGCATCACAAGGGTTCATTTTTTCGCGAGCTTGAACCATACAGAACTATGCTTTAATAAAATAAACATGTCGCCGCCATATAATCCGATTGAGGTACATGCCCCCCAAGCTTTATTGCATTCAAAAAGATGGATGTAAGAAAGCTTGAAAAGACGAGATCCAGAAAGGCTCGAGAGGGAAAAATTATTTCATTGTTTTAATGAGGTTGACACGAGGGAAGAACTATCCTCAAACAGCTTATTTCATTTTTTAACGAGCGGAATTTTTTATTAATTGCGCCTTTAAGCTCATGAAAAAGATTCTAATTATTTTTTTCCTTCAATGCAGGGCAATAATGGCATTCGTATGGTAAGAGAGAACCCACGATGACAATGACGAATAGGCATTTAACAACCTTGAGTGCAGAAGATCCCTACATGATTGTGGATTACTGAAATTTTTCCTTACACCACACCTTCGGGCACAGCGGGACTTGCTTGAGTTGCTAATCCACTCCTGGAACCTGACAGAGGGGAAGTTCGTCATCTGTGGTAAGGACATTGATTTTGACGCAACGGACATATATTTCTTGACGAGTTTGTCTCGTCGCAGTGAGAGACCAATCATGGAGGGTGTACGGGCTACCAGTGAGACTCTCGATATGTTGATAGCGTGGGTGTGCCCAGGGGTGTGCAAATCATCTACTAGTGGGAAATTGCAGATCTTGATAGTGGGGGATTTGACCCTTCGCTCAGTACTGTTTATGGTTACAAGAGCAGCGGGATCTCAAGCATAGCATGAGGCAACGAAGACCCATCTATGGTTGGCCCTTGATTGCCTCACTCTGACCATGTACAAATAGGATGATGCAGTGTCCGTTAACATGAAGAGGCAACTTACTAAGTGCCGACAAGGGGAGACCAAAGAGTTTGAATATGGATCCATTATGATACCACTCATGCTGGAGCAGGTGCCATCACTTCAGCTACAGGATATGGACCTTTATGTGTCGGGACAGTAAGAGACTTGCATCACCTTATGGGAACATGTGATGCCATGGGGAGGTGGTGATCGGCCAATATCATGGGGAGTACTATTTTGGGAGTGGCTGGATTGTCAGAAGATCATCATTGAGGATTGGCGTATGTGGGCACAGATTTCCGAGGAGATCCTGACATGCTGCTCCCACATAGCGAGCAGTGGGATGAGGGAGGTAAAATACTTGGTCAAACACCATACTATTTATGTGTTTTGTTTTTTATAATGTTTTTGGATTTTCACATGCATATGTCTTAATTGTCGTTTCTATGTTACTCGCAGATGTGGTACTGGAGAGACCCGTGGGACTGGCTCCTATGGCATGGAGGGAGGGCAACAAAGAGTTGGCTCTAGCTCACCTGAGTGGCAATGTGGAGGAAGAGATTTCCCAGAACCTCGAGGGTCTGACTGATGGGATCCTAGATTACAGGGGGATCGAGGAGGTCCCGGTGGAGTATCAGAGACATACTGTCGGTGTGACACCTAGGATACATAGGCTCTTGAGATGAGTAGTGCGGGTGGTGGTCTGCTATAGGGAATAGAACCCACCACTGTAGACACCTAGGCTTTACTTTCTGCTATTTTTGAGAGACATGTGTCTCAGATGTATTGTGAACACAGACTCTATTTTTGACATACACACTTATTTTTTAGCGCCTCGGTGCGCCACACGATATATATATATATATCTATATATATCTATATCTATATCTATATATATATATATATATATATATATATATATATATATATATATATATATATATATATATATATATATATATATATATATATATATATATATATATATATACATATCTATGGTTTATGATTTATGTTTGTTATGTATAAGAGCTTGTCTATGATTTGTGATTGTGCAAATGTCCACCAATATGTTTTTTCAATATATTAGTTAATATTCATAACACTTGCTTTGAAGACAAAGAACACAATAAACGAGAAATCATCTAACGCACCAAACCATAAGAGGTACAATAGTGCAAGTGTTCATTTTTTCGCAAGCTTGAACCATAGAGAACTATGCTTGACTAAAATAAACATGCCCCCAACATATAATCCGATCAAGGTACATGCCCCCCAAGCTTTATTGCATTCAAAAAGATTGATGTAAGAAAGCTTGAAAAGACAAGATCCAAAAAGGCTCGAGAGGGAAAAGTTGTTTCATTTTTCTAACGAGGTTGACATGAGGGAAGAACTATCCTCAAACAGATTGTTTGATTTTTTAACGAGCTTGACACAAGATTTGGGAACTATGCTCATCACTCGTTTCATTTTTTAACGAGGTTGACACGGGAACAAACTATCCTCGTACTCCTGTTTATGGGCCATATGAGAACATGGCTCCCAAGAGGTCTTCGCGGGATGGAAGAAACATGCTTCAGGGGAAACACATGTCATTAGACACCAATGACAGATTGGGTTCCAATGCCCCTAGTACATGATGTACGAGACCATCTGCATGATCATCAACAGAGGCGGAAACGGAATGGGTAGCCACATAATTGACTTGTGGCTGGGAAGGTACTGCTTGCGAGCAAGAACCAATAGGGGATGATGGCTCCACAGGAGGCACCAAGGGAATAAAGAACAATAATTGATCTATGGTCACCATTCTTCCGTCGTGTGGAAAGAAAACCACACGGAAAAGTGAAGAGACAAGGGCCCCCATGGCATAAATATAGTCATGGCCAAGGAGAATATAGAAATCTAAAGCACCTTGGACAAACATTACGTCTATATAGATGTTTTTGCCTCCCAAAGTGACAGGAAACTTCAGAAGGATCCCTAAAGGTTGACTGGTTCCTCTATCAAATGCCAACAGATTCTGTGTGATCGGCACAAGCTGTGGGGAGCCCAAAGCTTGCCAAGTAGTGAAAGGCATGAGGCTAACCGACGCATCCTCATCCAAGACATTGCCAGGTATTGCCTTATCATAGGCATGTACTGTAATCTGGAATGGCACATAGGATGGAAGGTGGAATGCAGTCAAATGACTCCATTTGAAGGAAACTACTAAACTACTTGGTGGGGGTATCATATGATTGCCCACATGCTCAACAGGAACCAAAGAAGGACTCTCTGAATCAACTGGGATAGGAGGGTCATTCTCGAACTCTGGAGAATTTGACGAGATGAGAAGAACATGAGCAGTATAATCATGATGTTCTTCCAAAACAGAGTGATCAATAAGTGATGAATCCAAGTCGACACTCTCTTCGACCAATGGTTTGTCTGGAATAGGCTTAGCACAGCTAGGTTCAGAAAGAGGAGGATGGACAAGAGAAGATTCTAGGTTGATCTCTTTGTCGAGAGGGAGAGGGTCTGAAGAGAGCCTCTGATAACCAACGGGAAGTTAAGGTGAAGAGGTTGTAAGACTTACCAAAACGGCAGAAGCTTTGTCCATGAGCGAACAAAGATGAAGGGGATGGTTGCCTTCACATAGTCTACAGGGGAACTGAATCTTCCCTTTCCTCTTACTACTGCCAGTTGATAGGGTAGCATCATCATGAGATTCAGAGGACAACGAGGGATTAGCTAGATCATGAGACCATACTTCCAAGACCCTAGGAATTCAAGGTCAATCACAAAGAACATGGTCACCCTTGCACAATTTGCAAGGAAATTTAACCTTCCATGGAGGAGTAGAGGGTGGTCTGACTTGAGATGTACTCGAAGCAATAGCGGCACAGGCGGCCTGACGTTTATTAGACTTCTTCTTCTTCATCATCATCATCTTCTTCTTCTCAGTTTCCTGGTTATTGGATGTGAAACTTTCACCAGGCGAAGGAGGAGATGAAGGTGAAGAAACAGGGAAAGAAGGTGCAGGCTCAACCTTGGAATCAACGTGTCATGGTTCAGATGAAGGAGATGGTGGAACAGGAGTCATGACACTTGGGATCACCGAGGTAAAAAACAACCAAGTGGGAAAACCGACGGTTAACCCAGGCAAAGACAAAGTTGCCATGTATGTAGCACTGGCATTTTCAAAAGAAGGAAATGGACAAGGGTTCCCATCTGGGGGAAGACCTTGTCCTATAGACTCAGGGAATGTTACCATCGGGAATGAGCCTAAAAAGAAATCGAACTGTAACGAAGAACTCTAACTGTTAAAAGGAATATTTCGTGGGCAGTAAATTTTATGACAAAGGAACAAAGATTGACCTTTTCATGTTTCAAGAGTTGAGAAAAGGATGAAAAGGTGACTCTATCTCTTTCGAGGTTTAATGAGCCTGAAAGGACAAGTGCTCAGATGGACCTTTTCTTTTAAGGAGTCGAAAAGGAATGAAAATGAATACTCTGGAGAACTAGGCATAGGTTAACTTGACAAACCGTAAAGCTGCATATACACCTTGGTGATCAAATGAAAGAGAAATGACCAAGGACTTTCCGTACGGCAACCAATCTTCTCAAATGTTGTTTTTGGTGTGTTACGGTTTGTAAGGCGGTAGACATGGCTTCCTATGCATGTAGGATGATAAACTAGTGGGGTCTCCCAATATATAATCGATGGTACTGGGAGCGCAAGTCCATATTAGCAGCTATTGAGTCATAGAAGGAGGAATCATCCAACCTTAAGCGAAAGCAATAGTGACTAGGCTTAATGACGCCAGAGAACGTCTCTAGCCTAGACCTCTAAATAATGTGCGTTAAGTTCCAATGCATTTTTAAGTTCATTCAGTTCATTTTAGATTTGATCTTGAATTAGGTTTCAAATTCTAGGCCCTACCGTATGTATATCAAAAACCCTAGGATGCAACTAGAATGAGTAAAGCATCTTTCATTTCGATGAACACCTACTTACAGAGAGGTAGAAAGTTCATTCCCAAACCAAGACAAAACCATGACAAGCAAATGCAAGTGCTAAGAAACAAGATGCATTAACACAACAATCCTACAGTGCATCGACACTACTAATGAGAGATTTTTAAAATTTGCTTTCCAATTTCTCAAACATGAAAATTTGAAATGCAAATGTTCTTTCACTTTCGTATACTAAATGAATGCAATCTTTTGGTTTTGATTTTTTTGAATTTAAAGAGACAAACAAGAAAATGTGAACTGATCGATCCAAACAAATGTGATCTATGCTTGGTAGTGAAGAAATCGGATCAATATGAAAATTGGTTCAATAATCGACACTAAAAATCAACTAGCAAGAGACAAGCAATGAAAAAGCCTCAAGAAAATCAATAAGATGGTTGCAGATGAACCTTGGATAGACAAGCAACCTGGACAAACAGTTCAAAAACTTGAAAGAGCTAGGTCACAAGGCCTAAAAACACAAGATTCACTCAATGAAACCAAAGAGGTAGTACCCTAACCAAAAGAAATTAAAACAAGCTGATGGGCGAGAGGAAAACAACAGGGGACAAATAATACTGGTGAATTCAGGAGGTGAAGCTGTAAAAACAACTTACACAGGAATCGTAGCAGGTATAATAACTAGCAACTAGTGACGATAAGCCAATAGTTGCAGCAACATAGTGATGTCGTCGCGGGAGTACACCTATCTTCCATGACGTGCTGATTTCAGAAATAGTCGCGACTGTATGACAGGATTCAGCAACACACAGGTTTACAAAAAGAAGACAGGGCAACATCGTCATGACTGTCAAGATTTGTTCAGTGATGAGCTCGAAAACAAGGAAAAACAAGTAAAAGATCCCAAACAAACACCAGGCTATTCTTCCAGATAGTAAAGGGAATTCCTAGACTGACCCAGGTAACCCAAAAAAATTGATGGTTTAACCCAAAAATTCAAGAGACACTAAATCAAAACCAAACAAAAGCAAACAATAGGAAAAACATACAAAGGATTCCCCAGCGGAGTCGCCAACTTGTGAAGTAGGAAAGTGTTCCCTCCACGGATAGAGGCAACCCCTATAGCCCTAGAGTGCGTCTAGGCATAGCAAGGATAAAACAACAATCAATTCCCTTAAATAGTCATCGTTAGAGGCCTACCTCAAACCGGTGGTTGATGAAGATTCTGTTGCACTGCTCTAGCTTCCGCTTCTTTCTCCTCAATGAGCAATCAACCTGAAACGCCACAAGAAAACAACAGAGTACATAACTGAGAACAACAATGATCTATTTACTTATAAAGTCAATAAATCATAATCTATCAAGTAAATTGTACACAAGATATAGGAAATCATCATTTATTGTATTAAAAAGAATCAAGAGCAAAGCTTACAACCAAGTCTTGACATTGCAAGCCTTCTCATAGGGTCCAGCCGGCATGTTCCTTCAAGCATTCACTCTCAAGAGTGGGTCTCCCAAATGGACAATATCTCTCTTTCTTTCATTAGCTCTAATGGAAGGCTAAGGCACTCCACAACCTCTTATCAAACTATCAGCAATTCCACACTTGTCACACTCACACCAAAGCTATCTACTTTGCTAAAACCAAAAACTAGCAACCAACAATCCAAGAATTAGGAACTAAGAATTAGTAACTAGCTGATCATAGCAATGGTGAGTGCTTTTATAGGAGGAGGAGCCTCCATGAAACGAGGTAGAGGGATCTTATCCTAAAGGGAGGTTGCACAAGAGGTGGAACCACCATACCAGAGGCGAAAAGGCGACCCAAACTAACCCAACAACCAACTCTAGAAACATCCAGAAGGCCGAATGTTTGAACTAATTCACCAAATCTGGATCGTCGCAGGTCATGAACTGGGGACTAGCGATGACGTTGCAACGATACAATTCATGATAGAGAACCGTCGCACATTTTAAGGGTTTACTATCGACGATGCAGGAACTTAGTAAAAAAGGGTGAATCTTTAGCATTAGAGAGAATTTGCTTAATCTTCTTGCATGAGTGTGAAGATATGGACATATTTATTTGATGTATAACATAGCAGAGGGACAGAGATGAGGAAAGTGACAAATTACTGTGCAATATATGCCCCCTAAGGCATGAAGCCTGAGAGAGTGGGAGGGGTGAAATTCTTTGTGAAACCATGACCGAATTGGAACACTACCTCGAAGAACCTGCAGGCACAAGTACAACTGATATCTCTGATAGTGGAATACATGTAGTCTAGGCATTGGCGCAACCATCCAAAAGACATATGAGATCTGGTCTGTGGTATGTATGTAGGCACCCAGTCAATAAGACCATCATAATAATAAAGGTATGGTTGTAGCCATCCATGAAGAATCAGGTATGGTCGCAGCCATCCTATCACAGAGTCATGTATATAATCACGAACCAATCCATGTAGCCCGAACATATGTAATCTTAGCTTGGGGTATTGAAACCCTAACCAATATTAGTACAAATTCTAGCATGCGAACAAATGTGCTGAGGTTGAGCATGATAGAAAGTTGCTTGATTACCGATCAATAATGAAAACTGTTAACAAGTGTGAGAGAAACCACCAATAATGCCAATGGCTCTCAAGGTATTGTCCAGTACAAGCCACTAACTGTGAAAAATGAGCTGAAGTCGAACACTCGTGGAATCACCCAATCGAAGACCAATGATGAAAGTCTATCATCAAGTGCGAAGAACTTGCCATTGAGGCATGCAAGCTCCAAGGTACCGAAGGAGATATCTAGATCAATCTCTTGGATAATGAGCTGGTGTCGACAGGAGACGATCCATCGCAGGAGGGCCATAATGTTTCCCCCATCAACAATGTGAGATAAGGAACAAGTGGTAGATGGTAAAATAGAGTATCAGAGGAGGAGGTAAAGGTGTGAACTGCAGAAGGATTATACTCTTGAACATATCGGCGACATAACTTCAGAATGTGGTAGCATATTGGTACCAAGGAATCGGAGGTCTGATGGAGACAACATGGATTAGATGGAATGAAGAAAAATGGAAACCCAAACCCTAGAAGGAAAATGATGATGTGAGCATATCCCAACCCGACGAGAAGCAAAAGTGTCAATGTTCAAGAGACAAGAGTGACTAGTTGCCATAGGTAACCAATGATGACTTCCAAATTTTTCCCCACCATTGCTGGCGAGTACCCCAATTATTTTTGAAAAACAAGCTTGAAGGGGATAGCATATGCTTGTAGTATATGTTTGACCTTTGGAAAAATCCAACCTAGCAATATTTTAATGAGCGCTAGGGAGGAGAAGCTCGATTCTCATCATGGTGACGAGTCCAATGTCATAAGGGTTTAACGAGTCCGACATAGGGAAAACTCGGAGTCTTTTTCATGTTTAGAGAGTTTGAAAAGGACACGGAAAAGAAAACTCCAGCGGGGTCCTTTCCCATAAATTTGTGTCCCTCGAGCCCAAAAAAGTATAAAATAATACTCGAGAGAACCACTTGATCATTACGATCAAGGAGTACTTTTCGTAATTAGTGGCCCCGATCTGAAAAATTAAAAAAGTGATCGAAGACACGTCGTTTCATAACCAATATGGAACTCAAAACAAAAAAAGTCTGGTGATATTTTCATGTTTATACGGTCAGAGAAGAGCTGAAAGTGGACCGCCTTTTATTCCATTTAATGATTTAAAAGGGAAAACTCAGCAATCTTTTCGTCTTTTGTAAGTCAGAAAATGGATTAAACAAGACTTGTAGAAAATATGGACCAAGCATATATGAACCATTAAATGTATCCACTGTCCCTATTTCTACACAGAAAACCACATCATAAGATCCATTCAATACAAATGAATTATATATATGGAAATAGGTTAAAAACTCAAAACCCTAAACAAGAAGTTAAAGTAAATGGTGAAACCCTAAATCCTATAGTGTAAAACCTTAAAATTTTGGAAAATTTTACTATAAAAAGGGTTCATGGTAATTCATTTCTCACATTGACATTTTGAGTTTTTTACCTTTGGTGATTTTGAGTGCAAACCTATGTGAAGTTTAGAGCTTGATTTCGGAATCCGTGATCGACCATCCTACCCGAGACTTCTACCAAGTAGGTAAACCATTTTTTACGCTGCATTTCCAGCATTTTTAAGTTCAATTTCATGTTCCATAGGTGATTTTTGGTGGATTTTTTGTTTCAAATCTACCCCTCGGTAGTCGCAAAAATCCCTCATGGGTTAGCGACATTTGAGCATGCTAACACACACAACCGTCAGGGTCGTCGCTAGAGACAGGTGTACTGTTGTGATGATCAAGGAAAAAATGAACTCTGATTTTGAGCCATCACTACTGTTTGAAAAAAAGTCGCGACGACACCGTAAAGATTGAATTTTTTATAAATTGCGCATTTAAGCTCATGAAAAAGATTCTAATTATTTTTTCCTTCAATGCAGGGAAATAATGGCATTTGTATGGCAAGAGAGAACCCATGATGACAATGAAGAATAGGCATTTAACAACCCTAAGTGCAAAAGAGCCCTACATGATTGTGGATTATTGAAATTTTTCCTTACACCACACCTTCGGGCACAGCTAGACTTGCTCGAGCTGCTGATCTGCTCCTGGAACCCGACAGAGGGGAAGTTCATCATCCATGGTAAGGACATTGATTTTGATGAGACAGATGTATATTTCTTGACTGTCTTGTCTTGTCCTAGTGAGAGACCAATCATGGAGGGTGTATGGGCTGTCGGTGAGACTCTCGATACGCTGATAGCGCGGGTGTGCCCAAGGGTGCGCAAATCATCTACTAATGGGAAATTTCAAATCCCGACAGTGGGGGATTTGACCTTTCACTCAGTACTATTTATGGTTACGAGAGCAGCAGGCTCTCAAGCACGGCATGAGGCAACAAAGACCCATCTACGGTTGGCCCTTGATTGCCTCATTCCGACCATGTACAACTGGGTTGATGCAGTGTCCGTTAACATCAAGACGCAACTTACTAAGTGCTGACGAGGGGAGACCAAATAATTTGGATATGGATCCATTCTGATACTACTCATGCTAGAGCAGGTGCCATCACTTCAGCTACAAGATATGGACCTGTATGCGCCGGGACCACCAGAGACTTGCATTTCCTGATGGGAACATGTGATCCCATGGGGAGGTGGCGGTCAGCCAATATCATGGGGAGTACTATTTCGGGAGTGGTTGGATCATCAGAAGATCATCGTCGAGGATTGGCCGTATGCAGGCACAGATTTCCGAGGAGATCCTGACATGTTGCTCCCACTTGGTGAGCAGTGGGATGAGGGAGATAAAATACTTGGTCAAACACCATACTATTTATGTGTTTTGTTTTTTATAATGTTTTTGGATTTTAACATGCATATGTCTTAATTGTTGTTTCTATGTTACTCGCAGATGTGGGACTGGAGAGACCCGTGGGACTAGCTCCTAAGGCACGGAAGGAGGGCAAAAGAGAGTTGGATTTGGCTCGCCTAGGTGGCAATGTGGAGGAGGAGATTGCTCGAAACCTCAAGGGCCTGACTGATGGGATCCCAGATTACAGGGGGATCGAGGAGGTCTCGGTAGAGTATCAAAGACATACTGTCGGTGTGACACCTAGCTGTTATAGACATTTTTGTGCCTTGGAGCTCCAAGCATGAAATTTCCATAAACCAAGGGCTCCTAAGTCCCTAAGAGTGTTTTTCCAACCCCTAAAGGAACAAGGTCAACAAATTACAGCTTCTCCCAGAAGTTCTCCACCAGAAACTGCTTAGAATAAGTCAAAACATGATCATTTCAGCTGCTCCACTAGCTAGCTGCGTTGCATAGCACCTAAACACACTAGTTGGGTGCGTTGCAACGCACCTAAATGCACTATGAGGGTGCGTTGAGCGGGAAATGACAAATGGCAGTGCCATTCCGCGAGGTGGAAAGACAATGGAAGCTTCCAGAATCTTCTCCTATGACACTTGCCTCACTGAATTCGACCAAGGATGAGTAAGAGGCTTTCAGTCTCCAAGTGGAAGCAAGAACTGACAGAGAGAAGACACTAATCAAATCACAGGCTGACTCATCCTCCTTGCATACATCTATATATGGATCCCTCATCCCAGAGATTCAGAGGCTGGAATTTTGCACATTGTAAGGAATTGCTGTTGGTTTTGAGATAGAGATCAGAGTATTGGGTGATTTATGCTTTGTTGGAGGTGAAGAGGGGCTTCTTTGTTGGGAGGTTGATGCTGGGTCAGGAATCATCGGTTGTAACTCCTCCTGGATCTTCTTGTATATCAATAAAAACTATTTGAGTTTTTCCTCCATGCTTTTGTATCATTGATGCCTGTTACATTTGTATGGTTAGCTTAAATCTGATCCTAAGCTGTTTATGAATATAGATCCATGTCTTTGTATAGTTTTCTTCTTCTGTGATCTTATAGGTACTTGGTGAAGCTGGGCAAGTAAGGGAGCAGGTAGCTGGAAGCTGTCAAAGAAGAGAGGGATTGGATCAAAGGATTAGCGCAAGACACAGGTCGGTTCTTTCTATCCCCCTTTATCTTTAATTCATAAAGGAAATACAAAAGTAGTTTTCTTTGTTTGTTTCTAAGGCAACTGTCACACCTTAGTGGGATAGAGCAGTTCTAAATAGACACTTTTCCCGGTAACAGTAGCATACATAGGCTCTTGAGACGAGTAGTGCGGGCGATGGTCTACTATAGGGAGTAGAACCCACCACTGTAGACACCTAGGCTTTACTTTCTGCTATTTTTGAGAGACATGTGTCTGAGATGTATTGTGAACACAGACTCTGTTTTTTACATACACACTTATTTTTGAGCGCCTCAGTGCGCCACATGATATATATATATATATATATATATATATATATATATATATATATATATATATATATATATGGTTTATGATTTATGTTTGTTATGTATAAGAGCTTGTTTATGATTTGTGATTGTGGAAATGCCCATTAATATGTTTTTTCAATATATCAGTTAATATTCATAACACTTGCATCGATGACAAAGAACACAATAAAAAAGAAATCATCTAACGCACCAAACCATAAGAGGTACAACAACACATGGTTCATTTTTTTGCAAGCTTGAACCATAGAGAACTATGCTTAAATAAAATAAACATGCCCTTGACATATAATTTGATCGAGGTACATGCCCCCCAAGATTTATAGCATTCAAAAAGATGGATGTAAGAAGGCTTGAAAAGACGATATCCAAAAAGGCTCGAGAGGGAAAAATTGTTTCATTGTTTTAACGAGGTTGACACGAGGGAAGAACTATCCTCAAACAGCTTGTTTGGATTTTTAACAAGCTTGACACAAGATTTGGGAACTATGCTCATCACTCCTTGTTTCATTTTTTAACGAGGTTGACATAGGAGCAAACTATCCTTGTACTCCTGTTTATGGGCCATATGAGAACATGGCTCCTAATAGGTCTTCGCGGGATGGAAGAAACATGCTCCAAGAGAAACACATGTCATTAGACACCAATGATAGATCGGGTTCCAATGCCCCCAGTACATGATGTACGAGACCATCTACATGATCATTAGCAAAGGCAGAGATGGAACGGGTAGCCACATAATTGACTTGTGGCTGTGAAGGTACTACTTGCGAGTAAGAACCGATAGGGGACGACGGCTACACAGGAGGCACCGGGGGACTAAAGAACAATAATTGATCTATGGTCACCATTCTTTCATCGTGTGGAAAGAAAACCACACAGAAAAGTGAAGAGACAAGGTCCCCCATGGCATAAATATAGTCACGACCAAGGAGAAGATGGAAATCTAAAGCACCTTGGACAACAATTATGTCTATATAGACGGTTTTGCCTCCCAAAGTGACAGGAAACGTTGAAAGGATCCCTAAAGGTTGACTGGTTCCCCCGTCAAATGCCAACAGACTTTGCATGACCAGCACAAGCTGTGGGGAGCCCAATGCTTGCCAAGTAGTGAAAGGCATGAGGCTAACTGACGCATCCTCATCCAAGATAGTGCCAGGTCCTGCCTTATCATAGGCATGTACTGTAATCTAGAAAGGTAAATAGGATGGAAGGTGGAATGAAGTCAAATGAATCCAGTCGAAGGAAACGACTGAACTACTTGGTGGGGGTATCATATGATTACACCCATGCTCAACAGGAACAGAAGAAGGACTATCTGAATTAGCTTGGATAGGAGGGTCATTCTCGGACTCTGGAGAATCTGATGAGATGAGAAGAAAATGAGTAGTACGATCATGATGTTCTTCCAGAACAGAGTGATCAACAAGTGGTGAATCCAAGTCGACACGCTCTTTGACCAATGGTTGGTCTGGAACAAGCTTAGCACAGCCAGGTTCAGAAAGAGGAGGACGGACAAGAGAATATTCTAGGTTAGTCTCTTTGTCGATGGGGAGAGGTTTTGAAGAGAGCCTTTGATAACCAACAGGAAGATGAGGTGAAGAGGCTATAAGACTTACCAAAATGGTGGAAGCTTTATCCATGAGCAAACAAAGATGAAGGGGATGGTTCCCTTTACACAGTCTACAAGGGAACTGAGTCTTCCCTTTCCTCTTACCACTGCCAGTTGATAGGGTAGCATCATCATGAGCTTCAGAGGATGACGTGGGATGAGCTAGATTGTGAGACCATACTTCCAAGACACTAGGAATGCCAGGACAATCACGAAGAAGATGGTCACCCTTGCTCAATTTACAAGGAAATTTAACCTTCCACGGAGGAGCAGGGGGTGGTCCGACCAGATATGTACTCGAAGCAATAGATGCACAGATGGCCTCGCATTTATCGAACTTCTTCTTCTTATTCATCTTCTTCTTCTTCTCACTTTCCTAGTTACCGGATGTGAAACTTTCACCAGGCGAAGGAGGAGATGTAGGTGAAGAAACAGGGAAAGAAGGCGCAGTCTCAACCTTGGAATCAACGTGTCTTGGTTTGGACGAAGGCGATGGTGGAACAAGAGTCATGACACTCGGGACCACTGAGGTCGAAAACAACCAAATGGGCAAACTGACGGTTAACCTAGGCAAAGACAAAGTTGCCATGTATGGAGCACCGACATTTGGAAAAGAAGGAAATGGACAAGGGTTCCCATCTGGGGGAAGACCTTGGACGATAGACACGGGGAATGTTGCCATCAAGAACGAGCCTAAAAAATAATTGAACTGTAACAAAGAACCCTAACTGTTACCAGGAATATTTCGTGGGCAGTAAATTTTATGACAAAGGAACAAAACTTGACCTTTTCATGTTTCAAGAGTTGAGAAAAGGATCAAAAGGTGACTCTATCTCTTTCGAGGTTTAATGAGCCTGAAAGGATAAGTGCTCAGATGAACCTTTTCTTTTAAGGAGTCAAAAAGGAATGAAAGTGACTACTCTAGAGAACCAAGCACGGGTTAACCAAACAAACCGTAAAACTGCATATACACCTTGGAGATCAAATGAAAGAGAATTGACCAAGGACTTTCCGTACGGTAGTCAATCTTCCCAAATGTTGTGTTCGGTGCATTACGGTTTGTAAGGCAGTAGACATAGCTTTCTATGGATGTAGGATGATAACCTAGTGGGGTCGCCTGATATATACTCGACGATACTTGGAGCACAAGTCCATACTAGTAGCTATTGAGTCACAGAAGGAGGAATCACCCAACCTTAAGCGAAAGCAATAGTGACTAGGTTTAACGATGTCAGAGCACATCTCTAGCCTAGACCTCTAAATAATGTGTTTTAAATTCCAATGCGTTGTTAAGTTCATTTAGTTCATTTTAGATTTGATCTTGAATTAGGTTTCAATTTCCAGGCCCTACTGTATGTATATCAAAAACCCTAGGATGCAACTAGAATGAGTAAAGCATCTTTCATTTCAATGAACACCTACTTACAGAGAGGTATAAAGTTCATTCCCAAACCAAGATAAAACCAAGACAAGCAAATGCAAGCGCTAAGAAACACAATACATTAACACACCAATCCTACAGTGCATCGACACTACTAATGAGAGATTTTTAAAATTTTCTTTCCAATTTCTCAAACATGAAAATTTGAAATGCAAATGTAATTTCACTTTCATATACTAAATGAATGCAATCTTTTGATTTTGATTGTTTGAATTTAAAGAGACAAATAAGAAAGTGTGAACTGATCGATCCAAACAATTGTGATCTATGCTTGGTAGTGAAGAAATCGAATCAATATCAAAAAATGGTTCAATAATCGACACTAAAAATCAACCAGCAAGAGACAAGCAATGAAAAAGCCTCAAGCAAATCAATAAGATGGTTGCAGATGAACCTTGGGTACACAAGCAACCCAGAAAAACAGTTCAAAAACTTGAAAGAGCTAGGTCACAAGGCCTAAAAACACAAGATTCACTCAATGAAACCAAAGAGGCAGTACCCTAACCAAAAGCAATTAAAACAAGCTGATGGGCGAGAGGAAAACAACAGGGGACAAATAAGACTGGTGAATTCATGAGGCGAAGCTGTAAAAACAACTTACACAGGAATCATCGCAGGTATAGTAACCAGCAACTAGTGACGATAAGCCAATAGTCGCAGCAACAGAGTGACGTTGTCACGGGAGTACTACTATCTTCCGCGACATGCCAATTTCAGGAATAGTCACGACTGTATGACAGGATTCAATGACACACAGGTTTACAAAACGAAGACAGGGCGACGTCATCGTGACTGCCAAGATTTTTTCAGCGACGAGCTCGAAAACAAGGAAAGACAAGTAAAAACTCCCAAACAAACACCAGGCTATTCTTCCAGACAGTAAAGGGAATTCCTAGATTGAACCAGCTAACCCAAAAAAACTTATGGTTTAACCCCAAAATTCAAGAGACACTAAATCAAAACCAAACAAAAGCAAACAAGAGGAAAAACATATAAAGGATTCCCCAGTGGAGTCGCCAACTTGTGAAGTAGGAAAGTGTTCCCTCTGCGAACAGAGGCAACCCCTCTAGCCCTAGAGTGGGTCTAGTCATAGCAAAGAAAAAACAACAATCGATTCCATTAAATAGTCATCGTTAGGGGCCTACCTCAAACCAGTGGTGGATGAAGTTTCCGTTGCACTGCTCTAGCTTCCATTTCTTTCTCCTCAATGAGAAATCAACCTGAAAGACCACAAGAAATCAACAGAGCACGTAACTGAGAGCAAGAATGATCTATTTAGTTATAAAGTCAAGAAATCATAAGCTATCAAGTAAATTGTACAAAAGATATAGGAAATCATCATTGATTATATTAAAAGGAATCAAGAGAAAACTTACAACCAAGTCTTGACATCGCAAGCCTTCTCAAAGGGTCTAGCTGGTGTGTTCCTTCAAGCATTCACTCTCAAGAATGGGTTTCCCAAATGGAAAATATCTCTCTTTCTTTCACAAGCTTTAATGGAAGGGTAAGGCACTCCACGCTTGTCACACTCACAACAAAGCTATCTACTCTGCTAAAAACAAGAACTAGCAACCAGCAATCCAAGAATTAGGAACTAAGAATTAGTAACTAGCTAATCATAGCAATGGTGAGTGCTTTTATAGGAGGAGGAGCCTCCATGAAACGAGGGAGAGGGAGCTTATCCTCAAGGGAGGTTTCACAAGAGGCAGAACCACCATCCAAAAGGTGGAAAGGCGACCCAAACTGACCCAACAACCAGCTCTAGAAACATCCAGAAGGTCGACTATTTGAACTAATTCGCCAAACCTGGATCATTGCAGGTCATGAACTGGGGACTAGTGATGACGTCACAATGATACAGTGCATGACAGAGAACTGTCATGCATTTTAAGGGTTTACTAGCGACAATGCAGTAACTTAGTCAAAAAGGGTCAATCTTCAGCATTAGAGAGAATTTGCTTAATCTTCTTGCACGAGTGGGAAGATATGGACTTTTTTATTTGATATATGACACAGTAGAGGGATTGAGATGAGGACAGTGACAAATTACTGTGTAACACTTGGGCCGCCCCGCCTTGGCTTTGTCCTTTGTTCTGCGATTTGGGGGCAACATTCCCTTGCTTTGGATTTGCAGATCTAATGTCTCGCTTCTTCTATTTAAACTTTTGCTCGATCGTTACGGCATGTCAGTACGTCGTACTGAGCGAGGAGATGTTTAGGAATTCTATTTCTTCCTGGATGTACCAGTGTAGACAGCCACAATATTTGAGTACCAAATGCTGCTTTGAATCCTTCTTACCCAACGTTTTGCAAAGGGTATGGAAAATATTGGTAATCTATGGCACATCTTGGTCCCTTCCTTGCCACAGCGTGGTCCACATTATGTATTGATCCTCATAGCTTGTGGCAAGGTAGTACTACTCCTTGAAGGTAGTCTAGAATGAATTCCAAGTGGGTACAGCTGAAAATAGTGAGGCCGTACTTTCATCCTTCTGCTCGCAGTAGGTTTTCCACCAGCTCTTGATGTGGGGAGTGACTTTGAGAAGAGCGAAAGTAATCTTTTCCCGGCCAGAAAAATCATGAACAGAAAAATACCCTTCTAGCAGATTTTACCATTTAATCTACAGCATCTGCATCTATCTGACTTTCAAATATGGGAATGTCAAAGTTAACTTGTACCTTAAAGGGTGTGGCGCTTCTAGAGTATCTGGTGCAAGTAGATGTGTCGCTCTTGGGTAGCCACTGAAGGATTTGGGAAAAGTTGTCCATCATCGCGTTCCTTTGTCGCTCGAGGGCCTCTTCAAGCAATATTTTGATAGGATCTCTTGACCCCTCATCTTTCTTTTCATCCACCATGGGAGGCCATCGGGATTTGTGAGGTTGGTCTTGCAAGGGTTCGATGAGTTCAATCCCTAACTCCTTATATCCCGACCTCGTTGGGGACATGCAAAGAAAGACAGAGAAATAGCAGACGCTCTCTGATACCACTGATCTGGATTTAAACAGGAATGTAACAAATTATAGATATAACCATACATATAGAGATGTAGCATAAATAATACTTCATTTCATTACTATAAAATACTGAAATATGCTTACAAACAGAAATGGAACTAAACTAGCTAAGGCGATGATAGCTTATCTCTAAGAAGAGATGTGGTGGCTACATGCCTCTGAATTGTATTACAATGAGGCTCAAAGGCCTATTTACTGTTGAGAAACAATGGAAAACCCTAAACATCTAAAAACCTAACCCTAGAAGATGAAACACCAAACTATGAGCCCCGTTTGGATAAATTTGTACATCAACTTCCTGGGGTTGTAACTTTGGCATACAATCTCCGTTTGACACGCACAATATCTCATTAGAAAGATATATCTGAGAACTACAACTTTGAGAAGAGAAAAATTGGTCCATGGCTCCATGTTGCTCCCAAATTTCCAAAAATCCATTGTTTAGGGCCTCAAAACGGCTCCAAAATTTCAGGACCTGAAAAACTACTAAAAATAGTAAACTGTGTTACAATTAAGGAATTTGAAAAGATGAAAGAAAAAATGGTGGGGGTCCAAATCGACTTTGTGGGTGGCCACCAATATCCACCTGGATCACCTTTGCATAGTGGTTCTTGCAAATAGAGTGGGCATCACATGGATTGTATTCCTTGGTGCTGAAATCAAACTTTTCTAAGTCCTTGGCCTCAATATCTGCATCCTTCAAGCTCCGGATCTCATACAATCCAATCCACAAAATAAGAGCGGGCCATGGTCCCTTATTCCTCCCATGCAGTTTTGCTGACAACCCTATGGATATGTGATATGTAGCCTGTTGCATGAGTAACTTATCCATGGAGAACCTTGGTAGCACATGTAGAGTCTTCTCTCTCCCAAACATCCTAATGAAGGTACCATAAGGGTGAGGCATACCAATATGTAATGTTAAGTAATCCCTGCATCACTTCTTGGGACATGAAAGGTGGATCCTGCTTAAAGATCAACTTGTAAATCAGGATGATGAAATGGTCAGATAGCCTCGCCATGACTCCTCAGTAGCTGCACTTAGAAAGCAACTTGCAATAAATGTTCACAACATTCTTTGATGGTGTCCATGTCCAACGCATGCCAGGAAACTGATGTTGGGTACAAATTGCATCAAGTAGGTATGAAAACATATAGAATCTCACTTGCTCATCCTTGGGCAGATTTTAGGCATTAGTCACATGCACTTTCAGTGGAACATCCAACATATCCAAACAGTTGAAGGGCCTTCCTTAATTTTCCAACTGATTTGACACAACCACCCAATTCTAAAGAAAGGTCTCCATGCCCTCTTGACTGTAAAAGCGGCATGCAAATATGATCAATATTTGGTATGCCTTTCTGAGTGACTTAGTCTTGTAGACTTAATTGTGTGTCAACCTACACTGCAGCTGCTCTTTCACCCAATGCTTCATGATGTCTCTAGTGTTCACATCGTTGTTGGGGGTATAGAAAAGTGCATCCATGTGCTTCACCAACTGTGGTAAATGATACATTTGATTATAGTTTTCCATCCTGAAGGTAGGAAGTTGTGTTCCACTAGAACTACTCAATGTCATCATCTCGGGATTGGTATGTGAGACAATCCATTGAATGATGCCTGCACATGGGAAGGTGGGGTACCTACATGCAACCTTATACAAGCCTAACTTGTGGATGTGGACATAGAGCTAACGATCTTCCAAATCTTCCTTGAAGTTGCCTGTAAAGATATCCTTGATTTCCTATCATATTATCTTCATGTCCTTCTCTATGAACAACTATGTGTCCACATAGAATGGAAAGTTCATTGGCACCTGTTCAACTACATCCCTAGTTCTTCTCTTGAAAGTATCCTTTGATGCAACTCTCTTGGAATCCATGTTACCTGTACTAATAAAAATATGTTCAACAACTGTTGTACCTAGAGACAAAGAGGACACTCATGGCATACAAATGTTAGCTCGAAATCGAAATCACTTTAAGACAAACCAACCAAAAAACTAGGCAACTTCTGCGAAATATTGCACAATTCTAGGTTTCAGAGGTGAGGGTAAGTTAGCTGGATCTACACATTGCACAGTCCTGACTGCCAGTGAGGAGTTGCTACTGATTGGAACTATGCAATGCACAGTTCAGTGTGTCTTGTGATGGCTAGGACTACACATTGCGTAATCCTAGTGGCCAAGGCTCTAGGACTAGCTCCTGGAATTGCGCAGTGCGTAGTTGGTGCCAGTCACTGGCAGTGTTTGCGCAATTTCTGGAGCCAAAGCAGTGCCTTGAGATCCATAAATGTGTAGTGCATGCTGGGAAGAGCTAGATCCGGGCAAAGGAAGCCCAGATCTACCCAAGGGAAACATGAAAACAATCAAATTTGAAAGTGTGAGTGATGGTTGGTGCAGATATGAGTTAATGGTGATGCATGCAATCAAACCAAGTATAGGAATCATTCAAACAGAAGAATAACAAAGCTTATGGAGAGAGTCATCGCAACGACGACTGTTAGTGAAAAAAATGGGTTATGCATGCAACACTTAGGAAAGGAAATGAAAAACTTAAAACAACACTTATAAAAGCTAAATCAAATCAAAATGCCAACAGTCATTCAATAAAATGGGTAAAACAACACTCTCACAAGCCAAGGAAACAAAAGCGACAAAAAAAGTAGCAAAAGACTAGAAAAGCAAGACTTACCCAGAAAAGTTGTGACAACTATGCTGAAGGTTCCTAGATTTCCTCGGGAATGCTAGATCTCCAAGATCGAATGTGCAAATGATGTTTGGAAGCATCCATTAAATATATTTGATTGATTTAGGGTTTATGATGCGAAGCCCAAAATCTAGGAAAATGTGACACATGGCGGAAATTTCCAAAAGTAACTCGAGTGTAACTTTGATTGCTAAAAATAGATCCCTATTT